>CM035630.1:58689590-59962681 GCA_020496765.1 Gossypium stocksii
CGATATTTATGCGATAGGTTGCGATTATTCAGAATCAACCTTCATTGTTAATAATGCCATCGAAAAATCTTGATTAACTTACTATGCAAAAGAGTCCTAAAGCCTCAAGTTATTGACCTTGCTCATACAATGTCTTATTGCAGCAGCCTGTGTAATTCTTTCAGTAGGATGCAAGCATCATTCGAGTGCATGCTCATGCCATACAATATTAGTTAAATTAATCAATCCTTTTATGTATTAAATTCACTTAACAAGAATAATATGCCATTAACTATTCTTAAGGATTGCACTTAAACAATTGAATGGGTAGCAAGATATTTATACCATGAAAGTTAAAAATAGTTAAGTGTCAACAATATAATCCCAACCCGATCAGATTTAACTCATTGGTTGGGAAATAAAATTCCAAACCATCACCATCGTTTACAACCAAATCAATTCACAAGAGAACACGATAGAAACAAGGGAAGAACATCGAGAGAATAGCTTCTGCTAGTCCACACTTCAGCAGTAGTGCCCTGTGTTAGTCGAGAGGATGACTTCCTCTTTCAATCGAACCCTCTTACTCTTGCCTTAGGATCTCCCCATCTTGTTGTTCTCTGTCCTCTTGAGGTCTCCTTCATTGGCCTTTTATAAGCAAGTGTACTAGAGTTTAGTCAACAGCCTAAGATTATCTTTTCTCTTTATAAATTCCTTTTGGTTTAAAAATCCCTTCCTTTTGGGTAGTTATCAGCTCATTATCTCATGATTTTTTTTCTCTAAGATAAAACCAACAACCCAAGTTTTATCTCATTCTTTTTTTAGGAAGATTTATCTAGTACAAGTAGAGTTAGCTGAAACTGGTATGCGTTGACTATTAACTCGATTATCTTCCCGGAATCGCAAATTGCCATGGCATACAAGTCGACAAACTATCCACCCTTTTGCCCTGACAAACCTTCACTCATTTATTTCTTATTCCTCGTCCTACACCTGCAAAACCACCAAACACAACCATTCCACATGCCATTAAAAGTAACAAATTACAATATTTAAGCATCGTCTAAGCTCTTTAAGTAACACCCCTCACCCAAGTCCAATGCCAAGACCGGGTACGACGCATTACCTGACTTACGAACACACAATCACTTAATCCCGACTTACAAATTTCACCAAAATTTAAAACTTTTTCAATCTTATTCAAAACACTCTTATTATGGGCTTACCAGGCCCAAAAGACTCAATGGGTACAATCCGGAACCAAACCGAAAATTTTCAACCACTAAAAAAATTTCTGCTTAAAAAGGGGCACACGCCCATGTGGGACAGGGACACGCCCGTGTGAGCAGGTCGTGTGGTCGAACATGCCCATGCCCTTAACTCGTGTGGAATTAATTTTTAATTCAAACCAATAGGGGTTCTCACACGACCGAGCACACGCTCATGTCTCTGGCTCGTGTCCTCCATACGGCCTCATCATGCCTATGTCCTCACCCCGTGTGAAAAACTGGGACATTCTATTTATGATGTCATCGTGAAATCTTCGTCACACGGCCAAGCCACACGCCTGTGGGGTAGACCGTGTCTATCACACGGTCGAGACACACAGCTGTGTCTCTAACCCGTGTGTTTACTACAAAACATTTAATTTCCATAATTTCAGGAGTAGAGGACACATGGCCTATCAACACGCCTGTGGGGCTGGCCGTGTGCGACACATGCCTGTGTGCCTACCCGTGTGGACAATTATAGGCTATTTTCCAAGCCAATTGCCACCTTGAAACACAACCCAACACAAACCAATTTTTGCCAATACATAATATGACACAAAACACATCCAAACAACCACATTTTGGCATCCACACACCACATTTTACTAACCATACACAAGCATACTCATCTATACACATCATACACCTACTATGCAACTTGTATTGAAAGAGATTACAACATTTCAATTAGAAAGTATTTATGTGGCCCATAGCAAATGGCCAAATACCATAACTTTAGAGACAACATTTGACCTTAAGAACTATGACACATAACAAAACATTAAACCATCTATACATGCCATAATCTTAAGTGTTTAAACAAAATACCAAAATGCTTGTTGATAGTGTTGATGGAATCCCTTTGATCTCTGAACCTTGGGTTAGCTTGACGAACCTATAGGGGAAGGGAAAAACGAAGGGGTAAGCTATAAAGCTTAGTAAGTCTATATGTAAAAGTAATGAGCATTTAAACTAAACGAACATAGCTAATGGAAAATAAGCTTTCCAATCATAAAGCTTAGTAAGTCTATATGTAAAAGTAATATGATCTTACCACATGATTTATTACATACATTAAGCACTTAGCACACATAATAATTTTCATATAACCTGCTCATACACAATCTTGAACACACCGTTAAATCTTTTTGCTTGCATTCACATAGTATCATATTAATTCGGATAGCCCGATGAACCACATGGAATACTAAAGGATACACGAAAATTAGGCACAAGTGCCACTCACATAATGTAGCTGAAGCTACCACTAGTATGTAACCGAAGCTACCACTTATCACATAAGGCTCAATAATGAGCTGTTATCGGGTCTGCTCACACAAGCTGACGGTGTAGTGGATTTTACTCAGTGCTGCTCACACAAGCTGACAAGTATCCGCAACAAATGCAAGATTGCCTAGCCACTGGTATTTGAACTAGACCAGCACCCAGAATCACAAAAATAATCAATAATGGTCGATCGTTTCCTAGTGACATGTCACTCGTATCCTAGTGATTCTTAAGGTTCAACCGAGACTTTTCTTTACTTATCGGTTTAGCACATTCCATAATCAATATTTCTATATAAAAGTTCAGAATTTCAAAATAATTAAACTAATTAAACATAATGATTAAAAAACTCATTATTTACATATAGGACTTACCTCGGTACAATTATGCTAATCTTTTCGATTTTAATCCGACACCTTACCTTTCCCTCGGTCAAGGTCGTTTTCACGTCATTCTTAATCTATAACACCAAATTTAATTCATTCAATATATACAATACTTGATTGGACACAAAATTATCCTATGGTAAACATTATCATTTTACCCCTAACTTTGTCAATTATTACAACTTAGTCCCTAGGCTCGTAAAATGAAATGTATTAATTTTTCCACATTCCCAAGCCTAGTCAAATATATTTCTTTTCTATAGCAGCCCACAATTTTCAATGTTTCACAATTTATGCACATATTTTACAACTTTTGCATTTTAGTCTTTAAATGCATTTTCATGAAAAATCACCTTGCAAAAGTTGTTTACTACACTTCCAGGTTTCATTTTCTACCAATAAACATCAAAATGCTTCCATGTCACATATGGGTAAATTTTTAAACATGAACCCTAGCTTAAAATAGTGGTACAAAAAGCTAGGTCAAGGTATGAGGATCTCAAAAATACGAAGAACATGAAAAACAGGGCTAGGATCACTTACTTGGAGCTTGAAAAGATTATACAAAACCCTAGCTATGGAGAAAGGGACATTCAGCCATACATGAGGAAGATGGATACCAATTTTGACTTATTTTCCCTTTTTATTTCATTTAATAACCAAATGACCAAAATTCCCTTAATGGCCTTCTTTGCAAATTTTTCCTTCCAAAGGTATTTTTATCCATAATGCCTAAAAATGGTCTACCTCTAATTTAAAATTTCATTTCAATTTCACACTAAAAGCTTCTAGAACACATATTTTGAAAATTTTGCAATTTAGTCCTATTACTCAATCAGGTATTTTATCGGTAAAATTCATTTATTAAAATTTTCACTCATGCATTGAATCACACAAGAAACCTTAAAACTTACTCAAAATAAATTTTCTATGTCAGATTCTTGGTCACGAAACCACCATTCTGTGTAGGCCCTATTTCGGGCTGTTACAACTCTCCCCCTTAAGGGATTTTCATCCCCAAAAATCTTACCAGTGAAAAGATGTGGGTACTGTTTCCTCATGGTCTCTGTAACACGCCAAACCTGACCTAGACGTTAGGCACGAATCTGGCGGTGTCACATTGGAGTGCCTTTTTGTAAACCATTTTTCTTGTTGATAAAACCCGTTATAAAGTGATAGCCTCTTCTTTAAAATCTCAATCGTCTTTGTCATTTGTTACCCAACCTAAAACGTTATTACTTTTAAAACATGGTTCGTTGCAGAAGCTTAAAAATTTGTGTTACGGAAATGTTATGTTTTGAAAACCGTTAATAATTTGGAGAACCGCGTCCTATTTATAGAAAATATAAATTATGATAAATAAAAACCCAAATTAAATGTAGAAATTTAGATAGAGGCATTATTACATCAAACTGTGACACTCCAAACCTGGCCCGGACGTTATGGCCGAATCTAGAGGTGTCACATTGAGGGAAGACTTGCTCAAATAAAAAAAATTTTAAAAACCCTAAACCGTTTGGTTGCTCGACATATTAAAACCCGTTAAGTTTCTTATTTTAAAGCCATACCTCAAAGACGTGTTTTAGTTCAAATCAAAACCATTGAAAGTTTGTCTATTTGTGAGTGTAAATAAAACCTTAGCTAAAAACCTTAGTTTAAGATACTTGTTAAATTCCCTTGTTTATTTTCAGTGGAAGCTTTTATTTTGAAAATATTCGTGTTTTTAAATCAAGTTTGTGTAGAAATACCATTTGAGTTTCATATTTAAAAGAACAGGTTTAACCTACGAGGTAGCTAAAATGAAATAAATCCAAAACCCAAAACATACCAGAGGACATGCCTTATTACAACCCAATAAATGAAATAAAATAAGAAAAAAATTAAAAAGAAATTACTAAAATATAAGACTGCTCGCAGTGTGGCCACCTCTGAGTCCTCCCCAAATGTCGAACCGCCTACTGAGGATCACTTGAAGAAAATTAAAAAGAGGGGGTGAGTTTTAGAAAGCTCAGTGTGTATGTCCCTCGACAGACACATAACATGCAATAAACAATTTGGACCTAAGCCCAATTCAATAACGGTGGCCTTTGGGCCTAAGCCCTTAGTGGCCTCAGTTGAGACTGAGCCCCATATCTCAACATACAGTGGCCTTTGGCCTTAGCCCATAGTGGCCTTGGTTGGGCCTGAGCCCATATTACAGTAATATCAATATGTATATGCAATGCACATTTTTCCCATCCAACCTGTACACCCCCTCCAACCTACACTCATGTGGGGATATAAATATCGACCCACCCATCCTTACACACCCGTTGTAGCACCGGTTGCGGCACTACTCAATGTTGCAGTAGAGCTGCTAATCATAATATCCGTTGTAGCATCAGTTGCAGCACTATTCAACTTTGCAGCAGAGCTACTAATCGTAATATGGCCTTAAAAGCCTTAGTTGGATCCACAGTCGTTAAGTGACTATGCGATCCTCATATAGCACTTCCTCTAATACAAACCCATCCCACATGCAACATAATATCGTATAAATGTAGCATAACATATATATGGCATACAAATCAACCACAAATCATGTAGGGGCATTTTAGTCATTTTACCCTTAGAGGCATATTAGTCATTTTGCACTTAGGCATAATGGTCATGATTTTATCGTGGGCCCAAGTACACAGTTTGGCCCCTTAACAATTTCACAATTTATTCAATGAGTTTTACGTCAGTTTCATGAGACTTACAATTACGATAGGGCCCAAAAGCCCAATATATAGCCCAAAAGGCTCATACACTCATATGACCCATTAGGCCCAAATCTACCATAATCCACGTGATTAGCCTGACTGGCTCGTCAAATCTTACCAATACATCATTTTACTCATGATGGGCCTACGAGCCCATCGGGCCCACTTGGCCTATTTCGGCCCGGTTGGCAAAAAGTGGCCTGAGACCATGAGTTCTCTCATGGGGCCTCTATCGTCGTACCGATCTCTCCTCATGAGTGTTCGTACACTCGTGGGGTTATCGACGCCAACCTTTCAGCTTTTCAACCTTTTGGGATTTCTGCTTTTACCTATCTGTAGTATGTGCGGTGTCTGTACACACCTTCAGCTTTACATCAGACAATCAAGTATAGGGTAGAAGTACACACCTTACCACCTGGAGTACTAAGTACTCATAATCGCCAGAGCCTATATTCAAACATTACACTTTATTAGACACTACCCATTAATGCAAAACAAATCCACTTCAATCACTTACCGAAGGACAAGCTATACTTGCCTTGATCAACTGCGATTTGCCTATTTAATTCGAAGTCCGTTGTAGCCCCCTTCTATATCCAGGCAGAAAGTCTCGAACCGCTGACTCCTTACTTCGCTTAAACTTTGGAGTAGTGGTTACCTGCTCATACCTAGCCGACACGTTCATCATCTCTTTACCACTAACGTCCCTTTCCTCATTGAAATTTCTAGAACAATCCAAGTGACCAATACCCAAACAGTCAGAGAGGGGAAAGTGATGAATCTAAATAGAAATGAGAGAGTACTTACCAAAATGCAAGAAAGAAAGAGTGAGTGTTCTGCTTTTAGGGGCTTGAGAAGATGTGATTCGATCCAATTTGAGAAGGGAAGAGAAAAGAAAAATATTTGGCATGAAAAGAAAAGAGAGATGAAAGGTCTGTGATTACTCAAGTATTTATCAAAGGGAAAGAAACAAAAAGAATCAAGAGATTGGAAGAACTTTTACCTTAATTATGTGACTCAAGCACAAAAACAACAAATGTTTTTGCTTCCTATTTAGCACTTGAAACCTATGATTAACCTTGCCCATGCCATGTTCCTTATTCAGCTCAAACTCATCCCCAAGTAATTTCCCTCAATCCAAATTCACACTAGCCTCATCCTTATCTCATTTGAAATTCTACTCTCAGCAGAACTTTATTCAAACACAACCATTAGACAACTCAACAGTAAAATAAATCTCCCATTTGCGCATACGACCGCTTGAACTCCAGTCCTCTATGCTTCCAACACGCTACTGGCCACTGCACCATAACTCTTCTTGTGCTATAATTCGGTCACGAAAGATTATAAGGCATACAGGCCTAAGCCCTGGTTTACTTAAAGAGTAAAAATTCCAAATGTGACCTAACATGGGATTCGAACCTGCGCCCTCTCAGAGCCTATAGCACGCTATTGCCACTGTAACCCAGGCGCTCCTTGCGTCATATTCCTTCCTCAACTACTTTTAAGGCTTGTTAACCTGCAACCAGGTTATTCTAAAAATATTTGCTACTAACCAGATTCGAACCCCTAATCTCTTGGCTATGATACACGTCTTTTGCCACTACGCTTCCTACCTTGTTTTCGTTATTTTTCCTCCCTAACTAATTAAGAAGCCTTCAGGTTGGATTCCAAGATGTTAAAAAAAAACCCAGGATTTTCGCACATGCCGCGACTTGAACCCAGCTCCCCTTCTTGCTCCTAACGCCCCTTTGCCACCAGGCCAAGCGCGTCCTTTGCGTCGAATTTCACTAGGCTTTATTAATAAGCCTTCATCCTAATGCCTAGGGTCCTTTAGAAAAAAATGTAAAATTTTGCTAAAGCCCTGGATCGAGCCCAGGACTTTTCCCACACTACCAACCCTTCCTAATTCACTTAGCTGTATAACTAAACATACAATTGTAAAATTTGTAAACACATTTAAATTGTTCAAGCAGCCTTCTAACTGATCCCAAACTCAAGGCCCAATACTTCTAGGCCCAAAATTCGGGGTGTTACAAAAACCCAAAATAAAATTTTACTGTAATTAAAAGCTCAACAAAATAAAGTGGAAGTAGTAGTGTGGTCACCCTTGAGTCCCTCGTAGCACCGGTCCACCTAATGCTAGAAATTACCTGCACAATTAAAAATGGGGTGAGTTTATGAAAACTCAATGTGTAACCCCTAATATAAAAATAGTCAGTCAGACAAACAGAACACAGAAGCGGTTTGGGCCGGAGCCCATTATAGCAGGCAGTATCAGATGGGCCTTAGCCCATTACAATAGCAGAATCAGAAGCAGAACATATGTGGGCTTAAGCCCAATACAGTATCAGTTCAGAACAATAATGAAATAGCGTAACCCACCACAGTCTAGCTAACACACCTCATGCCGTACCACCAACACACCATGTGGGGATAAAATCAACCCACCCAACCAACACACCAATATCGCAGCAAGGCTGCCAGATAACAGAATCGTAGCATAGCTGTTAGTAAAAATAAGTGGCTTTAAGCCATCAATACAACCTACTTTCAGTAAAATGAATGGTACTAAGTCATCGGTAATATGCGTGGCACAAAGCCATTGGTAAAATGGACAACACTAAGCCATCGGCAATATGCATGGCATCAAGCAATTGGTAAAATGAACGGCACTAAGCCATCGATAGTATGAACGGCACAAAGCCATCGGTCAAAATGAACAACACTAAGCCATCAATAGTATGAACAGAAAAAAGTAATCGTTCGATCCATAGTCGTCTCGTGTGACCCGTGTGACCTTAACAGATAAGTATGAATATACGGCTTTAAGCCTTCGATAGGTCCATAATCGTCTCGTGCGACCCATGTGACCTTAACATATCAGTATGAATATACGGCTTTAAGCCTTCGGTGGGTCAACAGTCGTCTTGTGCGACCCTAACAGATCAGTACTTCCTCCATAACAATAACCCAACCCATGCAGCATGTCGTGCATGTATGCAAAACACATAAATATCACATAACATACTCAATCAATCAAACATCATATAAGACATAACAATCATTCTACCCTATAGGGGTATTACAGTCATTTCACCCTACAAGGGTATTACGGTCATTCTACCCTACATGGGTATTACGGTCATTTTACCCTATAGGGGTATTACGGTCATTTTACCCTACAGGGGGATTACGGTCATTTTACCTTACAGGGGTATTACGGTCATTTTACTTTACAGGGGTGTTAGGGTCATTTTACTCTACAGGGGTATTACGGTCATTTTACCCTACAGCGGTATTACGGTCATTTTACCCTATAGGGGTATTACGATCATTTTACCTTATGAGGGTATTACAGTCATTTTACAAGGGTATTACGGTCATTTTACCCTATAAGGGTATCACGGTCATTTTACCCTACAGGGGTATTACGATCATTTTACCCTGCAGGGGTATTACAGTCATTTTACCCTATAGGGGTATTACGGTCATTTTACCCTACAGGGGTATTACGGCCATTTTACCCTACAGGGGTAATTCAGTCATTTTCATCAAAATGGGTCTAGACTCACATACCGGTCCATCAGAAGGTCTATAGTCGCCTCAAGCGACTTATGTAACCCCGACATGCAAATTAGTGCATATAGGCCCAAGCCCATTATCCGGCCTAAGTGGGCCCACACGCTTGTGTGGCCCATTTAGCCCAGATTAAGCCACGGCTATGTGAACTACATAACCCAAACCAATCTTTACCATATAATGTGGACATTAGCCATGTGGGGCCTACGAGCCCATTGGGCCCACACGACCCATTTTGCCCAAAATGACCTAAGCCCATGAGAATGCTCATGGTAGCCTCTACAGTCTTAAGCCCACATTCATGGGCTCGGTTCCACCATATGAGCGTTCGTACGCTCATGTGATCTCAAAGCCCAACCTTCTGGCTTTTCAGCTTTTCAGTTTTTTGACTTTTTGCCGATCTACAGTTTAGACGGCGTTAGTACACACTCATTCAGCTTTTTCAGCCGACTAACAGATACAAGGTAATGCTATACACACACCCGTTTTACGAAAAGAATGCAAATCTCCACGTAGTTCAACCTAGATTCAAACACAACCTTCAGTTAACCACTTACCAACAGAAGAACACTAGACAACATTTATCAAAGGATTGACTACCACTTGCCTTGATCGATCTAGTGTGGCTTGTGCACCTAAGCCGCTATAAAACAAACTGATCACTTGCCCCTTAGAGATTACCTACATCCAATCGAATCTTAATAACATACCCGTAAAATAGTTGAACAACGTATAAACAACTTACCGAAGGCCTAGAACAAGGAATGAAAGGTAGAAGTATTCGGCTAACACCCAAAAGTATACCTCACCCTAAGGCACGAGATTGAAAAATTGTACCCTTAACAATAATCGGTGGACAAAAAGAGTTGTCAAAATAAGACAATAACAGTAATAGAAAGAGCAGAGTAAAAGAATCGTACAGCTTGATTAAAGAATACTTGCCTACAAACAGCCCCAAAGAAATAGGCAGGATTTGACCAAAGATACTAGATGAAAAAGAATCAATAGTAACGAGTTAAAAGATGGAGAGAAGAAAAGGATTGGCCCAGAGAAGAAGAAAGTATTCAGCTATCAACAAAATGAAGAGGGAAAGAATTGGGAGAGAAAGAAAAGAAGGAAGAAAGAAATATGAAAGGGGAGGGAGGTGTATTCGGCTACTATCAAGACTAATAAAGGAAGAAGTTCAGTCACAACCTAATAGAAGGCCGTATAAGAAAAAGAGAGAGGAGATACTGACACTGATTCAGCACTTTAGCGAAAGAAATGACAGAACAAACTAAACAAAGCAAAACCAAAAGGAACCAAATAAAATGCATGAGTGGTCTTTTTCAACATTCGGCTACTATAGTGAAGACGAAAAAAAGAAAGATAGAACTAGTCGACTTCCCTCTATTCCCCTTACCAAATCGGCAACATGCTTCAACAACTCAAACTCCTAAATTTTCTCCACAAAACCCTCCACAATCTTCTCCTTGAATCCCTCCCCTTATCACTCCACAAACCACTCCAACAATTCCTCCATGACCATTTGAAATCTCATCCATCAGAGTTTCAATCAAACTCCACCTCTCTTACCACAAAGAAATAAAATAAATATCCTTTTGCATTCCATGGGATTCGAACCCAAGCTCTCACAATAGCCATGTCACACCACCACCACTAGATTACAAGCTTATCTTGTGTCACCTTCCTCCTAAAATTATTTATAAAGCCTACAAGCCAAAGTCTGAGTTCACTTAAATAAATAAAACCAAAACTTCTGCATACACCAAGACTTGAACCTTTGACCCTGAGGAAACATCCACAAGCCATTACTAATAGACCACTAGGCTTTTTGTGTTATGGTCTACCCAAATTTAACTATAAGCCTATTGGCCCAAAGCTAGGGGTTTACTCATAAAACAAAATTTTTGCTAAAGCCTAGGTTTGAATGAAAGATTTCTCCAACACTTCTCAGGGCCCTTAACCACTAAAGCATACATTTAATTGTGTCATTTCCTTGCATAATTAAATACTTATATACAGCCTCCTTATGGATCCATACTCAAGGCCCAATACTTCTAGGCCCAAATTCAGGGCGTTACAGTCTCCTCCGATTCCCATGTAGCTTCTCCTATACCATGCTTTTGCCATAGTACTTTTACCAAAGCCATACTTTTGTTCCTTAACTGTTTCATTTCTCGTGCTAAAATTTTGATTGGTTCCTCGCTATATGTCATAGCCGACTGAATTTCCACTTCGATCGGTGAGATCACATGTGACGGATCAGAACGGTATCGTCATAGCATCGATACATAGAACACATCATGAATTTTTTCTAACTCTATTGATAAAGCCAATCGATAAGCCACTGCTCCAACTCTTTCCACAACCTCATATGTTCCGATGAAATGTGGGCTCAATTTTCCTTTCTGGCCAAATCTCAAAATTTTCTTCCAATGAGATACTTTTAAGAACACTTTATCACCCACTTAGAACTTAATTTTCTTTCTTTTTAAATCAACATAAGACTTTTGTCGATCCAAAACAGCTCTCAAACAATCACAAATTACCTTTACTTTCTCTTCGGTCTCTTTAATCAAATCAATCTCATGAATTAGCCTTTCACTGAGCCTCATCCAATATAGTGGAGTTCGACATTTGTGACCATATAATGCCTCATCGGTGCCATCTTAATGCTCGATTGGAAACTGTTGTTGTAAGCAAATTCCACCAAAGGTAGATACTTTTTCCCAACTACCTTCGAACTCGAGAACACAACAATGGAGCATATCTTCAAGAATCTGTATCACTCGCTCGGATTGACCGTCTATCTGTGGGTGAAAGGCGGTACTAAAATTTAGCTTGGTGCCCATGGCTTCTTGTAGTTTCCTCCAAACCTTAAAGTAAATCCCGGGTCTCTATCCGATATAATAGAAATTGGTACCCCATGCAATCTTACAATCCCAGTAATATACAATTTGGCTAGCCTATCTAGTGAAAAATCTGTACGTACCGAGATAAAATGAGCCGATTTCATTAATCGATCAACAATGATCCAAACGACATCTTTCTTTTTTGGGTCAACGGCAACCCCATCACAAAATCCATAGTAATACGATCCCATTTCCATTCTGGAATCGCTATTGGCTATAATAGGCCGGAAGGTACCTGATGTTCAACTTTCACCTGTTGACAAACCAAGCACTTTATACGAATTCGGAGACGTCTCTTTTCATTCTGGGCCACCAATACGACTTCTTCAAATCACTATGCATCTTTGCACTACCTGGATGAACAAATAGACAACCATTTATGAGCTTCGTATAGAATTTCCAAACTCAGCTTAGCATCTTTCGGTACACATATTCGATCTCGAAACATCAAATAATCATTCTCACGAATTCAAAAATACGTCTCATTATTCATTTTGCACTGAACTCTTTTTGCTTATAACTCGCAACTCAGTCAAAATCAAACCATCACCGGATAAGGTCAAACTCACATTCAATGCTCTTAAGGCAAACAATGATTTTCGACTCAAGGCATCAGCGACCATGTTCGCCTTTCCCGGGTGGTAGTCAATCACTAACTCATAGTCTTTCAACAGCTCAAGCCACCTTCGCTGTCGCAAGTTCAAATCCTTTTGTGACATCAAGTACTTCAAGCTTTTATGGTCGGTGAAGATGCGACATTTCTCACCATAAAGATAATGGCACCAAATCTTCAAGGCGAAGACAATGGTAGCCAACTCCAAATCGTGTGTCGGGTAGTTCCTCTCGTGTAGCTTCAATTGTCTTGAGGCATACGCTACCACTTTATTTTTTTGCATCAATACACATCCAAGACCATTAAGACATGCATCACTATAAATCACAAATTCTTTACTAGATTCAGGTTGCATAGTACTGGTGCCTCGGTTAACACTTTCAATTTTTCAAAATTTTGTTGACACTTCTTTGTCCACTTGAACTTAACATCTTTTTGCAGCAACTTAGTCATCAGGGAAGCGATCATTGAAAATCCTTTTACAAAGCACCGGTAGTAACCAAACAATCCCAGAAAACTGCTAACTTTTGATACATTTTTTGGCGGTTTCCATTCTACTATTGCCAAAATCTTACTTGGATCAACTCCAATGCCATCTCTTGAGACGATGTGACCCAAAAATCCAACTTCACTGAGTTAAAACTCACTTTTACTAAATTTTGCATACAACTGTTCATCTCGCAAGATTTGTAAAACTGTTCTCAAATGCTCTCTATGCTCGTTATCATTACGAGAATAGATAAGATGTCATCAATGAAGACCCCTACACACTTATCCAAGTACTATCTAAAAATCTGATTCATTAAGTCTATGAACACCGCTGGGGCATTAGTCAAGCCGAAAGGCATTGTAAGAAATTCATAGTGTCCGTACCTTCTCTTGAAAGTGATTTTCGGCACGTCGGACTCTTTCACCCTTAACTGGTAGTATCTAGATCTCAAGTCTATTTTCGAGAACATGTAGCTCCCTTCAGCTGATCAAATAAGTCGTTGATCCTTGGTAAGGGGTACTTGTTCTTTATTGTCACTTTGTTGAGTTGCCTATAGTCGATACAAAGTCTCATCGATCCATCTTTTTTCTTTACGAATAACACAGGGGCACTCCAAGGAGAAAAACTAGGTCCCGCAAATCATTTGTCGTCAACTCTTGCAACTGCACTTTCAATTCCCTTAGCTCAGTTGGAGCCATTCTATACGGGGCTATCGATATCAGGGCAGTCCTAGGCAACAAGTCTATGGCAAACTCTATCTCTCTAGCAGGAGGTATACCTGGAAATTCCTCAGGAAATACATCTGGGAACTCACAAACCACTGGCACAGATTCCACTTTCAGTTTAGACTCTTTCATATTCAATACCTAAGCCAAGTATGCTTCATACCCTTTTCTCAAACAGTTCTGAGCAGTCATAGATGAAATTAAAATAGGCAACCAGTTGGACACATTTGTTTCAACCCAAAGACTTTTACCATTTTCACACTTTAATTCGATAACCTTCTGTCTACAATTCACTTTAGCATCTTGCATTGATAGCCAATCCATCCCTAAAATAGCATCAAACTCATCAAATGGCAATAACATTAGATTGGCTAGAAAATAGTGACCTCGGATCACTAAGGGACAATTCTTGCAAATTTTGTCAATTAACACACTCTTGCCTAGAGGGTTTGACACTTTAATCACAAATTCGGTTGACTCTATAGGCAATTTCATATCATTCACTAATTTCATACAAATGTAAGAATGCATGAACCCGGAATCAATCAGTGCAACTATATCAACATCATAAAAAGAGAACATACCAGTGATCACGTTAGGGTATGACGCCTCTTCTCGGGCACGAATGGCATAGGTTCTTGCAGGCGCTCTGGCTTTTGATCTTGCAGCTGAATCTCTAGCTATGCCTCTGCTACTAGCTCCCTCTTTCACATTTCTAGTAGGCCTCCCTTTAGCAGGTACATTGCTCAGTTTAGCGCTATGAGTAGTTTCTTTAACTACCATTTCCGAACAATCTTTGATGAAGTGGTCCCGAGAGCCATATTTAAAGCAATCCCCGGTGACCATCCAACACTCACCAGGATGTCTCCTACCGTACTGTTGACATTTAGGGTTACCTGGCTTGACATTGCCAACACTAGCTATTGAAGTAGTTTGAGCCTTCGAACCCGTATTTTGCCTCCCACGAGTTCTGCTTGAATTTCCAGCTAAAGCGGTCGAACGGTTTGGCACATTTCTCACTTTCTTTGATGACGGTTGGAAGGACTTACTTATCGATCTTTTCTTCACATCCCTAGCCTCTGATTTGGCCCTCTTCTTTTCCTTGAACAATTCCTCAGCTTTGCATGCTCGATCAACTAGCACAAGAAATTCTTTTAATTTTAATATCCCCACATAAAACTTGATATTCTCATTTAGGCCGTCCTTAAACCTTTTACACATGATTTCCTCAGTGGAAACACATTCCCGATCGTAGTTACTAAGTCGAAAAAATTCTCGCTTGTACTCAGACACTGTCATGCAGCCTTGTTTCAGCTCTAAAAACTCCTTTCGCTTCTGGTCAATAAAGTGCTGACTTATATACTTCTTCTGAAACTCCACTTGGAAGAAGTCCCAAGTAACTCTTTCGGTAGGCACTACCGAGACTAGCATTTTCCACCACTGATATGCTGAGTCTTTCAAAAGTGAGACATTGCACTTTAAACACTCCTCGAGTGTGCAGGAGAGTTCATCAAATATTCGAATACTGTTCCCTAACCAAAATTCTGCCTTTTTGGGGTCATCATCAACACTGGCTTTGAATTCTTCGGCCCCATACTTACGAATCTTGTCAACAGGGGGCTTACTCTGTCTTGTCATTTCCGTACCTTGTGGAGCTACTGGATCAGTTAAGGAATGGGAAAAGGTGGGGGAGGTTAGGCATTCAGATTCACCAGAATGAAATCTATATACCATTCACTCATTCTACGGAGAAAGGTTCCTAGGCCTCTTCTCCCCGAATGGATTCTACATTCCCACTTTTGGGTGGCGTGGTCCCTTGAGTGGGAGCCGGCGCGTTGCTTTCTGCATCGTCAGCCGCTACTGGGTCGAGATCCATTTACTATATGAAAACACAATTCAAGGATTAGAAACCATCATACTATCAACATTCATAATTATGGCATGTATGGCTAGACTCTCACACTTGCATGGTAGTCCAAAGATCGATAAACCATAGCTCTGATACCACTAAATGTAACACCCCTCACCCAAGTCTGATGCCAAGACCGAGTACGAGGCATTACTAGACTTACGAACACACAATCACTCAATCCTGACTTACAAATTTCATGAAAATTTAAAACTTTTTCAATCTTATTCAAAACACTCTTATTAGGGTCTTACGAGGCCCAAGAGACTCATTGGGTACGATCTGGAACCAAATCAAAACTTTTCAATCACTAAAAAAAAAATTCTACTTAAAAAGGGGCACACGCCCGTGTGGGATAGGGACACGCCAGTGTGGGCAGGCCGTGTGGTTGCACACACCCATGCCCTTAACCCGTGCAGAATTAATTTTTATTTTGAACCTACAGGGGTTCCCACATGGTCGAGCACACGCCCGTGTCTCCGACCCGTATCCTTCACACGGCCTCAACACGCCCGTGTCCTTACCCCCTGTGAAAAACTAGGACATTCTATTTATGACGTCATCGCGAAATCTTCGTCACACGGCCAAGCCACATACCCGTGGGCTAGATCGTGTCTATCACACAGTCGGGACACACGGCCGTGTCTCCAACCCATGTGTTTACTACAAAAGATTTACTTTCCATAGTTTTAGGAGCAGGGGACACACGACCTACCACACGCCTGTGGGGCTGGCTGTGTGCTAGACACACGCCCATGTGCCTACCCGTGTGGACAATTGTAGGCTATTTTCCAAGCCAATTGCCACCCTAAAACACAACCCAACACAAACCAATTTTTTCCAATACATAATGACACAAAACACATCCAAACAACCATATTTCGACATCCACTCACCACATTTTACTAACCATACACAAGCATACTCATCTATACACATCATACACCTACTATGCAACGTGTTTTAAAAGAGATTACAACATTTCAATTAGAAAGTATTCAATCATATGTGACCCATAGAAAATGGCCAAATACCATAACTTTAGAGACAACATTTGACCTCAAGAACTTTGACACATAACAAAACATTGGACCATCTATACATGCCATAATCTTAAGTGTTTAAACAAAATACCAAAATGCTTGTTGATAGTGTTGATGGAATCCCTTTGATCACTGAACCTCGGGTTAGCTTGATGAACCTATAGGGGAAGGGAAAAACAAAGGGGTAAGCTATAAAGCTTAGTAAGTCTATATGTAAAAGTAATGAGCATTGAAACTAAACGAACATAGCTAATGGAAAATAAGCTTTCCAGTCATATAATTAAGTTTGGGAATTATCACTTACTCATGTGATCTTACCACATGATTCATTACATACATTAAGCACTTAGCACACACGATAATTTTCATATAACCTGCACATACACAATCTTGAACACATGGTTAAATCTTTTCGCTTGCATTCACATAGTATCATATTAATTCAGATAGCCCGATGAACCACGTGTAATACCAAAGAATACACGGAAAGAAGGTACAAGTGCCACTCACATAATGTAGCTGAAGCTACCACTAATATGTAGTCGAAGCTACCACTTATCACATAAGGCTCAATAATGAGTGTTATCAAGTCTGTTCATACAAGCTGACGGTGTAGTGGATTCTACTCTGTGCTGCTCACACAAGCTGACAAGTATCCGCAACAAATACAAGATTACCTAGCCACTGGTAGTCGAACTAGACCAGCTTTTGAAATCACATAAACAATCAATAATGGTCGATGGTTTCTTAGTGACATGTCACTCATATCTTAATGTTTCCTAATGTTCAACCGAGACTTTTCCTTACTTATCGGTTTATCACATTCCATAATCAATATTTCTATATAAAATTTTAGAATTTCAAAATAATTAAACTAATTAAACATAATGATTAAAAATAACACATTATTTACATATAGGACTTACCTCGGTACAATTATGCTAATCTTTTTTATTTTTATCTAACACCTTGCCTTTCTCTCGGTCAAGGTCGTTTTCACGTCGTTCTTGATTTATAACACCAAATTTAACTCATTCAATACATACAATACTCGATTGGACACAAAATTATCCAATGGTAAATTTTTCCATTTCACCCCTAACTTTGTCAATTTTTACAGCTTAGTCCCTAGGCTCGTAAAAAGAAATGTATCAATTTTTCTACATTCTCAGGCCTAGCCAAACATATTTCTCTTCTATAGCAGCCCACAATTTTCAATGTTTCACAATTTATGTACATATTTTACAAATTTTGCATTTTAGTCCCTAAATGCATTTTAAAGAAAAATCACCTAGCAAAAGTTGTTTACTACACTTCAAGCTTTCATTTTCTACCAATAAACATCAAAATGCTTCCATGTCACATATGGGTAAATTTTTAAACATGAACCCTAGCTTTAAATAGTGGTATAGAAAGCTAGGTCAAGGTACGAGGATCTCAAAAATATGAAGAATATGAAAAACGAGGCTAAGAATCACTTACTTGGAGCTTGAAAAGATGAAATAAAACCCTAGCTATGGAGAAAGGGGCATTCGACCATTCATAAGGAAGATAGACACCAATTTTGACTCATTTTCCCTTTTTATTTCATTTAATAACCAAATGACCAAAATGCCCTTAATGGCCTTCTTTGCAAATTTTCCCTTCCAAGGATATTTTTGTCCATAATGCCTAAAAATGGTCTAATTGCTAAATAAGGGCCTCAAATTTAAAATTTCATTTCAATTTCACACTAAAAGCTTCTAGAACACATATTTTGAAACTTCTGCAATTTAGTCCTATTACTCAATTAGGTACTTTATCGGTAAAATTCATTTGCGAAAATTTTCACTCATGCATTCAACCACACAATAAACCTTAAAACTTAATCAGAATAAATTTTTTATGTCAAAGTCATGGTCTCGAAACCACCATTCTGTTTAGGCCTTATTTTGGGCTATTACACTTTATGCAATGTTCTAAAAAATGCAAAAATAATATCCTAAAATGCAACTATATGTACTTAAGTATAGGTAGTTAGCTAGATCAAAAGGCATGAAATATAACTCTTTTCAAGAGTTTCCATTAACGAAATCCGTTCATTTTATTTTGGTCTGAATAGATTTTCAGTTGAGAAGTTAACTGAATTATATAATTTTTGAGATTGTTAGATTGCATAGTATGTTGTTATTCATTATTTTTTACCATGATCTAAGTTTTGGGTACCAGATTGAATTTTAGTATTGTTTTTCATCTACAAGCAATTGGTTAGACTGAGTGTGTGATAGAGATTTTGATGATATGTCATCATGTTGTGTAAATGAGTTCGAAAATGGTCATGAAAAGTAATTACTGTTAGCTAGGTTTTCTTATAATAATAATTATCAACCAAGCATAAAAATAGCACAAAATGAGACTTTATATCAGCGTAAATGAAGAAGGACATTGGACTAACTGGAATTGAATGAAAGAAAGTTAGTTATAGTTCTTTTGGTTTGAGAAATTGAGAATAAAGTTAGAGTTATTCGAGATAATTCAAAAGTCGCATCCGATTGTCAAAAATCTTATGTTGATTCAAAATGTAAAGATATAGAACTTTCTAATAGTGAGAAAATGTTCCTAAAAGTTTCGCCTTGGAGAAATATATTGGGTTTTGGAAGAAAGGGAAAGCTCAGTCTAAGATTCTTTGGACCGTATGAAATTTTCAGAAAGAATTGGACCAATAACTTATTGTTTGGCATTACCTTTGGAACTTGGTAGAATATATAATGTTTTCTATGTTTCAATGCTCTAACGTTATCATTTTGATCCATCACATATGTTGCCTTCAGATAAAATTGAATTATAGTTTGATTTAAACTATAGTGGAAAAATTGGTTAACTCGGTAAGTGAAGGAAAAACATGTTCCACTGGTTAGCTATGTGGGAAACAGAAGAATTTATGAAATTACAATACCTAAACCTATTTTAGGTAAGAAATTTCGAGGATGGAATTTTCTAAAGGGGAGAGTTTTAACCGCCTGATTTTTAGTGGTGTCGAAAACAGTGGTTTTGGGATTACAAATCCGACGATTAAGTCTATAATAGTTATTATTCAATTCATATGAGTCAATTATAATTTGTATTGAATTTTGATTTGATGAATTTTAGTTAATTAAATAAATGGCCAAGTTTAAGTGTTTGTCCCTAAGGTTGAATGGTTTCAAAAAATGAGGTATCGGGACCTTATTTTTATAAACCGAGTTCGTAAATATTTTTATTCAACATTTACGGAGTTGCTATTTTAGTATGTGAAGGTTCAGTTCAAAAATTTTATTGTTTGGTTGTTAAATTAATTAAAAAGGACTAAACTATAAAAGATGTAAAATTTAGTCATTATTGAATTTTATTAGTTAATGGTTTAAAATGGTAAAAGTAGGAGGTTTTATGTTGCTATTAGACTATAATAAAGTTGTTGGACGGTTGGACATTAGCTAAGATTATATTTTTTTATATGTTATATGTAATAAAAAACAAAAGTATTAAAACATATCATCATCTACATTTTTTGGTTTGAACCATCGAAAACTCCACGGAAAGGAAATTTTAAGCTTCAGTTATCTCTTTTATGCTTGCCTGGTGTAACACCCCCAAACCCGGCTCAGACGTTATGGCCAAATCCGACAGTGTCACATTGAAGGGTGACTCGTATAAATCGTATACTTGGAAGACTTTGAAGACATTCTTCCGTCCGTGGTTCGAATAAGGGTTTATTTTCAAAAAAGTTTTGTTATAAAAATAACTTAGTTTAAAACGTGTTCATTAGAAGGTTCGCTTAATCAAAAGTTTATGTGAGTTTGAGTAAAAGCTTTGAGTTTATAAGTTGAAAACCCAAGTATATATATCCTGTTAAATTACAGCAAAGCTCATGTTTTAAGAAAATGTTCAGATATTTATATTTATTTAGAAAACATGTTTAATTTTAGAAGGCCTTATTACAACCCAATAAAACAATGTAAAATAAGGAAAGTAAATAAAACTAGTAATCCTTAAAGTAAATAGCAACGTAGTGTGGCCACTCCGAGTTCTCTCCTACATCGAGCGGCCTACTAAGGATCACCTGAAAAAGATTAAAAAGAGAAAGTGAGTTTCGAAACTCAGTGTGTACGACCCTTGACAAACAAATAATCATGCAACAATCAGATTGGGCCTAAGCCCTATTCAATATCGGTGGCCTTTGGGCCTTAGCCTATAGTGGCCTCAATTGGGCATGAGCCCATATCACAATACACAGTGGCCATTGGGCCTAAGCCCATAGTGGCCTCGGTTGGGCTCGAGCCCATATCACAAATATCAATATGCGCATGCTATGCACAATTACCCATAACCAACCCTGTACACCCCCTTCCAACCCTACACTTCTGTGGGGAGATACTCAACCCACCCATCCTTATGCACCCATTGTGACACTAGTTGTGGCACCACTCATCGTTGCAGTAGAGCTACTCGTGGCTTAAAAGCCTTCGTTGTAGCACCGGTTGCGGCACTACTCATCGTTGCAGCAGAGCTACTCGTGGCTTAAAAGCCTTCGTTGGATCCACAGTCGTCAAGCGACCGTGTGACCCTTATATACACTTCCTCCAATCATAATCTGGGCCCATATGCAATATAATAATACATGAATGTAGTAGAAAACATATAGCATACATAAGTCTTACTTATAACACATAGGGGTATTTCAGTCATTCTGCCTTACAAGGGTATGTCAGTAATTCTACCCTACAGGGGTATTTTAGTAATTCTACCCTGCAAAGGTATTTCAGTAATTTCTTAACAATATGGGTCTTAATTACGAACTTTGGACTGTCAACAAGTCCTCGTTGGCTACAGTGAACGGACACTATGCACCAGGTAGGATTCCAGAGAAGAGGAGGTGAGTCATTAAGATCGCTTAAGTACCGAGCTCTCCCTAGATCCAATCCTAGACATGCATATGCCCATTGCCACACTCTAACCTTATGACTTGTCCATAGACGCACTGGATAAATTAATTAAGTTTTATGCCGCTTAAGGATTCATTAGAAACTAGGCCTAAAAGTCCATTACATAACCTTAACGAGTCCACATACATTCATATAGCCCATTAGGCCTAATCACATTTATATGGCCCACTAGGCCAAGTCACATTTATATGGCCCATCAGGCCTAAATCTATTCCAAGCCATATAACTAACTTAATCAGCTCATCACTTATTACCAATCTACTAATTTTCACTTATCTGGGCCCACGAGCTCGTTAGACCCGTTTGGCCCATTCTGGCCCAATTGGCCAAAATGTGACCCAAGTCCATGAGATCACTCATGGGGTCTTTGGTAACGCATCGATTACCCTCATATGAGTGTTTGCGCACTCGCACGACTACCATAGCCAAACTTTTAGCTTTTCGACGTGTCGGCATTTTGGCATTTCGAGATTTACCGATCTACTCTGTGTGTGTAGTGTGTGTACACACCTTTGGCTCTATATCGACTATCAAAAAAGGGTTAGAAGTACACACTTATCACGTCGAGTACTAAATAATAATAGTCGCCAGCACCTATATTTCAAATTTGTACTTTATTAGTAACTTCCTATTAACGCAAAACAAATATACTATAATCACTTATCGAAGGACAACTATACTTGCCTTGATCGACTATGATTTGCCTATTTAATTCGAAGTCTATTGTAGCCCCTCTTCCGCATCCAGGCAGAAAGTCCCGAACCGCCAACACCTTACGTCGCTTAAACTTGGGAGTAGTGGTTACGTGCTCAAACCCTGTCACCATCGTTGCCAACTCTTTACCACTAGTGCTCTCTTTTTCCATCTCAAAAATAATACGGCTATTTTCTAAAATAAGGAAAAACAAAAGCAACACAAAAGAGAGAGATGGAGGGTTGGTTCAACAATTACCGAAATGAATAGAGAGAAAACTATCACTTATTGGGATTTAGCCTTCGATCACAGAAACAAGGTTGCTTAAAGAGGGTTCAACTAAAGAGAGCCTAAGATAGCAAAGTTGAAAACAAGAATCGGTTTGATCAAGGTTGAAGAGATAAAGATTGTAACGCCCTAAATTTTAAGGTTTTTGAATTTTTGCATGAATTTAGTTTGCATGGCTTGATGTGTTGCATTACTGTGTTGGGTGTAATTAGTAGACCTTTAGAAGGCCTAGGTTTAAGTCTAAAGCTTGGCAGAATTTTAAATTTTAGCCTTAGGTGTGAATGGACTTTGGTTAAGTGGGCTTTTAAGTTATTATTTGGGTTTTATGACACAAGGAAGCCTGTGGTAAAGTGGCAAGGTAGTGCCACTTCAAGCTCATGGAGGTGGCTTGTGGAAGCTTGAGAGGGAGCTAAGGTTCGAATCCCTTGTGAGCAAGGGATGTTTATTTTATTTTACTACATGTACATAGTAAGAGGTGGAATTCAAGTTGAACTCTGAAGGAAGGTGTTTGAATGCTTATGGGATTGGATTAAGGAGTGATAAAGGGAGATTATCAAGGAGAAAATTTAGGGATTGAGTTATGAAGGGAGAGTTGGCCAAATGTAGGAAGCTTGGAAGAGCAAATTTGACTATTGGTCTTTTGAGTATGCATTTTCGGCACATGTGGTAGGAGTGAGCCGAATTTTTGTAGAGTATACCTTTCGGGATTTGCATTTTGGGTCATTTTCTTCTTAGTGCCGATTAGGTAAGTTGAAAAGTGCCTTTTGTTCTTTTCATTTCTTTCACTTTTTCTTCCCTTTTTTGTTCAAAAAGCCGAAAGTCACTAAGCTCTCAACCTCTCCCTTGGCCGATTGGTGTAAGAACCGAACCCTTCTATTTCTTTTTCTTCTCAAACTAAACCTCTTCTTCTTGTCTCTATTTCTCTATCCTTCCTTCTCTTGCACTCTCAAGTAGCCAAACCTTGTTTTTCCTTTTACCAACATTTTTCCCTTTGGCTGAATACCTTAGATCCCTTCTCCATCTTCGGGTTTTGAGTAGATCCATAATAGATCGGGACTTGGTCTAGTGTAAGGCGACTTTTGCGATATCAATTTAATCGAGTGAATTCTTGGGTTAAGAATCTTTTCTTTCTTTTCTTTCAAGTTGTTAAGGGAAAAGCCGAAACCCCTAATCCCATTGTGCTAATCGGTTTAGATCCTTTCTTTTGGGAACATAGTTTGGACTCTATTGTTAACTGACTGAGTTTCGTGGACTTTGTAAGGTGGATCTCATCGAGGCTAGGGTGGTTAGCATTATCAAGGCCGACTAGATCTAGTGGCTAGATTTTGGCAAGGTAAGTGATTGATAGGATTTGTTAATAATAGTTGAATATGTGTGGAGTAAGGTAATGGTGGTTTCTATAGGATTATGAGTTAACGTAGTAATTAAACTGTTGTAGGTTGATCATTCGTGGGATCTCGACGTAGTTTGTAAACAGGTGTGTAACGACACCCTCTAGTAGCTTAGATCGGCAAAAGCTGAAAAGCTAAAATGCTGAAATGCCGGCATTTCATGGACTTGCAAGCGTCCGAACGCTCGTGGGATTAATCCAAAATTGTGAATTTGGAATATTGAACAGTAAGGGCTGCCGTGCGCGTTTTCGTGCGCTTAGGCTGTTATGGACCACGATGGGCTGAAATTTGGCCCAGTGGGCTTACGGGCCCATATGGGTAAAAGTGTACGGTAAGTAATTATCGGTAAATTAAATATTAAATCTGTGATAATACGTGTAAGATTAGACCGAGCAGGCCACTGTAGCAAGTGGGCTCCCTCGGGCCCATTAGGTGTTTTAGGGCCCTATGGCACTATATGAATGTATGGGCTATTTGAGTCGCTAGGAGTGAAGTTAGACCTGCTAGAAGGTCGTATTAAGCATGAAACTTAGAGACGTAGCTAAATTACCAAAATACCCCTGAAGGGTGAAAATTTCCATTTTACCTGTAACGCCCTAATTTTTGGGATTTTTCGGGATTTTGCGATCTTGGTGAAATCATAAAATTTTGTTGCTTGATTATGAAATTTATGTTATAAGTGTGTTAGTGGGCCTTTGGAAGGCCCAAGCCTAAGTTAAAACCCGATAGAAATATCAAATTTTGGATTTAAAGAGAATGGGACTTGAGTAGGTGGGCTTTTAAGAAAAAGTGAGTAAATTAAGACACAAGTGAGCCCTTGGTAAAATGGCAATATGGCGCCACTTAGTTCCTAAGAAACTGGCGTGTGGCTGAGTGCAAGGGCCAAGGTTCAAGTCACAATGTAAGCAGTAGGGTATTTTATTTTTGTTGCATGTGCTAGTCATGTGATGGACTACAAGTAGAACTCTGTTGGAAAGAGTTTGAGAGGCTCATAGGATTGAATCAGGTAGGATAAGGGAGAGAGATTTTAGGATTTTTGAATGGAAGCAAGAGTTGGCTGGCTAAGGGACTTTGAAGTTGCAAATTCAGCTAGGAAGGGTTAGTGTAGCAAATTCGGCAATTAGGGTGGTAGGTGCCGAAAATTATAGGGAATAAGCTTTTGAGATTTGGTAATTAGGGGCTGTCTCTTGTGGCCAAAAAGGGTATAGTGCCTTAGGGTTCTTTTCTTCCTCCTTCTTTTTCCTAAAAACCGAAACCTAGTTCTCTATTTTTCTCCTAGTGCTGAATTGTCTAATACCCAACTCTCTTCTTTTCTTTTCTTCTTTTCTTCTCTACTTTCTTCTCAAGCCAAATCCATCTCTCCTTCCCATTCTCTTCTCCTTCCATCTTTATCAACTAGCCACTCCTTAAAACCTAGTAGTCGACTTTCACAAGAGCCAAAATCAAAACCAAGTGTTGTTGTCATTTTCCCTTTGACCGAATCCACCATTGTTGATTATCTGTTCGATCAAAACTTCATCTTCTGCTATTCTTTCCAAAACCAAATATTACCCTTGTCTCTAGTGGTCTCCTCTCAAACCCGAAACATTAAATCTAGTAGCCAATTTCTTCTTGGCCGACTACTCCAAAAGTCAAAATCCCAAAGCACATATTATCTCCTAGTGTCGTTTTGTGTAATGAGCCGAACCCTTCATATTCTTAGTAGATCGGGAATTAAACCTTTAGATCTAGTGGATCCATTATTGTGGTAAGTAATCGGAACTCCTTCTCATGCGTTATCTTTAGGATTTAAGGAAAGCCAGAAATCCCTAAACGCTTTAGGGAGGCTGTCGACTTTGGTAAAGAGTTATGCCAGTCCTTCTAATCGGTTTTATGTGTATTTGTTGCGAAAGGGGCGATCTAGCAAGGAGCATAGGAGGCTTGGATCATTGGAACGACTAGATCTAGATCTAGTCGCTATTTTCGGCAAAGGTAAGTGGCTAAGGGCCTTAGTTGGTGTTGGCCGAATAGGTATGTTGGTTTGGTGTCAATTATTCAATTAGATCTGTAGTGACATGTGGATTAAAATGACTGTAGGACAATCGTGTGGGAGATTTCGTCTATGTCTATCGTAAATCAGGTGTGTGAACTAACACTTTCTAGTAGACTAAATTGACAAAAGCTGAAAAGTCAAAATGCTAAAATTTTGGCATTTCGTGGGCTTGCGAGCGTGCAAGTGCTCGTGGGTCAGTTAAGAGTGGTAAGGTCAGTTGTCGTAATTGGTAAGATGGACGTGTGCACGATTTCATGCACCTCAGTAAATTTGGGCCTCGGTGGTCTGAATTTGGGTCCAATGGGCTTATGGGCCCATTTGGGTGAAAACTGGCGGTATGTGGGTTCTGGTGATCTGTATGCTAAAACTGTTAAACTGGCCATAGAACTCGGGCTCAGTGGGCCAAAATAACTAGTTGACATTGTAGGGCCCGTTAGGGGTTTTAGGGCCTGATCGCTTTAAAGTTGGTAAATGGGCTGGATAACCTACTTAGGTGAAAATTGGACTGTTAATCACTGTAATATGCATGAAACCCTAAAAATTGGTATAATTACTGAAATACCCCTTAAGGGTGGAAAATTACTGTTTTACCCTTAGGTGCAAAATGACCATTATACCCCAAGGGCTAAATTTGACTGAAATGCATGCTTTACTATATCTCTTCACTGTATGCCATGACATATTTTACTGTTGCATGGGACTGGGTTTATTGATGGAGGAAGTGCTAAGTGGCAATGCCACGTTTACTAAAAGGGGCTTTGCCTTGTTTTACTAAAAGGGACTTTCCTCGTATTACTGTAGTGGCTTGGCCACGTTATCTGAGCAGCTACGCTGCGACTGTGGTGTGTAGGGCTGGGTGGGTTGAGTTATTCCCCACATGGTGTGTAGGGCTGGTACGGGTGGTGTGTAAGGCTGGACATAGGCTGGGCTTTGCATACACGCATTATTTCTGATCTGTTACTATAATGGGCCTATGGGTCGCACTGCTTACTGAATAGGGCTAAGGTCTAGTAACTGATTACTGAATAGGGCTTCAGCCTAGTTATTACTGATATTGGATAGGGCTTAGGCGTAGTAAGCTTGAGCTATTTTGGGCTCTAGATGGGCTTTCTTTACATACTGAGTTTCCAAACTCACCCCTTCCTTTCATCCATGCAGGTGAGCCCTAAGCTAGTGGACTTGGAGCTGGAGGGATTCAGAGTGGCCATGTGGACTGCACTTAATGGTTTAAATAAGTCTTTTTACTTTCATAGTTATTCTAAATTATTTTGCATTATGGTTTTGGGTTTGTAATAAAGCTGCTTTAAGTATTTTAATTTGGGTGTTAATTCTTTAATTATAATTCTATTTAAATAAGTAGACTAAGGCTTTGCAAGTTTTCTTAAAATGAATCAATGTTTTCGAAACAAGCACTCGAAACAAATGGATAACAAGTCAATGAAGAAGATCTGATATCAAGATGAATTTTAAACCGGTAGTGGATAGGATAAACACAAACTAAGCCTGGAATTCTTCCCAAACTATAATAACGTTTTTGCAAAACTCACCCTAATCGCAATGACTAAGGAACATGGTTAGCTCGCTGTTGATGTGACACGCTAGACTTGGCCGTAACGTTTAGGCCGAGTTTGGGGTGTTACATTTAGTGGTATCAGAGCCTGGTTGCAATAAGTCGGCTGTGGATCGGGTCTTAAAAGTTTTTTTAAAATTAAAATTAAGGCCATAGAAGGGTATTTTGAAATCAATTTTGGGAAAATTTCTAAGAAAAATGCTTTCCAAACTTATTTCTTTTAAAACATACTTCCATAAGGTTTTACTTAAAAAATTTTGTGTTTTGATTGGGCTTTCTGAAATCTGGTTTCTGAAGAATTGGCACAATGAATCCCTGACACCAAGTCTGTAAGTATTCTTCTCTTATACCGTACTATACTGAGATATTACTATAGGTAGAACTGAGACTCTGCTATGATACTATAGCTAGGGTAATACTGAAACTGTAGAGACTGAGACTGTAGGGAAACTAACCCCTAGAAGACTAAGACTGTAGCTAGGCTACGATGTCGCGAAAACAAACTCTGAAACATTATCTATACATAAGACATTTGTAATAAACACTGGAATATTAAACTAATTTCATAAAATTCGTAATCAGATAAGTCGATATAAGTACGAGGGTAGCTCATGGACGTGGCCGAGGTAGTGTACAAGCTGGGTCTTCGTCTTTGAAACACATGCCAGCTGAGGAGGCACGACCGTCGCCGGTAGCTGAGAATAGGCCGTATGATCGGGCTGCAGGGGACAATGCCTTGTCCCAAGCAATGTTAAGGGTTCTAGAAAGGGTCGCTGGGGCAAGCACTGGGAATGTGAATAGGGGATCCATTTCTGAGTGACTCTGGGCTAACGGAGCGGAGGTCTTTAGAGGGATATCTGGAGTAGCCCCAAATGTGGCTGAGTATTGGCTGGAAGCCACGGAACAGATCATGGACGACCTTGATTGCTCGGTAGAGCAAAAGCTAAAAAGAGCGGTGTCTCTGCTGCGAGACAAGGCGTATCAGTGGTGGATCACTGTGAAGGAGAGTACCCCAGCTGAGCGAGTAACCTGGGAACTGTTCAAGACAGCTTTCAAGGGAAAGTAAGTGGGAGCAAGCTATGTGGATTCTCGTAGGAAGGAATTTCTGAATCTGACCTAGGGCAATAAGTCCATTGCTAAATATGAGGCGGAGTTTCTGAGATTGAGTCTGTTTGCCAGCTATATAGTTGCTACCGAGTACGAGCGTAGCTTTCATTTTGAGGATAGCCTCAAGGATGAGCTTAGGGTGCTGATAGCTCCACAGAAGGAGCGTGACTTTGCTGCGTTGGTGGAGAAGGCTAAGATAGCTAAGGAGGCGAAGCGAACTGAACGTCAGAATCGTGAGAAGGATCGAAACCGATTTAGGAGGGATTCTGGACCCTCTGGTGTTGCAAACAGAAATGCCAGGAGAGCTAAAGTAGATGAACCAGTCCAAGTAGTCTCGGTGAATACAGTTAGACCGTAGGCTTGTGGGGACTGTGGTAGAGTGCATCTGGGAGAATGCTGGAAGTGTACTGGGGCTTGTTTTCAATGTGGGTCCGAAGAGCACAAAGTTAAGGATTGTCCACAGAGGCCAGCTCAGACTCAAGTCGCTGAGCAAAGGGTTGCTCAACCAGTGCGGGTGGACCACAACCGCCGAGAGGCCGTGGTCAAGGTAGGGGCGACAACGAAAATGGTCGTGGACGTGGAGCACCTAGCAGGGGTGCTAGAAATATTGATGCTCGTCAGCCAGCATTGGTGTATGCTGCTCGTCATTGAGAGGCGGGTGACACACCTGATGTTATAACTGGTATGTTTTTTATCCCTAGCATGCCATACACTACTTTGATAGATGTAGGTTCTACTCACTCGTATGTTGCATGTGATATATCTGGGTCGTTGGGTGTGCACTCTGAGGAAACTGTGAGTGGGGTAACTATGATAAGTCTACTAGGTCACTCAGTTAGGGTAGACAAACTCTTTAGAAATGTGCCTTTAGAGACTCAAGGTAGGATTTTCTCTAGAGATTTGATGGAGCTACTGTTTAGAGAATTCGATCTTATCTTGGGGATGGACTGGCTGATTAAGCATAGAGCGACTCTGGATTGTGCGGCTAAGTGGATGATGTTAAGGACTACAGAGGATGAGGAGGTGATGGTTATAAGGGAGCGAAGGGACTACTTATCCAATGTGGTCTCGGCTTTGAGGGCTGAGAAGTTGATTCGCAATCGCATTTGTGAGTCAGACTGAGACTGAGGGTTTGATTATGGAGAAGGTTAGAACTGTTAAGGAGTTCCAAGATGTTTCTTCTGAGGAGCTTCCTGGATTGCCTCCGAATTGTAAAGTCGAATTTGGAATCGACTTACTGCCTAGAATGGCTCCAATGTCCATCGCACCCTATAGGATGGCACTGAAGGACTTGGTGGAACTGAAAGCTCAAATCCAAGAGTTGTTGGATAGAGGTTTTATTAGACCAAGTGTGTCTCTATAAGGAGTGCCAGTACTGTTCGTGAAGAAGAAGGATGGGACGATGCGTATGGTCATCGATTATCGTTAGTTGAACAAACTGACGATAAAGAACAAGTACCCTCTGCCAAGGATCGACGATCTGTTTGACAGCTTAGATGAGCTTCGGTATTTTCCAAGATCGACCTTCGATTTGGATACCATCAGTTAAGGGTCAAGGAGGTGGGTATTCATAAGACATCATTCAGAACTCGGTATGGTTATTACGAGTTTCTGATTATGCTGTTTGGACTGACGAATGCACCTGCGGCTTTCATGGATTTGATGAATCGAGTATTCCAACCTTATTTGGATTGATTCGTAGTCATCTTTATCGACGATATTTTGGTATATTCGAAAACTGAGGAGAAGAATGATGAGCATCTTCGTGTTGTTTTGCAAGTGTTGAGAGAGAAGCAACTCTATGCAAAATTCAGTAAGTGTGAATTTTGGTTGAGAAGTGACATTTCTAGGTCATGTAGTCTCTGTAAAGGGGATTAGGGTGGATCCTCGAAAAATTAAGGAGGTTCTAGATTGGAAGCAGCCAAGGTCGATGTCAGAAATTTAGAGTTTTTTGGGTTTGGCAGGGTCCTACAGAAGGTTTGTCGAAGGTTTCTCTCTGATTGCTATGCTGTTAACGAAACTACTGAGGAAAGGAGTATCATTTGAGTGGATTGAGAAACAACAAGAAGCTTTTGATAGGTTGAAGAAGGTATTGACTAAGGCACCAATGTTGATTCAGCTGGAGTCTGGAAAGTATTTCACTGTGTACAGTGATGCGTCGCATATGGGGTTAGGCTGTGTACTGATGCAAGAGGGTAAGGTGGTCACTTATGCTTCGCGACAGCTTAAGCCTCATGAAGCGAATTACCTTATGCATGATCTAGAGTTGGCAACATTAATCTTTGCGTTAAAGATCTAGAGACGTTATCTGTATAGAGAAAAGTGTATTATATACACAGACCATAAGAGTCTCAAGTATTTGTTAACTCAGAAGCAGTTGAATCTTAGGCAACGAAGATGGACAGAGTTGCTTAAGGATTATGACTGTTTGATTGAATATCACCCAGGCAAGGCAAATGTGGTGGCAGATGCACTGAGTCAAAGGGCTGTAGCTGAGTCGAGAGCAATATTTGCTCGTCTGAGTCTATATGATGATGGGAGCTTGTTCGTGGAGTTGCAAGTGAGACCAACTTGGACTGAGTAGATTAAAGAGAAACAATTAGAGGATGAGTCGTCAGTTCCTTGGTTTCAGCAAGCTGGGAATGATGAGAATTTGGACTTTGGACTAAATAGTGAGGGAGTTCTGTGCTTCTGAGGAAGAGTTTGTATTCCAAAGGACTCTGACTTAAGGCAGTCAATTCTGAAAGAGGCTTATGGTGGACCCTGTGCCATACATCCTGGAGGGAATAAGCTGTATCGGGAATTGCGAGAGTTGTACTGGTGGCCTGGACTTAAGCGTGAGGTGACCGAATTTGTGGGGAAATGTCTAACATGCCAGCAAGTAAAGGCTGAGCATCAACTGCCTTCTGGACTTCTACAATAAATGAAAATTCCACTTTGGAAGTGAGAGAGGGTAACCATGGATTTTATGAGTGGGCTACCTTTGACACCCTCCAAAAAGGACTCGGTATTGGTAATTGTGGATAGGTTAACAAAATCTGCCCATTTCATACCTGTCCGAACCGATTACTCACTTCAAAAGTTGGCCAAGTTGTATGTGGCGGTGAAGTTGTATGAGCCTTAGGTACGTGATTAGATTTCAGCACTGCTTTCCACCCTCAGACAGATGGACAGTCAGAGAGGGTTTTTCAGATTCTGGAGGATATGTTGAGGGGTTGTGTTATCGACTTCCGAGGTAGTTGGGAGGAATACTTGTCATTGGCGGAGTTTGCTTATAACAATAGTTATCAGGCAAGTATTTAGATGGCTCTATATGAGGCACTATATGGGCAAAGTTGGACTGAGTTGGGAGAACGACAGGTTCTTGGGCCTGAATTGGTGGCAAATACTGAGAATAAGGTTAAGTTGATCAGAGATAAGTTAAAGGAAGCGTTCGACGGACAGAAATCTTATGCTGATCTAAGCGTAAGGAAATTGAGTATTCTATGGGAGATATGGTCTTCTTGAAGGTCTCGCCTTGGAAGAAGATATTGAGGTTTGGCAAGAAGGGCAAGTTGAGTCCGCAGTTTATGGGGCCTTATCGGGTTCTTAAATGGGTAGGGCCAGTAGCTTATCAGGTGGAGTTACCGCCGGAGTTAGATGTATTCATGACATCTTTCACGTGTCCATGCTAAGACGATATCGATCGGATCCTTCGCATGTCATACCAGTGGAGGAGATTGAGGTAAAGACTAATTTGACTTTTGAAGAGGAGCTTGTACAAATACTGGATCGAGAGGTCAAAGTGCTAAGGAAGAAGTCAGTTCCTTTGGTAAAGGTGCTCTAGCGCAATCATGGCAGAGAAGAGGCTACTTGCGAGGCATAAGAGGCGATGCGCCCACAATACCCTTGTCTGTTTGGATCAGGTAAATTTTGAGGTCGAAATTTTTTTAAGGAGGTAGAGTTGTAACGCCCTAATTTTCGAGATTTTTCGAGATTTTTGCGATCTTGGTGAAATCATGAAATTTTGTTGCTTGATTATGAAATTTATGTTATAAGTGTGTAAGTGGGCCTTTGGAAGGCCCAAGCCTAAGTTAAAACCCGGTAGAAATATCAAATTTTGGATTTAAAGAGAAGGGGACTTGAGTAGGTGGGCTTTTAAGTGGCTATTTTTGGCCCTATTTTCGGCAAAGGTAAGTGGCTAAGGGCCCTAGTTGGTGTTGACCGAATAGGTATGTTGGTCTGGTGTCAATTATTCAATTAGATCTGTAGTGACATGTGGATTGAAATGACTGTAGGACAATCGCGTGGGATATTTTGTCTACGTCTATCGTAAATCATGCGTGCAAGCGCTCGTGGGTCGGTTAAGACTGGTAAGGTCAGTTGTCGCAATTGGTAAATGGACGTGTGCGTGATTTTGTGTACCTCGATAAATTTGGGCCTCGATGGGCTGAATTTGGGCCCAATGGGCTTACGGGCCCATTTGGGTGAAAACTGGCAGTATGTGGGTTCTAGTGATCTATACGCTAAAACTGTTAAACCGGCCATAGAACTCAGGCTTAGTGGGCTAAAATAGCTAGTTGACACTGTAGGGCCCGTTAGGGGTTTTGGGGCCTTGTAGCTTTAAAGTTGGTAAATGGGCTGGATAACCTACTTAGGTGAAAATTGGACTGTTAATCACTGTAATAAGCATGAAACCCTAAAAACTATCAATAATTACTGAAATACCCCTTAAGGGTAGAAAATTACTATTTTACCCCTAGGTGCTAAATGACCATTATACCCCTAGGGCTAAATTTGACTGACATGCATGCTTTACTATATCTGTTCACTGTATGCCATGACATATTTTACTGTTACATGGGACTGGGTTTATTGATGGAGGAAGTGCTAAGTGGCATTGCCACGTTTACTGAAAGGGGCCTTGCCTCGTATTACTGTAGTGGCTTGGCCACTTTATCTGAGCAGCTAGGTTGCGACTATGGTGTGTAGCGCTGGGTGGGTTGAGTTATTCCCCACATGGTATGTAGGGCTGGTACGGGTGGTGTGTAGTGCTAGACATGGGTTGGGTCTTACATACATGCATTATTTCTGATATGTTGCTGTAATGGGCCTATAGGCCGCACTGCTTACTGAATAGGGCTAAGACCCAGTTAAACTATATCTGAATAGGGCTAAGGCCCAGTTATTACTGAGACTGGATAGGGCTTAGGCCAAGTAAGCATGAGCTGTTTTTAGCTCTAGATGGGCTTTCTTTACACACTGAGTTTCCAAACTCACCCCTTCCTTTCATCCATACAGGTGAGCCCTAAGCTAGTGGACTTGGAGCTGGAGGGATTCAGAGTGGCCATGTGGACTGCACTTAATGGTTTTAAATAAGTCTTTTTACTTTCATAGTTATTTTAAATTATTTTGCATTATGGTTTTGGGTTTGTAATAAGGCTGCTTTAAGTATTTTAATTTGGGTTTTAATTCTTTAATTATAATTCTATTTAAATATGTAAACTAAGGCGGCGCGAGTTTTCTTAAAATTAATCAATGTTTTCAAAACAAGCACTCGTAACAAACGAATAACAAGTCAATGAAGAAGATCTGATAACAAGATGAATTTTAAACTGGTAGTGGATAGGGCAAACACAAACTAAGCCTGGAATTCTTCCCAAACTATAATAACAATTTTGCAAAACTCACCCTAATCGTAATGACTAAGGAACATGGTTAGGTAGCTATTGATGTGACACACCAGACTTGGCTGTAATGTCTGGGCCGGGTTTGGGGTGTTACATTACCCCTAGATGCTAAATGATTATTTTACCCCTAAAAATAGTTGGCCGATTTGCATGTTATTATATCTGATATTATGTATGCCCATGTTATGTAGTACTCTAGTTTCCATGGGGTTGGGTTATGGATATGGAAGAAGTGCTAAAAGTGGCATTGCCACGTAATCTGCTTAGAGGTTCTGCCTTGTATTTCTGTTCTGGTGGCTCTACCATGATTTCTATATTAGCAGCTCTGCTGTGTCTGTGGTGTGTAGGGCTGCGTGGGTTGAGTTATTCCCCACATGGTGTGTAGGGCTAGTATGGGTGGTGTGTAGGGCTGGATTGGGCTTAAGCTTTGCATACATACATTCGTATATATATTTTCTGTTCTGTATCTAAAATGGGCTTAAGGCCCACTCTATTTCTGAAAAGGGCCAAGGCCCAGTATGATCTGTATCTGAATAGGCCTTCGGCCCAGACTGAGTTTTGTCTGATCTTTGACATTGGTTGGGTTGCATTATACACTGAGTTTCCACAAACTCACCATTTCATTTCCATCCATACAGGTAACCCCCAACCATAGAGGACTTGGAGCTGTAAGGGATTCGGGGTGGCCACGTGATTCATGCTTCCAGTTTTTAATGGTTTCCTTAAACTTAATTTATTTATAGTTCATTTTTTCTTAAATTTCAAATTTAAGTTGTAATAAGGCCACTCGGGTGTTTTGTTTTGGGTTTTCTTTATTATTTGTTTTACAACAGTAGACTAGTCTATGCGGGTTTTTCCAAACTTAATCAAATGTTTTTAAACATGCATTACGAAATGATTGGATCACTTAACAATGATAACAGAACAATAAGATCTTTTAAAAAATGAATCGTACTTGGTAATAGATACAGTTGTTAAAACTAACAATGTTTCTTAATTACAAGCTACTAAAATGATTTTACTACGAACAATATCACGTTTTGTTAAAAGAAGATCATAGATAAATCAATCGTTCATGTGACACACCAGATCTGGCCATAACGTCTGGGCCAGGTTTAGGGTGTTACATTTAGTGGTATCAAAGCCCGATTGTAACAACTTGGCTGTGGAACGGGTCTAAATGTTTTCTTAAATTTAAGCCCTAACTCGAATTTTGAAATTTGGTTTTGAAAAACTTCTTTAAAAAAAAGTTATTCTAAAAATCGATTTCTTTTCCAAAAATATTTCATCATTTTTTTCTAAAGACTAGAGTTCTGAGAAATCTTTAACAAAGTACATTTAAAATAATTACTACCAATGAAACTTGGGTTTTCTGAATTTGGTTTTTAAAGAGTGGCACACCGCTCCTCCGGCACCAAGTCCGTAAGTACCTTCTACTTTGCTGTATTTAATTAAGAGACTGTGGCACTATGATACTACTGTAGTTAGTACTAAGACCCTACTGAAATTCTGAAGTTAGGGTAACACTAAGACTGTAGAAGACTGAGACAGTAGGAAAACTGAGAACTCTAGAAGACTGAAACTGTAGCTAGGCTGCGACTCTGTGAAAACAAAACTCTGAAATACTATCTCTGCATAAAACATCTGTAATAAATTCTGGAATATTGAACTAATTCATAAAATTCGTAAATTAGATAATACGATATGAGTATGAGGGTAGCACGTGAAAGAGGCCGTGGTTAAGGCTGAAAGAGTACTCAGGCTGGATCTTCATCCTGGAGACATATGCCAGCTGAGGAGGCACGATCGCCACCAGCAACTGAGACGGGGTCTTATGATCGAGCTGCTGGGGATAACGCTTTATCCCAGGCAATGCTTCGTGCTTTGGAAAGGGTTGCTAGAGCGAGCACAGGAATGATGAATCGAGGATCGTTTTCTAAATGGTTTCGAGCTAATGGAGCAGAGATTTTTAGGGGCGTATCTGGTGTAGCCTCGGATGTGGCTGAGTATTGGTTGGAGGCCACGAAGCGGATAATAGACGACCTGGACTGTTTAGTTGAGTAGAAGCTGAAAGGAGCAATATCCTTGCTGCGTGACGAGGCCTACCAGTGGTGGATCACTGTGAGAGATGGTACACCAGCTGAGCGAGTGACTTGAGAGTTGTTTAAGATGACCTTCAAAGGGAAGTACGTCGGGGCGAGCTATGTGGATGCTCGAAGGAAAGAATTCCTGAATCTAACTCAGGGTAGTAAGACTGTCGCGAAATATGAAGCTAAATTTTTAAGGTTAAGCTGGTATGTTGGTGGTATAGTCGCTACAGAGTATGAACGCAGCGTGCGATTCGAGGATGGCCTCAGAGTGAGCTAAGAGTGTTGATTGCTCCGCAGGGGGATCGTGATTTTGCTGCTCTGGTGGAGAAAGCCAAGATTGCTGAGGATGTGAAGCACTCGGAGCGCTAGAATTGTGAAAGAGATAGAAATTGATTTAGGAGGGATTCAGGGCCCTCGGATGCTGCGGGTAGGACTGTTGAAAGAGCTAGAGTGGACGAGCCGGTTCAAGCAGTTCCGGTGAATGTGGTTAGACCGCAAGCTTGTAAGGACTGTGGAAAGGTACATCTGGGCAAATGTGGAGCATGTTTTCGATATGGGTCCAAAGATCACCGAGTCAAAGATTGCCCACAAAGGCCAACATAGATGCAAGCTTTTGAGCCGAGGGTCGCTCAGCCAGTGAGAGATGGTTAACAACTGCTGAGAGGACGTGGACAGGCAAGGGGCGACAATGGAAATGGATGTGGACGTGGAGCACCGGGCAGGGGTGTTGGAAATGCTGAGGCATGACAGCCGGTGCTGGTTTATACTGCTCGTCGCTAAGATGAGGGTGACGCACTTGACGTCATAACCGGTACATTTTTAATTTATAGCACGCCATACACTATTCTGATTGATATTGGATCTACCCATTCGTATGTTGCTTGTGATGTGTCTGGGACGTTGGGTGTGTAATCGGAGAAAACTGTGAGTGGGGTATCTGTGATAAGTCCACTGGGTCACTCGGTTAGGGTAGACAAACTTTTTAGAGATGTACCTTTAGAGACACAAGGTAGAATTTTTTCTGCGAATTTGATGGAGTTACCATTTGGAGAGTTTGATCTCATTTTGGGTATAGACTGGCCTACAAAGCATCGAGCGACTTTGGACTATGTTACCAAGCGTATGGTGTTAAAGACCACAGAGGATGAGGAGGTAACTGTAATAGGGGAGCGAAGAGATTACTTGTTTAATGTTATCTCAGCTTTAAGAGGTGAAAAGCTAATTCGCAAAGGTTGCGAGGCGTTGTTGGCGTATGTGAGTAAGTCAGATTCTGAAGGTTTGACCGTAAGGGAGGTTAGAACCGTCAAGTAGTTTCAGGATGTTTTCCAAGATGAGCTTCCTAGGTTGCCTCCGAACTGCGAAGTCGAATTTGGAATCGACTTGTTGCCAGGAATGACTCTAGTGTCCATCGCTCCTTATAGGATGGCACCGAAGGAGTTGGTGGAATTGAAAGTACAAATCCAAGAACTTCTGGATCGAGGTTTTATCAGACCAAGTGTGTCTCCGTGGGGAGCATCGGTCTTGTTCGTTAAGAAGAAGGGTGGGACGATGCGCATGTGCATTGATTATCGTCAGTTGAACAAACTAACTATTAAGAACAAGTACCCTTGCCAAGAATCGACAAACTATTTGACCAACTAAGAGGAGCTTCGATATTTTCCAAGATCGATCTTCGATCTGGATATCATCAATTAAGGGTCAAAGAGGTGGATATTAATAAGACAACGTTCAAGACTCAGTATGGTCATTACGAGTTCCTGGTAATGCCATTCGGGTTGACGAATGCACTAGCGGCCTTCATGGATCTTATGAATCAGGTTTTCCAACCCTACTTAGATCAATTTGTGGTCGTCTTTGTAGACAATATTCTGGTGTATTCGAAAACTGAGAAGAATCATGATGAGTATCTCTGGATTTTCTACAAGTGTTGAGGGAGAAGCAGTTGTATGTAAAATTCAGCAAGTGTGAATTTTGGTTATGAGAAGTGACATTCTTGGGTCACGTTGTTTCTGCTGAGGGGATTAGGGTGGATCCTTGAAAAATTAAGGCGGTTCTGGAATGGAAGCCACCAAAATCCGTGTCAAAAATTCAGAGTTTTCTGGGTTTGGCAGGGTATTATAGAAGATTTGTGGAAGGGTTTTCCTTGATTGCTGCACCATTGACGAAACTTTTGAGAAAAGGAGTACATTTGTCTAGACTAAAAATAGCAAGAGAGTTTCGAGAAATTGAAGAAAGTTTTGACTGAGGCATCTGTGTTAATTCAACCAGAGTCTGGTAAGGATTTCACTGTGTATAGCGATGCGTCGCACATTGGATTAGGTTATGTGTTGATGCAAGAGGGAAAAGTGGTTGCATATGCATCATGATAACTTAAGCCTCATGAGACGAATTACCCTACGCATGATCTGGAATTGGCAACTGTAATCTTTACGCTAAAGATTTGGAATTGGCAACAGTAATCTTTACGCTAAAGATCTGGAGGCACTACTTGTATGGAGAAAAGTGTATCATATACACGGATCATAAGAGCCTCAAGTATCTTATGACTCAGAAGGAGTTAAACCTTAGGCAACGAAGATGGATAGAGTTGCTTAAGGATTACAACTATTCTATTGAGTATCACCCAGGCAAAGCTAATGTGGTAGCGGATGCACTAAGTCGAAGAGCTGTAACTGAGCTGAGAGCGATGTTTGCTTGTCTTAGTCTGTATGATGATGGTAGCTTGTTAGCTGAGTTGCAAGTAAGACCAACTTGGATGGAGCAAATTAAGGAGAAGCAATTATTGATGAATCTTTGGTTCCTCAGTTTCAGTTGGTTGAAGAGGGAGGAGATTCTGATTTTGGTTTGAACAATGAAGGGATTTTGTGTTTCTGTGGGAGAGTTTGTGTCCCAAAAGACTCTGGTTTCAGGCAGTCTATACTACAAGGGGCTCATGACGGTCTTTGTGCCATGCATCCTGGTGGGAATAAGTTGTATCGGGATTTACGGGAGCTGTATTGATGGCTTAGACTTAAGCGGAAAGTAATAGAGTTTGTGGGTAAGTGCCTGACATGCCAGTAGGTGAAAGTTGAGCATCAACTACTTTTTGGACTTCTACAACCGGTGAAGATTCCACTTTGGAAGTGGGAAAGGGTAACCATGGACTTTGTGAGTGGGTTACCTTTGACGCCTACCAAGAAAGACTCGATTTAGGTGATTGTGGATAGGCTAACCAAATCTAATCATTTTATACCTGTCCGAACCGACTATTCACTTCAAAAATTGGCAAAGTTGTATGTAGCGGAGATAGTCCAACTTCATGGAGTGCCAGTTTCGATTATTTCTGATCAGGACCCTAGGTTTACATCTCGATTCTAGTAGAAGTTGCATGAGGCGTTGGGTGCACGGCTAGAATTTAGCACTGCTTTTCACCCTCAGACAGATGGACAGTCGGAGAGGGTGATTCAGGTTCTGGAAGACATGTTGAGAGGGTATATTATCAATTTCTGAGGTAGTTGGGAAGACTACTTGTCGTTAGCAGAGTTTGCATATAACAATAGTTACAAGGCAAGTATTCAAATGGCACCATATGAGGTGTTGTATGGGCGTAGGTGTTGTACGCCTACCTGTTGGACAGAGTTGGGAGAAAGTTAGGTTCTTGGGCCAGAGTTAGTAGTGGATACAGAAGATAAGGTCAAGCTGATTAGGGATCGGTTAAAGGAAGCATCTGATAGGTAGAAATCTTATGCCGACTTGAAGCGTAAGGACATTGAGTACTCTGTGGGAGATTTGGTTTTCTTGAAGGTCTCGCCTTGGAAGAAAATATTAAGGTTTGGGAAGAAGGGCAAATTGAGTCTGCAGTTTATCGGGCCCTATCGAGTTCTTAAATGGGTGGGTCCGATAGCATATCAGCTAGAACTACCTCCGGAGTTGGACTAGATTTACGATGTCTTTCATGTCTCCATGTTGAGACGATATTGGTCTGATCCTTCCCACATTGTACCAGTTGAGGAAATTGAAGTAAGATCTGATCTGACATTTGAGGAAGAGCCTGTGTAGATTCTGGACCGTGATGTCAAGATGTTAAGAAGGAAATCTATTCCTTTGGTAAAAGTGCTTTGGAGTAATCATGGCAGAGAAGAAGCTACGTGGGAGCCAGAGGAGACGATACGTCAACAATACCCTCACCTGTTTGGACCAGGTAAAATTTCGAGGCCAAAATTTCTTTAAGGGGGTAGAGTTGTAACGCCCCAAATTTTAGGGTTTTTGAATTTTTGCGCGAATTTAGTTTGCATGGCTTGATGTGTTGTATTACTGTGTTGGGTGTGATTAGTGGACCTTTAGAAGGCCAAGGTTTAAGTCTAAACCCAGGCAGAATTTTAAATTTTAGCCTTATGTGAGAATGGACTTTGGGTAAGTGGGCTTTTAAGTTATTATTTGGGTTTTATGACACAAGGAAGCCTGTGGTAAAGTGGCAAGGTAGCGCCACTTAAAGCTCAAGGAGGTGGTGTGTGGAAGCTTAAGAGGGAGCTAAGGTTTGAATCCCTTGTGAGCAAGGGATGTTTATTTTATTTTACTGCATGTGCATAGTAAGAGGTGGAATTCAAGTTGAACTCTGAAGGAAGGTGTTTGAAATGCTCATGGGATTAGATTAAGGAGTGATAAGGGGAGATTATCAAGGAGAAAATTTAAGGATTGAGTTATAAAGGGAGAGTTGGCCAAATGTGGGAAGCTTGGAAGAGCAAATTCGGCTATTGGTATTTTGAGTATGCATTTTCGGCACATGTGGTAGGAGTGAGCCGAATTTTTGTAGAGTATACCTTTCGAGATTTACATTTTGGGTCATTTTCTTCGCAGTGCCGATTAGATAAGTTGAAAAGTGCCTTTTGTTCTTTTCATTTCTTTAACTTCTTCTTCCCTTTTTTGTTCAAAATGCCGAAAGTCCCTAAGCTCTCAACCTCTCCCTTGGCCAATTGGTGCAAGAACCGAACCCTTCCATTTCTTTTTCTTCTCAAACTGAACCTCTTCTTCTTGTCTCTATTTCTCTATCCTTCCCTCTCTTGCACTCTCAAGCAGCCGAACCATGTTTTTCATTTTACCAACATTTTTCCCTTTGGTCGAATACCTTAGATCCCTTCTCCATCTTCGGGTTTTGAGTAGATCCATAATAGATCAAGACTTGGTCTAGTGTAAGGCGACTTCTGTGATATCAATTTAATCGAGCGAATTCTTAGGTTAAGAATCTTTTCTTTCTTTTCTTTCAAGTTGTTAAGGGAAAAGCCGAAACCCCTAATCCCATTGTGCTAATCGGTTTAGATCCCTTCTTTGGGAACATAGTTTGGACTCTATTGTTAACTGACTGAGTTTTGTGGACTTTTCTAAGGTGGATCTCGTGGAGGCTAGGATGGATAGCATTATTAAGGGCGACTAGATCTAGTGGCTAGATTTTAGCAAGGTAAGTGATTGATGGGATTTGTTAATAATAGCCGAATATGTGTGGAGTAAGGTAATGGTGGTTTCTATTGGATTATAAGTTAATGTAGTAATTAAACTATTGTAGGTTGATCATTCGTGGGATCTCAACGTAGTTCGTAAAGAGGTGTGTAACGACACCCTCTAGTAGCTTAGATCGGCAAAAGCCAAAAAGTCGAAATGCTAAAATGCCAAAATTTCATCGACTTGCGAGCGTGCGAACACTCGTGTGATTAATCCAAAATTGTGAATCTAGAATATTGAACAGTAAGGGCTACCATGCGCGTTTTCGTGCACTTAGGCTATTTTGGGCCACGAAGGGCCAAAATTGGGCCCAGTGGGCTTACGGGCCCATATGGGTAAAAGTATGCGGTAAGTAATTTCTGGTAAATTAAATATTAAATCTACGATGATGTGTAAGATTAAATCGAGCAGGCCACTGTAGCAAGTGGGCTCCCTCGGGCCCATTAGAGGTTTTAGGGCTCGATGGCACTATATGAATGTATGGACTATTTAGTCACTCGGAGCAACGTTAGACCTGCTAGAAGGTCGTATTAAGCATGAAACTTAGAGACGTAGCTAAATTACCAAAATACCCTTGAAGGGTGAAAATTACCGTTTTACCCCTAGATGCTAAATGATTGTTTTACCCCTAAAATAGTTAACCGATTTGCATGTTATTGTATCTAATATTCTTTATGCCCATGTCATGTAGTACTCTAGTTTGCATGGGGTTGGGTTATGGATATGGAGGAAGTGCTAAAAGTGGCATTACAAAGTAATCTGCTTAGAGGCTCTGCCTCGTATTTTTGTTCTGGTGGCTCTGCCACGATTTCTGTATTAGCAGCTCTGCTGCGTCTGTGGTGTGTAGGGCTGGGTGGTTTGAGTTGTAACGCCCCAAAATTGGGCCTGGTAGAATGGGCCACGTGGGCCCAATGGGCTTGTGGACCCCATATGGGTGGTTGTCTTTGGACTTGCAGGAATTAGTGGGTCGGCTATGTCGTACATGTGGCTGTTGGCATATCTGGCTTAACGGGCCACGCGAGCATGTGCGCCCACTTGGGATGTGTAATGGGCCTTGGGTCCATGTACGCTAAATGGCATGTTGGTATGTTGGATAAGAGGTTTGGGAGTGTTTGGGATCGTTAGAGAAGTCCTGGGTTCAAACCTGGACCTTAGCAAAAATTTATGTTTTTCTGTTATGGGGCCCTTGACATTAGTGGGTAGACTTTAAGAGTATTTTTGGTAAAAGCATGACACAAAAGGAAATGTGGTCTAGTGGCAAGGAAGTGATGTCATAAGGGAAGCAAGGGATCTAAGGTTCAAGTCTTGGCTCTTACAATTTATTTTGTTTTTTTCTTTTAAATAAATCTGGAAGCGAGTAAGTAGGCTTTAAAGTTAAATATGTTGGACTTATGACACAAAGGAGCTTGTGTCCGAGTGGTGGTAGCTTGACAGGGCTATCGAAAGGACTTTGGTTCGAATCCCTTTGCACGCAAGGGTTCGTTATTTTGCTAATAAGTTGGTTTTGGATGATTGATGGAGAATCCCACATCGGGAAGCTAACATGAGAATAGGCGAGAAGCTGGCTTTACATAGATCAAACCATGACGAGAGTAAGCATACCTTTCTTGGCTTATCCTTTTTACGTTGTGGCGTGTTCCTTTGGGTCAGACGTTGGATCATTGTTGATCTGTTTGCCGTTTGGGTCACGGTGGTGGTGATCGTAGTTGGTCGACACCCCCCCTAGGGAGTCAAGGGTGCGATTATTGTTGGCTTTTGGCCATAACAGCGTTCGGAGCGTGAATTAACTTCAGATACCTATCAGCTGTGTACTTCACCTTACTCTAGCTGTAGAACGACAAATGCCGGAATGCCGAAATGGGCCATGTGGGCCCAATCGAGCAAATTGTATGATTGTGTAGTAAATATTGGACTAGACTAGGTGAATCTCATATATGTGGCTAGTTTTAGGCTAAAGGGCCATACGAGCGTGTAGGCCCACCTAGGCCGAAAATGGGCCTTAGGCCCATTCACAACGTTATCTTTGTTTAGAATACTTGAGTCGCCCGAGGCGACTGTAGACTTTCTAAGTGATTGATAAAATTACCGAAATTCCCTTGGGTTATAAAATTACCGAAATACCCATTGGTGACAAAATTACCAAAATACCCCTAGTTTGTGAAATTATCGAAAACCTCTGGGTTGCAAAATTATCGAAATACCCTTGTAGGGTAGAATTACTGAAATACCCCTGTAGGGTAGAATTACCAAAATACCCTTATAGGGTAGAATTATCGAAATACCCCTATAGAGTATAATTACCAAAATACTCCTGTAGGGTAGAATTACCGAAATACCCCTGTAAGGTAGATTTACCGAAATACCCCCATAGGGTAGAATTATCGAAATACCCCTGTAGGGTAGAATTACCAAGATACCCTTGTGGGGTAAAATTACTATTTTACCCCTAGGGTGTTAAATGACTGTTTTGCCCTTGTGGGCAAGTGATTGACTTGGACTATGTGTTTGACAGATTTGACTGTGTTCGTATGACAGTGATTTGACTGATGTGACCGTGGTTGTGTGATTGATATGTTTTAATATGTGTTTAAATGACTAATATTGAACATCGCCATTCTGCATACATGCGTGATGATTGAGCATAGCATACACGACATATTGGGTTGGGACATCGATTTGGAGGAAGTACTGTGCTAGTGGCTTTGCCATGTATTCTGACTCTGGTGGCTTCGCCACGTTAAATGTTATTAACAGCATGGCTGCATCATTAGTGTGTAGGGTTGGGTGGGTCGAGTTATTCCCCACATAGTGTGTTAGTTGGTACGGGTGGTGTGATGGCTAGACTGGGTTGGGATTTCATTCGCATATTGTTCTGATTCTGCTATGGGCTTGGCCCACACTATTCTGTATAGGGCTAAGGCCCAGACTGATTTGTTTTGTATAGGGCTTCAGCCTTGTCAGTTCTGCATATCTGTATTATACTGTTACTGATTCTGTTTTGGGCTTAGGCCCACCTGATTCTGATTTTGATTTTTGTTCTAATTCTAATAATGTTTCTGATTTTGTAATGGGCTAAGGCCCATCTGGTACTGTCTGTTATAATGGGCTAAGGCCTAATTGATACTAGAACTGTAGTAGGGCTGGGGCCCAGACTTTTAATTATTTTGTATGACTAACTGTTCGTTTTATATAGTAGGGGATTACACACTGAGTTTTCATAAAACTCATCTCGTTTAATAACTCTACAGGTAATCCCTAGCTTTAGGAGTATCGGTGCTGCGAGGGACTCGGAGAAGGCTACACATTGCTTATGCTCTGTCTTGATTTACTTTTAAGTACTTTATTCCGGTTTGGGTTGTAATAAGGCCTTTTAAACTTTCTGGTTTTTACATTTGGGATTTTATTTATTGTTTTATAATTGCTAAAAGTCGGACATGATTTTTCTAAAACTACAACTATTTTTTGAAAATATCACGTTTCCACAACTATTTTAAATTAGGCTTCTGTAACAATTAAGGTTTTAAAGGTAATAACATTTTACAAGAGAACGTCTTTTAATAAACCACGTTTTAAAAATATGCATACGAAATTTGAGATTTTACACAAGTTTTAAATGGCAACAAGTTTTAATAAGAAGGGTTTTCAATGGAAACAAGGTTTTTGAAAAACACTTCAAAGTGACACGCCAGATTCAGGCCTAACTTCTAGGCTGGGTTTGAGGTGTTACATGAGTTATTTCCCACATGGTGTGTAGGGCTGGTACGGGTGGTGTGTAGGGCTAGACTGGGCTTGGGCTTTGCATACATACATTTTATATATATTTTCTGTTCTGTATCTAAAATGGGCCCAAGGCCCACTCTGTTTTTGAAAAGGGCCAAGGCCCAGTATGATCTGTATCTGAATAGGGCTTTGGCCTAGACTGAGTTTTGTCTGATCTTTGACACTGGTTGGGTTGCATTACATACTGAGTTTTCACAAAGTCACCCTTTCATTTCCATCCATATAGGTAACCCCCAACCATAGAGGACTTGGAGTTGTAAGGGATTCGGGGTGGCCACGTGATTCATGCTTCCGGTTTTATAGGTTTCCTTAAACTTAATTTATTTATAGTTCATTTTTTCTTAAATTTCAAATTTAAGTTGTAATAAAGGCAGCTCGGGTTTTTGTTTTGGGTTTTCTTTATTATTTGTTTTACAACAGTAGACTAGTCTATGCGGGTTTTTCCAAACTTAATAAAAAATTTTAAACATGCATTACGAAACGATAGGATCACTTAACAACGATAACACAAGAATAAGATCTTTTAAAAAGCGAATCTTACTTGGTAATAGATACGATTATTAAAAGTAACAATGTTTCTTAATTACAAGCTATTAAACATGATTTTACTATGAACAACATCACGTTTTGTTAAAAAGAAGATCATAGATAAATTAATCATTCATGTGACACACCAGATCTGGCCATAACATATGAGGCGGGTTTGGGGTGTTACAAAGACGGTACAAAAGAATTTTGGTAAAGGGAGAGGAGTTATTCGACTTTAAGAGAAAGAAAATAAGAAGTGTGAAAGAAAAGAGAAGGAAAAGGAATTATGCAAAAGCAAGAGAGTAAAAAAAATACACATTTTACACCAAAAAATAATAAATAAAAGAACCAAGTCCCACAATCGGCAATAGCCCATTTGAAATCAAATTTCTTATTTTTTTCAAATTTTATCTTCATCATATCCTTATCCATAACCTTGATTTAAGCCATCCACCAAATTTGATTTGCATTCAAATTCCTCCCAACCGAGCAGGAGCTGCGTCGACCCTTGTTTCGGTCCAACACTAGTTCCTCCTTGCGTGCAGCAAAATAATTCTTCCCATTTGCGCATACGACCCCTCAAACTCTAGACCTCACTATTATCTGTGCCTCACCACATGCTGCTAGCCACTACAACGTAACTCTTCTTATACTATAATACAGTCACAATTAATTATAACACTTACCTGCTAAAGCCCCGGTTATTTAAGAATAAAAAAACCAAAACTTCGCCAGCCTGGGGGTTTAAACTTGCACCCCTTCAGCACTCCTAGCACGCGGCTGCGACTGCAACGTAGACGCTCTTTGTGTCACACTCCCTCCTCAACTTCTTTTAAGGCCTACTATCCCACACCCAAGTTATTCTAAAAACATTTGCTACCACCCAGATTCAAACCCCCATTTCCATGGCTACTCTAAATGTCCCTTGCCACCACATCACCTACTTGATTTACATCGTTTTTCCTCCCCAATTCAATATAAGGTCTTTAGGCCGCACTCTAGGTCCACTTAAAAGAAAAACAAAACAACTTGCACGAGCAAGGTCTCAAACCCAAGCACCCTTTCATGCTCCTAGCGCCTTTTGCCATTGGGCCAGGTGCATCCTTTATGTCAAATTCCATTAGGCTTTATTAATAAGCCTTTATCCTACTACCCAAGTTCCTTTTTTTAAAAAAATGCAAAATTTTGCTAAAGCCCTAAATCGAGCCCAGGACTTTTCCCACATTACAAACCCTTCCTAATTCACTTAAATATTAAACTAAACATGAAATTATAAATTTTTTTACACATTTAAATTATTTAAGCCGCCTTCTAACCGATCCCAAACTCAAGTCCCAATACTTCTAGGCCCAAAATTTAAGGTGTTTCACATGGTACGATTTTTAAATCTATTCTTAGTAATTTTTTATGTTTTTGTGATCGTTATGATTAGGTCAAGATAACCCATATTTTAATATTCAAAATTGTTAAAGATTTTAGATTTTTCCATTAATGAATCTTTTTCATTCTTGATGCTAAATTATGAATTTCAAGTGTTAGTTGTTGATTAGGACTATTTCCTAAAGTGATTTTGATAGTTTTTAGTTAAAGGAATAATTTGATAAAGTGTTAAAATTTACATAATTTTTTTGTGAAATTTCAATGCATATGAATTGTCCTAGTTTGTGAATAAATTCAGTTAGCATGAGTGTTTGTGAAATTTTGATAAATTTGAAATTTTAGTTTAGGGATTAAATTGAAAGAAATGTAAAATTTTAGGGAAAATTGTGCAAATAATAAAAACTTAAGGGTCATATGTATAAAATTGAGTTGGGATGTGTATTTGAATTTGGTAAGATTGAATTTAATAAGATTGATTTTATTTACTATAGATTAAGGTTTGATTTGTATGGGGGATAATAGAGGAAAAGGGAAAATTGTGGAATAGTCCCTATGAGTCGACCGTTAGTATATATGAGGTAAGTATTATTGAATAAATTTATATGTTTATATGTAACGCCCCAAAATTTTAATTTTTGTTTTGTGAATGTGTGACACAAAATATCTATCTGCTTCAGTGGTTAAGTGTTTTGGGTGTGTGTGGAAGGTCCCAAGTTCAAGCCATGACTTGGGAAAATTTTGGTATTTTTATGAATAAAGCCCTGTCTCTAGTTAGTAGGCTTTTATTTAAATAGTTGTAAGTATGTATCAGAATGGGCTTGCTAGTCTAGTGGTTAAGTTGTGTGTTGGGATGTTGAAGGTCCTGTGTTCGAGTATTTGCTTGGGCATTATTTTTGCTTGTCCGCCCAGGAGAGTTTGAGATGGACTAAAAATCTGAGTAGTGGATGGAGTGGGGAGTTTGGTAGAGAGAAGTAAAGGGAAAAGAATTAGGGATTATCATATTCTGTTTATTATTGCTTTCTTTTTGCAACTTCGGCTCTGCCTTTTTCCTTTTCCTCTCTACTTGCTACCGTTTCTCCCATTGCTTCCTTTTACTACCGAAAATTCCATTAATTTCCCTCCTTTTTTCGTTTTATTCTTTCCTTTAATCGTTTCTATTGTTCATCGCTTGGTCGCGTGTTCGGTAAGTTATGGTTTCGTTAAATCTTAACTGTTCCACATGAATGTTTATTGAAGAGGAGTTTTGTTTGGTTGTTAGGAGTTAATCAAGGGTTGGGGATTAGCCAATAATGTTAAGGGTGTGGAGTTCGATTGTTCAATTAAAGGTAAGGGAGTTTTTGCTTAAAGGGTGGATAGGTTGTTTTGGGATTGGTCTTAGTTCATTGTTAAAAAAAATTAATTGAGATTTTGTATTGACTGAATATAGGGTTTGGAAGGCTCAATAGTGTTTTTGCAGTGAAACAATACCAGGTGTATACCCAAAAATACAGAAAATAGGGTTTCGATGAAAGTCAAAAACCCCACTGTCGACGCCACACAAGCGTGTGGTCACCTATGTGGTAGGCTATGTGCTAGGACACGGGCGTGTGATGACGAGGCCAAGCCGTGCACGAAGGACACGATCGTGTGATGGCCAAGGAAGCTGTGTACGACACACGAGCTAGACTGAATTGGGCCGTGTGGGCACCCAAGCATGTGGGATTTGGGCCAGGTTGTGTAATCCACACGGCCAAGGCAAATTTGGGTGTTACATTTAGTGGTATCAAAGCTAAGTTTTTAAAGCTTCCGCAACGAGTTTTGTTTTAAACAATCGATTAAATAAGTAAAAAAATCTTTGAACTAATAAGAGATAGAGGAGAGTAATAAAATGGAAATGGTTTTATCGCAACAGCATATTTTTTCAACACCCTATCATGTGACATCGCTAGGTACGGCCAAACATCTAGGTTGGGTTTGGGATGTTACATTTAGTGGTATTAGAGCCAAGTTACAAAACTCGACTGTAGATTATAGGTTTTAAAACTTGGTCTTTATAGAGTTGATTTTGAATGATTGAAATGTTTCTACTGAGTATATGGTACACCGTGTAACATTCTAAATTAGGGCCTAGTTGGAATAGTGGTTTCGAGACCACAAATCTAAAGTAGAATATTTTTTTATGATTATTTTGAGGTCCATGACATGTTTGCATGATTGTGTGAAAGTTTCATGAATAAATTTTGTGACTAAGTACGCAATTTAACTTTTAGGACTAAATTGCAAAAGTTGTAAAATATGATATTTAAAAGCTTTGGGATAATTAATTGAAATGCATGTATAAATTAGAAGTCTTTATTTAGTAAATAGACCATTTTATGTCATGATGGACAAAAATGGAAATGGAAGGGAAAAATCTCAAAGAATGGTTAAAAAGGGCATTTTGGTCATTTGGTTAATAAATCAATAAAAAGGGAAATGAAGTAAAAAATGTGTCCATCTTCTCCATGCCATAGCTGAATTTCTACAAGCCCTCTGTGACAGTCCGATTTTGACCCTATTCGAAATGGTGGTTTCGGGACCACGAATCCGAGTCAGAAAAATAATTAAACTGTTAAAAGTGTTTATTTTGTGACAGTCCGATTTTATTTATTTTGTGTTTTGTGAATTTTGGATTAAATTGTTAAAAGTGTAAATCTTATGGGGCATAAGTGTGAATTGTCTATTTATGTGTTCTTAAATGAATTGGAATGAATAACTGATTAAATAAGCTTAATTTATATCAATATAGATCAAGAAAAGGGAAAATCGGATTCGGATCGGGGAAAAGCTAAAATAGACGAATAGCCGATTCGTAATGCTCAACGATATCTGAGGTAAGTTTTAAGTAATTAAACATAGATTATTTTTGAATATAACATGATATATCACGAGGATTCGATTTTATAATATATTTGTATATAGCCAAATGAGAAGTATGAAAAGAAAATAAGGTAGTGGAATTATATTCGAATGATACTAAGATCTTAAAGGTGTGTTTATGTTACATGGAAAATAAAATTATATGATTCGATATGTGAAACATTGCGGATTGATTTTGTGTTGTAACATTCGGGCCTTAGGCCTAGCAAGCTTTAAGCTGGTGATTTTGATCGAGCTTCATGCCTAGCAAGCATAGTGCCAGTGAATGAATATCAGACTTTGAGTCTAGCAGGCCTTATGCCGGTGATGAATTCAGCCTCTTGCCTAGCAGGTTTTATACCGGTGATTTGTTTCCAAGTCCGTGATTATAAGAACTCAAGTCGTTATGGATAATGAACAATGGTAATTGAGCTATGTGACATTTCATAGGATCGGTCACATAGGTAAGTATATGTCATGTATATTGAATTTGCTAATTTGACTGTGGACGAATTATATTAACTTGTGCATTCGGTTTTATGCGAAGTTACCTTGAATGAACTGATTTGGCCAATATGATGTTATATTGAGGTTGAACTATAGGTGGCATATAAGGTTTTACTTATCTTTTTATATTCGGCCATATGTGTGAACATTTATGTGAAAGTATAAATGATATTATATAATGGGTTATATAGTAAACGTTTAAGTGATGCTAAATATTAGTATTGGACATTCGGCCTAGATATCGTAGTGTGTATTTGTATAAGGTTATTGATATAATTTGTTAGTTTGAATATTATAAATTTTGATTGAGTTGTTTAATTTACTTAAGACTTACTAAGCTAAATTGCATATTTTGTGTGTTTTGTAACTTTGTTTTATAGATTTTGGAGGTAAGTTATGAGCTCGGGGATCAACATCGAAGTCATCCACAATATTGTCAATCCTTCGGTACTTTTAAAAGACCATATTTTGAACTTGTGGCATGTATAGGTTAAACCATTTTGTGAATGTTTTTGAACTCGATATGTATAAATGTATAAGCCATGCGAATATGGCTTGTTCGTTGTGTTAAGTATGTTTATATGTTTTTTATTAACTAATGTGGTTGACTTTGATTATGGTTTATAGTTTCGGCATTATTTTTGGCGTGATATGTAATAGTAGAAATGGTTATGAAATGCTTGAGCATTATTTAATGTATAAGGAATGACTTATGAATTGAGACTATGAGATAAGTAATTGGTGACTGTGATTGAATTATATGTGCCGAATGAGATTTGATGAAGATGGTATATGTTCGAATATGTTTGTATAAAAAGCTTCATGTATGTGATACTAAGAATTGATATCATAGGCATTATAATTATGTGGTTTGCCAAAATGGACATAATGCAAAGTGATGTAGTTTAGGTCCGGCCTTAAAGTCATAAATTATATACATGAGTGGTTTGGACAAGTTGATGGTGATAGGTGATGAGCCATTATTTATTTGGTTAAGTCATTGAAAAATGACCATATGAATAGTATGATATGGTGTATAAATTGTTAATGAATTGCACCTCTGATTGGAATTAGTTGCCTTTAATTGCCGAATATATTATGGTAATATAATGGAAGTTTAATTTATTCATTCTATGAGATATTTTATTTTATTGATTTTGTTGTGCACGTATGCTTATGTGAATTGTTTCATATCTTATATATATGCTTATAAATTAAAATGATATTATATATATATATATATATTAGCGATGTGATATTAATTTGTTGATAAGAGATTATTCGATTTGATGATATTACATTTGGTTGGATTAACAAATTTAAACCTGTGAACATGTGAACGTATGAAAGTTGAAAATTGTTCGATAATGCCTCATAACCCCTTCCAGCGACGGACACGGGTTAGAGGGTGTTACACCCTCCATAGCTAGGGTTTTTGGCATTTTCAAGCTCACAAGTAAGTGCATCCTAGCCCCGTTTTTAATGCTCTTTACATTTTTGAAACCCTCATAACCCGATTTACCTATTTCTAGCCATATTTTGAGCTAGGGTTCATGTTCAAAAATTTACTCATGTGTGACATGCATGTATTTTGATGTTTAATGAAGGAATATGAAAGTTTGATGTGTGATAAACATCTTTTAACAAGTGATTTCTCATGAAAACACCTAAAAAGGACTAATTTGTAAAAGTTACAAAATAAGTAGTAAAAAGGTGTTTTAATAGAAAATGTGGGTTGTTATGAGCATGTGTTAGGTTCAGCTAGGCCTGGGTAACAAAGAAAATAAATACGTTTCATTTTACGAGCATAGGGACTAATTTGTAAATATGAGAAAGTTTAGGAGAAAATTATAATTTTACCAAAGTATGATTTATGGACTGTTTTGAAAAATATGATAATGAAATAAGTGAAATTTGCTATTATAGATCAAGAGAAACGGAGTCCAAACCTAGACCGGGGAAGGAACAAGCTTTTGGACTAAAGTGAATAACTAGTCACATTTTGGTATCGAGGTAAGTTTGCGAGTAAATAATGCAACATTTCTACATTATGTATTAAATGCTTTATTATTCCATGATATGTATAATTGTTCCATGAATTTTTGAACTACAATGACTCGATGACGATGTAACGAGGTTTAAAGTTTCTAAATCCCGGTTAAACCTTAGGAATAGATAGGATACAAATGTCATGACGTTAGGGTTATGTGTGATCCCATGTAGACCATGTCTAGGACATGGCATTGGCATCGATATGTGACCCCATGTAAGACCATGTTTGGGACATGGCATTGGCATCGTTATGAGATTTCGTGTAAGACCATGTCTGGGACATGGCATCGATATAAGATCCTGTATAAGACCACATCTGGGGTATGGCATCGGCATTGATTTGTGATCCTATGTAAGACCATATCTGGGATATGGCATTGGCATCCTACCATGTGTACGAGATTTCCCACATATCCTTAGTATTCCAAGTGGTTCAACAGGTAATGCAAGAGTATGTCAAAGAAATGACAAGGTATGAACATGTTGAAAAGGGTATAGGTATGTACACGAAGCTCAAAATTTTTGAGTTATGCATCGATAAAGTCTCAGTAAGAAGTGAATGAAGGAATCATGAACATGAGTTTTATGATATATTATGTAAAGGACATGATCTATAATGTATTCATGATACTTGATGATATTGTAATAAGTTATATTTATGTCACGTGTATGATATTGCATGATTAGTGTTGTTAATTATTTACATGCAAACTTACTAAGCTTTATGCTTACTCCCTTTTGTTTTGATTTTCTTATAATATTAAGCTAGCTCGAGGATTGAAGGACGTCGGAGGCTCGATCTGTAATGCTCTCTTACCCAAGACCGTCGCCGTAGTCGAGCTTGAGGTGTTACTAAACCTAATTTATCACTTAAAAAATTTTAAATCATTTATTCCAACTTTCGTAATAAGCTATCAATCTGTGTCACAGTCGCTAAAAAATTCATATATCGAGTTCAAAAACTCAAAATGTGACAGCCTTAAAACGACCCTAGTCGGAATGTGGTTTCGGGACCACAAAACCGAGGCATAAAATGTATTTAATGTTCATTTTGATGCCTATTATATGTGTTAATTCATGTGTGACATGTTTGGTGTGTCAATTTAGAGTTATAAACTTGAATTTCACTTAAAAGGACTTAGTTGTGAACATTGAAAGTAAACTAGCTAGATGTGTGATGACTAATAAAAGCATGCATGCAAAATAAGGGACTTGCATGTCAAATTGCCCACTTTGTGATAGTGGATGGCAATGATGAAGTTTTGGCATCTTGTGACTTGTAATTTAGTCATAATAATAATAATAGAAATAAAAGAAATTAGTAATTTGGTAGCATAAAATAGATAAAATAAAATTAATTAATAGAAGTGGGGATAAATAAGTTGTCATAAAATAGAAATAAGATAGTTAATAAAATAAGAAAAAGAGGGTAAAAACAACATTTTTGTTCATCTTTTTCCTTCATTGCCGAAAATGACTAAGGGAGAAGAGAAATAGGGTTCAAGCAATTTGGTTGGGGAAAATCTTGATTAAGGTACAATTTCTAGATGATTTTCTTTGCACTTCATGAAATCTAGTTGGTTTTGAAGCTCTCTTCTTTGTCCATGTTTGAATTTCTTGAATCTTTGTGTGATAAGCATTTGGCCATGGATGCATGCTCTCTTTGGTGATGTTTTGAAGGTTTTGTTAAGAGATTTGAGCTTGAGAACATGAAATCTTTGCATGATAAGCAAGATAGGTGTTCGGCCATACCAAGTTTCGGTTAAGGGACTTGTTTTGAAATTATGAGCTAGTTAATGAGCATATTGTGGTTGAGTTGTTATAAGAAAATCGACTAAAATATTTAGGTGAGGGTGTGGTGCCGAATGTGGTCATAAGGTTTTGATAATTGCTTGGAATTTGTCAAGTTGATTATGTATGTTGGCCAAAATTGAGCTTAGGGTTGTAATTATAAATTGTGAAATACATAATTGTTGCATTGTGTGGTTAAATTGTTGAAGAGGAAATTCGGCCTTGGTATATATATATATGCTAAACTCTTGAATTTTTAATGTGCATTGTTATGAAATTCGGCCTTAGGAGATTTGGTGTAAAATTTAGATGTTAAATTTAGTATTGGTATGTGCCATTGCCGAATGTGAAACTAAATGTTGAGGCGAGTAAGATGTATAATATATATGTAATATGTTTAGAGTATGCTTAAGTTATGCATAGATTAATTTAATGCATGTGTATGTTTGTGCAATGGCCTAATGTGCCTTTGATGTTACTCTTGGATGTGTTGGGTGTCGAATTGATATGTGGTTTGATTTGTGTTATAAGGAGAAATCTGATTGTGGATGGAATGAATATGAATTTTATATATATAAGTATGTTAAGGTTAAGGATTACTCTAAATGGTGCCCTAGAAAATGCTATGTTTTAAGTATGTGCATAAGAACATTAAAGAGTGGATTTTGCATAAAAATCTGCTAGGTACAGCGGCAGTAACGTGTTTTGGAAAAATCACCATAAATTGTGTGAGTTGAATTAGAGGCTGAATAAATTTTGTAATTGAAGCTTAATGAGTCTAGTTTCTTATAAAAGAAACCTTGCAAGCAAAGGAACTCCCGATAAAAAGATTTTTGGAATGGAGTGAGACAGTGTCGGATTGACTTCGAAGTCCCCTGCTCTGTTTTTGGAAAATCACTATAAATTGTATAAAAATTTTTATGAGATAAAATTTATATGCTTAGACTCCTTAATGAGTCTAGTTTCGAATGGAATAGGTGAGGCCATATTTGGAATTCTGTACAAGGAGAAATTTGGTTCGTAGTATAGAGTGGTCAGTTTACTCAAACAGTGAAATAGGGAAACTTTGAGAAAATTCTGGTATTGATTGGCCAAACCAAAAATTATGAAATTTTTATGGATGGAATATAAATGAGTCTATTTTCATACAAAATTAACGGCACTCCAATTGGAGTTTCGTAGCTCCAGTTATGAGTAAATAATTGAATGCTGCTCAGAAAATCAGCTTGTTGTGACTTATGATATGTATGTGAAATGCCCCAATGTGCATGTGTGTGTGCAACGAGAAGAATGTGCATGTATGATTTGACTATGAGTGAAAATGATTCCTAGAGGTGCTTGAATAAGGATTAATAGAATTAAATGTTTTATTTAGCTCAAGAGCATAGAGGGACGAGTTCGGATAAAGGGAAGGCTAAAGTGGTCGAATAGCCGACTCGAAATTTCTCGTGAAAGTTCAAGGTAAGTTTTGAGTAATCGAATTGGGTATTTAAGTTAAAATGCCATGATATACATGCTGATAGATGTTCCATTGAGAAAGAAGCCTTATTCTTGTTTGTTATATGGCCGAATGGCTCATAGAGAAAAGGACCGAAATTGAGCTTTGAAATGCTTTTGCCTATGTATGTTTGATCATTGGGCTGATAGTTTAGAAAAGAAGAATATATGTGTATAAGTTTGAATTATGTGTATAATTATGATATAAAGTCGAGAAGCATGTTATATGTTGGTATGCACATGAATTGATTGAATTGCAAATGAAATCTTGCTATGTGAAACTTGGCTACATGTGAATATATATGTGTATGAGAATTTGTAATGTGAATCCGGGGTTAATTCCCGCTGACTATATGTGAAGACTATGTCCGGGTTAAGACCCGAAGGCTATATGCAGAGATGATGTCCGGGTTAAGACCCGAAGGCTACATGCGGAGATTATATCCGGGGAAAAGACCCGATGGCTATGTATAGAAATTACCCGAGATAGAGATCTCGATGATGATGCGAGAAAAGCCTAAGACTACTGGTCTTCAAGGTAACGAACGCTAATGAATTGCGCTGAAAGTGTTAAACTATACAGGTATGTACCCTTGGCTTATATACAAGATGGATTTTGGACCGAATACTAAAGTCATTATGTGATTTCATACGTGTACTTGAAATGAGATTATTAATATGATCAAAGTGCAATTGGCCTATGTGAAATGTTATGTGACTTTTGTGACATGTATATGTTATGTGAACTTACTATGAGTGGAAGCTATCCATTCTCGTATGTGATGTGAATGTCTATGTCTGGAAAAAGGGTAACATACCCGAAAAGGAGAGGGAAACAAAGATATGATTAATTATACTATAATTTGATAATCTATTTAATGTCATTGCTTAAAACTTACTAAGCATTGAAATGCTTATTCCGTTTCCCTTGTTTCCTCTGTTTTATAGATCTCATTTTGGAAGCTACGGACTCGGGGATTGAAGCCTTAATCACCTACACTATCGCTGTTATTTTGGTACATTTTGATGGTTATTTTTGGGTCAATGGCATGTATAGGCTAATCTCCTTTTGTCGATTCAAACTACATTTTGAGCTGTAATTATTCTAGCCATGCGAAAATGGCTTGTTTAGTCTTCGAGTTTGCTTATATGGGTTGGAGTGATTCTCATACTATTTAATGTTGTGGCATGGAATTTAGTTAGTACCTAATATGCAATGACTTTTCTAATATGATGTTTGGTTATTGAAATTGTTCGATTTAGCCAAATTGTTAGTAGTCACAAGGTAAAGATTTGTTAGTATGCTTATTGAACGATTTTAATGAGATGCGATGTCCTAACCGAACCGACCTAAGTGTTATATTCAACTATTGGACTCAGTGAATTCACGTCTAGCTTTGTACCTATGAACCTCGGTAGTTGTATTTTGATTTTGTAATACCTTAAACCCTAATCCGGCGACAGACAGTGGCGTAGGGTGTTACATTTTTATTGGTATCAGAGCTACGGTTTAGTCGATTCTCAGACTAACGTAGCGTGTGTGAGTATAGCTATACATGCCATTTTGTGAAAATGCGATAGTGTGGTGATTTCTGATATTTGAAATGTGTTTTCGTATAGTAATGGATTCCGATCCCGATCGAGCCGTAGCGGAAGATATTGAGAGTGTAGCGGCTGCTCCCGCGCAAGGGACCGCGCCGACCGACTCTCAGCCGAATGCCAGTCGTCGAGATGATGACATGAGGCAGAATTTGTATGCAATGATGAGTGATTGGTTCGCTCAATTCCTACGAAATAATCCGGCTGTTCCACAACCTCCTCCCCCGAATAACCCACTTCCGACCCCTGTGGCTCCTCCTGAGGCCGACCCTGTGAGGTCGAGTAAACCCCCGGTTGATAAAATTAGAAAATATGGGGCTGAAGAGTTCCGGGCTACAGTTGATGACGATGCTGAGCGGGCCGAGTTTTGGCTCGATAATGTAATCCGTGTGTTTGATGAGCTGTCGTGTACGCCCGAAGAATGCTTGAAGTGTGCCGTATCCCTGCTGCGTGATTCTGCCTACTATTGGTGGAACACATTGGTTTCAGTGGTGCCGAGAGAGCGAGTTAGTTGGGAGTTCTTCCAAGTTGAGTTCCGAAAGAAGTATATCAGCCAAAGATTTATCGATCAGAAACGGAAGGAATTCCTCGAGCTTAAACAAGGCAGAATGTCGGTGACTGAATATGAGAGGGAATTCGTACGACTCAGCCGATATGCTCGCGAGTGCATAGCATCCGAAGCTATTATGTGTAAACGCTTCGAGGACGGGTTAAATGAAGACATTAAACTTCTGGTGGGCATTCTAGAAATTCAAGAGTTCGTTGTTCTTGTTGAGCGAGCCTGCAAGGCCGAAGAGCTTCGAAATGAGAAGAGAAAAGCTGATAGCGGAGCCAGAGAGTTCCGTAAGAGGTCTTCTGGGAGGTCTATTCAGAAATCCTCAAAGAAGTTTCGAAGTGAGTCGGACAGACCATCTGCTACTTCGGGTTTTTCTAGGCGAGACCGTGATCGACCCCCTATGAGTTCACGTGCTACTTCTACTGCTAGTGTTGGGAACGACCGTCGAGACAGAGTCGAGTGCAAGTATTGTGGAAAATGGCATTCGGGGAGCTGCAGATTTCATGATCGCTCTTGTTATAAATGCGGGTCGGCTGATCACTTTATAAGAGATTGCCCTGGATGGTCCGAACAAAATGTGAACCCGAGTGGAAAATCGAATACTACTTCAGCTCGAGGGAGGCCACCTAGAAATCCGAGGAACGCTATCGGTGGTCAGAGAAGGTTTAAAGATGCTACGACAAGATCTGAGGCTCATGCTCCTGCTAGAGCTTATGCAATTCGCGCACGAGAGGATGCCTCTTCGCCCGATGTTATCACCGGTACTTTCACTCTCTTTGATATTGATGTAATTGCTTTGATTGACCCCGGTTCAACTCATTCATATGTATGTGAAACTTTGGCATCCAGTAAAACTCTTTCTATTGAGTCTACTGAGTTTATGGTTCGAGTGTCCAATCCCTTGGGTCGTTGTGTTTTAGTGGATCGAGTGTGTAAGAAATGTCCCCTTATGATTCGAAATTCCTATTTTCCGGCCGATTTGATGCTTTTGCCATTCGATGAATTCGACGTTATACTCGGAATGGATTGGTTGACTGTGCACGATGCGGTGGTAAATTGCAAACGAAAGACTATTGATTTACGATGTTCGACTAATGAGATCATTCGGATTGAGTCAACGGATTTAAACGGGCTGCCGGCGGTAATATCTTCTATGTTGGCTCAGAAACTTATGAAAAAGGGTTGCGAGGCTTATCTTGCTTATGTTTTAGATAGCAAAATATCCGAACTAAAACTTGAGACTGTTCCTGTGGTTTGTGAGTATCCGGACGTGTTTCCCGAAGAATTACCGGGATTACCGCCTATTAGAGAGGTTGAGTTCGGCATTGAGCTAGTTCCGGGTACAACTCCGATTTCAATTGCTCCATATCGTATGGCTCCGACGGAGTTGAAAGAGTTGAAATCCCAGTTGCAAGAGTTGACCGATAGAGGTTTCGTAAGACCGAGCTTTTCTCCCTGGGGTGCACCCGTCTTGTTCGTAAAAAAGAAGGACGGGACTTTGAGGATGTGTATTGACTATCGGCAGCTGAACAAGGTGACTATAAAGAATAAGTATCTATTGCCTCGTATCGACGACTTATTCGATCAGTTAAAGGGAGCCTCAGTGTTTTCAAAGATTGACTTACGATCCGGTTATTACCAGTTGCGAGTTCGAGACTCAGACGTGCCTAAGACTGCCTTCAGAACGAGATACGGACACTATGAATTTTTAGTGATGCCGTTTGGGCTGACTAATGCCCCCGCTGTTTTCATGGATTTGATGAATCGAGTGTTTAAGCAGTACCTAGATCGATTTGTGGTCATGTTTATCAATGACATTTTGGTTTACTCTCGCGATGAGATCGAGCATGCCGAGCATCTAAGACTTGTGCTACAGATTTTGCGTGATAATCAGTTGTATGCGAAATTTAGCAAGTGTGAGTTCTGGTTGCGTGAGGTTGGCTTTCTGGGACACATTGTATCTGCCGCGGGTATCCGAGTTGATCCGAATAAAATCTCTGCTATCCTCGATTGGAAGCCTCCCAAAAATGTCTCGGAAGTCCGAAGCTTTTTAGGACTTGCCGGGTACTACCGACGGTTTGTGAAAGACTTTTCGATGATCTCAACCCCGTTGACGAGGTTATTGCATAAGGATGTTAAATTTGAATGGTCCGAGAAGTGCCAAAAGAGTTTCGACCAATTGAAAGCCTTATTGACGGAAGCTCCAGTCTTAGTTCAGCCTGAATCCGGTAAAGAATTTGTAGTATATAGTGATGCGTCCTTGAATGGCTTGGGGTGTGTTCTGATGCAACAAGGCAAAGTTGTTGCTTACGCTTCGAGGCAATTAAAGCCTCATGAGAAAAACTATCCGACTCACGATCTCGAATTAGCTGCTATTGTTTTTGCTTTGAAGATTTGGCGTCACTACCTTTTTGGTGAGAAATGTCATGTCTTTTCCGACCATAAAAGCCTCAAGTACTTGATGACGCAAAGAGATTTGAATCTGAGACAAAGACGGTGGCTTGAATTGCTAAAGGATTACGAGCTTGTCATTGACTATCATCCTGGAAAGGCGAACGTAGTTGCTGATGCTCTTAGCCGAAAATCATTGTCTACTTTACGAGCCATGAATGCGCATTTATCGGTATTAGATGATGGTGTGATGATAGCGGAATTAAAAGCCGAGCCGGTATTTCTCCGACAAGTTTGTGAAGCTCAGAAAGTGGATGACGACTTAAATGCCAAGCGAACTCAATCCGATGTAAGTGCGGACCCTGAGTTCCAAGTTGACGACAATGATTGTTTGAGGTTTCGAGGCCGAGTATGTATTCCGAGAAATTCAGAGTTGACTTCGATAATTTTAAATGAAGCTCATAATAGTCGAATGTCGGTTCATCCGGGAAGCACTAAAATGTACAATGATTTGAAACGTCAATATTGGTGGCATGGTATGAAACGAGACATCTCAAATTTTGTGTCGAAGTGTCTGATATGCCAACAAGTAAAAGCGGAACATCAGATGCCATCGGGTTTGTTGCAATCGATTTTGATTCCCGAATGGAAATGGGATAGAGTTACGATGGATTTCGTATCCGGGCTACCGTTGACACCGAGCAAGAAGGATGCGATTTGGGTGGTCGTAGACCGATTAACTAAATCCGCTCACTTTATACCTGTGCGTACAGATTACTCACTTGATAAGCTAGCGGAGTTGTATGTTTCTCAGATCGTCAGATTGCACGGGGTCCCTATCTCTATCGTGTCGGATAGAGACCCGAGATTTACATCGCGGTTTTGGAAGAAACTACAAGATACATTGGGTACTAAGCTACATTTTAGTACCGCGTTCCATCCTCAGACAGACGGTCAATCAGAACGAGTAATTCAGATACTCGAGGATATGTTGAGATGTTGTGTTCTTGAGTTTAGTGGTTCGTGGGAACGGTATTTGCCTTTGATTGAATTCGCTTACAACAACAGTTACCAATCGAGCATTAAGATGGCACCGTACGAGGCTTTGTACGGTCGCAAATGCCGTACACCGTTGTTTTGGACCGAACTCAGTGAAAGTAAGATCTTTGGAGTTGATTTGATTAGAGATGCCGAGCAGAAAGTAAAAGTGATTCGTGATAACCTTAAGGCAGCTTTAGATCGTCAAAAGTCTTACGCGGATTTAAAGCGGAAAGATATCGAGTATCAGGTCGGAGACAAAGTATTTCTTAAAGTGTCGCCTTGGAAAAAGGTGCTCAGATTCGGCCGTAAGGGCAAATTGAGTCCGAGGTTCATCGGACCATACGAAATATCTGAACGGATTGGACCGGTAGCTTATCGACTGATTTTGCCTCCCGAACTTGAAAAGATTCACAACGTTTTTCATGTTTCGATGCTCCGACGATATAGATCCGACCCTTCACACGTGATTAATCCGTCTGACATTGAGATTCGACCCGATATGAGTTACGAGGAGGAACCAATTCGTATTTTGGCACGCGAGGTTAAAGAATTGCGGAATAAGAAGATTTCTTTAGTGAAAGTGTTATGGGTCAAACACGGGGTCGAAGAAGCTACTGGGGAGCTTGAGGAGTCGATAAGAGAACGTTACCCAAACTTATTTTCCGGTAAGAATTTTTGGGGACGAAAATTTCTTAAGTGGGGGAGAGTTGTGACGGCCTTAAAACGACCCTAGTCGGAATGTGGTTTCGGGACCACAAAACCGAGGCATAAAATGTATTTAATGTTCATTTTGATGCCTATTATATGTGTTAATTCATGTGTGACATGTTAGGTGTGTCAATTTAGAGTTATAAACTTGAATTTCACTTAAAAGGACTTAGTTGTGAACATTGAAAGTAAACTAGCTAGATGTGTGATGACTAATAAAAGCATGCATGCAAAATAAGGGACTTGCATGTCAAATTGCCCACTTTGTGATAGTGGATGGCAATGATGAAGTTTTGGCATCTTGTGACTTGTAATTTAGTCATAATAATAATAATAGAAATAAAAGAAATTAGTAATTTGGTAGCATAAAATAGATAAAATAAAATTAATTAATAGAAGTGGTGATAAATAAGTTGTCATAAAATAGAAATAAGATAGTTAATAAAATAAGAAAAAGAGGGTAAAAACAACATTTTTGTTCATCTTTTTCCTTCATTGCCGAAAATGACTAAGGGAGAAGAGAAATAGGGTTCAAGCAAATTGGTTGGGGAAAATCTTGATTAAGGTACAATTTCTAGATGATTTTCTTTGCACTTCATGAAATCTAGTTGGTTTTGAAGCTCTCTTCTTTGTCCATGTTTGAATTTCTTGAATCTTTGTGTGATAAGCATTTGGCCATGGATGCATGCTCTCTTTGGTGATGTTTTGAAGGTTTTGTTAAGAGATTTGAGCTTGAGAACATGAAATCTTTGCATGATAAGCAAGATAGGTGTTCGGCCATACCAAGTTTCGGTTAAGGGACTTGTTTTGAAATTATGAGCTAGTTAATGAGCATATTGTGGTTGAGTTGTTATAAGAAAATCGACTAAAATATTTAGGTGAGGATGTGGTGCCGAATGTGGTCATAAGGTTTTGATAATTGCTTGGAATTTGTCAAGTTGATTATGTATGTTGGCCAAAATTGAGCTTAGGGTTGTAATTATAAATTGTGAAATACATAATTGTTGCATTGTGTGGTTAAATTGTTGAAGAGGAAATTCGGCCTTGGTATATATATATGCTAAACTCTTGAATTTTTAATGTGCATTGTTATGAAATTCGGCCTTAGGAGATTTGGTGTAAAATTTAGATGTTAAATTTAGTATTGGTATGTGCCATTGCCGAATGTGAAACTAAATGTTGAGGCGAGTAAGATGTATAATATATATGTAATATGTTTAGAGTATGCTTAAGTTATGCATAGATTAATTTAATGCATGTGTATGTTTGTGCAATGGCCTAATGTGCCTTTGATGTTACTCTTGGATGTGTTGGGTGTCGAATTGATATGTGGTTTGATTTGTGTTATAAGGAGAAATCTGATTGTGGATGGAATGAATATGAATTTTATATATATAAGTATGTTAAGGTTAAGGATTACTCTAAATGGTGCCCTAGAAAATGCTATGTTTTAAGTATGTGCATAAGAACATTAAAGAGTGGATTTTGCATAAAAATCTGCTAGGTACAGCGGCAGTAACGTGTTTTGGAAAAATCACCATAAATTGTGTGAGTTGAATTAGAGGCTGAATAAATTTTGTAATTGAAGCTTAATGAGTCTAGTTTCTTATAAAAGAAACCTTGCAAGCAAAGGAACTCCCGATAAAAAGATTTTTGGAATGGAGTGAGACAGTGTCGGATTGACTTCGAAGTCCCCTGCTCTGTTTTTGGAAAATCACTATAAATTGTATAAAAATTTTTATGAGATAAAATTTATATGCTTAGACTCCTTAATGAGTCTAGTTTCGAATGGAATAGGTGAGGCCATATTTGGAATTCTGTACAAGGAGAAATTTGGTTCGTAGTATAGAGTGGTCAGTTTACTCAAACAGTGAAATAGGGAAACTTTGAGAAAATTCTGGTATTGATTGGCCAAACCAAAAATTATGAAATTTTTATGGATGGAATATAAATGAGTCTATTTTCATACAAAATTAACGGCACTCCAATTGGAGTTTCGTAGCTCCAGTTATGAGTAAATAATTGAATGCTGCTCAGAAAATCAGCTTGTTGTGACTTATGATATGTATGTGAAATGCCCCAATGTGCATGTGTGTGTGCAACGAGAAGAATGTGCATGTATGATTTGACTATGAGTGAAAATGATTCCTAGAGGTGCTTGAATAAGGATTAATAGAATTAAATGTTTTATTTAGCTCAAGAGCATAGAGGGACGAGTTCGGATAAAGGGAAGGCTAAAGTGGTCGAATAGCCGACTCGAAATTTCTCGTGAAAGTTCAAGGTAAGTTTTGAGTAATCGAATTTGGTATTTAAGTTAAAATGCCATGATATACATGCTGATATTTGAACGATTTTCCATTGAGAAAGAAGCCTTATTCTTGTTTGTTATATGGCCGAATGGCTCATAGAGAAAAGGACCGAAATTGAGCTTTGAAATGCTTTTGCCTATGTATGTTTGATCATTGGGCCGATAGTTTAGAAAAGAAGAATATATGTGTATAAGTTTGAATTATGTGTATAATTATGTTATAAAGTCGAGAAGCATGTTATATGTTGGTATGCACATGAATTGATTGAATTGCAAATGAAATCTTGCTATGTGAAACTTGGCTACATGTGAATATATATGTGTATGAGAATTTGTAATGTGAATCCGGGGTTAATTCCCGCTGACTATATGTGAAGACTATGTCCGGGTTAAGACCCGAAGGCTATATGCAGAGATGATGTCCGGGTTAAGACCCGAAGGCTATATGCGGAGATTATATCCGGGGAAAAGACCCGATGGCTATGTATAGAAATTACCCGAGATAGAGATCTCGATGATGATGCGAGAAAAGCCTAAGACTACTGGTCTTCAAGGTAACGAACGCTAATGAATTGCGCTGAAAGTGTTAAACTATACAGGTATGTACCCTTGGCTTATATACAAGATGGATTTTGGACCGAATACTAAAGTCATTATGTGATTTCATACGTGTACTTGAAATGAGATTATTAATATGATCAAAGTGCAATTGGCCTATGTGAAATGTTATGTGACTTTTGTGACATGTATATGTTATGTGAACTTACTATGAGTGGAAGCTATCCATTCTCGTATGTGATGTGAATGTCTATGTCTGGAAAAAGGGTAACATACCCGAAAAGGAGAGGGAAACAAAGATATGATTAATTATACTATAATTTGATAATCTATTTAATGTCATTGCTTAAAACTTACTAAGCATTGAAATGCTTATTCCGTTTCCCTTGTTTCCTCTGTTTTATAGATCTCATTTTGGAAGCTACGGACTCGGGGATTGAAGCCTTAATCACCTACACTATCGCTGTTATTTTGGTACATTTTGATGGTTATTTTTGGGTTAATGGCATGTATAGGCTAATCTCCTTTTGTCGATTCAAACTACATTTTGAGCTGTAATTATTCTAGCCATGCGAAAATGGCTTGTTTAGTCTTCGAGTTTGCTTATATGGGTTGGAGTGATTCTCATACTATTTAATGTTGTGGCATGAAATTTAGTTAGTACCTAATATGCAGTGACTTTTCTAATATGATGTTTGGTTATTGAAATTGTTCGATTTAGCCAAATTGTTAGTAGTCACAAGGTAAAGATTTGTTAGTATGCTTATTGAACGATTTTAATGAGATGCGATGTCCTAACCGAACCGACCTAAGTGTTATATTCAACTATTGGACTCAGTGAATTCACGTCTAGCTTTGTACCTATGAACCTCGGTAGTTGTATTTTGATTTTGTAATACCTTAAACCCTAATCCGGCGACAGACAGGGGCGTAGGGTGTTACACAAAATTAAGATCCGTAAATTTTCCCTAAAACTAGACTCATATATCTATGTAATAATTTTTTTCTAGAATTTTTGGTTAGGCCAATTAGTACATTTTATTAGTTAAAGTTTACCCTGTTTTAGTGTTCGATTGCTTTGACCTCTGTTCACTACGAACCACTTTTATCTCTATAAAGAATTAAAAAGGCTATACCGTTTATTTCTCTTAAAACTAGACTCAATAAGGAATATGTACACATATAGCATGACTCCTAATTATTTTTTTACAATTTTTGATGAATTTCTAAATTCAGAACAGGGGATTCAGAAATAGCTCTGACCTTATTCCACCAAAACCCAAATAACTCATAAAATACAACTCCTTTGCCTATTTCGTTTCTTTCATATGAAAATAGACACAATAAGCTTCAATTTTATATTTTATTCACCATCTAATCCTATCTCTAATATTTTTAGTGAATTTTCAAACTCACATCATTGCTGCTGTAAAATTCTGGTTTATAACAAAGTTCACCATTTCATGGATTTTCATGAACCAAGTAGCACATTAAACATACATGACACCAAATATGATCTAGATTGGTCATTCCAATGGCTAATCATTTCCAAGCATTTCCTTACCAAACCATCACCATATCATAAGGTTATTGACACAAAATGATTACAATGCTATACATGCCATATTCAAAATACAAGCCATTATACCAAATTGTCTCGGATAGTGTGATTGCTCCTTCGACCCTTCCCGATTTCCAAGCTGGCTTGTCAAAACTACAATGAATGAAAAGGAGGGAGTAAGCATAAATGCTTAGTAAATTCACATGTAAATAACAAGTAACATGATTATGCAAATCAACATAAACACCAATTGTATAAGTATCATTAAAACATGCATGGCACAAGTATACTTACTATCTTTCCACAATCTTGTCTTACCAAGTTCTCCACTTGAAGTTTAAGATCATACCTGTTCAATTTCCTCTTTCACCTTACTTTCCAACATACCTCATTCGTTTACAATTTCTCACTATTCATTTAAAAATCTACCCGTTGAACACATCGGAATATAACTCGGATACACGGATTGCACATACATAAGTGTCTTATCCGTAGCTAGACAAACTCAATAGCCAACGGAATTTACGTAGTCAAGCTACCATGTAACCCGCCCATAAGCGAACTCGGACTCAACTCAATGAGCTCGGGCGTTCGCATCCATAAGTGAACTCGGACTCAACTCAACGAGCTCAGATGCCTAGTTACATCTCACGAACTCGGACTCAACTCAACGAGTTCGGAACTCAACCATCCTAGTGACATGTCACTTGTATCCTAATCTATTCCCAAGGTTCAAACGGGATTTTCTTCAATCACACATCTTTGTCGTCTTCCTCGAAATGTCAGAACCGATACTTGGTAGCATTTCATATTTATCAAATAGCTCACATAATTTGCATATTTCTAAATAATAATTCACAAAGCATAACATTTCATGATAATAAGTATTATATCATATAAATAACATTAAATCACTTAAAATAACAATTATGTTACCTTATTTACACATGAACTTACCTCGGTACAAAATATAGAAATTTTGCAATTTAGTCCACAATCTTTTCTTTTCCTCGATTAAGGTCGATTCCACGTCTTTCTTAATCTAAAAGAACACATTTAGCTTATTTAATACTCACATTTATCAAAATAGTCCTTAACTCTAACTTTGGCAAAATTACAATTTTACCCCTAAACTTTTGCATATTTACACTTTTGCCCCAAAGCTCAAAAAATAAACTTTTTTCCATAATTCCTATGTTTTAGGACATGCTGATCATTTATTTACTAACAGCAACCTCAAATTCCCACTATAACATGTACTTATGAACAATAGGTATTTTTACCAACTAAGCCGTTTTACTCGTTTTTACTTAAAATTGAGTAGCACAAGTTGTTTAGTATAATTTAAAACCTCATATTCTATCATAAAACATCAAAATACACAATTATTCAACATGGGTCAATTTTTGAAATCAAATCCTAGCTCAAATAAATGGTAGAAATAAAGAAATCATGTTACCGGGATTTTAAAAACGTAAAAATCATTAAAAACGGGGCTAGAACGGACTTACAATCGAGCTTGGAAGCTTGAAAAACCCTAGCCATGTTTTCTCCATGCTATTTTCGGCCTTGAGGAAGAAGATGAGCAAAAATTGGCTTTTAATTTGATTTTTAATTCATTTAATCACTAAATGACCAAAATTCCCCTAACTTAAAAATATTTTTTTCACCCATTTCGTGTCCATTTTTGTCCAATAAATTAACCAATGATCTAATTACCATTTAAGGACCTCCAATTTAAATTTTCATAACAATTGGACACCTCTAACATATAGAACTCAACTTTTGCACTTTTTAGAATTTAGTCCTTTTGACTAAATTGAGTGCCCAAACGTCGAAATCTTCGTACAAAATTTTTTTACAAAATAATTTCATAAAAATGTAAACCATAAAAATATAAATAAAACACATTTCAATTTAACACCTTTGCCATTTGACAAAAATGCCCTTAATGTCTTTCTTTGTAATTTTTCATGTACAAGCCCTTTTTTTCCAAAATTTTATAAATTGGTCAAATTGATATTTAAGACCTCCTAATTAATATTCCAAAGCAATTTCATACTAAAAGCTTCTAGAATGCAAGTTTTGCAACTTATTCGATTTAGTCCCTAATTTCAACTTAAGCACTTTATGCATAGAATTTCTTCACGAAATTTTCACACAATCATGCAATCATATCATAAACCTCAAAATAATTATAAAATGATTATTTCTACCTCAGATTTGTGGTCACGAAACCACTATTCTGATTAGGCCCTAATTCGGAATATTACACGATCACACTATCACTATCAATTGGAATATTTTGGGTATAGCTAGCCTTTTATTTTGAGTATGGCATGTATAGGGACTTGGTCTTTTTGTTACATGTCATATTGGCTTAGCAAAATGTGTTGGCTCAAGATGCTACTTGATTTATTTTGTATAAGGCCATATGAAATTGGCTCATATTGGTTAATGGTATATGCATATGATGATATTCATGGAAGTAATAACTTGCATGTTTAATTTGCTAAGTATGTGATGTATAGGCTTGATGGGTGTGGTATGTGAATGATGTGTGAACGACTTAGTCTTGAGATAATTGATAACTTAAATATGTTGTGTTATGTGCCCTTGAATTAGTGTAAGCGAGCTGATGTTTCAGGGTGGAAAATGGCTTCGTAAATAGCCTTATATTTGTCCATATAGGTAGGCACACGGGCGTGTTTCTAGGCCGTGTGTGACACACTGTCAGCTCCATGGGCGTGTGAATAGGCCGTGTGTCCCCTGCACCCTAATTTTGCAAAGCAGAATATCCAGTAGTAAACACACTAGTAGAGACACGGCCGTGTGTCTCGGCCGTGTCAAGGACATGGCCTCAGGACATGGGCGTGTGCCCAGGCCGTATGAAGTCTGTACCTAATTTTCAAAATTTAATTTGCCACATGGTTTAAGGACACGGGCATGTGCCTTGGCCGTGTGACCTTATTTGGGTGATGATGTCATAAACAGAATGTCCCCTATTTCAGACACGGCCTTTAACACAAGCGTGTCCTAGGGTCACACGGGCGTGTGAGTCCACACGGCCTACCCAAACAGGCGTGTGACTCTCCAAAACATGAAAATTTTCTAAGTTTTCCCAAAGGTTTTGAAAGTTCTCGATTTAGTCCCGAACCACCCCCAATGCATGTTTTGGGCCTCATGGGCCCATATAAGGGATGTTATGCAGGTAACTAAGAAGTTTGAAATTTTATGGTTCGGTTTTGCATGAATGTTTATGTTTAAGTCCAGTAACACCCCGTATCTTGTTCCGGCAATGAATACGGGTAAGGGGTGTTACACACCGAGTCTTCGGCGCTGATCCTGTAAGTATTTTGAAACTGATATATGTTTTAAGTGAAAATACTACGATGTTATGAAACTACTATAGGTAGTATACTGTGGAAATACTCTAGTTAGTATATACTGAAAATCGTAGTCCAACTAAAACTATAGTAAACTGTTAGAGACTTCAATATATGAGAATAAACTATGAATTACTGAAACTGTTACATAAAAATCTGCTAATAACTATTGAACTATAACTGATACATAAAACTTTTAATACAGACAAATCCAATTAGATATGGGCACACAAGGTATCCACGGATGGGGTACTAGAGGCTGTAGTAGAGGCCATAAAGGGGCTCGAGCTGAGTCCTCTTCATCTAGTAACAGACCGAATTTGAACATGAGTGAGACGCTAGTATCACTACTACTGAGACTAGGTCTCATGATCCCATGGCTGGGGACGACGCACTGTCCCAGGCTATGCTCAGGATTTTGGAGTGGGTCATTAGGACCAATACTGGATCTGGAGGCCGAGGGTCAGTTACGGAATGACTCCGGTCAAATGGAGCTGAGCTTTTCAGAGGTGTCACTAGAGTCGCCCCTAATATGGCTGAGTACTGGATTGAGGCCATGGAGAGGATCATGGATGATCTAGATTGCACCCCCGGAGAGAAATTAAAGGGTGCAGTCTCACTACTGCGGGATTAGGCTTATCAGTGGTAGCTTATTGTTAAGGAGGGCATTCAGCCCAAATGTCTGATCTGGGAGTTCTTTAAGATCGCCTTCCAAGAGAAATATGTGGGAGCCAGTTATGTGGATGCCCGTAGGAGGGAGTTCCTGAATCTTACTCAGAGGGATTGATCAGTGGCCTAGTATAGGGTCAAGTTCCTGAGATTGAGCTGCTATGCTCAAGGTATGGTGGCATCGGAGTGTGAGAGGTATGTCCACTTTAAGGATGGCCTTAGAGATAATTTGAGGGTTCTGATAGCTCCGTAGAGGGAGCGAGATTTTTTTGTTTTGGTCGAGAAGGTAAAGATTGCCGAGGATGTTAAGCGCACTGAGTGCCAAAATAGATATCAAGAGAGGGGTAAGAACAAGAGGGATTCGAGCCTTCGAGTTCTGTACAGAGGCCTAAAGAAAAGGCCAGAACTGATGGGCCAGTTAGAGCTAGGCCCCCTGCTATTGCTATTAGACTGCGGCCATGTGTAGATTGTAGTAGATGCTATTAGGCGATTGTTGGAAGAGGACTAGGGCTTGCCTGAGATGTTGGTCTTTGGATCACGGTATTAGGGAGTGTCCGCTGAGGACCGATCAGATGAAAGCTCAAGGTACTAGTACTGTAGAGCCACAGAGGGTAGCACAGCTACCACCAAGAGGTCGTGGTCAGGCTAGTGGTGGTAATGGTATGGGCTATAGGCAAAGACATCAGGCAGAGGTGCCAGACAGATTGAGGCGAGGCAACCGACTCTAGTATATGTTGCACGCCATCGAGAGGATAGAGATGCTCCAGACACCATCATGGTACTTTCCTAATCTATGATGTACATTATATTACTTTGATAGATGTACGGTCTACTCACTCATACATAGCTAGCAACATATTCAAAAACTCAGGGATTTCAGTTGAGAGCACTATGAGTGAGTTTACTATACGAAGTCCGTTGGGGCAGTCTATAAGGGTTAATAAGTTATTCAGAGATGTACCTTTAGAGGTCCAAGGGACAATCTTTCTGGTTGATCTCATGGAGCTTCCGTTTAGGGAGTTCGACCTAATTCTGGGGATGGACTAGCTGGTCAAGCACCGTGTTAGCTTAGACTGTGCGACTAAGAGGGTTGTATTGAGAACTGAGGATGATAATGAGGTAGTTATGATTAGAGAGTGCCAAAATTATTTATCTCATGTAATCTCTTCACTGGTGGTAGAGAAGTTGGTTCGTATGGGATGTGAGGCATTCTTGGCCTATGTAAGTGCTTCTAATTCTAGGGACTTTACAGTTAAAGACATCAGAACGATAAAAGATTTCCAAATGTCTTTCCTGAGGAGCTACCAGGTTTACCTCTAAATCGTGAAGTGGAGTTTGGGATTGAGCTTCTTCCTAGTACAGCTCCGATGTCCATCGCTCCCTATCGAATGGCACCAAAAAGCTTACGGAGCTAAAGGCTCAGATTTAGGAGTTATTGGATCATGTGTTCATCTGTCTTAGTGTGTCTCTGTGGGGAGCACCAGTACTATTTGTAAAGAAGAAGGATGAATCCATGCGGATGTGTATCAACTACCGACAACTGAATAAGTTGACCATTAAGAATAAGTACCTACTACCGAGGATAGATGACCTGTTTGACCAATTTCAAAGAGCTTCGATATTCTCTAAGATTGACCTCCGATCTGGGTATCATCAGTTGAAGGTTAAATAGGCTGACGTACATAAGACGGCGTTTAGGACTCGTTATGGTCATTATGAGTTCCTAGTGATGCCATTTTAACTAAAAACATGCACTGGCAGCTTTCATGGATTTGATGAATTGAGTATTTCAGCCTTATTTGGATCGGTTTGTGGTGGTGTTCATTGACGACATATTGGTTTACTCGAGGACTGAGAATGAGCATGACGAGCACCTTAAAGTTGTTCTTCAGACTTTGAGGGATAAGCAACTCTATCCTAAGTTTAGCAAGTGCGAGTTCTGGTTGCATGAGGTGACATTTCTAGGTCATGTGGTTTCTGCTGAAGGGATTCAAGTCAATCCTCGAAAGGTTGAGGCTATGTTGGAGTGGAAGAAGCCAAAGAATGTGGCTGAGATCCGTAATTTTTTGGGACTGGCGGGTTATTATCAGCGGTTTGTGGAAAGATTTTCACTGATCGCAGCACCCTTAGCTAAGTTGCTATGTAAAGGTGTACCGTTTGCCTGGACTAATGCGCAGTAGGAGAGCTTTGAGAAGCTCAAGACTGTACTGACTGAGCCTCATGTTTTGATATAGCCAGAACCTAGAAAGTAATTAACATTTTTTAGTAATGCATCACATGTTAGTTTGGGATGTGTGTTGATGCAGGATGGTAAGGTGGTAGCATATGTGTCTCGTCAACTTAAGATGCATGAGGCGAACTATCTGACGCATAACTTGGAGTTGGCCGTTGTGATATTTGCAACGAAAATTTGGAGGCATTATTTGTGTGGTGAGAAGTGTAACATCTACACCAGTCACAAGAGCCTCAAGTATCTCTTTACTCAAAAGGAGCTGAATGTTAGGCAGCGTAGATGGATTGAGCTGCTTAACGACTATGACTACACCATTGAGTACCACCCTGGTAAGGCCAATGTGGTGGCCGATGCACTGAGCTTTAGAGCTATGACTTATTTGAGGGTAATGTTTGCTTGCCTAAGCTTATTTGATGATGCTAGCTTATTAGTCGAGCTTCAAGTTAAGCCGACATGGATTGAGAAAATTAAGGGTAAGCAGTTGGAGGATAAGTATTTGGGTCCTCGTTTCCGACAGATTGAGAGTGGTAGCACTACAGATTTTGGTTTGAACTTAAAGGGTGTGTTGTGTTTCCGTAGATGGATATGTGTGCCGAATGACCCTGATTTGAGATAGTCCATACTGAGAGAGGCGCATAGTACCTCTTATGCTATGCATCCTGGCAAAAATAAGATGTACCAAGACCTCCGTGAGTTATATTGGTGGCTAGGGTTGAAATGATAGGTTACTGACTTTGTGGGTAGATGTCTGACTTGCCACTAGGTTAAGGCTGAGCATTAGTTACCTTTAGGTCTGTTACAACCGGTTAAGATTCCTCTGTGGAAATGGGAGCGAGTAACCACGTACTTCGTTAGTGGGTTGCCCCTAACACCCACTAAGAAGGATTCAGTATGGGTCATCATGGATCGATTGACCAAGTCCACCCACTTCATACCGGTTCGTATTGATTATTCTCTGCAAAAGCTAGTGAAGCTTTATATTTCAGAGATAGTGAGACTGCATGGAGGACCAGTTTCGACCATCTCAAATAGTGATCCTCTCTTCACATCTCGGTTCTTGAGAAAGTTACATGAGGCTTAGGGTTCAAGGTTGGACTTCAGTACTACATTGCATCCTCAGACCGATGGTCAATCTGAGGAGGTAATTCTGATACTGGAGGATATGTTAAGGAGTTGTGTTATTGACTACTGAGGCAATTGGGAGGATTATCTGCCGCTAGCAAAGTTTTCCTATAATAACAGTTTCCAGTCTAACATCCAGATGGCAACTTAGGAGGCTCTGTATGGTCGTAAGTGTCGCACTCCTTTATGTTGGATTAAGTTAGGTAAGCGACGTATTCTTGGTCCTGAATTGGTTTCTGAGACTGAGGATAAGGTTAGATTGATTTCGGATCGACTGAAAGCGGCATAAGTCTTACGCGGATCTGATCGACTGAGTTGGATGAGCGACGTATTCTATGGGGAACTTTGTATTTCTCAAGGTCTCAGGATGTAAGAAGATTCCGAGGTTTGGGCGTAAGGTCAACTTGAACCCTAGGTTTATTGGACCTTATCATATTCTGAAGCAAGTGGGTCCAGTTGCTTACCAAATAGAGTGTAACACCTTGAATTTGGGCCTAGAAGTTTTGGGCCTTGAGCATGGGAGCAGTTGGAAGCAGCTTATAATATTTTGTTGTGCATGTAAATTCTGTTAATGAAGGCTTGTTTCAGTGGTTCAGTGTGCTGAGAAATGTTAGAGAATTTTGGTTTAAGGTGAATTAAACCCTGGGTGTAGTAGGTAGGCCTTAAGAATATTGTTGGAGAATTTGTGCCACAAAAAGCCTTGTGGTCTAGTGGCAAAGTAGTGCCACATAAAAGGCAGGAAGGTGGCGTCATAGAGTTGGCAAGGAGGTCCAGGGTTCGAAACTCATGGCAATCAAAGAGCTTTTATTTTGCTAACAAGGGGCGGCAAGAGTTGGTGTTGAATTTAAACTCTGATGATGGGGGGATCCCACATCAGGAAGCTAACATAAAAGTGGATGCGAAGCTGGCTATAAATAGGGAGAACCATGAGGAGAGTAAAGGTACATTTCTTGGTTGATCCCTTTTACTTTATGGTGGGCTCGTTTGGGTTGGGCGTCGGCTAAAAGTGCTCGGAGCGCGGATAAACTCAAGTCTCCTATCAGGTTTGTATTTCTCACTACTCTAGCTGTAGGACAGCTATTTCGGGCTGCGATGGGCCGAAAGGAGCTATGTGGGCCCAATGGGCCTACAGGCCCAATTGGATAAGTTGCTTGATTGTGTAGTAAATATTAGACTAGATTAGGTGAATCTCATATCTGTGGCTAGATTTGGGCTAAAAGCGCCACACGAACGTGTAGGCCCATTTAGGCTGAGAATGGGCCCTAGGCCCATTCGTATTGTTATCTCTGTTTAGAATACTTTAGTTTATCAAATTACTGAAATACCCTCGACTTGTAAAATTACCAAAGTACCCTTGATTTACAGAATTACCGTTTTACCCTTGATTTACAAAATTACTGAAATACCCTTGATTTACAAAATTACTGAAATACAATTGGTTTACAAAATTACCAAAATACCCCTAGTTTGTAAAATTATAAAAATACCCCTGATTTGGAAAATTATCGAAATACCCTCGATTTGTAAAATTATCGAATTACCCTCGATTTGTAAAATTACAGAAGTACCCCCGATTTGTACAATTATAGAAATACCCTCGATTTGTGAAATTACAGAAATACCCTCGATTTGTAAAAGTACTGTTTTACCCCTAATTTGCAAAATTATCATTTTACCCCTAATTTGTAAAATTACCGTTTTACCCCTAATTTGCAAAATTATCGTTTTACCCTTAATTTGTAAAATTACTATTTTACCCCTGATTTGTAAAATTATCGTTTTACCCTTAATTTGTAAAATTATCGTTTTACTCCTGATTTGTAAAATTACCGTTTTACCCATGATTTGTGAAATTACCGGAATACCCCTGTAGGGTAGAATTTCTTAAATACCCCTGTAGGGTAGAATTACCGAAATACCCCTGTAGGGTAGAATTACCGAGACACCCCTGTGGGGTAAAATTACCATTTTGCCCCTAGGATGTTAAATGACTGTTTTGCCCTTGTGAGCAAGTGATTGACTTGGACTTTGTGTTTAACGGATTTGATTGTGAATATATGTTGGTGATATGAATGACTTGACTGTGATTGTTTGATTCAAATATGGGCATGACATTCTGCATACATAACATGTTGCATGGGTTGGGATTTTGTATGGAGGAAGATCTGATCTGTTAGGATCGCATGGTTGCTTGACGACTGTGGATCCACTGAAGGCTTAAGAGCCGTATATTCGTACTAATTTGATAAGGTGGCACGGCCCGTCTGAGACGACTGTGGACCGATCGATGGCTGATTGCCGATCATGTTACCGAAGGCTGTGTGCCGTTATTGTGGGCTTCGTATCGATATTATGGGCTTAGTGCCGTTATTATGGGCTTTGTGCCATTACCGAAGGCTTTGTGCCAATATCACAGGCTTTGTGCCGATTGTAGACACCTTACCGATGGCTTTGTGCCATGTATTCTGTTAAGTGGCCTTGCCACGTTATCTGATTCTGGTGGCTCTGCCACGGTATTCTGTTATTGGCAACTTTGCTACCTATTGGTGTGTGGGCTGGGTGGGTTGAGTTATTCCCCACATGGTATGTTGGTTGGTACGGGTGGTGTGATGGCTGGATTGGGTTGGGATTACATTCACATTCTGATTCTGATTCTGATTCTGTTAATTGATATTGATTCTGATTCTGATTCTGATACTGATATTGACTCTGATTCTAATTTTGATTCTGATTCTGATTTTGTTAATTGATACTGATTCTGATTCTGATTCTGATTCTGATTCTGATTTTGATTCTGATACTGATACTGACTCTAATTCTGATTTTGATTCTGATTCTGATTCTCATTTTGATTCTAGTTCTGATAATGTTTTCTGATTCTGTAATGGGCTAAGGCCCATCTGGTGCAGTCTGTTATAGTGGGCTAAGGCCCAATTGATACTAGAACTGGGGTAGGGAAAACTTTTTAATTCTTTTGCATAACTGACTGTTCATATTTGTAGTAGAGGATTATACACTAAGTTTTCGTAAACTCACCCCGTTTATTAACCTTTCAGGTAATCCCCAGCCTTAGACGGATCGGAGCTGCGAGGGACTCGGAGAAGGCCACAAACTACTTATGCTTTCTGTTTTGATTATTTACTCTCAAGTACTTTATTTTGGGTTTGGTTTGTAATAAGGCCTTTTATAATTTCTGGATTTCTATTTAAGGTTTTTATTTATTTTGAATTATATCTGCTAGAGGTGAATCGCGGTTTTCCAAAATGGTAACTATTTTTGAACACTACGTCTTCCGTAACTAACTAAATTAAGCTTTCGCAACAAAGAAGGTTTTAAAGGTAATAATGTTTTAAAAAGGGATTAACTTTTAGTTGACCACGTTTTGAAAATAAACAAACACAAGTTTTAATTTGCAACAAGTTTCTTTAAGAAGGGTTTTTTTGAAAACATGGTTTCCGAAAAACACTTCAATGTGGCATGCCAGACTCGGGCCCAACTTTTAGGCTGGGTATGAGGTGTTACATGGAGCTACATCTAGAGTTGGATCGTATTCATGACTTGTTTCACGTCTCTATGTTAAGGTGCTACCGCTCTGATCCTACACATATTGTCCTTGTTGAGGAAATTTAGGTTAGGTTAGACTTGACCTTTGAAAAAGAGCTGGTTCATATTCTATACCACGATGTAAATGTTCTAAGGAGGAAGTGTATTCCTATGGTGAAGGTGCTGTGGCGGAATCATAGCACTTAGGAGACTACGTAGGAGCCTGAGGATGCAATGCATCAGCAATATCGTCACCTATTCTGATTAGGTAAATTTTAAGGACGGAAATTTCTTTTAAGAGGGTAAAGTTGTAACGCCCCAAAATTTTAATTTTTGTTTTGTGTTCTGGGTGTGTGTGGGAGGTCTCAAGTTCAAGTCATGACTTGGGAAAATTTTGGTATTTTTATGAATAAAGCCCTATCTCTGGTTAGTAGACTTTTATTTAAATATTCGTAAGTATGTATCAGAATGAGCCTACTGGTCTGGTGGTTAAGTTGTGTATTGGAATGTTGAAGGTCCAGGGTTCGAGTATTTGCTTGGCCATTATTTTTGCTTGTCCACCTAAGAGAGTTTGAGATGGACTAAAAATCTGAGTAGTGGATGGAGTGGGGAGTTTGGTAGAGAGAAGCAAGGGGAAAAGAATTGGGGGCTATCAGATTCTATTCCATTATTGCTTCCTTTTTGAAATTTTGGCTTTCCCTTTTTCCTTTTCCTCTCTACTTGCTACCATTTTCCTCTCCCATTTTCCTTTCCACCATGAGGTCACTTGTAACGTTAGTATAGCTTCCTCCATCAATGATGAAACTACACACCTTGCCTTTCACTTGACACCGAGAATGAAAGATAGTCTCTCGTTGTTGTTCTTCCTTGCTAGGTTGAGTATTAAGGCTTCTTTTGACTACAAACACTTCCCGCAAGTCGACTAATTGCTTGCTTAGCATAGGTTCCATGAGTAACTAAAGAATCACTCCTCACCACAAAATCTCACTATTCACTCAAAAAGAAAATAATCTCAAAATTTCACTCTCACTCGTGTTTAACCCTCTTAAATATGGCTTTTACTTCTCTCGATTGATCTCACCAATCACTCTTGCCTTTTACCTCTCGGATTCATCTTGTACTTTGTAGGTTGTCTCGAGTAACTCGTCTTGTTGCTTAGGGGTCGGCTTCAAGAGGGTTACAAGGGTTGTAACGAATAGGGTAAAGGTAGGCTAAAGAAAGAAAATTTCGGCTTTAAATGTGGCGACTTTGGGTTGTGAAGGGGGTATTAGAATAAGGTATAAAAGGATCAAATAAGAAACTGACTTGAACACTTGAATTTTTTTTTAAACTGAACTTTTTTTTGAAAATTTTTTTTGAATTTCTTTTATATTCGAACTTTTTTTCGATTTTTTTCAAAATTTTTTTCTAATTTTGAATTTTTTTGTACTTACAAATTGATTTTCGATTGAATCTTTGGTCTTCGAAGCTTCTTAATTCTAGCTCTGATACCAGATGACGCGAACCTGGTTATGAGATAAGCCGGATTAACGTTGTTTGCCCGATCATAGTCAAGAAGAAGAACGAAGTCTCAATTGTAAAGATGGGTAAGAAGCAGAAGGTTAGAAAATGTATGATTTAGGAAGAAGTTAGAGTTAGTTTAGATTTAGAAAGAAGAAAGATAGTGGGTAAAGAGGGTTAAGATTGAAGTATGGAAATGAATAGATGAATAGTGGTTCGGTTTAAGTAATTTAGAATAGATTACGAAATGGTTCGATATGGCATGAAAGATATGAAATAGAATAGGAAGAATGGAATGGTATAGATGGTACGAATTGGTTTAGAAAGGTGCGAAATGGTATAGAAGAAATTTGGTTTTAGTCGATTTTGGTAAACAATGAAATAGGTGGTCGATGGTCGAGTTTCTTAGACGTCAGGAAAGATTCAACACCGAAGTGTCATCCTGAATCCTATATTGTCTAAGTTGGAAAATGGTAGTGTAGGATAGGTTTGAGCGCCACACCAAGTTAGGTTCGGTGATAAGCTCGAAACAAGCAAGTTTGACGCCACTAGCAAAGCTAGATAAGTGGTACGAGACTTGTACAAAGTTTAAGAGGAATTAACCTCACAGAAAACAAAGTTTTCGATATATAAAATGATCCAAAAAAAAGTCCCTTTACATGTAAAATGACTAGCTATTTATACTAATGCCTAGGCTAGCCGAATAGTCTATTCATGAACTTAACAATTAAGAAATGTATCCATTAATTACATAGGAATGTTCTAGAAAATGCTAGAAGAAAACCCATTGGAATGCATGTCCATGTTCGGCCGAATGGGGGGATTCATTGGCTAAGGAAGTGAGGTGAATGAATGAGCTTTGAATAGCCTTCATGCATGTATGGCTAGATTCGGCCAACCTCTCTTTAATGTAGCCTTTAATTTGTGATGTTTCACCAAGGGTGGCTTATTAAATAAGGCTTCATGAAGGGTCAAACTAGGTGTGAACTAGGAGCTTGAGTGGCCTCTTGTGTGTGAATGTCCATATGAATAGTCATCATGGTGTGAAGATGAAGTCTGAACACTTGGAAGATACATGAACCGTCCAATGCATGTTCATTCATTAATATGGTCCATGAATCTTCAAATACATGGATGAACATGCATCAGCCCCTTTAATAGCCATCCATTGAACCATTCCATGGATGCACCTTGCATTAATTTCCTCCATGCATGTGCCATCCAAAGGGTGATGTACCTACAAGGTTAATGCACACATTAATAGCTCATGTGAACGCATCAATATGAACACAATTAACCACCTGATTAAATACAGCTAACATACTTAATTCTTGTAATAATTTAGACATATTTATTTTTAAATTAATTATGACAAATTTATGCTGTGTATTAATTAACTAACTTAGTCAACTAGCTCACTTTAATAAATATGCAATGATTAAGCTAAGATGAGCTGAGGGTTTTGGCTATGAGCTGTGTCAAGCTGAAATTAAAATAAATGAGCTAAGTTTATTTAAATTAGAAACTAATGGAGCTGAGTAAGAGCTTAATTAAGCTCAACCGAGCTGGAATGGACTCCCGTGAGCTGAAGTCAGCTTGAATTAAGCTAACTATCTTTGGTTCGGAGTTGTGTTCAGCTACACTTTGGACGTTGGAGCCATGAGCTAGCTGGAATTGATGACAAAGAGTTGAAATGGAGTTTTGGAAGCATCAAACTCGAGCTCTCATCATTGGACCTTGTGGCAAAGCAAGTGCACCATCGTTTGGGTTAGTTACTGGTCTAGACGCATTCGCGTCAGTTTCTGTTGTTCATCGCTTGGTTGGGCATTCGGTAAGTTATGGTTTCGTTAAATCTTAACTGTTCCTCATGAATTTTTATTGAAGAGGAGTTTTGTTTGGCTGTTAGGAGTTAATCGAGGGCTGGGAATCAGCTAATAATGTTGAGGGTGCGGTGTTCGACTGTTCAATTGAAGGTAAGGGATTTTTCGCTTAAGGGTGGATAGGTTGTTTTGGGGTTGGTCTTAATTCATTGTTAAAAATGATTAATCAAGAGTTGTATTGACTGAATATAGGTTTTGGAAGGCTTGAAAGTGTTTTTGTAGTGAAACAATACCAGGTGTGTACCCGAAAATGCACAAAACAGGGTTTCAGTGAAAGCCAAAAACCCCACTGTCGATGCCACACGGGCGTGTGGTCGCCCATGTGGTAGGCCATGTGTTAGGACATGGGCGTGTGCTCAACAAGGCCAGGTGTGTGTGAAGGACATGGCCGTGTGATGGCTAGATAGGCCGTGTGTGACACACGGGGTAGACTGAGTTGGGCCATGTGGGCCACACGGGCGTGTGGGCCACAAGGACGTGTGGACCCACATTGGTAGTCCACACAAGTGTGTAGGATTTTTGGCCAGGCCGTGTGATCCACACAGCCAAGGCCAATTTGGGCTGTGTGAGCCACACGGGCATGTGGGGCCATACGGGCGTGCCACATGGGCATGTGAGCCCATTTTTACTGAAATGATTGTTAAGGTTGCACGGGTCGCCTAAGTCGATTGTGAACCTTCCGTAGGGTCGAAGCGCTGCTTAGACCCTCAACTATGTGAAATCGATTATGTGAATTTTGTACTAAGCATGTTATATATAAGCATGTATATTGAACTATATGTGTATCTGATAGACCTGTGATAGCATGAAATTTCATTGTATGTTGCATTGCATTGGGTTGGGTTGGTATTATTTGGAGGAAGTGTTGTAACACCCCTTACCCATGTTCAACGCTGGAACAGGATACGAGGCGTTACCAGACTTAAACATAAGAAATAGTACAAAACCAAGCCATAAATTTTCATCCAAATTAAAACAGGTCACATCCAATCATAACGTTCCTCAAACGAGCCTACGAGGCCTAAAGCATACATTGGGTGCAGTTTGGGACTAAACCTAGAACTTTATAAAATTTTTACAAAAACTTGGAAAATTTCCACTATACAGGGGTCACACGCTCATGTGGTTGTGGGACACGCCCGTGTGGGCAGGCCGTGTGGTCACACGCGTCCGTGTCCCTACCCCGTGTAACTCTCTATTTGTGATATCATCAACATTCGAGGGTCACACGGCCAAGTCACACACCCGTGTTCTAGGCCGTGTGGTCACTTTAATTTCATGATTTTTCATAAAATAGGAGCAGACTTCACACGCCCTTGACACATGCCAGTGTCCAAGGCCCTGCCGTCCATACGGCTGAGACACATGCTCGTGTCACTGCCCGTGTACTCCATACTTGGCATTTTGTTTCTTAAAATTAAGGTGCAGGGGATAGACGGCCTATTCACACGCCCTTGGGGCTGACTGTGTGTCACACATAGCCTAGACACATGCCCTTGTGTCTACCCGTGTGGACAATATATAGCCTATTTACCAAGCCATTGCCACCCTGAAACACAATCACACTTGTACCGATTTCAACAATACCTAGCATGGCATATTTAACATCCAACCATCCTCATCTAAGACATAAACTCAACATTTACATACCACAACCATCATGCATAACATCACATACTTAACCATTTCAAATCATGCTATTTATCACATTCATGCAAGACATAAACATATGCTTACCAACATAACCAATGTTAGCCAACTTTTAATAGCCTTATACAAAATGAACATTCTTCAAAATAAGCCAACATATTTGGCCATATCAAATATGACACATAACCCAATGACCAAGTCCCTATACATGCCATACTTTCAAAATTATCTCAATTATCAAATACCCAAAATAATATTTCTGATAGTGTGATGCAAGCCTCCGACAAGTCCCAATTCCGAGCTAGCTTGGTGACACTATAAAACAAGGGAAAGTAAAGGGAGCAACTAAAAAACTTAGTAAGTTTATATGCAAAAAATAAACATCTTTATCACAAGTTCATGATAAAAATGCTTATATTGAAAAATAATACATTATCATTAAAGTCACATAGGCTTACTTACTCAAGCACAACCTTACCATATGATCATCACTTATAGAATTCGTACTTACAAATTTCACGTACACACCTGTATCATATCATCATACAAACACATATTTTCACATCTTTAACATTCCCGTTGAACGCTCAGAATACTAATGGATACATGGAAAGTTGCACATAAGTGCCACATATGTAGCCAAGCTACCTCATATCACATTTCACATATATGCTCGTTCTCGAGCTAGTCACGGGTCTGCTCACTCAAGCTGATGGTTGGGACGTAGTTACCTAGTGCTACTCACACAAGCTGATAGGTATCCATAGCATATGCAGGATTACCTAGCCACTAGTAGATGTACAAGACCAGCACTCGGAATCACACAATCACTTATTCACACATAGATTCCTAGTGACATGTAACTCGTATCCCATTCTATTCCTAAGGTTCAACTGAGATTTTCCTCACTTATCAAAACTTTGCCGATTATACCACATAAATCAATCTCACAATTTATACAACATTAAAACATTAAAGCATAATGTAATGATGCATTATTTACATACAAACTTACCTCGGATCAAAAATTGCTAATATTGCAATTTAGTCTACAATATTGCCTTTTCCCCGATCTAGGTCACAAACTCATGTTTCTTGATCTATAATAACAAATTTAGCCCATTTAATTATCACACTATTCAATGCAGCCCAAAAATCATATTAAGGAAAAATTACTTTTTTACCCCTAACTTTTCACTTGTTTACACTTTAGTCCCTAGGCTCGTAGAATGAAATGTATTCATTTTTCTCAAAACCCATGCCTACTCGAACATCTTTCATGCTTATAAAAGCCCACATTTTTCTTTTATTTCAAATTTCTACTACATATTTTACAACTTTTGCAAAAAGGTCCTTTTTGACATTTTTTTATCGAAAATCACTTAGCAAAGTTCATTTATCTAACACTAAACTTTCATTTTCTACCAGTGGACGTCAAAATACATGCATTTCACACATGCGTAAATTTTTAAACATAAACCCTACTTCAAAATAATGGTAGAAATAGGTAAATCAATTGATAACGACTTCAAAAATGTAAAGAGCATTAAAAACGGGGGCTAGGATGCACTTACTGTCAACCTTGAAAGTTGGCCAAACCCTAGCTATGGAGAGCTTGAGAATATCAGCTCTGGGAGGAAGATGGACACCAAATTTTAACTTTATTTTCCCTTTTTATTCTTTTATTAACCGAATAACCAAAATGCCCTTTTAGCCTTTCTTTGAAACTTTACCCTTCCAAGTCCATTTTTGCCCATCATGATATATAATGGTCTAATTACTAAATAAGGACCTCTAATTTACAAATTCATTTCAATTAAGCACCTAATACTTCTAGAACACATATGTTGCACTTTTTGCAATTTAGTCAAAATAGCCAAATTGGACCCTTTATCGATAAAATTTCTTTACGAGATTTTCACACATGCATTCAATCATACTATAGACCTTAAAAATATATCACAATAAATTTTTCTACTTTAGATTCATGGTCCCGAAACCACTATTCTGACTTGGCCCTAAATTAGACTGTTACAAGTGTACTGAAAGGCTCTTACGCCTAATATCTAGCAGCTCAATTGCAAATTACTATTATATGCCGCATTTAGTACTACTTGGAGTGTAGGGGTGGGTGGGTGATTTAATCCCCACATGGAGTGTAGGGTTGGACGGATATGGTGTGTAGAGGTTGGTTGGGTAGGACTTTGCCATTGAATATTGTATAAATGATACTGATACTGGGATGGGCTAAGTTCGTGCTTCATATTTGATACTGTACTGAGATGGGCTAAGGTCCAAGCTAATAATGATACTGTAAGGGGCTTAGGCCCAAAACTGTTTGACTGTGCACTCTGATTACTATTGTTTGTTTTCTGTGGGATTACACACTGAATTTACAAAAACACACCCCTTTTTTATTTAATGTGCACAAGTAATCCCCAAACCTAAACGGATCGGTGTGGCGGAGGACTCGATGGTGACCATGGACTTTGGATTATTTTGATTTACAATTTATGATTTATGGTTTTATTTTTATGGGTTAAATTTTTGATGTAATGTGGACTTAGGGACTTTTGTTTTGTTATGGTTTTTACTTGATTTACTTCACTGATTTATAACTGCTAGAAGTAGGAAATTTAGTTTTCAGAAAGCAAATGTTTTTTTTAGAACATACGGTTTACTTAAAACGATTTTTAAAGCTTCTGCAACGAGTTAAGTTTTAAACAATCAATTAATTAAAACTATTTTTAAACTAGTAAGAGATAGAGGAGAGTAATAAAATGGATATGGTTTTATTGCAACTACATAGGTTTTCAACACCCTATCATGTGACATCGCCAGATACGACCATAACGTCTAGGCCGGGTTTGGGGTGTTATGTTATAAATTATGTTGTTTCCTATTTAGTTAAATTGAGTTGTGACTGAATATTTAGTAATGAAATTTAATTATGAATTGTATATAATTATGAATAAAGTAAAAGTATACTTTTTAGAAATTGAAAAATGGTTGCGAGATGTGAACGATATTATCTCGAAATGGATGAAATAAATATATGATATGTGTACAAATATTGCGAAACTGCCCCTGATTTTGTTAATGTGATGAACTCAGTTTAATTGTCTATTTGAACGTAGTAAATAATTAGGATATGATTAGCCTGCCAATAAGGTTAAAACATGCGCTTGTACGGGATTGCACTCTGGTGCCTTTGTCTACACTTCGGTGCCTCTTTCTACATTTCGGTACCTCTGTTATGCATCATCAATGCTTTTGGTGTGGTGTAGTTACATGAGTATCCGAGTGGAGTTACTATAGTTCATCGGGCTATGTATTAATTTATCTAAAGCGTATTTATTGGCTTAATTCTATTTTATGATTATATTTCTACTAAGTAATAAATGTTTCAATGAGTTGCTTGATTAGAAATATTTTTGATTCATTGAGAAACTGTGGTTGATGGAATTGGTTAAGCCTTTTTGGAAAGTATCATTTCTAATTATATTCATAAGTATGACTTGTTTGTTTGGAACTATTGTATTATATGAATTATTCTATTGAATGCTTCGATACTAATGTGAAGTGACAATTGTAATGATTGTCAGGATATAGTTATAAAAGCTCTTTTAATATTAATTTGTAAGTTAAGGTAAGATGATATTAATTCATGAATCATATGGAGATGTTAAATAATGAAATTAAATATTTGATGCTTATGTAATTAAAAGTTGTTTGTAACAATATTGAAACGACTGGAAAGTTTATAGTTATATGTAAGGAATGCATATTTTCTAAATGAACTATTAGTGTTAGAGTTACGTGTTTAAAGGAAATGGAATATGAATGTTAATTGACATGGTCAACTGGTTTATACATTTTATATGTTGAATCTTTCTTATTGAATGTATAAAATTATGTCATATTAAATGATTAAGAGATTATACGATTTAAATGTGAAACACTCACCTAACTGAGGTAAGAGTTTTCTTTAAATACCTATAAACTTACTAAGCTTCTTAAGCTTAGCTATTTTCGTTTTTGTTTTTGTAGTTAATGTTTTGCAGAACAATGTAGATGAATCAGCTTCAAGGCTCACACTATCCAGACAATCTCTTTGATAGCTTTTGTCTTTGAGTCATTTTAGTTGTGGCAAGTATATAAGACTTGATGTGGTTATGGTTAATTTATTAGTTGAATTGTAACTAAGCTTCTATGGTTGTGATTTGGTAAGTTAAGTCTCAAGTTGATAGTATTTTGGTATGGAGATGTTTGGGCTTTTGGTTAAGAATTGTTTTGATTTGGTAACCTTTATGCTGATGAAAATGTGGTAAGGTCAAATGGGTAGGCATTTTATGATGTTAGACATGTTAGTTTTACTTTTGGGTTTGTGTTTGGTATTTGAAGATTTGAGAACATGGTTATTAGTTGGATAGCAAGTGCTTGATAGTGATCTCTTAGATGAAATGTTTTAATGTATATGTTTAAATTGAGGTGTCAATGGGGACACATTGGTTAGGCAAATAAACTGTATGAAATATGTATGTTTTGGACTCAATTATAGGTATGCGAAAGCATGTTTATAGCTGGTTATGGTGTGGTTTGACACCTAAGATATTAATGTTGAAATGCCTTGTGTTGGAAGAAAATATAGGTGCATATGACCTAAGACATGAGCGTGCCACATGGCCATGTGTCACATATGGTCTCTCCATACAGCTGTGTGTCTTTATTATTTTAGGTGCAGGTGTGCCACGGTTTAAGACACGGCTTGTGACATGACCATGTGTTTCAAGTCAGTATGTAGCATGGTTTAACACACAACCTAAGACACGACTGTGTGACCCAACATCCACTGCACACATAGTTTGGCACATGGACATGTGGCCTTATTTTGAATTTACACACAAGCTGGGACATGACTATGTGTCCAGACTTCAATTGTTCACATAGTCTGGCTATGTCACACGGCCTAGTCACATGGCTGTTGGACTCTTGTTTTCAAAACTTTCATGTTTTTTCTAAATGTTCTAATTTGTTTCAATTTGATCCTCAATTGTTCCTAAACTATTTTTAAGGCCCCATAGGCTCGATTCAAGGTCCATAAGTGTAACATTTTCCATGATTAGATTCAATTGACATATGTTGGTATTTAATTTGTATAATTGTTTCTATTATAAAGAAATAGTTCTATTTTGATTAGTAATACTCTGTAACCCTAATCCAACAATAGAGATGGTATAAGGGTGTTACAAGGTGTGTCTTAACTAAGTAATACATGTATGTTTGATAATATCCAAGTGAATATGTATAATTATTTTGACTACGATGGCATGAATTGTAACAACCCATTTTCAGTGAAATCAGAAGAGTGGTTTCGGGACCACAAATTCGAGCCGAAAAGAAATTTTATTTTAATATTATTTCATGGTCCGCATTATGATAGAAATGTTATATGAAAATTTTGATAAGAAAATTTTACTGATTATGTGTTTAATTATGGAAAGGACCAAATTGCATAAAATGCAAAACTTGAATTCTAGTAGCTAGAAGGATTAAATAGCTATGGAATTCAAAATTTGAGATCCTAATATTGTAGTTAGACCATTAAAGAAAAGTTAGTAGATATTTTTGATGATTCATCCTTGGAAAAATAGAAAAAGAAAATGACTAAATTGGAAAGTGGAAAAACTAAAGATGATAATTAAATTAAATAGAAAAATATCATCATTTTATATCATCTTCTTCCCCAAAAATACATGAAAACCCTAGGAAAGAGAAAGCAAGCTTTCTTGGCTTAACTGGGTAAGTACTCTTATCCCGTTTTTAGTAATTTTGGTATTTTTGAGATTGTGATAGCTTAATTTATCTACTTTGCGGATTAATTTGAAAAGTTATCAAAGTGTAAACTTTTTTTCATGGATGAATATACCAAAAATTTGAAATTTATGGTAGATATTGAAAGGTTGTTGATAGATAAACGACTTTTACAAAATGAATTTTTATAAAATTGTGATTTAGGGACTAAATTATAAAGTTGCAAAATCTATGGAAAACTTCTAATTTTTATGAAATTTATGGACTATTATTGTTATATATGAAAATCAACTAGGCTTGGAATAATGGATAAATTGCATGAATTTCATTTTCCGAGCCTAGGGATGAAATTGTCATTTATGAAAAGTTTAGGGGCAAAAGAGTAAATTTTCCTAGGATGTAAATTGAATTAAATTGAGTATGAAATGAATTAAATTGATGTTACAATTCATTTATATAGATCCCAAAAACTCAAATACGAAGTTAGATCGAAGAAAAGATGCCAGATTAGTAGACTTTTGTATACGAACAAGTGACGAGGTAAGTTCGTGTAACCTGATTATGTATATTTATATGTTTGAATTAATTATTGTTTATGTGGGAATTGTATAAACAATTAATGTATGAAAATAATCACATGCCTGAAGTTGCTCGATAGATGATAAGTTCCGTTTGAAGAGTGAAATTTGATGGATACGTGATTTTCCCATAGTAATTATAATCCTACATTTGTTCCGGATATTATAACTCGGGCGAGCATCCTGATCGGTAGTGATTATGCATGCGTTGGACACTACTGCAGCTCTTTGTGAGCATCCTATTACATGATTCGGTCGGTTGTGATCCTGCATATGTTGTGGACACAAACGCAGCTCTTTGTGAGCATCCTGTTATACGATCTATTGTGCTCTTGCATATGTTGTAGACATAAATGCAGCTCTATATGAGTGTCCTATTAGTGCTCGCTTGAACTCCCTGATATGTGGCTACCCTGATCTCCTATTATATGGCTCTTTATAAGCATCCCTGATAGGCTCTTCCTAAGCTTCCTAGTTAAAAAGTTCTTTGTGAACTTCCTATTTATGGCTCTTATGAGCATTCCTGTTTAGCCCGGATAAGCGTCCTGTTACATGGCTCATTTGAACATCCTGATATATGTGGCTCGAGAATGTGCTAAATGATTATTTGCCCTAATGGGTACCTCGGAACATGAATTGATAGATTACTAATTCGTATACCTTGTGTATACTACCTGAGTATCTAGGAACATGAATTGACAGAATAAATTCTTGACGTGAGAAATTATGAGATTAAAAGAGTTATATCTCAAATGCTTCTAAAATTCCTAAAAGTTTGTAGTATCATGAGCTCATCCATAATTAATTGATGTACATGAGAAATATGTGACTAACTTGCTTATTTGAGTGTTTGTGATTAGGCAAATTTTGCCAAATTGTTGGAAAGTATGTTATTGTTATGCTTGTCTAAATGAATATAATTTGGTGTGTTTAATTCCTGTTATACAGACTTACTAAGCATTAAAGGCTTACTAGGTTTTCTATCCTCTGTTTTATAGTGCTCAGAAGCTCGTAAGGGTTGGAGATTAATCAGACTATCTTCACACTATCACTAGCTTGTTTTGGTATAAATGGTAAACTTATTTTGGTATAATGGCATGTATAGGTTATCTTGGCCAATGGTTAACTTGTAAATGGTTGTTTGTAATCTAGTCATTGGAATGGCTAGTAATAGTCTGTTTTGGTATATTTATAAGGTTAAATCATGATAGATATATATGTGTTTAAAATAATTTAAATTGATCTATGTTAAACATGTATGATTATAAAAGATAAGATTATAAACATGAATGCAAGTGATGATATATCATGTTAGATAATAGAGTTTGGCTTGGTTATAAGACTTAAATTGTTTAGTATGTGATTGCAAGTATTGGCGTAGATTATTGGCAAATTTGGGTGAGAAATAAGGCTAGGAAATGACCTTATTTTTTCCATATTGGTAGACACACGGGTGTGTTTCTTGATCGTGTGTGACACATGGCTTGGCACATGGCCATGTGGTTTGGCCGTGTGCCCCTTACATCTAAAAATTGAGAAACAGGATGCTCAGAATTGGACATATGGGTAGAGACATGGGTGTGTGTCTCTGCCGTGTGAAACACATGGCCTAACACACGGGCATGTGGCTTGGCCATGTGACCTCTGCACTTAATTAAGTTGCATAACAGAGAGTTATACAAGTTAGGGACACGGGCATGTTCCTTACCTTATATGCCACATGGCCTAAGACATGGGCATGTCACTTGGCCGTGTGAGCCACACAACCTACTCACATGGGCGTGTGACCCGTGTATATAATAAAAATTTTGAAATTTTGTGAAAAAATCACTGAGATTCTGATTTAGTCCCGACTTGTTTCTAATATTTAAATTGGGCCTTGAGGGTCCAATCAAGGGACGATATGAATAGTTTCAGATATGAATAGTAAAAGACATGAATTATTTGTAATTGCTCTATAAACTCTGATAATGCTTCCTAACCCTGTTCTGGCGACGGATACGGATTAGGGGTGTTACATTTGTTAGATCAGAGTACGGTTTAATCGATTCTCGAACTAACATAGAAAGTATGATCTAGCTATATATGCCATTATATAAATTGTGATAGTGTGATATCTCCTGACCATTTTAAATGTGTTTTTCATATAATAATGTTGTCTAACCAAGTTAGAGCTGAATCTGAGGAAGCTTAGAGCACTACTCAAGCTTTTGTTCAACGAGTTGTATCTAGTAGTAATAGAAGGCCTGTATTTGAGGGTCAAGGTAAGGGGGCAAAAGAAACCTTCTTTCAAATGATGAACGAGTGGTTCATTAAATACTTGAGAATAAATCCTGTTGTACAAAAACCTCTCCTACCTACTCCTCAATTAGTTCCAGATATGCCACAGGCTACTGAACCTGTTAGAACTGGTAAGCCTTTGGTAGATAAAATTCGTAAATATGGGGCAAAGAATTCAAGGCTACTGTTGAAGATAATTCGGAGAGGGCTGAGTTTTGGTTGGAAAATACTATTAGGGTTTTAGATGAATTATCATGTACACTAGCTGAATGCTTGAAATGCATAATATCTTTACTGAAAGACTTGGCTTATCAGGGGTGAAATACTTTGATTTCTGTTGTGCCAAGGGAAAATATTACATGGGAGTTTTCCAAACAGAATTCAGAAAGAAGTATATTAGCCAGAGAATTTTGGATCAAAAAAAAGAAAAAATTTCTAGAGCTTAAAGGGGGAAACTGTGACAGCCCTATTTTGACCCTAGTCAGATCGTGGTTTCGGCACCACAAAACCGAGTTAGAAAAGTATATGAATGCCATATCTTGTGTTTAAAATACGTAAATTAGCATGTGTGATAAATTAATATGAGAACTTGATTATTGGTATACCTATTTCATTGAAATGGACTTTATTGTGAAATTTAGAAAATAAGGTGGTCAAATGTCATAGTGGCTGAATGTTGAGGGTTGAAATGTATGGTATTTGCATGGCTATTAAACCATTTCTTTATATACACGGTAGTGGGAATTATTTTAAGTTATATTATAATCTTTATTTATTAATTTAAAGAGAAACATAACTCATGTTATATTATGAAAATGATTAAAATAAAGGTGAGTGGGTGGAAAAAACAAAGTTAGCTCATCTTGCTTTTCCCATTTGCCGATTCTTAAAGAACAAATAAGGATAAGAAGCTAGGGCATTCGGTCATCTTCTAGCTTGTATTAAGGTGAGATTTTCTTGTTAATTCTTATAAATTCTTGTGAAATTTGAATGGTTTCTAAGTTTCTTACATAGCCCACGTTGAATATTAAGTTTTGGTTAATCAAGCATTCGGACATGGATGATTGAATTAAGTTGAGTAGTGCTTTAGTGTTTTGAATTTGAAATGGTGGTAATAGGAGTTGTGAAATTGTTAATTTGATTTATGTATGGTTTAAAGACAATTTTGATATTCGGTCCTTAAGGAAAATTAGAGAGATTATGGAAAAATAATCGATTGTGTTGGTGAAATTTTTAATGTTCTTTGGTAAGATATTCAGCATTGGAAAATTGGGGAATAAAGTTGAATGCTAAATATTTTTGTATTGGTGTGAGCAATTACCGATTGTAACTTAAAAGAGGTGATGAGTATACATATGCCTTATGTATGTGATATGTTTTGAATTTGAATTGAAGCTTGATAGTTAGTTAAAAATGAAATTCAATAACTCTTTTGATATTCGGCCCTGAGTATAATGTAGTGGATCTTGAAATGTTTTGATGTTTAAATAAGAAATGATAGATAAGAGAGGTTTTGAGCTTGTTATAATTTGGTAATTGTGACTTAAATGTTTATTTGATAATCGGCTAACATAGTAAAATATGGAATAATGGTTAGTTAGTGAGGAATATGCATTCGGCCATGATTTTCTTTGTGTAATTTGAATTGATGTTTTGAGGTTTTGTAAGGATAGGATTATGGTTAAGTAAATATTTAAATTCCTTATTTTTTTTTGAATTAAAACAATGATGGCCGAATGACCCCTTTTAATTGATGAATTGTGTGTATGTGTAAATTGAGATATTTGGGGTGGACATTGTCGAATATATGTCAAATTTTGATACACATGATTTCCGAATGTGGTTTTAGATAGTGAATGAAGAATTGCCATTGTTTTGAATCAAGAACCTTATTGTTGATATGAACTTTGAATTTGGTAAAATTATGTGAATGAAAGTAATGTCGATTAAGTTGTAATAAGATTTACTCTATTCATCTTAGCTCAAGAGCATCAAGGACAAAGGTTGGATAGGGGAAAGGAAAAAGTTGTCGAATAGCCGATCCGCAACTGTTCTGAGACACTTGAGGTAAGTTTTAAGTGATCAATGTAAATAACATATTAATATGACTTGATAAGCTATGTGAATTAGCTATTTCTTGAAAACTAGCATATTAGCCGAATAGGCAAAGATAAAATGCATATATGCTCATGTGTATAAGGAGTGACCGAATAGACAAGAGTAAAATGAATATATGTTTAGATGTATGTGGCATGTACAATTATACATATGATAAGACTAAAGTTGATTAATGTGAAAGGTGCTTGGGTTTATACAAAATGACAAGGCTGAATGGCTTCATCAAATGAGTTGAACCATGTCGTATATAAGCATGATCGAATGAGTGCCACCCTTTATGTATGTGTTGTTTTCATGCGAGTAATAAAAGTAAAAGAATATGATACATGATAAATTTGTGAAATTTACTATTGTACGACGTTATTCGGGTCTTAGACCTAGCAAGCTGTAGAGCCGGTGATGAGTTTTCGGACATTAAAGTCCAGTAGGCTTAGAGCCGATGATGAGTTTTCGGACATTAAAGTCCAGCAGGCTTAGAGCCGGTGATGAGTTTTCAGATGTTAAAGTCCAGCAGGCTGTGAGCCGGTGAAAAGTTCGGGTGGAACCCAGCAGGCTATTGCCAGTGAATTAATAAAAGTTCCAAATTTGAGGAATAAGCATAATGGATAATGATAGTTGTATAAATCATTAAATTGATCAGGTACGTACAAATTATTTAGTTTTGAGAGTTAATCTTTGTTGGTTCCTTGAGTAAGCATTGAATAATGAACTTTAAATTGTGCTTGTGGATATGTATATCCATTCGGTTCTTGTGAAATTATGCCTTGTAAATTTCATTATTTATTTTTGAATTTTGACCATTGAAAATGTATATGTTTGAATTGACTAGAGATTTTCCCCTTTAATTGGATCCATGAATTACTTTAAAGTTGAACGTTATAATTGTGGATTTGGTTATTAAACCGAAGAAATATCAATGTAGATATATTGGATAAATACATTAAGCATTCGGCATACTGATGTATCATTATGATTAATTACATGTGAATTAAGCACTATTTAAGTTAGATTGTTTTGTTTAGTTAAACTTACTAAGCTAATAGAAGCTTACTTCGTTTGTTCTGTACTTTGTTTATAGATCACTATTGCTAGATAAGAGCTCGGGGATTCAAAGTCGAAGTCATCCACACTATCTTTTTAATATTTTGGTACTTTTTATAAATTGATATTTTGATAACGGCATGTGTAGGTTTAACTCTTTTGTCATAAGTTCTGTTTAAATGTAGTTATAAACCAAGCTATACGAAAATGGCTCATGTTTTGTTTAATACGAATGTTTGGTTTAAGGATTAGTGAGCAATATCTCAAAATGTAATATTCTTATAATGTGGCATGGTGATGATGTGACATCCCTAATTTGACCCTAGTCGGGAAGTGGTTTCGGGATCACAAAACCGAGTCACACAAACAATTGATTGTTAAATTTCATGTCTATTTTATGTTACAATGTATTTGTGAAATTTTGATGCTTTGATTTTGTCAATTGAATGCGAATTTAATCAAAAGGGCTTATGTGAGAAACATTGAAAATGTGTCGGTTAATTTTTAAAATGGCCAAATTGTTGCATGGATTAAATATGGGGACTTGCATGTCAATATCACCATTTTGCTATAGTGGCCGGCCATGATTATGTTTTTACATGTGTATATGCATTTTATATTGATAAAAATGATGAGTGGAAGATATTATAAAATATTAGTTTAATAAAATAAGAAAGGAGAGAAAAAAAGGAACCAAGTGTTCATCTTGTTTTTTTTTTTTTTCTCTTTTCTTGGCCGAAACATAAAGGAGAAAGGGGGGTGATATTCGGCTCAATGCATCCTTGATTAAGCTCAAGAGCTTAAAGGAGTAAACCCGGGCAAAGGAAAAGCTAAAGCGGTTGAATAATCGATAGTAGTCGTTCAGATATATTCTAGGTAAGTTTTAAGTTATTAAACGTTGAGTAAATTCAATCATAATAGGACATAATGAGTTGATTTCATAAGATATGATGTGGCCATGATATGTTCTAAACTCAAACAGTAAGTTCATAAGTGTTTGGACTTGGAAATTTAAGAGCAAATTGTAATAATCTGCTTAGGACAGCAGCAGTAACGTGATTTTAGAAAATCACCATAAATTGTTGGAGTGGAATTAGAGGCGGAATAACATATGTAATCAGAGCTTAATGAGTCTAGTTTCTTATAAAAGAAACCGTGTAAGCAAAATAATTTTCTATAAAGAGATATTTACAGTTGTGTGAGACAGTGTCAGAATGACTCTGAAATCCCCTGTTCTGTTTTTAGAAAATCATTTTAAATTGTACAAAAATTGTTATAAGAAAAAATTTATACGCTTAGACTCCTTAATGAGTCTAGTTTCAAATATAATAAACAAGAACATATTTTGAATTCTGTACAATGAGAAATTTGATTCGTAGTGAAGAGTGGTCAGTATAGTTAAACAGTGAAATAGGGGAAAATTTAAGAAAAATTCTGCTATTGATTGGCCAAACCAAAAATTCTGAAAATTTTATGGATAAAAGATATATGAGTCTATTTTTAGGGAAAATTAACGGCACTCCATTTGGAGTTTCGTAGCTCTAGTTACAAATAATTTAATGACTGTTGCTCAAGAAAAATAGCTTGTAGTGAAACTGTGATTTTGTTGTAAACATTGATGAAACTATTTGAGTTGCTTATAAGCTATTGCTGAAATTGATGTACAAGATAAATATATAGGTGGTGAGGCCAAAATGGCTAAAACTTAAATGTGTGCAAGTTATCCAAATGGCTATCTTATAAACGTAAGCTATGTATATGTAATATGTGTTGATAGTTTTATAAATTGAAGGTGAAGTGACATATATGTTGTTTAACCGAATGGTTGTCATGAGAAGAATGTAAGTCATGTGTGTACTTGCTTATTTAGTTGGAAGTTTATTGAAAGGGATATATATATATGTATTAAAGTCGAATGATATTATGACATGAAGTTAAGGTGCATGTTATATGCTTATATTCGAATGAGGTTAATGAATTACAAATGTGATAGTTTGTGTGAAATGTGGTAACATGTGATTAAATATACATGGAATTTGGAAAGTGTCCGGGTTAAGACTCACTGACTACGTGATGTGGCCTAATGGCTCTTATGAAATGAGACTAACTATAATTGAGATACGAATAAGTTCGAATGAAGTGATACCTCATTAATGTGTTTCCGTGATGGGAAAATCGAAGGTATGTGAATTAATGTGTATACAACTTTGTGAATTGACTATGATGATATATCCGGGCTTAAAGTCCCGTAGGCTTGGTGCTGGTAACTGGATTTGGATTTTTAAACCTAGCAGGCTATGGCTAAGTGCCTTGAATTATTTCAAACCGAAGACCATTTGTATATCTTTAAGATAAGGATTTAATTAGTTTCATGAAAATCTACTAATTTGAGTTGTATTCGGCAAGATGTGCAAATACAAGGTGTGGATTGCGTTGGGTCATTTATGTATATGTGATAAGAAATATGTTTGGTCCTTTATATACTTATACGTAACTTTAATACTTGTCATGATTAGATTATTTGAAAATATTAATGTGATTATGAACTAAAGAACTAAGCTCCTAAATACATAAATACATTTATGTATGTGCACGAAATGAGTGCATATGAATAAGTGGTTAGAGGTATTGAAAGATTGAATTGGTAAATGGTAACTATGGAAATTGTAAGTGTACAAAGGTTAAGTATATGGTAAGTGATACTTACTTGCTATGTGAACTTGATTTCGGTTGAATTACAAAATGTGCTTGGGGAATCACTTATGAGATGGTTATAAGTTATATTCAATGAGTATTGACTCTATCAAATTGTTTATGTAAGATTAAAACATGAATATGTGCTTCCAAATATGTAAATCGAATGTGATTATAGTGTTATGTTTTAGTTCGACTGATTAAACTAGAAGTAGCATTGATGTTTTTAAATACGAAGGGGTATATACTCTTAAATTTGGATGAAATAGATGAATTATATGTGCATACATGGGGTTTAAACTATTTGACTGAATGGTGATATATCTTGACATTTCGAAACGTGATTTGTGCAAGGTCTAATCTTAAGCGACTTAGTAATAAATCAACAATTATGGATGTCCAACACATTAAGTTGGCCAGGTATGTACCGTGTACTTGTGTAGGCTTATTAAGTCGATCGAGACTTCACTTGGATTTTGTGTAAGTTATAAATGTATTTAATTCGACAAAGTTAATTGTTTTACTTAAGACTTACTGAGCCTTGAAAGCTTACTTTGTTGTTACGTTTCTTTGTTTTATAGATTATCAATTTTGGCCTTTGCTCGGGGATCGTCAGCAACTTGTCACACTATCACTATCCACTGTTTGGTACTGCTATGTTTGGATTATCTTATGGCATGTATAGAATAGACTAGTAGCGGAAGAATAATTTGGTTAATGTATATAAGCCATGCGAAAATGGCATCTTTTGTATGTTTACTTATAGAAGTTTAAATTTTATCCCTGGCTGTATTTAGTGTTTATCCAAATGAATGATCTTTATTTCAAAAAAAAAAAATTACCTTTCTGTCATGAGTTACAAGTCTGGTAATGCCCCTTACCTATTCCGGCGATGGTTACGGGAATGGGGTGTTACATTTTATTGGTATCAGAGCTACGATTTAGTGATTTTAGGACTAACGTAGCACGCGTGAGTCTAGTTATACATGCCATAAAGTGATAAAATGATAGTGTGATGATTTCTGACTATTAAAATGTGTTTCTCGTATTGTAATGAATCTCGATCCCGATCGAGCTGTAGCAAGTTTCTGACTATGAGAATTTGCAATATAACTTCACTTGAATATGCTCAAATTATTAAGTTAATCAGGTACTTATCATGTACCCCTATGTGAATTTGTGAATAAATGTTATATTTATGTATGAAATGTTGATACATTCGGCCAATGTAAGATGCTATATGAAAATATGAGATGTAGCCACATTATATGAGTGTTGAATTAATAGAAAGCATGTGCCAAATTTTCTTTATGTATAGATGTGTATTCGGCCGGGTGGTTAGGTAATTAGAAATTAAGTTGGATAGTGAAACGAAAATGTGATCTTTGTATGTGGCTATTGAACTGAAAGTTGAATGGTTGATAAGCATGTTGTACTTGTATTCGAGTAGTGTAAATGATATACTAATATGTATTGTTATATATGTATATGTGCATGAGAATTGAGAGTTATATCCGAGCTAAGTCCCGAAGAGCATTCGTGCTGGTGTTATATCCGGGCTAAGTCTCAAAGAGCATTCGTGCTGGTGTTATATCCGAGCTAAGTCCCGAAGAGCATTTGTGCTGGTGATATATCCGGGCTAAGTCCCGAAGAGAGCATTCCTGCTGGTGTTATATCCATGCTAAGTCTCGAAGAGTATTCGTGCTGGTGTTATATCCGGGCTAAGTCCTGAAGAGCATTCGTGCTGGTGATATATCCGGGCTAAGTCTCGAAGAGCATTTATGCTGGTGTTATATCCGGGCTAAGTCCCGAAGAGCATTCGTGCTGGTGATATATCCGGGCTAAGTCCCGAAGAGTATCCGTACTGGTGATATATCCGGGCTAAGCCCCGAAGGCATTCGTGCTGGAACAAGATCTGGACTTGAGGTCCGAAGGCCTTTGTGCTGGAATTATTTATGGGTTAAAGTTCCACAGGCCTTGTACTGGTGATGTGTATTCGGGCCTTCATGCTTAGTAGGCTTAATGCCAGTGATTCGAGCCAAGTTCAATGCTCTTCACTATATGAATTCAAAGTTGAATGAAAAGATACATTAAAAGTGTACATATATGATGTTTTATAGACTTGGTTAAGTTACTTTAATGAATAAGAACGAATGAATATGAGGAACTATGTGTGCGAGTTCTTCAATTGAGCACTATGTGTGCGAGATCGGTCAGTGGGCACTGTGTGTGTGGATTTTGTTTCATGTAAGACCTCGTCTAGGACGACGGCATTGATCTGTGATAGTGAGTAAGACCGTGTCAAGGACACTGGCATCACTTGTGTGAAGCTTTATGCCTATTCGACTGTATACTGGTAATTTTAACTATGATTGAATGCATTAAATGAACTAAATGTTCAGGTGCGTGGAAGTTGATCTTCTTTTGGAAATAAGTTAAGTTGAACATTTAGATATGATAAAGTTATAAAGGATATTCATTGGGATGTTTAAGAACATGTATACTTTTAGCCATGTTACGGCTTATATATATATATATATATGAATGAAAATGTGGGTTATGAATATGTGAATTGATGTTATGTATTTATTTTAAGATAAGAGGATGATTTTATGGGTCGATGTAGAATCGGTAATGAATTACAATTGTTATCGATGAGTTAATGTTTATATGGACATAATTCAATAAGAGGACGTTATCTTAACCTAGTCGCTAGTAAGATTTTCAGGGATGAAAATCCCTAAAGAGGGGGAGAGTTGTGACATCCCTAATTTGACCCTAGTCGGGAAGTGGTTTCGGGACCACAAAACCGAGTCACACAAATAATTGATTGTTAAATTTCATGTCTATTTTATGTTACAATGTATTTGTGAAATTTTGATGCTTTGATTTTGTCAATTGAATGCGAATTTAATCAAAAGGGCTTATGTGAGAAACATTGAAAATGTGTTGGTTAATTTTTAAAATGGCCAAATTGTTGCATGGATTAAATATGGGGACTTGCATGTCAATATCACCATTTTGCTATAGTGGCCGGCCATGATTATGTTTTTACATGTGTATATGCATTTTATATTGATAAAAATGATGAGTGGAAGATATTATAAAATATTAGTTTAATAAAATAAGAAAGGAGAGAAAAAAGGAACCAAGTGTTCATCTTGTTTTTTTTTTTTCTTTTCTTGGCCGAAACATAAAGGAGAAAGGGGGGGTGATATTCGGCTCAATGCATCATTGATTAAGCTCAAGAGCTTAAAGGAGTAAACTCGGGCAAAGGAAAAGCTAAAGCGGTTGAATAATCGATAGTAGTCGTTCAGATATATTCTAGGTAAGTTTTAAGTTATTAAACGTTGAGTAAATTCAATCATAATAGGACATAATGAGTTGATTTAATAAGATATGATGTGGCCATGATATGTTCTAAACTCAAATGGTAAGTTCATAAGTGTTTGGACTTGGAAATTTAAGAGCAAATTGTAATAATCTGCTTAGGACAGCAGCAGTAACGTGATTTTAGAAAATCACCATAAATTGTTGGAGTGGAATTAGAGGCGGAATAAAATATTTAATTAAAGCTCAATGAGTCTAGTTTCTTATAAAAGAAACCGTGTAAGCAAAATGATTTCCTATAAAGAGATATTTAAAGTTCTGTGAGACAGTGTCAGAATGACTATGAAATCCCCTATTTTGTTTTTAGAAAATCATTTTAAATTGTAAAAAAATTGTTATAAGATAAAATTCATATGCTTAGACTCCTTAATGAGTCTAGTTTCAAATGAAATAAACAAGAACATATTTTAAATTCTGTACAATGAGAAATTTGATTCGTAGTGAAGAGTGGTCAGTATAGTCAAATAGTGAAATAGGGGAAATTTTAAGAAAAATTATTCTATCTATTGGTCAAACTAAAAATTCTGAAAATTTTATGGATAGAAGATATATGAGTCTATTTTTAGGGAAAATTAATGGAACTTCATTTGGAGTTTTGTAGCTCCAGTTACAAATAATTTAATGACTATTGCTCAAGAAAAACAGCTTGTAGTGAATCGTGATTTTGTTGTAAACATTGATGAAACTATTTGAGTTGCTTATAAGCTATTGCTGAAATTGATGTACAAGATAAATATATAGGTGGTGAGGCCAAAATGGCTAAAATTTAAATGTGTGCAAGTTATTCGAATGGCTATCTTATAAACGTAAGCTATGTATATGTAATATGTGTTGATAGTTTTATAAATTGAAGGTGAAGTGACATATATGTTGTTTAACCGAATGGTTGTCATGAGAAGAATGTAAGTCATGTGTGTACTTGCTTATTTAGTTGGAAGTTTATTGAAAGGGATATATATATATATGTATTAAAGTCGAATGATAATATGACATGAAGTTAAGGTGCATGTTATATGCTTATATTCGAATGAGGTTAATGAATTACAAATGTGATAGTCTGTGTGAAATGTGGTAAGATGTGATTAAATATACATGGAATTTGGAAAGTGTCTGGGTTAAGACTCGCTGACTACGTGATGTGGCCTAATGGCTTTTGTGAAATGAGACTACTATAATTGAGATACAAATAAGTTCAAATGAAGTGATACCTCATTAATGTGTTTCCGTGATGGGAAAATCGAAGGTATGTGAATTGATGTGTATACAACTTTGTGAATTGACTATGATGATATATCCAGGCTTAAAGTCCCGTAGGCTTGGTGCTGGTAACTGGATTCGAATTTTTAAACCTAGCAGGCTATGGCTAAGTGCCTTAAATTATTTCAAACCGAAGACCATTTGTATATCTTTAAGATAAAGATTTAATTAGTTTCATGAAAATCTACTAATTTGAGTTGTATTCGGCAAGATGTGCAAATAAAAGGTATGAATTGCATTGGGTCATTTATTATATGTGATAAGGAATATGTTTGGTCCTTTATATACTTATACGTAACTTTAATACTTGTCATGATTAGATTATTTGAAAATATTAATGTGATTATGAACTAAAGAACTAAGCTCCTAAATACATATATACATTATGTAAGTGCACGAAATGAGTGCATATGAATAAGTGGTTAGAGGTATTGAAAGATTGAACTGGTAAATGGTAACTATGGAAATTGTAAGTGTACAAAGGTTAAGTATATGGTAAGTGATACTTACTTGCTATGTGAACTCGATTTCGGTTGAATTACAAAATGTGCTTGGGGAATCACTTATGAGATGGTTATAAGTTATATTCAATGAGTATTGACTCTATCAAATTGTTTATGTAAGATTAAAACATGAATATGTGCTTCCAAATATGTAAATCGAATGTGATTATAGTGTTATGTTTTAGTTCGACTGATTAAACTAGAAGTAGCATTGATGTTTTTTAATGCGAAGGGGTATATACTCTTAAATTTGGATGAAATAGATTAATTATATGTGCATACATGGGGTTTAAACTATTTGACTGAATGGTGATATATCTTGACATTTCGAAACGTGATTTGTGCAAGGTCTAATCTTAAGCGACTTAGTAATAAATCAACAATTACGGATGTCCAGCACATTAAGTTGGCCAGGTATGTACCATGTACTTGTGTAGGCTTATTAAGCCGATCGAGACTTCACTTGGATTTTGTGTAAGTTATAAATGTATTTAATTCGACAAAGTTAATTGTTTTACTTAAGACTTACTGAGCCTTGAAAGCTTACTTTGTTGTTACGTTTCTCTGTTTTATAGATTATTAATTTTGGCCTTTGCTCGGGGATGGTCAGCAGCTCGTCACACTATCACTATCCACTGTTTGGTACTGCTATGTTTGGATTATCTTATGGCATGTATAGAATAGACTAGTAGCGAAAGAATAATTTGGTTAATGTATATAAGCTATGCGAAAATGGCATCTTTTGAATGTTTACTTATAGAAGTTTAAATTTTATCCCTGGCTGTATTTAGTGTTTATCCAAATGAATGATCTTTATTTCAAAAAAAAAATTACCGTTCTGTCATGAGTTACAAGTCCGATAATGCCCCTTACCTATTCCGGAGATGTTACGGGAATGGGGTGTTACAGATGAGTTGGATTAAATAATTTTCATGGTTTAGTATCATGCATGACTTAAAGATAATGCATTTGAATTATTGATATGATTTATTTTTTAAACACTTGTTGTTAAGTTTTGAGAATCCTTCTGTTTAATTATGATTTGTCTGGTAACACATTACACTCTATTCTGGCGACGGATAAGAGTCTAGGGTGTTACAGAAACATGACTGTATCCTAATACAAGCGAGAATTTGTTCAGTTAAGCAAGTATGCTAGAGAATGGGTCCCGATTGAGGCTGATATGTGTAAATGTTTTGAGGAAGGATTAAATGAAGACATCAAGCTATTGATAGGAATTCTTGAATTAAGAGAACTTGTAGTACTGGTTGATTGAGCACACAAAGCCGAGGAATTGAGTAAAGAAAAGAAACAAGCAGAGAGAGAAACCTAAATTTCTAGTAAAGATGGCAAATCATAATCATCTACTTCAAAAAAATCAAAGAAATACCATGATCGTTTTACCACATCTGTAGGATATTCTGGAAAAGAGCGGGGCTCTGAACGCTCTAACTTGAGATCTTCTTCTCCATTTGTAACAACTATTGGAAGTGTTGGTAACCCCAAACCGAAATGTAAACATTGTAATAAATTTCATTTTGGGTAGTGCCGTATGAGAAGTGGAGCTTGCTATAGATGCAGTTCTATTGACCATTTTCTCAAAGATTGTTCTGAAAGGATTGAAAAAGATATTGATCAGACTTCGAAGCTGAGTAATCTCGCCTCGAGAGGTAGACCACGTCGTTACTCCAGAAATGTTAGTGGTGGTAGAGGTGTAACAAAAGATTCAACAATTAAATCTGAAGCACGAGCACCGCCTAGAACATATGCTATTCGTGCCAGAGAGGATGCTTCTATGCCAGATGTCATTATTGGTACCTTTTCTTTTCTTGATACTAAAATTCCTGCTTTGATTGATCCTGGTTTAACAAATTCATACATATGCACAAATTTAGTGTCTGTTAAAAATTTACCTATTGAATTCACTGAATTTGTGGTTAAAGTTTCAAACCCCCTGGGCTAGTATGTTATGGTGGATAAAGTTTGTAAAAACTGTCCGTTGATGGTAAGGGTTCATTATTTCTCGGCTGATTTGATGCTACTGCCTCTTGATGAATTTGGTGTGATTTTGGGAAGGACTAGCTAACCTAGCATGATGCAGTGGTAAATTGTAAATAGAAGTACATTGTACTAAAATGTCAGGACGGTGAATTAATTCATATTGAATCTGATAAACTGGATGGGTTATCTAATATGATTTCAACCATATCAGCACATAGATACATTAGAAAAGGATGTATGCCTATCTTGCTTATATGATGGATACTAAAGTGTCTAAATTGATAATTAAGTTAGTGCCGATTTTTTGTGAGTTTCTTGACGTGTTATAACACCCCTTACCCGTATCTGACTCCGAGACAAGATACGAGGCATTACCTTACTAAAACACATGCAAACATACATTCTCTATTCAACAAAATCCATTCTAATTTAAAAACTTTTCAAAGCTTGTCTCACAGTCCTTAATATGGACCAACAAGGCCCAAAATACGATTAGAATACAATTCAAGACAAATCCAGGTGCTTAGAAAATTTTTAAGAAAATCTACTCATAATAGGGCACACGCCCGTGTGATTGGGCAACACACCTGTGTGGCCTCTAGACATGGCCGTTCTAAAGGCTAGTGTGGTTCATACGGCCTACGCATATGGGGACGCGCCTGTGCCCCTCGACCATGTGGATTTATTTTGTAACATCAAACCTATAGGGGTTTTCACACGGCCAGACACATGCCCGTGTCCTTAGCCCGTGTCCTTCACATGGCCATGACACGCTTGTGTCCCAGCCCGTGTGTAAAAACCTTGGCATTCTATTTCTGATGTCAACAACCATTTAAGGTCACACGACTGTGGCACGCGCCAGTGTGCTAGGCCGTGTCTTTCACACGGTTGAGACACACGGTCGTGTCTCAGCCTGTGTGTTTACTACTGGGCATTAATTTTTTGCCAACCTAAGGTGTAGGGGACACACGGCCTAACCACATGCTCGTGGGGTGGACCGTGTGTCACACATAGCCTAGACACATGCCCGTGTGTCTACCTGTGTGGAAAAAAATAAAGCTATCTACCAAGCCTTTTGCCACCCTGAAGCAAGATCAAACACAAACCAAAACATCACAAGGTACCAATACTCAACTAAGCATTCATATTACTACCCTATTACTCTTGCTCATCCATACTACATGCACACTCATGAAAATATCAACAATTGCATTTATAAACAAATAGCAAATATTAGCCAATATCTTTGGCCTTATACAAAAATGAGGTATTTCAAAATCAAGCCAACACACTTGGCCCAAAACAAATGACACTTAACAATGACTAGTCCCTATACATGCCATTTCTCAAATGGCAAGAAACTTACTATACCAAATGCTTTAGTTGATATTGTGAACAAAGCCTCTGATGTCCGTTGATCTATGAGCAAATTAGGTGGTACTATAAGAAAATGGAAAGGCAAGGGAGTAAGCATAAAGCTTAGTAAGTTGCAAGTAAATAAATAACAACAATTTACTATGCTATAACATGCTCTAAACACATCATAAATTCTGCATGATATGAAAGAATGGCTATAGGCATAACTTACTCATTGTCATCTTTTACTAAACATACAACATAATATTGAGCTCACATTTCATATATTTCATATAGGTACTTGTACCACTCACAAGGTCATCATAATATATCTCGATCTTGATACAAACTTTAAATTTCCTATTGAACCATTTAGAATACGAAAAGATATTCAATAAGCCTTATACAAAGGGTATTATGCCGATGCCATGTCCTAAACGTGGTCTTACACTGGCTCACATGTCAAGTCGATGCCATGTCCCAAACATGGTCTTACACTGTCTCTCATATATCGAGGTCGATGCCATGTCCCAGACATGGTCTTACACTGGCTCTCCTCTATTTGTGCCGATGCCATGTCCCAGACATGGTCTTACACTGACACATATCCAAGCCGATGCCATGTCCTAGACATGATCTTACACTAGCTTACGTGTCGACGCTGATGCCATGTCCCAGACATGGTCTTACACTAGCACTAATATCAATGCCAATACGATGTCCTAGACATGGTTTTACACTGGCTAGTACATATTGGTGTCGATGCCATGTCCCAGATATGGTCTTACACTAACACGTAACGGGGTCGATGCCATGTCCCAAACATGGTCTTACACTAGCTCTCGTATAACCCTAATATCATGGCACTGAATATCCAATCTATTCCTACGGTTCAACCGGGTTTTATCACATAAATTCTCATCAATGCACTACTCATAATCACAATTAATCAATTTATGCCAAATCAATGATTTCATGCATAATTATAGTAAAGTTGTATTGTTTACCTACAACTTACCTCGATGTACAAAATGTGAATGATTTTTAATTTAGTTCGTTTGCTTGGCCTTCCCCCAGTCTAGGTTCGGGTTTCGTACTTCTTGATCTAAAATGAATAAAATAAATTTAATAATTTAATCACTATATTAACTATGATAAATCAAAATTCATAATTTGGCAAAATGACCATTTTCGCCTAGATTTCGCAAAATGACCATTTTACCCCTAGGCTTGAAAATTGATTTTTATCTAATTTCCTTATTATCCAAGCCTAACCGAATTCTTTTTATTCATATGGCAACCCACAATTTCCATTATTTCATGCATTTATAACATAATTTATAACTTTTACAACTAGGTCCAATTAGTGTTTTCCATGAACACCACTTCACAAAAGTTGTTTATTTAACCATAAAGATTCATCTTCTTCCATAAAATTTCAGCAAATCACATGAACACTGTAACACCCTGAATTTGGGCCTAGAAGTATTGGGCTTGAGTCTGGGTTTGGATAAAAGAAAACCTGAATAATTGAGAAGTTTCAAATATTATTGTTAATAAAATATTACTGTTATTATTACTGATGTTTTAAATTTTTTATGAAATTTATAATTATTATTATTGGATAAAAATATATATAATATTATTTTTATTAATTTGGTGTTTAAATTTAGTGTTTAAATAAATTATGAATGATTTATGGTACAGGAAAAATCTTGGGTTCGATCCAAGACTCTAGCAAAAATTCTTAATTTTTGCATTCTTAAGGAAATCTGGGCATAAGGCCTTAAAAATAAATTGGGCAAAAACTGGGCATAAAAGAAGCACCTGGCCCAGTGGTTAGAGCACTAGGCAGCAGGAAGGGAGGCTGGGGTTCGACTCCCAGCATGTGCAAACTATTTTATTTTTTTTAAGTAAGCAGGGGTGCAACTAGATAGGGTTTAAGAATAGCTTCAACCAGATTATGCCACAAGGAGCGCCTATGGCGCAGTGGCAGCAGCGCGTTAGGCACTCCAAGGGGACACGGATTCGAGTCCAGGCACAGGTAAATTTTAGTTTTATTTTTTAAAATGGACGAGGCTACAACAGGTAAGGTTTAAAGTTAAACGCGATGCTATTATATCAAAGAAGAAGTTGCGGCGCAGTGGCCAGCTGCGTGCTAAGTTACCTGGAGGTCCCGTGTTTGAGTTTAGGTGCGCACAGGAGGATGGCCTTTTTGCTGTGCGCACGTGAAAGGAGCCGTTTGAGACTGGAGGACTCGTAGCAGCGTGCTGTGTGGTAATCATGTGGTGCAATCGGTGGATAAGGCTGCTGATTGGTGGATAAGGCTACTGATCGGTGAGAAGTTTGAATGAGATCAAACTTTATTTATTTTAGCTAAAATCATAGAATTTGAATTTAGCAATAATCCTTTTTTATGCCGAAATACACCATTCGGCTACGGCAATTAAGTGCCGAATTGCCTTTGTTATTTTGCTTTATTTTTCTTCTTCTTTGGTTAGTTTTGAGTGTTAGCCGATTTTGCTTTTGTTCTTTTTCTTCTTCAATCGGTTCTTTTTTTATTTTCTTTTACTCATGTTTTCTTTGCCAAGTCCTCTACTTCTATTCTTAATTTTTCCTTTTTGATTTACTTGTCATTAGAGCCGATGATAGGGTCCCTTCTCCTTACTAAGAACAAGCCACAACTTACATCCCTTTGACCCATTTGTGAACTTCTTCTATTTTATTTTTCATGCAAAAGCCGAAATCTAAAACTTGTATTGCCGATTTCTTCTTGGTCAAATATCTTGCTCTTCTCTTTTTGAGGTTCGATTCGATCGACATCAAATCTAAGTTAGAAAGGTGATTTGGGATTGGTTCTCTGGCAAGAAGATCTGTAGTAAGTTATCGAAATCCTTTCCATTCTTTATTTTGGGATTTAAGAAAAACTAAATAATCCCTAAACACTTAGGGAGGTTATCGTTTTTGGACTAAGGGCTTTACTAGCCTCGTTCTTTGATTTTATGTGTTTAGTGAGGACAAAAGGCTAGCGATCAAGGAGTATTGAAGGCTAACACCATTGGAGCATCTAGATCTAGTAGTTAAAGGTCGACGAAGGTAAGTGGGTGATAGTGCCTAAATATGGCCGAATATGATAAGTAAGTGTTACGTTGGTTAATATGGCTTTGTAATCTGATTATTATAGTGACTGAATGTTGGATTATCACGTGGGAGGTCTCGTTGAGGAATATCGCAAAATAGGTGTGTGTATCGAACACCCTTTTACAGTTCAAATCGGTAAAAGCCGAAAAGCCGAAATGCTGAAGTTCTGGTATTTCGTGGGCTTGTGAGCGTGCAAACGCTCACAAGTTGGACAAAATTCGATGAATCTGTAATTGCGAGTAGTAGGTTGGTTGGGGGCACAATTTCGTGCGTCTCAGTTAGTTGGGCCTCGATGGGCCGAATGTGGGCCTAATGGGCTTTCGAGCCCATACGGGTAAAAATAGGCATTAAAGGTATTCTGATAGATTGTAGGGTCGAAACTACTAAAAATGGTAACTGAATATGAAACTTGGACTAAATGGGCTTAAGTAGCCAATAGACACTGTAGGGCCCATTAGGGGTTTTTAGGGCCCAATAGCTAAAACCGATAAACTAAGTTAAATAGACTACTGTGATGACTAATGGGTTAGTAGTGAATGTAGTATGCATGAAATCCCTAAAAACTGATAAAATTACTGAAATACCTTGATAGGTGGAAAATTACCGTTTTACCCCTAGGTGTAAAATGATCGTTATACCATTAGGGCTAAATTTGACTGAAATGCATGATTGACTGTTTCTGTTACTGTATGCCATATTATATTTATCTATTGCATGGGATGGGTTATTGATGCAGGAAGTGTGAGTGGCATTGCCACGTCTACTGAGAGGGGCTATGCCTCATATTACTGAAAAGGGGCTTTGCCTCGTTATACTGTTAGTGGCTTGGCCATGATATCTGAGTAGCCATGCTGCGACTGTGGTGTGTGGGCTGGGTGGGTCGAGTTATTCCCCACATGGTGTGCTGGTTGGTACGGGTGGTGTGTAGCGATTGGGTGGGTTGAGTAGTCTCCCCACATATTATGGGCTTGCATACATGTTATTTATCTGTTCTATTTCTGTATTAGGCCTATGGGCTGTACTAATATCTGGAGAGGGCTTCGGCCCAGATTACTGTAACTGAATAGGGCTTTGGCCCAGTAACTATGACTGAATAGGGCTTCGACCCAGTTGATACTAAGACTGGATTAGGCTCAGGCCCAGTGGGCTAGAGTTGACCTGGGCTTTGGATGGGCTTCTGCACACACTGAGTTATCCAAACTCACTCCTTTCCTTCCATCCGTGCAGGTGAGCCCTAGTTTGTAGACTTGGAGCTGGGCGGGATTCAGGGTGGCCACGAAGACTGTGTTTATGGTTATAAACTTATTTTATTTATTTCACTATTTTTAATTACTCGTTTTTATTTTCAATTTGGGTTTGTAATAAGGCCGCTGTTATTATTTTTATTTTGGGTTTTTAATTATTTAAATTGTTTTAGCTTAAGTAGGATATTGTTTAAATTGTTTAAAATCGGTTAGCTCTAAGGCGTGTTTTTATAAAAGTTACTTGTTTTCAAAATATCGCGATAACAAAGCAAAGCTTCCGCAGTGTAAACATTTTCATAATTAAATATTTTAAATCGACTCAAACTTAATTTGTTGTTCGTGGACAAGTCATAAGCTTAAAGTGTGGCAATGGATGTGTGCATGTCTAGGATTGGATCTAGGAAGAGCTTGGTACTTAAGCAGTCTAAATGACTCACCTCCTCTTCTATTGAATCCTACCTGGTGTGTAGTATCCATTCACTTTAAGTCATAACAAAGAAGGTCTGATTTTCTGATACTTAAATTGTTTTTAAAATAACATGTTTCCGCAACTACAAAGGTTTACAAGCTTTCACAATTTTCCATAAGATTTTACAAAGTTTTTAACAATGATTGAAAAAGGAATGATTATTTCAAGGAACCACGTTTTGAAAAATAAACAAACACAAGCTGAGGTTTTATACAAGTTTAATGGTAAAAGTTTTTAAACATCAAGAAGGGTTTTCAATGAAAATATGGTTTTCGAAAAACACTTCTATATGACACACTAGACTTGGCCATAACATCTGGGCCGGGTTTGGGGTGTTACAAACACTTTCATGGAAAAACCCTAGACTTTCTATCATTTTGCTAAATAGTCCCTTCATTAGATAGCTCATGCTACAAGGGTCCCAAAAATGTAAAAATCATCAAGAAAAGTTTTAAAAATCACTTACTTGTAAGGGAAATGAGTGGCTGAAAGTTTGAGCTTCTAAAACCCCAAAAATGGCTGATATTTTAGGTAGAGAAGAAGAAGAAAAAAGATGAAGCCTTTCTTTTCTTGTTTTATTTTATTCTCTAGTCAAATAGGCCACCTAACACACCAAATTTTTGACTTTTTGATGTTTCTTTGTCTATTGGCTGGCCATGCCTAACTTATTGGTCTATTTACACATTAAAAAACCCTCAATAAAGGTTCCCTTGCTATTTAACACCATTTTCTAGTAAAACAAAAATTTTGCCCTTTACGCGATTTAGTTCTTTTTCATAATTGAGCTCCTAATCGTGTAAATTAATTCACCAAAATTTTCATGCACCCTTATAAAAATGCTATAACACATAAAATAATATTAGAAATAATTTCCCTGACCTCAGATTAGTGATTTCAAAACTGCTTTTCTGACTAAGCCCAAATTCGGGCTATTACACGTGTTTCCGAAAGAATTATCTAGGTTATCGCCTGTTAGAGAAGTGGAATTTTCTATAGACCTTGTTCCAGGAACAACTCCTATATATATAGCACCCTATAGAATGGTTCCGATAGAATTAAAAGAGTTGAAAGCACAGTTGCAAGAACTAACTGACAGAGGTTTTGCTCGACCCAGTTCTTCACTTTGAGGTGCACCGTTTTTGTTTGTAAAGAAGAAACATGGATCGCTGAGGTTATGTATTGATTATAGACAGCTCAACAAAGTCACAATTAGGAACAAGTATCCACTGCCTCGAATTGATGATCTATTTGATCAGTTGAAAGGTGCCATTGTATTTTTGAAGATTGATCTTCGCTTTGGTTACTATCAGCTACATGTAACAGAATTAGATGTACTGAAGACAACTTTGTAACAGCCCATTTTCGGTCAAATCAAAAGAGTGGTTTTGAAACCAAAAATTCAAAGTCAAAATATTTATTTTATTATTTTATTGAGGTTTACAGCATGATATAATTATGGTGTGAAAGTTTCATAAAGAAATTTTACCATTTAAATGCTTAATTCGGTAAAAAGGACTAAAGCGTGTAAAGTGTAAAATTGGAGTTCTACTTGCTAAAAGTGTTATATGGTTATGAGATTAGATAGTAAGGGTCCTTAAATGATAATTATACCCTTACTAATGCTAGCGGACACTTATGCCCATAGTTTGAAAGATTTTAAATGGTTTTATAATAAGGTTAAGTTAGTAATTTGTAAAAACAAGTTAATAAAATTAATTAAACATCAAATGGCTATCATCTTTTATGCTTCTTCTCCACCGAAATTAAGAGAGGAAAAACACCATTGTTAGGGCTTACATTTGGCCAAGGTGTTCTAGCACATTAAGGTACGATTTTTGGCCCATTTTTAATGATTTCTACATTTGTGAGCTCGTTGCAGCTTAATCTAGCTAGCCCGTACCTTAGATTTTGAAATATCTAAAGATTTTTTCCATTTCTGAATACTTGAGTATTTTGGAAGTTTATGGATAGATTATGAATGTTGGTTGTTAGATATACAAGTTTTATAAAGTGATTTTTGAGAAAAATGTGAATTAGGAATTAAATTGAAAAATGTTGAAATATTATGGTTAAAACTGTGAATAAAGTAAACCTATGGGCTGCTTATATCATGGGAAGAATTTGACTAGGCTTGGGTTTGATTAAAATTGAAAAAAATTCATTTTACGAGCCTAGAGACTAAATTGCAAAAGTTCTGAAATATTAGGGGCAAATGTGTAATTTTCCAAAATTATGAATAATGGGCTTAATTGAATTGAATAGAAGTTTGCATGTGTTAATTTCACATCATATAGATCAAGATAAGCAAATACCGGAATTAGATCGGGGGAAACGAAAAGTGGACGAGTAGTCGATAGTTTTCTCCAGGCGAGACGAGGTAAGTTCGTATAAATAGTATCAAATTTTTAATTAATTGTATTTATTTGAATTGTTTATGTGTGAAATGAACAATTGATGTTAATGAAGTTTGAATGCCTAATTAATGTGAATTATTAAATACCAAGTCTCGTTTGAACTGTAGAAAGTCGTAGATTACGAGTGACATGTCACTAGGGTTATCGTTTTGGTCGAGATCATGCATGTGTTGCAGACTCACCACAGCTCGTAAGAGCTTACCGATATATTAGCTCGTATGAGCTTATTGTTTCTAGCTCATTAGAGCTTACCGTTTCAGCTCGATAGAGCTAACTGTTTACCAGCTCAAGAGGAGCTTACCGATCATGGCTCGAAAGAGCGAAAATGATAATGAATTGATGGATTTATGATTAATACACTTATTGTGTATCACCCGAGTATCCTTCGAGGTTTTATTGGTTCAACGGGTATAAATCTTCTTACTAGTTATATAAATGGTATATGTGTTATACGAATGAATTACCGATTACTGAATGAATTATTATTATACTAATGGAAGAGAGATATCATGAATGTTGCAAAAGGTATATGAAATGATTATTTTACAATGAATTGAGCATGAAATTGAGAAGGAATGTTCATATCTTTATTAATAGAAGATTATGAGTATTATGTCACTAACATATTGATGGATGAATGTGTATAGGCATTTGGCAAAGTGAATTGAGTTTACCTTGTTTATTTGTTATGAAATTGTTTAATTGGTAAGTTTGTTTTTGATTTATACGAGCTTACTAAGCTGTAAAGCTTACTCTGTATATTTTTCCCTGTTTTATATATTTACGAAAGCTCGCTCGATTCAGACGACGTCGGAGATAAGCATCACACTATCCAGTCGACTTTTCGGTATTGTTGGAACTCAAGGAAAATGTGTAAATATGGCATGTATAGGCTAGTTTTATGGATGTTGTTTTGGTATATGTTTTGAGTGTATAAAATAAGCCATGAGATGTGGCTTAATTTGGTATTAGGTATGATGGTATATGAGTGTTCATATTTGGTAAGTTTTTGGGCAAGTTGATATATGAAATGTGTTTGCTTTGAAGATATTAATATATGATAATTTCATGAGATGGAATTTTTTGAATGATGGTTAGTATTTGGATGTTCATATGATTGAATTAGTGTATTGGTTATATGTGTATATTAGCTTATGAATCATATTGGTATGGCATGTGCTTTAATGTAAAAATGGTATGAAATGGCATACAATGTGTATTGAAAATGGATGTTTGGCTGCCTATTGATTGTGGTTTTGGTATCATTTGGATACTTATAGGTACATGTGTTTTGGGTGAGAAAAGTGGCTTAAAATAAGCCTATTGTGATCCACACGGTTTAAGCACACGGGCGTGTGGCTCGATCGTGTGTGACACATGGCCTTGGTACACGGCCATGTGTCCCCTAGTGTTGCATTTTGAACCAAGTTAGTATGCTCCACATGACCTCACACACGAGCATGTGACTGGCCGTGTGGCATAAGTCAGTATGCCCTACAGGAAAGACGTGGCCTAGCACACGACCTGAGGCACGGGCGTTTGGGCCATTTCGAAAGGCACACGGGTTAACATATGGGCGTGTGGTTAGCCGTCTTACCTAAGTCAATATACCATCCAGTTTTGATATGGCCCGGCACACAGACGTGTCCTTGGCCGTGTGATGCAAGTCAGTATGTATGCCATGTTTTCACATGGCCTATGACACGAGCGTGTCTGGTGACCGTATAAGGCACACGGCCAGTTCATACGAGCGTGTGTCCTTTGAATTGAAAAATTTTCTAAGTTATCCCAAAATATTCGAATATTATCGGTTTAGTCCTGAAGCATGTTTTAAGTTTATTGTGCTCAATTTAAGCATGTTACAAGTATAAATGAATGTATTGATTATAATTCGATAAATGTTTAATAATTGAATATTCTAATTGAGTTTTATGTCTGGTAATGCCTCTTAACCTATTCCAGCGATAGTTATGGGTTAGGGGTGTTACATTTTATTAGTATCAGAGCCACGATTTAGTCGATTCTAGGACTACCGTAGTATATGTGAGTCTAGCTATACATGCCATATATAAACTGCGATAGTGTGATATCTCCTAACAATCTTTGAATTATGTTTTATATAGTAAATGTATCCAAATTGAGTTGTAGCTGATGACGTAGAGAGTAATGCACCAGCTCTTGCACAAGGGATTGTGCCGTCTGAATCTAGTCCCGTTACGGGGATCAGGGAAAAGTTAAATAAGCTTTCTTCCAAATGATGAGTGAATGGTTCATTGAATTTGTTCGAGCAAACCCGGCTGCTCAACAGCCTCCACCCCCACCTGTTCCCCAACTGATCCCTATAAATCCACAAGGTATTAATCCTTTGAGATTACCTAGACCCATTGTTGATAAGATACGGAAGTATGGGGCTAAAGAATTTAGATCCATTACTAGTGATGATGCTGAGAGAGATAAATTCTAGCTTGAAAACACGATCAGAGTATTTGATGAACTTTCCTACACACCTAATGAATGTTTAAAGTGGGCTATATCATTATTGAGAGATACAACCTATTAGTGGTGGAATACTTTGATATTTATGGTTCTGCAAAAAAGGTTACATGGGATTTCTTTCAAGTTGAATTTTGAAAGAAATACATCAGTCAACAGTTCATTGATAAAAAAACGTAAAGAGTTTTTAAAGTTAAAACAAGGCTGAATGACAGTGATAGAGTATGAGCGAGAATTTGTACGACTCAACAATATGCTCGCGAATGTGTTTCTACCGAGGCCATAATGTGCAAAAGGTTTGAAGATGGTTTAAATGAAGGTATCAGATTGTTGGTTGGTATTCTAGAGCTAAAAGATTTTGTTGTTCTGGTTGATCGAGCTTGTAAAGCTGAAGAGCTTGTCAAAGAGAAAAGAAAAGCTAATTCTAAAACAAGAGACTCTAGAAAGAGATTTGCGAGTAAATCACATTAGTAATGCAACTAAAAGAGATCAGCCAGTGAAAGTTAGTAATGCAACTACTAGAGGGAGACCACCCCGAAACACTGGAAATACTAGTTGAAATTGAAGTACAATGAGAGATTCAGCTGTGAGATCTAAGGCACGAGTTCTAGCTCGAGCATATGCTATTTGTGTGTGTGAGGAGGCATCTTCACCAAATGTTATTATTGGTACTTTTTCTGTTTTCAACACTGATATTGTTGAGATCCTTGATCAACACATTCATATATCTATATGAAATTAGTGTTTAAAAAGAGTTTAAATGTTGAGTCTGCGGAGTTTGTAGTTAAAGTATCAAACCCCTTAAGCAAGTCTGTTCTAGTTGATAAAATTTGTAAGAAATGTCCTTTGATGACTTGGGGTTATTATTTTCCAGCTGATTTGATGCTTTTATCGTTTGATGAGTTTGATGTGATTTTGGGTATGGAGTGGCTAACGACGCATGATGCAGTTATGAATTACAAACGAAAGATTATAGAATTGAAATGTCAAAAAGGTGAAATTCTTCGTATTGAGTCTGATTGTAACACCCCAAACCCAACCTAAAAGTTAGGCCCAAATCTGGATGGAAGTGTTTTTTGAAAATCGTATTTTCGAAAACCATGTTTTCATTGAAAACCCTTCTTATTAAAAACTTGAGTAAAAACTTAGTTTGTGTTCGTTGAATTTCAAATGCGGTATGTTGAAATGTTAATCACTTTTTAAAAATGTTATTAATCTCGTTGAAAATCTCTTTGTGTTGCAGAAGCTAATTTGAAGTAAAGAAGTTTAAACGTATGTTTTTGAAAACAGAAACTGGTTTGAAAACTCATCTACGTCTAACAGATATAAAACGTAATAAAATCCCAACCTTAAAACAAAATCTAGAGAGGCCTTATTACAGAAATTAAAACCCAAAACAGAATTTAAAACATATATAAAGTCCAAACATAATAACTACAGTTGTGTGGCCACCTCCGAGTCCCTCGCAGCACCGATCTTTCTAACATTGGGGATTACCTGCACAGTTAATAAACGGGGTGATTTTATGAAAACTTAGTGTGTAATCCCCTTACTAGAGTAACAATGAATATACATAAGTAGAAATAGAAATAGTTTGGGCCAGAGCCCTTTCGATGGTAGCAATACAATCCATTTTAGAGCATACGTGGGCCAAAACCCACTACAAAAATCATTTCGGGTCACAGCCAATAATAGAGTCAATTGGGCCTAGCCCAAACCAATAATAGAATAGTGGGCCTAAGCCCAAAACAGAATCAGAATAGAGCAGATATGCAACCATGTGAGTATGCATCCCAACCCAATCCATCCAGCACACCACCCATACCAGCCAACATACCATGTGGGGAATAACTTAACCCACCCAGCCAACACACCAATTACATAGTTGTGCTGCTAATAACACAAAACATGGTAGAGCCACCAGAATCAAAATACATCGCAGAGCCACTAGCACAAATCTTCCTCCAAATCAAGCCCAACCCTATGCAGAATATTGTGAATGTCATGCTCAATCATTACACGTGTATGCAAAATGGCCATGCTCAGTAACAGTCACTTAAACATATATTAAACATATCTATCATGCAACCACGGTCACGTCAGTTAAAACACTGTCATATGATCACAGACAAATCAATCAAGTTCATAGTCCAAGTCCGTCACTTGCCCACAAGGGCAAAATTGTCATTTCACACTCTAGGGCCAAAACGGTCATCTTACCGTACGAAAGTATTTCAGTAATTCTACCCTACAGGGGTATTCTGGAAGTTCTACCCTACAGGGGTATTTTGGTAATTTTACAAGTTGAGGTCATTTCGATAATTTTATATATCGAGGTTATTTTGGTAATTTTATAAATGAGGTCATTTCGATAATTTTACAAGTCGAGGTCATTTTGGTAATTTCACAAATCGAGGGTATTTCTGTAAATTTACAAACTAAGGGTATTTCAGTAATTTTACAAACCAGGGGTATTTCAGTAATTTTACAAACTAGGGGTATTTAAGTAATTTTACAAACCAGGGGTATTTTGATAATTTTACAAACTAGGGGTATTTCGATAATTTTGTAAACTAGGGTTATTTCCGTAATTTTGTAAACCAGGGGTATTTCAATAATTTTGTAAACTGGGGGTATTTTTGGAATTTTGTAAATCGGGGGTATGTTTGTAATTTTGTAAATCGGGGGTATTTTTGTAATTTTGTAAACTAAGGGTAATTTTGATACTTTGTAAATCAGGGGTATGTCTGTAATTTTGTAAATCAGAGTCTTAATGACCCTTCCGAAGGTCCATCGTCGCCTCGAGCGAATTTTGTAACCTAAATAGACAAACAGGGCAATTGGGCCTAAGGCCCATTACTCGGCCCAAGAGGGCCCGCGCAGATGTATGGCCCATTCAGCCCAAAATTAGATACAATTATGTGTACACCATAACCCGATTCATTATTACTGACTTACTACAAATTTCATTTGTGTGGGGCCCACGAGCCTGGTGGGCCCACACGGCCCATTCCACCTCATCGAGGCCCAAAACACCTAAGTCATGTGCACGACATGACAAGTCTATATATTTTACACTTAACAGTGAGGTTCAACCCAATGTGCCCACGGTCACATTGAGCCCTCTTGGCCCATCGAGGCCCAAAACAGCCAATGCCATCTGCGCGACATGACGAGCCTCCCTATTTTCCAGTTGGCAATTAGATTGCATTCGCGGGCCCTACGGCCTGATTAGGCCCATCAAGGCCCATTTTGGCCCGTGTGGCCCTCCATGGCCCAAGCCTATGAATTCGCTCATGGTGGCCTTTCTCATTGCACACTCACGCTCCGTGAGCTTGGTTCACCACACGTGCGATCGTACGCTCGTATGGCATAATTCGTTGGTACTTCAGCTTTTCAACATTTTTTCGATCCATAATCAAATCAGTACGAGATACGCACTTTTAGCTTTACAGTCGATCAATAGTCAGAACAGTGTATACGAATACACACTTGCGGCTTTTCAGTTGATCATCCATAACGAAAAACGGTTACACACACCTGTAGCAAAACTAGATCAAACCGCGAACACCGATCCTTGAAGAACAAACGGCCCCACACACCAAGATCTCTAAACACGATTGGTTTTTTTCGATCTCAACAACAATCTTGGTTGAACGATGACAACAATGAAAGTTGGATTGCTCCACCACTCGCTACCTTTCACACTTTCGAATTCTAATTTGTCGAAGTCCCTGCAGAACCAAAACAGAGAGAGACCGTACTATGATTTGGCCCAAGTCCAAACTATAGGGCAATGCGAAACGATCACCAAAAAGAATAGGGGTGTTCGACTAACTAAGAATAAGTGAATCTAGGGAATGAACCGAAATTAGAGAAACATGGTGAGAAGGTTCAGAAATCAGAGGGACCGATTGTAAAAGGAGTGATAAAGAAGAGGAAGGCAATCAACCCAGGCTTAGAAAGAAATAGAGGGGGCCAACAACCATCAAGGGAGAGTTTTGGCAGAAGTTAGAACAATGAGAGTTCAAGAGATGGGCATATATACTACTCAACACTTACCAGAAAGGTAGAAAAGATGCACGAGTGGTCAATTTCATAAACAAATTCGGTAATACAAAGTAAAGAAGAGAAGAGCACCTCAAAAGAAATTGTAAACGAGGAACCCCAAAAATGACCAAAAGAATTCCAGCACTCACATTCCCCCTAAAAATGACTAAAACTGAATACTCCCTAACCCCTAAGCAAATTTGGCACCCTCACACTTCAATTCAAAACTCCCCTTTTCTCTCCTAAAATCCCTCCACTGTTTGCTCCTCGATTTACTCCAACTCCCTAATTTTGAATTCAAATGACAACTTTTACCAAGTCCACAACAACCTTCAAGAGTTTACATCAAACTCCTCCTCTTGCTGCCCCTATTTAGCAAAATAATTACATTCTGCTAGGAAGGGGATTCGAACTCAAGCTCCCCTGTAACTTAATCCATGCCGCTAGCCACCTTACCAACTAGCTCATTGTGTCACAAAACAAGCACAACTAAATATAAGCTTATAGGCCAAAGTCTAAGTTCATTTAAAAGAAAACCAAAATAAATTGCAAGCGCCTAGATTTGAACCCAGGCTTCCTTGCAACCTTAATGATGCCACAACCATTAGACCACATGCTTCCTTGTGTCATATTCCAACCAAACATATTTATAAAGCCCTCCAACTAACGCCAAAGTCCACTAAAGGGAAAAACTAAAATTTTTGCTAGAGTCCTAGTTTGAACCCAGGACTTCTCCAACACTCCCAACTCTTCCTAAGCCACTTTGCCAACAAACTAAAGAAAAATTTTTGAAATTTTTCTTACACAACTGAAATCCAATTTCTCCAATACTCGAAGCCCATTTCTTTTAAGCCCAAAATTTGGGGCATTACAGTAATGATTCGAGTGAATTACCGGTTGTGATATCGTCTGTGCAAGCTCAGAAATGTGCGAGAAAAGGGCTGCAATGTATCTCTTGTATACGTACTGGATACAAAGGTGTCAGAATCAAAGATTGAATCCTACCTGTTGTTTGTGAGTTTGTAGATGTATTCCCAGGAGAACTACCAAGGTTGTCACCGATTTGAGAGGTCAAATTTGGTATTGAATTAGTACTGGGAACGACATCGATATTGATAGCTCTGTACAGAATGGCACCAACTAAATTAAAACAGTTGAAAGCTCGGCTACAAGAATTGACAGATAGAGGTTTTGCATGACCTAGTTATTCACCCTGGGGTGCACTGGTATAGTTTGTAAAGAAGAAAGATGGGTCGATGAGGATGTGTATTAATTATAAATAGCTGAACAAAGTAATGATCAAGAATAAATATCCTCTACAAACGGATAGATAATTTGTTTGATCAGTTGAAATGGGCCACAATATTTTCAAAGATTGACCTGAGATTCGATTATTATTAGTTGCGAGTTAAAGACTCAAATATACCCAAAACTGCATTTAGAACATGGTACAGTCACTATGGATTTTTAGTTATGCCATTTGGTTTGACTAATGCTCCTACTGTGTTTATGGATTTGATGAATCAGATATTCAGATCGTATTTAGACATATTTGTTATTGTATTCATAGACGACATTCTGATCTATTCACGTGATGAAACTGAACATTCATAACATTTGAGAGTTGTGCTACAAACTCTATGGGATAAGCAATTATATGCAAAATTCAGCAAATGTGAATTCTGGTTGTAAGAGGTTGGACTTCTGGGGCATATTGTTTCACTAAAGGTATTCAAGTTGACCCGATCAAGATTTTAGCGATTATAAACTGGAAACCTCCAAAATATGTATTTGAAGTTCGTAGTTTTTTAGGTTTAGTGGGCTATTACTGGATATTCTTGAAAGGATTTTCGATGATCGCGACACCAATAATGCGACTGCTTCAGACAGATGGGAAATTTGATTGGTCAGAAAAGTGTCAACATAGTTTTGATCAGTTGAAAGCACTGTTAATAGAGGCACCGATATTAGTTCAACCTGAATCGGGTAAAGAGTTAGTGATTTACAGCGACGCGTCATTAAACTATTGGGTTGTGTATTGATGCAAGAAGGAAAAGTTATAGCATATGCTTCTCGACAGTTGAAATCACACGAAAAGAACTATCTGACACATGACCTTGAGTTAGCTGCAATTGTATTTGCATTGAAAATTTTGGCGGCACTATCTATACGGTAAGAAATGCCATATTTATACAAATCTCAAAAGTCTGAAATACTTGATGTCATAGAAAGATTTGAATCTACAGCAACGAAGGTGGCTCGAGTTGCTTAAAGATTATGAATTTGTGACCGATTATCACCCGAGAAAAGCTAACATTATTGCTGATGCTTTAAGTCGAAAGTCCTTATTTTTTACGGGCAGTGAATACTCAGATGATGATATGTGATGATGGGTCGATTTTAGCTGAATTAAAAGCTAAACCGGTATTTCTTCAACAAATGTATGAAGCTCAAAAAAATGATAGTGAATTGCAAGTTAAACGAGTTAAATGCGAGACTATGCCTGATTCAATGTATCAGATTCCGGAATAGAATTTGTGTACCATGAAACTCAGAACACATTCAGAAGATTTTGCACGAGGCACACAGTAGCTGCTTATCTGTTCAGTTGGGAAGTACCAAAATGTATAACGATTTGAAACTGTTATACTGGTGGTCGGGTACAAAATGAGACATATCAAAGTTCGTATCAAAATGTTTGATTTGTCAGCAAGTCAAAGCTGAACAACAGGTACCGTCAGGTTTACTACAGACTGTGATGAGTCTCGAGTGGAAATAGGATAGAGTTACGATGGATTTTGTATCGAGATTACCCTTGACTCTGAGAAAGAAAGATGTTATCTGGGTTGTCGTTGGTTGACTAACGAAATCTGCTCACTTCATACCGGTACTTCACTAAAGAAAGATGCTCGTATCTATTATTTCTGATAAAGATCCGAGATTTACATCAAGATTCTGGAAGAAACTACAAGAAGTCTAGGAACAAAATTGAATTTTAGTAAAGCATTTCATCCTCAGACCGATGGTCAGACTGAGAGAGTCATTTAGATTCTCGAAGACATGCTGAGATGTTGTATTTTTAGAGTTTGAGGGCAGTTGGGAAAAGTATTTACCATTGATTGAGTTTGTCTATAGTAACAGTTTTCGAACGAGTATAAAGATGGCACCTAACGAAGCTCTATACGATCGCAAGTGTCGAACACCATTATACTGGACTGAATTAAGCGAGAAAAAGATTCATGGGGTTAAATTAATTAAAGAAACTGAAAAGAAAGTGAAAACAATTCGCTACATAAAAGCAGCTTCAGATCGACAGAAATTGTGTGCGGATTTGAAATGTAAAGAAATTGAATTTCAAGTTGGGGACCGAGTATTTTTGAAAGTGTCACCATGGAAGACAATTCTCCGTTTCAGCTGTAAAGGAAAGCTAAGTCTGCGATTCATCGGGCCGTATGAGATTGTTGAAAGAATAGGGCTTGTTACACATCGACTATCGTGGCCGTCTGAACTTGAAATGATACATAATGTCTTTCATGTTTCTATGTTATGTTGATACAGATGGGATCCGTCTCATGTGATTTCTCCGGTAGATATTGAAATTCAGGTTGATTTAACATCTAATGAAGAACCGATCAGGATTTTGGCTTGTGAAATCAAAGAGTTCAGAAATAAATGTGTACCTCTTGTTAAGGTTCTTTGGCGTAAACACAGGGTCGAGGAAGCTACGTGGGAACCTGAAGAAGCTATGCAGAAATAGTACCCTAACCTTTTTACCGGTAAGATTTTCGGGAATGAAAATCCCTAAAGGGGGGAGAGTTGTATCAGCCTATTTTCGGTCAAATCAAAACAGTGGTTTTGAAACCACAAATCCAAAGTCAAAATATTTATTTTATTATTTTATTAAGATTTACAGCATGATAAAATTATTTTGTGAAAGTTTCATAAAGAAATTTTACCGTTTAACTGCTTAATTCGGTAAAAAGGACTAAAGCGTGTAAAGTGTAAAATTAGAGTTCTACTTGCTAAAAGTGTTATATGGTTATGAAATTAGATAGTAAGGGTCCTTAATTGATAATTATACCCTTACTAACGCTAGCAGACTTTTATGTCCATAGTTTGAATTATTTTAAATGGTTTATAATAAGGTTAATTTAATAATTTACAAAAACAGGTTAATAAAATTAATTAAACATCAAATGGCTATCATCTTTTATGCTTCTTCTCCACCAAAATTAAGAGAGGAAAAACACCATTGTTAGGGCTTACATTCAGCCAAGGTGTTCTAGCTCATTAAGGTATAATTTTTATCCCGTTTTTAATGATTTCTACGTTTTTTAGCTCATTGCAGCTTAATCTAGCTAGCCCATACCTTAGATTTTAAAATATCTAAAGATTTAAAATGATGTTGAATACTTGAGTATTTGGAAGTTTATGGATAGATTATGAATCTTGGTTGTTAGATATACAAGTTTTATAAAGTGATTTTTGAAAAAAATGTGAATTAGGGATTAAATTGAAAAATGTTGAAATGTTGTGGTTGAAAGTGTGAATAAAGTACAAATATGGGCTGTTTATATCATGGGAAGAATTTGGCTAGGCTTGGATTTGATTAAAATTGAATAAATTTTATTTTATGAGCCTAGGGACTAAATTGTAAAAGTTGTGAAATATTAGGGGCAAATGTGTAATTTTCCAAAATTATGAATAATGGACTCAATTGAATTGAATAGAAGTTTGAATGTGTTCATTTCATATTATATGGATCAAGATAAGCAAATACCAGAATTAGATCGGGGGAAACGAAAGGTGGACGAGTAGTCGATAGTTTTATCCAAGCAAGACAAGGTAAGTTCATATAAATAGAATTGAATTTTTAATTAATTGTATTTATTTGAATTATTTATGTGTGAAATGAACAATTGATGTTAATGAAGTTTGAATGCCTAATTAATGTGAATTATTAAATACTGAGTCCCGTTTGAACGATAGAAAGTTGTAGATATGAGTGACATGTCATTAGGGTTACCATTTTGGTCGAGATCCTGCATGTGTTGTGGACTCACCATAGCTCATAAAAGCTTACTGATATATCAGCTTATATGAGCTTACTGTTTCCAGCTCAGGAGGAGCTTACTGATCATGGCTCAAAAGAGCCGATATGATAATGAATTGACGAATTTATTGATTAATACACTTATTGTGTATCACCCGAGTATCCTTCGATGTTTTGTTAGTTCAACGGGTATAAATCTTCTTACTGGTTATATAAATGCTATATGTGTTATACGAATGAATTATCGGTTACTGAATAAATTATTATTATACTAATGGAAGAGATATATCATGAATGTTGCAAATGGTATATGAAATGATTATGTTACAATGAATTGAGCATGAAATTGAGAAGGAATGTTCATATCTTTGTGAATAGAAGATTATGAGTATTATGGGACTAACATGTTGATGGATGAATGTGTATAGGCATTTGGCAAAGTGAATTGAGTTATCTTGTTTATTTGTTATGAAATTTTTTAATTGGTAAGTTTGTTTTCGATTTATACGAGCTTACTAAGCTGTAAAGCTTACTTTGTTTATTTTTCCCTATTTTATAGATTTACGAAAGCTTACTCGATTCAAACGACGTTGGAGATAAGCATCACACTATCCAGTCGACTTTTCGGTACTTTTGAAACTCAAGGAAAATGTGTAAATATGACATGTATAAGCTAGTTTTATGGATTTTGTTTTGGTACATGTTTTGAGTGTATAAAATAAGCCATGAGATGTGGCTTAATTTGGTATTAGGTATGATGGTATATAAGTGTTCATATTTGGTAAGTTTTTGGGCAAGTTGATATATGAAATGTGTTTGCTTTGAAGCTATTGTGTAACAGCCCGAGTTAGGGCCTAGTCAGAATAGTGGTTTCGAGACCAAAAATTCGAAGTAGAAAAGTATATTTCATGATCATTATTAAGTTTATGGTATTCTTGCATGATAGTTAGAAAATTTCATGAAGGAAATTTTTTGAATTAATGATTAATTTGTCCTTTAGGACTAAATTGCAAAAGTTGCAAAATTGAGTTTCTAGAAGGTTTAAGTATGAAATAGCCTTAGAAAATTTAGTAGGAGCCCTTATTTGGCAATTAGACCAATTTTTGGCACTATGGACAAAAATGCCCACAAAAGGGTAAAATTTTAAAGAAAGGCCATAAGGGCATTTTGGTCATTTGGTAAATTAAAGAAATAAAAAGGGAAAAAGAAAGCAAAAAGTGTCCATCTACTCCATGCTTGTGCTAAATTTGAAGAGTCCTCCATAGCTAGTGTTTCTTTCATTTTCAAGCTCCAAGTAAGTGACTCCAAGCCATGTTTTTCATGTTCTTCGTATTTTTGAAATCCTCAAAGCTTAATCTAGTTATTTCTACCACTAATTTGAGCTAGGGTTTATGTTCAAAAATATACCCATACATGACATGCAAGTATTTTGATGTCTAGTGGTAGATTATGAAAGTTTAAAGTGTAGTAAACACCTTTCTCTAGGTAATTTTTCATGAAAGTCCCTAGTAGGGACCAAATTGCAAAGTTAGTAAAATGTGTAGTAAATGTATAAATTGATGAGAAATATGGGTTCCTATGAGCACATGAAAGGTTCGGATAGGCTTGAGTAGTCAAGAAATTGAGTGCATTTCATTTTACGAGCCTAGGGACCATTTTACAAATATGTAAAAGTTTAGGGGTAAAACTATAAATTTTGCCAAATTGTGAATTATTGGCCATCTAGTCAATGTGGGTACTAAATAAGCTAAATTTGTCATTTTAGATCAAGAAACACGAAGCCCAGACCAAAATCAAGGGAAAAGTAAAGTAGTGGACTAAACCAAGCACTCACCCACATTTTGGACTCGAGGTAAGTTGTATGTAATAATCTAGCCTTATATTTTATGGAAGTTCTAATGTAATGATTTTCTATGAATCCATGAAATCTCATAAGGCTTATTGTTAAGTCAATGTATAAGCTATGTACAATTCCATGAAATTTAATTATATGAATTTTTACTAAAGGATGATGGAAATATGAAAGGAAAATTTTATGGAAGTATTAAAAGATACGAAGGATACCATAATCATGTCACGAGCATTGTACGTCCCATGTAAGACCATGTCTAGGACATGGCATTGGCACCGAATAGAGGATCCCATGTAAGACGATGTCTAGGACATGGCATTGGCATTCACATGAGGTCCTGTATAAGACCATCTCTAGGACATGGCATCGGCATCGAGACGAGATATAGATCCCTTGTAAGACCATGTTTGGGACATGGCATGGGCATCTAAGAGAGATCCTGTGTAAGACCATGTCTGGGACATGGCATCGACATCGATATGAGATCCTGTATAAGACCATATCTGGGATATGGCTTTGGCATCAGTTTAAGGTCCCATGTAAGACCATGTCTGGGATATGGCTTTGGCACCTTACCATAAGAATGACTTTATGAGTATCCTTTGATATTCTAAACATGTTAATAGAGGATGTATCTAAGTTGTTTAGCTAATAGGAGAGACTAAAGTTTCATGATAAGTGTACAGGTACATTTGAGTAGATCATGAGAAATTATGAAAATATAAGGCATGAGAATGAGCAAAGCATGTGAATGAGTAAGCCATGGGAAGTAGTAAGTCACGAGAGTAAGTAAGTCTTGAATGAATATGTCATAAGAAAGAGGAAGAAGTTATATAAACCCCATGAGGCCATGTTTGAATGACTTTCCATGACATTTATTGCTATTTTATTTCATGCAACTTACTAAGCATTTTTATGCTTACTCCTTTATTTTCCCTTCCATGCAGATTTGTCGAATTAGCTCGGGGATCACTCGAAGTTGGAGCTTGAAGTCACACTATCAAGGAATTTAGTTTGGTATAGTAAAGTTAGTCCTTTTTATTGTATGGCATGTATAGGAAGTTTAGTTACCTTGGTATGTGTTATTTTGAGCACCCAAATGTGTTGGCTATTGTTATCTCTTGAGTCTAGTTGTAATGGCCTTTGAAATTGGCTAATATTTTCTAAGTTATATTTTATGCAATGAGGATGAAATTCATGATATGCATGATGGCATGTGAGTGCCTCAATGATGAATGTTTTTAATGCATGTTATACCTTGATTTGTGAGCTTGAAGCTAGTATGAGTTGGACGTGTTTTAGGGTGGCAAAAAGGCTTGGAAAATAGCCTATAATTGTCCACACAGATGGGCACATGGGCGTGTGCCTAGGCCGTGTGTGACACACAGTCGGCCCCCATTGGCATGTTAAGAGACCGTGTGTCCCCTGCATCCTAAGTGGTAAGTCAGAATTGCACACGGGTTGAGCACATGGGCGTGTTCCTTAGCCGTGTGAACCCCTGATGTCTATAGTATTTAAGCCAGAGTGCTCCACAGGTTATAGACACGGGCGTGTCTAGGCCGTGTGAGGGACACAGGCCACAGACATGGGCGTGTGCCCAAACCGTGTCCAAACCTATAGGTTTGAAATAAGAAATAAATTCAGCACGGGCGAGGGACATGGGCATGTGTGACCACACAGGCAGCCCACACGAATTACTTCCAAACCACTTCCGGTACATGTTTTAGATCTCGTAGGCTCGTAGTAAAGGTATTAAGAGTTCATCTGAAAAAGTTTTAAATTAGAGTGAAAAGTAGGGCTCGATTTTGGTGAATTCAAACATGTTCAAGTACAGTAACGCCTCGTACCTCGTCTCGGCGTCGGACTCTGGTAAAGGGTGTTACATATTGATATATAATAATTTCGTGAGATGGAATTGTTTGAATGTTGGTTGGTATTTGGATGTTCATATGATTGAATTAGTGTATTGGTTATATGTGTATATTGCCTTATGAATCATATTGGTATGGCATGTGCTTTAATGTAAAAATGGTATGAAATGGCATACAGTATGTGTAGAAAATGGATGTTTTACTGCCTATTTGAATGTGATTTTGGTACCATTTGGATGCTTGTAGGTACATGTGTTTTGAGTGAGAAAAGTGGCTTAAAACAAGCCTATTGTTATCCACACGGTTTGAGTACACGGGCGTATGGCTCAACCATGTGTGAAACATGGCCTTGGTACACGCTCGTGTTTCCCCTAGTGTTGCATTTTGAACCATGTCAATATGCTCTTCACGGCCTCACACACGAGCGTGTGACTGGCCGTGTGGCATAAGTCAACATACCCTACAGGAAAGACACGGCCTAGCACACAGCCAGAGTCAGTATACCCTCCAGTTTTCACATGGCCTGGCACACAGGCGTGTCCTTGGCCGTGTGATGCAAGTCAGTATGTATACCTTATTTTCACACGGCCTCTGACACGAATGTGTCTGGTAACTGTGTGAGGGACATAGCCTGTTCACACGTACGTGTGTCCTTTGAATTGAAAAATTTTCTAAGTTATCCCAAAACATTTGAATGTTATCGGTTTAGTCCCAAAAGCATGTTTTAAGTTTATTATGCTTGATTTAAGCATGTTACAAGTTTAAATGAATGTATTGATTAGAATTTGATAAATGTTTAATAATTAAATGTTCTAACTGAGTTTTATGTCCAGTAATGCCTCTTAAGTTATTCCGGCGACGGTTACGGGTTAGGGGTGTTACAAGCTTTTAAAACCAGGTATGGACATTATGGGTTCCTTGTGATGTCGTTTGGTTTGAAAAACACACCAGCTGTATTTATGGATCTGATGAACAGAGTTTTCAAACCGTATCTAGACAGGTTTATGGTGGTATTTATTGATGATATTTTGGTATATTCCTGAGATGAAAATGAACATGCTGATCATTTGAAAATTGTGCTACAAACTTTGCGTGAGAAACAATTGTATGCCAAATTTAGTAAATGTAAATTTTAGCTACAAGAAATTGGTTTCCTTAGGCATATAGTGTCTACAAAAGGTATCAAGGTAGATCCGAGTAAAATCTCAGCTATTATTAATTGGAAGCCACTGAAAATTGTATTTCAAGTCAGAAGTTTTCTGGGAGTAGCAGGATTCTATTAGAGATTTGTACAAGGGTTCTCGATGGTAGCTTCTCTAATAACTTGTCTTTTGCAAAAAGATGTAAATTTCGAGTGGTCTGATGAGATTAAAAGCTTTGTTGACTAAAGCACCTGTGTTAGTACAGCCTGAATCGGGTAAGGAATTTGTGATTTACAGTGATTCATTCTTAAATGGTTTAGGCTGTATCTTGATGCAAGAAGGTAAAGTAGTAGCCTATGCTTCTAGACAGTTTAAGCCCCATGAAGAGAATTACTTGATACATGATTTAGTGCTGGTAGCCATTATTTTTGCATTGAAAATATGGTGACATTAACTGTTTGGTGAAAAATGTCACATCTTTACTGATCACAAAAGCTTGAAGTATTTGATGTCACAGAAAGACTTGAACTTGAGACAGCGCAGGTGGCTTGAACTATTGAAAGATTATGATCTGGTTATAGATTATCATTTGGGGAAAGCTAATGTGGTAGTAAATGCTTTAAACAGAAAGTCCTCATTTGCTTTGCGAGCATTGAATACTCTGTTGACTTTATCTGATGATGGTTCAATCATAGCTAAGTTAAAAGTTAAATCGATATTTCGGCAGCAAATCTGCATAGCTCAGAAGGAAGATAGTGATTTACTAGCAAAAATGGATATAGAGTGTATCAACTTCTAATTCAGAATTTTAGATTGGGTCTGATTATTGTCTATTATTTAGAGGTAGAGTATATGTGCAAGGAAATTCAAAGCTTATATAGAAGATATTACATAAAGCTCACAATAGTACCATGTTTGTACATTCAGGGAGTAACAAAATGTATAATAATTTGAAAAAGATGTACTGGTGGCCGAGAATGAGACGCGATATTTCTGAATATGTATCTAGATGCTTGATATATCAGCAAGTTACAGCTGAACATCAAGTACCTCTGGGTTTACTACAACTGTCATGATACCAGAATGGAAGTGGGAAAGAGTTACTATGGACATTGTGTTGGGATTGCCCCCATCTTTGAAAAAGAAAGATGCCATTTAGGTAATCCTTGATCAATTAACAAAGTCTGCACACTTTATTCTAGTACATATGGATTTCTCTTTGGATAAATTAGTTGAATTATGTGTGTCTAAGATTGTTAGATTACATGGAGTACTAATCTCCATTATTTCAGATAGAGATCCTCGATTTACGTCCTGATTTTGGAATAAGCTGCAAGAATCTGTGGGTACTCAATTGTATTTTAGCACTACATTCCATCCTCAAACTGATGGACAGTTCAAACGTGTTATACAGATTTGAGAGGATATGCTTCGGTGTTGTGTGCTAGAATTTGAACGTAACTGGGAAAGTATCTGCCCTTAGTTGAATTTGCTTATATAATAGCTATCAATCCAGCATTAGAATGGCACCGTATGGGGCTCTGTATGGTTGTAAATGTAGAACTCCATTTTACTGGACAGAACTCAATAACAAAAAGATACACGAAGTTGATTTAGTCCGTAAAACTAAAGAAAAGGTAAAAGTAATTTGAGATAGTTTGAGAGCAGCCTCTGATCGCCAAAAGTCTTATGCCTGCAACACCCCAAACCCAGCCTAGACGTTATGGCTGAATCTAGCGATGTCACATGATAGTGTTTTTGAAAACCGAGTTGTTAAGTAAAAACCAAAGTCATTTGTTAATCCTTCATGTTTTGATTCACTTCAAAACCCTAAATCCACTATTTGCTTAAAAGAAAACATTTCCATAGCGGAAGGTTTAGAAATCATTGTATTTAAGTAAAATCGTTTGTGATTTTAGAAAACTTTTACTTTTGGTAAAATTTGAGTTTGCAGGTATTAAATCACAAAATGCATAAAAACTCCAAATTAAAATGATACAGTCCATAAAGTCCAAATTACATAAAAATACCTCGAAACTGAAATAAATCCAAGTGAAACTACAAACGAAAATAGTTCAAATAGGTGGTAACCGTTGAGTCCTTCACTACACCGATCCGTCTAAGTATGACGATTACCTGTATAGAACAGACAGAAGAAGGGTGAGTTTAAATAAACTCAGTGTGTAACCCCACAGAATTAGACATGCACATATACAGAATATCAGCTACCAATCAGATATTGTCTTGGGCCTAAGCCCATATAGGTTTGGACAAAAAAAATAAGGTTCATTTTTTGAACGTTTCGGACCTCCGGTAAGATTGTTTGGCCCAACCCGAATTTGCTTAAATTATTTCACTTCTGATTGCTGTTATTTTGCTATTGTTTTGCTATTGTTTTTTGTCATTTTAATGTTGTTTTATTGTCATTTTGCTTTTACATTGATACTATGTTGTTATTATTATTTTGATATTATATAACTCATGTTTTATTATTAATTTTGCTACTATTTTAGATACATTTACTTGCTAAGTTGCAACTATCTTGGTGTTATTTAAATCTAAAGACTTTTTTTAATGTATTTTTAATTTGTTGGGAAACATTTATTTTAATGTTTTTAGTGTATCTGATATGTATTATATTTTTTAAATTTGTTTTTATATAAAAAATAATATAACAATAATTTAATACGGATAGGTTGTAACACCCCTTACCCGTATCCGACGCTGGGACAGGGTTCAAGGCATTACCGGACTTAAACATAAATATCTATGCAAAACCAGGCCATAAAATTTTGTTCAATTTAAAACCATTCATACTCAAGCATTTTGTCCCATATACGAGTCTACGAGGCCCTAAAATACATTGGAAGTGGTTAGGGACTAAACCGAGAACTTTCGAAACTTTTACAACACTTAGAAAATTTTCATGCTTTGGAGAGTCACACGCCCGTGTAGGTAGGCCGTGTGGTCACTAAGCCACACGCCCGTGTCCTTAGCCCGTGTAACTCTCTGTTTATGACGTCATCAATAATTTAGGGTCACACGGCCAAGTCACACGCCTATGTGCTAGTCCGTATGGTGAATTTAATTTTCGCATTTAAGGTGTAGACTTCACACGGCCTAGGCACACACCCATGCCCTATGGTCGTGTCCTTCACACGGCCGAGCCACACGGCCGTGTCTTACACCGTGTGTTTACTACTGGGCACTCTATTTCTTAAAGCTAGAGTGTAGGGGACACACGGCCTATTCACACGCCCGTGGCGCTGACCGTGTGTCACACACGGCCTAGACACAAGCCCGTGTGTCTACCCGTGTGGACAACTTTAAGGCTATTTTCCAAGCCATTTGCCACCCTAAACTTCACACACATATTTATACATCTCAATAGCATTTAACAAGGCATTATTTGGCAACCAAACATCCACTAACATGGTTTGAACATGGCATTTCCCAACATCAAAGGCATTAACACATGCATGCTTATATAAATAGGTTTACAACCCAATTAGCCCATACGAACCAATTTATGTGACTACATACCGATTCAGGTCCTTAATCATTACAAGTCAATACATTTAGCCATATCATAAAGAAATGTACAAACCAACTAAGTCCCTATACATTCCATAGGCTCAAAGGTTTACATTCATTTACCCAACACAATAGCTTGATAGTGTGATAGCATCTCCAACGATCTCCAACCCGAGCTAGTATAGAACCCTAAAAGATATGGAAAAAGAAAGGGAGTAAGCTACAAAGCTTAGTAAGTTCATATTCAAATGATAAGCATCTTTAACACAACTTAATTATGCAATTTATAAGGTGAAGGGTGACATAAATGTCATTAAAACTTTCATAATCATAACTCGTTTAATCATACCCTTTTTGCAAGAGTCCATCTCTTATTGAGTTTATTACTTATGAGTATTTTTACCCATCATTTACCAAGGCCATCATTATGGACACAAATCAAATTGCCGTAATGCCCACAATTATATCTTATCCACATTGACTGCCTTATCGAATTTGAAGGTATAACTTAACATGTTTTGCCATTAGCCTAACAACCATAACCTTCTATTCATATCTAAACTCATCATAATAAACATGCATATAATTCATGAGTATTCACCTTTCAACATATACATTTTGATATCTTCCATTCATTTAAAACTCATATTAGCCCATAAATGTTTTAATAGGCAATTACGCCAATCTTTCCTTTTTCCTCATGTTCGACAAATCACAAATGTAGGCAAACATTTATGCTATATCTTAACTTAATTTGGCCCAGGAGCCAATTGCACAATCATCATTCGAAATTACCATATATTTCATATCTTACAAGTATAGGCCATTATCTTCAAGACTTTCGTAAAGACATTTTCGTAGTCATAACTTACTCTATCACAATCTTACAAATAACTTATCACAATAAGGTTCGTACTTGTTAATTTCACATTCATACCTGTACCCTTCCAACATGATCATACCTTGTCATCTCTTTGACATAATCTTTGAATTACTCGCCGAACCACTTGGAACACCAGGATGCCCTAGAATCTCATACACATGGTAGGATGCCAATGCCATATCCCAGATATGGTCTTACATGGGATCACATATTGATGCCGATGGCATATCCCAGATATGGTCTTATCCGGGATCTCATATTGATGATGATGCCATATCCCATATATGGTCTTATACGGGATCTCATTTCGATGCCAATACCATATCCCAGACATGGTTTTATACGGGAATCACATATTTCTTCGATGCCATATCCTAGATATGGTCTTACACAAAATCACATGTCTCACTGATGCCATATCCCCGATATGGTCTTACACGGGAATCACATATCTCATATTGCCATAGTCCAACCATGGTCTTTTACCGTCAATTCATATTTCACTATGAACCGCTCGTAATCGATCTTGTATTTTTACTCATTTCTAATATTTAATTCAAATTACGCAATTCAATCAAATATATGATAAAATGCATTATTTATACAATTCAATAACATTTATTAGCATACGAACTTACCTCGGCACAAAAATGGCGGAAGGGGCTTAACAGTTAATTTCTCGTTTCGTTTTTTCCCTCATTCTAGTTCCAAACCTCATTTCTCTTGATCTATAATGACACATTTAGCTCACTTATTAGTCACATTATTCAATATGACCCAAAAATCATATTATGGAAAAATTATGTTTTTGCCCCTAAAGTTTCACATATTTACACTTTTGCCCCTAGGCTCGTAAAATGATTTTCATTCAATTTCTTTGTACTTTAAGCCTAGATGAACCATTTTATTGCTTATAGTAGCCCACATTTTCCATTAAAACATATTTTTAACACATATTTTATAACTTTACAAATAGGTCCTTTTATGCATTTTTACCGAAAATCACTTAGTAAAAGTTGTTTCTCTAACCATAAACATACATAATCTACCATTAATCATCAAAATATACTCATATTCATCATGTTTCAAAACCCTAGACTTTAACCATATCTCAAATTAGTGGTAGAAATAGGTAGATCATGATACAAGGATTTCAAAAACGTAAAAAACCTTAAAAACGGGGCTAGAACGGACTTACTATAGAGCTTGGAAAGCTTGAACAAAACCCTAGCCATGGTTGTCTTCAAAATTCTGGCCAAGGGGTTGAAGATGAGCAAATGTTGGCTTTTTTCTGTTTATTTAATCATTTAATCACTAAATGACCAAAATGCCCCTAACTTAAAAATATTCTATTTCACTTATTTCATGTCCATTTTTGCCCAATAAATTAACCAATGGTCTAATTACCATTTAAGGACCTCCAATTTAAAATCACATAACAATTGGACAGCTCTAACATGTAGAACTCAACTTTTGTACTTTTTACAATTTAGTCATTTTGACTAAATTGAGTGCCCAAACGTTAAAATTTTCGAAAGAAATTTTCATGAAATCATTCCGTGAAATTGTAGACCATAAAAAATATAATAAAAATAAACTTTTCCTCATCGAATTTGTGGTCCCGAAACCACTGTTCCAACTAGGCCCAAGTTCAGGTTGTTACAATTCTCCCCTCATTAGGGATTTTCGTCCCTGAAAATCTTACTAAAAAATAGATTAGAGACTTGCTGTCTCGTAGCCTTTTTAACTTTCCACATAGTTTCATATTTCTCAACTCTTTGATCACTCATGCTAAGATTATTATCTGTACTTCGTTACATGTCATATCAAGCTAAATCTCAACTTTTGAAAAAGATATTATATCTAAAGGGTCTTATCTACATTGTCGTATTATAAATATAAGAAACACGTTATGAACCTTCTTAAGTTCTGACAATAATTCCAATTGAATAAGTCACTAACTTTATTTCTCAATAATCTCATACGGCCTGGTATAGCATGAATTCAACTTCTCATATTTTCATAACCATTTTAATAGACAATTATGCAAATCTTTCATTTTTCAGACATATCCAATGAATCACAAATCAAGTGGAATAAACATCTTGTCTCTCAATTTGATATGACTCAAAAGCCTAACACATGCAACTGAATTATCATGAATTTACACATCATAAATATAGACCTATAATAACAAGGTCAGCTCAAAATCATTCTCATCCTTTCCTCTATCACATCGAAAGATCTTATTCAAGGGCAATACTTCCAGAAACACTCTGTCGGTGAATCTAATATCTAAAATCTTAAACTTTCAAATCTGTATATCACTTATGTCAGTCTGAAGTCACTTTCAACTTTCATTAATCACATTCACTAATTTCCCAATATCACAAGTCAATTTAACTTCGTACATCTCTTCCAGTTAGTGTCGAAGCATAGCTTCAAAGATCTGATTTATTCTCTCATACTCACCCTAAATTTGAAGATGAACGACAGTGCTACAATCAATCTATGAATTCACAGTTTCCTGTAGCTTTTCTATAATAGTGATATGATCCTCAGATCTCAATTCGAAATAATGAGGACTGGCACTCTATGAGAGCTAACAACCCCAAAACATATAACTCGACTAGTTTGTCAAATGAGAAACTGTAACACCCCTCAACCGCGGAATAAGATTTACAAAGAGAGTTTTATTATTAGTAAAGGAATTTTTACAAAAGGTTATTGAAAGAAAGTTTACAAAAAGCTAAGAAAATTATACTATGAATTGGTGTAGGAATCGATGCCTTGTTTAGGCTACAATAATACCTATTTATAGTGTAAAAATTGAACTCTAATTCATTTACATTTCAGATCCGAATAATATCCTGATAAGGACGTAATAAATGCTGACTTGTTGGTTGCTTCCACGTAGTCATTTTTATTTGTCGTTTTCATGGTGGTTGCTTCCACATAACCATACATTAATGGTTGCTTCCATCATCTCTGCATCATGGCTTGCATCATCTTCCATCAACATCTTTTTAATGAGATAGTTGCAAGTCTCCATCAATAATTTAATGTTCCTTTTTTGGATGATATTTTTACACGTGTCTGGTCTCGGGATTATCCTTCTTGGATATTTGTTAGATTCATTTCTTCTATTTCATCCAGATGTAATGAATCCGGTGAGACTGGTGGTGAGTTCCAACTTTCCCACGTGTCCTTGATTTCCATTGTTAATGGATAATCATCAATTTCCATCTCAGCTATCTTTTTTAACAGCTGTACAGAATCTTCATCACGGTTTTGATGAGGTCTTTCAGTATTGTACGCCAGTATTCTCCTTCCATCAGTCCATAGGACATAAGTATTATGTTGAAGTAGATATTGAGCTTTAAGCATTAAATCAATTCCGGCTTGGACTTGATAATTTGAAAAATTATTATAACACATGTCAATGGTTTTTGACAAGTGATCTTTATCTTCATCAACCGATGAGAGGTTTATTCCTCCAAACATCGTTTGAATAGTCCAAATTTGATATGGGTGAAAAAATCTTTCATGTTCAGCAATACCAATAAAACTACTAATTTCTATATGAAAATAGTAAAAGAAATCCATATTTGGAAAACTTGCTAATCGTGATTTTACGATAGCTGGAAAATCTTTTAATAAATCAAAAGAAAGATTTTGGACTGTTATTTCTTTAACAAATCCCCATTCAATACTTGTTATATCAAATGGTTCATGATTAAGCCTAAATTTTATAGTAGGAAAATTTTTCCCCTATATGATTTGTAAAAACATAGGCTTGTAGAAAATATTCAGAAAAAGTTTTTCTAAATAGCATTTGCTGGTTGCAAATTAAAGAATTTATTTTTGTAAAAATATCTACAGGTAATATCCTCCTGGCTTTATTAAATAAACACCTTCTAAACATTTTATTTATAATAGGACTGTTTATCCCATTATCAATAAAATATTGAAATATATCAAGAAAATTATTTATTTCCTTGATATCCATATATTCAATATAGCATTCATCCCAATCTCTATATAAAATAGATTTTAATAAAAGATCATGGGCTTTATTTTCTTTAGTTGTTTTTTCAACTAAAAAATAAGAGAAATTAGTAAGAGCTCGTCTAAAATTTGCTCTTTGTTCTAAAATATGGGTTTTCCATATTTTGTTAATATAATTATAATATTCCAGTGGTAATCCTGGATTATAAAAATCATTTATTTCAGAGAGCGATTGTTGTGATAAAAAGTTTTCTGCTCCCTTAATAATTTCAGCATAACTGGTTTGAAATGCCGAATTAGGGTCTTGTGACCATTGAGATTGACATACCGGGTTTGGCGTCAATGAAAATTGAGATCCAATTGGTGGTCTTACCATTGGATATGGTACATAATATCCTTGGTTAGGATAAAATGGTACTTGTGGAGGCATAGGAACAAATCCTTGGTTGGATTTTGTTATTTTCCCTTTGTTGGGTTTATGGACAGTATTCCATTCTCCCATTAGAGGTTTTTTACCTCTATCCATAAGGCCTGCTAAGAAAATCAGCAAATAAAATTAGGATTTCTAACAATAGGTATTTCTATAGAATTCTTTTCTATAGATAGTATAACTGATTTGTGATAAATAGAAAATGGTAAATATTGTTTTATAAAGTCATTACCTAATAATATGTCTCCCTTCATTTCGGGAAATCCTAATATTTTAGGAATTATAAATTTTCTATTATTTATGTAAATTGGTATATTCTTAGCTTTATAAAATACTAAAGTTTTATTACTATCTATACCATTAACCTTTATTGGTCTTTTTACAGGTTTCCAATATTTCCTATGAACAGCATTCAGCTTACAGCTACTTGTTGTAGCACCTGTATCTATTAAAGCATGTAAAGGAATTTTACCCTTAATTTTTATTTCTATATAAATACAATTTTTTATATTTTTTGCCAAAGTTTGTATATCTTCAATTCTAGCATTTCTAGAATTTCTACTTGGTTCAGTAGGAAAGATAGGGATATGAACTGTTTTCATACCTATCGGTGTAGAGGATGTTGTACCTTTATTATCTTCTTCTTCCTCTATTTGAGAAGTTGAAGGTAGAACTAAATTATCTTCTGTATTTGTTAACAGATTATTTTTAAAATATAACTTATCACCTGAGGCCATATATTCAATAGTACTTACAGGTTTTGAAGTACTCGCATTATTAATATCTCCTATTATCCAATCTTTTGGAATAGAAAGATCTTTTAAATGCAATAATTTAGGTTGTATTTCTGTAGTAATTTTATTTGGTTCAAAAAGTTCAATAATTTTATTATTGACTTCTTTTATTTCTACCTCTGCAGTATTAGTATACTCATTAATAGCAGTCCAGCTTATTGCAAGATCTTCTGCTAAATCCTTAATATCAGAGTTTTTTGTCTGAATTCTTAAACAAAGACACTCTTCTATTAGAGGGTCTGTAATGGATATAAAGTAATTTAGTTTTACCTTAAATCCTATTACTCCATTATATAAATTTGATTGAATTCCTCCAATAAGTGCTTTTATTGGATTTTCAAATCTTTTATCTAATAAAACTGCTATAATAGGTACATCATGACCCCTTCTAAATAAAGCTCTAATCGTGATCATAATTATACCTAAATGTATATATCTTACCTGAGGATATTTCTTTCTAATCCTCTTAATTTTTTCTTTAGTAAATAAAGGGATTTCAGTTAATCCACCTTTTGTATCTTTAGCGACTATATTACCGCTAATCTTTTCAATATGTCTTTGTGATCATATTTTAAACTTAGATATTTTATATATTTCTTCTTTAGAAATATGATTTTTAGTTATCTTTTCTATCATTTCTTCTGAGAAGTCTTTTTCTTCTCCTATTAAATTTCCTAATTTTATATCCTGTTGTTCAGTTTTAGGAATTTCTTCTAATTGATTGTTATGTCTTAACATAAAGATATATTCTTCATTATCAGTGTCAGATTCAGTTTCTGATATTAATTCATATAATATTTCAGTAGGATTTATTTCCTCACTAAAACATATTTCTAAATCTTGTTCTTCAAGACTTTTAATCATTTTTCTAGCATTTTTTCCCTTATTAGGACAATTCGTAGCTATATGACCTTCTTCATCACATATAAAACATTTACAAAGTTGCTTTATAGGTTTTTTAGAAGTTTTTCTTCTTACAAATTTTTTCTTTTTGTTATTATCATTTTTATTACCAGTATATTTTTTATTACCTGGTTTCCACCTTACCATCCTATATTTTTTATTTTTATAATTTTTATAAGGTTTAGATTGTATAGGTTTACAACCAAACTCCCATTCTCCTTCTAATAATTTTGTATAATATTTATAACTTAATTTATTCTTAACTTGTTTAGCTGCTTTACTCTGTAAACAATGTAAAGTAATTCTTTCTTTAGCAAAATTAATCCTATTTCCTATACTATCTATATTTTCTTTATCTATACCAGTTGCTTTACTGTGTTTATCTAGATAAGAAGCATATTTATTTATACAAATTTCATCCCAAGGTGGGGGTAATTTATGGAAATATTGGTTTTTCCAAAATTCTATATTACTATTTTTTAACTTTTGATATTCATGAAGAAATTTTTTAGAAAATTCCTCTAAATATCTAATATCACATAATTTTATTTTTGATAATATATAACTAGATTGACCATCCTGATCCTTTTTATCAGTATAGCCACAAAATTCTGTTTTTAGAATTAAAGTTAAACCTTTTAATAGTTCCTTAGGAGTACCTATTTGATTAATAAGTTGTTCCTTTTGTTGTTTCCCTTTTTCAGATTCTTCCTAACGACGGAGAAATTGCAAAACATCTCCTTGGAAAGTTCCTACAAAATAATTTAAAAATTTTTCTTTTGTCCAACTACTGCTATTATTATTAACAACAATAGTCATAGACTGTGCCCAATCATCTATAGTTTTTTCATAGTCTGATAAAGGTATTTTAGTTAAATCTAAATATATACCTCCTTGAGCAACATTTCTTTTATTTAAATCATCAATCCTATATGGTATAGGCTGAGTAGATGTTTCTCCTGGGTTTTCAGGCTTGACATCATTAGTAGCTATAGTTTCAAATATTCTAGTCGTTTCTTCGACTAGCTCATTATCTTTATTAAAAGATCTAAGATAATCATCTTTTTGAATATCTGATTCTATTTTTCTTTTTCCATAAGGATCTTTTTTATCCTTTTCCTTAGGTTTAGGTATATATGGATCTGTGTTGTCAGTATCCATAGGTTCCGGTATTTCTATATTTTCTTCTGTTGAAGTATTTTCTTCATCAGAATTATAGCTAGTTACATTAATTTCCTCTGAAATTATAGAATTATTATCTTCTGATTTATTATCATCATTAGAGCTACTACTACTTTCTGTAGTATCATAGTTTAACATAATGAGAATTAAATATTTTAAACAGACCTTTATGTTTTTCATAAAGTTCTTCTATTAACTTTAAATATTCTACTCTTTCATAACTATCATTAGTTGTAGAAAATTTTATTTTCCAATGTTCTATTAATTCTTTATAATACTGGAAATCATGTTTTTGTTGTTTTGAATATTCTCTTTTTTGTTTTTGTTTTTTAATATTATTAGACTCGTCCGAAGAAGTTTGGTCTTCCTCAGATAAAGCTAAAATTACATTACTATTACCATAGTATAGTGGACCTAAATCCATTTCTTGGTCTTAACTTTTGTTAGTGAAAACATTATCTAATTTATTATTAATATCTGTTAAAAGTTCCTTAGACTCGTTGTTCAAGTCTAACTCAGTTACTTTACTTATATTATAGTATCAATTGGTATCATTTATACTTATTTTATTACGTAATTGGCTCTGTTATACCATTCTTAAACAACATACTATCAATAATAGGCTGTAGATCATTGGCTTAATTTGGGCTCTGATACCAATTACAGGGGAGACTATGGTGGCTCAATACAGCGGAATAAGATTTACAAAGAGAGTTTTATTATTAGTAAAGGAATTTTTACAAAAGGTTATTGAAAGAAAGTTTACAAAAAGCTAAGAAAACTATACTATGAATTGGTGTAGGAATCGATGCCTTGTTTAGGCTACAATAATGCCTATTTATAGTGTAAAAATTGAACTCTAATTCATTTACATTTCAGATCCGAATAATATCCTGATAAGGACGAAATAAATGCTGACCTGTTGGTTGCTTCCACGTAGTCATTTTTATTTGTCGTTTTCATGGTGGTTGCTTCCACATATCCATGCATTAATGGTTGCTTCCATCATCTCTGCATCATGGCTTGCATCATCTTCCATCAACATCTTTATAATGAGATAGTTGCAAGTCTCCATCAATAATTTAATGTTCCTTTTTTGGATGATATTTTTACACGTGTCTGGTCTCGGGATTATCCTTCTTGGATATTTGTTAGATTCATTTCTTCTATTTCATCCAGATGTAATGAATCCGGTGAGACTGGTGGTGAGTTCCAACTTTCCCACGTGTCCTTGATTTCCATTGTTAATGGATAATCATCAATTTCCATCTCAGCTATCTTTTTTAACAGCTGTACAGAATCTTCATCACGGTTTTGATGAGGTCTTTCAGTATTGTACGCCAGTATTCTCCTTCCATCAGTCCATAGGACATAAGTATTATGTTGAAGTAGATACTGAGCTTTAAGCATTAAATCAATTCCGGCTTGGACTTGATAATTTGAAAAATTATTATAACACATGTCAATGGTTTTTGACAAGTGATCTTTATCTTCATCAACCGATGAGAGGTTTATTCCTCCAAACATCGTTTGAATAGTCCAAATTTGATATGGGTGAAAAAATCTTTCATGTTCAGCAATACCAATAAAACTACTAATTTCTATATGAAAATAGTAAAAGAAATCCATATTTGGAAAACTTGCTAATCGTGATTTTACGATAGCTGGAAAATCTTTTAATAAATCAAAAGAAAGATTTTGGACTGTTATTTCTTTAACAAATCCCCATTCAATACTTGTTATATCAAATGGTTCATGATTAAGCCTAAATTTTATAGTAGGAAATTTTTCCCCTATATGATTTGTAAAAACATAGGCTTGTAGAAAATATTCAGAAAAAGTTTTTCTACATAGCATTTGCTGGTTGCAAATTATAGAATTTATTTTTGTAAAAATATGTACAGGTAATATCCTCCTGGCTTTATTAAATAAACACCTTCTAAACATTTTATTTATAATAGGACTGTTTATCCCATTATCAATAAAATATTGAAATATGTCAAGAAAATTATTTATTTCCTTGATATCCATATATTCAATATAGCATTCATCCCAATCTCTATATAAAATAGATTTTAATAAAAGATCATGGGCTTTATTTTCTTTAGTTGTTTTTTCAACTAAAAAATGAGAGAAATTAGTAAGAGCTCGTCTAAAATTTGCTCTTTGTTCTAAAATATGGGTTTTCCATATTTCGTTAATATAATTATAATATTCCAGTGGTAATCCTGGATTATAAAAATCATTTATTTCAGAGAGCGATTGTTGTGATAAAAAGTTTTCTGCTCCCTTAATAATTTCAGCATAACTGGTTTGAAATGCCGAATTAGGGTCTTGTGACCATTGAGATTGACATACCGGGTTTGGCGTCAATGAAAATTGAGATCCAATTGGTGGTCTTACCATTGGATATGGTACATAATATCCTTGGTTAGGATAAAATGGTACTTGTGGAGGCATAGGAACAAATCCTTGGTTGGATTTTGTTATTTTCCCTTTGTTGGGTTTATGGACAGTATTCCATTCTCCCATTAGAGGTTTTTTACCTCTATCCATAAGGCCTGCTAAGAAAATCAGCAAATAAAATTAGGATTTCTAACAATAGGTATTTCTATAGAATTCTTTTCTATAGATAGTATAACTGATTTTTGATAAATAGAAAATGGTAAATATTGTTTTATAAAGTCATTACCTAATAATATGTCTCCCTTCATTTCGGGAAATCCTAATATTTTAGGAATTATAAATTTTCTATTATTTATGTAAACCGGTATATTCCTAGCTTTGTAGACAATTAAGGTTTCTTTACCATCTACCCCTACGGCCATTATCGGATTATTCATTAATTCCCATTTTTCTAATGGAATAGCATTTTTTCTACAGCTACTTGTTGTAGCTCCTGTATCTAATAGAGCATGTAAAGAATATGTTTTATATTCTCGAAACTGAAATGTAACTTCTATATAAGTATAATATTTCTTTGGTTGAAAATTTGAAAAAGTAATAATATCATTTTTTCCCAGTTTCATTTGTTGGATAATTATTGCATTTTTTGTCTTTTTTATTCTAGTGTTTCTAGAATTTTTACTTAATATTTCAGGTTTATGACTTAATATTAATATTTCTTCCTGTTTATCCTTTTCCTTAGGTTTCGGTATATATGGATCTGTGTTGTCAGTATCCATAGGTTCCGGTATTTCTATATTTTCTTCTGTTGAAGTATTTTCTTCATCAGAATTATAGCTAGTTACATTAATTTCCTCTGAAATTATAGAATTATTATCTTCTGATTTATTATCATCATTAGAGCTACTACTACTTTCTGTAGTATCATAATTTAACATATAATAATAATTAAATATTTTAAACAGACCTTTATGTTTTTCATAAAGTTCTTCTATTAACTTTAAATATTCTACTCTTTCATAACTATCATTAGTTGTAGAAAATTTTATTTTCCAATGTTCTATTAATTCTTTATAACACTGGAAATCATGTTTTTGTTGTTTTGAATATTCTCTTTTTTGTTTTTGTTTTTTAATATTATTAGACTCGTCCGAAGAAGTTTGGTCTTCCTCAGATAAAGCTAAAATTACATTACTATTACCATAGTATAGTGGACCTAAATCCATTTCTTGGTCTTCACTTTTGTTAGTGAAAACATTATCTAATTTATTATTAATATCTGTTAAAAGTTCCTTAGACTCGTTGTTCAAGTCTAACTCAGTTACTTTACTTATATTATCAATTTTACTTTCAATATTATTAACCTTATTATATAACTTATTAAAGTAGACAGAAGTTATATCCACAAGACTATTGATACCTTTACTAAGAGCCGAAATGTTGTTTTCATTTTTTGGTTCTATATGCATAGTATGATTACAAGTTTTATCTTTATATAAACAATCTATCTCTTCCATATTATTTATCTTTGGTACCTAAAACCGTCCGTTATCTTAATATGTCTTTAACAAAGGCCTTAAACACGTCCTCCCTGGACTTAAACAGGCAAACAAAGACACAACAACAGATATATGGGTTTCAAGATAAATAACTATGAAATAAACAGAACTGTGAATAAAAGATAGAAACTTACAATATTACTATGATATTTTCGCTTCCAAGTATCGTTACTCCGGCCCTCTGATACCAATTACGGGGGAGACTATGGTGGCTCAATACAGCGGAATAAGATTTACAAAGAGAGTTTTATTATTAGTAAAGGAATTTTTACAAAAGGTTATTGAAAGAAAGTTTACAAAAAGCTAAGAAAACTATACTATGAATTGGTGTAGGAATCGATGCCTTGTTTAGGCTACAATAATGCCTATTTATAGTGTAAAAATTGAACTCTAATTCATTTACATTTCAGATCCGAATAATATCCTGATAAGGACGTAATAAATGCTGACTTGTTGGTTGCTTCCACGTAGTCATTTTTATTTGTCGTTTTCATGGTGGTTGCTTCCACATATCCATGCATTAATGGTTGCTTCCATCATCTCTGCATCATGGCTTGCATCATCTTCCATCAACATCTTTTTAATGAGATAGTTGCAAGTCTCCATCAATAATTTAATGTTCCTTTTTTGGATGATATTTTTACACGTGTCTGGTCTCGGGATTATCCTTCTTGGATATTTGTTAGATTCATTTCTTCTATTTCATCCAGATGTAATGAATCCGGTGAGACTGGTGGTGAGTTCCAACTTTCCCACGTGTCCTTGATTTCCATTGTTAATGGATAATCATCAATTTTCATCTCAGCTATCTTTTTTAACAGCTGTACAGAATCTTCATCACGGTTTTGATGAGGTCTTTCAGTATTGTACGCCAGTATTCTCCTTCCATCAGTCCATAGGACATAAGTATTATGTTGAAGTAGATACTGAGCTTTAAGCATTAAATCAATTCCGGCTTGGACTTGATAATTTGAAAAATTATTATAACACATGTCAATGGTTTTTGACAAGTGATCTTTATCTTCATCAACCGATGAGAGGTTTATTCCTCCAAACATCGTTTGAATAGTCCAAATTTGATATGGGTGAAAAAATCTTTCATGTTCAGCAATACCAATAAAACTACTAATTTCTATATGAAAATAGTAAAAGAAATCCATATTTGGAAAACTTGCTAATCGTGATTTTACGATAGCTGGAAAATCTTGTAATAAATCAAAAGAAAGATTTTGGACTGTTATTTCTTTAACAAATCCCCATTCAATACTTGTTATATCAAATGGTTCATGATTAAGCCTAAATTTTATAGTAGGAAATTTTTCCCCTATATGATTTGTAAAAACATAGGCTTGTAGAAAATATTCAGAAAAAGTTTTTCTACATAGCATTTGCTGGTTGCAAATTATAGAATTTATTTTTGTAAAAATATCTACAGGTAATATCCTCCTGGCTTTATTAAATAAACACCTTCTAAACATTTTATTTATAATAGGACTGTTTATCCCATTATCAATAAAATATTGAAATATATCAAGAAAATTATTTATTTCCTTGATATCCATATATTCAATATAGCATTCATCCCAATCTCTATATAAAATAGATTTTAATAAAAGATCATGGGCTTTATTTTCTTTAGTTGTTTTTTCAACTAAAAAATGAGAGAAATTAGTAAGAGCTCGTCTAAAATTTGCTCTTTGTTCTAAAATATGGGTTTTCCATATTTCGTTAATATAATTATAATATTCCAGTGGTAATCCTGGATTATAAAAATCATTTATTTCAGAGAGCGATTGTTGTGATAAAAAGTTTTCTGCTCCCTTAATAATTTCAGCATAACTGGTTTGAAATGCCGAATTAGGGTCTTGTGACCATTGAGATTGACATACCGGGTTTGGCGTCAATGAAAATTGAGATCCAATTGGTGGTCTTACCATTGGATATGGTACATAATATCCTTGGTTAGGATAAAATGGTACTTGTGGAGGCATAGGAACAAATCCTTGGTTGGATTTTGTTATTTTCCCTTTGTTGGGTTTATGGACAGTATTCCATTCTCCCATTAGAGGTTTTTTACCTCTATCCATAAGGCCTGCTAAGAAAATCAGCAAATAAAATTAGGATTTCTAACAATAGGTATTTCTATAGAATTCTTTTCTATAGATAGTATAACTGATTTTTGATAAATAGAAAATGGTAAATATTGTTTTATAAAGTCATTACCTAATAATATGTCTCCCTTCATTTCGGGAAATCCTAATATTTTAGGAATTATAAATTTTCTATTATTTATGTAAACCGGTATATTCCTAGCTTTGTAGACAATTAAGGTTTCTTTACCATCTACCCCTACGGCCATTATCGGATTATTCATTAATTCCCATTTTTCTAATGGAATAGCATTTTTTCTACAGCTACTTGTTGTAGCTCCTGTATCTAATAGAGCATGTAAAGAATATGTTTTATATTCTCGAAACTGAAATGTAACTTCTATATAAGTATAATATTTCTTTGGTTGAAAATTTGAAAAAGTAATAATATCATTTTTTCCCAGTTTCATTTGTTGGATAATTATTGCATTTTTTGTCTTTTTTATTCTAGTGTTTCTAGAATTTTTACTTAATATTTCAGGTTTATGACTTAATATTAATATTTCTTCCTGTTTATCCTTTTCCTTAGGTTTCGGTATATATGGATCTGTGTTGTCAGTATCCATAGGTTCCGGTATTTCTATATTTTCTTCTGTTGAAGTATTTTCTTCATCAGAATTATAGCTAGTTACATTAATTTCCTCTGAAATTATAGAATTATTATCTTCTGATTTATTATCATCATTAGAGCTACTACTACTTTCTGTAGTATCATAATTTAACATATAATGATAATTAAATATTTTAAACAGACCTTTATGTTTTTCATAAAGTTCTTCTATTAACTTTAAATATTCTACTCTTTCATAACTATCATTAGTTGTAGAAAATTTTATTTTCCAATGTTCTATTAATTCTTTATAACACTGGAAATCATGTTTTTGTTGTTTTGAATATTCTCTTTTTTGTTTTTGTTTTTTAATATTATTAGACTCGTCCGAAGAAGTTTGGTCTTCCTCAGATAAAGCTAAAATTGCATTACTATTACCATAGTATAGTGGACCTAAATCCATTTCTTGGTCTTCACTTTTGTTAGTGAAAACATTATCTAATTTATTATTAATATCTGTTAAAAGTTCCTTAGACTCGTTGTTCAAGTCTAACTCAGTTACTTTACTTATATTATCAATTTTACTTTCAATATTATTAACCTTATTATATAACTTATTAAAGTAGACAGAAGTTATATCCACAAGACTATTGATACCTTTACTAAGAGCCGAAATGTTGTTTTCATTTTTTGGTTCTATATGCATAGTATGATTACAAGTTTTATCTTTATATAAACAATCTATCTCTTCCATATTATTTATCTTTGGTACCTAAAACCGTCCGTTATCTTAATATGTCTTTAACAAAGGCCTTAAACACGTCCTCCCTGGACTTAAACAGGCAAACAAAGACACAACAACAGATATATGGGTTTCAAGATAAATAACTATGAAATAAACAGAACTGTGAATAAAAGATAGAAACTTACAATATTACTATGATATTTTCGCTTCCAAGTATCATTACTCCGGCCCTCTGAATAATTTATCTTTACCTTACAGGTTTTGAAGTACTCGCATTATTAATATCTCCTATTATCCAATCTTTTGGAATAGAAAGATCTTTTAAATGCAATAATTTAGGTTGTATTTCTGTAGTAATTTTATTTGGTTCAAAAAGTTCAATAATTTTATTATTGACTTCTTTTATTTCTACCTCTGCAGTATTAGTATACTCATTAATAGCAGTCCAGCTTATTGCAAGATCTTCTGCTAAATCCTTAATACCAGAGTTTTTTGTCTGAATTCTTAAACAAAGACACTCTTCTATTAGAGGGTCTGTAATGGATATAAAGTAATTTGGTTTTACCTTAAATCCTATTACTCCATTATATAAATTTGATTGAATTCCTCCAATAAGTGCTTTTATTGGATTTTCAAATCTTTTATCTAATAAAACTGCTATTTGATACATAATTTCCGTCAAAATTTTAAAACCTTTTCATTGATACCCGTAACAACCACATTATGGGCCTATGATGTAACACCCCAAACCTGGCCCAGACATTACGGCCAAGTCTGGTGTCTCACATCACCTACAACTAACCATGTTTCCTAGTTACTACGATTAAGGTGAGCTTTGCAAAACCGTTATTAGAGTTTAAAGATAAAATCTCGGTTAGATTGTGAACATCCTATCCACTACCAAATTCTAAGGGTATTTCTATAATAGGATTTAACCTTTGTTGCTTGTTTGATGCGTGTGATTGATTTTGAAAACGTTTGTTTAATTTTGAGAAAACTCGCGCAGCCATATTCAAAATAATTAAGATGTAGTAAGAATAAGTAATTAAAAACCCAAATTAAAAATAATTAAAGCAGCTTATTACAAACCCAAATTAAAAATAAAACGATTGAAATAAGTAATAAAATAAATAATTTGATTAAACCAAAAATGTAGTCTTCGTGGCCACTCTGAATCCCTCCTAGCTCCAAGTCCACCAATCTAGGGCTCACCTGCAAGGATTGAAGGAAAAGGGTGAGTTTGGATACTCAGTGTGTAAAGAAAGCCCATCCACAGCCCAAAATAGCTCAAGCCCAATGGGCTTAAGCCCTGTCCAGTCTCAGTAGTAACTGGGTCGAAGCCCTATTCAGATACAGTAAACTGGGCCTTAGCCCTTTTTCAGTCAACAGTACGGCCCGTAGGCCCATTATAGTAACAGATTAGTGATTATGCATGTATGCCCAAACCTAGCCTAAATCCAGCCGCTACACACCATCCGTACCAACCATAAACACTCCATGTGGGGAAACAACTCGACCTACCCAACCGTTACACTCCACAGTCACAGCATCGCTGCTCCGATAAGGTGGCCAAGCCACTAACAATAATACGAGGCAAAGCCTCTTTCAGTGAACAGTATGGGCAAATCCCTTTTTAGTAATCAGTACGAGGCAAAGCCTCTTTCAGTAAATAGTACGAGGCAAAGCCTCTTTCAGTAATCGTGGCAATGCCACTTGCACTTCCTCCATCAACAATCCCAAATCCCATGCAATAGATAATCATGATATGGAATACAGTAAACAGGAACAGCAAATCATGCATTTCAGTCAAATTTAGCCCTAGGGGTATAACAGTCATTTTGCACCTAAGGGTAAAACTATAATTTCTCACCCTTAAGGAGTATTTCAGTAATTATTCCAATTTTTAGGGTTTTATGCATATTTCAGTCATTAATAATCCAACTTTCATCTCAGTAACTTATTTAGCCCATTTTAGCAGTTTAACGTTATTGGGCCCTAAAACCCCTAATGGGCCCTACAGTGTTATTTAGCTACTTAAGCCCATTTAAGCCCAAATTTATGTCTAGTTTAACAGTTTTAGCATACGAGTCTCTAGAACCCTCTTATCGCTAGTTTTCACCCAAATGGGCCCGTAAGCCTATTGGGCCCAAATTTAGCCCATCGAGGCGCAAACTTACCGAAGTGCACGAAATCGCGCACTCACCCATTTTACCGATTTCGATTACAAATCTATCACTTCCAACCGACCCACGAGCGTTCGTACGCTCGGTAGCCCACGAAATGCCAAAATTTCAGCATTTTGGCTTTTCAGCTTTTACCGATTTAGACTACAGAATGGTGTTCGTTTACACACCTGTTTTGCGATGAATGCTAACGAGATCTCCCACGGAATTAACCTACAATTGATCACTCAAACGTTAAACCATGATTCGACTATAAGTAACTAACACACTTACCATATTCGGCCAACCATAAGCAAAGCTCTAAATCCGTTACCTTTGTCGAAACTGATGGCTAGATCTAAATCCAGTCTCCCAAACGATCCTAGCCTTCCAAAGCTCTTTGATCAACAGCCTTTGATCCACCCTACTCACAATAGAATGACAAAACAACAAGCCCTTAGCCTTACACGACAGCCACCCTATACATATAGGGGTTTTCAGCTTTTCTTAAATCCCAAATAACGAATAGACATGAAAGATTTGAGTACTTACCAACGATCTACTAAACAAGAATGTTTCCAACCCTTCTTTAATCCAAATCTGATGTAGATCTAACTCTTAAACGTAAGCAGAGAACGAATCTAACTATCTAAAGATTCAGCTACCAAGTCCCTATGATTATGATGATTTCAGTTTTGATGTGATGAAGAAGAGAATGGTTTGAAGTTATGGGTTTGAAGTAGTGATGTTGACGGAGACTAGGGTTTTGAAAGTGTGAAATTCGGCTAAAGGAGAAGAAAAGATCAATGGTATTTACTCAAGAAGGAATCGACACGTAACAACCTTTTTCGAGATTTTGGCTTTTATGGCAATCGGCTAGGAAACTTGAGAAGAATGAAGAAGAATGATAGGTTCGGTTTTGACAAAAAGAAAAGGAAAGATGACAAGGGTTCGGCTCTTCGAAAATTAAAGAAGAGAAAGATGAAAGAAAGAAAGAGAGGAGAGGAGAAGAGAAGAGCAGATTCGGCTAGATGGAGAAATTAGCAATGAACCCTTAGGTAACAGGTTTCGGCTTTTGGGACAGAAAAGAGGAGAAAGGAACGAAAGCAATGAAACCCTAACCTACTATACCTAATTCGGCAAAAAGAAAGACCAACAATCCCAAAAGGCCACCTTTAACCAGTCAGCACACAAAGAACAATGCCGAAATTGATACCTATTTCCCCTAGCCGATTATGCACTCTCCCTACACCCGTACAATAGGCCAAGACCTTCAACCTTTCAAAATTCCTAAAATCTCTCTACTTTATCCTACCAAATTCAATCTCCTGAACACTTCAAACTCTCTTCTGCAGAGTTTTACTTGAGTTCCATCACATGCCCAGCACATGCACAAAAATAAAAGTATCACTTGCTTACCTTGTGACTTGAACACTGGCCCTGCACCCCTGTCCACACGCCACTTTTTTAGGAGCTTAATGGCACCACCTTGCCACTTTACCAAAGGCCTCTTTGTGTCATATTTCACTAACTTTTTCTTAAAGGCCCACTTAACCAAGTCCCCTTCACTTTAAATCCGAAATTTGATATTTTTGCCAGATTTTATCTTAGGCTTGGGCCTTCTAAAGGCCTACTAACACAGTTAAACATAAATTTAATAATCAAAGCACCAAAATTTCAAGATTTTACCAAAACCACAAAAATCCCAAAAATCAGGGCGTTACAACTCCACCCCTTTAAAGAAATTTCGGCCTCGAAATTTACCTGACCCAAATAGTTGAGGGTAGTGTTGTCGCATTGCCTCTTCTGGCTCCCAAGTAGCCCCTTCTCTACCATGGTTGTGCCAAAGCACTTTCACTAACAGAATTGATTTCCTTCTCAGCACTTTGACCTCGCGATCCAGCATTTGCACAGGCTCCTCTTCAAAGGTCAAATCAGTCTTTACCTCAATCTCCTCCACTGGTACGACATGTGAAGGATCCAATTGATATCGTCTTAGCATGGACACATGAAAGACATCATGAATTCAATCCAACTCCGATGGCAACTCTAACTGATACGCCATTTGCCCTACTCGTTTAAGAACCCGATAAGGCCCAATAAACTGCGGACTCAGTTTGCCTTTCTTGCCAAATCTCAAGATCTTCTTCCAGGGCGAGACCTTCAGAAATACCATATCCCCTATAGAGAACTCAATTTCCTTATGCTTTAGATCAGCATACGACTTCTGCCTATCAGATGCTTCCTTTAACCGGTCTCTAATCAGCTTAACCTTGCTCTCAGTATCTGCCACTAACTTTGGTCCAAGAACTTGTCGTTCTCCCAACTCTATCCAACACGTTAGCGTACGACACCTTCGTCCATAAAGTGCCTCATATAGAGCCATCTGAATACTCACCTGATAACTGTTGTTGTACTCAAATTCCACCAATGGCAAGTAGTCCTCCCAACTACCACAAAAATTGATAACACAACCCCTTAACATGTCCTCTAGAACCTGAATAACCCTCTCAGACTGTCCATCCGTCTGAGGGTGAAAAGCAGTGCTGAAGTCCAGTCATGTACCTAATGCCTCATGCAAATTTTGCCAGAATCGAGATGTAAACCTAGGATCTCAATCAGAAATTATCGATACTGACACCCCATGCAGTCGCACTATCTCCGCCACATACAACTTCGCCAACTTTTGCAGTGAGTAGTCAGTTCAGATAGGTATGAAATGGGCAGATTTCGTTAACCTATCCATAATCACCCACACAGAGTCTTTCTTGGAGGGTGTCAAGGGTAGCCCACTCAGGAAATCCATGGTAACTCTTTCCCACTTCCAAAGTGGAATCTTCACTGGCTGCAACAATCCAGAAGGCAGTTGGTGCTCAGCCTTTACTTGCTGGCATGTCAGACATTTCCCCAGAAATTCAGTCACCTCTCGCTTAAGTCCAGGCCACCAATACAATTCCCTCAAATCTCGGTACAACTTGTTCCCTCCAGGATGCATGGCACAAGGTCCACCATGAGCCTCTTTCAGAATCATCTGCCTCAAGTTAGAGTCCTTCGGAATGCAAACTCTTCCATGAAAGCACAGTACTCCATCAGTATTCAATCCAAAATTCGAATTCTCACCATTCTCAGCTTCCTGAAACTGAAGAACCAACGAATCATCCTTCAACTGCTTCTCTTTAATCTGCTCGGTCCAAGTTGGTCTCACCTGCAATTCGGCTAACAGACTTCCATCATCATATAAACTCAAACGAGCAAGCATAGCTCTCAACTCAGCAACCGTCCTTCGGGTCAATGCATCAGCCACCATATTCGCCCTGCCTGGGTGGTACTCAATCGAACAATCGTAATCCTTAAGTAACTATATCCACCTTCGTTGCCTAATATTCAACTCCTTCTGAGTCAGCAGATACTTGAGACTCTTATGATCTGTATATATAATACACTTTTCTCCATACAAGTAGTGTCTCCAGATTTTCAACGCGAAGATCATTGCTGCCAACTCTAGATCATGCGTAGGTAATTCACTTCGTGAGGCTTCAGTTGTCGCGAAGCATAAGTGACTACTTTACCCTCTTGTATCAGTACACAGCCTAGACCCACATATGACGCATCACTGTACACAGTAAAATCCTTCCCAGACTCTGGCTGGATCAACACTGGAGCCTCAGTTAACACCTTTTTCAACTTGTCAAAAGCTTCTTGCTGCTTCTCAGTCCATTCAAACGCTACTCCTTTCCTCAATAGTTTTGTCAATGGTGCAGCAATCAGAGAGAATCCTTCATAAATCTTCTGTAATAGCCTGTCAGACCCTGAAAACTCTAAATTTCTGATACTGTCCTTGGCGGTTTCCATTCTAGAACTGCCTCAATTTTTTGAGGATTTACTCTAATCCCTTCAGCAGAGACTACATGGCCTAGAAAAGTAACTTCTCGCAACCAAAATTCACACTTACTGAACTTTGCATAGAGTTGTTTCTCTCTCAGTACTTGCAGCACAATACGGAGATGCTCATTATGCTTCTCCTCAGTTTTCGAATATACCAGAATATCATCGATAAAGATGACTACGAATTGATCCAAGTACGGTTGGAATACTCGATTCATCAGATCCATGAAAGCTGCTGGTGCATTCGTTAGTCCAAAAGGCATAACCAGAAACTTGTAATGACCATACTGAGTTTTGAATGTTGTTTTGTAAATATCCACTTCTTTTACCCTTAAGTGATGGTATCCAGATCGAAGATCGATCTTGGAAAATACCGAAGCTCCTTTAAGCTGGTCAAACAGATCTTCGATTCTTGGTAAAGGATACTTGTTCTTTATCGTCAGTTTGTTCAACTGGCGATAATAGATGCACATACGCATCATCCCATCCTTCTTTTTCACGAACAGTACTAGTGCGCCCCACGGAGACACACTCGGTCTAATGAAACCTCTATCCAACAACTCTTGGATTTACACCTTTAGTTCCACTAACTCCTTTGGTGCCATCCTATAAGGTGCAATAGACACTAGAGCCGTTCCAGGCAACAAGTCAATTCCAAACTCGACTTTTCGATTTGGAGGTAATCTAGGAAGCTCCTCAGGAAAGACGTCTTGAAACTCCTTAGAAGTTCTCGCTGTCTCCACAGTCAAAGTTTCAGTCTCAGTCTGACTTACAAAGAACAAGTGCGCCTCGCAACCTTTGCGAATTAGTTTTTTAGCCTTTAAGGCCGAAACAACATTGGACAAGTAGTCCCTTCGCTCCCCAATAACCATCACCTCCTCATCCTCAGTAGTCCTTAACACCATCCTCTTAGCCCTGCAATCTAGAGTCGTTTTATGCTTAGTCAACCAGTCCATTCCCAAAATTAGATCGAACTCCCCAAATGGTAACTCTATTAAGTCTCTAGAGAAAATCCTACCTTGAATCTCTAAAGGCACCTCCCTAAAGAGTTTATCTACCCTAACTGAGTGACCCAGTAGACTTATCACGGTTACCTCCACTCACAGTTTCCTTAGAATGCACACCCAACGACCCAGAAATATCACAAGCAACATACGAATATGTTGGACCCACATCAATCAGAGCAGTGTATAGCATACTAGAGATAAAAAACGTACCAGTTATGACGTCAGGTGATCACCCTCCTCTCTGCAGTGAGCAGCATATGCCAATGCTGGCTGACGAGCCTCAGCATTACCAGTACCCCTGCCAAGTGCTCCACGACCACGTCTATTTCTATTGCTGCCTCTTCCTTGACCACGGCCTCTCGGCGGTAGCGGTCCACCTCGCACTGGTTGAGTAACCCTCTAATCAATGGCTTGAGTCTGAGTTGGCCTCCTAGGACAATTCTTGATCTTATGTTCCTTGGACCCACATCGGAGACATGCCCCAATACACTTCCAGCATTCTCTAAAATGCACTCTATCACAGTCCCCACAAGCTTATGGTCTAACTGTATTCACCGGAACTGCTCGAACCGGTTCCTCTACTTTAGCTCTCTTAGTATTTTAGTTTGTAGCACCAAATGGTCCGGTATACATCCTAAAGCGGTTACAATCCTTATAACGGTTCTGCCGTTTAGTTCGCTTTACCTCTTAAGCTATCTTGGCTTTCTCTACCAATGCAGCAAAATCACGCTCCCTCTGCGGAGCTATCAACACCCTCAGCTCATCCCTGAGGCCATCCTCAAAATGAACACTACGCTCGTACTCAGTAGAAACTATCCCGCTGGCATACCGACTCAATCTCAGAAATTCTGCCTCATACTCAGCAACAGTCTTATTGCCCTGGGTCAGGTTCAGAAATTCCTTTCTACATGCATCCACATAGCTTGCTCCGCCATACTTTCCCTTAAAAGCCGTCTTAAACAGTTCCCAGTTTACCCGCTCAACTGGGGTACCCTCATTTACCGTAATCCACCACTGATATGCCTCATCTCGTAGCAGAGACACCGCTCATTTTAGCTTTTGCTCCTCCGAGCAATCTAGGTCATCCATAATCCATTCCGTGCTTCCAGCCAATACTCAGCTACATTTGGGGCTACTCCAGATATGCCCCTGAAAACCTCCGCTCTGTTAGCCCAGAGTCGCTCAAAAATGGATTCCCTATTCATAGGCTCGACATTAGCTCCAGCCACCCTCTCTAGAACCCTTAACATAGCCTGAGATAGCGCGTCATCCCCTACGGCCCGATCGTAGAGCCCATTTTCAACTACTGGTGGCGGTTGTACCTCACCAGCTGGCATGTGTTCCGAAGATGAAAACCCTACTTGAACATTGCTTTGGCCACGTCCAGGGCCTCGTCCACGAGCAGCCCTCGTACTCATAACGTGTTATCTAATTTACGAATTTTATGACATTAGTTTAATATTTCAGTTATTTATTACAAATGTCTTATGTACAGATAGAGTTTCAGAGTTTGTTTTCGCGAAATAATAGCCTAGCTACAGTCTCAATCTTCTAGGGTTTGATTTCTCTACAGTCTCAGTCTTACCGTTTTCAGTACTACCCTATCTATAATATCATAATAGGGTCTCAGTTCTACCCTATCTATAATATCATAATAGGGTCTCAGTTCTATCTATAGTGATATCTCAGTACAGTACAGTATCAGAAATAGAAATACTTACAGACTTGGTGCCGGGGATTCAGTGTGCCACTTCTTCAAATACCAGATTTCAGAAACCCAGAAAAACAGAAAAACTTAAACCTTTTTAAATCAAACTTTAAAACATGTATATCTTGAAAAAAACGAGTTTGAAAGGGTTTCCTAAGTTTTCAAAAAATTAATTTCCAAAAAAAAAACCCTTCTTGGGCCTTGATTTAAATTTTTTCGAAAAAGTTTTAGACCAGATCCATAGCTGAGTTGTTGCAACTAGGCTCTGATACCACTAAATGTAACACCCCAAACCCGGCCCAGACATTACGGCTAAGTCTGGTGTCTCACATCACCTACAACTAACCCTGTTTCCTAGTTACTACGATTAAGATGAGCTTTGCAAAACCATTATTAGAGTTTAAAGATAAAATCCCGGTTAGATCGTGAACGTCCTATCCACTACCAACTTCTAGGGGTATTTCTATAATAGGACTTAACCTTTGTTACTCGTTTGATACGCGTGATTGATTTTGAAAACATTTGTTTAATTTTGAGAAAACTCGCGCAGCCATATTCAAAATAATTAAGATGTAGTATGAGTAAGCAAATAAAAATCCAAAGTAAAAATAATCAAAGCGGCCTTATTACAAACCCATATTAAAAATAAAACGATTGAAATAAGTAATAAAATAAATAATTTGATTAAACCAAAAATGCAGTTTTCGTGGCCACTCTGAATCCCTCCCAGCTCCAAGTCCACCAATCTAGGGCTCACCTGCAAGGATGGAAGGAAATGGGTGAGTTTGGATACTCAGTATGTAAAGAAAGCCCATTCAAAGCCTAAAACAGCTCAAGCTCAATGAGCCTAAGCCCTGTCCAATTTCAGTAGTAACTGGGTTGAAGCTCTATTCAGATACAGTAAACTGGGCCTTAGCCCTTTTTCAGTCAATAGTACGGCCCGTAGGCCCATTATAGTAACAGATCAGTGATTATGCATGCATGCCCAAACCCAGCCTAAATCCAGCCGCTACACTCCACCCTACCAACCATAAACACTCTATGTGGGGAAATAACTCGACCCACCCAACCGCTACACTCTACAGTCGAAGTATCGCTGCTCCGATAAGGTGGCCAAGCCACTAATAGTAATACGAGGCAAAGCCTCCTTTAGTGAGCAGTATAGGCACAGCCCTTTTCAGTAATCAGTACGAGGCAAAGCCTCTTTCAGTAAATAGTACAATGTAAAGCCTCTTTCAGTAATCAGTACGAGGCAAAGCCTCTTTCAGTAATCGTGGCGATGCCACTTGCACTTCCTCCATCAACAATCCCAAATCTCATGCAACAGATAATCATGATATGGCATACAGTAAACAGGAACAGCAAATCATGCATTTCAGTCAAATTTAGCCTTAGGGGTATAACAGTCATTTTGCACCTAGGGGTAAAACTATAATTTCTCACCCTTAAGGAGTATTTCAATAATTATTCCAATTTTTAGGGTTTTATGCATATTTTAGTCATTAACAATCCAACCTTCATCTCAGTAACTTATTTAGCCCATTTTACCAGTTTAACGTTATTGGGCCCTAAAACCCTAATGGGCCCTACAGTGTCATTTAGCTACTTAAGCCCATTTACGCCCGAATTTATGTCTAGTTTAACAGTTTTAGCATAAGAGTCTCTAGAACCCTCTTACCGCTAGTTTTCACCCAAATGGGCCCGTAAGCTTATTGGGCCCAAATTCAGCCCATCGAGGCCTAAACTTACTAAAGTGTACGAAATTGCGCACTCACCCATTTTACCGATTACAATTACAGATCTATCGCTTCCAACCGACCCACGAGCATTTGCACGCTCGCTAGCCCATGAAATGCCAGAATTTTGGCATTACGGCTTTTCGGCTTTTGCTAATTTAGACTACAGAAGGGTGTTCGTTTACGCACCTGTTTTGCGATGAATGCTAACGAGATCTCCCATGGAATTAACCTACAATCGATCACCTAAACGTTAAACCATGATTCGACTATAAGTAACTAACACACTTACCATATTCGGCCAACCATAAGTAAAGCCCTAAATCCCTTACCTTTGTCGAAACTGATGGCTAGATCTAAATCCAGTCTCCCAAACGATCCTAGCCTTCCAAAGCTCCTTGATCAACAGCCTTTGATCCACCCTACTCACTATAGAACGACAAAACAACAACCCCTTAGCCTTACACGACAGCCACCCTATACATATAGGGGTTTTCAGCTTTTCTTAAATCCCGAATAACGAATAGACATGAAAGATTTGAGTACTTACCAACGATCGACTAAACAAGAATGTTTCCAACCCTTCTTTAATCCAAATCTGACGTATATCTAACTCTTAAATGTAAGCAGAGAACAAATCTAACTATCTAAAGATTCGGCTACCAAGTCCTTATGATTATGGTGATTTCGGTTTTGATGTGATAAAAAAGAGAGGAAGTTATGGGTTTGAAGTAGTGATGTCGACAGAGACTAGGGTTTTGAAAGTGTGAAATTCGGCTAAAGGAGAAGAAAAGAGCAAGGATATTTACTCAAAAAGGAATTGGCACACAACAACCTTTTTTGGGATTTCGGCTTTTATGGCAATCGGCTAGGAAACTTGAGAAGAATAGAGAAGAATGATAGGTTCGGCTTTGACAAAAAGAAAAGGAAAGAAGACAAGGGTTCGGCTTTTTGAAAACTAAAGAAGAGAAAGATGAAAGAAAGAAAGAGAGGAAAGGAGAAGAGAAGAGCAGATTCGGCTAGATAGAGAAATCGGCAATGAACCCTTAGGTAATAGGTTTCGGCTTTTGGGATAGAAAAGAGGAGAAAGGAACGAAAGCAACGAAACCCTAACCTTACTATACCTAAGTCGGCAAAAAGAAAGACCAACAATCCCGAAAGGCCACCCTTAACCAGTCGGTACGCAAAGAACAATGTCAAAATTCATACTTATTTCCCCCTAGCCGATTATGCACTCTCCCTACACCCCTACAATCGGCCAAGACCTTCAACCTTTCAAAATTCCTAAAATCTCTCTACTTTATCCTACCAAATTCAATCTCCTGAACACTTCAAACTCTCTTCTGCAGAGTTTTACTTGAGTTCCATCACATGCCCAGCACATGCACAAAAATAAAAGTATCACTTGCTTACCTTGCGACTTGAACACTGGCCTTTGCACCCCTGCCCATACGCCACTTTTTTAGGAGCTTAGTGGCGCCACCTTGCCACTTTACCAAGGGCCTCTTTGTGCCATATTTCACTAAATTTTTCTTAAAGGCCCACTAACACACTTAAACATAAATTTAATAATCAAAGCACCAAAATTTCAAGATTTCACCAAAACCACAAAAATCCTGAAAATCAGGGCGTTACATATAAGGCCCAAACGATACATTTGGCATGAACCGGTACATTAACACATCCAAACATACATAATAGGGCCATCTTTCAACCATTTCTACATACCACAAGCATGCATATTCTTCCATGCCACATTCCTCATATACTTAGCAAATTTGCACTAACACATTACAATATTTTAACAAAATATGACAGAATAAATTTTGGCTCATTTCAAATGGCCAATTGCCCAAAACATTTCTAACAATATTTTACCTCTAAGGCCATGACATAAGATTCAATCGCTAGACCTTTTATACATGCCATAACTATTTAAGGTCATAATCAAAATACCAAAAAGAGCTTGTTGATAATGTTGATGGAATCCTATTGATCACCGAACCTCGAATGAGCTTGAAGAACCTATAAGGAAAAAGGAAAAAAGAAGGGGTAAGCTATTAAGCTTAGTAAGCCTATATGCAAAGGTAATGAGTTTTTAAGCAATAATTATTATAGTAGGGTAAGCATTACAATGGTCACCTTAGGTTGGATTATCACTTACTTATTAGCCTTACCACATAACATAATGCATATAATAGGCACTTAACACATGCAATACTTTTCATATAACCTATACACATACAATCTTAAGCACACGGTCAAATCATTTTTCATACAATTGTACAATGTCACATCGATACAATTAACCTATTGAACCACGTGGAATACTAAAGGATACTCCGAGTAGCCGAAACTACCGATGGTTTGTAGCTGAAGCTACCACATAACACATAGCACATGAAGGCTTAATAATGAGCTATTCTCGGGTCTGCTCACACAAGCTGATGGTGTAGTCGATGCTACTCAGTGCTGCTCACGCAAGCTGACAGGTATTCGCAACAAATGCAAGATTACCTAGCCCCTGGTAGTCGGACTAGACCAGCACCCGGAATCACACATATAAATAATCAATCACTGACAATAGAATACTAGTGACATGCCACTTGTATCCTAATGATTCCTAAGGTTCAACCGGGACCTTTCTTTGCTTAACAAATGTTGCCACGTTTCACATTCAATATTTCAATATAGATTTCAAAATTCAAGATATTTAAAAATAATTAAAACTAAATAAACATAATAATCATGTTAACTCATGATTTGCATATATGACTTACCTTGGGCCAAAATGCAATTCTTTTCGATTTAGTCCGATACCTTGCCTTTTCTACGGTCAAGATTGATTTCGCGTCGTTCTCGATCTATAACATCAAATTTAGCTCGTTCAATATCTACATCACTCATTTGTACACAAAATCGTCCTACAAAAATTTTTACCATTTTATCCCTAACTTTGCCAATTTTTACAACTTAGTCCCTAGGCTCGTATAGTGGAATGTATCAACTTATTTACACTCCTAAGCCTAGCCCAACATATTTCCCCTCTCATATCAGCCCACAATTCTCAACATTTCATAATTTATGCACATATCTTAGAACTTTTTCATTTTGGTCCCAATATGCATTTTCATGCAAAATCACTTAGAAATCATTGTTTACTACACATCAACCCTTCATTTTCTACCATTAAACATCAAAATGGTTTCATGTCACATATGGGTAAATTTTTAAACATGAACCCTAATGTCAAATAATGGTAGAAATAGGTAGCCCAAGCTTCAAGGATTTTAAAAATGTAAAGAAAATTAAAAACGGGACTAAATTGCACTTACTTGAAGCTTGAAAAGATGAAAAACCCTAGCTATGGTGTCTTTGAGATTTTCGACCAAGAGTAGGAGAAGATAGACAAAATTTTGGCTTATTTTTCCCTTTTTAATTCATTTAATACCTCAACAACCAAAATGCCCTCAATGGCCTTCTTTGTAAAATTTTCCTTCCATGGGCATTTTTGTCCATCATGCCATAAAATGGTCTAATTACTAAATAATGACCTCTAATTTATGAGTTCAATTCAATTTCACACTAAAAGCTTCTAGAACACATATTTTGTAAATTTTACAATTTAGTCCTAACATTCAATCGGGCACTTTATCGGTAAAATTTATGTACCAAAATGTTATTCATGTAATCAATCACATACTAAATCTTAAAACTTTATTCGAATAAACTTTTCTATGTCAAATTCGTGGCCCCGAAACCACCATTCTATTTAGGCCCTAATTCGAGCTGTTACAACTCTCCCCCTAAAGGGATTTTCGTCCACGAAAATCATACCAGTGAAAAGATGCGGGTATTGTTTCCTCATGGTCTCTTCCGATTCCTATGTAGCTTCTTCCAATCCATACCTCTGCCATAATACTTTCACCAATGCCACATTCTTGTTTCTTAACTGTTTCTCTTCTCAGGCTAAGATTTTGATTGGTTCTTCAACTATAAGTCATATCGGGTTGAATTTCCACTTCGGCCAGTGAGATCGCATCAGATGGGTCCGATCGGTAACGACATAACATCGATACATGAAACACATTGTGAATCTTTTCCAACTCTAACGGTAAAGCCAATCGATAAGCTACTGGTCCAACTCTTTCTATTACCTCATATGGTCCGATAAAATGTGGGCTCAATTTGCCTTTCAGACCAAACTTCAAAATCTTTTTCCATGGCGACACTTTCAAGAATACTTTATCACCCACTTGAAACTCAATTTCTCTTCTTTTCAAATCTGCATATGACTTCTGTCAATCTGATGCAACTTTTAAACAATCACAAATTATTTTTACTTTCTCCTTAGTCTCTTTAATCAAATCAACCCCATGAATCTGTTTTTCACTAAGTTCAGTCCAATACAATGGAGTTCGACATTTACATCCATACAATAACTCTACGGTGCCATTTTGATACTTGATTGAAAACTATTATTGTAAACGAACTCAATGAAAGGTAGATATTTCTCCCAACTACCTTACAATTCCAATACACAACATCGTAGCATATCCTCGAGGATCTAAATTACTCTCTCGGGCTGACCATCTATTTGTGGGTGAAATGCGGTGCTAAAATTCAACTTGGTACCCAAGGCTTCTTGTAATTTTTTTTAAAACCTTGAGATGAATCCCGGGTCTCTGTCCGAAATGATCGATAATGGCACTCCATGTAATCTTACTATCTCGAAAACATACAAGCTAGCCAACTTATCAAGAGAATAATTTGTACGCACCAGTACAAAATGGGCTGACTTTGTAAGTCGATCAATAACAACCGAAATGGCATCTTTTCTACTTGGTGAAATCGTTAATTCTATCACAAAATCCACAGTAATTCGATCCCATTTCCATTCAGGGACGATGATTGGCTGCAATAGGCCTGAAGGCACTTGATTTTCCGCTTTTACTTGCTTACAAACTAAACACTTTGATACAAACTCGGAGACATCTCTTTTCATACTGGGCCACCAGTACGATTTCTTCAAATCACTGTACATTTTCACACACCAGGATGAACAGACAAACAACCATTATGGGCTTTGTAAAGAATACTCCAAATTAACTCAGCATTTTTTGGTATACAAATCCTATCTCAAAACATCAAACAATTGTTTGAACCAATGCGAAAATCTATCTCACCATCCCTTTGACACTGAACCCTTTTTTCTTGCAACTCACTATCTTCTTTCTGAGCTTCGTAAATTTGTTGAATGAACAATGGCCTAGCTCTCAACTCAGTCATGATCGAACCATCATTGGATAAGGCCAATTTCGTATTCATAGCTCTTAATGCAAATAATGATTTCTGGCTCAAAGCATCGGCGACCACATTCGTTTTTCTCGGATGGTAGTCAATCACTAAGTCATAGTCTTTTATCAATTCAAGCCCCCTTTGTTGCTGTAGATTCAATCCTTTTTGTGACATCAAATACTTCAAACTCTTATGATCAGTAAAGATACGGCACTTTTCACCGTAGAGATAATGTCGCCAAATCTTCAAAGCGAAGATAATGGCGGCTAACTCCAAATCATGTGTCAGGCAGTTTCTCTCATGTGGCTTCAATTGTCTTGAGCCATACGCCACCATTAACACACATTCGAGACCATTTAAAGATGTATCACTATAAATCACAAATTCCTTGCCGGACTTAGGTTGCACTAACACAGGTGCCTTGATCAATACTGTTTTTAATTTATCAAAACTCTGCTGACACTTTTCATTCCAATCGAACTTAACATCTTTTTGTAGTAACTTGGTCATCGAATAAGCAATCATCAAAGATCCCTTTACAAAGCGCCGATAGTAACCAACTAATCCTAGAAAACTTCTAACCCCTGACACATTCTTCAGTGGTTTCCAATCTACTATTGTCGAGATCTCACTGGGATCCACTCAAATACCGTCTTTAGAAACAATGTGACCTAAAAACCCAACTTCACTAAGCCAAAACTCGCTTTTACTAAATTTTGCATATAGTTGTTCATTTTGCAAAATCTATAAAACCGTTCTCAGACGCTTAGCATGTTCAATCTCATCAATAAAAACCACTATGAACTTGTCCAAATATGGCTGAAAGATTTGGTTCATTAAATCCATAAATACGGCCGGAGCATTAGTCAAGCCAAATGGCATCACAAGAAATTCGTAGTGTCTATACCTTGTTCTAAAAGTTGTCTTCGGCACATCAGCCTTTTTCACCTTTATTTCGTAATATCCAGATCTTAAATCAATCTTTGAAAATACGGTCGCCCCTTTTAACTAGTCAAACAGATCATCAATTCTCGATAAGGGGTACTTGTTCTCTATCGTCACTTTGTTGAGCTACTTGTAGTCGATACAGAGTCTCATCGATCCATCTTTTTTCTTTACAAACAATACGGGATCACCCCAAGAAGAAAATTAGGCCTTGCAAATCCTTTGTTTGTGAACTCTTGTAGTTGCACCTTCAATTCTTTTAGCTTAGTTGGAGCCATTCTATATGGAGCTATTGATATTGGGGCAGTTCTCGGTAACAGGTTGATGGCGAACTCTATCTCTCTAACGGGAGGTATACTTGGCAATTCTTCAGGAAAAACATCCGGAAACTCATAAACTACGGGCACTGTTTCCACTTTCAATTCAGACCCTTTTGTATTCAGCACATAGGCCAAGTATGCTTCATTACCCTTTCTTATACACGTTTGAGCAGTCATAGACGAAATCAATGTAGGCAATCCACTGGACACATCTATTTCAACCCGAAGACTTTAACCATTTTCACACTTTAATTTAATAACCTTCTATCTACAATTCAACTTAGCATCATGCATCGATAGCCAATCCATGCCCAAAATGACATCAAACTCATCAAACAACAATAACATTAGATCAGCTCAGAAACATGACCTCGAATCACTAAGGGACAGTTCTTGTAAATTTTGTCAACTATCACACTTTTGCCTAGAGGGTTTGACACCTTAATCACAAATTTGGTTGACTCTATAAGCAATTTCATATCATTCACTAATTTCATACAAATGTAAGAATGTGTGGACCCGGGATCAATCAGTGCAACTATATTAACATCATAGAGAGAGAAAATACCAGTGATCATATCAAGGAAGGATGCCTCTTCCCGGGCACGAATAGCATAAGTTCTCGCGGGTACTCTAAATCTCTAGCTATGTCTCTTTCACTACCATTTTTAGACAGTCCTTGATAAAATGATCTTAGGAGCCACATTTAAAACATGCCCCGGTGACCATCCAACACTCACCATGTAACATCCCAAACCCGACCCAGATGTTATGGCCGAATCCAGCGGTGTCACATGGAAGGGTGATTCGTACCAATCACGTGTATTGGATAACTTTGAAAACAATTGTCCGCTCGAGGTTCAAATAAGGGTTTATTTTCAAATCAGCTCCGTTGGAAAATAATTTAGTTTAAAACGACTTCCTTTGAATGTTTGCTCAATTTAAAAGTTCCAGTGAGTTTAAATAAAAGCTTTGATTTAGTTAGGGAAACCCGAGTTTGCCTACCTTGTTAAGTTTCTTGCTAAATATGACGTAAGCTCTCGGTTTAGGAAAACATTAAGATATTTACATTTGATTTTTTTTAAATAAACATGTTTTGATTTTAGAAAACAGCAGTTATAATACTAAAACCAAATGTAAAATTATATCAGAGATTAAAGGCCTTATTACAACCCAACAAAAATAATTCAAGATAAAATAAATAAAACTATTAATTTCCTGATCAACTTGCAGTGTAGCCACCTCCGAGTCCTCTCCTACGTCGAATCGCCTACTGAAGGTTACCTAAAAAATTAAAGGAGGGAGTGAGTTTTCGAAAACTCAGTATGTACAACCCTCGACGAACACGTTAACATGCAATTAATCAAATTGGGCCTAAGCACTCTCAATATCGGTGGCCCTTGGGCCCTAGCCCACAATGGCCTCAATTGGGCCTAAGCCTATATCACATCAATAACATTCGTATGCAATGCTCCCATCCCAACCCAACCCTGCACTCTATTTTCCCTTCCAACCCTACACTCCTGTGGGGATATAAATATCAACCGACCCATCCCTACACTCTAGTGGTAACAACGGTTGCGGCACTAACTCAATCGTTGCAGCAGAGCTGCTAATTAAATAATGGGCTTTTAAAGCCGTCGATGGATCCATGGTCGTCAAACAACCATGTGACCCTCATATATCTTCCTCCGTATCATAAACCCACCCCAAATGCAACATACATCATATGAATGCAACACATGCAATTTCACATATTTAGCACATAGGGTTATTTTAGTCATTTATGCTTTTAGGGCTTTTTAGTCACTTTTCACTTAGACATACCAATCACATCGTGGGCTTAAGTACACAAAATGGCCTGTTAACACTTTCCCATTATTCAATGTGTTTTAAACCAATTTCATTAGGGTTACCAGTTCATTAGGGCTCAAAAGTACATCTTATAGCCCAAATAGGGCCCCATACACTTATTTGGCCCATTAGGCCAATTCTACCAAGAACCATGTAATTAGCCTAACTGGCTCGTCAAATCCTACTAGTCCGTCATTTTTACTCACAATGGGCCACGAGCCCATCTGGCCCATGTGGCCCATTTCGACCCAATTGGCCAAGCGGTGGCCTGAGTCCATGGAATCGCCTACAGAGCCATTATCGTCGTATTTGGATAAGAAATTTCGGTTAGGCTATCCATAAGATCTAACAAATCTTTCTAACACCGAAGCCGAACCTAAGTCACACCCTTACCTTGATCAAAACGATTCAAACCTCCTAAATCGCCTGGTTAAGATCCAATCTCCCCTACTTGCGACTAATTTGAATCATTCACATAACCATTTATCAAAGCCCACACAAAGTTACTATACCACTGTCGAACATAAAATACATGTCTTTAAAAAAGGGGAGATAATCAGCCAACCACAAAACCCCCAAATCACTTACCTTGGATCGGTTGATTAAGAAGTACGTAAACTACCACGAATGCGATCTCTGGAACCTACCTTTGTCGAGACAAGATTGATGAAAAGAAAGGGGTTAGATAAGCCATTCGGCCTTCACCAAAACGCACTAAAGAAGGATTGACTTAGTAGTTACCTGAACTTAAACTTTGATCCTGAGGATTAAATATCCTAAGGGAGAGATCCGGCTATTCAGAATCGAAGGCGGAAGGTTGGAGACAAGAATTGATTCGTGATAGAGAAGAAGCAAGAATAAGTCGACAAAGTGGTAGGGATAATCGGTCACTTCTTAGAAAAGAAATGGAAAGGTTTGACTAAGGGAAACTAGGGGTAGTATTCGGCTTTATGAATCAAAGAAGAGAGAAAGACTTAAGAAGGGAAGGAGTAGAGATGTACAGCTATGAAGTGAAGAGAGAAAAAGAAAGTGACACGAGAGCAAGAGAATGCACAAAAAGGTCACATTAGATGCAATTTTAGCAATAAAATAAGTGGGTTATTCGGCTTTTGGAAATCAAGAGAAGAGAGCACCAAGGAAAAATACCTAATTGCCTAAACGCAAAATGACCAAAAGAGAGAAGAGAGAATTAGCCAACACCGAACCAACTTGAACTAAAAGCCGAAACTAACCTAAAAAGTGCCACAACCGAAATCTTCTATACCAAAATCGACACTTACTCACTAATTCTCTTCAAAACTAATTCCCTGCCTCCCCTAAAGTCCCACTTCGGCTCCACTTCATCCAACACCCCAAACCTTTAATTTTTTCCAAGATTTCCTTCCTTTATCACTCCTTAGATCTCTCCTTTGACCACTTCAAACTCCTACCTTCAGAGTTCACCTCCAAGTCCACCACTGGCGATCCAAAGTTGCAAAATAAATACCCATCCACATCTTATGCCACCACTCGAACCATGGACCTCCCTGCTTACATTGTGGCGTCACCTCAATACTCCCAAAGTGGCACTACCTTGCCACTAGGCTACAAGCCTATTTGTGTCTTATTTCCTCTTTATTTACTTAAAATTCATAATGCTTGAGGTCAGGGTTCCACTGTGGCCAAAAATTAAACTTTTCCTATGGTTTACCTTGAACCCGGGACTTCATAAAAACCCTATACTACCTCAAAATCAACACCCTACTAGTTCTAATCACACAAGCAAAGCTTCATCACACAAAATTAAAAGTTTCAAAATTTTTGGGGCATTACAACTCTACCCCCTAAAAAAATTTCAGCCTCGAAATTTACCTGATTCAAATAGCTGAGGGTATTGACGTCGCGTTGCCTCCTCAGGTTCCCATGTAGCCTCCCCGGCATTGTGGTTTTGCCAAAGCACCTTGACTAATAGGATAGATTTCCTTCTCAGCATCTTAACATCCTAATCAATTATTTGGATCGGCTCCTCCTCGAAAGCCAAGTCTGGCCTAACCTCGATCTCCTCGACCGGCACGATGTGAAAAGGATCTGAGCGATAACGCCTTAGCATAGACATATGAAACACATCGTGTATTTGACTCAGTTCAGAAGGTAATTCTAGCTGATAGGCAATTGGTCTAATCTGTTTCAGCACCAGGTATGGCCTAATGAATCTAGGGCTTAATTTGCCCTTTCATCTAAATCTTAATACCTTTCTCCAATAGGAAACCTTAAGAAATACCAAGGCTCCCACCGCATACTCAATCTCTCACCGTTTAAGGTCAGCATATGATTTCTGCCTATCTGATGCCTCTTTCAACTGACCCCGAATCAATTTCACCTTATCCTCAGTATCAGCCACTAACTTCGAACCCAACATTCGCCATTCACCCAACTCCGTCCAACAAGTCGGAGTACGACATCTTCGCCCATACAACGCCTCATACAGGGCCATCCCAATACTTGCTTGATAACTGCTATTATATGCGAATTCGGCTAATGGCAAATAATCCTCCCAGCTGCGTCGAAACTCAATTACACATTCTCTCAACATATCTTCTAGAATTGGATTACCCTCTTTGACTGACCATCAGTCTGAGGGTGAAATGCTGTACTAAAATCCAATCTCTTGCATAGTGCCTCGTTCAGCTTCCTCCAAAAATGAGACGTAAATCGAGGATCTCTGTCAGATATTATAGAGATCGACAGCCCATGCAATCTCACAATCTCAACCACATACAACTTTGCCAACTTTTGTAATGAGTAGTTAGTATGGACCAATATAAAATGGGCAGACTTAGTTAACCGATCCATAATAACCCATACAGAGTCCTTCTTAGTAGGCGTCAGGGGTAAACCACTAACAAAATCCATAGTAACCCTCTCCCACTTCCAGAGTGGGATCTTAACCAGCTAGAGTAATCTTGAAGGTAACTAATGTTTTGCCTTCACTTGCTGACGTATCAAGTACTTGCCCACAAACTTAGTAACCTCGCGCTTAAGTCCTGGCCACCAATAAAGCTCATATAAATCTTGATACATCTTGTTACCACCGGGATGCATAGCATAGGGACTACTATGTGCTTCTCGTAGTATAAACTTCCTTAGATCATCATCCTATGGCATGCGAATTCTCCCACGGAATCACAACAATCCATCACCATTTAACCCAAAATTTGTTGTTTCCCCATTCTCAACTTGCCTGAATCGAGGACCCAGATTCTCATCCAATGGTTGCTTAACCTTAACCTGTTCAATCCACAATGGCTTTACTTGCAACTCAGCTAACAAACTGCCATCATCAAACAAACTCAACCGAGCAAACATAGCCCTATGGCTCAGTGCATCAGCTACCACATTTCCTTTGCCTGGGTGATATTCGATCGTGCAATCATAATCCTTTAGCAGCTCAATCCATCTGCGCTGCCTCAAATTCAACTCCTTCTGGGTGAGGAAGTACTTCAGGCTCTTGTGATCCTTATAAATGATGCACTTCTCTCAATACAAGTAATGTCTCCATATCTTAAGCGCAAATACCACTGCCGCCAACTCCAAATCATGGGTTGGGTAATTCCCCTCGTGAGCCTAAAGCTGGCGAGACACATATGCAACCACTTTTCCTTTCTGTATCAATACACAGCCCAAGCCCACATGCGACGTGTCATTGTAGACCGTAAACTCCTTCCTAATCTCTGGCTGAATCAAAACAGAAGCTTCCGTTAAAACCTTTTTAAGCTTCTCAAAGCTTTCTTGCTACTTATTAGTCCAAACAAACGGCACCCCCTTCCATAGCAACTTAGTCAAGGGTGCAGCAATTAATGAGAACCCCTTAACAAACCGTCTATAGTACCCTACCAAGCCTAGAAAGCTTCGAATTTCTGACACTATCCTAGGTAGTTTCCAGTCTACCACTGCTTCAATTTTCCGAGGATCAACCCTAATCCCCTCGGCTGAGACCACATGTCCTATGAAAGTGACTTCCTTTAGCCAGAATTCGCGCTTGCTGAATTTAGCATATAGTTGCTTCTCTCTTAAAACCTGCAACACAATCCTTAAGTGTGCATTGTGGTCATCTACAATTCCTAAGTACACTAAGATGTCATCTATAAAAACTACTACGAACTAGTCTAAATATGGTTGAAAAACCCAGTTCATAATATTCATGAAAGCAGCAGGCGCATTCATTAGCCCAAATGGCATTACCAAAAACTCGTAATGTCCATAATGAGTTCTGAAAGCTGTCTTATAAACGTCTGCCTCCTTAACCCTTAGTTGATGGTACCCTGAACACAAATCAATCTTTGAGAAAACTGAGACTCCTCTAAGCTAGTCGAAAAGATCATCTATCCTCGGCAGAGGGTACTTATTCTTGATGGTTAGCCTGTTTAACTGCCAGTAGTCGATGCACATCCTCATGGACCCATCCTTCTTCTTCACGAACAATACCGGTGCTCCCTATAGAGACACACTTGGTCTAATAAATCCTCGGTTTAACATTTCCTAAATCTATGCTTTTAGTTCTACTAGCTCCTTTGGTGCTATCCTATAAGGAGCGATGGACACCGGAGCCGTACCAGGTAACAACTCTATTCCAAACTCCACTTCTCTATTGGAAGGTAACCCAAGTAACTCATCGGGAAAAACATCAGGAAATTCTTTTACTGTTCTCAAATCCTTTACAGTAAGACCCTTAGATTCCACATCACTAATGTAGGCCAGATAAGCTTCACAACCTTTCCATACCAACTTTTCTGCCCTCAAAGCTGAAATCACATTTGATAGGTAATCCCGTCATTCCCCGATCACCATTACTTCTTTATTCTCATTGGTTTTCAATACCATTTGCTTTGCAGCACAATCTAAAGTTGCCTGACATCTCACCAACCAACCCATGCCCAAAATGAGATCAAACTCACCAAAAGGTAATTCCATCAAGTCCGCTAAGAAAGTAACCCCTTGGACTACCAAAGGTACATCCCTAAACAACTTATTAACTTTCACCGACTAACCTAAAAGACTCAACACAGTAATTTCATTCGTAGTAGTCTCAAACACATCACCCAAAGTTTCAGTCATGCTAAATGCTATGTATGAATGTGTTGACCCAACATCAAGTAGTGCAATATAAGGTAGCTCATGAATAAAGAACGTACCCGTTATCACATCTGGGGTATCCCTATCCTCTCTACGACGAGCAGCATAGACCAAAGCTAGCTGCCTCGACTCTGTCTATCCTGCACCTCTGCCCTATGCTCCACGTCCGTGACCTACGCCATTACCGCCCCTAGCCTGACCGCGGCCCCTTGGTGGTTGTTGACCACCTCTCTGCGGCTGAACATAACCTCTGCCACTAGCTTGAACCTGATCTGGCCTTCTCGGACACTCTTTATTCCTATGTTCCATAGACCCACAGCTCAAACAGGCTCCTGTCCTCCTCCAGCAATCACCCAAATGACTTTTCCCACAAACAGCACAATGTGGTATCCTAGTATTAACAGCAACAGGGGCCCCAACTCTGACTGGCCCATCCACTCTGGCCCTCCTCGCAGGCCTCTGTCCAACACCAGGCACTCCTACATTCTGTTTGTTCTTGCCTTTTTCTTTCTCTCGGTTAAGGTGCTCTGTGCGCTTCACTTCTTCCGCTATCTTCGCTTTTTCTACTAAGGCCGCGAAGTCCCGCTCCCTCTATGGAGCTATCAGCACCCTAAGATTTTCCCTCAAGCTGTCCTCAAACCGCACGCAACGCTCATAATCTGTTGCAACTATTCCTTTTGCATAACGATTAAGGCATAGAAACTCAGCCTCATTTTTTACCACTGATCTGTCCCCCTAGGTCAGATTCAAAACTCCTTCCTTCGAGCATCCACATAGCCTACTCCAATGTATTTCCCTTGGAATGAGGATTTGAAAAATTCCCAGGTGATCTGCTCAGGTTGGGTGTCTTCTTTCACGGTCAACCACCACTGGTAGACTTCCTCTCTAAGTAGTGACACTGCCCCTTTCAGCTTCTATTCGAATATGCAATCTAGATCACCTATTATTCTTTCAGTGGCTTCCAACCCATATTTAGCCACATTCGGAGCCACACCAGCAACACCTTTGAAGATCTCTGCCCCATTAGATTGAAGTCGTTCCAAGATTGACCCACGACTTCCCATACCATTATTAGACCTAGCGACCCTTTCCAAAATTCTTAACATAGCCTGCGATAACGCATCGTCTGTAGCGACAACCCATTCATATGATCTCGTTTCAGCCACTGTTGAGGCCGGAGCCTCCTCTGCTCCAACATTGGGCATGTGGCTCGATGCCGATGACCCAGTCCTAACGCTTCCACGGCCTCTGTAGTGGCCTCTCGCACCTCTTCTAGTGCTCATTGTTGCTTGCGTATTATCTGAATTAGAAATTTTATGGAATTAGTTCATAGTTTCAATGTTTTAAGTAAATTTCTTATGAAAGTAGTAGTGTAAGAGCTGTTTTCGCAGTCGTAAGTCCACTATAGGGTTAAGTTTCCTATGGGCTTTAGTCTTGCTCTGCCTAAGAGTCTACCATCTAAAGTAGCCCAGTAACTATCTACAGCACATCAACTTAAGACAAACTTGGTAATAACAAAACTTACTTATCTCGACGTTAGAGACCCGGTGTGCCACACCTCAAAAATCTTTCAAAAATTTTTTTTTATTAGCTTGTAAACTATTTTTAAAACCCAAAATCTAAGGCCCAATTCACAGCCTGAGCTTTGCAACCGAGCTTTGATACCACTAAATGTAACACCCCAAACCCGGCCCAGACATTACAGCCGAATCCGATAGTGTCACATGGAAGGGTGATTCGTACCAATCGCGTGAAGTGGATAACTTTGAAAACAATTGTCCACTCGAGGTTCAAATAAGGGTTTATTTTCAAATCAGCTCTGTTGGAAAATAATTTAGTTTAAAACGACTTCCTTTGAATGTTTGCTTAATTTAAAAATTTCGGTGAGTTTAAATAAAAGCTTTGATTTAGTTAGGGAAACCCGAGTTTGCATACCTTGTTAAGTTTCTTGCTAAATATGACGTAAGCTCTCGTTTTAGGAAAACATTAAGATATTTACGTTTGATTTTTTTTAAATAAACATGTTTTGATTTTAGAAAATCAAATTTTCATACGATCAGGACACACAACCGTGCCCTTAACCCGTGTGTTTACAACAGAATATTAAATTTTCATAATTTCAGGTGTAGGGGACACACGGCCTATTAACACGCCCGTAGGTTGGCCATGTGTCACACATGGCCTGGACACACGCCCGTGTGTCTACCCATGTGGACAAATATAGGCTATTTTCCAAGCCAATTGACACCTTAAAACACAAACCAAATCCAACCAACTTTGCCATTTTTCAACATGGCATATTAACACATCCAAACATACATAATAGGGTCATCTTTCAACCATTTCTACATACCGCAAGCATGCATATTCTTCCATGCCACATTCCTCATATACTTAGCAAATTTGCACTAACATATTACAATATTTTAGCAAAATATGACATAACAAATTTTGGCTCATTTCAAATGGCCAATTGCCCAAACAATATTTTACCTCTAAGGCCATGACATAAGATCCAACCATTAGACCATCTATACATGCCATAACTATTTAAGCTCATAATCAAAATACCAAAAAGAGCTTGTTGATAGTGTTGATGGAATCCTGTTAATCACCAAACCTTTGATGAGCTTGAGGAACCTATAAGGAAAAAGGAAAAGAGAAGGGGTAAGCTATTAAGCTTAGTAAGCCTATATGCAAAGGTAATGAGTGTTTAAGCACTAATTCTTATAGTAGGGTAAGCATTACAATGGTCACCTTAGGTTGGATTATCACTTGCTTAATAGCCTTAACACATAACATAATGCATATAATAGGCATTTAGCACATAAAATACCTTTCATATAACCTGTACATACACAATCTTAGACACACGGTCAAATCATTTTTCATACAATCATACAATGTCACATTGATACAATTAACCCGTTGAACCACGTAGAACACTAGACGATACTCAGAGTAAAGCACGAGTGCCACATATATAATGTAGCCTAAGCTTTGTAGCCAAAGCTACCACATAACACATAGCACATGAAGGTTCAATAATGAGCTATTCTTGGGTTTGCTCACACAAGCTGACGGGGTAGTCAATAGTACTCAGTATTGCTCACACAAGCTGACAAGTATCCGCAACAAATGCAGGATTACCTAGCCACTGGTAGTCGAACTAGACCAGAACTTGGAATCATACGTATAAATAATCAATCATGACAATAGAATCCTAGTGACATGTCACTTGTATCCTAATGATTCCTAAGGTTCAACTGAGACCTTTCTTTGCTTAACAAATTTTGTCACGTTTCACATTTAATGTTTCAATATAGATTTCAAAATTCAATATATTTAAAAATAATTAAAAATAAGTAAACATAATAATCATATTAACTCGTTATTTGCATATATGACTTACCTTGAGCCAAAATGCAATTCTTTTCCACGGTCAAGAACGATTTCACGTCGTTCTCGATCTATAAAATCAAATTTAGCTCGTTCAATATCTATATTACTCATTTAGATGCAAAATTGTTCTATGGAAATTTTTACCATTTTGACCCTAACTTTACCAATTTTTACAACTTAGTCCCTAGGATTGTAATGTGGAATGTATCAACTTATTTACACTCCTAAGCCTAGCCAAACATATTTCCCCCTCATATCAGCCCACAATTCTCAACATTTCATAATTTATGTCCATATCTTACAACTTTTTCATTTTGGTCCCTATATGTATTTTTATGCAAAATTACTTAGAAATTTTTGTTCACTACACATCAACCCTTCATTTTCTACCATTAAACATCAAAATGGTTTCATGTCACATATGGGTAAATTTTTAAACATGACCCTACTGTCAAATAATGGTAGAAATAGGTAGCCCAAGCTTCAAGGATTTAAAAAATGTAAATGTAACGCCCTGATTTTTAGGTTTTTCTATGATTTTTGTGAATTTGGTAAAAATTTAAATTTTAGTATTTGGCTGTGCAATTCATGTTTGGAGTGTGTAAATGGGTCTATGGAAGGCCCATGTGTTGGTTAAAACCTGGTTAACTTTTTAATTTTTGGACTTAAAGAAGAAGGGGCTTGAGTTGGAGGTCTTATAAGAAAATTTAGGTAAAATGTGTCACAAGTGAGCTCTTGGTAAAGTGGCAAGGTGGAGCCACTAAGCTCCTATAAAAGTGGCATGTGGAGGAGTGTACAAGGGCCAAGGTTCAAGTTGAAAAGTAAGCAAATGAGGATATTTATTTTTATGTGCAGGAAGGGTGAGTGTTGGAACCCAAGTGGACTCTGTTGGAGGAGTTTGAATTCAGCATGAGCATGCATTAAGGAGTGATTAGGGGGAGGATAATTAGGAGGGATTTTAGGAGATTCGAATAGGTGATGGCCAGCCAAGGGACTTGTGTAGTGCAAATTCAGCATTTGAGCTAAGTCAGGCATATTTCGGCATTTTATTTTTGTACCGATTAGCCATAACCAAAAATTCCTCTCTTCTTCTTTCATTCTCTTCTCCCATAATTTCTTCTTCTCTCATTCTCTTCCTCTTTAATCTCGAGAAAACCCGAACCTACTTCCCTCTTTTTCTCTCTTTAGCCGAATACTCTAAACAAAGCCAAAATCTCGAAGGTTTCAAGAAGTGCCGATCACTTTTAATGGTACACCTTTATTCTTTTCTTCTTTTAAGCCGAATCTTACCCTCTCAAAAGCCTCTACTCTCTATCGTCAACACCTCTTCAGTACATAAACGCTTTCTTCTTCTTTGATCCAAAAGCCGAAAACACAACACTTTTGGGGACTTAGTAGCGGAATCCTAAGTCTCTGGGATTTGTTTTCTGCTGATACTTTGTGGGCAAGTTTCGTGTCGGATTTGAGATAGTATGATTTCGAATCGTTAGTAAGAGGACGGTTAGTAAGTGTTCGAAACCCTGGTTCAATTCATTGTTGTGGGAGTTAAGAAAAGCTGAAACCCCTAAATCTTTAGGGAGGTTGTCGTTTTAGGCTTAGGGCCTTATTGGCCTCTTTCATTCAGTTTTATGGTCTTATGTAGAGAAACAGGCGATTTTTAAAGGAGCATCGAAGGCTTGGAATATTGGTGTGGCTAGTCTAAGATCTAAACAATCAGATTCGGCTAAGGTAAGGGAGGTATGGATTGCTTGTATAGTAGCCGATTATAGCAATAGTCTGGTAAGTAGACTTCATCGATTCGTAGTTAATAACCTAGTAATTAATTGTAGGATCGTTGCATGGGAGATCTCGTGGTGGTAGTCGCAAATCAGGTGTGTAACGAACCCTCTTTAGTAGCTTAACTTGATATATGCTGAAAAGCCGAAATGCTAAAATTCTGGCATTTCAGGGACTCGTGAGTATGCAAATGCTCATAGGTTAGTTAGATACGCTAAGTTTGATGATCAGGATCGTTAGAATAGATAAGGGCACGATTTCGTGCATCACGGTAAGTTGGGCCTCGAGGGGCTGGAATCGTGCCCAATGGGCTTTCGAGCCCATTTGGGTAAATTTGGTAGAAAATGGGATCTGGATAAATTGCACATTAAGACAGTTAATACCCTTATGGAATATAGGCTGAATGGGCCTAGATGACTAAATCGGCTAAGTAGGGCCCATTAGGGGTTTTTGGGCCCAATAACTCGGTTTTGCTAAAATAGGCTAGAGTCGTTGTTTAAACACTTGGAATTGTTGATAATTGATAATGAGCATGAAAACCCTAATAATTGATAAAATTACTAGATTACCCTTAAATGGTAAAGATTACTATTTTACCCCTAGGTGAAAATGACTATTATACCCTAGGGTTTTATTTTGATTGAAATGCATGTGATACTATTATTGTACATGATATACCATGATATGTTCATTTTAAGCATGGGTTGGGTTATATTGATGGAGGAAGTGTAAGTGGCAATGCCACAGATACCGAAAAGGGGCTTTGCCCTAGTTACCAAAAAAGGCTAGGCCTCATGTTATATGATAAAGTAGCTATGCTGCTAGTGGAGAGTATCAGTTGAATGGGTCAAGTTATTCCCCACATGGAGAGCTTGGTTGGTACGGGTGGAGAGTAGCGGTTGGGTGGGTTGATAGTTTCCCTACATATGGATATGGGTTTGCATACATGCATTGGGATTTACATGTATTGTTGAAATGGGCCAGTGGGCCATACTGTTTACAGAATAAGGCTTCGGCCCAGTGAGTTTATATATGAAAAAGGGCTAAGGCCCAGTAACCGATATATGAAAAGGCTTCGGCCCAGTGACAGATGAGATTGAATCAGGGCTGAGGCCCAGTATGCTTGTGTTGATATGGGCTCTGAAAGGGCTTTGTTGCACACTGAGTTTCCAAACTCACCCCTTTCATTAACCTTGCAGGGGAGCCTTGATTTGGAGACTTGGAGCCAGAGGGGATTCATAGTGGCCATGTAGATCACATTCGAACGTTTTCCTTAAATGTTTTATTTTTCCAATAATTTCTACTTAAATTATTTTTATTCAGTTTTTGGGTTATAATAAGGCCGCTATTAATTATTTTTCTTAAATTATTTTTCTTTGATATGATAATATATTGGAATAGGCTTAGGTTATGGTTTAAAAAAAAAGATACTCGTTTCCAAAATAATGAAACGTCTACAACAAACCTGTTTATAAAGTTTATAAAATCTTCAAATGAATTCTAAACTTAACTTATTTTCCGAACTACCGCTAAGTTAAAGTGTGGCAATGGTTGTGTGCATGTCTAGGACTGGATCTAATAAGAGCTTGGTGCTTAAGCAGCTTACTTGGCTCACCTCTTCTATTCCGGAATCCTAGCTGGTGCACAGCTTCCATTCACTTTAATTCTTAACTAAGATATTCTTAAAAACGCTACGACAGACTTCGAATAAGACATAGTTTTCTTGTAACCTTCCAATGTGACTCGTCAAATCCGGTCGTAACGTTTAGGCCAGATTTGGGGTGTTATATTTAATGGTATCAGAGCCAAGGTTGCAACAACTCGGCTGTGGGTTTACAACGATTTTAAAATCTATAAGGCCCCGGATAGGTATTTTGAAATCAATTTTGGAAATATTTTTAAAACACATCTTCCTTTCTACTTCAAAAGTTTTCACTATAAAAAGTTTTATTAAATTGGTTTTTTAAAAATTAGGTTTGAAGGAACGACACACTGAATCTCCAGCACCAAGTCTGTAAGTGTACTTTTCTTACACTATACTGAAAAGATGCTATAGATAGAACTGAGACTCTATTATGATACTTTAGATAGGGAAGAACTGCAAACAGTAGGATTGAGACTGTAGCTAGGCTACGATGATGCGAAAACAAACTCTGAACTGCTATGCTTTCTTTCATAAGACATCTAGTAATAAACAACTGAAATAGTAAACTAACGTCATAAAATTCATAATCAGAAAATTCGATATGAGTACGAGAGGAACTCGTAGACGAGGCCGCGGATGTGGTCACGGAAGGGTGCAAGCTGAGTCTTCGTCCTCAAGGCATAGGCCAGCAGAGGAGGCATCAGTGCCGCAAGCAATTGAGACAGGGTGGCATGGTCGGGCTGCAGGGGATAATACTCTGTCCCAAGCAATGCTAAGGGTCTTAGAAAGGGTTGCTGGAGCTAGTACAGGGACTGTGAATAGGGGATCCATCTCTAAATGACTCTGGGCTAACGGAGCAGAGGTCTTTAGGGGCGTATCTGGAGTAGCCCCAAACGTTGCTGAATATTGGCTGGAGGTAATAGAATGGATCATGGATGACCTAGATTGCTCAGTGGCGCAAAAGCTAAAAGGAGCAGTGTCTCTGCTGTGAGATGAGGCATACCAGTGGTGGATTACCGTAAGGGAGAGTACCCCAACTGAGCGGGTAACCTGGGAACTGTTTAAGACTGCTTTTAAAGGGAGGTATGTTGGAGCTAGTTATGTAGATGCTCGTCGAAAGGAATTTCTGAACCTGACCCAGGGTAACAAGACTGTCGCTGAATACGAGGCAGAATTTTTGAGGTTGAGCTGATATGCTAGTGGGATAGTTGCGACAGAATATGAGCGCAATGTTCGATTTGAGGATGGCCTCCGGGATGAGCTTAGAGTGCTGATAGCTCCACAGAGGGAGCGTGATTTTGCTGCGTTGGTAGAGAAAGCCAAGATAGCCGAGGAGGTAAAACGAGTTGAGTGACAGAATCGTGAGAAGGATCGAATCAGATTTAGGAGGGATTCTGGACCCTCGGGTGCCACAAATAGAAACGTCAAAAGGGCTAGAGTGGAGGAACCGATTCAAGCAGTTCCGGTGAATACTGTTAGACCGCAGGCTTGTAGGGACTGTGGAAGAGTACATTTGGAATAGTGCTAGAAGCGAACCGAGGCATGTTTCTGATGTGGGTCCAAGGAACATAAGTTCAGAGAGTGTCCTCGGAGAGCAGCTCAGGATCAAGTTGCTGATCAAAGGGTTCTCCAACCGGTGTGAGGTGGACCACAGCCACCTAGAGGCCGTGGGTAGGGTAGAGGTAGAAATGGTAATGGACGGGGACGTGGAGCACCTAGCAGAGGTGCTGGAAATGCTGAAGCACGACAGCTGGTGTTGGTATATGCTGCACGATGTCGTGAGGAAGGTGATGCTCCTGATGTAATAACTGGTACGTTTTTCATTCATAGCACTCCTTACACTGCTTTGATTGATGTTGGTTCCACTCATTCGTATGTTGCATATAATGTATCTGGGGTATTGGGTGTGCTTCCTGAGGAGACCGTGAGTGGGGTAACAGTGATAAGTCCACTGGGTCACTCGATTAAGGTAGATAAACTCTTTGGGGAGGTGCCTTTAGAGACACAAGGTAGGACATTTGTTGGAGATTTGATAGAGCTACCATTCGGAGAGTTTGATCTTATCTTGGATTGCGCTGCTAAGAGAATGGTACTAAAGACTATCAAGGATGAGGAGGTAATGGTCATAGGGGAGCGAAGGAATTACTTGTCTAATGTTGTTTCAGCCTTAAAGGCTGAGAAGCTGATTCGGAACGGTTGCATGACGTATTTGGCTTGGGTGAGTCAGGTTGAACCCGAGAAGGTGACTGTGGAAATGGTCAGGACCATTAAGGAGTTGCAGGATCCTGAGGAGCTTCCTGGATTACCTCCAAATCGGGAAGTCGAGTTTGGAATCGATCTGTTACCTGGAATGTAACACCCCCACGCCTGAGACCGTCGCCGGAGTCGAGCTTGAGGTGTTACAGAACATAATTTATCATTTAAACAACTTTACATCATTTATTTTGATTTTCGGAATAAGCAGTTTTTCTGCGTCATGGTCGCTAAAAAAATCATATCTTGAGTTACAAAACTCGAAATCAAGATCTGTAAATTTTCCCTGAATTTAGACTCACATATCTATCTATAATTTTTTTCTAAAATTTTTGGTTGGGCCAATTAGTATAGTTTATTACTTAAAGTTACCCCTATTTCAGGACTTGACTGCACTGACCTCTACTTACTACGAACTACTTTTATCCCTGTACAAAATTCATATAACTATACCGTTTATTTTTATTAAAATTAGATTCAATAAGGATTCTGAGCATATAAATTACACCTCCTAATTATTTTTTTACAATTTATAGTGAATTTTCAAAGTTGGAACAGGGGATCCAAAAATCGCTCTGGCCCTATTTCACTAAAACTCAAATATCTTATAACATATAACTCATTTACCTATTTTGCTTCTTCCATTTGAAAGTAGACACAATAAGCTTCAATTTCATAGTTAATTCTTCACCTAATTCGTTTTCTACTATTTTTGGTGATTTTTCAAACTCACATCGTTGTTGCTGTAGTGTTCTGTTTTATGGCAAGTTTCATCTTTTTATGAATTCTCATGAACTATATAACATATTAAACTCACAAGGCATCCAACATTATCTAGGCTAGCCATACCAATGACTAATAATTATCAAGCATTTTCTCAACCAAACCACAACCATATCACAAGATTATTTGCACAAAACAAGTATATTGCTATACATGCCATACATCAAAACATACAAACCAATATACCAATTCTTCCTCGGATAGTGTGAGCGTTTCTTCAACCTTCCCGATATCCAAGTTGGCTCGCTAAAAACTACAATGAATGCAAAGAAGGGAGTAAGCATAAATGCTTAGTAAGTTCACATGCAAATAACAAGTAACATAACAAAGCAATTATATCAACAACAATAGCATGATATCACCAAGATACAAACCACATTTCTAGCTATCGTGTATCATCTTACCACCTTATTTCTGTTGTATCAAGTTTCAACCCGAGGGTTAAATACATACCTGTCCAAATTGTCCATTTCACAACACTTACCAAAATATCATTTTCATCTTGAGTATTCTTCCATTCCGCTAGAATTTTACCCGTTGAACACATCAGAATATAACTCGGATACACGGATCATTTGCACATAAGTGCCACATATGTAATCAATCAATCATGTAACCCGCCCATAAGCGAACTCGGACTCAACTCAACGAGCTCGGGCGTTCGCATCCATAAGTGAACTCGGACTCAACTCAACGAGCTCGGATGCCTAGTTACATCTCACGAACTCGGACTCAACTCAACGAGTTCGGACATTTGCATCCATAAGTGAACTCGGACTCAACTCAACGAGTTCGGATGCCCAACCATCCTAGTGACATGTCACTTGTATCCTAATCTATTCCCAAGGTTCAAATGGGATTTTCGTCAATCACACATTTCCCAGTCGTTCTCCTCGGAATATCGGAACCAATACGTTGCTTGCATCTCATACTTATCAATTTAATCGCATACTTTTCATACCAATACATAATATTTCACAAAGCATAATATTCATAATAACAAGTATCATATCGTATAAATAGCATTAAATCACTTAAAATAGCAATCATGTTACATTATTTACACATGAACTTACCTCGGTACAAAATATAGCAATTTTGCGATTTAGTCCAAAATCTTTTCTTTTCCTCGATCAAGGTTGATTCCACGTCTTTCTTGATCTAAAATAACACATTTAGCTTATTTAATACTCACATTATCAAAATAGTCCTAAATTCAAATTTTGGCAAAATTACAATTTTGCCCCTAAACTTTTGCATATTTACACTTTTGCCCCAAAGTTCGGAAATTAAATTTTATCACAAATTCTTATGTTTTAGGACATGCTGATCATTTATTTACCATTAGCAAGCTCAAATTCCCACTAAAACACATACTTATGAACAATATGTACTTTTACCGATTAAGTCGTTTTACTCGTTTTTACTTAAAATCGAGTAGCACAAGTTGTCTAACATAATTTAAAACCTCATATTCTATCATAAAACATCAAAATACACAAATTTCACCTATGGGTATTTTTCCAAATATGAACCCTAACTTAAATTATTGCTAACATAAGCTTTATCGAGTTACCGGGACTACGAAAACATAAAGAACATTAAAAACGGGGCTTGGAATCACTTACTATGAAGCTTGAAAGCTTGAAACAAACCCTAGCTATGGAGAACCCTTGGAATTTCTTGGTAATGAAGAAGATGATCAATTTTGTGTTATTTTTCCTTTTTTATTTCATGTTAATATCCAAATGACCAAAATGCCCCTCCTTACTAAACTTTCAAAAAATTCCATCCATGTCCAAATTTTGTCCATGAACTTAAAATTGGCCAAATTACTATTTAAGACCTCCTAATTAATATTTCAAAGAAATTTCATACTAGAAACTTCTAGAATGCAAGTTTTGCAACTTATTCGATTTAGTCCCTAATTTTAAATTAAGCACTTTACGCATAAAATTTCTTCACGAAAATTTCACACAATCATGCAATCATATCATAAACCTCAAAATAATTATAAAATAATTATTTCTACCTCGGATTTGTGGTCACAAAACCACTATTCCGATTAGGCCCTAATTTGGGATATTACAACTCTCCACCCCTTTAAGGATTTTCGTCCTCAAAAATCTTACCGCTAAACAGGTGTGGGTATTGATTTCTCATAGTTTCCTCAGGCTCCCATGTAGCCTCTTCTATTTCATGCTTTTGCCACAACACTTTCACAAGAGCAATACTTTTATTCCTTAGTTGTTTAACTTCTCGAGCTAAAATCTTGATCGGTTCTTCTTCATAGGTCATGTCTGGTTCTAGTTCAATTTCTATCAGTGAAACCACATGTGAAGGGTCTGAACGATACCGACGTAACATAGACACATGGAACACATCATGAATCTTCTTCAATTCAGATGGCAATTCTATCCGATAAGCTACCGGTCTAACTTTTTCAATTATTTCATACGGCCCGATAAAACGCGGACTTAATTTACCTTTCCATCAAAATCTGAGGACTTTCTTCCACGGAGACACCTTTAAAAATACCTTATCACCAACTTGAAACTCAATTTCTTTTCGTTTCAAATCTGCATAAGATTTCTGTCTATCCGAAGCAGCTTTCAAACAATCTCGAATTACCTTCACTTTTTCTTCGGTTTCTTTTATTAGATCAACCCCATAGATCTTATTTTCCTTGAGTTCAGTCCAATACAAAGGCGTCCGACACTTACGACCATACAATGCTTCATAAGGTGCCATTTTCAAACTCGTCTGATAACTATTATTGTAAGCAAATTCCACCAACGGTAAATATCTTTCCCAACTTTCTTGAAATTCTAATACACAACATCTGAGCATGTCTTCAAAAATCTAAATTACTCTCTCTGATTGCCCATCAGTTTGTGGATGAAATGCAGTACTGAAATTTAACTTTGTACCTAACGCGTCTTGCAACTTTTGCCAAAACTGCGAGGTAAACCTCGGATCTCTATCCGAAATGATCGATAATAGTATTCCGTGTAGTCTAACAATTTCTCTGACATACAGTTAAGCCAACTTGTTAAGAGAATAATCTGTACGTACCGGAATAAAATGAGCCGACTTAGTTAATCTGTCAACTATTACCCAGATGGCATCTTTCTTTCCTAGAGTCAATGGCAACCCTGAGACAAAATCCATAGTAATCCGATCCCATTTCCATTCAGGAACCATAATAGGCTGAAGTAATCTCGAAGGCACTTGGTGTTCAGCTTTCACCTATTGACAAATTAAGCATTTGGACACAAACTCCGATATATCCCTTTTCATTCCATTCCACCAATACATTTTCTTCAAGTCATTATACCTTTTCGTACTGCCTGGATGAATCGACAAATAACCACCATGTGCTTCTTGCAAAATCTTTTGAATTAACTCATCATTCTTCGGTACACAAATCCGATCTTTAAACATCAAGCAACCATCAGGACCGATTCTGAAATCTGACTCTGTATCAACTTCACATTGCTTTCTTTTGGCTTGTAAGTCTTCATCGCTTTTCTGAGCTTCACAAATCTCTTGTAAAAACATCGGTCTTACTTTTAGCTCAGCCAGAATGGAACCATTATCTGACATTTCCAACTGAGTGTTCATAACTCTCAAAGCAAACAACAGTTTTCTACTCAAAGCATCAGCAACTACATTTGCTTTTCCTGGATGATAGTCAATCACAAGCTCGTAATCTTTTAATAACTCCAACCATCTTCGCTGTCTCAAATTCAAGTCCTTTTGTGACATTAAGTATTTAAGACTCTTGTGGTCGGTATATACTCGACACTTTTCACCATATAGATAATGTCGCCAAATCTTCAAAGCAAACACCACTGCAGCCAATTCCAAATCATGAGTCGGATAATTCCTCTCGTGAGGTTTTAACTACCTCGAAGCATAAGCCACAACCTTTCCTTCTTGCATCAGTACACATCCCAAACCATTTAGAGAAGCATCGCTATATACCACAAATTCTTTACCTGACTCGGGTTGTACTAACACTGGTGCCTCTGTTAATAACTTTTTCAATTCTTCAAAACTTTGTTGACATTCTTCGTCCACTCAAATTTAACATCCCTGCAAAGTAATCTAGTCATAGGAGCAGCAATTATAGAAAATCCATTCACAAATGTCGATAATATCCAGCTAGCCCTAAGAAACTTCTAACTTCAGTTACATTCTTCGGTGGTTTCCAATCAACAATAGCTGAAATTTTACTGGGATCAACCCGTATACCATCACCTGAAACAATATCACCCAAAAATCCAACTTCCCGAAGCCAAAATTCACTTTTACTAAACTTGGCATATAACTGCTTATCTCTTAAAGTCTGCAAAACTATTTTCAAATGCTCGGCATGCTCGGTCTCATCTTTTGAATAGATTAAAATATCATCTATAAATACCACAATAAACTTGTCCAAGTATGGTCGAAATATTCGATTCATCAAATCCATAAACACGGCAGGAGCATTTGTTAATCCAAACGGCATAACTAAAAATTCATAATGACCATACCTTGTCCTAAAAGCAGTTTTAGGCACATCTGACTCTTTTACCCGCAGCTGATAGTACCTAGATCTCAAATCAATCTTTGAAAACCATGTTGCTCCTTTCAGCTGGTCAAACAAATCATCAATTCTCGGCAACGGATACTTGTTCTTAATTGTCACTTTGTTTAATTGCCGATAGTATACACACAATCTCATCGAACCATCCTTCTTTTTCACAAACAATACCAGAGCACCCCAAGGTGAAAAACTCGGTCTCACAAGACTTTGTCGGTCAACTCTTGCAACTGCGACTTTAATTCTTTCAACTCTGTTGGTGCCATTCTGTACGGAGCAATCGAGATCGGAGCTGTTCCTGGCATCAAATCAATACCAAACTCTACTTCTCTAACTAGAGGCAAACCCGGCAATTCTTCTAGAAATACATCCGTAAACTCACATACAATCGGCACTGATTCCACTTTCTTTTCAATTTCCTTTGTATTCAACACATACGCTAAATAAGCTTCATAACCCTTTCTCAAATATCTCTGAGCCGACATTGAAGAAATCACACTAGACAATGCCTCTAATTTATCTGATTCGGCCCGCAGAGTTTCACCATTTCCACACTTTAACTCAATAACTTTCTGTTTACAATTTACTATAGCATCATGCAATGTCAACCAATCCATACCCAAAATAACATCAAACTCATCAAACGGCAACAACATCAAGTCGGCCGGAAAGTAATAACCCCGAATCATTAAAGGACAGTTTTTGTATACTTTATCAACTATAACACATTGGCCTAACGGGTTTGACACTTTAATCATAAATTCTGTATTCTCAACAGGTATATTCATGCTAGATACTAATTTCATGCACACATATGAATGAGTAGAACCGGGGTCAATCAAAGCAGTAACATTAACATCATAGAGAGAAAATATACCAGTAATCACATTGGGTGAGGAAGCATCTTCACGCGCTTTAATGGCATAAGTTCTAGCTGGAGCCCTTCCTTTAGATTTAACTGCTGAATCTCTGGCTACATTCTTGCTGCTTGCTTCACTCTCAGCTTTTCTTGGATACCTTCCTCTCGAATCTGCACCACCAGCTTTTGTACTCTGAAATTTTTCTTTTTCAATCCTCTCTGGGCAGTCTCTAATAAAATGATCTGGAGAACCACATCGGAAACATTCATTTGCTCTGTACGGACCAAAATGATTTCTACCACACCGCTGGCACTCGGGTTTAACAAATCTCGAGTTCCCTACACTAGCTGCCAAAGTAGTCTGGGACTTAGGACCCACATTTTGCTTCCTAGAATTTCCATATGATTGTCCAGCTAAAACTTGGGAACGAGGATTCATATTTCTTGATTTTCCGGGTTGCTGTGAGGGTGCATTACTCATTGGTCTTTTCTTCCAATTTCATGTCTCAGATTCTACCTTTTTCTTCTCTTTAAGTAGTTCTTTAGCCTTGCAAGCTCGATCGACAAGTACCACCATTTCTTTTAATTCAAGAATCCTAACAAATACCTTAATTTCTTCATTGAGCCCATCTTCAAATCGTCGGCACATATTGGCCTCTGTAGGAACATATTCTCTGGCATACTTACTCAATCGAATAAACTCTCTTTCATATTCTGTAACGGTCATGTTACCTTGTTTCAACTCAAGAAATTCCTTGTGCTTCTGATCAATAAATCTTTCACTGATGTATTTCTTCCAAAACTCTTCTTGAAAGAATTCCCAAGTTACCCTCTCTTTCGATACCATAGAAATCAGTGTCTTCCACCAATTATAAGCTGAATCTCTCAACAAAGATATAGCACATTTCAAGCATTCCTCAGGTGTGCAAGACAGTTCATCAAATACCCGGATAGAATTCTCAAGCCAGAACTCTGCTTTCTCGGCATCATCATCTACATTAGCTCTAAATTCTTCGGCCCCTAGCTTATGGATTTTATCAATTGGAGTTCTTTGGAATTTCATCATACCTACATCTTGAGGCATCGGAGGTACAGGTTGAGGAATTGGGAGAGGTGGGGGAGGTTGTACTTTCGGGTTCGTACGAACGAACTCAGTATACCAAGCACTCATCATCTGGAGAAAGGCTTCTCGACCCCTTTCTCCTCCTCCTCGACTAATAGTGGGAGGTGGATTTTCAGTCGGCACTGCCCCTTCAGCTGGAGCTGGTGCATTACTTTCTACATCATCGGCCACGGTTGGATCTGGATCCATTTACTATAAAAAAAATCATTTAAAAGGTCAGAAGTCGTCACACTATCACAATATACATATATGGCATGTATAGCAAAATCCGTGCATAAAATACGTTAGTCCAAGAACCGACTAAACCTGCTCTGATACCACCAAATGTAACACCCCCATGCCCGAGACCGTCGTCGGAGTCGAGCATGAGGTGTTACCGAACATAATTTATCATTTAAACAACTTTACATCATTTATTTTGATTTTCGGAATAAGCAGTTTTTCTGCGTCATGGTCGCTAAAAAAATCATATCTCGAGTTATGAAACTCAAAATCAAGATCTGTAAATTTTCCCTGAATTTAGACTCACATATCTATCTACTAATTTTTTTATAAAATTTTTGGTTGGGCCAATTAGTACAGTTTATTACTTAAAATTACCCCTGTTTCAGGACTTGACTGCACTGACCTCTACTTACTACGAACCACTTTTCTCCCTGTAAAAAATTTATATAACTATACCGTTTATTTTTCATAAAATTAGATTCAATAAGGATTCTGAGAATATAAATTACACCTCCTAATTATTTTTTTACAATTTATAGTGAATTTTCAAAGTTGGAACAGGGGATCCAGAAATCGCTCTGGCCCTATTTCACTAAAACTCAAATATCTTATAACATATAACTCATTTACCTATTTTGCTTATTCCATTTGAAAGTAGACACAATAAGATTCAATTTCATAGTTAATTCTTCACCTAATTCGTTTTCTACTATTTTTGGTGATTTTTCAAACTCACGTCGTTGTTGCTGTAGTGTTCTGTTTTATGGCAAGTTTCATCTTTTTATGAATTCTCATGAACTATATAACATATTAAACTCACAAGGCATCCGACATTATCTAGGCTAGCCATACCAATGACTAATCATTACCAAGCATTTTCTCAACCAAACCACAACCATATCACAAGATTATTTACACAAAACAAGTATATTGCTATACATGCCATACATCAAAACATACAAACCAATATACCAATTCTTCCTCGGATAGTGTGAGCGTTTCTTCGACCTTCCCGATATCCAAGTTGGCTCGCTAAAAACTACAATGAATGTAAAGGAGGGAGTAAGCATAAATGCTTAGTAAGTTCACATGCAAATAACAAGTAACATAACAAAGCAATTATATCAACAACAATAGCATGATATCACCAAGATACAAACCACATTTCTAGCTATCTTGTATCATCTTACCACCTTATTTCTGTTGTATCAAGTTTCAACCCGAGGGTTAAATGCATACCTGTCCAAATTGTCCATTTCACAACACTTACCAAAATATCATTTTCATCTTGAGTATTCTTCCATTCCGCTAGAATTTTACCCGTTGAACACATCGGAATATAACTCAGATACACGGATCATTTGCACATAAGTGCCACATATGTAATCAATCAATCATGTAACCCGCCCATAAGCGAACTCGGACTCAACTCAACGAGCTCGGATGCCTAGTTACATCTCACGAACTCGGACTCAACTCAACGAGTTCGGACATTTGCATCCATAAGTGAACTCGGACTCAACTCAACGAGTTCGGATGCCCAACCATCCTAGTGACATGTCACTTGTATCCTAATCTGTTCCCAAGGTTCAAATGGGATTTTCGTCAATCACACATTTCCCAGTCGTTCTCCTCGGAATATCGGAACCAATACGTTGCTTGCATCTCATACTTATCAATTTAATCGCATACTTTTCATACCAATACATAATATTTCACAAAGCATAATATTCATAATAACAAGTATCATATCGTATAAATAGCATTAAATCACTTAAAATAGCAATCATGTTACATTATTTACACATGAACTTACCTCGGTACAAAACATAGCAATTTTGCGATTTAGTCCAAAATCTTTTCTTTTCCTCGATCAAGGTTGATTCCACGTCTTTCTTGATCTAAAATAACACATTTAGCTTATTTAATACTCACATTATCAAAATAGTCCTAAATTCAAATTTTGGCAAAATTACAATTTTGCCCCTAAACTTTTGCATATTTACACTTTTGCCCCAAAGTTCGGAAATTAAATTTTATCACAAATTCTTATGTTTTAGGACATGCTGATCATTTATTTACCATTAGCAAGCTCAAATTCCCACTAAAACACATACTTATGAACAATATGTACTTTTACCGATTAAGTCGTTTTACTCGTTTTTACTTAAAATCGAGTAGCACAAGTTGTCTAACATAATTTAAAACCTCATATTCTATCATAAAACATCAAAATACACAAATTTCACCTATGGGTATTTTTCCAAATATGAACCCTAACTTAAATTATTGCTAACATAAGCTTTATCGAGTTACCGAGACTACGAAAACATAAAGAACATTAAAAACGGGGCTTGGAATCACTTACTGTGAAGCTTGGAAGCTTGAAACAAACCCTAGCTATGGAGAACCCTTGAAATTTTGTGGTAATGAAGAAGATGATCAATTTTGTGTTATTTTTCCCTTTTTATTTCATGTTAATATCCAAATGACCAAAATGCCCCTCCTTACTAAACTTTCAAAAATTCCATCCATGTCCAAATTTTGTCCATGAACTTAAAATTGGCCAAATTACTATTTAATACCTCCTAATTAATATTTCAAAGCAATTTCATACTAGAAACTTCTAGAATGCAAGTTTTGCAACTTATTCGATTTAGTCCCTAATTTTAAATTAAGCACTTTACGCATAGAATTTCTTCATGAAATTTTCACACAATCATGCAATCATATCATAAACCTCAAAATAATTATAAAATAATTATTTCTACCTCAAATTTGTGGTCACGAAACCACTATTTTGATTAGGCCCTAATTCGGGATATTACATGGAACGGCTCCAGTGTCCATCGCACCTTACAGGATGGCACCAAAAAGTTAGTGGAATTGAAAGCTCAGGTTTAGGAACTGTTGGATATCATTTATTAGACTAAGTGTTTCTCCGTGGGGAGCACTAATGCTGTTCGTAAAGAAGAAAGATGGGACCATGCGAATGTGTATCGATTATCGGCAGTTGAACAAACTGACGATAAAGAACAAGTATCCTTTGCCAAGAATCGACGATCTGTTCGACCAGCTTAGAGGAGCTTCAATATTTTCCAAGATCGACCTTCAATCAAGATATCACCAGTTAAGAGTCAAGGAAGTGGATATTCATAAGACGGCATTAAGAACTCGATATGGTCATTACGAGTTTTTAGTTATGCCCTTTGGTTTGACGAATGCACCGATAGCATTTATGGATCTGATGAATCGAGTATTTCAGCCGTACCTGGATCAATTCGTGGTCGTTTTTATCGATGATATTTTGGTGTACTCGAAAACTAAAGAGAAGAATGATGAGCATCTTTGTATTGTTCTGCAAGTGCTAAGGGAAAAGCAACTCTACGCAAAGTTCAGTAAGTGTGAATTTTGGTTGCGAGAAGTAACTTTCTTGTGGCATGTTGTTTCTGCTGAGGGGATTAAGGTGGACCCTCGAAAGATAGAGGCAATTCTGGAATGGAAGCCACCGAGGTCAGTGACAGAAATCTAAAGTTTTCTAGGTCTAGCAGGGTACTGCAGAAGATTTTTGGAAGGGTTTTCGGTGTTGGCAGCACCATTGACGAAGCTCATAAGGAAAGGAGCACCATTTGTTTGGACGAAAAAGCAGCAGGAGGCTTTTGAGAAGTTAATGAAAGTTCTAACTGAGGCACCAGTGTTGATTCAGCCAGAGTCTGGTAAAGATTTCACAGTGTATAGTGACGCATCGCATGTAGGTTTTGGATGTGTGTTGATGCAGGAGGGTAAAGTGGTCGCTTCCGCATCGCGGCAGCTTAAGCCTCATGAGGTTAGCTATCCTACTCATGACTTCAAGTTGGTAGCGGTGATCTTTGCACTTAAGATCTGAAGGCACTATTTGTATGGAGAAAAGTGCATCATCTATACAGATCATAAAAGTCTCAAATATTTACTGACTCAGAAGGAGCTAAATCTTAGGCAACAGAGATCGATAGAGTTACGAAAGGATTATGACTGTTTAATCAAGTACCACCCAGGCAAGGCAAATGTAGTGGCTGATGCATTGAATCGAAGGGCGGTGGCTAAGTTGAAAGCGATGTTTGCTCGTTTGAGTTTATTCAACGATGGAAGCTTGTTAGCAGAGTTACACGTGAGACTGACTTGGACTAAGCAGATTAAAGAAAAGCAGTTAGTGGATGGGTCACTGATTCCTCGATTTCAACAAGCTGAGAGTGAGGAAAATTCAGATTTTAGGTTGAATAAGGATGGGGTTCTCTGTTTTTGAGGAAGAATTTGCATTCTGAATGACTTTGACTTGAGACGGTTGATTTTAAGAGAAGCCCATGGTGGACCTTGTGCCATGCACCCTGGATGAAATAAGCTGGATCGAGACTTGCGAGAGTTGTATTGGTGGCCCGGACTTAAGAGAGAAGTGACTGACTTTGTGGGAAAATGCCTGACTTGCTAGCAAGTGAAAGCTGAGCATCAATTTCCTTCTAGGCTGTTGCAGCCAGTGAAGATAGCACTTTGGAAGTCGGAGAGGGTAACCATGGATTTTGTAAGTGGATTGCCGTTGACACCTTTCAAGAAAGACTCAGTTTGGGTGATTGTGGATAGATGGATGAAATCTGCCCATTTCATACCTGTTCGAACCGATTACTCACTTCAAAAGTTGGCCAAGTTATATGTGGCAGAGATAGTACGTTTGCATGGGGTGCCAGTATCGATAATTTCTGATTGAAACCCGAGGTTTACATCTCGCTTTTGGTAGAAGTTGCATGAAGCGTTGGGAACGAGGTTGGATTTTAGTACTACTTTTCACCCTCAGACGGATGGACAGTCAGAAATGGTTATTCAGATTCTGGAAGACATGCTAAAGGGTTGTGTTATCAACTTTTGAGGAAGTTGGGAGGATTACTTGCCATTGGCAGAATTTGTATTTAATAATAGTTACCAGGCAAGTATCCAGATGGCTCCGTATGAGGCACTGTATGGGCGAAGGTGCCATTCGCCTACTTGTTGGACAGAGTTGGGAGAACGACAAGTGCTTGGACCAGAGTTAGTGGCAAATACTGAAGATAAAGTCAGGGTGATCAGAGATCGGTTGAAGGAGGCAGCAGATAGACAAAAGTCCTATGCGGATCTTAAGCGTAAGGATATTGAGTATGCAGTAGGGGAATGGTCTTTTTGAAGGTTTCGCATTGGAAAAAGATATTGAGGTTTGGTAAGAAGGACAAGTTGAGTCCGCGGTTTATCGAGCCTTATCGAATTCTTAAGCGGATAGGGCCGGTGGCTTATCAACTAGAGCTACCACCAGAATTGGATCGTATCCACGACGTTTTTCATGTATCCATGCTGAGGCGTTATTGTTCTGACCCTACTCATATCGTGTCGGTTGCAGAAATTGAGGTACAGACGGATTTGACCTTCGAGGAGGAACCTGTATAGATACTTGATCGTGACGTCAAGGTGTTAAGAAGGAAATCAGTTCCATTAGTAAAAGTGCTTTGGAGGAACCATGGCAGAGAAGAGGCTACTTGCGAGCCAGAGGAGTCGATGCGGCAACAATACCCTCACCTATTTGAATCAGGTAAATTTCGAGGCCGAAATTTCCTTAATGGGGGTAGAGTTGTAACACCCTGATTTTTGGGTTTTTCTGTGATTTTTGTGAATTTGGTAAAAATTTAAATTTTGGTTTTTGGTTGTGCAATTCATGTTTGGAATGTGTAAATAGGTCTATGGAAGGCCCATGTGTTGGTTAAAACCCGGTTGAATTTTTAATTTTTGGACTTAAAGAAGATAGGGCTTGAGTTAGAGGTCTTATAAGAAAATGTGGGTAAAATGTGTCATAAGTGAGCTCTTGGTAAAGTGGCAAGGTGGAGCCACTAAGCTCCTATAAAAGTGGCATGTGGAGGAGTGTACAAGGGCCAAGGTTCAAGTTGAAAAGTAAGCAAATGAGGATATTTATTTTTATGTGCAGGAAGGGTGAGTGTTGGAACCCAAGTGGACTCTGTTGGAGGAGTTTGAATTCAGCATGAGCATGTATCAAGGAGTGATTAGGGGGAGGATAATTAGGAGGGATTTTAGGAGATTCGAATAGGTGATGGCCGGCCAAGGGACTTGTGTAGTGCAAATTCGGCATTTGAGCTAAGTCGGGCATATTTCGGCATTTTATTTTTGTACTGATTAGCCATAACCAAAAATTCCTCTCTTCTTCTTTCATTCTCTTCTCCCATACTTTCTTCTTCTCTCATTCTCTTCCTCTTTAATCTCTAGAAAAGCCGAACCTACTTCCCTCTTTTTCTCTCTTTAGCCGAATACTTTAAACAAAGCCAAAATCTCGAAGGTTTCAAGAAGTGCCGATCACTTTTAATGGTACACCTTTATTCTTTTCTTCTTTTAAGCCGAATCTTACCCTCTCAAAAGCCTCTACTCTCTATCGTCAACACCCCTTCAGTCCATAAACGCTTTCCTCTTCTTTGATCCAAAAGTCGAAAACACAACACTTTTGGGGACTTAGTAGCCAAATCCTAAGTCTCTGGAATTCGTTTCCTGCTGATACTTTGCGGGCAAGTTCCATGTCAGATTTGAGACAGTACGAGTTGGAATCGTTAGTAAGAGAATGGTTGGTAAGTGTTCGAAACCTTGGTTCAATTCATTGTTATGGGAGTTAAGAAAAGCCAAAACCCTAAATCTTTAAGGAGATTGTCGTTTTAGGCTTAGGGCCTTATTGGGCTCTTTCATTCGGTTTTATGGTCTTATGTAGAGAAACAGGCGATTTTTAAAGGAGCATCGAAGGCTTGGAATATTGGTGTGGCTAGTCTGGGATCTAAACAATCAGATTCGGCTAAGGTAAGGGAGATATGGATTGCTTGTATGGTAGCCGATTATGGCAATAGTCTGGTAAGTAGACTTCATCGATTCGTAGTTAATAACCTAGTAATTAACTGTAGGTTCGTTGCGTGGGAGATCTCGTGGTGGTAGTCGCAAATCAGGTGTGTAACGAACCCTCTTTAGTAGCTTAACTTGATATATGCTGAAAAGCCGAAATGCCAAAATCATGGCATTTCGGGGACTCGTGAGTATGCGAATGCCCATAGGTTAGTTAGATATGCTAAGTTCGATAATCGGGATCGTTAAAATAGGTAAGGGCAGGATTTTGTGCATCACGGTAAGTTGGGCCTCGAGGGGCTAGAATCGGGCTCAATGGGCTTTTGGGCCCGTTTGGGTAAATTTGGTAGAAAATGGGATCTTTATAAATTTCACATTAAGACAGTTAATACCATTATGGAATATAGGCTGAATGGGTCTAGATGACTAAATCGGCTAAGTAGGGCCCATTAGGGGTTTTTGGGCCCAATAACTCGGTTTTGCTAAAATGGGCTAGAATCGCTGTTTAAACACTTGGAATTGTTGATAATTGATCATGAGCATGAAAACCCTAATAGTTGATAAAATTACTAGATTACCCTTAAATGGTAAAGATTACTATTTTACCCCTAGGTGAAAATGACTATTATACCCTAGGGTTTTATTTTGATTGAAATGCATGTGATACTATTATTGTACATGATATGCCATGATATGTTCATTTTATGCATGGGTTGGGTTATATTGATGGAGGAAGTGTAAGTGGCAATGCCACAGATACCAAAAAGGGGCTTTGCCCTAGTTACCGAAAGAGGCTAGGCCTCATGTTATATAATAAAGCAGCTATGCTGCCAGTGGAGAGTATCGGTTGGGTGGGTCGAGTTATTCCCCACATGGAGAGCTTGGTTGGTACGGGTGGAAAGCAGCGGTTGGGTGGGTTGATAGTTTCCCCACATATGGATATGGGTTTGCATACATGCATTGGGATTTACATGTATTGTTGAAATGGGCTAGTGGGCCATACCGTTTACAGAATAAGGCTTCGGCCTAGTGAGTTTATATATGAAAAAGTGTTAAGGCCCAGTAACTGATATATGAAAAGGCTTCGGCCCAGTGACAGATGAGATTGAATCAGGGCTTAGGCCCAGTATGCTTGTGTTTATATGGGCTCTGAAAGGGCTTTGTTGCACACTGAGTTTCCAAACTCACCCCTTTCTTTAACCTTGCAGGTGAGCCTTGATTTGGAGAGTTGGAGCCGGAGGGGATTCATAGTGGCCATGTAGATCGCATTCGAACGTTTTCCTTAAATGTTTGATTTTTCCAATAATTTCTACTTAATTTATTTTTATTCGGTTTTTGGGTTGTAATAAGGCCGCTATTAATTATTTTTCTTAAATTATTTTTATTTGATATGATATTATTGGAATAGACTTAGGTTGTGGTTTAAAAAAAAAGATACTCGTTTTCAAAATAATGAAACGTCTACAACAAACCCATTTATAAAGTTTAAAAAATCCTCAAATGAATTCTAAACTTAACTTGTTTTTCAAACTATCGCTAAGTTAAAGTGTGGCAACGGTTGTGTGCATGTCTAGGACTGGATCCAATAAGAGCTTGGTACTTAAGCAGCCTACTTGGCTCGCCTCCTCTATTCCGGAATCCTACCTGGTGCACAGCTTCCATTCACTTTAATTCTTAACTAAGATATTCTTAAAAATGCTACGATGGACTTCGAATAAGACATAGTTTTCTTGTAACCTTCCAATGTGACTCGTCAAATCCGGTCGTAACGTTTAGGCCGAGTTTGAGGTGTTACAGTAAAGAAATTAAAAACAGGACTTAATTGCACTTACTTGAAGCTTGAAAAGGTGAAAAACCCTAGCTATGGTGTCTTTGAGATTTTTGGCCAAGAGTAGGAGAAGATGGACAAAATTTTGGCTCATTTTTCCCTTTTTATTTCATTTAATACCTTAATGACCAAAATGCCCTCAATGGCCTTCTTTGCAAATTTTTCCCTCCGTGGGCATTTTTGTCCATCATGCCATAAAATGGTCTAATTACTCAATAAAGGCCTCCAATTTATGAGTTCAATTCAATTTCACACTAAAAGCTTCTAGAACACATATTTTGTAAATTTTACAATTTAGTCCTAACATTCAATCAGGCACTTTATCAGTAAAATTTATTTACCAAAATGTTACTCATGCAATCAATCACATACTAAATCTTAAAACTTTATCGGAAAAAACTTTTCTATGTCGGATTTGTGGTCCCAAAACCACCATTCTAGTTAGGCCTTAATTCGGGATGAATTTGAGTAATTTGGGCTAAATTGTGAAAATAATATTTGAAGGACTAAAATACGAAATTTATGAAATATATGGGCTTATTTGAGCTAAGGGTATATTCAACCAAATACATGTATAAAGAAATTATGCATATTTTGTGATTTTGTGAATTAGGGACTAAAATGTCAAAATGTGAAAATGTGAGGGATAATTTGTAAAATTCCCTAAATATATGTTCATGGATTGATTTGAATGAATGTGAGATTGAACGAATTAAATTTGAATGTGTTTAGATCAAGAACTAAAGAAAATAGAATTAGATTAGGGAAAGTCGAAAATTATTGAGTAATCATTTTCATCCATCTGAATCCGAACGAGGTAAGTCGATATACAAAAGAAATGTGTTAAATTGAGTTATTGTTACTTATATGATGTTAGAATTGTATTCAATGGCTATGAGAGCTGAGGAGGTAAAATTTTGAGATAATTCCGAGTATGTGACGACATATGAAAAGCCCCGTACGAACCTAGAAATAGATAGGATACATATGTCATGACATAAGATTCCTACATGTGATTTCTTGTAAGACCATGTCTAGGACGTTGGCACTGATTTGAAATTTACGTGTAAGACTATGTTTGGGACATCGGCATCGTATTTGATTTCGTGTAAGACCCTGTCTAAGATAGTGGCATCGATATTTGATTACATGTAAGACCACGTCTGGGATTCTATTTGATTCTGAACAGTTCAACGGGCATTCTGAGAAATGAATGAGTATATGAATGTTCATCCGATTCAGGTATGTTTGAATTGTATATGAAATTTGATAATGAGAGGTAAGTATATGTGCAAATGTGGCTATGTGATAAATGAATGAATTTGATGAGAAAAAAATGTATTATATGCAAGTGAGCTATGTCTATAATTGAACTCTATGAGAAATATGAATTTGATATTGTGTTATGCCTTGAGATTCATGAATGATTTGGATTAAAATAGAGTTATGTGATAAGTTTATTTGTATATGGCTTACTAAGCTTTCAAAAGCTTACTTTATGTGTGTTTGCCTTGTTTTATAGATATCGAAGCTACTGGAAGCTCAGGGATCATCGAGGATCATCACCACACTATCGAACTTTGTTTTGGTACCTTTTAAAAATGTGAATAATGAATTATGGCATGTATAGGCTAAAAGTATTTGGTTATGTTTGAAATGTATATATGTTATGCCATGTGATATGGCTAGTTTATGGTTGCAAATACGGTTTGGTTTTAGTATGGAATATGTGATGAAAAATGGTACAATTTGATGCTCATGAATGACCAAATGAAATAGTCAATTTGATATGTGTTTGGATGTGAAATTGGTATAGTTTTGATATGAATTGAGATGGTTTATAATTAGTTATGAAACATATGTTTTGACATGATTTTTGGCTTGTGTTTTGGTATGAATTAGTATGGAAATTGAGTATGAATTGGGATGAGAAATATATGGTAGGAATTGTATATGTTTTGATTGTGAATTGGCTAAAAATTTGGTATGAAATGCATTGATATTGAATGTGTAGGGATGACCCAAAATTGGGTGGCATATTGGCCATGCAAATGGCCTATTTTTCGCCCACACAGGCAGGGACATGGGCGTGTGTCCCTGCTATGTTGCTCAAGGGCCATTTTAAAATGAGCTTTGGTAGACCACATGGTTGAACACACGGGCATGTGCCAGGCTGTGCGGCTAAGTCAGTATACCCCCTTAGCTTGACATGGCCGAGCACACGACTCGACACAGGTGTGTGAGGCCATTTCAAATAGTTACACGGGTTGGACACATAGGCGTGTGACTAGTCAGTATGTATGCCTTATTTTGCCACGGCCTAGACACACGAGCGTATCTAATGCCGTATGAGGCACACGGCCTGACCATATGGGTGTGTGACCTCTGTAACTTTGGAAATTTGTTAAGTTTTGGAAAATTTTGTATGAGCTTGGTTTAGTCCGGACCTTCTTTTAAAGCATGTTTAAGGTCTAATTAACCTATGATAGGAACTTATTGATTATGTTTGAATATGATGTGATGATATATGTGTTATATGTTGTGAAATGCTAGTAAAAGTTCCATTATGTCCGGTAATGCTCTTAACCCTAGTCCGGCAAAGGATACGGTTTAGGGGTGTTACATTTGGTTAGTATCAGAGCTATGATTTATTCGATTCTAGGACTAATGTAGCGTAAATGAGTCTAGCTATACATGCCATATATATGAAAATGTGATAATATGATGAAGCTTGACAAATAAAATGTGTTTTTCGTATAGTAAATGGATCCCGAACGAGAAGTAGCTGACGATGTTGAAAGTAACGCACCGACTCCCGCACAAGGGCCAGTGCCTTCTGATTCAAGAAACGTAACTAGTAGCCACGAGGGAGAGGCAAAGTAAGCCTTCTTACAAATGATGAACGAGTGATTCATGGAATTCGTTCGAACGAATCCGGCTGCTCAACAACCTCCGCCCCCGCTTAATCCTCCTCAGACCTCTATTGTACCTTCGATTATGAATCCAATTTTGTTGAATAAGCCTCCTGTGGATAAGATCCAAAAGTATGGGGCTAAAGATTAGGGCCACAAATGATGATGATGAAAGTGCTGAGTTTTGGCTCGAGAATACAATCTGAGTATTTGATGAGATGTCGTGTACTCCGATGAATGTGTAAAATGTGTCGTTTCTTTACTAAGAGACGAATGTGTAAAGTCTGCGTCCAAGAAATTTCGAGATTATTATAGCCGTTAAAAGGCTAATGTGGGGCATTCGAGCAGATATCGTGCTAGATTGCATTCGAGCTTTAGAGCTCCAGCTACTTCTGTTGCCAATGTTGGAAATGTCTGATCCGATCGACCTGAATGTAGACACTATGGTAAAAAACATCTGGGAAGTTGTAGACTGAATGATCGAGCTTGCTTTAAATGTGGATCTTTAGATCACTTTATCCGAGACTGTCCTTAGTCTATAGAGTAAGAAATTGTGAAAAATCTAAGATCAAGTAACACCTCAGCTAGGGGTAGACCTCCCTGAAATACGGGGAATATAAGTGGTAGTCAAAGAGCTACTAAAGATACAGCTGTTTGATCTGAGGCTAAAGCACCTGCCAGAGCCTATGCCATTCGAGCTCATGAAGAAGCTTCATCTTTAGATGTGATAACTGGTACTTTTTCTCTTTACGATACTTCTGTGATTGTATTGATAGACCCAGGATCTACACATTCGTATATATGCATGAAATTAGTGTACAGTAAGACTTTGCCTATAGAGTCTACTAAATTTGTAATTAGAGTATCGAACCCCTTAGGCAAAAGTGTCCTGGTTGATAAAGTTTGCAAGAACTGTCTGTTGATGTTTCGATATCATTGTTTTCCGACTAATATGATGTTATTACCCTTTTATGAATTCAATATAATTATGGGTATGGATTGGATAACTTTACATGATGCTGTTGTGAATTGCAAACAGAAAACTATTTGAGAAGCAAGAATGATGAAATAGTTCAAATTGAATCTAGTGACTTAAATGGGTTGCCTGCTGTGATATCTTCAATGAAAGCTCTAAAATACGTGAAAAAGGGTTGTGAAGCCTATTTTGCTTATGTGATCTGTTTGAAAGTGACAGAAAAGAAAATTGAACTAGTGCACGTTGTATGTGAATTTCTTGATGTGTTTCCTGAAGAACTTTGGAGATTACCTCCTATCTGAGAAGTCAAATTTGGCATTGAATTGGTACCGGAAACAACTCCGATTTCGATAGCTCCTTATAGAATGGCTCCGACTGAGTTAAAAGAATTAAAGTCTCAGTTGCAAGAATTGACAGATACAAGGTTTATAAGACGAGTTTCTCACATTGGTGTGCTCCGATTCTGTTTGTGAAGAAGAAAGATGGCATGATGAGAATCTGCATTGATTACCGTCAGTCAAACAAAGTGACTATAAAGAATAAATATCCTCTGCCCAGAATTGACAATTTGTTTAATTAGTTGAAAAGAGCTACCGTGTTTTCAAAGATAAATCTCAGATCGGGTTATTACCAGTTGAAAGTAAAAGATTCAGACATTTCGAAAACTGCTTTCTGAACGAGGTACAGACACTATGAGTTTTTAGTTATGCCTTTCGGATTAACAAATGCTCCTACTGTTTTTATGGATTTGATGAATAGAATTTTTAGACCCTATTTAGATTGATTTATTATCGTATTCATTAATGACATTTTGATTTATTCGCAGGATGGATATGAGCATGTTGAGCATTTAAGAGTTGTCTTACAGACTCTGCGTGTAAGCAACTATTCGCAAAATTTAATAAATGTGAGTTCTAGTTACAAGACTAAGAGAGGCAGCTTATCGGTGGTGGAAAACTTTGGCTTCAGTTGTTCCAAAAGAATGAAAAACCTGGGATTTCTTTCAATCCGAATTTCGTAAGAAATATATCAGTTAGAGATTCATTGATCAGAAGCAGAAAGAGTTTCTTAAACTTAAATAGGGTCGTATGTCTATTACGGAATACGAGCGTGAGGTTGTTCGATTGAGTCATTATGCTTAGAAGTGTGTTTCAACTGAAGTAATTTTGTGCAAGAGGTTTGAAGATGGTCTAAATGAAGATATTCATTTGTTAGTTGGTATTTTGGAGATCAAAAAGTTTGTTGTGCTTATTGATCGAGCATGTAAAGCCGAAGAACTCGGGAAAGAGAAAAGGAAGGCTGATTCAGAAGCTAGATATATGAGAAAGAGATCCTCAAGTAAATCATTTCAGTCTGCATCAACGAAATTCCGAGATGATTATAACTGTTCAAAGGCTAATGTGGGGCATTCAAGTAGAAATCGTGCTAGATTGCATTCGAGCTTTAGAGCTCCAGCTACTTCTGTTGCCAGTGTTGGAAATGTTCGATCCGATCAACCTGAATGTAGACACTGTGGTAAAAGACATCCGGGAAGTTGTAGATTGAATGACCGAGCTTGCTTTAAATGTGGATCATTAGATAAATTTATTCAACACTGTCCTGAGTCTATAGAGCAAGAAATTGTGAAAAATTTGAGATTGAGTAACACCTCAGCTAGAGCTAGACCTCCCAGAAATATAGGAATGTGAGTGGTAGTCAAAGAGCTACAAAAGATACAACTATTTGATCCGAGGCTAGAGCACCTGCCAGAGCCTATGCCATTCTAGCTCGTGAAGAAACTTTGTCTCCAGCTGTGATAACTGGTACTTTTACTCTTTACGGTACTTCTGTGATTGCATTGATAGACCCAGGTTCTACACATTCGTATATATGCATGAACTTAGTGTGCAGTAAGACTTTGCCTTAGAGTCTACTGAATTTGTAATTAGAGTATCAAACCCCTTATGCAAAAGTGTCCTAGTTAATAAAGTTTGCAAGAACTATCTGTTGATGTTTCGAGATCATTTTTTTTGATTGATATGATGTTATTACCCTTTGATGAATTCGATATAATTATGGGTATGGATTGGCTAACTTTACATGATGCTATTGTGAATGGCAAATGGAAAACTACTGATTTGAGAAGTAAGAATGATGAAATAGTTCGAATTGAATCTAGTGACTTAAATGGGTTGCCTGTTGTGATATCTTTGATGAAAGCTCTGAAATATGTGAAAAAGGGTTGTGAAGCCTATTTTGCTTATGTGATCGATTCAAAAGTGACAGAAAAGAAAATTGAATCAGTGCCTGTTGTATGTGAATTTCCTGATGTGTTTCTTGGAGAACTTTTGAGATTACCTCTGATCCAAGAAGTCAAATTTGGCATCGAAATCGTACCGGGAACAACTCTGATTTTGATAGCTCCGTATAAAATGGCTCCAACCGAGTTAAAAGAATTAAAGTCTCAGTTGCAAGAATTGACAGGTATAGTGCTCGCAAGACCGAGTTTCTCACCTTGGGGTGCTCCAGTTCTATTTGTGAAGAAGAAAGATGGCACGATGAGAATGTGCATTGATTACCATCAGTTGAACAAAGTGACTATAACGAATAAATATCCTCTGCCCATAATTGACGATTTGTTTGATCAGTTGAAAGGAGCTACTGTGATTTCAAAGATAGATCTAAGATTGGGTTATTATCCGTTGAGAGTAAAAGATTTAGACATTTCAAAAATTGCTTTCTGAACGAGGTACAGACACTATCAATTTTTAGTTATGTCTTTCGGATTAACAAATGCTCCTGCTATTTTTATGGATTTGATTAATAGAATTTTCAGACCCTATATAGATCGATTTGTTGTCGTATTCATTGATGACATTTTAATTTATTTGCGGGATGGAAATGAGCATGCCGGGAATTTGAGAGTTGTGCTACAGACTCTGCGTGATAAACAACTATTCACGAAATTCAATAAATGTGAGTTCTGGTTACGAGAAGTTAGTTTTCTGGGCCATATTATGTCAGCATCCAGTATCTGAGTTGATCTGAGAAAAATTTCAACTATTTTGGATTGGAAGCCTCTGAGAAATATTTTTGAAGTTCGCAGTTTTCTAGGACTTGCTGGTTACTATCGACGATTTGTAAAAGGCTTTCCAATGATAGTAACTCCATTGATGAGATTACTTCAGAAAAATGTGAAATTTGAATGATCCGATAAGTGTCAGAAAAGTTTTGATCAGTTGAAAACTCTTTTGACTGAAGCTCTGATTTTAGTACAGCCAGAATCGGGTAAAGAATTTGTCATTTATAGTGATGCTTCATTGAACGGCCTCAGTTGTGTTTTGATGCAGGAAGGCAAAGTCATAGCCTATGCTTCGAGACAATTATAGCCACATGAAAAGAATTATCCGACGCATGACCTTGACTTAGCTGCAATTGTATTTGCTTTGAAAATCTAGTGCCAGTATCTGTTTGGTGAGAAATGTCACATGTATTTGGATCACAAAAGTCTGAAATATTTGATGACTCAGAAAGATTTGAATCTATGACAGAGAAGATGGTTAAAATTGTTAAAAGACTACGAGCTTATTATTGATTATTATCCGGGAAAAGCTAATGTTGTTGCATATGCTTTGAGTCGAAAATTATTGTTTACATTACGTTCGATGAATACTTATTTAGATCTATCTGATGATGGTTCGATTTTAGCTTAATTGAAAGCGAGACCTTTATTTTTGCTACAGATTATTGATGCTCAGAAAGTTGATAACAAATTGTTAGCCAAACGAGTTCAGTGCGATTCTGATTCTGATTCTGAATTTTGAGTTGATGTTAATGATTGTTTGAGATTTCGAGACCATATTTATGTTTCGAGAAATTCAAAGTTGATTTAGATGATTTTGAATGAAGCTCACAGTAGTAGACTATCTATACATCTAGGAAGTACGAAAATGAATAACGATTTGAATCAGCTTTACTGGTGGCCTGGAATGAAAAGAGATATTTTAACTTTGTTTCGAAATGTTTGATCTATCAGCAAGTTAAGGCTAAACATCAGGTACCATCCAGTTTGTTGCAACTAATTATGATTCCTGAATGGAAATGGGATAAAGTGACGATGAATTTTGTCTCGGGTTTGCCCCTGTTTCTCAGAATGAAAGATGCGATCTAGGTTGTAGTTGACAGATTGACGAAATTAGCTCATTTTATTCCAGTACGATATGACTACTCATTAGATAAATTAGCTAAGCTTTACATTTCCAATATTGTGAGATTGTACGGGGTGCCATTGTCTATTGTGTGAGATAGAGATCCGAGATTCACTTCACGATTCTGGAAGAAATTGCAAAAGGCTTCAGATACAAAATTGCACTTCAGTACTACTTTTCACCCGCAGACGGATGGTCAATCTGAGCGGATCTTTCAGATACTCGAGGATATGATGAGATGTTGCATTCTTGAGTTTGAAGGTACGTGGAAACAGTATTTGCAATTGATTGAATTCACTTATAATAATAGCTTTTAATCGAGCATCAAAATGGCACTGTACGAAGCCTTATACGGTAGAAAGTGCCGAACTTCGTTATATTGGTCTGAGGTTAGTGAAAACAAGATATACAGGATTGATTTGATAAAAGAAACAGAGCTGAAAGTGACAATGATCCGTGATAGTCTGAAAGTAGCTTCTGACTGTCAGAAATCATATGCGGATTTGAAACGAAAAGATATTAAATTTGAGATCGGTGGTGAAGTGTTTCTGAAAGTGTCTCCATGGAAGAAACTATTACGGTTCAATAGAAATGGTAAATTAAGTCCAAGGTTTATCGGACCGTATGAGATTATAGAGTGTGTCTGGTCAGTTGCGTATAGATTACTATTACCACCTAAGTTAGAAAATATTCATAATGTGTAACACCCCTAACCTGTATCCGTCGTTGGATTAGGGCTATGAAGCATTACCGTTCATAAGCATAACTACAATCATTAATATATATACATACAATTAGATCATTCACTTGTAATAACATAAAATATAGCATTCTAATATTATAGCAATTATGACATTTAACAAAGATTTAATATAAACCTAAATAATTATTCAACTACTATAATACGTGAGTATACTCTGACTCTTCATATCAACTAATGATAATATTAGTCAACTCAAACCAAGCATTATTTAAATGTCTAATATCAATAGAATTTATAGTTAAAATCGCATGTCAATACATTACACAAACAAATATCTCTGTAATTATTTACAAAGTAACTAACCCAATTAATACCGAAAATCAAATTAAAAAAAGTAAAAAATAAACAACCACATGAATCGCGTATGCGTGCAAATACCATGCAATAGTTCATTTATGAAACTAGCCTTTATGGTTTTAATGAATGTTTTATCATAGTAACCAAATATGTATGATTAAATATATATATACCTATATATTTAATTTAATTACATATAGATATTTCATTCTTGTCAATGAACAGAGAGTACAACCAAACTCCCAATCCTTATAATCTAAATCATTATATCTTATAAATATATAATTCAAATAATACATCAACCATTTCATTACAAATATAATCACAAATGCCAAATCCTAGGTAGCTCAAAAATAATATCCCTATCTCCATCTCATAGCCGAATATCATTTCTATAATCATAGTCATTTTACTAATTTACATAAATATATATTAGTAACATGAAATTTCCTTATATCATAATAATAAACATATTAAGACAAAGACATATCATATTCGGACATGATAAACCAACCTATAATGTCGAATCATGTTATTTCGAACCACTTACACAACCAAAATTATCATCACCAAAAATTGAATTAGATCAGGGAAAGTCGAAAATCGTTGAGTAATCATTTTCATCCATCTGAATCCAAACGAGGTAAGTCGATATACAAAAAAATGTGTTAAATTGAGTTATTATTACTTATATGATGTTAAAATTGTATTGAATGGCTATGAGAGCCGAGTATGTAAAATTTCGAGATAATTCTGAGTATGTGACGATGTATGAAAAGCCCTATATGAACCTAGGAATAGTTAGGATACATATGTCATGACATAGGATTCCGATATGTGATTTTGTGTAAGACCACATCTGGGACTTTGGCATCAATTTGAGATTTACGTGTAAGACCATGTCTGGAACATCGGCATCGTATTTGATTTCATGTAAGACGCTGTTTGGGATAGTGGCATCGATATTTGATTACATGTAAGACCATGTCTAGGATGTTGGCATTGTACGAGTTTTTTGAGCTATCTACGTATCCTATTGATTCTGAACGGTTTAACGGGCATTTCAAGAAATGAATGAGTATATGAATGTTCATCCGATTCAGGTACGTTTGAATTGTATATGAAATTGGACAATGAGAGGTAAGTATATGTGCACTTGTGGCTATGTGATAAATAAATGAATTTGATGAGAAAAAAATGTATTATATGCAAGTGAGCTATGTCTATAATTGAACTATATGAGAAATATGAATTTGATATTGTGTTATGCCTTGAGATTCATGAATGATTTTGATTAAAATAGAGTTATGTGATAAGTTTATTTGTATATGGCTTACTAAGCTTCCAAAAGCTTACTTTATGTGTGTTTGCTTTATTTTATAGATATCGAAGCTACCGAAAGCTTAGGGAGCATCGAGGATTATCACCACACTATCGAACTTTGTTTTGGTACCTTTTGAAAATGTGAATAATGAATTATGGCATGTATAGACTCGAAGTATTTGGTTATATTTGAAATGTATATATGTTATGCCATGTGATATGGCTAGTTTATGGTTACAAATATGGTTTGGTTTTAGTATGGAATATGTGATGAAAAATGGTACAATTTGATGCTCATGAATGACCAAATGAAATAGTCAATTTGATATGTGTTTGGATGTGAAATTGGTATAGTTTTGTTATGAGTTGAGATGGTTTATAATTAGTTATGAAACATATGTTTTGACATGATTTTTTGCTTATGTTTTGGTATGAATTAGTATGGAAATTGAGTATGAATTGGGATGAGAAATATATGGTAGGAATTGTATATGTTTTGGTTGTGAATTAGATGAAAATTTGGTATGAAATGCATTGTTATTGAACTTGTAGGGATGACCCAAAATTGGGTGGCATATTGGCCTTGCAAATGGCCTATTTTGCACCCACACGGGCAGGGACACAATTGTGTGTCTCTACCATGTTGCTTGAGCACCATTTCAAAATGAGCCTGGGTAGACCACACGGTCACACTGTAACACTCCTTACCCAGGTTCGACGCCGGAACCGAGTACAAGGCATTACCAGACAATAACACAACCAATCGCACAAAATTGAGTCATAAAATTTTGTTCCAATTTAAAACTTCTGCATAAAATGTCATACAGTCATTAAAATGGGCCTACGATGCCCAAAACATATTTGGGAGTGGTTTGGGACCAAACTAAGAACTTTGGAAATTTTGGGAACATATGGCTAAAAATAGGGCACACGTACGTGTGGGATAGGGACACGCCCGTGTGGGCAGGCCGTGTGATCACACACGCCCGTGTCCCCAACCCGTGTGGAATTATTGCAAATTTATTTTTCCTTCCGAACCTACAGTGGTTTTCACACAACCGAGCACACGCCCATGTCCTTGGCTCGTGTCCCTCACACAGCCATGACATGCCCCTGTTCTTACCTCGCGTGCAAAACCTTGGGTATTCTGTTTATGACGTTAGCATGCAAATTTGGTCACACGGCACAACACATGCCCGTGTGGGTAGGCCGTGTGACGTCCTGATTCTCCAAAAATTTCATGCAAGTTTCATGCGCCCTACACACATGGCCGTGGTGGCCGACCGTGTGGCCCTAAGTTAGGTTATTTTCCAAGCAAATTATCACCCTAAAACACATGCATACTTAAACTATCTTCACCATAACACACCACAACATCAATAGGCATCTAAATTGCCACATTTGATAGTTTATCTACACATATCACTTCGTCCACATAGAAGCACACCAACCATTCCATGAATTACCTCATATAGGTATACAAACTTTAGTCAACTTTAGCCATGGCATATGGCCTCAATACAAAATGATTTATCAAGAGACATGTACCAATATAGTAGCCAACCCAATTTGACACTTACAACACAGCTTACTCCCTATACATGCCATAGTTCAAAAATTTTCATATTAATATATCAAAAAGAATGTTGTTAATAGTGTGAGTGATCCTCTGACACTTCCCAATCTCTGAGCTGGCTTGACTACTCTATAAAACAAGTAAAAGAGAAAGGAGTAAGCTTTCAAAATCTTAGTAAGTCTATATGTAAATGATTAACATCATACCAACATTCTTAATGCCGTAGGTCTTACCTCAACTTATCAACTTACCCACCTAACCTTACCAATATTCACATACATATCAAGCACATTATTTACATATACTCAAGTTCACATGCACCCTTGCACATACACTTGTCCACATATTCACTAGCTTATATATACACATGCACTTATATACCACATAACCACACAAGTCTCTTTTAGTAAGCTTTCCTATTGAACCCTTCGGAATAACATTCGATACTCGGTGGTTTCAGTACGTAGCTCCACCAACATATAACCCGATTCTCGTGTACACATGATGAACTCTTGATATCACCTATGTGACCCAGCCATTAAATCCCGTAGCTCTCATGTCTACATGGTGTCCAACACTCGAAATAACACATGCGACCTAGTTACATGTGTAATAGCCCGATTTTGGGTCTAGTCGGAACAGTGGTTTCGAGACCACTATTCTGAGGCCAGAGAAAATTATTTTGATATTATTCTCTGTGATATAGCATATTTTTTAAAGGTGCATGAAAATTTTGATAAGTTAATTTTAGAGATTTCTAGCTTAATTTCAAAAAAGGGCTAAATCGCATAAAGTGTAAAAGTTGTGTATTAATGCATAAAGGTGATAAATTGATTTAGAATTAAAATTGGGGGTCTTTAAAAGGCAATTAGGCCCTTTAAAAATGAACGGCCGGCCAAGAGAATAGAAGAGTAGAAAAGTCAAAAATGTTGGGTAAGATATTTTGTAATAAAATAAGAAAAAGAAATAAAATGTTATTTCTCTTTCATTTCCTCTTCTTCTCCACGAAATGGGCAGCAAGAATAAGGGTTTAGAAGCTGGAAAATTTCAGCAACTCATCTCCCTTGATAGTAAGTGATTTTAATGTCTTTTCTTGATGATTTTTACATTTTTGGAACCCCTAAAGCATGAGCTTTCAAAAGAGTGGACTATTTTGCAAATTGATAAAGAGTTTAGGCTTTTGCCATGAACATATATGTGTTGTTTGCTGAGTTTTTATGGAAGAATTTGAGTTGTATTTGTCTAATAAACACCTTTGTGAAAGAAATTTGCATGAAAATGCCTTAAAAGGGGGTTATTATGCAAAGTTGTAAAATAAGTGCTAATGTGTGTGAAAATGATATTTATGAGTTTCTATGGTTTTGTAATGGTTTATTTAGGCTTAAGAAGTGAAGAAATTGAATAAAAATCAATTTTCGAGCATAGGGGCAAAATGGTCATTTTGCAAAAGTCTAGGGGCAAAATGGTCATTTTGCTAAAATTGTGAAATTTGGATTGTTTTAATTAATTTAGTGATTAAATGAGTGAATTTTAATCATGTTAGATCAAGAAAAGCGAGATTTGGGCCTAAATCGGAAAGTATGAGATTATGGACTAAAATGGAGTAATTAACCAGAATTGCCTTCGAGGTAAGTTCGTATGATTAAATAAGCATGATATTCATGTTATTACTAATATTTTTGGAAATTATCTTGCTATGTTGGTATTGGATTTTCTTTATTGGAAATATTGTATATGGAAAGTGACGCCAAGTGTTGAAAACAATTATGTGATGATGGAATGCATTGGGAATTTGATGGAATATGATATTCCATTGGAACAAGTAAGTTTTGAGTAATTGAATTTGGTATTTAATTTTAAATGCCATGATATACTTGTATGATAAATGAATGATGTCCCATTGTCCTGATCATAATAAGGTTATTGAGAAAGAAACCTATTACATGTTTGTTATGTAGCCGAATGGCTATTAGAGAACTAAACAAAGAAAGAGATTGGGGACATATGCTTATGTATGTGTTTGTTTATTGAGATAAAAGTTTAGTAAAAGAAGAATATATGTATTAGACTTGAATGATGTTTACGACACAAAGTCATTGAGCATGTTATATGTCTATATGCGAATGAGTGGACTTGAATTACAAATGTGATTTTGCTATGTGAAATGTGGTAACATGTGAATACATAAGACTCTGTGATGTGAATCCGGGATTAAAAACCCGAAGGCTATACGCGGAGATTATGTCCGGGTTAAGACCCGAAGGCTATATGCGGAGATTATGTCCGGGCTAGAGACCCGATGGCTATGTATGGAGTTTACCAGAGCTAAAGGTCTCGATGACGAGGCGAGTAAAGTCTCGGACTAAAAGACTTCATGGTAACGATTGCTAATGGATATGAATTATATGTTAAATTCTTATATAGGATCATACATGGAGTCATATGGACTAACATGTGTGAACTTATAAAATAAGATACAAGAGCATATGAATAGAATTGGCTTTATTGTACATCTATGGATTATCTTAATGAATTGGAATGAGTCTTTTATTCTTGATGATATTGAGATTTTGTTGTAAACATTGATAAAGCTTGTTAATAAGTTGCTTATTGTTTTCATATGAACTTACTAAGCGTAAAGCTTACTCCCCTTTTCTTTCCCATATCCCCTAGGGTTGCCAGGTTTGCTCGGGTTAGAGGCCGTCAGAGACATTATCACACTGTCAAGTTAATGCTATCGTCGTAAGTAAATCCTAGTGTACCGAGTCTATGGCATGTATAGGGTTGTAATGTTGAGTACGTAATATTATGATTTAGCCCAAGGCATTGGCTTGTGATTAAGGTAGTATGTATTCTTGTAAATTGGCCTATGTCGGCTGATCATGTTATGGATCTATATGATTATTCTTATGCTTGTGTGTTATTATCTATTGTGATGTGGCTCATAGTATGTATGCTTGAGTGATAACTATGACATGGAATTAAGGAAAAATGTGAAAGTAGCTTAAAAATAGAACTTCATAACAGCAGTGACGTGAGTTTGAAAATTCACTAAAAATCATAGAAATCAAATTTGATGATGGATTAGTTATGAAATTGAAGCTTATTATGTCTACTTTCAAATGGAAGAAGCGAAATAGGTGAAGGGATTATATGTTATGAGATATCTGAGTTTGAGTAAAACAGGGCCGGAACAATTTCTGGATCCCCTGTTCCAACTTTGAAAATTCGCCATAAATTGTACAAAAATTATTAGGAGGATTAATTTTTATGTCTAGATTCCTTATTGAGTCTAGTTTTAAGAGAAATAAACTTCATAGTCATATGAAATTTTTACAGGGAGAAAAGTGGTTCGTAATGAGTAGAGGTCAGTGCAGTTGAGTTCTGCAATAGGGGAAACTTTAACTAATAAACTGTACTAAATGGCCCAGCCAAAAATTCTAGAAAAAAATTAGTAGATAGATATATGAGTCTAGATTCGGGAAAAATTTACAGATCTTGATTTCGAGTTTCGTGACTCGAGATATGATTTTTTGAGCGACTATGACGCGGAAAACAGTTTATTCCGAAAATGAAAATGGATTTTGTAAAGTTGTTTAAATTGGTATATTTTGTTTAGTAACACCTCAAGCTCGACTCCGGTGACGGTTTCGGGCGTTGGGGGCATTACAACATGTAACATAGCTCTCGTGTCTACATGATGTACCCCCGGTACCATATATGTGACCTAACTATCTTTAACCCGTAGCTCTCGTGTAGACATGGTATACACCCAGTATTACACATGTGACCTAGCTACCATACATAGTATCTCGTAGCTCTCTTATACACGTGGTGTTCGACCCTCGGAACCACACATGTGACCTAGCTACACATTACCCATATCTTTTGTTTTCTGAAGGTTCAAACGGGAACTTCAATTTCCATAGATTTCCAATTCATAAATATCACCAATAATGCTTCATAATATACATTAAATTATTATACAATTAAAAAAATCAATGTATTACTTACATATAAACCTATCTCAATTACAAAATATGTCAAATTTGCAATTTAATCCGAAATCTTGCCTTTGCCCCGATCAAGGTCAATCCCACGTTCTTCTCGATCTATAATGACACATTTAACTCGTTTAATACACACATTGCTCAATTTAGTCCAAAATCATCATATGGAAATTTTTTGTAATTTCGCCCCTAACTTTCTCAAGTTTTACACTTTAGTCCCTAGGCTCGTAAAATGAAATGTGTTCATTTTTTATACAACTAAGCTGATAAACTGTAAATTATACATATTTCTATCCCACATTTAACACATTTTTGGATGAATTATCATTAGATTTGTGGAATTCGATGCTCCTAATCCTTTAAATTCATGTTTTGTACTTAGGTGAGCATAGAAGAGTGAAAAGAATGAGAAACGGGCCAAAAATGGAGAAAATGGGCCAAAGTAAGAGATCAACACGGCCTGAAGTTCCTCACACCGTAAACTACATGCCCGTGCCACATTAATAGGCTTGAATACGGCCTGGGCTCGATTCACACAGGCTTGCCACATTGGCGTGTCCCTGTCGTAACAGATTTCAATTTCACACGGAAAAAGCTACTTAGGGGCTAAGAAAGACACTCCAAACTCTATATAAAGACCCTAGGAGGCAACTACAAGGGTGTACAATGTCCCTACCAAGACTCAGGGTAGAGGACAGGGAATTACTCGAAGAAAGCTGATTAATCCATCTCAGAAGCCAGGATCTACATCAAGACTAAAGGTCTCCCTTCAATCCTTTCAGGGGTTTTGGGTTTTCTTTATGTTTTTTTTATTTTCTTTACTTTGAGATGTATTCTTTTATAAACATTAACTAAATCCCCAAATACCTGAGGGGTTGAAACCTAATGTGACAGCCCTAATTTGACCCTAGTCGAGAAGTGGTTTCGGGACCACAAAACTGAGTCACGAAAATAATTAAATATTAAATTCTATGCCTATTATTTGTGAAATATGCATGTGTGAAAATTCCATGCTTGGATTTTGTCATTTGGATGAGGAATTAATTAAAAAGGACTTATGTGAGAAACTTTGAAAATATGCTAGGTCAAATTGTAGTGGCCAAATATTGCATGATTTGAAACATGAGGATTTGCATCTCAAATTCCCCATAAATTGAGTAGTGAACGGCATGATGATGATTGAATGATTTTGATATATTTTGTTTCATTAATAAAATAATGAGTAAGTGTTTTATAATATGAATTATAATATTTGTTTAATATAAAAGTTTTTTTTAAGAAAACATATTATATTAATGAACCCATGGTGATAAAAACAAAGATATATGTTATTCTTCTCACCTTTGCCGAAAATAAAGAAAGAAACTAAGTAAAGATGGCTTTGGATAATCGGCCATGGAGGTCTAAAATTCAAGGTAATTTCTTGATTATTTGAGCTTCATCTTGATGAATTGAGTTCCTTGATTGATACCCTCTTTGACCCATGTTTTTATTTATTTTATCTTTGAATTTGATGTCTTGGGAACATTTGGCCGGGGGGAAGTTTTGAATGTGAAAGTTATTTTAGAAATGGAATTAGGAGTGTTTAATGGACTCCATGTTGCTAAAATTCACATGAATTGAAATTTGTAAGCTTAAATTGTAAGAATTTGAGTTGTGTGGCTTAAATTGTCAAAGATGCATTCGGCAATTGATTATAGTTTGACAAAGGGTGTAAAATATTGATAGTTTTAAATGGTACATAGTTAAATGAAGATGGAAGCTTGATAAAATTTTATTAGGAATGAAAATAGGAACAATGTGTATGCGGCCATGATAGAAATAAATAGTTTTGGAATGCTTTGACGTATTATAGGGGTAATAGTTGTAAGATGATTTTGAGCTAATAAAGCTAAGTTTTGTGGCTTAAATGAGTGGTTACATTCAACTATAAAATTATGTTTTAGATTCTTGAATGATTTTGGAGGTGCTTGGCTTGTAAAGGGTCATAGAATGAGTTGTGGAGGTGTTAATTTTAATAATGTATATGGTTTAAAGAACAAATGATATTTGGTCCTTATTGGTTAATTGAGAATTTTGAGCGATGTTGAATGTGTTAAAGAACTTTTGTGAACATTTAGTTAATGGATTTATGGCCTATTAATATATGTATAATTTATTAAAGCATAAGTTTTGTAATTTCCTTAAAAGCTATATGTGCATTCGGCTATGTGGTATGTATGTGTTAAGGTAAGTAAGCTTAATGAAATGTGAATAACATGTATGTATAGTGGAAGGAAAAACAATCGGCCAAACTAGGCTTTTATGCTTTGGAAAATGGAAATTTGTCGTGTTAAGTGTTATATAGTAGTTAACTAAGGTGATTTATATGTATTTTGCTTATATGCTCAATTTATGTTTGTTAAGGTGTATAATGTGATGGCCGAAAATGAGATTAATCAATGATTTGAGTGATGTTTGTGTATTAGAATGGTAATGACTAGGCAATTGCCGAATGTAACCTAGACATAGCAAGTAGTAATTGTCGTGTTTTGAGGATAAAGACCGTTTGTGATTTATGAGAATTTGATGATATTAAAAGTTAATTGAATGTAGCTAATAAGACCTAATTTGTTTTCTTGCTACATTCAACCAAGGGTATGAACAACTGAGTAATAATAAGTTAAATTTTGTTTTAGTTTAAGCTTAAGAACAAAGACATTCGGAATTGGACAAGGGAAAGGCGAAATTAGACGAATAATCGATTCGTAGTGGTTTGACGAAAAATAAGGTAAGTTCCTGAGTATTTGAGTTTGATTCTCTGTAAGTTTTAAGTAATTTAAGTATGCCTTATATTATAAACAATTGATGTTATTTGCATGAATGCTTACAATTGAATATAGAAGTTGAAGTGAAGAAATATGAAATGAAATGATACTAAGCCGTATGGCTAATGAGAAAAATAAATAAGTATTGAGTAATTATGTACGGGACTGAATTGAATATGTCGTGGAATATTTATATATATATGCATACTTATCATAAGAATCAAGATTCTATTATGTTTGTATACATGTATTCGAACGTATTAAGGTGGTATATATGTATATGAAGAGGCCGAATGGCTAAGGTGAATTATGTGTATGATAGATGATTTGTAACCTATTGTTTTAATGGAATAAATTGTGTATATGGCTTATAGCTGAATGGTCATTAGAAATCAAGCTTGTATAGTGAGTTGGACATGTAATCTTTGAGTCTGATTATTGAATGGAAAACAAAAGGGATGAGGTTGCATGTTAAGCTTGTATTCGAATAATACAAATGAGCTACTAATGTGAAATGTTATGTGTTAATATGTGAATGAGGCAAGTGAATTTTGATTGTGATAGATTTTGTGAAATGTATACCTTGCGGACATATATGCATGAAAATGTAGTGAACTATATCCGGGCTAAGTCCCGAAGGGCATTCGTGCCAGTGTATATCCGGGCTAAGTCCTAAAGGGCATTCGTGCCAGTGTATATCCGGGCTAAGTCCCAATGGGCATTCGTGCCAGTGTATATTCGGGCTAAGTCCCGAAGGGCATTCGTGCCAGTGTATACCCGGGCTAGGTCTTGAAGGGCAATTTCGCCGGTGTTATATCCGGGCTAAGTCCCGAAGAGCATTCGTGCTGGTGAAACATCTAGGTTAAATTCTGCAAGCTTTATGCGAGAATCTCATCTGGACTTAATGTCCGCAAACTTTGTATTCGTACTGTATCCGGGTTTAAAGACCCGAAGGCTAAATGCTGGAGTTTCAAGTAAGATTTCAATATTGAGTATCCGCAGTAAATTACCATCAAGTAAGTATTATGCATTTAAGATATTCAGGTATGTATTACTTACTCATCGGTAGATTGATTTCGAAGTAAATTAGTAGTATCAAAGAGGAATGTAAATGTGATTGATAATATAATTTCAAATATGTGAATGATCTATTTGGTCAATGGTTGTTAATATGTGAAAGTAATTGATTTAAAATATAGTGTATGAATTTTAAGTAAATAAAAGTATGTATGAAATTATCCATATGTATTAGTGTATATTCGGCCAAAAAGGTCTTATGATTTGAGAATGGGTCGTATTCGGCTAGATGTGCAAATTTAAGAGAAGGATTATATTCTGACAACTAGCGTATATGTGATAAGGAATATGTTTGATTCTTTATGTACCTACACGGTAATTTAATTCATGTCATGTGAAAATGCTAGAAGATATTGATGTGATTATGAACTAAGGAATTAAGTTCTATGTATGTAGGTACATTGTTGTATGTGCACGAGATGAGTACATATGAGTACAAAGACTTAGTATTGTGTGTATGATATGTACTTACCATGTGAGCCCAATTTCGGTTAATGAAGAATATGTTTAAGAATAAATCATGAAAAGGGTTATATGTCAAGCTAAATGAGTAGGGACTCTATGAAATTGTTCTTGATAGATTATGATATGACAATGCGATCCTAAATATGGAAATTGAATATGGTTAAAGTATTACGTTTAATTTGATTGAATTAAAAGTATATAAAGAAATGCACATGTGAATATTCAAACATCTTGGTCATTATTATGAAATTATTTATGTGTTAGCTAAGTGATGCGTTTATTGAAATTATAGTTCGATATGAGCTCTAAAATTAACTTTATCGAATAGAAGAAATGAATGAACAATGATATTGATTGAAACCATTTGTGACTTAGAACTCAAGGTTAAAGATATGTCAATTAAATTATGAGAAATTTGGTTAGTTATATTCGGTCAAATGAGACCGTACTCAGGTTCAAGTATATGAGATACTCGTTTTTGATTCAACAAGATTAATGTTTTGCTTAAGACTTACTAAGCTTATGAAAGCTTACTCTGTTTGTTTTGTGTCTTTGTTTTTATAGATTGTGGATTCTGACTACCAGCTCGGGGATCGTCAGCACCTCGTCACACTATCTACTATTACGGTAACCATGTGTTTGGTCTTAGCTTATGGCATGTATAGGGTGGACAACAAGTAGAATGATACTTTGATTTTTGTATATAAGTCATGTGAATATGCATATTATGGAACTTTCTTGTATAAGTTTTTTTTTTTTTAATTCGAACTTTAATTGTGTCTAAAAGGTTTAGGAAATGAATAATCTTTATTCAAGAAAATGTTCAAATTTTTACCGTCCTAATCCAGTTTCTAGTTTTTGGTAACACCCCGTCCTATTCCGGCGACGGTTACGGGATAGGGGTGTTACATTTGATTGGTATCAGAGCTATGATTTAGTCGGCTCTTGGACTAACGTAGCGTGTGAGTCTAGCTATACATGCCATATAAGGATAAAATGATAGTGTGATGACTTCTGACAGTTAGAATGTGTTTTTTGTATAACGATGAATCCTGATCCCAATCGAGCTGTAGCAGATGAAGATGAGGGTGTTACGCATGCTCCCGCGCAAGGGACAGTGCCAATTGACTCTCAGTCGAGTTCGAATAATCAAAATGATGAGATGAAACAAACCTTTTATACTATAATGAATGAATGGTTCTCTGAATTTGTGAGAAATAACCCGGCTACACAACCTCCTCCACCCCCGAATAATCCCCTTCCGATACCTATTGTGCCTTCTGTGACTGATCCATTGAGATCGAGTAAGCCTCCGGTTGACAAGATTAGAAAACACAGAGCTGAAAAACTGGGTAAAAGAAAGAGAAAAGTTGATTATAAGGCTAGAGATTTCCGCAAATTGTTAACGAGTAAAACCTTTCAGTCATCATCAAAGAAATTCAGAGAATATAACAGCCAATCTAAAGCTAATACGGATTATTTGAGATGAGATCAAGACCGACTTTCGTAAAGTCGCAAGTTGCATCAGTTGCTATCACGAGTAATGCTCGACCAAAAAGAATTGAGTGTAAGCACTGTGATAAATGGCATTCGGGGAGATGTAGATTTCTTGACCGTTTCTGGTTTAAATGCAGATCAGCTGATCATTACATTAGAAATTATCCGAGATTAGTGAAGCAGAATACTAATTTGAATGGGAGACCTACTAATACTGCGACGCGAAGTAGACCACTCAAGCATACGGGTAATGATAGTGGCAGTCAGAGAGGGACTAAAGACATGGCTGTTTGATCTGAGGCTCGTACACTTGCCAGAGCTTATGCCATCTGTGCTCGTGAAGAGGCTACTTCTCAAGATGTTGCTACCGGTATTTTTACTCTCTTCGATACTGATGATATTGCTTTGATTGATTCCGAAACTTTGGCATCTAGTAAGACCTTATCTATTGAGTCTACTAAGTTTATAATTTGAATGTTGAAATTCTTTTGGGGCTATTATGTGTTAAATGATATGTTGCTACCTTTTGGTGAATTTTATATTATTATCGATATGGATTGGTTAACCGAGCGTGTTGCTATAGTGAATTGCAAAAGGAAGACGATTGATTTGCGATGTTCGAATGATGTGATAATTAGAGCTGAGTCAACTGATCTGAACAGGTTATCATCAGTGGTAATTTCAATGCTGGGGCATAGATATATGAAAAAGAGTTGTAAAGATTATCTTGCATATGTACTAGATGATAAATTATTAAAAAGAACATTTGAAACTTGTGCTACAGATTCTGCGTGATAAGCAGCTTTAAGTGAAATTTGGCAAATGTGAGTTCTGGTTAAAGAAGGATAGCTTTTAGGATTTACACAATACTAAAGACATTTGTGAAAAACTCCTTGATGATAGTGAAATCGTTAATAAGGTTACTACAGAAAGACTTGAAAATGAGACAACGGCGGAAGTTAGAATTTCTGAGCTATTACGAGTTTATCATTGGTTATTATTTGGGAATCCAAGAAAGTTGTTAATAATGTGGACGCCAAACAAGCTAAATGTGTTTCGAAAGAGGATTTAGAGTTTCTGACTGATGATGATTATTTAAAATTCAGAAATCGACTATGTGTTCCGTGTAAGTTAGAGAACAGCAGCAAAGTGTCAGAAATCGTACATGGAAATTGAAACAAAATAATTATATTATATAGTATTAAATTAGGGATAGAGTATTTCTAAAGGTCTCACTATAGTGAAAGATGTTCAGATTCAGCCGTGTAGTAGATTGAGCCGAGATTTAACGTACAGTACGAGGTTATGATATGGATTAGGCCAGTTGCTTACAGATTAATTCTGCCACCTGAACTTGGAAGGATTCACGATGTTATTCACGATGTTTTCCATGTCTCGATACTTTGTCGGTATAGATCTGATCCCTCACATGTGATAAAACCATCAGAGGTTGAAATTCAGTCTAATTTAAGCTATGAGGAGGAACCGATTCATATTCTTGCACAAGAGGTGAAAGAATTACGAAATAAGAAAAATCTCGTTAGTTAAAGTTCTATGGTTTTAAACACAGAATCAAGGAAGCAATTTGGGAACTCGAGGACTCAATGAAAGAATGTTTCCTAAATTTATTCACTGGTAAGATTTTCAGGGACGAAAATCCTTAAGGGGGAGAGTTGTGACAGCCCTAACTTGACCCTAGTCGGGAAATGGTTTCGGGACCACAAAATCGAGTCACAAAAATAATTAAATATTAAATTCTATGCCTATTATTTGTGAAATATGCATGTGTGAAAATTCCATGCTTGGATTTTGTCATTTGGATGAGGAATTAATTAAAAAGGACTTATGTGAGAAACTTTGAAAATGTGCTAGGTCAAATTGTAGTGGCCAAATATTGCATGATTTGAAACATGAGGATTTGCATGTCAAATTCCCCATAAATTGAGTAGTGGACGGCATGATGATGATTGAATGATTTTGATACATTTTGTTTCATTAATAAAATAATAAGTAAATGTTTTATAATATGAATTATAATATTTGTTTAATATAAAAGTTTTTTTTTTTAAGAAAACATATTATATTAATGAACCCATGGTGATAAAAACAAAGATATATGTTATTCTTCTCACCTTTGCCGAAAATAAAGAAATAAACTAAGTAAAGATGGCTTCGGATAATCAGCCATAGAGGTCTAAAATTCAAGGTAATTTCTTGATTATTTAAGCTTCATCTTGATGAATTGAGTTCCTTGATTGATACCCTCTTTGACCCATGTTTTTATTTAATTTATCTTTGAATTTGATGTCTTGGGAACATTCAGCCAGGGGGGAAGTTTTGAATGTGAAAGTTATTTTAGAAATGGAATTAGGAGTAAAATTCACATGAATAGAAATTTGTAAGCTTAAATTGTAAGAATTTGAGTTGTGTGGCTTAAATTATCAAAGATGCATTCGGCAATTGATTATAGTTTGATAAAAGGTGTAAAATATTGATAGTTTTAAATGGTACAGAGTCAAATGAGGATGGAAGCTTGATAAAATTTTATTAGGAATGAAAATAGGAACAATGTGTATTCGGCCATGATAGAAATAAATAGTTTTGGAATGCTTTGACGTATTATAGGGGTAATAGTTGCAAGATGATTTTGAGCTAATAAAGCTAAGTTTTGTGGCTTAAATGAGTGGTTACATTCAACTATAAAATTATGTTTTAGATTCTTGAATGATTTTGGAGGTGCTTGGCTTGTAAAGGGTCATAGAATGAGTTGTGGAGGTGTTAATTTTAATAATGTATATGGTTTAAAGAACAAATGATATTTGGTCCTTATTGGTTAATTGAGAATTTTGAGCGATGTTGAATGTGTTAAAGAATTTTTGTGAACATTTAGTTAATGGATTTATGGCCTATTAATATATGTATAATTTATTAAAGCATAAGTTTTGTAATTTCCTTAAAAGCTATATGTGCATTCGGCTATGTGGTACGTATGTGTTAAGGTAAGTAAGCTTAATGAAATGTGAATAACATGTATGTATAGTGGAAGGAAAAACAATCGGCCAAACTAGGCTTCTATGCTTTGGAAAATGGAAATTTGTCGTGTTAAGTGTTATATAGTAGTTAACTAAGGTGATTTATATGTATTCTGCTTATATGCTCAATTTATGTTTGTTAAGGTGTATAATGTGATGGCCGAATATGAGATTAATCAATGATTTGAGTGATGTTTGTGTATTAGGATGGTAATGACTAGGCAATTGCCGAATGTAACCTAGACATGGCAAGTAGTAATTGTCGTGTTTTGAGGATGAAGACCATTTGTGATTTATGAGAATTTGATGATATTAAAAGTTAATTGAATGTAGCTAATAAGACCTAATTTGTTTTCTTGCTGCATTCAACCAAGGGTATGAACAACTGAGTAATAATAAGTTAAATTTTGTTTTAGTTTAAGCTTAAGAACAAAGACATTCGGAATTGGACAAGGGAAAGGCGAAATTAGACGAATAATCGATTCGTAGTAGTTTGACGACAAATAAGGTAAGTTCTTAAGTATTTGAGTTTGATTCTCTGTAAGTTTTAAGTAATTTAAGTATGCCTTATATTATAAGCAATTGATGTTATTTGCATGAATGCTTACAATTGAATATAGAAGTTGAAGTGAAGAAATATGAAATGAAATGATACTAAGCCGTATGGCTAATGAGAAAAATAAATATGTATTGAGTAATTAGGTACGGGACTGAATTGAATATGTCGTGGAATATTTATATATATATGCATACTTATCATAAGAATCAAGATTCTATTATGTTTGCATACATGTGTTTGAACGTATTAAGGTGGTATATATGTATATGGAGAGGCCAAATGGCTAAGGTGAATTATGTGTATGATAGATGATTTATAACCTATTGTTTTAATGGAATAAATTGTGTATATGGCTTATAGCTGAATGGTCATTAGAAATCAAGCTTGTATAGTGAGTTGGACATGTGATCTTTGAGTCTGATTATTGAATGGAAAACAAAAGGGATGAGGTTGCATGTTAAGCTTGTATTTGAATAATACAAATGAACTGCTAATGTGAAATATTATGTGTTAATATGTGAATGAGGCAAGAGAATTTTGATTGTGATAGATTTTGTGAAATGTATACCTTGCGGACATATATGCATGAAAATGTAGTGCACTATATCCGGGCTAAGTCCCGAAGGGCATTCGTGCCAATGTATATCCGGGCTAAGTCCTGATGGGCATTCGTGCCAGTGTATATCCAGGCTAAGTCCCGAAAGGCATTCGTGCCAGTGTATACCCGGGCTAGGTCCCGAAGGGCAATTTCGCCGGTGTTATATCCGGGCTAAGTCCCGAAGAGCATTCGTGCTGGTGAAACATCTGGGTTAAATTCTGCAAGCTTTATGCGAGAATCTTATCTGGACTTAATGTCCGCAAACTTTGTATTCGTACTGTATCCAGGTTTAAAGACCCGAAGGCTAAATGCTGGAGTTTCAATTAAGATTTCGATATTGAGTATCCACAGTAAATTACCATCAAGTAAGTATTATGCATTTTAGATATTTAGGTATGTATTACTTACTCATCGGTAGATTGATTTCGAAGTAAATTAGTAGTATCAAAGAGGAATGTAAATGTGATTGATAATATAATTCCAAATATGTGAATGATCTATTTGGTCAATGGTTGTTAATATGTGAAAGTAATTGATTTAAAATATAGTGTATGAACTTTAAGTAAATAAAAGTATGTCTGAAATTATCCATATGTATTAGTGTATATTCGGCCAAAAAGGTCTTATGATTTGAGAATGGGTCGTATCCGGCTAGATGTGCAAATTTAAGAGAAGGATTATATTCTGACAACTAGCGTATATGTGATAAGGAATATGTTTGATTCTTTGTGTACCTACATGGTAATTTAATTCATGTCATGTGAAAATGCTCGAAGATATTGATGTGATTATGAACTAAGGAATTAAGTTCTATGTACGTAGGTACATTCTTGTATGTGCACGAGATGAGTACATATGAGTACAAAGACTTAGTATTGTGTGTATGATATGTACTTACCATGTGAGCCCAATTTCGGTTAATGAAGAATATGTTTGAGAATAAATCATGAAAAGTGTTATATGTCAAGCTAAATGAATAGGGACTCTATGAAATTATTCTTGATAGATTATGATATGACAATGCGATCCTAAATATGGAAATTGAATGTGGTTAAAGTATTACGTTTAATTTGATTGAATTAAAAGTATATAAAGAAATGCACACGTGAATATTCAAACATCTTGGTCATTATTATGAAAGTATTTATGTGTTAGCTAGGTGATGCGTTTATTGAAATTATAGTTCGATATGAAGCTCTAAAATTAACTTTATCGAATAGAAGAAATGAATGAACAATGATATTGATTGAAACCATTTGTGACTTAGAACTCAAGGTTAAAGATATGTCAATTAAATTATGAGAAATTTGGTTAGTTATATTCGGTCAAATGAGACCTTACTCAGATTCAGGTATATGAGATACTCGTTTTTGATTCAGCAAGATTAATGTTTTGCTTAAGACTTACTAAGCTTATGAAAGCTTACTCTGTTTTTTTTTTGTGTCTTTGTTTTTATAGATTGTGGATTCTGACTACCAGCTCGGGGAACGTCAGCACCTCGTCACACTATCTACTATTACGGTAACCATGTGTTTGGTCTTAGCTTATGGCATGTATAGGGTGGACAACAAGTAGAATGATACTTTGATTTTCGTATATAAGTCATGTGAATATGCATTTTATGGAACTTTCTTGTATAAGTTTTTTTTTTTAATTTGAACTTTAATTGTGCCTAAAAAGTTTAGGAAATGAATAATCTTTATTCAAGAAAATGTTCAAATTTTTACCGTCCTGATCTGATTTCTAGTTTTCGGTAACGCCCCGTCCTATTCCGGCGACGGTTATGGGATAGGGGTGTTACACCTAAGACGAATCTTGTTATTGTTATCTAAACTATATGATAAATATTTGATTTGTTCTTAATTATGTTTTTAATTCTTGAGTTGATATTTCAGGATATTAATTCAAATCGAATGTGCTTATTTTGAGGAGCAAAAGTCCCTGTTTAAGAGTAGATCCAACACAATTCAGCGGAGTTGATCGCAATCCTAGACATAGGACGACGAAAATCTGCCGGATTAGAGTCAAATCTAATATGGGGATCCGTAGATTGAGTTAATGCAAAACTAGGGGTTTTAATTAGAAAGAGATTTCAATTAATCAACCTAGAGTTAGTTGTTCTTATTCTCGACGGAGATATTAACATAATTTAGGGATCTCTACGAATCAAGTCGAATGAAGAAATTGTCTAGTTCAGAGTTAAATAACAAGTAATGTCTAGGTGGATTCTTCCTTGGTTATTGCCTTTATCATTCAGTTTTCCCAAAGTAATTTCCCAATCTACTCTTTGTCGTGTCTTTAGTTAGTTAGAATTTTAGTTTCCCAACAAATCCCTCTTTATTTTTAGGCTAGATAATAGGAAGAAAGTCATTACTAGTACTTTTAGTTCCTTAGATTTGATATTCCGATCTTGCCACTAGCTATACTACTACTCGATAGGTGCGCTTGCCTTTTATCGTGATAATAGTTAGTTTCTAGGTACGATCATTATTATTACTTCATCAAAATCACAATCAAGTTTTTGGCGCTGTTGCTAGGGAACTAAGATATTAGGAACACTTGATTCCTATTACTTTAGCTATTTTTACTTTATTTGCAATTTATTTTCTATTTTTCTTACTAAATTTTTTTTCTTTTTCCTTTCCTTGACAGGTGTCTCTAGTTTATGACTAGAAGAAACCCGTCAGGACCACTATTGTTTGATAACGACTTAGAAGCCACAGTTTGTAGAAACTGAAGAAACATAAGGCGAAGCCTACAGTACATAGAACAAGGATAAGAGAACGAAACCAAACTACTGAACAGATGGATGCAAATCAGGATAATCTACCACCTTTGGTGATAGCCGCAGATCCTATGAATCAAAACCCTATTCCTCGTACTATGTATGATTATGCTAAACTTAATTTAGCTAGTACTAAATCTAGTATTGTTAGGCCTATTATTGCTGCAAATAATTTTGAACTGAAACCTAACATTATTCAAATGATACAACAGTTTGTTCAGTTTGATGGTTTGCAGGATGAGGATCCTAACTCACATTTAGCTATTTTTTTGGAATTCTACGACACATTCAAAATAAATGGTGTTTCTGATGATGCCATTCATCTTCGGTTATTCCCATTTTCCTTGAGAAATAAAGCTAAACAGTGGTTAAATTCTCTACCCAGAGGATCAATCACTACTTGGGAACAAATGACCGAAAAGTTTTTACTCAAATATTTTCTGTCGGCTAAAATGGCAAAGTTGAGGAATGATATCTCTTCTTTTGTGCAGATGGTTTTAGAAACACTCTACGATGCTTGGGAGAGATACAAGGATTTATTGAGAAAGGTGCCCTTACCATGGGTTACCTCTATGGTTACAAGTTCAAACTTTTCACAACGGTTTGAACCCTTCAACGAGACAGATGATTGATGTAGCCACCGGTGGAACAATCAATAACAAAACACCAGAGGCAGCTTATGAGTTTATAGAGGACATGTCACTGAAAACTATCCGTGGCAAGTCATGAGAACAAAGCCGTAAAAAGCTGCCGGAGTTTTTAATATTGACGCGGTCACCATGCTTTCTAATCAGGTAAAACTTCTTAATAAAAAGATTGATAGTTTCGTTGGTTCTACGCAGGTACATCCAGCGATGCAATGTGACTCAACTTTAGGAAACATGAGCAATTCAGAGTACTCCTCTTATGGACATGGCATGAAAAACGAGCAAGTCAACTATATGGGTAATAATCCTTGACCTCAAAACAATCCTTATAATAACACTTACAATGCAGGTTGGAGGAACCACCCTAACTTCTCATGGGGAGGACAAGGCAATCAAGGAAATCAGAGACCACCACCCCCTCTGGGATTTCAACAACCACCTTATAGCAAGAGAAAAAGCTGAACCTTGAGGAGATGCTCACAAAATTTATCTCCGTATCAGAAACCCATTTTAAAAACACCAAGATGGCACTTAAAAACCAACAAGCATCCATTCAAGGACTCGAAACTCAAATAGGCCAGCTTGCTAAGCTAATCTCTAAAAGACCATAAGGTGGTTTGCCGAGCAACACCGAGACTAACCCTAAGGAGCAACTCCACGTCATTGACACGATTGATGAAGGAGGGTTAATTAAAACCAAATCAGAGCCAAGATAGGAAACTGTGGTAAGTAAAGGTAAAGGTGAGGTAAGTCGCAAAGAACTAATTGTCAAAGAGTATAAGCCTCGTGTCCCATACCCAAGTGTAACAAGGAAAGATACACAGATGAACAATTCGGTAAATTCCTTAAACTGCTAAAGAAATTACACATTAACTTACCATTTATTGAAGCTCTTTCACAGATGCCAAATATGATTAAGTTCTTCAAGGACCTCTTAGCAAACAAACAGAAATTAGACGAATCGTCACATGTGGAGCTAAATGCAGTTTGCTCAACCATTTTGCAGAACAAGCTACCTAATAAATTAAAATATCCAGGGAGTTTTACGATCCCTTGTTTACTCGGTAGCTTAGATGTTAAAAATGCCTTAGCTGATCTAGGGGCTAGTATAAATGTGATGCCCTATAAACTATTTAAACAACTACGTCTTCGGAAACCCAAACAAACTAGGATGAGTATTCAACTGGCTGATAAAACCATTAGATTTCTTAGGGGTATAATCGAAGATGTTCTGGTTAAAACTGACAAATTCATATTCCTAGTGGACTTTGTTGTTTTAGACATAGATGAGGATAGCAATGTGCCATTAATTCTAGGGCTACCCTTCTTAGCAGCTACAATGACTATAATTGATGTAGGCACAAGTGAACTCACACTTCGTGTAGGTAATGACACAATTACTTTACAAGCTCAAAATTCTAATAAGACTGTTAATGATAAAGATTTTATTACGAGTCCTTGTAATAAGAATGATCTCACTCTCCAACCTTCTCTGCAAGGTACTCCTCACGAAAGTGCAACTGAGCCATATTCGAATTTATACGAGGACAAGGGAACAATCCATGAAGAATGGATGCTGCAAATCGAAGAACTAGACGAGTGGTTGAACTACCACCAAGGGAAACCTAAGATATGCCACATCGAACAAAGGCATCACCATGATGACCCTAAGGTAAAGATGAATCAATATAAGGCAGGGGATAAGGTATTATTAGAGGAGGAGGATCCTCGAATTTCAAATTTAGAACTTCATACTGATGATACACCTCCCTTTACAGTAGTGAAAATTTTTCCCTATGGTACAATTGAGATAACACATAAAGAATTCGGCACCTTCAAGGTAAATTATACTCAACTTAAACCTTATCTTGATAATAAAAATGATAGCAAGAGAGAGGAGCTTCAACTCCTAAAACCACTGTGATTGTGCAAGCCTGAGAAAAGTCGAGCTTAGACTATAAACAACGCTTCTCGAGAGGCAACCCGAGCGCTAACATTATTAATTTCTTAACTTAAGCTTTTAACGTATATATCATAAACTTATATTCTTGAATGCAAATTTTCCAAAGCCACACGGCCAGGCACACGGGCGTGCCTAATGCCGTGGAGATACCACGGGAGGAGACATGGCCGTGCGGCAGGGCCGTGTGAAAATGGGGTAAAAATTTTCCCAGACACGGTCTTCGACAAATAGCCACGGCTGTGCAATAAGGCCACGGCCAAGCCTGCTAAATCAACACGGGCGTGTGACACGCCCGTACCCTTAAGCCATGGTCAAAGCTGAAAAATTAGCACAGGCGTGCGACATGCCTGTGCCTGATGCCCGTGGTCGAACCTGATAAATCAACACGAGCTTCTGACCTCATACACGAGTGTGGGAGAAGTGAACAACAAAGGACACGGCCGTACGACACGGTCGTGTGCCCTAACACGCCCATAGAACACTGGCGTGGGCCACTAATCAAGCGCGCCAGAACCCTAAAATTTTGAACCACAGGGCTGAACACGAAACACACGAATGTGTGCCACGCTCATGTACCCCAATTCCTATATAAACTCCTCACTATTCATCATTTTCCCCACTCAAAACCCTAAACCCTCTCCCACCGCCGCTCATACCAACCACTCTTAGCACCACCGACGACCTAGCCTAGACCACCACACCACAAAAATAACTCCTACCTCCTTCAATCACCCATTTCTTCCCTACCCACGACCAAAACACCAAGTCACACCCATTCTCTCCCTCTCCACGACTATGCGCCACCACCATGACCGTGTGGCACCACCACGACCGCGCACCACCATCACATACCCATTGGTTCCCCTTTCTCCCCTTTCTTTTAACTTTTATTTTTATTTTTATTTATTTATTTATTTATTTATCTATTTTCCCTATATTTTTCATTACTCAATTGCTTCTCATATGATTATCATGATATATTGAGTTGGAATAATTATGCCATTTTGCATTACCCTTTGGCTGCCATTTTTTGCTATCTTAAGTAATTGATTCTTAGTGCATGTTGCTGTTAAATAGCAACCATTATCTTCATTTCTTTTGTTAAGTTCTATGCTTAGGATAATCCGAACACCAAATTTATTTCTTGAAATTAACTTTTGCATTAAGTATTTATTAGTTCCTGACTAAACAACTTAAGTTTTGATTAGCTTTATTCGCCACTTAGTTGGTTAGATTATGAACACTGATATTCCATGTCCATTTTTTTTCATTAACAATGGTTATTCTTTTGCTCTTTTAGGAACAATGACCCCTCCTCATGGGAAAAATACCGCTGTCCCCGTTTCCAAGAAACAAAAAGGGCCTGGTACCTCTTCTAGTGCCACCGTAGAGATTCGACATCCATTCCTCCAATTCCTACAAGGTTCCCAAGAGGAACTATTTCAGATACTCAGGGTGAGGCCCTCGAAGTAGGTTGATGTATTGATTGGGCCGCACTAGAAAAGGTCCAATTGGCAGACGCGGTTCGGGCACTGTTGACGACGGACCCGTGGGATCAATTTTTTGATATCGTCGAGCCAACATACCTTGAGCTCACATTAGAGCTCTGTTGTACTTTCCATCTACAGACGATCATGTCTCAGCATGATGATCCCAGAACAGTCCAGTTCTGACTCAGTGGTTTGGTACGCCAATTAAGCGTACTTGAGTTCGGTGTAGCTCTAGGCTTATATATCGACAGATTCATGGAGGAGGAAGACCTCTCCGAGCTTCACCGCCATATCCACTACTCTCCTTCCAAGTGTTGGCGGGCCCTTGTCCCTGTTTCAACCACCTACAACCCTACTCGCTCCAAGGCGACAGCTCTCACCCCATCACTGAGGTACCTTTATGCCCTACTCGTACATACATTGACGGGCAGACGAGAGACCTCCGGCGTCGTCAACACCCACAATGCCTATTTTCTGTGGAGTATGGCACACGGGCACGTGTTCGACCTCGCCTATTTCATCACCCTAACCATTCAACATCAGACAGAGCAGCATCGTAGGGGGTAATTTCGACAGGCCCATATGTGACTTCCTGGCTCACCACTTCGGTTTCCTCAACACCGCAGCACAATCATCCTCTTTCACTCTTATCGACTAGATGTCCCACAGGGCATCCAAAGCATGCTACACATGAGGATGATCGAGCGCCGGGGTGGGATTGATCCTCTACTATACCACCTAGCTCAGTCTACTGATCAGGAGGACCCAGAGGACATTACTGATGATGTCCCTCCATCTCACGAGGAGCCACCATCTCAGCCACCACCCATTCACCGTCCAGTTCATGCGGCTACTTCATATGCTGACATATCTAAGTGTCTTACACGATTCGAGCAGCAATGCTTCCAACAATTTGATCACATTGACGCTACTCTATAGTAGATATGCCAGCATCCCCACATTTCATCACCACCCCCACCTCACGAACCATCTGAGGATTAGGACTTTCGAGTCCTCTTATCTTTTTCTTTATTTTCCTTTTTATTTTCTTCTTTCCTTTTATTCTTCCTTTTATTTTACTTAAGCTTTATCTTTTTCATTATTTGAATTTCAATATTCTAAGAACTTAGCTTAATTTATTTTAAACATTTCATATCGGCTATTTCCTAATGAGTAAACTGTGCTAATCTACATTACCTAAAGTTTTATTAATGCTATCGCAGTTTCAAAGAGTATAAAAGCTCAAATCCAACTCTAATGGGAAAACCCTGCCACGACTGCTGGGTTCTACTCGACCATGATCATAGCCACCATGACACTAATCATAATATTCTTTTGGCACAAAGATTGTGAATCGACACCCTTTCCTACAAGTTTCCACACTTCCAATTCAAGGAATTCATCCAATATTCAGGGAGTTTCACTTCTCTCCCTATCTTAAGATTTATGCTTATATTGTTAGTAAATTTAACTTTGTACATTGAGGGCAATGTACATCTTAAGTATGGGGGGTTATTAAGTTTTAAGTTCACTATCAGAAAATCCCTGAAATTTACTCACTTTCACTTTTTGCATTGTTCTCAAATCCTTGAATCTTGGCCTTAACTATTAGAATGAATTCTGATTGATTTATGATTTTCATTTATATATTTAGGATTAAGACATAGGTATTTGTGCTTTGATTATTCAAACTTTAAAGACATTAGAGAATCAAGCATGATAAGTTGGATTTTTTGAGAATTTAAAATTTTTCTAGGTTGTTTTCCCCAAATTTAGGTATTATCTTGAGATTTGAAATTCGCAAGATTGACATCAAAAGCCATAATTCTGGTGAGATTTTTTAGCCTTTTGAGCATACATCCTTTCATGCTCACTTTTATTGCTACTTTGAGTGAGTCAATATTAATCTGTTATTCTAGAACTTGCTTCGATTATACATGTCAAGACCACACCATTGATTTGATATATCGAGATGATGAAAGCACTTAAGTTTAACCCATTTACTCCATAAAAGCCTACCTTTATATTTAACCATTAGTAAGCCCCCTTGAGCCTAACAAACCATTCATTAATTTACCCTTAATATTAACCCATTAACTAGTATTGTTGAAGTCCCTATAATTATTTTGATCCCTATTTTTGTCGATATTTGAATTAAATAATTATCTAGCTATGATTTCCTTTTCAGTTAGTTGAGTTTGTAAAATATTTGATTTGTTCTAAAAAAATGTATATATTTATTTTAGTTGTAATTCGATGTTTTGCATATTTCTATGTAATTATGATCTTCTGATCCTAAACGATGTTATCCAAAAGAAAAAGGCTTTATTCTAGGAATATGTTTCAGTGATAGAGATTTTTCTGGTTAGATGATTTTTTCAGTTCAATCTCGATTCTAGCCTTCTTTTTCAGCTTGTGACCACACCCTTAACCAAAACCCCATTACAACCCTCTAAAGACCTTTTGATCGATGTATCATCTCAATCTATAATGGTGGAGATTTGATTTTCATGCAAGCTTATAGTAATAACTTTTCATGTTGACTAATGAGTGCTTAATTTCTGAACCCTAAACACTTTGAGTGGATAGAGTGAATCCTTAGTGAGGATGTCAACTCTTGTTGATTTTGAATTTAAGGTAATTACTTAGAAGAGGGGAGAAAACCTATGTTTCTGTGATAAAATTCTCAACTTAGATTGTTTGAGACTTTAACGTTCTTTCACTTGAATTCTCAATGTATGATTACTTGTGGATTAGTTTGAAACAGTATTAATACGAACTATAAGTTGAGAAGAATGATTTTTAATTGTGAGTTGAGATTTTGCTTGAGGACAAGCAAAGGCTTAAGTGTGGGGGTATTTGATAAACTGTAAATTATACATATATCTATCCCACATTTAACACATTTTTGGATAAATTATCATTAGATTTGTGGAATTCGATGCTCCTAATCCTTTAAATTCATGTTTTGTACTTAGAGGAGCATGGGAGAGTGAAAAGAACGAGAAACAGGCCAAAAACAGAGAAAATGGGCCAAAGTAAGAGATCAACACGGCCTGAAGTTCCTCACACGAGTAAACCACACGCCCGTGCCACATTAACAGGCTTGAACACGGCCTAGGCTCGATTCACACGGGCGTGCCACACGGGCGTGTCGCTGTCATAATGAATTTCAATTTCACGCAGAAAAAGCTACTTAGGGGCTAAGAAAGACACTCCAAACTCTATACAAAGACCCTAGGAGGTAACTACAAGGGTGTACAGTGTCCCTGCTAAGACTCAGGGTAGAGGACAGGGAATTACTCGAAGAAAGCCAATTGATCCATCTCAGAAGCCAGGATCTACATCAAGACTGAAGATCTCCCTTCAATCCTTTCAGGGGTTTTGGGTTTTCTTTATGTTTTGTTATTTTCTTTACTTTGAGATGTATTCTTTTATAAACATGAACTAAATCCCCAAATACCTAAGGGGGATGAAACTTAAGACGAATCTTGTTATTGTTATCTAAACTATATGATAAATATTTGATTTGTTCTTAATTGTGTTTTTAATTCTTGAGTTGATATTTCAGGATATTAACTCAAATCGAATGTGCTTATTATGCGGAGCAAAAGCCCCTGTTTAAGAGTAGATCCAACACAATTCAATGGAGTTGATCGCAATCCTAGACATAGAACGACGAAAATCTACCGGATTAGAGTCAAATCTAATATGGGGATCCATAGGTCCAATTAATGCAAAACTAGGTGTTTTAATTAGAAAGAGATTCCAATTAATCAACCTAGGGTTTGTTGTTCTTATTCTTGACGGAGATATTAACATAATTTAAGGATCTCTACGGATCAAGTCGAATGAAGAAATCGTCTAGTTTAAAGTTAAATAACAAGTAAAGTCTAGGTGGATTCTTCCTTGCGTATTGCCTTTATCATTCAATTTTCCCAAAGTAATTTCCTAATCTATTCTTTGTCGTGCCTTTTGTTAGTTAAAATTTTAGTTTCCCAACAAATCCCTCTTTATTTTTAGGCTAGATAATAGGAAGAAAGTCATTACTAGTACTTTTAGTTCCTTGGATTCGATATTTTGGTCTTGCCACTAGCTATACTACTACTTGATAGGTGTGCTTGCCTTTTATCGTGATAATAGTTAGTTTCTAGGTACGATCATTATTATTACTTCATCAAAATCATGATCACAAGCCTAGTCGATTCATATTCCTTCTTATAACCACCCTCAATTTCCACTATTTCACAATTTATGCACACAATATTTCATCTTTTACAAACAAGTCTGTTATGAAATTTTCATCAAAAATCATCTAATAAACATGCTCACCACACTTCAAACTTTCATATTCTACCACTAGACATCAAAATACATGAATGTTACTCATGGGTAAAATTTTAAACATAAACCCTAGCTCAAATTAGTGGTAGAAATAGCTAAATCAAGCTATGAGAATTTCAAAAATACGAAGAGCATTAAAAACGGGACTAGGAGGTACTTAAAATCAAGCTTAAAAGTGAACAAAACCCTAGTTATGGAGGACAAGGGATATTCGGCCAAGGAAGAAGATTATGGACACCAATTTTGACTTATTTTTTTCCTTTTAATTCTTTTATTAAGTAAATAACCAAAATGCCCTTCATTAAAACCCTTGGCATTTTTTCCTTCCTTGGGCATTTTTGTCCAAACTATGTTAAAATGGTCTAATTACCTAATAAGGACCTTTAATCTAAAACCCCATTTCAATCAAGTACTTTTATGAATTAAGACACATACTTTTTACTTATTGTAATTTAGTCCCATCTATCAAATTGGACATGCAAATAATGAAATTCATCAACCTACTTTTCCAACAAACATTTAATCATCCAAAAAATGTCAAAACTCAATCGGGAAAATATTTTAGACCTCAAATTCATGGTTTCAAAACCACTATTCCGTTTAGCCCCTAATTCAGGCTGTTACACGCACACACGGGTATGTGCCAGGCCGTGTGGCCAAGTCAATATAACCCCTTAGCTTGACACGGCTGAGCACATGGCCCAGACATGGGTGTGTGAGGCCATTTCAAATAGCCACACGGGCCTGGGCACACGGGCGTGTGACTGGCCATATGGACAAGTCAGTATGTATGCATTGTTTTGCCACGGCCTAAACACACGAGTGTGTCTAATGCCGTTTGAGGCACACTGCCTGACCACACAGGCGTGTGACTTCTGTAACTTTGAAAATTTGTTAAGTTTCAGAAAATTTTGTATGAGCTTGGTTTAGGCTCGACCTTCTTTTAAAGCATGTTTAAGGTCTAATTGACCTATGATAGGAACTTATTGATTATGTTTGAATATGATATGATGATATATGTGTTATATGTTGTGAAATGTTAGTAAAAGCTCCGTTATGTCTGGTAATGCTCTTAATCATAGTTCGATGAAGGATATGGGTTAGGGGTGTTACAATAACTTCCTCAATCAGAACAACTTTACTCATAATAACATCTAGTAGAATCAGAAGAATGGTTTCACATAAATTTTTACCATAAACTTTTATTCCAAACATAATATACCAGAACCCCAGAGATATAAGATATACTGATCATCAACCAATCCAACCAACCATGTTTTCTTCTAATATTAAAATTAGCTAACACTCTCATACAATAAGAATTTCATCAGAAAACAAGCAATCACATATATATTTGAGGATAAATGAATACATAAAACACCCAGGGGTTTCTTTATAATCTATTCAATTACAATTACTACACTCAGACATCTTTACGATTCAAATATCATTTTTCTGACTAATTTTTGTCATCACAATCTCGTGTTATTCCATTCACTAATGAAAATCAATCCGAAAGAAATTCCAACAAACACATGCTTTGGACATTATCCCTGAATGAATTGATTAGCTAAGATTAACTCTTTCTTTAACGGTGTCATTGCGACATGTGAACGATCTTTAGAAGAACCTGACATATTTTCCAAAACTGCATTCACTTGCCAACCTATTTTCAATTTTAATCACGTTATTAGTTACTCCGTTATTGAACTCTTTAGTTTCTCACTTGCAAGCTCATCCAACTTAAATCTCGTAAAATTTCGTTATAAGAATATCACATTGGTAGGGGGTGAGATCATAAAGCCTCTAACTCAACTCTCATATCTATACACACATGTGACTTAACATTCATCTCTATCATATTATCATCAGAGTTATGTAGTTCACTTTAGGCAACTTACACACACATATTCATGTTTCATGAACTTTCCGATTATCTTATTCAAATAAGTGCAATGATACAGCCTACCGCATCAATGTGTTAGAAATGATACATTGGGATGGATGTAAAGCTAAGCAAATTGCTTCCGTTCTAAGAATAGAAGATTGTGTTGGTTGTAAGAGATGTGAATCCACTTGTCTAATGAATTTCTTGAGCGTTCGAGTTTATTTATGGCATGAAACAACTCGAAGTATGGGTTTAGCTTATTGATACGGTCCAGTTGAATACATTTTGAATCCATTTGATTTTTTTACTGAAAAAACTCGTGCTCAAAAAGGTTTTTTTTAGCACAGGTTTTTCTGGTCCAAGTGTATATTGTCTTTACCACGAATTATTTTCCTTGGTTAACAATAATTGTATTTTTTCCATTCCATAAATTTTGAGTAGGTCTACTTATCACATTCACTTAGTCAAACAAGTTAGGCACATAACATCATACGAATACCAAACAGACATGGATGAGCTTACCACAACATAAACTTTCTTTTCATTTCACTTTTCCATGTTTCACGACTTATGGTCATTTCATATTATACATTATCACATACATATCATGAACTATCATTCATGCCTTTTTCCAAGTTTCACTTATTACAAACACATTTTCAAATACCTTGGTATCACTTTCAGTGTTTTCGTAAGTAGCTTAGTTGGAAACATCTCTCTCTTAATAAAACAATTTCATCGGAGTCAGGAGATATCACATTATCACAAGTTATATGGCATGCATAGCTAGACTCTCACACATGCTAGGTTAGTCCGAGAATCGACTAAACCATAGTTCTGATACCACTAAATGTAACACCCCTAACCCGTATCCGATGCCGGGGTAGGGTTCGAGGTGTTACCGGACTTAAACATAAACATCCACGCAAAATCAGGCCATAAAATTTCGTTCAATTTAAAACCATTCGTACTTAAGCATTTCGTCCCTTATACGAGTCTACAAGGCCCTAAACATACATTGGAAGTGTTAGGGAATAAACTGAGAACTTTTGAAACTTTTACAACACTTAAAAAATTTTCATCCTTTAGAGAGTCACACGCCCGTGTTGGTAGGCCGTGTTGTCACACACGCCCGTGTCCTTAGCCCATGTAACTCTCTGTTTATAACGTCATCAACAATTTAGGGTCATACAGCCAAGTTACATGCCCGTGTGCTAGTCCGTGTGGCGAATTTAACTTTTACATTTAAGGTGCAGACTTCACACGGCCTAGGCACACGCCCATGTCCTATGGCCGTCTCCTTCACACGGCCGAGACACACGGTCGTGTCTTAGCCCGTGTGTTTACTATTGGGCACTCTGTTTCTTAAAGATAGGGTGCAGGGGACACACGGCCTATTCATATGCTCGTGGGGCTGACCGTGTGTCACAGACGCCCGTGTGTCTACCCGTATGGGCAACTTTAAGGTTATTTTCCAAGCCATATGCCACCCTAAACTTCACACACATATTTATACATCTCAATAGCATTTAACAAGGCATTATTTGGCAACCAAACATCCACTAACATGGTTTGAACATGGCATTTCCCAACATCAAAGGCAATAACACATGCATGCTTATATAAATAGGTTTACAACCCAATTAGCCCATACGAACCAATTTATATGACTACTGATTTAGGTCCTTAATCAGTACAAGTCAATACATTTGGCCATATCATAAAGACATATATACAAAACAACTAAGTCCATGTACATGTCATAAACTCAAAGGTTTGCAGTCATTTACCCAACATAATAGCTTGATAGTGTGATAGCATCTCCGGCGATCTCCAACCCAAGCTAGCATACAACCCTAAAAGATATGGAAAAAGAAAGGAAGTAAGCTACAAAGCTTAGTAAGTTCATATGAAAACGATAAGCACCTTAAACATAACTTAATTATGCAATTTATAAGGTGAGAGGTGACATAAATGTCATTAAGACTTTCATAATCATAACTTGTTTAATCATACCCTTTTTACAAGAGTTCATCTCTTATTGAGTTTATTACTTACGAGTATTTTTACCTATCATTTACTAAGGCCATCATTATGGACACAAAACAAATTACCGTAATGCCCACAATTATATCTTATCCGTCCACATTGACTGCCTTATCGAATTTGAAGGTATAACTTAACATGTTTTGCCATTAGCCTAACAACCATAACCTTCTATTCGTATCTAAACTCATCATAATAAACATGCACATAATTCATGAATATTCACCTTTCAAAATATATATTTTGATATCTTCAATTCATTTAAAACTCATATTAGCCCATAAACATTTTAATAGGCAATTATGCCAATCTTTCCTTTTCTCTTATGTCCGACAAATCACAATTGTCGGCAAACATTTATGCTATATCTTAACTTAATTTGGCCCAGGCGCCAATTGCACAATCATCATTCGAAATTACCATATATTTCATATTTTACAAGATAGGCCATTATCCTCAAAACCTCCGTAAAGACATTTTCGTAGTCATAACTTACTCTATCACGATCTTACCAATAGCTTATCACAATAAGGTTCGTACTTGTAAATTTCACGCTCATACCTGTACCCTTCCAACATGATCATACCTTGTTATCTCTTTGGCATAATCTTTGAATTACTCATCGAACCACTTGGAATGCCAGGATGCCCAAGAAATCTCATACACATGGTAAGATGCCAATGCCATATCCTAGATATGGTCTTAAATGGGATCACATATCGATGTTGATGCCATATCCCAAATATGGTCTTATACAGAATCTCATATCGATGCTGATGTCATATCCCAGATATGGTCTTACACGGGATCTCATATCGATGCTGATGTCATATCCCAAATATGGTCTTATACGAAATTACATATCTCTCTGATGCAATATCCTAAATATGGTCTTACACGAAATCACATGTCTCACCAATTCCATATCCCCGATATGGTCTTACACGGGAATCACATATCTCATATTGCCATGGTCCAACCATGGTCTTTTACCGTCAATTCATATTTCACTATGAACCGATCGTAATCGATCTTGCATTTTTACTCATTTTGAATATTTAATTAAAGTTATGCAATTCAATCAAATATATGATAATAATGCATTATTTATACAATTCAATAACATTTATTAGCATATGAACTTACCTCGGCACAAAAATGGCGAAAATGCCTTAACCGTCAATTTTTCGTTTCATTTTTTTCCCTCGTTCTAGTTCCAAATCTCGTTTCTCTTGATCTATAATGACACATTTAACTCATTTGTTAGTCAAATTATTCAATATGACCCAAAAATCATATTATGGCAAAATTACATTTTTGCCCCTAAAGTTTCACATATTTACAATTTTGCCCCTAGGCTCTTAAAATGATTTTCATTCAATTTCTTTGTACTTTAAGCTTAGCCAAACCATTTTTATGCTTATAGCAGCCCACATTTTCCATTAAAACATATTTTTAAAACATATTTTATAACTTTACAAATAGGTCCTTTTATGCATTTTTACCGAAAATCACTTAGTAAAAGTTGTTTCTCTAACCATAAACATGCATAATCTATCATTAATCATCAAAATACACTCATATTAATCATAGGTCAAAACCCTAGACTTTAACCATATCTCAAATTAGTGGTAGAAATAGGTAGATCATGATACAATGATTACAAAAATGTAAAAATCATTAAAAACGGGGCTAGAACGGACTTACTATGGAGCTTGGAAAGCTTGAACAAAACCCTAGCCATGGTGGTCTTCAAAATTTTGGCCAAGGGGTTGAAGATGAGAAAAAATTGGTGTTTATTTTGTTTATTTAATCATTTAATCACTAAATGACCAAAATACCCTTAAATTAAAAATATTCTATTTCACCTATTTCATATCTATTTTTGTCAAAAAAAAATTAACCAATGGTCTAATTACCATTTAAGGACCTCTAATTTAAAATCTCATAACAATTGGACACCTCTAACATGTAGAACTCAACTTTTGCACTTTTTACAATTTAGTCCTTTTTACTAAATTGAGTGCCCAAACGTCAAAATTTTTGAACGAAATTTTCACAAAATCATCCCGTAAAATTTTAGGCTATAAAAAATATAATAAAAATAAATTTTTCCTCGTCGAATTTGTGGTCTCGAAACTATGGTTCCGACTAGGCCTAAGTTCAGGTTGTTACACAAGTTGGGTCGAACTCGAGTTTAATATTTTTTATCTAGGTTTGGGAAAAATTTTAACCTCATTTTTTTTAGATCGGGCCAGATCCGAACCTAAAAAACAAACTTAAAATTTTGTATTAGCTAAATCCGAATCAATTATTTCCCAACAATTATAACCGTTGAGAATCGTTTGGGGATTTTTTTAAATTATAATCATTGATCTAAAATCAATTATTTCCCAACAATTAACATATAATTTTTATTTTTAAAAAAATAAATCTCGTGCAAGGCACCAGCCCCACATAACAAAAATACGCTATGCTTTTGCCATGTGCAACTAGAGGTAAGCATGGGTCAAGCCACCTGGCCCGGCCCGAAGGCCCGCCTGAAATGTGGGAGGGTTTGGGTAAAAATATAGGCTCGAAAAATGGGCTTGCACAAAAAAATAAGGCCCGTTTAAAAAATGGGTCGGACCTCGGGTAAGACATTTTTGGCTCGGGCCAGGCCCGAATTCACTAAATGACAAAAATATGATTTTTTAATATTATTTTCTTATTATTTTCTCCCTATTTTGCTATCATTTTACTATTGTGTTGCTACTATTTTGTTGTTATTGTTTGGATATTGTATAAAACTTATTTTATTGTTAATTTTGTTATTATTTTAAAGACGTTTGTTAATTTTGTTATTGTTTTAGAGACATTTGCTTGTTAAGTTGCATCTATTTAGTGTTAGTTAAATATAAATATTTTTTAAAATTTATTTTCAATAGTATTTTGATGTATTATATATATTTTAAAATTATATAAAAAATAAAATAAAAATTAAAATAGGCTGACCGGGTCGAACCTAAGTTTTAACATTTTTATCTGGATCAGGCTTGGGTAAAATTTTAGACCCATATTTCGAGCCGGGCCGAGCTAAGTCCAGGCCTAGCAAACGAGCCTAACAAACGAGCCTAAACTTTTAGTCGAGCCCGGCCCGATCCTGCCCATACTCACCTCTACTTGCAACCAACATCCCGCAAAAACAATTTATTTTTCTAAATTTCAAAAAATTCAACCTAAACTCCAAATTATTTTTCCCCTTTAAAAAAATAATGAAATAGAACTTTCTTTTGTAATTCCTTTTCCACTTGTTTTAAACCCCTTGAATTATACATAATATTCTTGTGATTGCTGGAAAAAAAGGTCGTGATTTCTTACAATAAGCACTGTTTGTGTTTTGAAATAGCAGAAAGAACATTTAATTTTTGGTCGTTTGGCGACATTTCTCACGGTCCTTCTCTTCGGTTTATCCGCTTAAGTAAATCCTTCTCTATTCCCCCTTAAATTGAAAAGGAAGGAAAGAAGGAGAAGGTCCAATTCACTTGCTCCGAGCATTTCCCGCCACCGGGAACTGTTTTTGTTCAAATTCTGGGTAATAATGTCGCAGTCTCTCCAATTCATCACTCCCTCACGTGCTCCTTACTTCACTCTTCCAAAATTCCCGAGGACGTCTTGTACCCGCTTTCCGGTAATCAACCTCCCCAACACAAAACGCTCTATAACCATTACGCCATCGTTATCTTCATTTCTCCATGCCAAGTCATCACGATCCCTGCCTTCTGGCAACGCCCAGACTGGAGCTGCGGGGGTTGTATCGGCGTTAAGCGTAGGAGCGACGGCGATCGAAGTGGACGCCGTCACGGAGGCGGAGTTGAAGGAGAACGGATTCCGTAGCACGAGGCGGACGAAGCTAATCTGCACGATTGGTCCAGCCACCTGCGGGTTTGAGCAGCTGGAAGCGTTGGCCGTCGGAGGCATGAACGTGGCTCGAATCAACATGTGCCACGGCTCACGCGAGTGGCATCAAACGGTGATCGAACGGGTGAGGAGACTCAACGATGAGAAAGGCTTTGCCGTCGCTATAATGATGGATACTGAAGGTAGCGAGATTCACATGGGAGATCTCGGTGGCGCCGCCTCCGCCAAAACTGAGGTAAACTGAAAAGCTATTTTTTCCCTCTCATTAATCTGATTAATTTAAATTATTTATTTTGAAATCTTATTAATTTATTATTATTATTATTTTTTAACATAGGATGGAGAAATCTGGACATTTAGTGTTAGGGCTTTCGGAACACCGCGGCCAGAGCGTACAATTAATGTAAATTATGACGGTTTTGCTGAAGGTTTGCAATCTTAACTTTTACTTAAAGAAGTTATTCTAAGCAAATTGATTTATTGTTGATTTAAATACGATTATTTGATGTTGATTTATAGATGTGAAAGTTGGGGATGAACTTTTGGTTGATGGGGGAATGGTGAGGTTTGAGGTGACTGAGAAGATTGGTCCCGATGTTAAGTGTCAGTGCACTGATCCAGGATTGTTGCTTCCGCAAGCTAATTTGACTTTGTGGCGGAATGGCAGTCTTGTTTCAGAGCGTAATGCAATGCTTCCTACCATTTCTTCCAAGGTTGTTACTTGTTTCTATCCTTAGTTCTTTGAATTTTATTACTTGTGTTTCGAATGAGAGATAATATATAGTAATAATGGAATAAGACGTTTGGCACTCCTGACATTAAATTTAGAGTCTCTTAAATTAACCATATGGTTGTCTAAATTACTCTTATATCCTACAATCCTATGTACTGGTATCAAGTTATTTAACTTGTTTAATATTGCTTTGAGCACCGACTGATGGAAAAGGGAATAGGCTTGAGACTTATGAGCAAACCCCTAGTGAGATTTTACAGTTTTACAAGAACTTGATTAGCACAGCTGATAGGAGGGTTACCAAATGCCCTGATTCTCTCAGGGAGCTAGTGCAGATTGCTCTACCTGAAGCTGTGGGGATTTGACTTGAGAGATAATTAGAGAGGAAGTTAAGGTCTCTATATTTGATCAAGGAAGTGAGTAGGCCCTAGGACCTGATCGCTGCACTTACTCACTTCTTTCAGACTATCTGGTCAATTCTGGGGCAAGATTTAACTGAAGCGGTGTTGTACCTCTAAGCTCCTCCCTGCCTTCAACTCCACTGCTGTGGTGTTGGTTCCTGAATGTCAAAAAACCTTGAGCAGGTGAAAGACTTTAGACCATTCTCCCGCTGTTCAATAGTTTACATGTGCATAACAAGAATTTTGGTGAGAAGGATCACCAAATATCTCCCTGAAATGATCTCTCCTAGCCAGAGTGCTTCTATCCAAGGTAAAAAGCATCATTGACAACACACTGATGGTTCCAGAGATTGTCAAAGGCTACAACAGAAACAATTTATCTCCTAGATGTGTGGCATGTGCCCTTAAAATAGACCTTCGGAAGGCCTTTGATTCCTTTAGCTGGGACTTTGTACTTACTGTGCTTGCAGCTATGGACTTTCCAGAACAGTTTGAGGTATGGATTAGAGCTTGCACTACAACTCCAAGGTTTTCTATCTCTCCCAATGGAGGTTTTGTGGGTTATTTCAGAGGAGATGGGGGGTAAGGCTGGGGGGCTGTTGTGGACGCAGGACTTAGGATAAGTTCAAGTTAGGTAGGAGTCTTATAATAAAAGAAATTGTTTTAGGACTCTTAGAATAGAAAGGGTTTTTTTGGGTACAAGACAAAGAAATTAAAAAACAAAACATGGGCAGAATTAGGGCCAAGTGAAATAAATATAAGCAGTAGAGGCACGGATTGCCCATCGTTTGGTTTCTTCCCTGAGTTGACGATTGCCATTCTCATCTTGAACTACTTTGACAAGTCTGAGGAGGTCCTAAATGTCCTTGAATGCTGGAAAAAGTTTCCACCCTAAAAGATCTGGGACTCTTTAATGAGTTTTAAGGTTTCAGTCTCCTTTGATGAGCTGAAAGATCTCTTTATGATGAGATGAACTATCAATCCCAAGCTATGGTTCTACCAATGATTCTTAGCAATGGCAGAACAGTGTTGGCCAAAGTGAAGAGCAGAAATACGCAAGAAGCTCATGCATATGCAAACAAGGATAGAAAACTGATTGAATGCTTGATTGTACGTTGTGGTGTGTTCATGAAAGTATTGTTGAAACCAACACCCAACTGTTAGATGAACTGTGTGAAGGAAATGGATAAATAATTGCTGGTAAACAGATTAGTAACTCTATGGTAGATAAGAATTTAGACCCTGTAACTGAATAAAACCAAACCAGGCAGCCTCTACCAATCTCTCTTCCTTAACCTATGCATCAAACCCTCCTAAACCTATCTCGACAAAGGCCATGGCTGTCACAACCAACTTCACTTACTTATCTTATTCATTCATCCCTTCTAAACTCATATCCAACAATCCATCTTTTTTTTTTTTTTAAACCCTATTCAGAAAGGCTCCAACTTTATGTCGGAAAAGTTTAATGGGTCTAAACTTGCCAGGTATTTTTGAAAATTGTCAATGCTGATGAGAAGTTCGAAGAGATCTATGCAATGGTACTGATAAATGAGAATAACTTTGTGGAGATCTATGACCCTTATCAGTTTCAGCTGTTAGTAATAGGAAGGAATGGTGTGATAGTGGTTTCTTTCTCTAATAAAATGACCTTTGATTCAACTACAAGGATAATCGATGGTTGTTCAAGCACCAAACAAATGTCAATCACACTTGAAGAAGCTACCTTTCACCAGCTTTATCATGACTTCAAGCTTGAGAACAAGCTCTTTTTCTGGGAGGGAGTATTGTTGCGGATGTAGGACTCTTAGGATAATTTCAAGTAAGGTAGAACTCTTATAATAAAAGGTACGGTTTTAGGACTTTTAGAATAGAAATTGTGTTTGAAACAACTTTATTTAGTTTGATGTATTTCATTTAATTGTTGTGATCTCTATTTAAGGGGACATATGCTTTAATACTTAACCAGAATTTCTATTAAAAAAAAACTCTAAAAGATCTGGGTCTCTCTTAAGAAGTCCTAAGATTTCAGTCTCCCTTTGATGAGCTGAACCATCAAGCTTAAGCACACGGTTCTTACAGAGACCCACTATCTCCCTGCCCTCCTTTTGATATCTATGAACATTTTATCCAAACTATTGGATGTAGCAGTTAAGCATGGGATTTTCAAGTTCTATCCTAAATGTCACAAAGTAAGCTTGACTAATCTATCTTTATCTATCCTTTGCTTATGACCTACCGAGGACACTGTGGACTTAATGGTGGGAATATGGAGCTAGAATCAGTTGGGAGTCAAATTTGTCTGCCCAAATCTGTGGATTTCTGGGTTGCAAGCTTATGCATTGAAAGGCAACACCTTGTGGCAGGTTTCAGCGCAAGGAGACAAAAGCCGAACTTGGAGGAAGATTCTGAAGTTAAGAGGAGGCTGAACCTTTAATAAGTCTACTAACAGGTCATACCGAACTACCTGTTACAAAGATTTGGGAAGAAATTAGGAGGAAAACTGGGAAGATGCATTGGCATAGGCTCATAAGGTCTTCCCTACACATTCCCAAGCACCTCCTAATTGCTTGGATGGCTATTTTAGATATACTGCCAACAAAAGACAGACTCATCTCTAGAGGGCTAAGCATTGATAATCAATGCAACCTTTGCTGCAGGGAGGCAGAGACTTGAGATAATTTGTTTTTTGGATGTGAATTCTCAAGGAAAGTATGGGAAGAGGTCCTAAAACTCTTGTCAAATTCAGAGAGCTGTTCTGAGTTGGCAGCTGGAGCTCCATTGGGGTAACTCAAGGTTGAAAGGTAAAACATCAATCATGCTTATCATGAAATTGGCTTGTAATGCTTTCATCTACATGATATGGAGAGAAAGGAACAAAAGGCGCTTCAAGGGCTTACAAGCTAATGAGTCAGAGGTTCTTCAGAACATAAGAGGCACTGTACAAACCAGATGGGGGGGATATTAATAGAGTAGGTACTGTGAATATACAACCATATAGAGAAGGGTGTAATCAATGGTAAGTGTAAATAGACAAATATAGGCTTGATTTATTGGTTATGAGTTGTAATTGGACATTTTTATTTTTGTAGCAGATATCCTCTCTTTGGATAATAACACAGAATTATCCAAACAATAATATTGCTTTGAGCTTCTTTAGATTAAGTCAACTTGGATGGCATTTTCCTTTTTCCATACAATGATAAGAAATTGGTTTATGTAATTTTGCAAAAAGAAATCCTAGGATATACTATTAAGTTAATAAACAAAAATCACAAATAATAAATGGAAATCTGTTTCAAATGGGGCAGGATAGCGAATTCAACTCATTCATCCCCTGCAATGGTAGTTTAGGATCTGATTTTTCTATTTATTCTTTAGGTTCTCATGATCCTGAGATATTCATGTTTGAGTTTTTAAGCTTGTGTTTTATTGGATGCCAGCATTCATGTAATACCTTCTTGTTCCATTGTGTTGTGTGCATGGTGTTAGATCTGTATATTAGTCCCTGTTGCCTGATCAAGCCTTTTTTTTTTCTACACTCAGGATTGGTTGGACATTGACTTTGGGATTGCAGAAGGTGTTGATTTTATTGCAATATCCTTTGTCAAATCTGCTGAAGTGATTAATCATCTTAAAAGCTATATTGCTGCAAGGGCATGCGATAGGTAAGCGTCATACATGGCATTGCACTATCTGAAGCACAGAATGGTTGTGGTCAATTCTGATATTTCTTTTGGGTTCTTGAGCTTCTGCCTTTGACATACATGCATAGCACTTTCAACAGTTGGAAACTAGAAACAGAGACTGAAACTGAATTCTCGTTAGTAAGTTCTATTTTTCTTTAGCTGAAAATGGGCATCTCATGTTTTTTTTTTTTTTTTTTTTTTTTTTTTTTTTTGCAGTGAGCTAGCTGTCATTGCAAAGATGGAGAGTGTTGACTCATTAAAGAATTTAGAAGAAATTATTCAAGCATCAGATGGAGCTATGGTCGCAAGGGGAGACTTGGGTGCTCAGATACCATTGGAACAGGTTCCATCAGCTCAGCAAAAGATTGTCCAGCTCTGCAGGCAGCTAAATAAGCCAGTGATTGTTGCCTCCCAGTTACTCGAATCAATGATTGAATACCCTACACCCACCCGAGCTGAAGTTGCTGATGTTTCTGAGGCGGTGAGGCAGCGAGCTGATGCTTTAATGCTCTCTGGTGAGTCTGCTATGGGACAGTACCCTGAAAAGGCATTGGCTGTTTTGAGAAGTGTTAGTGTGAGAATAGAAAAGTGGTGGAGGGAGGAAAAATGCCATGAAGCTATGGAATTGCCAGATGTAGGAACTTTGTTTGCAGATAGTATCTCAGAAGAGATTTGTAATTCTGCTGCCAAGATGGGTGAGTAAGCTTTTGGCTCTGTTAGTTTATCACACTAATCCTCGTTTGGTTATTTTGTGTGTTAAAACAATGAAAAGCGTAATTATTACATAAGTATTAAAATAGTTTGCCATGATATAAAGAATAATTAATACCAATTTAAACTTGAAATTAGAAAGATGAGTAAAACTCTAGTAATAAGACCTCATTAAAATTGGTAAAAAAAATTCCTCCCTTTGCTGAAAACAAGTCATGTGAGTGGCTAAAAGTTACCAAGTAAAATTAGTTTATTGCTAACTCATGTACTAAGATGTGTTGAAAAAAAAAAAAAAAAATACTCCTAACAGAAGTAGTATAAGTGTTTGCCATCTGCGTGCATATACAATATCTCTATGCATTTTTTTTTCTGCATTGCATAGGCTGTGGTTCAAAGTGAAAAAAGAACTACATCTTGAGACTTTGAAAACTCCATTGCATGTTCCGTATACACATTTTTGCTCTTTAAGTATTTGAGGGGAAAAGAAAATTATATGTTCTTACATCTTTTCTTCCTTCAAGTGATTAAGTTTTTGGAATTTGGATGTTTTTGGCAACTGTCATGAGTTCATTTCAATATGAGATTATTACTTTTATTGAGTTTATTTAAAATGTTAATAATTCTTGTTCTAGTAATGGATTTTGGAATGCAAACATGGAATTTTGGCAGATAACTTCAATTTTGGAAGTATCTTAAGTTCATTTGTAGTGGCCCTCAATAGTTTGCTCAATATCTCTTTTGGGGTTCGTTGGGTATGGATTGTTAACTTTTTGTGGTCAAACTGGATCTCCGTTGGGCAGGTTTTCTATGTTCAGGTCTACTTATCCAGCTTTTGGTTAACCCCTTTTTCAGCTTGACTATAGAACTCCAGGAACGAACTGATAGATATCCAACATATCTTTTTTGTAAAGTTATTTCTTAAATTATGGTCTTGAATCTTAATGTTACATTTGGTTGTGAAATACAGCTAACAATCTAGAGGCGGATGCCCTTTTTGTCTACACAAAGACAGGCCACATGGCATCTCTCCTGTCCCGATGTCGACCAGATTGCCCCATCTTTGCTTTTACAACCACAACTTCTGTTCGGAGGCGTCTGAACCTACAGTGGGGTCTAATACCCTTCCGTCTAAGCTTCTCCGACGATATGGATGCCAACCTTAACAAAACCTTCTCGTTACTCAAAGCTAGGGGAATGATCAAATCAGGCGACCTTGTAATCGCTGTATCAGACATGTTGCAATCCATCCAAGTCATGAATGTTCCTTAAAGCCACGGTACGACTGGTTTGGTAAATTTTACACACACCTGCCTCTCAACTGTTTTATGCATTAAACTTCCTGTATACTTCACAATCAGTTGAAGTTGATCACAATTAGAAAGAAAACTATTGGCATAGGTAAATGAGGAGTAATCGTGAGTTTGGTCTTCCTGGTTTTAACTCATGGATTGTCCAAAATCTGTAATTTTGTTTTTGTTTTTGTTTTTCTTTTTTAGTATTTGTTTTTTGGGATTTTCATGACATTGTAGCTCATGAGTCATGTTTGTTAGCTATTTGTTTTTCATGTGTAAATTATTACATGTTATCTAGGCATCATACATCGTTATCCTTTCCTATTGATTTGATGACTTGTGCCCGTCCAGACAATCAGCCTGAAACCCAAAACGTGATAATGGGCAATGGCTGTTCACTGGACCGACAAATGGGCAACAACAGCAGGCATTATAAAATAGCCTGTATGATTGGGGATTAAGTTTTAAGTCTGCTGAAACCTCCTAAATCCGAACGACCTTGTAAAGCAGAAACATTCATTTGGATCAAACAAATGTTGATGCCAAACAAGAGATGGTCGCCAGTCTTGAACTCTACTTCCAATAAGCAAGCAATGGTAATTAGGAGGCCCCTGAAATATCTCAATTTTTTTGAGCTTTGTTAATGGTCCGATAATCCACTTCGGATGATCCAAATACCGCTAGACTACTCATTTCAGGCTTGGATGACATTCGGTTTAGGAGAAAATTCACCTAAATTTTTGCTGTACTTCATCCTTTGGATAATTTCAAAATTTACCTCAACCAAATCCACCGAAGAGTTAATGTACTATCTTCAATTCAGCATTTTGACATCATCATATTCATGTCACTAAACCAATTGAATTCCCTACTTTGTATGGTAAAGTTGAAACATCTTAAACTTATTTAAGGGTTAGAGTATTCATCCAAATCCCACTGCTTGAAATTTTGCTTGAAATTTAGAAGGTTAGAAGGGTTTAAACAAAAATATTAAACCAAAAATTAAGTTTGAAAACAAAATTGACATATAAAATTTGGACAAAGCTTGAGCTCCAATATTCAACACTTAGGTTAGCCTAATTTGATTCGTTTTTAAGTTTATTTCTACTTTATATATATATATTATACAATTTATATCATATGAAAATTAAATGTGTTACAGTCCTAACCCTTTGGGCATAGCTCTTCGAGAATTAGAGCTAACACCTTGAGAAGACTCCTCGATTACCACTCCTCGAAAGTTGGGACCCACCTACCGGAACAACCACACACCTTGGAGAGACCCAATCGCACGTCACCTTTCAAGACACCAAACACATGAACTCCTCACAAGACTTTTCATTAGAACACATCATGAGAACTCCTTAGACCGAAATCATACTAAGGTCCTACCTAATTGTCATTTATGACATCAATCGTCGAACAACAGTCCCATCTAACATGATTGGCAGCTTGTTCAATTGCCACCCTAATAGCCACACCTAGGCCTAGGCTCGCCAAAGTAGATCAACTGACGTAATCATCCCAGGTCATCTATGACTGGATGATACGTAGCATCTCGGGATTATAGGCTCCATACATATATACCCATATCGATGGGACGAATCTCTCTCTCTCTCTTTCTCTCTCTCTCTCTCTCTCTCTCCTCGTTCCTATTTTCAACCTTACAATCACATATACCACTAAACCTTATTCGATCACCCCTCTTAGCTACTCTCCACCTTGCCTTAAGCCAAGTGAGCGACTAATAACTGTCGTATCACCACCTTGTTGGATCCTTGCATCAACAATTGGTGCGATGACCATGGACTATTTTCGCCTCATGATATTTCAAAAAAATTTTGGATGGTAGATGCCAACAAAACCATGGCCAAACCAAATGTTATGCCCAGGATATGGCTCATGACCAAATCAACCCAAACCAAAGATGTTACCATTATGACCCATACAATTATTATGCTCAGTACTACCAGCAACAACAATACCAACAACCTCCGACTTACTCCAACCAAAACCCAGATCCTAACCTTTAGCAAATATTGGAGCTCCAGGAACAATTTAGAATGCTCTAAGAGTGATTCCACAAATCCCAAGAATTCTAGAAATGCTAACAACAACAAGAGAAATTGCATTAGTGTAGTATTCAAGAACTTTTGAATGGAAATAGGTGAGGTAGGGGATGACAAGAGAACAAAGAAGAAAGGGTCTTGTAATAGCCTGAACTTGGGCCTAGTTGGAATAGTGGTTTCGGAACCACAAATCCGACGAGGAAAAATTTATTTTTATTATATTTTATGGTCTATAAATTCATGGAATGATTTCATGAAAATTTCGTTCGAAAATTTCGACGTTTGGGCACTCAATTTAGTCAAAAGGACTAAATGTAAAAAGTGCAAAAGTTGAGTTCTACATGTTAGAGGTGCCCAATTGTTATGAAATGTTAAATTGGAGGTCCTTAAATGGTAATTAGACCATTGGTTAATTTTTTGGACAAAAATGGACATGAAATAGGTTAAATAGAGTATTTTTAAGTTAGGGGCATTTTGGTCATTTAGTGATTAAATGATTAAATAAACAAAATTAAAAGCCAATTTTTGTCCATCTTCAACCCCATGGCCGAATTTCACAAGGGGAAACCATGGTTAGGGTTTTTCAAGCCTCCAAGCTCAATTGTAAGTCCGTTATAACCCTTTTGTTAATGAATTTTACGTTTTTAAAATCCTCGTAACAAGATCTATCTATTTCTACCACTAATTTGAGATATGGTTAAAGTCTAGGGGTTTGACCCATGATGAATATGTGTCTATTTTTGTGTTTAATGGTAGAAAATTCATGTTTATGATTAAAGAAACGACTTATACTAACTGATTTTTGGTGAAAATGCCAAAAAATACTAATTTGTAAAAGCTATAAAATGTGTCATAAAAGTGTGTTTTAATGGAAATTGTGGGCTGTTATAGTTATGAAAATGGTTTGGATAGGCTTAAAGTACAAAGAAATTGAATGAAAATCTTTTTACGAGCCTAGGGGCAAAATTGTAAATATGTGAAAGTTTAGGGGCAAAAACGTAATTTTATCGTAATATGATTTTTGGGTCACATTGAATAATGTGACTAATAAATAAATTAAATGTGATATTATAGATCAAGGAAAATGAGGTTTGGAAATAGAATGGGGGAAAAACGAGAAATTAATGAATAAGTCCTTTTCACCGTTTGTGCTACCGAGGTAAGTTTGTATGTAAATAATGCATCATTTTTACTTACATTTTTATGTTTTGATATATTTTATGAGATGTGGCTGAATATTGAATGAAATTGACAAAGTATCGAAATGTGAGAAATTTTCTGGTTGAACATCAGGAATAGAGTAGGATACAAGTGACATGTCACTAGGAACCTATGTGAAATCTAGACTACGTGAATCTGGGTGTTGGTCTTAAGTTCTACCAGTGGCTAGGTATACTGGCATGTGTTACGGATACTTGACAGCTTGTATTGAGTAGCGACGAATGAGTGACAACTTGTGTGAGCAGGCCCGTGAAAGTAAATTGCTCGAGAACGAGCCTCTATGTGAAAAGCGATGTGAAGTAGCTTTAGCTACAAGTGTGGCATTTATACTTCCGATGTATCCATTAATATTCCGATGTGTTCATGGGAAAATGACTAAGTGTAATTGAATATGATTATTGAGTCTATTTTCATATAAAAGGAATGGTGTAAGCAAAAGAATTTCATATTATGAGATATTTGAATTCTTGTGAGACAGAGTCAGAATAATTTCGAAATCCCCTGTTTTGAATTTGAAAAAACATTAAAAATTGTACAAAAATAATTATGGGTTATAATTTATATGATTAAATCCTTAATGAGTATATTTTCAAAATAAACAAACAGGAACATCATTCGGATCCTATACGATGAGATAATTAATTTTTAGTGAAGAGGGGTCGGAACTGTCGGACAGTGAAACAAGGGTGAATTTAATGAATAAACTGTATTTATTCGCTAGACTAAAAATTCTGAAAATTTTATGGTAAGAAAATATTTGAGTCTAGTTTCAGGGAAAATTTGTGGATATTAATTTGGAGTTCTGTAACTCAAGATATAAATAATTTAGTGACTAGGACTGGAGTAGATAGCTTGATATGAACATGAGTAAATAGTGGAACTACGTGCAATTATGATTGTATTATCTTGAGAACATATTGTGAGGATTGGTAAAAGCTTGTTAATAAATTGCTTATTATTTACATACCAACTTACTAAGCTATATAGCTTACCCTTTCCTTTCATTTTCCTTTAGTGTCACAGATACTAGCTCGGGTTGGAGATCGTCGGAGATTCCATCACATTATCAAGCTATTGATTAGTATCAATGTTTTCAAGCATTTTAAGTTTATGGCATGTATAGGGACTCAGTCATTTTGTGTATGAGTTGTTATGTTTTGGCCAAATGTATTGGCTTGTAATGGTTAAAGGTTTGATTTATGTGTAACCATGTCACTTGACTTATATTGGCTAATTGGTTGTAAGCCTATATATAGACATTATTTATATGCCAATGCCTTGTAATGTGAGTTGTGTTTGCATAATACATGATGAGTTGTGGGTTATGGCCTAAATACCTACTGGTTGAATGTGCTAGTAGTCTTGATGCCTAATGGCTAAGTTTGGCTCAATGGTATAGTATGATAGTTAGGTATAATTATGCACGGATAAGAGATGTTGATGATGCATATTGAATGTGACTAAGTAAGACTGGGTATATTGGCTGTTAAATAACAAGTCTGAGGCTGAATTGTTGATATATTGGTTGCTTATTTATGCCATGAAATACACCTTTGAAGTTATGTTTAAGTATGTGTACATAAGGTTGACAAATGGTTGAGAAAATAACCAATTTCTTAGCTACACGAGCGTGTATCTCAGTCGTGTAGGGGACACGGCCTAGCACACCAGCGTGTGACTTGGCCGTGTGACCCCAAATTGTTGATGACGTCATAAATAGAGAGTTACACGGGCTAAGGACATGGGCGTGTCCCAAGCCACACGGCCGTGTGTGACCACACGGCCTACCCACACGGGCGTGTAACTCTCTAAAATATGAAAATTTTCTAAGTATTGTAAAAGTTTTGAAAGTTCTTGGTTTAGTCCCTAACCACTCCCATGTATGTTTAGGGCCTCATAGGCTCGTTTAAGGGACGATATGATTGTTTTTGAAAAGTTTTAATTTTAACTGGAAAATTTATGGCCCGATTTTGCATGGATGTTAATGTTTAAGTCTGATAACGCCTCGTATCCTATCCCAGCATCGGATACAGGTAAGAGGTGTTACATGTCTCCTCGATCAAGCAAGAGTGAAATGCCAATAGAGGAACAACTCGACTAAAAGGGTCAGGGTAGACCTTGCAACTGCTCACAACGAACAACCAATGAAAGACAAGAATACGTGCTCGAACCAGTCTTAGCGTAAGAAATGGCTTGGGGAAATGAAGTCAAGGTCCTCAGGATAGAGATGCAGGACTTGCAAATGGTTCATTTAGGACACATTGAAATGATTCTAGAAGCCAATGGTTCCTTGGCCCCACACATTTCCATCGTAGGATACCCTACCGACTTCAAGGTCTTGAAAATGAGATTTGACGAGAAGGACCCCTGGATCACCTCGCACAGTTTGAAAGATACACGAAAATCTTTAGGGTTCTTGATGAGCTAAAGTGCAAGGTGTTTCCTTTGACTCTCTAGGGTCATGCAATGAACTGATACAACTCATTTTCGTTGAGCTCCATCAACAGTTTTGACGAATTGGCAAAGATATTTGTGGGTTATTTTTTAGCCAACAAGAGGCCCTAAAGTCTAAGAAGAGTTTGTTGGCAATAAGACAACGACAAGGGGAGCCATTCACGAACTTCACCAAGAAATTCAACTAGAAAACCTTAGATGTCAAGGACCTTACCGATGATTGAGCGATTATGGCTTACATTGTAGGCCTAGATCACTAGTTCTTAAAATTTAACTTCATGATCAACAGATCAGAGAAAGTTGTTCTAATTGTATGACATGGCAAGAAAATGTGCCAAAGTTGAAGACATTAATAGCAACAAGTTCCACTAATAGTTTGAACCCCTCATCCAAAGAAGACGATCATAGATAGGGAAGGAAACATAAGAAGTAGAAGGAAAGGATGCACAAGTCCTTAGGAGTCAATATGGGGAAGCATTCCTCGCCTAAGAAAAAGAGATAAAAATTGGAGGATTACCCTCGAGACTCGTAGCACAAGCAACTTAACTTCACAAGTGAAAAGAAATATAGATCCAAGGGACCATGGAGGCAGTATGACGAATACCCGCTTAAAAACCTCCTTAACCAAGATCCTTTAAGGTGGAAGATAGGGGAATTTTAGATCCCCCTCCTCCTATAGGAGTTGGCTGACCGGGCCCTAACGTGTGTGCATTGGTGCTTAGAAAATTGCAAAAATTGCAATTAGATATATATGATATGTGCGATGTCTACAAGTGAATAGGTAAAAGTGTATTATAGTTTTTTATTTACAACAAATACTTTGAAAGTATTCCGAAAATCGTACCTAATGGAGGTTTGTTTAAACTAAATTGCTAACACAACTTACAGACTAAATAGATCTAAATATTATTGACATCAAAATCATAGTATGAAAGAATCAAAAGAAGTGGATTAAATAATAAAATAGTAGAAATAAAATACCAAAAGAAGAAATTAATTAAACAGGCAAAAGGGTGAATCGCTTCTATGTTCATGATTAACTTGAGTCTAGGATTTTTAATTAATTAGTTAACAATTAACCTAATTAATACCTTTCAGCCTATAACTAAATTAACTGATCGACTTAGTCTACTTATCTTTTAACCTGATAAACTAAATTGGGTAAGATTAAGTTGATTCACAATAGACTATCCTTTCGGCCTCATCTACCTAAGTAAATTCCTAGAGTCGTCAATTTTAAGGTTTATTCCACTTAATCTAATCCAACCAACTAAATACAAACCCTAATTCCCAAGCTAATCAATTCTAAATGCAAGATTTCCTAGCAATTTATTAAACATTCAGAAAATATAAAATAAAGAGTAGAGAAGTTATTATTAAAATCTGTAGATGTTATCTTGTTTTTGAATCTTTAATCCTTGATTGATGATTTGATTATTGAAATTGGTGAAGAGAAGATTCATAAAACAAAATAGGAAAAAAATAAAACTTAAAACCGAAATTGAAATTGAAATTCAAAGAATGTTTACAACTGAATGGAAATTAAAAACTAGATCTAAACCCTAAGAACAAAAAAACGAAAGTTTAATTTTATGAACTAAGATATGACTCCCTTAATGAAGTCCCGAGATCTAACATTTATAGTGTTTAGGTTAGATGACCAAATTAGGTCAATTACAACTTGCTAAACATGTTAATTATCATTGTGTGGATGAAAAACACCCTTGGCTAATAAATAGGCCTTGTCGGACCAATGTCACGACATCTTATAGCTGGAATCGTGATATTGAACTCCGAATGCTTCCCCTCTTGGTTCGAAGTTTGATGTCGTGACATAGAGTGGTTGTTGTTGCAACATCGATGGTTTGGATGTCGCAACATAAAGTGGTGGTTGTTGCGACATCAACGGTTATTTGTTTCCCCTCTCGGATCAAAGTTGGGTGTCACAAAATTCCTTATAATCTTGCAACATCTAGGGTAGTCCATTGACTTATCGGCTTATAATATTGACCTGCTGTCAAATGTAGTAGTTATTCCGATTTATTTTCGCACTTAAGGAGCTTATTTTCTAGCACTTTTAGAATTTAATATTACATTTTTGGTACTTAGTAGTTAGGATTACAAGTTAGTAAAAAAAAGTGTTTTTAACACATTTTTTTAGTGTTGATGACCTATTAGGCCGACACGGACCTTAGGTAGGTTTAATTTGTGTATTTAAGTGTGCAAGAGGCTTAATTTTAAGCCCAATTGATGTAGGAACTTGAGACGAGTGTTTCACAAGATTCCCGAGCTGTGAAAGCATGACAAAAATGTCTAAAGCCATAAAATGACTGCTATGGCATGACACATAGCCTATGTTGAGCCATAACCTGGACGTGGGTCACAAGCAAGGATGACGTCGGCAATTGTATTTTGGCAGATTCTCATAGATTTTATTTCTTTCTTACACTCGAGGTATTGGGGGGCATATCGGGCATAAAGTGCACACATTTTAGCCTATAAGTAAGAGGCTTCTGTACACAAATTAGGGCATGAATCCATTCATCAAACACCGTTTTTAGTTTTCTTTTCATTTATATTTGCTTAGTCGAAACTTTTCTATCCGAGATGTAAAGACAATTACGAGCAGAGATTGCTCTGGATCTGTGCTTTGATATAATATCTTTAACACCCCTAACCCGTATCCGTCACTAAAATAGGGTTACGAAGCATTACCAAACTTATCACATAGATAATCATACATTTTCATGTTCCTTTCTCATATCCAAGCAACAACCATTCAAACTCGATCATATAGTCCCTAATATGAGTCATCTAGGCCCAAAATAAACATTAAAAACAATTCGGGACTCAAACATGAACTCAAGAAACTTTTGGGAAATTATTAAAAATTTTCAAAGTACAGAGGACACACGCCCGTGTCTCAGGCCATGTGGGAATTCGAAATGGGATCACATGGCTGTGTCTCAATCCGTGTTCTCACCTGTGTAACTCACAAACTTAGGTCATACAGCCAACCACACGCCCGTGTGACTAGCCTATGTAACTAACTAACTTGCTTACTAAAGAGGTAACAAGAGACGCACAGCCATGTCATCGGACTGTGTGTCACACACAGCTAAGACACACGCCCGTCTCTCTACCCGTGTGGACAAAATAGGCTATGTTCCAAGTGACATTCCTCACCCAAAATTTTACAACAACCTACACATATCAAAAAGCATACGACCATATCATCAATAAACATTTAAACCAACCAAAAACAAGTCTAAATCATGCAATTTCATTACCAACAATCACAATTCTCTTAAACATCACAACTAGCCATTCAAAACATACCAATATCACTTCCAACAGCTACCTAAATGGTCAAATGCACATATATACTTTTGTACCTAACTCATAACCTATATGCCATTTATCAATTTCACCTATCAAAATACCAATCTACTAATGCATAATCAAAGCATTCCTATGGCAATCATAAATCATATAAGATAAGGCTAGCCACACATATATTTACATACCAACACATGCCAAATCAAGCCATATTAAATGGACAATTACATAACCAAACATATAGGCTTTTATTAGCCTGATAACCTATACATGCCATATAACCAAAATGCATTAAGTCTAAAAGTACCAAAACAGTCGCTAGATAGTGTGATGAGATCTCCGACAACTTCCAATCTGAGTGAGCTTCCGAATCACTATAAAACATGGAAAAGTAAACAGAGTAAGCAATTAAGCTTAGTAAGTTCGTATAACTTAAAACTCAGCTTACCATTTAATCACAATTTAAGTAATTAAACATAGCATAATGTAACTCAATTTCATCCATAAGCCTATCACATATTCAATGACAAGTTAGACATGAATTCACAATTCTCACAGATTCAATTCTCACATGATTCACATACATACATGTACTGATACATATTGATCTCATGCTCTTTCATATCATCACTATGCCCATTGAACCATTTGGAATAATATCAGATAGTCAGGAATCTCGCACTCTAAGCGCCAATACATGGTCAAAACCATCTCTATCTCATATCTCATATAGATGCTCATTCACGAGCTATCACTTGGTCTGCTCATACAAACTGACGGTCAAGACGTAGGTACATGGTGTTGCTCACACAAACGAATGAGTAACCACGACATATGCCGAAAACTCAGCCATTGTTAGAACGTATGGGACCAACACCCAAAACACGATAACCCTTAATGACATCTGATTTGTATCCTATTTATTCCTAAGGTTTAAAAGGGATCTATACATTATCGATACTTCGTCGAGAACTTCCGTAGTGTCTTATCATCATAAATATATCAATTAATCATTTAAACACATATATAATTTAATGCTTATTAACATACGAACTTACTTCGAACTTGAATGATGGAAATAATCGTTTAGTCAATAACTTTGTCCTTTCCCCGATTCAAATCCAAATGTTGCTTTTCTTGATCTATATAATCAAATTTAACTTATTTAAGCATCATTCTATTCAATTTAACCCAAATTTCATATTATGGTAAAATTACTATTTTGCCCCTATACTTTTGACTTATTTACAATTTAGTCCCTAGCTCATAAAAAATGCAAATTCATGCAATTCAATCCACACCCATGCTATTCAAATTCTATTTAGAACCCTATTAGCCCATAAATTTCATTATTTCACACATTTACCACATAATTTTCACATTTTACAAATAAATCCATATTTGACATTTTCAACCAAAATCACTTTACAAAACTTATTTAATTCACAAAAAAGATTCATTTTCTTCCATTAATATTCAAAACCTTAGCATATTCATCAATGGAAAAACTCAAAAAATTCAATAGTTTTGCAAATTAGTCCCTGGGCTAGCTAGATTAAGCTACGACTCCAAAAACATAGAAATAATTAAAAACGAGATAAAAAAATGCTTACATGCAATAGGGAGATATGACCGAAGGCTTCAATGCCCTAATGTTCTTTCTTTTTCTTTAGTTTTCGGTGGTAATTCCAAAGGTTGAAGATGATACCACCTTTTGTTTTATTTTATTTTACTTTAATTATCTATTTACTTTTATACCCTTAAAAAACTTTAATAATTTCAAATAAACCAATCCCATAAATATCCACTACCAGTTAAATGGTCTATTTACCATCCAAGTACTCATACATTAAGGTTCTATAGCCATTTAGTGCATTTAACTTATAGAACTCAAGTTTTGCACTTTACGCGATTTAGTCCTTTTTATCGAATTAAGCATGCAAACGATAAAATTTCTTAACGAAATTTTCATATGGCTCAACTAACATGTTTTAAATATTAAATTAATAATAGAATAAATATTTTCACTTCAAATTTGTGGTTCTGAAACCACTGTTCTGATTTCACTGAAAACGGGCTGTTACAATATTTATGAGCATTCTTTCTACTATTCTATTTTATTATTTTATTTATATTTCACTAGCATGATCAACTAATTCTTGTATAAATATTAGAATAATATCTTATGATTTATTCATATTGATCAACTCTAGACTTACTGACATCCAAAGTGTGAATACTGCAACTAAATATAGGAATTTGAGGCATTGTCCGCAAGTATACGGGTCAGGTTGTAATATAGTTACAACAAAGTAAGTTAGTACTCTGAGGATCGTACCCAAAGGAGGCGAGTACTAAATTAACTTTAGCCTAAATGAGAATAGATCTACTTAGTACTTTAAATAAATTATATTACAATAAACATAAAAATAAAGAAACTATATTTTATAAGAAAATAAATAAAAGAACATAAAAGCATGAACTTCAGAAAACTAATATCTAAACTCAAGAAAATCTAAGTATGGGTGATTAGCTAGCTTCGGTGATCATAACTAATTCTTATTTCGAGTTTCTACTTTAATCAGCTAGTTGTTATCCTAGCAAGATTTCTAGATCTTTCACTAAACTAACAAGTCCGTAAGAACTACTTATCTCTCAACCTCACAGTCCAAACCGTGTCTAGGGTAAAGGGTTTACGAATAGACCATACTAATTTTGGGTTAATTCCCACCTAAATGACTTCTTAGGGTTGTTAATCTTAGGGTTTAAGTTCTTCCTTTTCCAAACAATTGATCTGTTAAGAAGCCTTACATAGTAATTAATTAATCACACCTCCACTTACTAATCCCTCATAAGAGGATTAGTTCCTCATGGATTTCATAAACATAGTAAACTTGATAAAATGAACAGACATTGAGAGCAAATCAAGAATAATAGTCTAAAGAGAGATCCTGATTGTATTCAATAAATGAAGCGCAAAATCCACAAAGAGTTTAGCTGAATCCATAAATCAGTTTCCCAAATGAACACAGTTGAAAGAACTGAAAATAAACCTAAAGCCTAAGAATAATTGAAAACTACATTACAAAGAAAATTCTAAACTTTGAAAAACTCTCCCTAAACAAGTGTCAAAGAGCCTATTGATAGAGTTAGGGTTGGTCGTCGTCTTTAGCCCTAGGTCGGTTTATTTTTTTACGTAAAAAATACATTGTACAAACCAAACTACCCTTAGCTCATAATTATTTCCCATACAAGGCTAGTATTGCGACACCTAGTGCTTGTGTTGCGACACTGAAGGCAGTATACTCTGGCTTCAGGTTCAACTTTAGAGGTGTGTCATGACATCCTCTGGTTGTGTCGTGACACCAAAAGCAATCTTGGAATGTTGGCACTTTGTCCAATGTTGCAACAAGGCGACTAACCTCGAGCTCTTATTCCTTTGAATAATATCTTGCACACTTACTAAGTACGTTAGCCCACCTTTAGGCGTCATTCAGCCCCTAAAGTCATAAAATGATCATACAATATCCTAGTGACATTCTTACCTAATTTAAATGACATGCTTCCAATATATACATGCCATGCTATGGAAATTTTATAATATCCATTCACAAGAATTAATCAATCTTAAAATAAACAATTTTAATTCTCTACAGTTTTTCTTTTAAGGGAAAAATCGAAGAAGTGAATGCGAACTGTGCACCAGGTAGGATCCCAAGAAAAGGAGGTAAGTCAAATTTGACCACTTAAAGACCAAGCTTTTCCTAGCGAGTGCCAATCCTAGACATGCACCTTCTCATTACCACACTTCTCACAGTTATCGAATAACCTAAAGAAGTGAGTAGAACAATTTATATTCTCATTACAACACTTCTTATGTTTTAATCAATCAACTGTGGATTATCTCATATATATATCACAATTATAACATTACATAATATTATAAATAATTATAAAACATATATAAAATGAGATAGGTAATTAAAATAAAATTGCCAGCCAAGGTTTCCATGGTTCTAATTCTAGAAAATAAAAAGAAAAATAAAATTACATAATTTTTCACCACAAAACATTCCTTGGGTCTCCAACCGCCATCGCATCTTTTCCTCACAATGGACTCCTTTTGGAAAAATTACATTTAAGTACTATATCCGTTTTCAGCTCACAATAATTCTATGAATTTAAAAAAAATAGCCCTAAGTGAAGATGATAATCCACAGTCTATTTCCTAAGGACCACAACTCGATAAAAAACAATTATATAACAAATATATAATATCGCATCCATTCCCATATATAAATCAAAACATGCATAAGATCTAAAGAATGCCACTTTCTATGTAATCAAATCATTCAAGAAGAAGAGAAATTTATTTTGATTATCTATTTATACTTATAGACAAAACATAACTTGGCTTTGATACCAATTGTAGAAAAACAGGTTTGAAAAACGCAGCAAAAAATAAATTTAGGGAAAAACTAGAATTTTAAATTTTTTTTCAAAACAAGATATTGGTTGTGATATCTTAAGTAATAAATACTTAATCAAAATTATACCTTTTCGATTCGTCTAGGATGAACGCTTCGACCGAGTAGTCTTCTCCACTATCCTCAAGCTTACATCTACGAGTGCGAGCTTGCTTCGAATTAGAAAAATTTTCACAAAAATTATCAATGGGATAATTTTGCAGTTTCTCTAAACTTTTGGGTCAAGTGGTAAATAAAAAATATCTGTAAAAAATTTTTAGAATAATCTCTTCAGAGAATTCTCTTTACAACTTTCTCTTGAATTCAAGTGTGTGTAAGTAATGGCTCAATGCTCTCTTTATATAGGAAGAGTTCAGAGAGTTCAACTTTGATTAAACTTAATCACTTTAATATTAAATTAATATAATATTTATCAAGATAAATAGTAGATTAAATTTAATATTAAATCTTACTAAAATAATAGAATCTTTATCTACAAGATAAACATTAAATTAAATTTAATATTAAGATAATCACTTTAATATTAAATTAATAAAATAATATTAAGATAAGTGTAACAACCCAATTTTGGGCCTAGTTGAAATAGTGGTTTCGAGACCACAAATCCGACGAGAAAAAATTTATTTTTATTATATTTTTATGATCTACAATTTCACAGAATGATTTTTCGAAAATCTCATTCGAAAATTTTGACATTTGGGCACTCAATTTAGTCAAAAGGACTAAATTGTAAAAAAGTGCAAAACTTGAGTTCTAGAAGCTAGAGGTGTCAAATTGCTATGGAATTTTAAATTGGAGGTCCTTAAATGATAATTATATCGTTGGTTAATTTTTTGGACAAAAATGGACATGAGATAGGTGAAATAGAATACTTTTAAGTTAGGGGCATTTTGGTCATTTATTGATTAAAATGAATTAAAAACAAAATTAAAAGCCAATTTTTGTCCATCTTCAACCCCATGATTGAATATAGCAAGGAGACCATGGCTAGGGCTTTTCAAGCTTCCAAGCTCAATTGAAAGTCCGTTCTAGCCCCGTTTTAATGATTTTTCGTTTTTGAAATCCTCGTAGCAAGATCTACCTATTTCTACCATTAATTTAAGATATGGTTAAAGTATAGGGTTTTTACTCATGATGAATATGTGCTTATTTTGATGTTTAATGATAGAAAATGCATGTTTATGGTTAGAGAAACGACTTTTACTAAGTGATTTTCAGTGAAAATGCCTAAAATGACTAATTTGTAAAAGTTACAAAATATGTCATAAAAGTGTGATATAATGAAAAATGTGAGCTTCTATAAGTATAAAACGGCTAGGCTTGGGAATCAAATAAATTGAATAAATTTCATTTTACGAGCTTAGGGGCAAAAATGTAAATATGTGAAAGTTTAGGAGCAAAAATGTAATTTTTCCATAATATGATTTTTGGGTCACATTGAATAATGTGACTAATAAGTGAGCTAAATTTGATATTGTAGATCATGAAAAACGAGATTCGGGCCTAGAACGAGGGAAAAACAAGTATTTGACGGTTAGGTCATTTTTCACCATTTTTGGTATCGAGGTAAGTTCGTATGTAAATAATGTTTCGATTTTATTTACTTTTTTATATTTTGATATATTTTATGAATTGTGGCAGAATATTGAATGTAATTGACAAAATATCGACAAGTGAGAAATTTCCCAGTTGAACCTTAGGAATAAAAATGGATACGAGTGACATGTTCACTAGGGATCTATGTGAAAGTCTATGTGAAAATCTAAGTGAAATAAGTCCATGGCATCTAAGTGAAATAAATCAATGGCATCTAAGTGAAATAAGTCCATGGCATTGTGCTAAGTGAGATAAGTGATCCGGGTGCTGGTCCGTACGTCCTACCAGTGGCTGGGTAGTCCGACATGTGTTGCGGATACCTGGCAGCTTGTGTGAGCAGCACTGAGTAAATACATTTGACCGTTAGCTTGTGTGAGCAGACCTGTATATGTGATTAGCTCAAGAACGAGCTTATGTGAAGCTTTGTGAAATGATGTAGCTTTGGCTACAAAGGTGGCACTATGTGAAATATCCCGATGTATCCATTAATATTCCAATGTGTTCAACGGGAAATGACTAAGTGTAAACGAATATGACTATATGATGAATAAGTGCAGGTATGTGTGTGTAAACTTTTGAGTAATGTGCTCGTTATGTGTGTGTAAACTTTTGAGCAATGTGCTCGTTATGTGATCGAACTTTGGTAGGGTTATTATGGAGTAAGTGTTACTATGAAAGTTAATACAAAGAAAACATAAAAGAGTAAAATTAGCAATAAAATTGTTTTGGATAGCAGTAGTTGTGTGACTTTGAAAAATCACCAAAAAAGGTGGAAATCGAATTAAAGGTTGAATAAGATATGAAATTAAATCTTATTTAGTTTATTTTCATATAAAAGAAACGGTGTAAGCAAAAAAATTTTATATTATGAGATATTTGAGTTTTTGTGAGACAGGGTTAGAATGATTTCGAAATCCCCTATTCTGAATTTGGAAAATAATTAAAAATTTTATAAAAATAATTATGGGTTATAATTTATATTTTTAAAATCTTGAATGAGTATATTTTCAAGAGAAACAAACAAAAACATCTGAATCCTGTATGAGGAGATAATTAATTTTTAGTGAAGAAGGGTCGAAACTGTCAGATAGCAGAACTAGGATGAATTTAAAGAATAAACTGTACTTATTGGATAAACCAAAAATTCTAGAAATTTTATGGTAAGGAGATATGTGAGTCTAGTTTTAGGGAAAATTAGCAGATCTTAATTTGGAGTTCCATAGCTGAAGATATAAATAATTTAGTGACTATGACTCAAGTAGATGGCTTGAGATGAACATGAGTAAATAGTGAAACTATGTGCAATTATGATTGCATTATCTTGAGAACATATTATGAGGATTGGTAAAAGCATGTTAATAAATTTTTTATTATTTGCATATGAACTTACTAAGCTTTGTAGCTTACTCCCTTTCCTTTCCCATATCTTAGGATGGTACGCTAGCTCGGGTTGGAAATCTCCAGAGATGCTATCACACTATCAAGCTATAATGTTGGGTAAATGAATGTAAACCTTTGAGTCTATGGCATGTATAGGGACTTAGTCATTTTGTGTATGTGTTATTGATATGGCCAAATGTATTGGCTTGTAATGATTAAGGATTTGATTTGGTTTATAGCCACATAAATTGGCTCACATTGGCCAATTGGGTTGTAAACCTATTTATATGTGCATGCACAAGTTATTGCCTTTGTTGATGAGTGAATGCCATGTTCAAGCCATGTTATGGATGTTGATTGACAATTAATGTCATGTTAAATGCTATTGAAATGTATAAGTATGTGAATGAGGTTAAGGGTGGAAAATGGATTGGAAAATAGCCTTAAAGTTGTCCACATGGGTAGACACACGTGCGTGTGTCTAGGCCGTGTGTGACACACAGTCAGCCCCATGGGCGTGTGAATAGGCCATGTGTCCCTTGCACCCTAATTTTGCAAAACAGAATGTCTAGTAGTAAACACACGGGTAGAGACACGGTCGTGCGTCTCAACCGTGTGAAGGACATGGCCTTAGGACATGGGCGTGTGCCCAGGCCGTGTGAATTCTGCAACTTAAATGCAAAAATTAAATTTACCACACGACCTAGCACACAGGCATGTGACTTGGCCGTATGCCCCTAAATGGTTGATGACATCATAAACAGAGAGTTACACGGGTTGACGACACGGGCGTGTCCTGAAACACACTGGCGTGTGTGATCACACAGCCAGCCCACACGGGCGTGTGACTCTCCAAAATATGAAATCTTTCTAAGTGTTGTAAAAGATTCGAAAGTTCTCGATTTATTCCATAACCACCTCCAATGTATGTTTAGGGCCTCATAGGCCTACAACAGGGACATTATGAATATGTTTTAAAAATTTTAAATTGGACACAAATTTCACGACTCGAATTTGTATGTGTAAGTATGTTTAAGTCCGGTAATGCCTCGAACCCTGTCCCGGCGTGGATACGGGTAAGGGGTGTTACAATAAGTATTAAATTTAATTTAATATTAAACTATTAAATAATATTATTTTTGGAATAATTAATCTGAAATTAAATTTTTTGGTAGAGTCTCAGTAGGAGCGTAACTCTTCCACTGCTCAACCACTGATGAACAATCGCCACCGGCCACCATGACGCCGCCATCGCAGCCACCAGTACTGCCATGATTGGTGATGTAGGTGCGACACCCTTACAGCACCCAAGCTGATTCGGTTGCTACCAATTTGGTCTGGGTCAATGACGACCCAACAAGTCCGATCTAGTCTCAAATCATTTGTTTTTCATCTTTTCAAAAGTCGAAAAACACCATAGTCATAGGGACTTGGTGGCCGAATCTTTAGATAGCTAGATTCATTCTCTACTTGCGTTCAAGGTTAGATCTACGTCAGATCTGGATTAAAGAAAGGTTAGAAGCATTCTGGGGTAGTGGATCTTTGGGAAGTACTCAAATCTTTTACGTCCATTCCTTATTTGGGATTTAAGAAAAGCCGAAACCCCTTTGAGTAAGGGGTGGCTGTCGACTAAAGTTAAAGATTCATTGGTTATCATTCTTTTATGAGTAGGGTGGAATAAGGGCTATCGATCTAGGAGCAGTGAAGCAAGGGTTTTGAAACGACTAGTAGATTTAGATCTTGTGGACTGGATCGACAAGGGTAAGTGGCTAAGAACACCCTATTATGGCCGATTGTGGTAAGGAGTTTTAAGATTTGTTGGTAATGTTTTGTAATCTAAAGACTGTAGTGCCGATTGTAGGTTACCGTGGGAGATCTCATTAGCAGTCGTCGCAAAATAGGTGTGTATCGAACACCCTCTTGTAGTTTAAATCGGCAAAAGCGGAAATGCCGAAATACCGAAATTTTGGTATTTTGTGGGCTTGTGAGTGTGCGAGCGCTCGTAAGTCGATTGGAAATCCTTAGATCTGTAATCGCAAGTGGAAAGGTGGATGAGTGCGCAATTTTGTGCACTTCAGTAAGTTTGGGCCTCGATGGGCTGAAGTGGGCCCATGGGCTTACGAGCCCATATGGGTAAAAATAGGCAATAAATGTGTACTGATAGACTGTAGGTCCAAAACTGCTAAAACCAGTAAATCGATCGTAAAACTTGGACTAATTGGGCTTAAGTAGGTAATAGACACTGTAGGGCCATTAGGGGTTTTAGGGCCCAATGATTGTAATCTGCTAAAATGGGCTAAATAAGCTACTAAGATAAAAGTTAGATTGTTACTGATTAAAATATGCATGAAACCCTAGAAACTAGCATAATTACTGAAATACCCCTTATGGGTGAAAAATTACTATTTTACCCCTAGGTGCAAAATGACCGATATACCCCTAGGGCTAAATTCGACTGAAATGCATGCTTTACTGTTTCTGTTCACTGTATGCCATGACATGATTATCTGTTACATGGGATTGGGATTATTTGATGGAGGAAATACTGAAAAGAGGCTTTGCCTCAGTTTACTAAAAAGAAGCTTTGCCTCAGTTTACTGAAAAAAGGGCTTTGCCCTAGTTTACTGAAAGAGGCTTCGCCTCGTATTACTGTACTAGTGGCTTGGCCATATTATCTGATTATGTAGCTATGCTACAACTGTGGAGTGTAGCAGTTAGGTGGGTTGAGTAGTTTCCCCACATGGAGTGTCTAGTTGGTACGGGTGGAATGTAGCGGTTGGGTGGGTTGAGTAGTCTCCCCACATGTGATGGGCTTTGTATGCATGCATTACTGCTGATCTGTTACTGTAATGGGCCTATGGGCCGTACTGTTATCTGAAAAGGGCTAAAGCCCAGTTGTACTGTTACTGAATAGGGCTAAGGCCCAGTTATCCGAATACTGAGTAGGGCTTCCGCCCAATTATTACTGAGACTGGATAGGGCTTAGGCCCAGTGGACTTGAGCTGATATGGTCTCTGGATGGGCTTTCTTTACACACTGAGTTTTCAAACTCACCCCTTTTTCTTCCATCCATGTAGGTGAGCTCTAGATTGGTAGACTTGGAGCTGGAGGGATTCGGAGTGGCCACGTAGACTACATTTCTGGTTTAATTAAGTTACTTATTTTATTTTTTACTTTAATTATTTTTTATTATTATTCTGATTTTTGGGTTTGTAATAAGGCCGCTCTAATTATTTTAATTTTGGGTTTTAAATTATTTATTTTTACTTTAGATTACAAACTGATTTAAATGATTTAAACAAGGTTGCGTGGGTTTTCTTAAAACCAACCAATGTTTTCAAAACAAAGCACTCGTAGCAAATGAATAACAAATCAACGAACAAGATAAGTTTTAAATGGTTAGTGGATAGGACAAACTCAAACCAAACCTGGATTTTCTTCTCAAATCACAAGTATGGTTTTGCAAAACTTACCCTAAGACTAGTAACTAGGTAACATGGTTAGTTGTAGGTAATGTGACACACCAGACTTGGCCATAACGTCTGGGTCGGGTTTGGGGTGTTACACCAATCCCCCCGAGGCGTAGCCTCTTAGGGTGCCCCTCTATATGCATGATATAACCATCATGCCGTTTGCATAGGACTCGATAGTGCCTTGCTTGATCCCTCCATACGATTCTCAAGCCTCTCCTTGACCTTACATTCAAGATAAAACACACGTAAGTTTATATGAACCTAGTGAGAGTCCATACTAAAATGTTTGAGAATGACTTGAAGTTAAATAAATAATTAAATGATTGATACACAAAATTTATCTCCCTATTTATTTTAGGTGGTTTCATGGTTTATCTGGCCATGACAGCCCCTCTATATGCATGATACAACCATCATGCCCTTTGCATAGGACTCGATAGTGCCTTGCTTGATCCCTCCATATGATTCTCAAGCCTCTCTTTGACCCTCCATTTAAGATAAAACACACGTAAGTTTATATGAACCTAGTGAGAGTCCATACTAAAATGTTTGAGACTGACTTGAAGTTAAATAAATAATTAAATGATTGATACACAAAATTTATCTCCCTATTTATTTTAGGAGGTTTCATGGTTTATCTGGCCATGACGGTACCCACACATCCTTCACAAGATAATTTGGTGATCACCCAGGCTAAATTGGTTGTCATTTACTCTTACTACCGTCACCTTGTATTCTTTAAGCTAACTACTGGTAGACATATATACTAACTTAATAGTAAGTATGCTCTCTTAGATAACACCTTCCTTTGGGATTTGTCTCTGATTAGCTTCATCTCAGACTTCTATTTTCCTCTCCTGGTTTGACTCATAAAAAATAACCATATATACGATTCTTAAATATTGTCGACTACCATTAGAGGATTAGCAAATATTTTGCCACAACTACAAATCTATACCCTAACCCCCTTTATCCCACACAGAAGTTAACAGACTTTCTATATAACCCAAACAATTTTCTTATTGTGACTTAGCCTGTACTTAAACCTAGTTTCTAAGGTAGACCCATTTACTGATATTCTTATTACTAACTTGAATAAGAGATTTGGTGGTTACGTAAAATCCTTATTCCTTGCGGACATGTACCTACAAGATAATCCCGTGAGGTTTTCCCACTTCAAAACCTTCTGCTAAAACACTTTCAATAGCGGATAATTCCCAACGGACTATATCCTTCTTGGATTTTCCCTTGGTGGACTTCCATAATCAATATTCCAAAGTGGTTGTCCCTCACTATAAAGTACTGATGGACAATCCGCGTCTTTTGTTGTTTTTTCGATGTAATGCACACCAACACATTTGACAAAATCCTCTTACTATTGATGTCCTCTTAACCCACCAATTCTTAGGATTTCAACCCCCATAGTCGCCCGACCTATAATTTGCAAATACAGGTTTAACTTGTGAACTCTGGCGGAATTCTAATGGCAGATCCTTATTTTTAATAATCTTGAAGGAAGTACCCCATGTTCATGTCTTCTACTAATTCTTCCTACCTTATTAATTTGGAAGGTCCTTTCTTTAACACTCTTTCTCGCATTCTCAAACACGTATTGCTTGATATATCAAACTGCTCATCACACAATTCATACAGTGGCTTCTCTTGAATGCACTGGTAGGCTTCCCTGTTCATTACCTTGGAAAACTCCAACCTATCATGCGTACATGTTCGCCACTAGATCATGCCATAGCATGAAATTTTTTATTCTAAAAAATCAATGAACCCCTTTCGAGGCAAAAAATGTAACAACCCATTTTTAATGAAATAGGACTAGTAGTTTCAAAACCACAAATCCAAAGTTGAACTAATTATTTTATTATTATTTTGTGGTCTTTAGTATGATAGTATAATTTTATGGAAATTTCGTGAAGAAATTTTATTGTTTGAGTGCTTAATTTGGTGAAAAGGACTAAATCGCGTAAAATAAAAAACTGGTGTTTTATTAGCTAAAGGTATTAATAGCTATGGAATTTTAAAGTGAAGGTCCTTATGTAGTGATTAGAGCATTTTTAATATGAGTGGACAAAGATGGGCATGAATTAAGTGTTTTAAGTAGTTAATTAACAACGTTAAATTAGTAAATTAATAAACAAGTTAAAATAAAATAACATAAGCAAAAGTATCATCTTCCTAAGCTATTGTTGACCCAAAAAACTCCATTGTTATTGCCTTAAAGCTTCGGCACTTATAGTCCTTGCATGAGATCAATTTTGAGGTTAGTTTTTAATGATTTCTATGTTTTTTGGAATCATTGCAGCTTAGTCTAGCTAGCCCAGGGACTAATTTGAGAAACTGTTAAAGGTTTAGAGTTTACCATTGATGAATATGTGTGTATTTTGATGTTTGATGATAGAAAATGTATGGTTGTTGTTAGATAAACAACATTTGTAAAGTGATTTTTGATAAAATTGTTAATTACGGATTTATTTGTGAAAAATAAAAATTATATGGTAAATGTGTGAAATAATGAAAAATATGGGTTGCTTTGTTAATGAGGAAAATTGGGCTAGCATGGGTAGGGATCTAATTGCATGAATTGGTATTTTTATGAGCTAAGGACTAAATTGTAAAGATGTTGAAATATTAGGGGAAAAAGTGTAATTTTGCCACAATATGAAATTTGGATTAAATTGTAATTTTGCCACAATATGAAATTTGGATTAAATTGAATAGATTGTTAATTAAATAAGTTAAATTTGATTAGATATAGATCAAGAAAAGCAAAGTTAGGATCTAGATTGGGGAAAGAATAAAGTATTGGACTAGTCAATCTATTTCGCCGTCTTTGCGATCGAGGTAAGTTCGTATGTTAATAAACATTATTATATTTGTGTTTCAAATGCTTTATCATTGAATTTAATTATGAATATGACCTTACAGATACGTTCGGCAAAGATTCGACAATGTGAAATCTCGGTTGAACCTTAGAAATAGATTAGGATACGAATGACATGTCATTAGTGGTTATGTGATTTGGGTGCTGGTCCGTACATCCTACCGGTGGTTGAGTTATCTAGCATGTGTTGCAGATTCTTGTCAGCTTGTGTAAGCGGCACCACGTAGCTACGTCATGACTGTCAGCTTGTTTGAGCTGACCCATTGATAGCTCGAGAGTGAGCATTATATGGGATATGAGATTGTGATAGCTTCAACTATGTATTTGGCACTTGGGGTGCGAGATTCTTGGGTATCCGATATTATTTCGAATGGTTCAATGGGTATATCAAGGATATGGATGAGTATGAGATTGATACGAGTTGATATAGGTATGTACATGAGTTGTATAAACATTGAATCAAAGAAAGTTGTGAATTTCATATTTAACCTTGTGAATGAATATGTGATAGGTTTGTGGATCAATATAAGTTATATTATGATATGTTTAATTTCTTGAATTGTTTATATATGGCAAGTTGAGTTTATTACTATATGAACTTACTAAGCTTTATAGCTTACTCTATTTTCTTTTCCATATTTTATAGTGATTCGGAAGCTTGCTCAGATTGGAAGTCATCAGAGATCGCATCACACTATCCAACTATCGTTTTGGCACTTTTGATCTTTATGAATTTGGTTATATGGCATGAATAAGAGTTATGGTTGTTTTGGTCTACAGTTTGGTAATGGATTTAGCCATTTGATTTGGCTTGTAAATAATGAATGGTTAGTTATGTGTATAGCCATGTGACTTGGCTTATTTTTGGCATGTTTGGTTGTATATATACTGTGCAAATGGCCATTTTGTTATGTGGTTGATAATTGCTATGTGATGCTTGTTGTGAATTGGTATTTGTAGTACCAAATGGTTGAAATTTTAGATGATTATGCTTGGGGTTTTAGGTCAAATAATGCATGTTTGAAAGTGATCATTTAGGTAATTGTTGGATATGAATTTGGTATGTTTTGAATTGGCAAAAACATGATGTTATGAACATTATAGTTCTTAGTATGGAATTAACATCAATTTGGCTTGGTTGAGATTGATTTGAATGCCTATTTATGCCATGTTATATGCTATTTGGTTTGTGTAGGTGAATGAAAGTTTGGGTGAGAAATGTGGCTTGGAAAATAGCCTATTTTTTTCCACATGGATAGAGACACAGGCGTGTATCTTAGCCGTATGTGACACAGGGCCAGGTGACGCGACCATGTGCCCCTTGTAGTTTTTAAAAGTAGCAAGTCAGTGAGTTGCACGGGCTAGTCACACGAGCGTATGGTTGGTCGTGTGACACAAGTTAGAGAGTTACACGGGGTAGGACATGGTTTGGGACACGACCATGTGATCCCATTTCGAATGTCCACACAGCCTGTGACACGAGCGTGTCTTTTGGCCCTGTGAGACACATGGCCTGGCCACATGGGTTTATGTCCCCTATACTTAAAAATTTTCAATCTTTTCCCAAAATTTTCATAACTTATCAGTTTAGTCCCAAACCACTCTTAATGCATGATTTGGGCTTCGTAGGCTTGTATTAGGGACAATATGATTGATATCGAATGATGTTCATCCGATAAAATTGGAAATTGTATGTGAAATGTATGCTTATTTATGTGATAAGTCCGATAATACTTTGTAACCCTAATCCGGCGATGGATATGGGTGAGAGGTGTTACAAAAAAACCTGTATATTGTTTACATAGTGGCGCCCTGAAGAGGCTATATACTATTTACAGAGTGTAAGGACCTATATATTGTTTGCATGGTGTCCCCCCAAAGGACCAGTAAATAACTGTTAACACAATGTCGTCCCGAAGGACCAGTAGATAACCGTCAATATGGTGTCACCCCAAAGAACCATTAGATAATTGTTTCACGATGCTGCCCAACTCCTTTGAATCCCATAACAATCCACCTAATCCTCCATTTCGTCAATTTTCATAACTCTATCTACCTCGTTAAGGTAACTCCCTTCATACTTCGCATATTAAAACATGCATTTCACGCATAACATTCCTAATACAATTTCTTCACAAAGTACGCCACACTTCAATGCATCAATACATAGTTCTATACTACAAAACATACTTGCAAACTTTTATGAATTCATACAACCTTAAACACACATGTCATGCTCCTTCACTATAATCATGTACTATCATAGGTTTCAAACAGATCATAGAGTAGATATAGACACAGATCACACAAGGATCACTCATCCATTAATCATCCAAAAGTAGAGTATAGAAATTCACTTTATATCTTTTGTCCTTACCAGCTTAACTTGTCCAAAACTTGAAAGCCTCCTTCGTCCACGCAATAGCTAAGCATGACAATCATATATCGGTTAAACCGGAGATAATAAGACATTAAAAACCCATAACCCATAAACATAAACTTTTCAGGGATCCTTACTCTCTTTCTCTAATCCATGAGTACTGAGAGACTTAGGAGCTTACCAGCTTACTGGATTCTCTACTTTTCAGACTCGAGTCTCATATTTACCATCTCATGCAAAACTTTTCTTAACTTCCTCTTCTTTAATGTAATTGAAGAAGTTGATGTAGATGAGAAGAAGATTATAATTTGAATTGAGAAGAATCCCATAGCAGAAATATAACTTCTCACACACATATATATTCCTATACTGCAGGTAGCCACGGCCCCAGATAACCAACCATCCCAAATCATATTGTCTCCCACTAAGGAATTAATTCCAACTTAACCAAACCAGAATTAGACCTCAACTAATTATGTAACAGCCCGTTTTTAGTTAAATCGGAATAGAGATTTTGAAACCACAAATCTGAGGTTGGAAAATTATTTTAATATTATTTTCAGTGTTTACAGCATGATAGCATGTATGTGTGAAAGTTTCGTGAAGTAATTTTATCATTTGAATGCTTAATTCAGTAAAAAGGACTAAATCGCATTGTAACACCCCTATCCCATAACCGTCGCAGAAATAGGACGAGGCGTTATCGAAAACTAGGAATCCGATCAGGGCCATAAAATTTTGAACCTTTTTTTTTGAATAAAGATCATTCATTTACTAAATTGCTAGACGCAAACAAAGTTCGAATTTAAAACTTATACAAGTAAGTTCCATAAGATACCGTAATCACATGACTTCTACACGAAGGTCAAAGTATCATTCTACTTATTGTCTATCCTATACATGCCATAAGCTAAGTCCAATCACATGGTTGCCGTAATGGTAGATAGTGTGACGAAGTGCTGACGATCCCCGAGTTGGTAGTCAGAATCCACAACCTATAGACCAAAAACATGAACGAACAGAGTAAGCTTTCGTAAGCTTAGTAAGTTTTAAGCAAAAACAATAATTTTGTTGAATCAATGACGTTTTTTTTCACATATACTTAATCTAGTAAAATCTCATTTGTCCCAGCCAAAATTTCACATAATTTGATTCACCTTTCTTTAACCTTGAGTTTTAAGTCACAAAGTGTTTTCATTCAATATCATTGGTCATTCATTTCAACTGTTCGATGAAGTTAATCTAGAGCTTCATCTCGAACCGTAATATCAATAAACGCATCACTTAGCTATCACATATATACTTTCGAATAATAATGACCTAGATGGCCGAATATTTCCAAAGCACATTCTTCATCAACTAAAGTTGGATTCACATGGTAAGCACATTCTTCACCAATTACAACTTTCAATAATCCTTTCCACTTGTTCATAATCACATCTATATTTTCAAGTATTTCAACATGACAAGTACTAAATTACCGTAGGCACATAAAGAACCAAACATATTCCTTATCACATATACGTAAGTTTACAGAATATAATCCTTACCTTGTACTGGCACATCTAGCTAAACCCAACCTATACTCAAATCATAAGGCCTTTGGGCAGAATATGCACTAATACATAAGAATATTTCATCACATACTTCATTATACAAGCATACCATTACCAATTAGATCATTCTCATATTTGGAGTTATAATATTAATCACATTTACATACCTCTTTGATACTAATAATTCACTTCGAAATCAATCCACTGATGAGTAAGTAATACGTACCTGAACATCTTAAATACATAATACTTATTTGGTGGTAACTTACTGCGGATACTCAATATCAAAGTCTTACTTGAATCCCAGCATTTAGCCTTCGGGTCTTTAAAACCCGGATATAGTACGAGCACGAAGCCTATGGACATTAAATCAGGATAATATTCTCGCATAAAGCCTACGGGATCTTAACCCGGATATAGTACTAGCACAAATGCTCTTCGGGACTTATCACATTTATACACTTTCACATTCATCACATTGGCCATTCGGCCTAATCACATATATACACTTTCACATCCATCACATTGGCCATTCGGCCTTATCACATATATACACTTTCACATTCATCACATTGGCCACTCGGCCTTATCACATATATACACTTTCACATTCATCACATTGGCCACTCGGCCTTATCACATATATACACTTTCACATTCATCACATTGGCCATTCGGCCTTATCACATATATGCATGTTCACATTCATCACATTGGCCATTCGGCCTTATCACATATATACATATCTTGTACATCAATTTCATCATAACAAAATTGACTAGGTATACTAGTCATTTACGGCTTATAGCTTCACTTTAATATTGATTTGGTACTTTGATTACCAATAATTAATCGATAGCTTATAAGCAACTCAAATAGTTTTATCAAGGTTTACAACATAATCACAAATTCAGCACAAGCTGTTTTTCCTGAGCAATATTCATTAAATTATTCGTAAATGGAGCTACGAAACTCCAAATGAAGTGCTGTTAATTTTCCCTGAAAATAGACTCATATATCTTTTATCCATAAAATTTTCAGAATTTTTGGTTTGGCCAATCAATACCAGATTTTTCTTAAAGTTTCCCCTGTTTCACTGTTTGACTATACTGACCACTCTTCACTACGAATCAAATTTCTCATTATTGGAAATTCTTTTGCTTACACAGTTTCTTTTATAAGAAACTAGACTCATTAAGCTTTAAATACATAGTTTATTCAGCCTCTAATTCAACACCAACAATTTATGGTGATTTTCTAAATTCACATTACTGCTGCTGTCCTAAGCAGATTTATTACAAATTTAGTCTTTTGACATATCCTTTTAGCACTTCATATTATCATATCTATTTGGCAATCATAATAGCCACTAGGCTATATGCATAAAAATACAATAGAGTTATGATTCTTTTAATATGTGCTTAACATATCATACTCAATCATATTATAGGCTTTAATACTTAAAACTTACCTCGAATGTTGTCGACGACTGCGGATCGGCTATTTAGTTAGTTTAGTTTTTCCCCTTATCCGAATTTGGCTCCTTAAGCTCTTGAGCTTCATTTAACAAATTGACTAATTTAATCAACCTTATTAACCACTTTAAGATCAAATACAAATAAACTCCCATAAGACCGAATGCACCCATCACTCATCTTAATATACTTATACCACATACCTTAACTTATTTCCTCTTGTCAATCAGCATTCGAATATATTTACAAGATACACATAGATCACTGAAATCAACTACCATTTATCATTTTAATTCACGTATGTAACAATTAAATAAATTCAATTCCATCTTACAACCATCACTGATTAACCGAATGTACATGACTCATATACATTTATTCTTGAATCAATTCTTAATGCTTTAAGCTTATAATTACCATGTAGCCGAATACCATTTGAGCATCACCCAACATACCAATACTTCCCGTTTTTAAACATTCTTGCCTTCTTTCCTAATATTAATTAAACATGGCCGAATGTCATTAGCAACTAATGCCACACACACATACACATGCATTAAATTAATCCACGCATAACCGTGAGCATACTCCAAACATATTACATATATATAGTATATGAATTACTCATCTCATCTTTTCTTCTCATTCGGCAATTGCTCCCAATTAACAAATTAAAAATACATTTAATATGTTTCTAGTTACAGCCGATTACACCCTCAACAAAAACAAGCCCTCAAGTTAATACCTTTCATAAATTAGAACCACATTCGGCACTCTTGCATACCCAAGTTAACAATTTTGCATTCATTTCTAAAATCAAGCACCAATTTTATAATTTCCATAGTACACGAATCATATCACTCTCATCAATTTATTAGTCTCAAACACATAGCAATTTCACAATGCACCTTCGACACCATATACACCCACAACTATGAAAACCAATATCTCTATGACAATTTAATTCACCCACATGCATTTCTTTTTACTAGATCAACTTCCCTATACATAATTTAACCTTATACACAATCTCATTTGACCATTTGAGAATTAACCACAATTAGCATTTAACATTATAACCATAATTCATTATTCAAGTTCATAATCGGCAAACATACATATATATACCAACAATTTGGTATTCGGTTCTTGTATTTAGCAAGAGCTTCTCAAATTATCACTCAAATAAATTTCCATGCATCAACCAAGTTATACATATCAATTTAACAAGCTCAAGCTCATCTTTCTACTCTTTCCATTTTCACACATCAAAGCATCAACAATTTAACACTTAAAAAAAAAAACATGGCCGATTGCATCATTTACTTCAAACTCAAAAATTACCACATGGGCTATATCAAAGACTTAATAACCAACTCAAACTCACAAAATTTGAAAGAAATAACATAAACTCATACCTTAATTAGACATTAGAGTAGCCAAATGCCTTGGCTTTTCTTCCTTATTTCTGTTCTTCTAGTTTCGGCAAAATGGGGAAAGGAATGGACAAAAACTTTGTTTTTGTCACCCACCTTCTTTTATTAATTTTATGTATTTTATAATATAAACTATTAAATATTATTTACTAAATATAATATATACATAATGCCAAAATCATAACATCATTACCGTCCACTAATGTTAAAAGTGGGCCATTTGACATGCAAGTCCACAACTTTAGTAGTTTAACATTTTAATCACTTGGACATTTGCCTATCATATTTTTAAAGTTTCTCAAATATGTCCTTTTTAGCTAATTTCACATCCAAATGACAAAATTAAAGCATGAATTTTTCACACATACTTATTCACAAATAATAAGCATAGAATATAACAATTAATTATTTTTGTATCTCGGTTTTGTGGTCCCGAAACCACTTTCCGACTAGGGTCAAATTAGGGGTGTCACACGCATAAAATGCAAAAGTGATGTTTTATAAGTTAAAAGGACTTATTAGCTATGGATTATTAAAGTGAAGGTCCTTAAGTTGTAATTAGACCATGGTTAGTGTAAGTGGACAAAGATGGGCATGTATTAAATGAATTTAATGAATTATAACAAAGGTTATTTAGGTAATTTATCAAATAAACATAAAATAAATAAAAAATCAATTTTGTGTCCATTTTTTTTCATATTTTCACTAAAAATAAGAAAGAAAAGAAAGCTTGGGAGCATTTTAGGGTTCGGCACTTTGATAGCTTGATTGGTAAGTGATTTTGACTCGGTTTTGATGATTTCAATGTTTTTGTGATCGTTGCAACTAGGTCTAGCTTCCCAGGGATTATTTTGCAAAATTGTTAAAGTTTTTGAAAGTTTCCATTGTTGAATACATGTATTCTTGGATGCTTTATGATGAAATATGAAATCTTGTTGCTAAATTTATATGTTTTGTAAGTGATTTTTTAGTAAAAATGCAAAATAGGGGTTAATTTGTGAAAAGTGATAAATGTGCGGTTAAATGTGTGAAAAATGAGAAATATGGGCTGATAGGGGTATAATAGTAATTCGACAAGCATGGGTATTAATGAAATTTCACTAATTTGTAATTTTGTGTAATAAGGACTAAATTATAAAAATGTGAAAGTTTAACGACTAATGTGAAAAATAGCTCAAATGTGTATATTGGACTTAATTGAATAAATAGATGGTTAAATAAGCTGAATTTGATTATATATAGATCAAGAAAGGAAGAACTCAGACTTAGATCTGGGGAAAAGCAAAGTAATCGAATAGTTGACTCGTTTCATCGTTTTCGTATATGAGATAAGTTTGTATGTTAATAAACGTTGTTAAATTGTGTTATATATGCATTATTATTATATTGAATGTGTAAATGATTGGAAATGAGCTTACGAGATATGATCGATAGAGATACGATAGCTGAAAGTCCCGTACAAACCTTAGGAATATTTTAGGATACAAATGTCATGACATAGGGATTTACCGAGATGATGTAATTTGGATGCTGGTCTCGTACGTCCTACTGGTGGTTGGGTTCCGGCATGTGTTATGGTTCCTGACAGCTTGTGTGAGCAACAACGTGTAGCTATGTCTTGACTGACAACTTTTGTGAGCTGGCTCGTTATTAGCTCGAGTGCGAGCATATATGTGATATGAGATAGCTTCAGCTATATATGAGGCACTTAGGTGTGATATGTTACCCGCGTATCCTTTAGTGATTCCAAATGGTTCAACGGGCATAATCGAGACGAAGGTGAAAATAAGATCGATCTAAGTGATACAGGTATGTACGGAACATAAATAAGAATCAAAATAAGGTAACTTATGGAAATTCATGTGTAACCATGTTTTGGAACATGAGAAAGGTTTGTGGATGATATGTGTTACGCCATATTATGCTTAATTGGTTGAATTGCATTTATTTGACGAATTAAGTTGATTATCATACGAGCTTACTAAGCTATAGAGCTTACTTCATTTTTGTTTTCCATGTTTTATAGTGTTTCAAAGCTAGCTTGGATCTGGGGATCGTCAGAGACTTCATCGCACTATCGGACATCTATTTTGGTACTTCTGAAATTGTATATATATGGCATATGGCATGTATAGGCTATGTTCTTTTTTTATGTTTGATGTATATGTATTTGGTCATTTGGTATTATTTGTTAATGACTTATAGTTTGATATATATATATATTGCCTTATGATTTGGCATATCTTGGTATGGCTATTGTTGTGGTTTTATTGTGCAAATGGTTATTTACTATGTGGTGTATAATTGTGTGAGAAATACCCTATTGTGGCTTGGTTTTAGATGATGAATTGGTTGATTAGAACATAAGTCATATATGTGAATTATGGTTAATGAATCATGTTGATTTGGTATGTATTTGCCTAGGTAAATGGTATTGAATTGGGTATTGGAATGGATGGAATTAAAATGGCATGATTTGTAAATGTGGTTAATGATATTTGGTTGCCTATTGTGTAGTGATATAGTACCATTTGTGTTTGTGTAGGTGTGTACAATTAGGGTGGTAAAATGGCTTTGCAAAGAGCCTATTTTTGTCCTTATGGGCAGAGACACAGGCGTGTGTCTCAGCCGTGTGTGACACATGGTCATGGTACACGACCATGTGTCACATAAGGCATTTAATAGAAACCTGTCAGTGAGTTACATAGCTTAGGCACACGGGCGTGTGGTCGACTGTGTGACTTAAGTTAGAGAGTTACATGGGGTAGGACAGAGGCTACGACACAGCCATGTGCTTCCATTTCGAATGTCCACATGGCCTATGATACGGGCGTGTCTCGTGGCTGTGTGAGACACACAGCCTGTTCACACGAACGTGTGACGCCTATTTTGGGCAAAATTTTTCAAGTTTCTCAAAATTGTTCTGAGTTATCGATTTAGTCCCGAACCACTCTTAATGCATGTTTAGGGCCTCGTAGGCTCATTTTAGGGATAATGTGATTGTATTTAAGTGATATATGAATATGATTGATGAATGTATGATAATGAATGTGAAATGAATGTATAATTGTGTATTAAGTTTAGTAATGCCTCTTAACCCTATTCCGGCAAAGGTTACGGGTTAGGGGTGTTACAAATTATCAACCAGTCATCAAAATTTCCAAGTTTTCTGGTAGAGCTCACCAACTTATTTTATTTAACTAACTCTGAACCCTCTTTTAAAATCTAGACCTTAAGGAAATTCTAGTGTGACAATCCGTCTCACATAAATCACACATACTTTTTGTGAAAAGTTCATTGTTATAAATATCACAAACTAGCTCGATTTTCAAATTTTTAATTTTTCGCTATGACAAAAAATCATTTTCAAACCGATTTTTTTTCAACATATTGCATGCCAACTATATTCAACTTTGCCTAAGACAATTAATAGGGTAGCTAATGTTCCAATTACACATCATATACATGTTCATCTCAATTTAATATTTTACATACTATATCATCATATATAAACCGAGTCATGACACAGTACTATACTTACCCCGATAGTTAGTTTGCAACAATCATATCTGTATATATGCATATGTATTTATATATTAACCTCGAATAAGAAAACTACAAATCGAGTTTTTGTCACTTGTTTGCGATTCTCGTCTTTCCATTTTCTCGAGACGGCCTGACATAGTCTTTAGCTATATTTGATAATTCAATCATAAAAATGATATCAATTTGCATTCAAACACATAATCACATATTTTGCTTTTGATTCATTTTAGCTCCTATATTTGGGATACACATATTTTTCCATATCGAACATCAGATTAAAATTTGATTTTACATCCTTTCATTAGGGACCTCATACTTTCTATCTATAACATTATTTTATGATATTTTTCAATTTATCCAATTTAGTCCCTAAGTTATCTAACAAGCTTAACTTAATTTCTAACTTAGTCCTTAACATAATATAAGTTCACTACCTAATAATCTCTTCAATTTCAAGTTTAATTCATCAATCTCTCTCTAATGTCAACTTGTTAAACATCTAACAATTGAAGAAATTGATACATAGGCTAGCTAAATTGTTGAACCAAGCTTTATTTGACAAATTATTTTGATATAAAAATATGATATTTTTTAATAAAAAATTATTTTAAACAAAACTTGGCAAAAAATCTAATTTAAATGATATCCAAAAGAAAATTTGTTGAACTTACACTTAGAAATTTTTTTTAAGGCCAAGTTAGTTAAACAAACTATCAAACATTTTTCAAAAAGGTTATAATTTCTCTAGTCCAAAAAGTATCGATATTTTTTTGTCAAGTAACGATAAATTTAAATAAGTATTGATGGAGTCACAAGTTTATGGATACATTTTTTAGTATCGATACAAAAATGACTTTCTATTTTTCAAAATATTTATCAAGTATCGGTATGGTATCGACACCTTTTGTTTGGAACTGATAAATTTCTTCAAGTATTGATGGTGGTATACTTTTATTGATAAATTTTTGAGTATTGATATGAAATTAACATTCTGACTTTCAAAGTATTTATCAAGTATTGATACCTTTTATTTGGTATCAATAAATTTCCCTGGGTATCGATATTAACGGTTCCAACGGTCACTAAATTAGACATTAAATGCTATTGGTATAGAACTCGTAGAAAAAATATTGATACTTGTTCTTGCAGGTGACATTAATGGACTGATATTTTCATCCCCAACGGCTCTATTCAATATTCCAACAACCACAATGATTGGAAATCAATTTAGAAGTATAAATACCATCCTGAAAAGGTCCTACAACAACAAGAGAAATTATCAAAGCTTAATTTTCAATCAAATAACCTTTGTGCTTAAAGCTTTCATACTTTTCTTGTACACACTTGTGAATTTTCATTGTTGTTTATTCAACTCAAATGTTTTATTAATTCATTTGTGCTAAATTGTCAAATAATCCAATCTTGTAAGGATCAATTCTTAGTTTGCTTATTTGTGTCGCTCTTTGAGAGGGTTCATCTTAAAGTTTGGGTAGAAGTTGTAAGGTTAAACCTTTTCCTCAAAGGTTAGTCAAATTAGTGAAATTGGAAAAAACCTTAGTAGTGGAGTAGGCAATTGAGATTGAACCACTCTAAATCATTATGTCTATTTGTTCTATATTTTCTTTCAAGCTTCCACTATAACACCCCTCACCCATATCCGTCACTGGATTAGGGTACGAGGCATTAACGTACTTACATTCACAAAATCATTCGATTTCGACACACGATTACCACATAAATTTTAAACTTTTTCATTCTTATTCATAACATTCTTATTATGGGCCTACGAGGCCCCTAAGATACATTGGGTATGAACCGGAACCAAACCGGAACTTTTTGGACACTTAGAAAAATTTTACTCAAAACAGGGCACATGCCCGTATGGTGGAGGGACACGCCCGTGTGGGAAGGCCGTGTGGTTGCACATGCCCATATCTCCAGGCCATGTGGAATTATTTTTCAATTCGAACCTACAGGGGTTTTGACACAGCCGAGCACATGCAGGTGTCCTAGGCCGTTTCCTTCACATGACCGAGCACACGCCCATGTCTTCGCTCGTATGCAAAAACTTAGGTATTCTGTTTCTAACGTCAGCATGCAATTTACGTCACATGGTCAAGCCACATGCTCGTGGGCTAGGCCATGTCTGTCATACGATCGAGACACATGGCCGTGTCTCCACCCGTGTGTTTACTACTAGGCATTTAATTTTCATAAATTCAGATGTAGGGGACACAAGAACTATCAACACGCCCACAGGGTTGGCCGTGTGTCACACACGGCCTAGACACACACCTGTCTGTCTACCCGTGTGGACAAATATTGGCTATTTTCCAAGCCAATTGCCACCCTGAAACACAAACAAAATACACACCAATTTTGCCAACATTCAACATCACACGAATACTCAGTCAAACATCCACAATATGACATTCATATACTAATTTATATCTACCATCATCAAGAATACACATCACACCACATTCCACATAAACATTACAAGCTTGCACCATAACCTATTACATCACTTTGACAAAATATAACTTAACCATTTATGGCTCATTCCAAATGGCCATATACCAAATCATCACTGACAACATTGAATCCAAAAGAACCATGACATATAACCAAAATATTAGACCACCTATACATGCCATAATTTCAAAGCTCAATTTCAAAATACCAAAATGGTTGTTGATAGTGTTGATGGAATCCCGTTGATCACCGAACCTCGAATTAGCTTGACAAAGCTATAAGGGAAGGGTGAAGAAAAAGGGTAAGCTATAAAGCTTAGTAAGTCTATATGCAAATAATGCATATTTAAAGCTTAAATTACATATCTATTAAAAATAAGTTTCCCTATTATCAATTTTGTGAGTATAAGATCATCACTTACTCATATGGCCTTACCACATGATTCAATACACACATTAAGCATTTAGCAAACATGATATATTTCACATAACCTACACATACACATTCTTAACACACGGTCAAATCTTTTTACATCCAATCATAATTTTATCATATAAGTTCAAATACCCGTTGAACCATGCAAAATTCTAAAGGATACTTAGAAAAATGCACAAAAGTGCTATTCATATTGTAGCTAAATCTACCACTAGTATGTAGCCGAAGCTACCAATGATCTGTAGCCGAAGCTACCACTTATCACATATCACATAAAAGCTCATCATTGAGCTATTCACGGGCCTGCTCACACAAGCTGACGGTAGAGTCGAAGCTACCCGTGCTGTTCAAACAAGCTGGCAAGTATCTGCAACAAATGCAAGATTACCTAGCCACTAGTAGTCGAACTAAACCAACACTCGGAATCACATATACAATCTATCACATATAATAGGTTCCTAGTGACATGTCGCTCGAATCTTAGTCAATTCCTAAGGCTCAATCGGGTTTTCCACAGTTATCGATTTTTATCAGTATACACAATTTACAATTCATCACAATATTACAAATATTAAAAAATTAAAAATAATTAATAATAATGTTAACATAACTCATTATTAACATATAAACTTACCTCGGTGTCAAATTGTGATCTTTTTCAACTTAGTTTGAGACTTTGCCTTTCCCCCCGTTAAGGTCATTTTTGTGCCGTTCTTGATCTATAACATCAAATTTAACTTATTTAATACATACATTACTCGATTTGACACAAAATTATCCTATGGAAAATTTTACCATTTTACCCCTAACTTTGTCAATTTTTACACTTTAGTCCCTAGGCTTGTAAAATGAAATGTATCCATTTTTCTATTTTTCCAAGCCTAGCCGACTCTTTTTCTCTCTTATAGCAACCCACATATTTCAATATTTCACACATTATGTACATGTTCTACAACTTTTGCATTTTAGTCCTTAAATGCATTTTCATGAAAAATGACCTAGTAAAAGTTGTTTACTACACATCAAACCTTCATTTTCTACCATTAAACATCAAAATGCTTTTATGTCACACATGGGTAAATTTTTAAACATGAACCCTAGCTTAAATTAATGGAAAAAATAACTAGGTCAAGTTATAAGGATTTCAAAAATACGAAGAACATAAAAAATGGGGCTAAATTTACTTACTTGTGAGCTTGAAAAGTGAAACAAAACCTAGCTATGGAATGTACAAATTTCGGTAGCCCCTTGAAGAAGATGGACAAAATTTTGATTCTTTTTCCCTTTTTATTTCATTAATTTATCTAATGAAAAAAATTCCCTTAATGGCCATCTTTGAAAAGTTTTCCTTCCATGTGTATTTTTGTCCATCATGCCATAAAATGGTCTAATTGCTAAATAAGGACCTCTAATTTATGGATTCATTTCAATCAAACACTAAATGCTTCTAGAACTCACATTTTAAAATTTTTTTGCAATTTAGTCCTATTACTCAATTAGGCACTTTATCGATAAAATTTATTTACTAAATCTTCACTCATGCAATCATTCACACATTAGACCCAAAAACTTTATCAGAATAAATTATTCTATACCAGATTCGTGGTCCTGAAACCACCATTCCTTTTAGGCCCTAAATCTGGCTATTACAACTCTCCCCCTTTAGGGATTTTCGTCCTCGAAAATCTTACCAGATAAGAGATTTGGGTACTGTTTCCTCATGATTTCCTTCGATTCCGATGTAGCCTCTTCTACTCCATGCTTTTGCCATAACACTTTTACCAAAGCCACACTTTTGTTTCTTCATGGTTTCACTTCTCGAGCTAAGATCTTGATTGGCTCTTCACTATAAGTCATATATGGTTGAATTTCCACTTCGGTCGATGAAATCACATGTGACGGATCAGAACGATAGCGTCGTAGCATCGACACATAAAATACATCGTGGATCTTTTCTGACTCTGTTGGTAAAGCCAATTGATATGCCACTGGTCCAATCCTTTCCACGATTTCATACGGTCCAATGAAACATGGACTCAATTTATCCTTCCAGCCAAACCTCAAAATCTTCCTCCATGGAGAAACTTTTAGAAATACTTTATCGCCCACTTGAAACTCAATCTCTTTTCTTTTCAAGTCTGCATAAGACTTTTTCCGGTCTGAAGCAGCTTTCAAACAATCACGGATTACCTTTACCTTCTTTTCAGTCTCTCTAATCAAATCAACCCCATAAATTTGCTTTTCACTAAGCTCTGTCCAATACAAAGGAGTCTGACATTTGCGGCCATACAGTGCCTCATACAGTGCCATCTTGAAGCTCGATTGGAATCTATTGTTGTAAGCAAATTTAACTAATGGTAGATATTTTTCCCAACTACCTGTGAATTCAAGAACACAGCATGGAAGCATATCTTCAAGGATCTAAATCACTTGCTTGAATTGACCATCTGTTTGTGGGTGAAAGGTGGTACTAAAGTTCAACTTGGTACCCAAGGCTTCTTGCAACTTTTTCCAAAACCTCGAAGTAAATCTCAGATCTCTATTCGAAATGATAGAAATCGGCAACCCATGCAATCTCACAATTTCAACACTGTACAATTTGACTAACTTATCAAGTGAGAAATCCGTACGTATCGGAATGAAATGAGCCGATTTCGTCAACCAGTCGACAATGACCCAAACGACATCTTTCTTTTTTGGGGTTAAAGGAAAACGTGTCACAAAATCTATAGTGATTTGGTCCCATTTCCATTCAAAAACCATTATTGGCTGAAGCAAACCGGAAGGTACTTGATGTTCAGCTTTCACTTGTTGACAAACTAAGCACCTTGATACAAACTCGGAGACATCTCTTTTCATACCGGGCCACCAATACAATTTCTTCAAATTATTATACATCTTTGCATTGCCCGAATAGACAGATAAACGACCATTATAAGCTTCATGTAGAATTTTTCAAACAACTCAGCATTTTTTGTCATACATACTCTATCTCAAAATATCAAGCAGTCGTTCGATCCAATCTAAAAATCTGTCTCATTACCCTTTTGACACTGAGCCCTTTTTGCTTGCAACTCACTATCATCTTTTTGAGTTTCACAAATTTGTTGAATAAATGATGGCCTAGCTCTCAACTCAACCAAAATTGAACCATCATCAGACAAGGCCAATCTCATATTCATAGCTCTCAATGCAAATAGGGATTTTCTACTTAAGGCATCGGCAACCACATTTGCCTTTCCTGGATGATAGTCGATCACCAACTCGTAGTCTTTCAACAATTCAAGCCATCTTCATGGTCGTAAGTTCAAATCTTTTTGTGACATTAAGTACTACAAGCTTTTATAGTCGGTAAAGATACGACACTTCTCACCATATAAATAATGTCGCCAAATCTTTAAGGCAAAGACAATAGCAGCTAACTCCAAATCGTGTGTCAGGTAGTTCTTCTCGTGCGGCTTCAACATCCTTGAGGCATATGCTACCACTTTATCTTTTTGCATCAATACACATCCAATACCGTTTAGAGACGCATCATTGTAAATCACGAATTCTTTTCTGGACTCAGGTTGCACTAACACTGGTACCTCAGTCAACACTACCTTTAATTTCTCAAAACTTTGCTGACACTTTTCAGTCCAATCAAACTTAACATCTTTTTGCAACAACTTGGTCATTGGAGAAGCAATCATCGAAAATCCTTTTATGAAGCGTCTATACTATCCTGCCAAACCCAAAAAACTTTTAACCTCTGATAGATTTTTTTGGTAGGTTCCAATCAATTATTGCTAAGATCTTACTTGGATCAACTCGAATGCCATCTCTCGAAACAATGTGGCCCAAAAATCCAACTTCACTGAGCAAAAACTCACTTTTACTAAATTTGGCATATAACTATTTATCTCACAAAATTTGTAAAACCATCCTCAAATGTTCAGCATGTTCATTCTCATCACAAGAATAAATCAAGATGTCATCTATGAACACAACCACAAACTTATCCAAGTATGGCTTGAAAATTCAGTTCATTAAGTCCATAAATACAGCTGGAGCATTAGTTAAACTAGAAGGCATTACGAAAAACTCATAGTGTCCATACCTTCTTCTGAAAGTAGTTTTCGGCACATCAGACTCTTTCGCGCTTGGTTGGTAGTATCTGGATTTTAAATTTATTTTTGAAAATACAGTTGCCCCTTTTAATTGATCAAATAGATCATCAATTCTTGGTAAGGGGTACTTGTTCTTTATTGTCACCTTGTTGAGCTGCCTATAGTCGATACAAAGTCTCATCAATCCATCCTTTTTCTTCACGAACAACATGGGAGCACTCTAGGGAGAAAAAACTAGTCCTCGCAAATCCTTTGTCTGTCAACTTTTGCAGCTGCACTTTCAATTCCTTTAGCTCAGTCGGAGCCATCCTATATGGAGCTATAGATATTAGGATAGTTCCCGACAATAAATCAATGACAAACTCTATTTCTTTGATAGGAGGTATCCTTGGCAATTCCTCTGGAAATACATTCAGAAACTCACAAACTACCGGTATTGATTCCACTTTCAATTCAGACTCTTTCGTATTTCAATACATATGCTAAATACGCTTTATAACCCTTTCTCAAATAGCTTTAAGCAGTCATTGACGAAATCAAAGTAGACAATTTTTGCAACTCTTATTAATTAACACACATTTGCCTAGAGGGTTTGACACTTTAATCACAAACTCAATTGTCTTTATAGGAAATTTCATATCATTTACCAATTTCATGCAAATGTAAGAATGTGTAGATCCGAGATCAATCAGTGCAACAATATTAACATCATAAAGAGAAAATGAACCAGTGATTATGTTAGGGGATGACGCTTCTTCTCAGGCACGAATGGCATAGGTTCTTGTAGGCGCTCTGGCCTCCGATCTTGCAACTGGATCTCTAACTATGCCTTTGCTACTAGCTCCATCTTTCACATTTCTGGTAGGCCTCCCTCTAGTAGCCATATTGCTAAGTCTAGCACTCTGAGTAGTTTCCTTTGCTGCCATTTCAGGACAATCCTTGATGAAGTGATCTTGGGAGCCACATTTGAAGCAAGCCCCGGTGATCATCCAGCACTCACCAGGATGTCTCCTACCATAGTGTTGACATTCGGCGTTACTTGGCTTAACATTGCCAACACTAGCTACAGAAGTGGTCTAAGAATTAGAACCTGTATTGTGTCTCCCACAAGTTCTACTTGGATTTCCAATTGAAACGGTTGAACGGTTATGCACATCTCTCAATTTCTTTGATAAAGGCTGAAAAGACTTACTCATCGATCTCTTCTTCATATCTCTAGCATCTAATTCAGCTTTTCTCTTTTCCTTACATAATTCATCTGCTTTGCAAGCCCAGTCAACTAACACAACAAATTCATTTAGTTCCAAAATCCCCACATACAATTTGATGGTTTCATTTGGGCCATCCTTAAATCTTTTACACATGATTTCTTCTGTAGAAACACATTCCTGAGCGTACTTATTGAGTCGAACAAATTCCTGCTCATACTCGAACATTGTCATTCGACCCTGCTTTAGTTCTAAAAATTCCTTTCACTTTTGATCAATAAAGCGTTGACTTATATACTTCTTATGGAACTCTACTTGGAAGAAGTCCCAAGTTACTCTTTCTTTTGGTACTACTGAGACTAGAGTTTTCCACCACTGATATGCCGAGTCTCTCAAAAGTGATGTGGCACACTTTAAACACTCCTCAAGTGTACAAGAGAGCTCATCAAATACCCGGATAGTGTTTTTGAGCCAAAATTTTGCCCTCTCGGGGTCATCACCAACATTAGCTCCAAATTACTCAACCCCATACTTACGAATCTTGTCAACGAGAGGCTTACTCAATCTCATCATTTCCACACCTTATAGAGCTACCAGAATCGATTGAGGTATGGGAGGAGGTGAGGGAGGTTGAGCATTCGGATTCGCCCAAATGAACTCCGTGTACCATTCATTCATCATGTGGAGCAAGGCTTCCCGAGCCTCTCCTCTCTGACTAGATTCGATATTCCTACTCTCAAGTGGCATAGTCCCTTGAGCGGGAGCCGGCGCATTACTTCCTGCTTCGTCAACCACAGCCAGGTTGGGATCTATTTACTATATGAAAACGAAATTATAAAAAATTAGGAACCATCACACTATCGAAATTCGTATTTATGACATGTATAGCTAGACTCTTACACTTGCAATGTTAGTCCGAGAACTGACAAACCATAGCTTTGATACCACTAACTGTAACACCCTTCACCCACATCCGTCACCGGATTAGGGTACAAGGCATTACCGTACTTAAACTCACACAATCATTCGATTTCGACATACAATTACCACATAAATTTAAAACTATTTCATTCTTATTCATAACATTCTTGTTATGGGCCTATGAGGCCCTAAGATATATTGGGTATGAACCGAAACCAAACCGAAACTTTTTGGACACTTAGAAAAATTTTACCCAAAATAGGGCACATGCCCGTGTGGTGCAGGGACACGCCTGTGTGAGCAGGCCGTGGGGTCGCACTCGCCCATGTCCCGGCCCATGTAGAATTATTTTTCAATTCGATCCTACATGGGTTTTCACACGGCCGAGCACACGGTCGTGTCCTAGGTCATGTCATTCTCACGGTCGAGCACACGCCTGTGTCTTCGCCCATGTGGAAAAACCTGGGTATTATGTTTCTGATGCTAGCATGCAATTTACGTTACATGGCAAAGCCATACGCCCGTGGGCTAGGCTGTGTCCGTCACACGGTCGAGACACACGGTCGTGTCTCCACCTGTGTGTTTACTACTGGGCATTTAATTTTCATAAATTCAGATGAAAGGGACACACGACCTATCAACACACCCATGGGGCTGGCTGTGTGTCACACACGGCTTAGACACACGCCCACGTGTCTACCATGTGGATAAATATAGGCTATTTTCTAAGCCAATTACCACCCTGAGACACAAACAAAATACACACCAATTTTGCTAACACTCTACATCACACGAGTACTCAATCAAACATCCATAATATGACATTCATATACTAATTTCTATATACCATCATTAAGCATACACATCACACCACATTCCACATAAACAGTACAAGCTTGCACCTTAACATATTACATCACTTTGACAAAATATAACTTAACCATTTATGGCTCATTCCAAATGGCCATATACCAAATCACCACTAACAACATTGAATCCAAAATAACTATGGCATATAACCAAAATATTAGATCACTTATACATGCCATAATTTCAAAGTTCAATTTCAAAATACCAAAATGGTTGTTGATAGTGTTGATGGAATCTCATTGATCACCGAACCTCAGATTAGCTTGACGTACCCTATAAGGGAAGGGAAAGAAAAGGGGTAAGCTATAAAGCTTAGTAAGTCTATATGCAAATAACGGGCATTTAAAGCTTAAATTTCATATCTATTAAAAATAAGTTTCCCTATTATCACTTTTGTGAGTATAAGATCATCACTTACTCATATGGCCTTACCACATGATTCAATACACACATTAGGCACTTAGCACACATGATATATTTCACATAACCTGTACATACACATTCTTAACACACGGTCAAATATTTTTACATCGAATCATAATTTGATCATATCAGTTCAAATACCCGTTGAACCATGCAAAACTCTAAAGGATACTCGGGAAAATGCACAAAAGTGCCACTCATATTGTAGCCGAAGCTACCACTGGTATGTAGCCAAAGCTACCAATGATCTGTAGCCAAAGCTACCACTAATCACATATCACATAAAAGCTCATCGTTGAGCTATTCACGGGCCTTCTCATACAAGCTGACGGTAGAGTTGAAGCTACTCAGTGCTGCTCACACAAGCTGACAAGTATCCGTAACAAATGCAGGATTACCTAGCCACTAGTAGTCGAACTAAACCAGCACCCGAAATTACATATACAATCGACACATATAATGGGCTCCTAGTGATATGTCACTCATATCCTAGTCGATTCCTAAGGCTCAATCGGGTTTTCCACACTTATCGATTTCTATTAATATACATAATTTGTAATTAATCACAATATTAAAAATATTAAAATAATTAAATATAATTAATCATAATGTTAACATAACTCATTATTAACACATAAACTTACCTCGATGTCAAATTGTGACCTTTGTCAACTTCATCTGAGACCATGCCTTTCCCTCGGTCAAGGTTGTTTTCGCGTCGTTCTTGATCTATAACTTCAAATTTAACTTATTTAATCCATACATTACTTAATTTGACACAAAAATTATCCTATGGTATATTTGACCATTTTACCCTTAACTTTTTTTAAATTTTACACTTTAGTCCTTAGGCTCGTAAAATGCAATGTATCCATTTTTCTACATTTCCAAGCCTAGTTGACTCTTTTTCTCTCATATAGCGGCCCACATTTTTCAATATTTTACACATTATGCACATGTTCTACAACTTTTTTATTTTAGTCCTTAAATGAATTTTCATGAAAAAACACCTAGTAAAAGTTGTTTCCTACACATCAAACCTTCATTTTCTACCATTAAACAAAATGCTTTCATGTCACACATGAGTAAATTTTTAAAAATGAACCTAGCTTAAATTAATGGTAGAAATAGCTAGGTCAAGTTACAAGGATTTCAAAAACACGAAGAACATGAAAAACGGGGTTAAATTTACTTACTTGTGAGCTTGAAAAGTGAAACAAAACCCTAGCTATGGAGTTTACAAATTTCGACAGCCCCTTGAAGAAGATGGACAAAATTTTGATTCTTTTTCCCTTTTTATTTCATTAATTTACCTAATGACCAAAATTCCCTTAACAGCCTTCTTTGAAAATTTTTCCTTCCATGGGTATTTTTGTCCATCATGCCATAAAATGGTCTAATTGCTAAATAAGGACCTCTAATTTATGAATTCATTTCAATTAAACACTAAATGCTTCTAGAACTCACATTTTGAAAATTTTTGTAATTTAGTCCTATTACTCAATCGGGCACTTTATCGATAAAATTTATTTACTAAATCTTCACTCATGCAATCATTCACACATTATACTCAAAAACTTTATCAAAATAAATTTTTCTATGCTGGATTCATGGTCCCAAAACCACCATTGTAACGCCTTGATTTTTGGGTTTTTGTGTGATTTTTGTGAATTTGGTAAAAATTTAAATTTTGGTATTTGGCTGTGCAATTCATGTTTGGAGTGTGTAAATGGGTCTATGGAAGGCCCATGTGTTGGTTAAAACCCGGTTGAATTTTTAATTTTTGGACTTAAAAAAGAGGGGGCTTGAGTTGGAGGTCTTATAAGAAAATGTGGGTAAAATGTGTCACAAGTGAGCTCTTGGTAAAGTGCCAAGATGGAGCCACTAAGCTCCTGTAAAAGTGGCGTGGATAAGTGTACAAGGGCCAAGGTTCAAGTTGCAAGGTAAGCAAATGAGGATGTTTATTTTTATGTGCAGGAAGGGTGAGTGTTGGAAACCAAGTGGACTCTGTTGGAGGAGTTTGAATTCGGCATGAGCATGTATCAAGGAGTGATAAGGGGGAGGATAATTAGGAGAGATTTTAGGAGATTTGAATAGGTGATGGCTAGCCAAGGGACTTGTGTAGTGCAAATTCGGCATTTGAGCTAAGTTAGGCATATTTCAGCATTTTATTTTTGTACCTATTAGCCATAACCAAAAATTCCTCTCTTCTTCTTTCATTCTTTCTCTCATACTCTCTTCTTCTCTCATTCTCTTCCTCTTTAATCTCTAGAAAAGCTGAACCTACTTCCCTCTTTTTCTCTCTTTAACGGAATACTCTAAATAAAGCCAAAATCCTGAAGGTTTTAAGAAGTGCTGATCTCTTTTAATGGTACACCTTTATTCTTTTCTTCTTTTAAGCCGAATCTTACCCTTTCAAAAGCCTCTACTCTCTATCATCAACACCCCTTTAGTCCATAAACGCTTTCTTCTTCTTTGATACAAAAGCTGAAAACACAACACTTTTGGGGACTTAGTAGCCAAATCCTAAGTCTTTGGGATTCGTTTTCTGCTGATACTTTGTGGGCAAGTTCTATGTCGGATTTGAGACAGTATGAGTTGGAATCGTTAGTAAGAGAATGGTTGGTAATTGTTCGAAACCTTGGTTCAATTCATTGTTATGGGAGTTAAGAAAAGCCAAAACCCCTAAATCATTAGGGAGGTTATCGTTTTAGGCTTAGGGCTTATTCGCCTCTTTCATTCCGGCAAGCTGAGTCTTCGTCCTTAGGGCATAGGCCAGCAGAGAAGGCATCAGTGCCACAAGCAACTGAGACAGGGTCACATGGTCGGGCTGCAGGGGACGATGCTCTGTCCCAAGCAATGTTAAGGGTCTTAGAAAGGGTTGTTGGAGCTAGTATAGGGACAGTGAATAGGGGATCCATCTCTGAATGACTCTGAGCTAACGGAGCAGACGTCTTTAGGGGTGTATCGGAGTAGCCCCAAACGTGGCTGAATATTGGCTGGAGGTAACAGAAAGAATCATGGATGACCTAGATTGCTCGGTAGAGCAAAAGCTAAAAGGAGTAGTGCCTTTGCTGCGAGATGAGGCATACCAGTGGTGGATTACCATAAGGGAGAGTACCCTAATTGAGCGGGTAACCTGGGAACTGTTTAGAACTGCTTTTAAAGGGAGGTATATTGGAGCTAGTTATGTAGATGCCCTTCGAAAGAAATTTCTGAACCTGACCCAGGGTAACAAGATTGTCGCTAAATACGAGACGAAATTTTTGAGGTTGAGCTGATATGCTAATGGGATAGTTGTGACGGAATATGAGCGCAGTGTTCGATTTGAGGATGGCCTCCGGGATGAGCTTAGAGTGCTGATAGCTCCACAGAGGGAGCGTGATTTTGCTGCGTTGGTAGAGAAGGCCAAGATAGCCGAGGAGGTAAAACGTATTGAGCGACAGAATCGTGAGAAGGATCGAACTAGATTTAGAAGGGATTCTAGACCCTCGGGTGCCGCAAATAGAAACGTCAAAAGGGCTAGAGTGGAGGAACCGATTCGAGCAGTTCCGGTGAATACCTTAGACCGCAGGCTTGTAGGGACTATGGCAAAGTATATTTGGGAGAGTGCTGGAAGCAAACCAGGGCATGTTTCCGATGTGGGTCCAAGGAATATAAGTTCAGAGAGTGTCCTCAGAGAGCAGCTCAGGATCAAGTTGCTGATCAAAGGGTTGTCCAACCGGTACGAGGTGGACCGTAGCCACCTAGAGGCTGTGGGCAGGGTAGAGGCAGAAATGGTAATGGACGGGGACATGGAACACTTGGCAGAGGTGCTGGAAATGCTGAAGCACGACAGTCGGCGTTGGTATATGCTGCACGACGTCGTGAGGAGGGTGATGCTCCTGATTTGTAATTGGTACATTTTTCATTCATAGCACACCTTACACTACTTTGATTGATGTTGCTTCCACTCATTCGTATGTTGCCTGTAATGTGTCTGGGGCATTGGGTGTGCTTCCTGAGGAGACTGTGAGTGGGGTAACAGTGATAAGTCCACTGGGTCATTCAGTTAAGGTAGATAAACTCTTTGGGGAGGTGCCTTTAGAGACAAAAGGTAGGGCATTTGTTGGAGATTTGATGGAGCTACCATTCAGAGAGTTTGATATTATCTTGGGAATAGACTGGTTAACTAAGCATAGGGCGACGTTGGATTGTGCTACTAAGAGAATGGTACTGAAGACTATCGAGGATGAGGAGGTAATTGTCATAGGGGAGCGAAGGAATTACTTGTCTAATGCTGTTTCAGCCTTAAAGGCTGAGAAGTTGATTCAGAAGGGTTACACGGCGTATTTGGCTTGGGTGAGTCAAGCTAAACCAGAGAAGGTGACTGTGGAGATGGTCAGGACCATTAAGGAGTTTTAGGATGTCTTTCCTGAGGAGCTTCCTGGATTACCTCCAAATTGGGAAGTTGAGTTTGGAATCGATCTGTTACCTGGAACGGCTCCAGTGTCTATCGCACCTTACAGGATGACACCAAAGGAGTTAGTGGAATTGAAAGCTCAAATTCAGGAACTGTTGGATAGAGGATTTAATAGACCGAGTGTTTCTCCGTGGGGAGCACCGGTGCTGTTCGTAAAAAAGAAAGATGGGACCATGCGAATGTGTATCGATTATCGACAGTTGAGCAAACAAACGATAAAGAACAAGTATCATTTGCCAAGAATTGATGATCTGTTCGACCAGCTTAGAGGAGCTTTAATATTTTCCAAGATCGACCTTCGGTCAGGATATCACCAGTTAAGAGTCAAGGAACTGGATATTCATAAGATGGCATTCAGAACTCTATATGGTCATTACGAGTTTTTGGTTATGCCCTTTAGTTTGACGAATGCACCGACAGCATTTATCGATCTAATGAATCGAGTATTTCAGCCGTACCTGGATCAATTTGTGGTCATTTTTATCGATGATTGTAACACCCCAAACCTAGCCAGGACGTTACGGCCAAATCTGACGTGTCACGTGGACTTACAACTACGTATGTGTTCTTTATTTAATGTGACTAAAGTGATTTTTGTAAAAACAGTGGGTTAGTGAAAATTCAGTTTAATAAGTCTTTAAGTTATCCATTTGTTACGCTTGTGGAGTTTTCAAAACGTTCGTTAAATTTGAAAAGCCGCGCAACCTATGTCTAGCAGTTTTGATATAGTGTAAATAAAATCAATAAATAAAAACCATAAAGGAAAAAGAAATTAAAAGAGTGGCCTTATTACAACTTAACCCAAAATTTAAAAATTAAATAATTAAAATAGACTAACAAAATAGAAACCAACTTTGCAGATGATTTGGCCACTCCGAATCTCTCGCAGCTTCAAGCCCACTATGGTTGGGGATTACCTGTAGGGATGAAAATAAAGGGTGAGTTTGGTAAACTCAGTGTGTAATAGAACCCAACCATAGCCCAAAACAGATCAAGCCACCAAGTCAGATTTATTTGGGCCTTGGCCCAGTACAAAAATCAGAATGAAGCCCATAGGCCCATAACAGATATAGAATAGATATGTATCATATATGCAGAAAGCCCAACCCAGATGCATCCATAACACCCCCGTACCAGCCTTACACCTTGTGGGGAAACTACTCGACCCACCCATCCACTACACACCACAAAATTTGCAATGAGGTTGCTAGATATTGTGACGAAGTCACCAGATACAGATATTGTGGCAAGGCCACCTGAACAAATATATATATATGTGGCGAGGCCACCAGAACAGATATATACGTGGCGAGGCCACCAGAACGCTTCCTCCATCAAAATAACCCATCACCCATACAACAGACATATATGTCATGGCATACATTATACAGAATCAGAATATCATGCATTTCAGATAAAATTAACCCTAGGGGTATAAAGGTCATTTTTACACCTAGGGGTATAATGGTAATTTTACATACTCAAGGGTATTTTAGTAATTTATCAATTCTTTAAGGTTTTTACGCATATTACAGTCACTCCTATTCCATATGTCGTCACAGTAATCCATTTAAACTTAATCTAACAGTTTTGGCAATTAAGCCCAAGAACCCCTAATGGGCCCTAAGGTGTCAAGCAGAAATTCAAGCCCATTAATCCTAATTTTTTAGTTAGATTACATATTTCAACAGTTTTGATTACTACAGTTTGCCAGAATGCCCTTAATGACTATTTTTACCCATATGGGCTCGGAAGCCCATTGGGCCCATATTCGGCCCATCGAGGCCCAACTTACAAAAACGTACGGAATTGCACACTTTGCAATTCCATGCTCAACGATTCCAGATTTAATCATCACAGAGTATTCGATTACTCATAGATCATCACTGAGCCAACCTTTCGGTCACTTTCGGTGACTTTTCGATCACCTTTTTGAACATTACAGCCTTTGCCGTTCTAGTATATAGCAAGGGTATGATACATACCTATTAACTGGCGAAGTGTTGACGAGATCCTCAATGAAAAGCCTACAATTGATCACTAACGTGTTAGCCTAATAATCGACAACACTTAAAGCCTTAACCTCCTTACCACAATCGGCCAACATGGCCTAAGTCCCTAAAGTTCTTACCTTTCTGTCGAAGATGGACTAGATCCCGCTGTCCAACCTTGTTAGCTTCCAAAATCCTTAGTTGCTCCACCCCTTGATCATACTAACGCATACAAAACAAGAGAATGAGACCAACAGACCCTTAGTCCAAAACGTTAATCACCCGTAAAGGGTTTCGGCTAATACCCTAAACATAGGTAACTAATGGAAATTGCTTGAGTACTTACCAAAGTGCTAATCGGCCCAAGAAGACTCCTTATGTGCCCCTATTAATCCTGTTCTATGCTAGATCCAATCGTGAAACCAAGATCAAACCCAATCCGGCTAACTAGAGATTCGGCTAACAAGTGATAAAAGGGTTTTAATAAAGAGAAAATAATAAAAGAAAAGAGAATGTGATGATGGTGAGATGATTCAGCTATGGGGTTGTGGAAGATACTAACAAATAAAGAGAAAGGAGAGAATATGAGACTAGGAAGAAATTGGCAAGGTGCAATAAAGGTTTCGGTCAACAAGGGCAATCGGCTTCAATGGCTTTCGGTCTAAAGGTAAATCGGCAATGAAAGTAAAATAAAGGAGAAAAGAAACAGTTGGCCAAAGAAGAAGATGGGAGAAAAGAAATGAGAAGAAAAGACTACAGAAGGAGGGAAGTGACAATCAATTTTGACAAAGGTGAACGGCACAGAGGTGATTTTTGAGAGACTTATAATTGGCTTCTAGCAAAAAACGAAAGAAAGAATGAAACCCTAAGCACCTACCCTATTTCGGCAACTCACCAGAACAAACATCCCAAACCAAAAATGCATAAAAGCAATTCGGCATACATTTCCCCAAATGCTTAAATTACCAACACCTCTCTTCCTAGCCGAAAATTGCCTAATTAGAACCCTTTGGCCGGCCAACTCTTGCTCCTCAAGAGTCCACCATTCGGCCAACACCAAGTTCCCTGATCATCTCCTACTTTTACTCCCCTTATCACTCCTCAACAAAATCCTTTGACTCATTCAAACTCTTTCTGATAGAGTTTTACCTAAAGTCTACAACTCAACCTTCCTGTTCATAAAAATAAAACACCCTAAATAGTTTACCTTAAGACTAGAACCTCAGACCTCCAAACCCTCTTAGGCGCCACTTTTTAAGGAGCTTAGTGGCTCCCCTTGCCACTCTACCAAAGCCCTTTTTGTGATCCATTTCGCATATTTTAATCTTAAAAGCCCTCTTCACCAGAACCCCCTTCTCCTTAAAATTAAAATTTACTAAATCAGTCAGGTTTTAACCTAAGCTTGGGCCTTCTAGAGGCTCATTAACATACTAGAATATAATCTATATAGTCAAAACATAGAATTTAAGAATTAACCAAAAAAATCACAGAAATCCCAACAAGTCCCGAATATTAGGGCGTTACAATGATATTTTGGTGTACTCGAAAACTGAAGAGAAGCGTAATGAGCATCTTCGTATTGTTCTGCAAGTGCTAAAGGAAAAGCATCTCTACGCAAAGTTTAGTAAGTGTGAATTTTGGTTGCGAGAAGTAACTTTCTTGGGGCATGTTGTTTTTGCTGCGAGGATTAAGGTACGACCCTTGAAAGATAGAGGCAATTCTGGAATGGAAGCCACCAAGGTCAGTGACAGAAATCTGAAGCTTTCTGGGTCTAGCAGGGTACTACAGAAGATTTGTGAAAGGGTTTTCGGTGTTGGCGGCACCATTGACGAAGCTCATAAGGAAAGGAGCACCGTTTGTTTGGACGAAAAAGTAGCAAGAGGCTTTTGAGAAGTTAAAGAAAGTTCTAACTGAGGCACCAGTGTTGATTCAGCCAGAGTCTGGTAAAGATTTCATAGTGTATAGTGACGCATCGTATGTAGGTTTAGGATGTGTGTTGATGCAGGAGGGTAAAGTGGTCGCTTACGCATCGCGGCAGCTTAAGCCTCATGAGGTTAGCTATCCGACTCATGACTTAGAGTGGGTAGCGGTGATCTTTGCACTTAAGATCTGGAGGCACTATTTGTACGGAGAAAAGTGCATCATCTATATAGATCATAAAAGTTTCAAATATTTACTGACTCAGAAGGAGCTAAATCTTAGGCAAGGAGATGGATAGAGTTGCTAAAGGATTATGACTGTTTGATCGAGTACCACCCAGGCAAGGCAAACGTAGTGGCTGATGCGTTGAGTCGAAGGGTGGTGGCTGAGTTGAAAGTGATGTTTGCTCGTTTGAGTTTATACAACGATGGAAGCTTGTTAGCAGAGTTACAAGTGAGGTCGACTTGGACTGAATAGATTAAAGAAAAGTAGTTAATGGATGGGTCGTTGATTCCTCGATTTCAACAAGCTGAGAGTGAAGAAAATTCAGATTTTAGGTTGAATAAGGATGGCGTTCTCTATTTTCGAGGAAGAATTTACATTCTGAATGACTCTGACTTGAGGCGGTTGATTTTAAGAGAAGCCTATGGTGGACCTTGTGCCATGCACCCTGGAGGAAATAAGCTGTATCGAGACTTGCGAGAGTTGTATTGGTGGCCTAACTTAAGAGAGAAGTGACTGACTTTATGGGAAAATGCTTGACTTGCCAGCAAGTGAAAGCTGAGCATCAATTACCTTCTGGGCTGTTACAGCCAGTGAAGATACCACTTTGGAAGTGGGAGAGGGTAACCATGGATTTTGTAAGTGGATTGCTGTTGACACCTTCCAAGAAAGACTTAGTTTGGGTGATTGTGGATAGGTTGACAAAATCTACCCATTTCATACCTGTTTGAACCGATTACTCACTTCAAAAGTTGGCTAAGTTGTATGTGGCAGAGATAGTGCATTTACATGGGGTACCAGCATCGATAATTTCTTATCGAGACTGGAGGTTTACATCTCGCTTTTGGCAGAAGTTGTATGAAGCGTTCGGAATGCGGTTTGATTTTAGCACTACTTTTCACCCTCAGACGGATGGACAGTCAGAAAGGGTTATTTAGATTTTGAAAGATATGCTGAGGGGTTGTGTTATCGACTTTCGAGGAAGTTGAGAGGATTACTTGCGATTGGCGAAATTTGCATATAATAATAGTTACCAGATAAGTATCCAGATGGCTCCGTATGAGGCACTGTATGGGCGAAGGTGTCGTTCCCCTACTTGTTGGACAGAGTTGGGAGAACGGCAAGTGCTTGGACTAGAGTTAGTGGCAGATACTGTAGATAAAGTTAGGGTGATCAGAGATCGGTTGAAGGAGGCAGTAGATAGACAAAAGTCCTATGCGGATATTAAGCATAACGATATTGAGTATGCAGTAGGGGATATGGTCTTTTTGAAGGTTTCACCTTGGAAAAAGATATTAAGGTTTGGTAAGAAGGGCAAGTTGAGTCTGCGGTTTATCGGGCCTTATCGGATTCTTAAGCAGATAGGGCCGGTGGCTTATCAGCTAGAGCTACCACCAGAGCTGGATCGTATCCATGATTTTTTTCATGTATCCATGCTAAGGCGTTATCATTCTGACCCTACTCATATCATGCCGGTTGCAGAAATTGAGGTACAGATAGATTTGACCTTCGAGAAGGAACCTGTGCAGATACTTGATCGTGACATCAATGTGTTGAGAAGGAAATCAGTTTCATTAGTAAAAGTGCTTTGGAGGAGCCAGGGCAGAGAAGAGGCTACTTGGGAGCCAGAGGAGTGTATGCGGCAACAATACCCTCACCTATTTGAATCAGGTAAATTTCGAGGCTGAAATTTCCTTAAGGGGGTAGAGTTGTAACGCCCTGATTTTCGGGTTTTTGTGTGATTTTTGTGAATTTGGTAAAAATTTAAATTTTGGTATTTGGCTGTGCAATTCATGTTTGGATTGTGTAAATGGGTCTATGGAAGGCCCATGTGTTGGTTAAAACCCAGTTGAATTTTTAATTTTTGAACTTAAAGAAGAGGGGGCTTAAGTTGGAGGTCTTATAAAAAAATGGGGGTAAAATGTGTCACAAGTGAGCTCTTGGCAAAGTGGCAAGGTGGAGCCACTAAGCTCCTATAAAAGTGGTGTGTGGAGGAGTGTACAAGGGCCAAGGTTCAAGTTGCAAGGTAAGCAAATGAGGATATTTATTTTTATGTGCAGAAAGGGTAAGTGTTGGAAACCAAGTAGACTCTGTTGGAAGAGTTTGAATTCGGCATGAGCACGTATCAAGGAGTGATAAGGGGGAGGATAATTAGGAGGGATTTTAGGAGATTCGAATAGGTGATGGCCGGCCAAGGGACTTGTGTAGTGCAAATTCGGCATTTGAGCTAAGTCAGGCAGATTTCGGCATTTTATTTTTGTACTGATTAGCTATAACCAAAAATTCCTCTCTTCTCTCTTCTTCTCTCATTCTCTTCTTCTTTAATCTCTAGAAAAGCCAAACCTACTTCCCTCTTTTTCTCTCTTTAGCCGAATACTCTAAATAAAGCCAAAATCCCGAAGGTTTCAAGAAGTGCCGATCTCTTTTAATAGTACACCTTTATTCTTTTCTTCTTTTAAGCTGAATCTTACCCTCTCAAAAGCCTCTACTCTCTATCGTCAACACCCCTTCAGTCCATAAACGATTTCTTCTTCTTTGATCCAAAAGCCGAAAACACAACACTTTTGGGGTGTGACAGCCTTAAGTTGCCCCTAGTCGGAATATGGTTTCGGGACCACAAATCCGAGTCACGGGAATAATTTAACATTCATTTTGATGCTTATTATAAGTGTTAAATCATATATGACATTTGTGGTGACTTAATTTAGTCTTATCATAGTGAATTGCACTTACAAGGGGTTAATTGTGAACTATGAAAATGAGCTAGGTAATTGTGTGATGACTAGTATGTGCATGCAAGTGAATTAATGTCCTTGCATGTCAAATTTTCTTTTTTTATTATGATGGCCGGCCAACCTACTAACATGATGACATTTTGTTTGTTTTTGTTTTGTAATTTTGTGATGAGTGTGTATTATATGTATTAAATAAATGGAAATGAAAAATAATAATAAAATGAAATAAAGGTTATTATATTAGAATAAGGTGATAAAAACAAAGATGTTATGTCTACTTCTTATTCTTTTTGGTTGTTTTGCCGATTACTAAAGAAAAGAAAAGGGCTAAGGCATTTGGCTACTTGGAACTCTCTTTTAAGGTGATTTTTCATACTATTTCTTGTTGATCTTGGTGTATTTGTGAAATATATGCAATTCCCTACTAAACCCATGTTGAATTTTAGATTTTGGTCAAGAAATGTGCATTCGGCTATATCTTGAGATGCTATATTTTTTTTAAGGGCTAAGCGTTTGATGCTTTAATGGTAGTTGATTCCATGTTTTAAGAAGAAATAGAGTATAAGTGAATTTGAGCTTGTTAAATGCACATTTGTGAATTGATTGTTAATAGGGATCGATTAATGAGCTTGAACATGCCCATGATTTGCCGAGTTTAATTTAAGAAGATTGGAAGAATAACTAGATGTTGAATTATGGAAGTATGATGCTAAGGAGCTGTTTTGAGTTATTAGCATGAGAATTTAATTAGTAAAAGACCAATGTTATTTAAGAGTGAAATTCAGCCTTAGTATAACTTTCATTATAGTACGATCAATTCTTGACTTATGTATTTGTATATGTTAGTCGATTTTGATATTGGAAATGGGATTTGTGTAACACCCTACACCCCTGTCCGTCGCCGGAATAGGGTATTAAGGTATCACATATCTGATACAACCTACCGAGGTTCATAGTTACACACTAGACATAGATTCATTGAGTTTTATAACCAAATGTATAACACTTATAAATAGGTTCGGTCAGTACGTCATATCTCATTAAAAGCGTTTCATAAGCATGCTAGCAAATCTCTACCTTGTGGCTACTAACAATTTGGCTAAATCGAACATTTCAATAACCGATCACCATATTAGAAATTCATTTCATATTGGGTACTAACCAAATATCATGCCACAACATCGAATCATATGAGAATCATCCAAACACATATAATCAAACTCGAAGACTAAGCAAGCCATTTTCGCATGGCTAGAAATATTTACAACTCAAAATGTAGTTTGATTCAACAGAAGGAGATTAGCCTATACATGCCATTGATCCAAAAATAATCATCAAAAGTACCAAAATAACAGCGATAGTGTAGGTGATTAAGGCTTCAATCCCCGAGTCCGTAGCTTCCAAAAAGAGATCTATAAAACAGAGGAAACAAGGGAAACGGAGTAAGCATTACAATGCTTAGTAAGTTTTAAGCAATGACAACAGATAAAACATCAAATTATAGCATAGTTGTTCGTATTTTTGTTTCCCTCTTCTTTTAGGTAAGTCACCCTTTTTTTCAAACATATACATTCACATCATATACGAAAGTGGATAGCTTTCACTTATAGTAAATTCACGTAAACATATACATGTCACAAAATTCACATAACATTTCACATAGGCCAAATGTACTTTGACCATATTAATAATCTCATTTCATGCATACATATGAAATCACATAATGACCTTAGTATTCGGTCCAAAAATCCAGCTTGCATATAAGCAAAGGGTACATACCTGTATAACTTAACACTTTAAACGCATTCATTAGCAATCGTTACCTTGAAGACCATTAGTCTTAGGCTTTACTCGCATCATCATCGAGATCTTTAGCTCGGGTAAAACTCTATACATAGCCATCGGGTCTCTACCCCGGATATAATCTCCGCATATAGCCTTCAGGTCTTAACCCGGACATCATCTCTGCATATAGCCTTCGGGTCTTAACCCAGACATAGTCTCCACATATAGTCAGCGGGACTTAATCCCGGATTCGCATCACAAATTCTCATACATATATATATATTCGCATGTGGCCAAGGTTCACATAGCAAGATTGCACTTGTAATTCAATCATTTCATGTGCATACAAACATATAACATGCTTCTCGCCTTTATATCATAAATATATATAATTCAAAACTTATACACGTATACTCTTCTTTTCTAGACTTTCGGCCCAATGATCAAACATACATAAGCAATGTATTTCCAATCTCAATTTCGGTCCTTTTCTCTATGAGCCATTCGGCTATATAGTAAACATGAATATGGTTTCTTTCTCAATGGGACATCATTCAAATATCAGCATGTATATCATGGAATTTTAACTTAAATACCGAATTCGATTACTCAAAACTTACCTTGAACTTTCCCGAGAAATTACGAGTTGGCTATTCGACCACTTTAGCCTTCCCTTTATCCGAACTCGTCCCTCTATGCTCTTGAGCTAAATAAAACATTTAACTCTATTAATCCTTATTCAAGCATCTCAATGAATCATTTTCACTTAGTCAAATAATACATGCATATTCTTCTCATTGCAAACACACACGCACATTCGGTCATTTCACATACATCTCATAAGTCACAACAAGCTGATTTTCTGAGCAGCATTCAATAATTTACTCATAACTGGAGCTACGAAACTCCAAATGAAGTGTCGTTAATTTTTCATGAAAATAGACTCATAGATATTTCATCCATGAAATTTTCATAATTTTTGGTTTGGCCAATCAATACCAGAATTTTCTTAAAGTTTCTCTATTTCACTGTTTGATTAAACTGACCACTCTATACTACGAACCGAATTTCTCCTTGTACAGAGTTCAAAATGTGTCCTGGCCAATTTCATTCGAATCTAGACTCATTAAGGAGTCTAGTAATATAAATTTTATCTTATAAAAATTTCTATACAATTTATAGTGATTTTTCAAAAACAGAGCAGGGGACTTCGGAGTCAATCTGACACTGTCTCACTCTACTCTAAAAATCTATTTATCGGAAATTCCTTTGCTTGCAAGGTTTCTTTCATAAGAAACTAGACTCATTAAGCTTTAATTACAAAATTTATTCAGCCTCTAATTCAACTCTCACAATTTATGGTGATTTTTCCAAAACACGTTACTGCTGCTGTACCAAGCAGATTTTATACCAAGTTCACTCTTTAGTGTTCTTATGCGCATACTTAAAACATAGCATTTCCTAAGGCACCATTTAGAGTAGTCATTGACCTTAACATATATATACGCAATTCACATTCGTTTTAATCAAAGAATTCATGCACTTGGCCGAATAGGTCATTTCTTTAACCAAGAAGCTCCCACAAGCACAAATTGCTCAATTAGTCTAACTACCATTTCTAATGCATACACACTAAGGCCATTCGGCCATATGTCCAAGCATGGACTTTTATTCAAGTCCCTCTCCCAAACTTTAACTAACATTTTATAGCATTCCATCTCATACCTAACTCATTCATATAACTTACCCTACTAAACAACTAACATCAAATCTTATTAGCACTACAATTCAAGAGTACTAAATCCTTAAGACCACATGAAACAATTGCACATGCACACAAGGTATTTTAGACAACTTAGGCACCATTCCCTAAGCTTCATATTAAGCCTCAACCATTCAAATCAATCAAATTAACACATACTAAGTTCAATTTGAAACATTAAACATTCAAACCAAATAAAGTTTCAAATATATTAGTTCATAGCCGAATATCCATGCTTAGTCCCAAACACATTAATTCGTCCACCCCAAAGCTCAATTTAACAACTTGTGCATCTATTTGCTAAAATCACATTCGGCATTTAGCAATTAAATCACACTAAAGCCGCATATCACCTCTTTCTTGATTACTTAAACCACACAAAACATATTTTCATGCTTTTCAACCAAATTTGAACCTAATGACCTTAATTCGCCACTTAAAAATAGAATTTTAACAATTCCATGTTACAAAATTTTACCAAATACACACTCTTATCAAGCCAAAATGACCGAATGCCTTACTTCAATCTAAAATTCCGTTAATTCAACTCATGCATAACATTGAGCTCATTCGGGCATTAAGCAAAAACAAAACTTAACTTCTACAATTTTTTTATAATCTCACAAGCATTTATCCAACCGAATCAACATTTTTATACACCACTCTTTACTCACAATTCAAATTAAAAGCAACATTTAGAAATCATACAACCCAAGCATGCAAGCCAAATCCTCTCTAGCAATTTACTCCACATATAAGTGCATTTGTTTAGTTCCATTTCTCTTAACCACCATTACTTCTAAATGCATGAAACAACAACCATTTCTTACAAATTTGAACAAGACCGTATGCTCATAACTCTACCCAAGAATCAAAATTTAACTTGAGTTTAAAAGAATACAAGACAAGGAGCTCACATTTCCAAATTCAACACAAAATATCAAAGATTTACCTTGAATCTTGCCTCTCAAGTGACCGAATGCCCAAAGCTCACCTTTTTAAAATTTTCTTTAGTTTCGGCTATGAACAAAGAAATATGAAGCTTTCTTTGTTTTTCACACCCATTTCTAATTTTGTTAATTCTTTATTAATTAATTTATCTTTATTTTACGATAACTAAATATTAATTTCTTTTATCATATTAATACATAACTAAGCTACAAATCACAAAATGCCAAAACCTCATCATTGCCATCCACTATCATAAAAGTGGGTAATTTGACATGCAAATCCCTTATTTTGCATGCATGTAATTATTAGTCATCATACACTTGCCTAGCATATTTTCAAAGTTCACTACTAGGTCCTTTTTAGTGAAATTCAAATTTATAACCCTAAATCAACGCACCAAACATGTCACACATGAATCAACACATATCATAGGCATCAAAATGAATATTAAATATATTTTATGCCTCGGTTTTGTGGTCCCGAAACCACATTCCGAATAGGGCCGTTTTAAGGCCGTCACAATTTGAGTGTAATGTATCGAATTTTAAATGATTGATGTTAAATTAGAATTGTATAAAGAGAAAGATTGAGCTTGTTATAAATTATATGTATGCTATTATAGAAGAATACATTTGGTCAACTTGGACTCTTATTTATGTGACTAAATTGATGATATGAGTGGGCCAAAGTGATTAATGTGAAAGTTGATATGTTTTTAAATTGATGACCTAAGGTGGACTTGATAAATATGAGATGTGATTCATAGCATATTAAAATAAATATATTATACATTGAATATCATATGAAATGACCGAATATGAACTAAAGTAAATTTGATTGTGGATGGCAAGAATGAATTTGTGCTTGTGTGTGTGTTTTAGCTAGTTAAATGGTGTATTCGGCCATTTGGGTAATGTGACCTTGATTATATGTTGTAGCTTGAAATGAAATGTAAATTATATATATGTTAAGGTCAATGACTTCTCTAAATGATGCCATATATGGTGTTATGTTCTAAATATGTGAATAAGAACTTTAAAGAGAGAATTTGTATAAATCTGCTTGGTACAGCAGCAGTAACATGTTTTGGAAAAATCACCATAAATTGGGGAAGCTGAATTATGTAATTAAAGCTTAATGAGTCTAGTTTCTTATAAAAGAAACCTTATAAGCAAAGGAATTTCCGATAAAGAGATATTTAAAGTAGTGTGAGACAGTGTCAGATTGACTCCGAAATCCCCTGTTCTGTTTTTAGAAAATCACTATAAATTGTATAAAAATTGTTATAAGATAAAATTTATATGCTTAGACTCGTTAATGAGTCTAGTTTCGAATAAAATAGGCAAGGACATATTTTGAATTCTGTACAATGAGAAATTTGATTCGTAGTGAAGAGTGGTCAGTATAGTCAAACAGTGAAATAGGGGAAACTTTAAGAAAATTCTGGTATTGATTGGCTGAACCAAAAATTCTGAAAATTTTATGGATAGAAGATATATGACTCTAATTTCAGGGAAAATTTACAGAACTTGATTTGGAGTTTCGTAGCTCCAGTTATGAATAATTTAGTGAATGTTGCTTAGGAAGTCAGCTTGTAGTGACTTGTGATATATATGTGATTGGCCGAATGTGTGTGTTTGCTATGAGAAGTATATGCGTTTCTTATTTGACTATAAGTGGAAATGATCAATTGAGATGTTTGAATAAGGATTAATAAAATTTAAATATTTTATTTAGCTCAAGAGCATAGAGGGACAAGTTCGGATAAAGGGAAGGCTAAAGTGGTCGAATAGCCAACTCATAGTTGCTCGGGAAAGTTCAAGGTAAGTTTTGAGTAATTGAATTTGGTATTTAATTCTAAATGCCATGATATACTTGTACGATAAATGAATGATGTCCCATTGTCCTTACCATAATAAGGTTAATGAGAAAGAAGCCTTAGACATGTTATGTAGCCGATTGGCTAATAGAGAAAGAAATTAAGATAGGGGTTTGAAATGTATTGCTCATGTATGTTCGCTTATTGAGCCGAAAGTCTAGTAAATGGAGTATACATGTATGAGTTTTGCATGACATTTATGACATAAAGTCAAGGGGCATGTTATATGTTAGTATGTGGATGAATTGATTGAATTGCACATGTGTTTTGTGCTATGTGAAATCGGGTAATATGTGAATGAATATGTATGAGACTCAGTGATGCGAATCCGGGCTTAAATACCCGATGGCTATATGTGGAGATTATATCCGGGATCAAATACCCGATGACTATATGTGGAGATTATATCCGGGCTCAAATACCCGATGACTATATGGGGAGATTATGTCCGGGCAATGGCCCGATGGCCATGTGTGAAGATTATATCCGGATTTTAATCCGCTGGCTTTGAGTGGAGTTTTATCCGAGCTAAAGATCTCGATGATGATGCGAGTAAAATTCTAAAACTAAAAGACTTTGTAGTAGCGATTGCTAATGAATGCACCTAAAGCGTTAAGCTATACAGGTATGTACCCTAATCCTATACACAAGCTTGGTTTGGACGAAACCATAAGGTCAGTATACGATTGCATATGTGAGTATGCAATGTGACTAATAATATGGTTATAGCACAATTGGTCAATGTGAAAAGTTATATGAAATTGTGTAATATGCCTTTGTTATATGTGCTCACTTTCGAGTGAAAGTTTAGCTGCTTGTTGAGTTTTATAAGAAGGTATATATATTCGGCTAAGGGGTGATATACCCAAAGAAAACTTGAAATGAAATTGCAAATGGCTATTTTTGTACTTGATATGTTTACCTGTTTATATTGCTTAAAACTTACTAAGCATATAAATGCTTACTCTGTTTATTTTGTTCCTCTGTTTTATAGATCTCCTTTTGAAGCTACGGACTCGGGGATTGGAGCTTTAATCACCTACACTATCATCGTTATTTTGGTATTTTCGATAGTAAATTTTGAGAACAATGGCATTATAGGCTAATCTCCTTTCGTTAAACCTTATTATATTTTGTGTTGTAATTATCCTAGCCATGCAAAATGGCTTGTTTAATCTCTAAGTTGAGTATATGTTTTTGATAAAATGTTATGCGAATTGTTACTTTAATGTGAATAGGATTGCTTACTACCTAAGAAATTCAATTGCACTTAGAGATTCTATTATACCTATTGGTAAGTAGTCACTTTGTAACTATGATAGTACTCCTATAGTGATCGAATGTAATAGGGATTGCATTAGCTGAAGCATTTGAAACGCAGATTGATCGGAAATAGAAATTTCAGTAAATCAGTAATCATAATAAAATGTACCATCGAATCTATGCCTGATATGTATCTATGAAATTCGGTAAGTTACGTTTAGTTTTGTAATACCCCGATATCCCTTTCCGGCAATGGACAGGGGTATAGTGTGTTACATGGGGACTTAATAGCCGAATCCTAAGTCTCTGGGATTTGTTTTCTGCTGATACTTTGTGGGCAAGTTCCGTGTCGATTTTGAGACAGTACGAGTTGGAATCGTTAGTAAGAGAACGATTGGTAAGTGTTCGAAACCGTGGTTCAATTCATTATTATGGGAGTTAAGAAAAGCCGAAACCCCTAAATCATTAAAGAGGTTGTTGTTTTAGGCTTAGGGCCTTATTGGCCTCTTTCATTCGGTTTTATGGTCTTATGTAGAGAAACAGTCGATTTTTAGAGGAGCATCGAAGGCTTGGAATATTGGTGTGGCTAGTCTGGGATCTAAACAATCAGATTCGACTAAGGTAAGGGAGATATGGATTGCTTGTATGGTAGACGATTATGGCAATAGTCTGGTAAGTAGACTTCATCGATTCGTAGTTAATAACCTAGTAATTAACTATAGGTTCATTGCGTGTGAGATCTTGTGGTGGCAGTCGCAAATCAGGTGTGTAACGAACCTTCGTTAGTAGCTTAACTTGATATATGCCGAAAAGCCGAAATACCGAAATTCTAGCATTTTGGGGACTCGTGAGTATACGAATGCTCATAGGTTACTTAGACACGCTAAGTTCGATGATCGGGATCATTAGAACAGGTAAGGGCACAATTTCGTGCATCAAGGTAAATTGGGCTTCGAGGGGCTAGAATCGGGCCCAATGGACTTTCGAGCCCATTTGGGTAAATTTGGTAGAAAATGGGATCTGGATAAATTGTACATTAAGACAGTTAATACCGTTATGGAATATAGGCTGAATGGGCCTAGATGACTAAATCGGCTATGTAGGGCCCATTAGGGGTTTTTGGGCCCAATAACTCAGTTTTGCTAAAATGGGCTGGAATCATTGTTTAAACATTTGGAATTGTTGATAATTGATAATGAGCATGAAAACCCTAATAGTTGATAAAATTACTAGATTACCCTTAGATGGTAAAGATTACTATTTTACCCCTAGGTGAAAATGACTATTATACCCTAGGGTTTTATTTTGATTGAAATGCATGTGATACTACTATTGTACATGATATGCCATGATATGTTTATTTTATGCATGGGTTGGGTTATATTGATGGAGGAAGTGTAAGTGGCAATGCCACAAATACCGAAAAGGGGTTTTGCCCTAGTTACCGAAAGAGGCTAGGCCTCATGTTATATGATAAAGCAGCTATGCTGCCAGTGGAGAGTATTGGTTGGGTGGGTCGAGTTATTCCCCACATAGAGAGCTTGGTTGGTACGGGTGGAGAGTAGCGGTTAGGTGGGTTGATAGTGTCTCCACATATGGATATGGGTTTACATACATGCATTGGGATTTACATGTATTGTTGAAATGGGCCAGTGGGCCATACCGTTTACAGAATAAGGCTTTGGCCCAGTGAGTTTATGTATGAAAAAGGGCTAAGGCCCAATAACTGATATATGAAAAGGCTTCGCCTAGTGACAAATGTGATTGAATCAGGGCTTAGGCCAAGTATGCTTGTATTGATATGGGCTCTGAAAGGGCTTTGTTGCACACTGAGTTTCCAAACTCACCCCTTTCTTTAACCTTGCAGGTGAGCCTTGATTTGGAGACTTGGAGCCGGAGGGGGTTCAGAGTGGCCATGTAGATCGCATTCGAACGTTTTCCTTAAATGTTTGATTTTTCCAATAATTTATGCTTAAATTATTTTTATTCGATTTTTGGGTTGTAATAAGGCCGCTATTAATTATTTTTCTTAAATTATTTTTATTTGATATGATATTGTATTGGAATAGACTTAGGTCGTGGTTTTAAAAAAAAAGATACTCGTTTTCAAAATAATGAAACGTCTACAACAAACCCATTTATAAAATTTATAAAATCCTCAAATGAATTCTAAACTTAACTTGTTTTTCAAACTATTGCTAAGTTAAAGTGTGGCAACGGTTGTGTGCATGTCTAGGACTGGATCCAATAAGAGCTTGGTACTTAAGCAGCCTACTTGGCTCACCTCCTCTATTCCGGAATCCTACCTGGTGCGCAGCTTCCATTCACTTTAATTCTTAACTAAGATATTCTTAAAAACGCTACGATGGACTTCAAATAAGACATAGTTTTCTTTTAACCTTCCAATATGACTCGTCAAATCCGGTCATAACGTTTAGGCTGGGTTTGGGGTGTTATATTTAGTGGTATCGGGGCCAGGTTGCAACAACTCGGCTGTGGGTTTACAACGATTTTAAAATCTATAAGGCCCCGAATAGGTATTTTGAAATCAATTGTGGAAATATTTTTAAAACACATCTTCCTATCTACTTCAAAAGTTTTCACTCTAAAAAGTTTTATTAAATTGGGTTTTTGAAAATTAGTTTTGGAGGAACGACACACTGAATCCCCGACACCAAGTCTGTAAGTGTACTTTTCTTACACTATACTGAAAAGATGCTATAGATATATTTGAGACTCTATTATGATACTTTAGATAGGGAAGAACTGCAAACAGTAGGATTGAGACTGTAGCTAGGCTACGATGATGCGAAAACAAAACTCTAAACTGCTATGCTTTCTTTCATAAGACATCTAGTAATAAACAACTGAAATAGTAAACTAATGTCATAAAATTCGTAATCAGAAAATTTGATATGAGTATGAGGGGAACTCGTGGACGAGGCCGCGGACGTGGTCGCGAAAGGGTGCAAGCTGAGTCTTCGTCCTCAGGGCATAGGCCAGTAGAGGAGACATCAGCGCCGCAAGCAACTAAGATAGGGTCGCATGGTCAGGCTGCAGGGGACGATGCTCTGTCCCAAGCAATGCTAAGGGTCTTAGAAAGGGTTGTTGGAGCTAGTATAGGGACAGTGAATAGGGGATTCATCTCCGAATGACTCTGGGCTAACGGAGCAGAGGTCTTTAGGGGCGTATCTAGAGTAGCCCCAAACGTGGCTGAATATTGGCTGGAGGCAACGGAACGGATCATGGATGACCTAGATTGCTCGGTGGAGCAAAAGCTAAAAGGAGCAGTGTCTTTGCTGCGAGATGAGGCATACCAGTGGTGGATTACCGTAAGGGAGAGTACCCCAACTGAGCGGGTAACCTGGGAATTATTTAAGACTGCTTTTAAAGGGAGGTATGCTGGAGCTAGTTATGTAGATGCTCTTCGAAAGGAATTTCTGAACCTGACCCAGGGTAACAAGACTATCGCTGAATACGAGGCGAAATTTTTGAGGTTGAGCTGATATTCTAATGGGATAGTTGCGACGGAATATGAGCGCAGTGTTCGATTTGAGGATGGCCTCCGGGATAAGCTTAGAGTGCTGATAGCTCCACATAGGGAGCGTGATTTTGCTGTGTTGGTAGAGAAGGCCAAGATAGCCGAGGAGGTAAAACGAGTTGAGCGACAGAATCGTGAGAAGGATCGAACTAGATTCAGGAGGGATTCTGGACCCTCGGGTGCCGCAAATAAAAACGTCAAAAGGGCTAGTAGTTCAAGCAATTCCAGTGAATACCGTTAGACCGCAGGCTTGTAGGGACTGTGGCAAAGTATATTTGGGAGAGTGCTAGAAGTGAACCGGGGCATGTTTCCGATGTGGGTCCAAGGAACATAAGTTCAGAAAGTGTCTTCGGAGAGCAGCTCAGGATCAAGTTGCTGATCAAAGGGTTGTCCAACCGGTACGAGGTGGACCGTAGCCACCTAGAGGCCGTGGGCAGGGTAGAGGCGAAAATGGTAATGGACGGGGACGTGGAGCACCTGGCAGAGGTGCTGGAAATGCTGAAGCACGACAGCCGACGTTGGTATATGCTGCACGATGTCGTGAGGAGGGTGATGCTACTGATGTTGTAACTGGTACGTTTTTCATTCATAGCACGCCTTACACTGCTTTGATTGATGTTGGTTCCACTCATTTGTATGTTACCTGTAATGTATCTGGGCATTAAGTGTGCTTCCTAAGGAGACTATGAGTGGGGTAACAGTGATAAGTCCACTGGGTCACTCGGTTAAGGTAGATAAACTCTTTGATGGAGCTACCATTCGGAGAGTTTGATATTATCTTGGGAATGGACTGGTTAACTAAGCATAGGGCGACGTTGGATTGTGCTGCCAAGAGAATGGTATTGAAGACTGTCGAGGATGAGGAGGTAATGGTCATAGGGGAGCGAAGGAATTACTTGTCTAATGTTGTTTCAGCCTTAAAGGCTGAGAAGCTGATTCGGAAGGGTTGCACGGCGTATTTGGCTTGGGTGAGTCAAGCTGAAACTGAAAAGGTGACTGCGGAGATGCTCAAGACCATTAAGGAGTTTCAAGATGTCTTTCCTGAGGAGCTTCCTAGATTACTTCCAAATCGGGAAGTCGAGTGTGGAATCGATCTGTTACCTGGAATGGCTCCAGTGTCCATCGCACCTTACAGGATGGCACCAAATGAGTTAGTGGAATTGAAAGCTCAAATTCAGGAACTATTGGATAGAGGATTTATTAGACCCAATGTTTCTCCGTGGGGAGCACTGGTGCTGTTCATAAAGAAGAAAGATGGGTCCATGCAAATATGTGTCGATTATCGATAGTTGAACAAACTAACGATAAAGAACAAGTATCCTTTGCCAAGAATCGACGATCTGTTCGACCAGCTTAGAGGAGCTTTAATATTTTCCAAGATCGACCTTCGGTCAGGATATCACCAGTTAAGAGTCAAGGAACTGGATATTCATAAGACGGCATTCAGAACTCGATATGGTCATTACGAGTTTTTGGTTATGCCCTTTAGTTTGACGAATACACCGGCAGCATTTATGGATCTGATGAATCGAGTCTTTCAGCCGTACCTGGATCAATTTGTGGTCATTTTTATCGATGATTGTAACACCCCAAACCTAGCCAGGACGTTATGGCCAAATCTGACATGTCACATGGACTTACAACTATGTATGTGTACTTCATTTAATGTGAATAAAGTGATTTTTGTAAAAACAGTGGATTAGTGAAAAGTTGGTTTAATAAGTCTTTAAGTTATCCATTTGTTACGCTTGTGGAGTTTTGAAAACGTTCGTTAAATTTCAAAAGCCGCGCAGCTTATGTCTAGCAATTTTGATATAGTGTAAATAAAATCAATAAATAAAAACCATAAAGGAAAATGAAATTAAAAGAGCGGCCTTATTACAACTTAACCCGAAATTTAAAAATTAAATAATTAAAATAGACTAACAAAATAGAAACCAACTTTGTAGATGATGTGGCCATTCCAAATCTCTCGCAGCTCCAAGCCCACTATGGTTGGGGATTACCTGCAGGGGTGAAAATAAAGGGTGAGTTTGGTAAACTCAGTGTGTAACAGAACCCAACCATAGCCCAAAATAGATCAAGCCATAGATTCAGATTTATTTGGGCCTTGGCCCAGTACAGAAATTAGAATAAAGCCCATAGGCCCATAATAGATATAGAACAAATATATATCATATATGCAGAAAGCCCAACCCAGATCCATCCATAACACCACTGTACCAGCCTTACACCTTGTGGGGAGACTACTCGACCCACCCATCCACTACATACCACAGAATTTGCAGCGAGGTTGCAAGATATTGTGACGAAGTCACCAGATACAGATATTATGGCGAGGCCACCAGAACAGATATATATATATATATATATGTGGCGAGGCCACCAGAACAGATATATATGTGGCAAGGCCACCAGAACGCTTCCTCCATTAAAATAACCCATCACCCATGCAACAGACATATATGTCATGGCATACATTATACAGAATCAGAATATCCTGCATTTTTTGATAAAATTAACCCTAGGGGTATAAAGGTCATTTTTACACCTAGGGGTATAATGGTAATTTTACATACTCTGGGGTATTTTAGTAATTTATCAGTTCTTTAAGGTTTTTATGCATATTACAGTCACTCCTATTCCATATGTCATCACAGTAATCCATTTAAACTTAATCTAACAGTTTTGGCAATTAAGCCCAAGAGCCCCTAATGGGCCCTAAGGTGTCAAGCAGAAATTCAAGCCCATTAATCTTAATTTTTTAGTCAGATTACATATTTCAACAGTTTTGATTACTACAGTCTGCCAGAATGCCCTTAATGACTATTTTTACCCATATGGGCTCAGAAGCCCATTGGGCCCATATTCGGCCCATCGAGGCCCAACTTACAAAAACGTATGGAATTGCACACTTTGCAATTCCATCCTCAACGATTCCAGATTTAATCATCATAGAGTATTCGATTACTCACAAATCCTCACAGAGCTGACCTTTCGGTCACTTTCGGTCACTTTTCGGTCACCTTTTTATACATTACGGCCTTTGCCTTTCTAGTCTATAGCAAGGGTACGATACACACTTGTTAACTGGCGAAGTGTTGACGAGATCCTCGAAGAAAAGCCTACAATCGATCACTAACGTGTTAGCCTAATAATCGACAACACTTAAAGCCTTAACCTCCTTACCACAATCGGCCAACATGTCCTAAGTCCCTAAAGTTCTTACCTTTCTGCCGAATATGGGCTAGATCCCGCTGTCCAACCTTGTTAGCTTCCAAAATCCTTAGTTGCTCCACCCCTTGATCACACTAACGCATACAAAACAAGAGAATAAGACCAACAGACCCTTAGTCCAAAACGTTAATCACCCGTAAAGGGTTTCGGCTAATACCCTAAACATATGTAACTAACGGAAATTGCTTGAGTACTTACCAAAGTGCTAATCGGCCCAAGAAGACTCCTTATGTGCCCCTATTAATCCTGTTCTACGCTAGATCCAATCGTGAAACCAAGATTAAACCCAATCCGGCTAACTAGAGATTCGGCTAACAAGTGATAAAAGGGTTTTAATAGAGAGAAAATAAGAAAAGAAAAGAAAATGTGATGATGGTGAAATGATTCGGCTATGGGGTTATGGAAGATACTAACAAATGAAGAGAAAGGAGAGAATATAAGACTAGGAAGAAATCGACAAGGTGCAATAAAGGTTTCGGTCAATAAGAGCAATCGACTTCAATGGCTTTCGGTCCAAAGGTAAATCGGCAATGGAAGTAAAATGAAGGAGAAAAGATACGGTTGGCAAAAGAAGAAGATGGGAAAAAAGAAATGAGAAGAAAAGACTGGAGAAGAAGGGAAGTGACAATCGGTTTTGACAAAGGTGAACAGCACAGAGGTGATTTTTGAGAGACCTATAATCGGCTTCTAGCAAAAAAAGAAAGAAAGAATGAAACCCTAAGCCCCTACCCTATTTCGGTAACTCACTAGAACAAACATCCCAAACCAAAAATGCATAAAAGCAATTCGGCATACATTTCCCCAAATGCCAAAATTACCAACACCTCTCTTCCTAGCCGAAAATTGCCTAATTAGAACCCTTTGGCCGGCCAACTCTTACTCCTCAACAGTCCACCATTCGGCCAACACCAAGCTCCCTGATCATCTCCTACTTTTACTCCCCTTATCACTCCTCAACAAACTCCTTTGACTCATTCAAACTCTTCCTGATAGAGTTTTACCTGAAGTCTACAACTCAACCTTCCTGTTCATAAAAATAAAACACCCTAAATAGCTTACCTTAATACTAGAACCTCAGACCTCCAAACCCTCTTAGGCACCACTTTTTAAGGAGCTTAGTGGCGCTCCTTGCCACTCTACCAAAGCCCTTTTTGTGATCCATTTCGCATACTTTAATCTTAAAAGCCCTATTCACCAGAACCCCCTTCTTCTTAAAATTAAAATTTCCTAAATACGTTAGGTTTTAACCTAAGCTTGGGCCTTCTAGAGGCCCATTAACATACTAGAATATAATATATATAGTCAAAACATAGAATTTAAGAATTAACCAAAAAAATCACAGAAATCCCGAAAAGGCTCGAAAATTAGGGCGTTACAATGATATTTTGGTGTACTCGAAAACTAAAGAGAAGCATGATGAACAACCTCGTATTGTTCTGCAAGTGCTAAAGGAAAAGCAACTCTATGCAAAGTTCAGTAAGTGTGAATTTTGGTTGCGAGAAGTAACTTTCCTAGGGCATGTTGTTTTTGTTGAGGGGATTAAGGTGGACCCTCGAAAGATAGAGGCAATTCTGGAATAGAAGCCACCGAGGTCAGTGACAGAAATCTGAAGTTTTCTGGGTCTAGTAGGGTACTACAGAAGATTTGTGGAAGGGTTTTCGGTGTTGGCGGCACCATTAACGAAGCTCATAAGGAAAGGAGCACCGTTTGTTTGGACGGAAAAGCAGCAAAAGGCTTTTAAGAAGTTAAAGAAAGTTCTAACTGAGGCACCAGTGTTGATTCAGCCAGGTTATGGTAAAGATTTCATAGTGTATAGTGACGCATCGTATGTAGGTTTAGGCTGTGTGTTGATGCAGGAGGGTAAAGTGGTCACTTACGCATCGCGGCAGCTTAAGCCTCATAAGGTTAGTTATCCTACTCATGACTTAGAGTTGGCAGCGGTGATCTTTGCACTTAAGATCTGGAGGCACTATTTGTACGGAGAAAAGTGCATCATCTATACAGATCATAAAAGTTTCAAATATTTACTGACTCAGAAGGAGCTAAATCTTAGGCAACGGAGATGGATAGAGTTGCTAAAGGATTATGACTGTTCGATCAAGTACCACCCAGGCAAGGCAAACGTAGTGGCTGATGCGTTGTGTCGAAGGGCGATGGCTGAGTTGAAAGGGATGTTTGCTCGTTTGAGTTTATACGATGATGGAAGCTTGTTAGCAGAGTTACAAGTGAGACCGACTTAGACTGAGCAGATTAAAGAAAAACAGTTAGTGGAGGGGTCATTGATTCCTCGATTTCAACAAGCTAAGAGTGAGGAAAATTTAGATTTTAGGTTGAATAAGGATGGCGTTCTCTGTTTTCGAGGACGAATTTGCGTTCCGAAGGACTCTGACTTGAGGCGGTTGATTTAAAGAGAAGCCCATGGTGGACCTTGTGCCATGCACCCTGGAGGAAATAAGCTGTATCGAGACTTGCGAGAGTTGTATTGGTGGCCCGACTTAAGAGAGAAGTGACTGACTTTGTGGGAAAATGCCTAACTTTCCAGCAAGTGAAAGCTGAGCATCAATTACCTTCTGGGCTGTTGCAGCCAGTGAACATACCACTTTGGAAGTGGGAGAGGGTAACCATGGATTTTGTAAGTGGATTGCGGTTGACACCTTCCAAGAAAGACTCAGTTTGGGTGATTGTGGATAGGTTGTCGAAATCTGCCCATTTCATACCTGTTTGAACTAATTACTCACTTCAAAAGTTGGCTAAGTTGTATGCGGCAGAGATAGTGCGTTTACATGGGGTACCAATATCGATAATTTTTTATCGAGACCCAAGGTTTACATCTCGCTTTTGGCAGAAGTTGTATGAAGCGTTGGGAACGCGGTTGGATTTTAGCACTGCTTTTCACCCTCAGACGGATGGACAGTCAGAAAGGGTTATTCATATTCTGGAAGATATGCTGAGGGGTTGTGTTATCGACTTTCGAGGATGTTGGGAGGATTACTTGTGATTGGCGGAATTTGCATATAATAATAGTTAGCAGGTGAGTATCCAGATGGCTCCGTATGAGGCACTGTATGGGCGAAGGTGTCATTCCCCTACTTGTTGGACAGAGTTGGGAGAACAGCAAGTGCTTGGACTAGAGTTAGTGGCAGATACTGAAGATAAAGTCAGGGTGATCAGAGATTGGTTGAAGGAGGCAGTAGATAGACAAAAGTCCTATGCGGATCTTAAGCGTAAGGATATTGAGTATGCAGTAGGGGATATGGTCTTTTTGAAGGTTTTACCTTGGAAAAAGATATTAAGGTTTGGTAAGAAGGGCAAGTTGAGTCCGCGATTTATCGGGCCTTATCAGATTCTTGAGTAGATAGGGCCAGTGGCTTATCAGCTAGAGCTACCACCAGAACTGGATCGTATCCACGACGTTTTTCATGTATCCATGCTGAGGCGTTATCATTCTGACCCTACTCATATCATGCTGGTTGCAGAAATTGAGGTACAGATAGATTTGACCTTTGAGGAGGAACCTGTGCAGATACTTGATCGTGACGTCAAGGTGTTGAGAAGGAAATCAGTTCCATTAGTAAAAGTGCTTTGGAGGAACCAGGGCAGAGAAGAGGCTACTTGGGAGCCAGAGGAGTCGATGCAGCAATAATACCCTCACCTATTTGAATCAGGTAAATTTCGAGGCTGAAATTTCCTTAAGGGGGTAGAGTTGTAACGCCTGATTTTTTGGTTTTGGTGTGATTTTTATGAATTTGGTAAAAATTTAAATTTTGGTATTTGGCTATGCAATTCATGTTTGGAGTGTGTAAATGGGTCTATGGAAGGCCCATGTGTTGGTTAAAACCCAGTTGAATTTTTAATTTTTGGACTTAAAGAAGAGGGGGCTTGAGTTGGAGGTCTTAAAAGAAAATAGGGGTAAAATGTGTCACAAGTGAGCTCTTGGTAAAGTGGCAAGATGGAGCCACTAAGCTCCTATAAAAGTGGCGTGTGGAGGAGTGTACAAGGGCCAAGGTTCAAGTTGCAAAGTAAGCAAATGAGGATATTTATTTTTATGTGCAGGAAGGGTGAGTGTTGGAAACCAAGTGGACTCTGTTGGAGGAGTTTGAATTCGGCATGAGCATGTATCAAGGAGTGATAAGGGGGAGGATAATTAGGAGGGATTTTACGAGATTCGAATAGGTGATGGCCGGCCAAGGGACTTGTGTAGTGCAAATTCGGCATTTGAGCTAAGTCAGGCATATTTCGGCATTTTATTTTTGTATCGATTAGCCATAACCAAAAATTCCTCTCTTCTCTCTTCTTCTCACATTCTCTTCTCCTTTAATCTCTAGAAAAGCCAAACCTACTTCCCTTTTTTTTCTCTCTTTAGCCGAATACTCTAAATAAAGCCAAAATCCCGAAGGTTTCAAGAAGTGCCGATCTCTTTTAATGGTACACCTTTATTCTTTTCTTCTTTTAAGCCAAATCTTACCCTCTCAAAAGCCTCTACTCTCTATCGTCAACACCCCTTCAGTCCATAAACGCTTTCTTCTTCTTTGATCCAAAAGCCGAAAACACAACACTATTGGGGACTTAATGGCCGAATCCTAAGTCTCTGGGATTCGTTTTCTGCTGATACTTTGCTGGCAAGTTCCGTGTCGGATTTGAGACAGTACGAGTTGGAATCGTTAGTAAGAGAACAGTTGGTAAGTGTTCGAAACCTTGGTTCAATTCATTGTTATGGGAGTTAAGAAAAGCCGAAACCCCTAAATCATTAAGGAGGTTGTCGTTTTAGGCTTAGGGCCTTATTGGCCTCTTTCATTTGGTTTTATGGTCTTATGTAGAGAAACAGGTGATTTTTAAAGGAGCATCAAAGGCTTGGGATATTGGTGTGGCTAGCAATCAGATTCAGCTAAGGTAAGGGAGATATGGATTGTTTGTATGGTAGCCGATTATGGCAATAGTCTGGTAAGTAAACTTTATCGATTCGTAGTTAATAACCTAGTAATTAACTATAGGTTCGTTGCATGGGAGATCTCGTGGTGGTAGTCGCAAATCAGGTGTGTAACGAACCCTCTTTAGTAGCTTAACTTGATATATGCCGAAAAGCCAAAATACCGAAATTCTGGCATTTTGGGGACTCGTGAGTATGCGAATGCTCATAGGTTAGTTAGATACGCTAAGTTCGATGATCGAGATCATTAGAACAGGTAAGGCCACGATTTCGTGCATCAAGGTAAGTTGGGCCTCGAGGGCTGGAATCGGGCCCAATGGGCTTTCGGGCCCATTTGGGTAAATTTGGTAGAAAGTGGGATCTGGATAAATTGCACATTATGTAACATCCTATACCCCTGTCCGTCGCCAAAATAGGGTATTAAGGTATTACATAACTAAATACAACCTACTGAGGTTCATAAATATGTACAAGACATAGATTTGGCTGTACATCGAATTTCAATTAGGGATCAAATTTAAATTCTAGATCCGAGCAATCTAACATTCAAGGTAATTCGACTAAGGCAACCATCTCACGTATATTTACTATAAGAGTACTATCAAGGTTGTCAAACGACTATCGACCAATAGGTGTAATCAAATTTCTGGGTATTAAGCATACCATCATCACATCATATAACCCATGCATCGAAGTAACAAGGCACATAAAATTTCCAACAAAACATATACATCAACTAGAGATTAAGCAAGCCATTTTCGCATGGCTAGAACAAATACAACTCAAAATGTAATTCGGATTCACAAAAGGAGATTAGCCTATACATGCCATTGTTCTCAAAATAACTATCGAATGTACCAATATAACGACGATAGTGTAGGTGATTAAAGCTTCAATCCCCGAGTCCGTAGCTTCAAAAAGAGATCTATAAAACAGAGGAAACAAAGTAAACGGAGTAAGCATTACAATGCTTAGTAAGTTTTAAGTAATGACAACGGATAAAAATCAAATTATAACATAGTTGTTCGCATTTTTGTTTCACTCTTCTTTTGGGTATATCACCCCTTAGCCGAATATACATGATCTCATCACATACAATAGGCAGATAACTTTCACTTGATAGTGAGCTCATGCAAACAAAAACATATTGCATAATTTTACATAACCTTTCACATTGACAAATTTTACTATAATCATATAAATAGTCTCATTTCATACTCACATATGCAATCGTATAATGACCTTATGATTTGGTCCAAAACAAGCTTGCATTTAAGCTTAGGGTACATACCTGTATAACTTAACGCTTTGAGCGCATTCATTAGCAATCGTTACTATGATGTCTTTTAATCTTAAAATTTACTCGAATCATCATCGAGACCTTTAGCTCGGTTAAAATCTCCACACAAAGCCAGCGGATCTTAATCCCGGATAATCTCCGCACATAGCCATCGGGTTTTTACTCGAACATGATCTCCGCATATAGCCTTCGGGTCTTAACCCGAACATGATCTCTGAATATAGCCTTTGGGTCTTAACCCGAACATGATCTCCGCACATAGCCATCGGGTCTTTAATCCCGGATTTACATCACAGAGTCTCATGCATATGTATTCTCATGTTGTCACATTTCGCAGAGCAAGATCACATTTGTAATTCAATCAATTCATTCGCATACAAACATATAACATGCTCCTTGACTTTATGTCGTAAATATCATTCAAAACTCATACATGTATACTCCTTTTTCTAGACTTTCAGCCCAATAAGCCAACATACATAAGCAATACATTTCAAATCCCAATTTCAGTTTCTTTCTCTATGAGCCATTCGGCTACATAACCAACATGTATAAGGTTTCTTTCTCAATGGGACATCATTCATCTATCATACATGTATATCATGGCATTTTAAATTAAATACCAAATTCAATTACTCAAAACTTACCTCGAACTTTTCTGAGCAACAATAAGTCAGCTATTCAACCACTTTAGCTTTCCCTTTATCCGAACTTGTCCCTCTATGCTCTTGAGCTAAATTAAATAATTCAATTTTATTAATCCTTATTCAAATATCTCACTTGATCATTTCACTTACAATCAAAATAAGAAACACATATATACATCCTTTGCCACACACACACACATTCGGCCAATCACATATATATCACAAGTCACTACAAGCTAACTTCCTGAGCAACACTCACTAAATTATTCATAACTGGAGCTACGAAACTCTAAATCAAGTTCTGTAAATTTTTTCGGAAACTAGACTCATGTAACTTTCTACCATAAAATTTCCAGAATTTTTGAGTTGACCAATTAATACAGTTTAATCCTCAATATTACCCCTGATTCACTGTCGGACAGTTCCGACCCTTCTATACTAAAGTTCAATTATCTCTTAGTTCAGTTCTCAGAAAATTTTCTTGTATATCTCTCTTGAAAATAGACTCATTAAGGATTCTAAGCATATAAATTACATCTTATGGATATTTTTTTACAATTTATAATGATTTTCTAAAAATAGAATAGAGGATTTCGGAGTCAATCTGACACTGTCTCACACTACTTTAAATATCTCTTTATCGGAAATTCCTTTGCTTATAAGGTTTCTTTTATAAGAAACTAGACTCATTAAGCTTTAATTACACAATTTATTCAGTCTCTAATTCAGCACCCAAAATTTATGGTGATTTTTCCAAAACACGTTACTGCTGCTATACCAAGCAGATTTATACAAATTCACTCTTTAAAGTTCTTATTCACATATTTATTTACTTTATAAAACTTTAGGTCTTAGCATTATTTCATTAACCACCCTTAATAAACTTTGAAAATTCAATCATTTTCCTTTGTACACACCCTTAAGACCGAATACTCACATATCAATCATCTTAACAAGCATCAATCAAACATGTTCACCTAAATACTTATTAATATTCTTAATCGAATACATTCTTGGTCCTAAGCATGGTTAACCATCATTTCCACATCATAAAGGTCCAAGTTGGCCGATTGTATACCTCTATAAATGCATACATAAAATTTTCATTTCATTAAGCTTACACTTACTCACTTAGCCGAATTTCAATACTTAATACATTCATACACTTACAACTCCATTCATTCATTTTGCACCTAATTTCCATCAATTCAAGCTCAATTAACAAGGGCATGCTTGATTTTAAACAAAATTAAATTTCCTTTTTCAATGGCACTCACACGGCAAATTTCATTTTAATTCTCAAAAGATATGCACAATATTTAACCACTCACTAAAATAAGCTTATTCGGCCATCATAAGCTCAATTTCAATAGCAAAGCATCATTTTCCTTGTCACATTATTAAATAACCGAAATCAACATACCTCACTAATTCCAATTTACAATTAAGTTTCGGTCAAACAAATTAAGAAGCTCTCCTCGTCTAAATTAACATTCATTCACCTCTAATCATTTTGATTAAACTAAATATCATATTAAAAACCAAATTACTAATCAAAAACACAACAAATCATATACTCAAAGAACCGTATGCTCTTAAGGTTCAATATCAAGCTCCATTAAGCTCATAGATTCAACTCAACAATTTCTTAGCTAAAAATGACATGGCCGAATGTTTAAATCTCTCAAAACTCAAAGAATTTCATAATGGGCAAAGAAGAGACCTTCATGACTAGCTAAATTTCATAAAAACCAAAGAAATTCATCAAAGGAACATACCTAATTAGAACACATGCCCAACTGATTGCTTTTGGTTCCCAAGTTCTTTTCTTTCCTTAGTGTACGACAATGAGAGAAACAAAGAAGAAGCACTTTGTTTTTTTCACCCAATTTACTAATATTATCAATCATCTTTTAATTCATGAAATTATAATAACTTTTATTATTTCTATTTTATGACACCATTTTCTTTAATATAAATAAACATTATTAACATTATTTAACAAACAAACAAATCACAAAATGCCAAAACAAAGTTATCATTACCGTCCACTATCATAAAAGTGGGCAAATTGACATGCCAACCCCTTATTTTGCATGCATGTACTTATTAGTCATCACACATTTGTCAAGCATATTTCCAAAGTTCACAATTAAACCCTTTTGGTGCAATTCATAATTTTAATACTAAATTAAAGCACCCAAGATATCACACATGAATTGGCACATATAATAGGCATCAAAATAATTATGAAATTATTTTTGTGCCTCGATTTTGTGGTCCCGAACCACATTCTGACTAGGGTCATTTTAAGGCTGTCACACATTAAGACAGTTAATACCGTTATGGAATATAGGCTGAATGGGCCTAGATGACTAAATCGGATATGTAAGGCCCATTAGGGGTTTTTGGGCCCAATAACTCGGTTTTGCTAAAATGGGCTAGAATCGTTGTTTAAACACTTGGAATTGATGATAATTGATAATGGGCATGAAAACCCTAATAGTTGATAAAATTACTAGATTACCCTTAAATGGTAAAGATTACTATTTTACCCCTAGGTGAAAATGACTATTATACACTAGGGTTTTATTTTGATTGAAATGCATGTGATACTATTATTGTACATGATATGCCATGATATGTTCATTTTATGCATGGGTTGGGTTATATTGATGGAGGAAGTGTAAGTGGCAATGCCACTGACACCGAAAAGGGGCTTTGCCCTAGTTACCGAAAGAGGCTAGGCCTCATGTTATTAATAAAGCAGTTATGCTGCTAGTAGAGAGTATTGGTTGGGTGGGTCGAGTTATTCCCCACATGGAGAGCTTGGTTGGTACGGGTGGAGAGTAGCGGTTGGTTGGGTTGACAGTTTCCCCACATATGGATATGGGTTTGCGTACATGCATTGGGATTTACATGTATTGTTGAAATGGGCCAGTGGGCCATAACGTTTACAGAATAAGGCTTCGGCCCAATGAGTTTATATATGAAAAAGGGCTAAGGCCCAGTAACCGATATATGAAAAGGCTTCGGCCCAGTGATAGATGAGATTGAATCAGGGCTTAGCCCCAGTATGCTTGTGTTGATATGGGCTCTGAAAGGGCTTTGTTGCACACTGAGTTTCCAAACTCACCCCTTTCTTTAACCTTGCAGGTGAGCCTTGATTTGGAGACTTGGAGCTGGAGGGGATTCAAAGTGGCTATGTAGATCACATTCGAACGTTTTCCTTAAATGTTTGATATTTCCAATAATTTATGCTTAAATTATTTTTATTCAGTTTTTGGGTTGTAATAAGGCCGCTATTAATTATTTTTCTTAAATTATTTTTCTTTGATATGATATTATATTGGAATAGACTTAGGTCGTGGTTTTAAAAAAAAAAAGATACTCGTTTTCAAAATAATGAAACGTCTACAACAAACCCGTTTATAAAATTTATAAAATCCTCAAATGAATTCTAAACTTAACTTGTTTTTTGAACTATCGCTAAGTTAAAGTGTGGCAACGGTTGTGTGCATGTCTAGGACTGGATCCAATAAGAGCTTGGTACTTAAGCAGCCTACTTGGCTCACCTTCTCTATTCCAGAATCCTACCTGGTGCACAGCTTCCATTCACTTTAATTCTTAACAAAGATATTCTTAAAAACGCTATGACGGACTTCAAATAAGACATAGTTTTCTTTTAACCTTCCAATGTGACTCGTCAAATCCGGTCGTAATGTTTAGGCCGGGTTTGGGGTGTTACAACCATTCCTTTTAAGCTCTAAATTGGGCTGTTACACCCACAAATTTTTGAAAGTCAATTCACCCTCCCTGTTGGCGATTTCGAGTTGATTAATCGAGCTAACATAAATCAAACTCTGATGATCAAGAATCTATAACAAAAAAATTCAAGACAATAGTTTGGTTACCTTGATGAAATCAATGGCCAAATGCTTACTTAGGTGTTGAAGTTTTCTATATTTTTTTCTTTAATGGTGGACGGTGGAAGTTTAAGGCAGATGATAATTTTATCTTTCCATCTACTTACACATTATTTATGGTTAGTTTAAAGTCTAATTAAACCTAGTTAATCTTAGTTAATTATTAACTTAAGAAATATACATTAATCATAATTAACAAAATTATTGGCTTTCATCATCACTTCCCACTAATTTATAAAAGAAAAATGGTTTAAGAATGATTTTGTCCTTTGGATACTAGGTTCCAAAGTATTTTCTTGTAATACCCATAAATTGTTCCCATCGTCGGAATAAGGTTACGGAGTATTACCATGCATATCGAAACTTTTTCATATCGATTTGCATCTAATTATCAAATAAATTTCATAAATACATGTATAATTCAAAATGAAATAGAACATACATTTACGTGACTTAAATTGTCACACCCCTAACCCGTATCTGTCACCAGAGTGGGTTATGAGGTATTACTGAATAATGCACAACTTACAATTATTCATATGACCTTATATACAAGTTTCCTAAACCATTCAAATATAAATTTACTAATCAGATAATCGCTTACTAACTCGTTCACAACACATAAGAATTTAGAAATTTACGAGTTAATCCATAGTCACAAAATAAAACATATATATGAATATACAAATATATATTTATTTTTTCTCAATTTGAATTTAATAACCATTTAATGTCAACCATCATCATTCAATATTAAGAATGATATATGCGCATGATCCATATAATACTAGTAAATAAAAAAAAGAACTTGAAGTAACTCACCCAATTTGCAAATTTAACTATCCAAAACCCTTATAACATTATTTACTATTCATTTGGTACATTTGTAATACTTTAACCAAATGCCCACTTCAATTCTATTCAATTATAACATAAGTTTAACACTTCAAGGAAATAATCCAGAATATGCATGCATATATATATATATATAACAATCATTTAGCCTAATACTTCAGCATGTCAAAATCGAATCTAAGCATGCAAATATTATCTATCAAGCATTATAAACAAAAGTCATATGCAAGACCAACTCAATGATCACATATGCGGCTAAATATATAATTAAACATATGATCCAAATTAATCATCTCCTTTTTATAAACCAATACCAAATTCATAGTTTCATATTTTATCAAACATGTCAAATCAATTTAAACCATCGTAGCCATTTTAATCTGTAACTAAGCATAACTATTAATGCCCCATTATAAATATACATATACTTAAATTTTTAACATATGACAGAATATATTTAATAACTAAAATTTCCATCACCAATTACCCACGTTAAACTCGGTAAATATTCATGCTAAGGATTCATGAAATCAAGTCTAAATACAATAAGCAAATTCGCATATATACCTTTTTCTTTTGTATAAAATACATTCAAACTGAACAAACATACTTAAAGTCGATTTAATTATGCCACACCCAAAATCAACAATTAATCTTAATATGTGATCATGAAACACGATATTTAACCATGTATAGCCTACGGCTTAGCAATCAAAAGTAAGCACAAAACACAAACAAAACCAAAACCAAATTCGAGCATGAAAAATAAGCCATTTTCATATGGCCTCATACATAACAAAAGTTGATTATTTCAAATTACTTTTCAGCCTATACATGCCATAATTCCCAAAATGCAACTTATAGAATACCGAAAGCGGTTGATAGTGTGATAGACTTTGCTGACGATCCCCGAACTTGTAGCTTGAATCCAAAATCTATAAAACAGAGTAACATAGATACATAGAGTAAGCTGTTGTAGCTTAGCAAGTTAAAAGCAATTAACAATCCAAAAATATATTCAACTCATTTTAAGCTAATCTACATTTCATTTTCATTATCAAGCTTAACTTCGAACCTACAAGTGGAATAAATAATACATATTCATTCACAAAATTCTACTTAGTCGAACACTCACTTAATCAATTTAACCTAACATCACTCAACTTTCTAAGCCAAACATTTTAATAAAATCAAACATATATGTACACATTTATATAAGCTCGAAAGCCATATTATAACATCCTGCACTTATACTACTTACATGACCGAATATATATATGATTACATTTATGCACATGTCCAAGAATAAATTCTAAAATATTCATACCAATTATTTACCGGGCCAAAAACACTTAACGAATCCACATGAAATCTTCAATTGTATCACAGGAAATTAGTAACAAATATCAAGTTGCTTAATTACCTCATCTTAAATAAACAACAAGCTAACTCATACCTGCTCATTTAGCTCATTTTATACATTCGTAAACGATTTACCTTTGCCTGATGAACCATTCGGAATTGGTTAAGACACTTAGAAAAAAAAATCACAAATATCGTACAATGCCAACGTCCCAGACATGGTCTTACATGTAATCACAAATCGATGCCACTATCCCAGACAGGGTCTTACTCGCACACATATATCAGAATCACATATCGATGCCATGGTCTTACTTGCACACGTAAATCAAAATCCTATGTCATGACGTACGTATCCTAACTATTCCTAAGGTTCATACGGGGCTTTCGGGAGTCGTAGGTCGGTCGAAGCAAATTTGAAAACTTCATAATTCAACCTACTCACATTCGGCTTTCATGTGTAATAAATTATACATTTCATATCAGAATGTAAATCTAACAATTAATTAAACCTAAATACATCTATTTGCTTATGAACTTACCTCGGGCGATGAAAAACGAGACGGGACGACTAGTTGACAACTTTAGCTTGTCCCCGTTTCGATTCTGATTTCTTTAATTCTTGATCTAAACATATTCAAATTAAGCTCATTCAAACATATTTTCATTCAATTTAGTCCAACAACACACAAATAGGCAAAGTACCATTTTACCCTGACATTTACAATTTTTACAATTTAGTCCCTATTACACAAAACAAAAAATATATAAAATTTCAACATACCAATGTTGGCCGAATTTTACCCAGACTCATACAAGTCCATATAAATCCATATATTTTATTTATTTTGCAATTTAGTCCTTTAAATTATTTTTTCAATTTAGTCCAAATTACTCAAAATCATCCAAAAATTCCAATATAAAATATGTTATCCCAAACAATTCTTTCATATTTCGCTATCAAGCACCAAAAATCACAAGTTCTCATCAATGGCATAATTCAAAATATTCATCAAAATCAAAAATTTAAAAATTGGTTTTGTAGTATTCGAAGCAACGATCTCAAAAACGTAAAAATTATCAAAAACTGACTATGAATGAACCTTGAATCGAGCTTGAAAGGAATGGCCGAACCTAAGTTTCTCTTTTCTTTCTTTGTTTTATATTCGGCAATGTAGAAACAAATTATAAACTAATGTTTCATGACATGTTTTTGTATTATAATAAGTTAAATTATTAGTTTCCTAAATTACCCTTAATGAATTAATATAAAATCTTTATATAATAAACCTACTACTGTCCTTTCAATAAATCAATAACATATAATGGCTTTCATTCATTTTTTTTATGTATTATAATATATATAACTTTAATAAAAAATATAAAACTATATAATTTATACCGTCCCACTAATAAATAAATGGGCTATTTACAACTTAAGGGCTTTCACTTATAAAGCCAATAGCAATTCAGCCCCCTTTTAGAAATAATCACTAAATTTTCACTTTACGTGATTAAGTCCTTTTATTTAATCGAACACCCAAACGATAAAATTAAATCACGAAAATTTTACAGATATAAATTCACACAAAATAAACACAGAAAATAATTTTAAAATATTTTTCTGACTCAGATTCGTGGTCCCAAAACCACCATTCCGATTAGGGTCTAAATCGAGCTGTTGCATAAATCAAGCCTTCGAAGCCCTAAAAATAGGTTAGGAACATTTAGGGACCAAATTGAAACAATTTAGAAAATTTTGAAAAAATTGAAAATTTTCACTACACGGGTCACATGGTCGTGTGTCTAGGCAGTGTGATAGAGCACAAACCGTGTGGCTCCAACATGGTCGTGTGCCTACCCCACACACCCGTGCGCTCAACCGTGTAACTCACTAACTTGAGTCACACAGCCGTGTCACAGGTCGTGTGGCAGCCTGAGTGTTCCATACACCTAACACATTCATGGCATAAGCCTATGTGGCTTGCCCATGTGTGACACACGACCTTGTGACAACTTGTGTCCTAGGCCATGTATGCCTAAAAATGACCAAGCTTGTTTCTCAGCCAAATGCTCAAATACCTACACCATAACATAACATGCATAAGTAAGATCCTATGTAACACCCCTTACCCTTGTTCTACGCCAGAACAGGATACGAGGCATTCGCGGACTTAAACACAAGAAATCATACAAAACCAGCGAATTTAAAACTTTTCACATTCATTCACGTCGTCCCTAAAATGAGCCTACAAGGCCCAAAACATACTTTGAAAGTTGTTCGAGACTAAATCGAGAACTTTCAAAAATTTTACAAACTTATAAAAATTTTGCCCTAAACAGGGGTCACACGCCCGTGTGGATATAGGACACGCCCGTGTGGGTAGGCTGTGTGGTTACACATGCCCACGTCCATACCCCGCGTAACTCTCTGTTTATGATGTCATCATCTAAATGAAACCAGCCAAGCCACACGCCCGTGTGCTAGGCCACGTGATGAATTAAATTCTCACAAAATAGGTGCAGACTTCACATGCCCTGGGCACACGCCCGTGTTTAAGGCCCTGCTGTCCACATTATTGAGACACACGCCCATGTCTCTGCCCGTGTGCTCCATACTGGGCATTTTGTTTCTCAAAATTAAGGTGCAGGGGACACATAGCCTGTTCACACGCCTGTGTCTCTACCTGTGTGAACAATTTTAAGGCTATTTTCCAAGCCATTTGCCACCCTTAACTTCACACACATACTTATACATCTCAATAGCATTTAAAATGGCACTAATTGACAATCAAGCATCCACAAACATGGCTTGAACATGACATTCCCACAACATCAAAGGCATTAACTCATGCATGCACATATAAATAGGTTTCACACCCAATTAGCCAATATAAACCATATCTCATGGCCAAATACAAATGAATCATTTGGCTATTATAAGCTGACACACTTGGCTAACCAAAAATGACACATATATAAAAGTAATCTAGTCCTAATACATGCCATAGACTTAAAATGCTTGAAAACATTGATACCAAATTGTTAGCTTGATAGTGTGATAGAATCTCCAACGGTCTTCAACCCGAGCTAGCTTCACGGCACTTTAAAACATGGGAAAGGAAGGGGAGTAAGCTATATAGCTTACTCCCCTTCGTTTCCCATGTTATAGCTTAGGAAGTTTATATGCAAATAATAAGCATCTTAAAACACAACTTAACCATGCAATTATAACATAAATGTCATTTAAAATCTCATAGTTATAACTTGCTTAAACACAACCTTACTAAGAGTTCATCACCTATCAAGTTCGTTACTTATGAAATAAATTGCTATGAGGCTCATACTTATTACTTATTCGGTCACATTATCTGCTCTATCAATTTGCAAGCATAATTTAACATGTCTTGACATTAGCCTAATTACCATAGTTTCTTCATTATAATAGGTTACCACCATTATCCAAACATTCTCAACCTCATAATGAAAATGCACATTAATTATGAGTATTCACTTTTCTAACATATATTTAACATCCTTCAATTGTTTAAGGCACATATTTTTCCCATAATTGTTTCGATAGTCAATTATGCCAATCTTTCCTTTTTCTCATATCCGATAAATCGCAGTTTGTGCGAATAAAACATGCTACATCATAATTTAGTTTGGCCCGAAAGCCAATTACATAATCGCCAATCGAATTGATCATGTATTTCATACATCACAAGCATGGACCAATAATCACAAGTCTTATCTCATATTCATCCTTTTACACACTTAACAATTCATTTAATATAATAAAAACTTACATAAATGTTATTAAACTCATAATCATAACTTACTCAATCATCATCTTATCAAGGTTGGACACATATCGAGCTCATTTCTTATGAGGTTTATGTACATACCTGTACCAATTCGTAACAAAGCCACATATTTTCACATCTTTGACATTATCGTTGAACACTCGGAATATACTAAAAAATCATGCACATAAGTGTCACATATGTTGCTAAGCTACCTCATATCTTATTTCACATATATGCTAATTCTTGAGCTAGTCGCGGGTCTACTCACACAAGCTGACAGTCAGACATAACTACCCAATGCTGCTCACACAAGCTGACAAGTATCTGCAACACATGCCGGAGTACCTAGCCACTGGGAGGACATACAAGACCAGCACCCGGAATCACACAATCACATAATCACACATAGGTTCCTAGTGACATGTCACTCGTATCTTAATTTATTCCTAAGGTTCAACCGGGATTTCTCACTTATCGAAATTTTAACAAATATATCCAAAGAGTCTATCACATAATTTATACAAAAATAAAGCATTAAAACATAATATAACAATGCATTATTTACATACAAACTTTCCTCGGCATAAAAGCTGCAAAAAATACCTAACCGTCAAATACTCATTTTTCCCTCATTCTAATTCTGAATCTTATTTTTTCTCGATCTATAACATCACATTTAACTAATTTAATCATTATACTATTCAAAACATCCCAAAATCACACTATGGAAAAATTATGTTTTTGCCCCTAAAGTTTCACATTTTTGCAATTTAGTCCTTAGGCTCATCAAATGAAATGTACTCAATTTATTCGATACCCATGTGTAGCCGAACCTTATACAAGCTTATAACAACCCACATTTTTCATTTAATCACACTTTAGTACCCATTTTACAACCTTTTTGCAAATAGGTCCTTTTTAACATTTTCACTGAAAATCACTTAGCAAAAGTCGCTTATCTTACGACTAGTGTAACAGCCCGAACTAGGGCTTAGTCAGAATAGTGGTTTTGAGACCACAAATCTGAAGTAGAAAAGTATATTTTATGATTATTATTAAGTTTATGACATGATTGCATGATAGTGATAAAATTTCATGAAGGAAATTTTGAGAAAATGTGATTAATTTGTCCTTAAGGACCAAATTGCAAAAGTTGTAAAATTAAGTTTCTAGAAGATTTAAGAATGAATTAGCATTTGAAATATTATTAGGAGTCCTTATTTATCAGTTAGACCATTTTTTTGCACTATGAAAATAAATGCCCATGGAAAGGTAAAATTTCAAAAAAAGGGTGTAAGGGTATTTTGGTCATTTGGTAAATAAGTGAAATAAAAAGGGAAAAAGACAGCAAAAAATGTCCATCTTCTTCTCCTTGAGTGCCGAAAATCACAAGCCCTCTATAGCTAGGGCTTCTTTCATTTTCAAGCTCTAAGTAACTGACTCCAAGACCCGTTTTTCATGCTCTTTATATTTTTGAAATCCTTGTAGTTTAATCTAGCTATTTCTACCACTAATTTAAGCTAGGGTTTATGCGCAAAAATATACCAATGCATGACATGCAAGTATTTTGATGTCTAGTGGTAGAATATGAAAGTTTAAAGTGTAGTAAACACTTTTCTCTAGGTGATTTTTCATGAAAGTCCCTAATAGGGACTAAATTGTAAAGTTAGTAAAATGTGTAGTAAATGTATAAATTGATGAGAAATGTGGGCTGTTATGATCACATGAAAGGTTCAGCTAGGCTTGGGTACTCAAGAAAATAAGTGCATTTCATTTTACGTGTAACATCTCGAAACAGGGATTAAATGGAACAGAGGTTGCGAAACCACAAATCTAAGATAGAAAAGTTTATTACGATGAACTATCATGATTTACCGATTAACTAGATGCATGTGTTAGACTACCGATAAGAAATTTTATAGATTGCATGTTTAATTTGTCTATTAGAGCTTATTAGTAAAAGTTGCTGTAACAGCCTGATTTAGGGCCTAAACGGAACGATAGTTTCGGAACCATGAATCTGAGGTCAAAAAAAATTATTCTGATTTAGTTTTAAGGTTTATTTATTGATTGAGTAATTATGTGAAAATTTTGCGAAGAAATTTTATGTATAGGTGCCAAATTTGATAATTATGACTAAATTGTAAAAATTGTAAAATGTGAGTTCTAGATGTTAAAGGGGATTTAATTGAAATGAGTTTTTAAAGTGGAGGTCCTTATTTAGTAATTAGACCATTGGATAATTTGGTGGACAAACATGGGCATGAATAGGACAAATTTGAAAGAAAAGCCTTTAAGGGCATTTTTGTCATTTGGTAATTAAAAGAATTAAAAAGGACATGAGGACATGGCATTGGCATCGACATGAGGTCCCGTATAAGACCATGTCTGGGACAAGGCTTCGGCACTGAAATGAGACATGGATCCCCTGTAAGACCATGTCTGGGACATGGCATGGGCATCCTAGATGAGATCCCTTATAAGACCATGTCTGGGACATGGCATCAGCATCAAAGTATGATATCGTATAAGTTCATGTCTGGGATATGGCATCGACATCGATATAAGATCCTATGTAAGACCATATCTGGGATATGGCTTCGGCATCGACTAAGGATCCCATGTAAGACCATGTTTGGGACATTGCATTGGCATCATATCATGAGCTTGACTTACAGGTATCTTTCGATATTTTAAATTAATTTTAAGAGGAGTAAGTATCCAAATTGATTAGTTTCATGAGAAAGACTAAATTTTCATGGTGAGTGTTATAGGTGCATATGAGTAAGTTACGAGAAAATGAGAATGTAAGTCATGAGATGAAGTAAGCTATGAAAATAAGTAAGCCATGAGAAACAGTAAGCCGTGGGAATGAGTAAGTTATGAGAATGAGTAAGAAATTATATGAGTTTTATGATATGTTATTTAGATGATGTTTCATGATTTTTGTTGCTATTTTATCCCATGCAACTTACTAAGCATTTTATGCTTACTCCTTCATCTTCCCTTCTTCCTTGTAGATTTGCCGAATTAGCTTGGGATCGATTAAATTCGGAGCTCGAAGTCACACTATCAGGTCGTCCATTTTGGGTATAGTATAGTTAGCTATTTTTGTGTATGGCATGTACAGGAAACTTTGTCACTCTTAGATGTGTCATTTTGTTAGCCTAATGTGTTGATTACTAGTATTGCTCAAGACATTTTGTAATGGCCTTTGTAAGGAGGCTAATATTGATCAAGGTTAATTGCTAAGTGAATGTCAATGGTATTAGCATGAAATTGCAAAAATTGATGGGAAGGATGAATGTTGATAATTGTATTATGAGGTTATAGTTTGAATGACATGTTTGTGAATGTTTGGATGTTCAATTGTGCTACGAGTTGTGATTTTAGATTGGCATTGTGTTTGGTTCAGTTTCAATGTGGCAAAAAGGCTTGGAAAAAAGCCTATAGTTGTCCATATTGTTGGGCACATAGGCATGTGCCTAGGCCGTGTGTGATACACGATCAGCCCCCATGGGCATGTTGATAGACCGTGTGTCCCTTGCATCCAAATTAGCTAAGTCAATGTTGCATACGGGATGAGCACACGAGCGTGTGCTCTGGACGTGTGAAAATTCAAGTTTTTCTTTGAATGAAGTCAGATTGTAGCACGAGTTATGGACACGGACGTGTCTATGCCGTGTGAGTGACACGGGCCATAGACATGGGCATGTACTCAAGCCGTGTCAAAACCCCTGTAGGTTCGAAATAATAATAAATTTAGCATGAGCCAGGGACATGGGCATGTGCGACCACACAGTCTGCCCACACGGCCGTGTCCCATCCCACATGGGCGTGTGGCCATGATTCAAGCAAAAAGATTTCCTTAGAGCTCGAAAGTCTCCGGATTGGTTTCAAACCACTTCCAGTGTATGTTTTGGGCCTCGTAGGCTCATAATAAGATCACCAAGAATGTTTTTACAAAAGTTTTAAATTGGAAGAATTAAGGCTCATTTTAGTAAGTTTGAGCAAGATTAAGCACGGTAATGCCTCGTACACCATCCCGGCGTCGAGCTCGAGTAAGGAGTGTTACATTTAGTGGTATCAGAGCTAGTGTTTAGTCAATACTCGGACTAACCTAGCACATGCATGAGTCTAGCTATACATGCCATACCTAATTATATATAAGATATGATAGTGTGACGACTCTTGACAATCTAAATTTGTTTTCTTATAGTAAATGGATCCCGAACGAGCTACGACAGATGATGTAGAAAGTAATGCACTAGCTCCCACTAAAGGGACTGTGCCAGTCGGAACCGAGGATAGGTCGACTACTTTAAGTCAATGGGTAGAGGCCCATGAGGCCTTTTTCTAAATGATGAACGAGTGGTTCACTGAGTTTGTCTGAACAAATCCGACCACTCAACACCAAGCTCCACCCCCTACTATCCCTCAATCTACCCCGACAGCTCCCCAAATTATAGAGGTGGTAAGACGAGAAAAGCTTTCGGTTGATAGGATCCAAAAACAAGGGCCAGAAGAGTTCCGAGCTACTAAAGATGATGATCCAGAAATAGCAGAAATTTGGTCGGAGAATACCATCAGGGTATTCGATGAATTATCGTGCACCCCTTAAGAGTGCATGAAGTGTGTCGTATCCCTCCAACGAGGTTCTGTCTATTATTGGTGGAACACCCTTGTGTCTGTGGTACCAAATGAAAGAGTTAATTAGGAGATTTTCCAAGAGGAATTCCGTAAGAAGTACATCAACCCGAGCTTTATCGATTAGAAACGCAAGGAATTCTTAGAGTTGAAACAAGGCAGGATGACAATGACGGAATACGAGCGTGAGTTCGTGAGACTCAGCAAATAGCTTGGGAATGTGTATCTACTGAAGCCCTCATGTGTAAAAGGTTTGAAGATGGTTTAAATGAGGATATTAAAATGTTGGTCGGTATTCTTGACATAAAGGAGTTTGTAGTGTTTATGGACAGAGCTTGTAAGGCCGAGGAATTGGCTAAAGAGAAGAAGAAGGCTGAGATAGAGTCTCGTGACTCGAGCAAGTGCCAGATAGGTTTAGTCTTCCTCCAAGAGGTCAAAGGAATTTACTACGCGATCAGCTACTTCTGCGGGGGTTTCAAGTAAAGGTAAAAGTAAACAATATTCTGTCTCCAAAGCTCAGACTACCTCAATTGCGAGCGTGGGTAATACTCGACCCAGTAGGCCTGAGTGCCCCCAGTGCTGTAGATGCCACCTTGGCGAATGCTGGGCACTTGAGAGTGCAACGTCAGGTAATGCTCCCTCCAGAGGTAGACCTCAGAGAAACCCAGGCATGGGAGCTAGTAGTAAAGGCGCACCAAAGGAATAGACTGGGAGACTCGAGGGTGGAGCCCCAGTGAGGACATACACTATTTGCGCTCACAAAGAAGCATCATCACCTGATGTTATAACGGGTACTTTTTCTCTTCATGAAACTTTTGTTATTGCTTTAATAGACCCTGGATCTACCCACTCGTATATTTGCATGAAATTAGTCTCTAGTACGAACATACCTGTAGAACCTACGGAAATTGTGATACAAGTTCCAATCCCTTAAGCAAATGTGTGTTGGTAGACAAAGTATGTCGAGTTTGTCCTCTGATGATTAGGGATCATTATTTTCCAGCTAACCTCATGCTATTGCCATTCGATAAGTTTGATGTGATCCTTGGTATGGATTGGTTGACCTCTCATGATGTGGCAGTAAATTGTGGTAAAAAGTTTATTGAATTGAAATGTGAGAATGGAGAAACTCTCCGAGTGGAGTCAGATGAATCCAAGAGTTTGCCTACAGTGATTTCTTCCATGGTTGCTCAAAAATGTGTTAGAAAAGGATATGAGGCTTATCTTGCTTCTGTGATGAATACCAGAGAGTCGGAGTTAAAAATTGAATCAGCGTCAGTAGTTTGTGAGTACCAAGATGTATTTCTGAAAGAGTTGCCCAAATTGCCTCCAGTCAAAGAGGTAGAATTTGGTATACAGTTGGCTCCAGGGACTACACCCATTTCTATTACTCCTTATAGAATGGCTCTGACTGAGCTAAAAGAGTTGAAAGCTTAGCTACAGGAATTAACAGATAAAGGTTTTGGAAGACCAATTCATTCTCCATGGGGTGCTCCCATGTTATTCGTGAAAAAGAAAGATGTAACACTCCTAACCCGTATCCGTCGCTGGAATGGGTTATGAGGTATTACCGAACTAAACACTACATCCGCATGATCACATAATTATATAGTTCATATTCAAATATTTGCATTCAATATAAACATAAAATTTGAGACATAAAGCATTTACAAATCACATTTCAAAATTCAAAGTATCATATTTGAATAAAAGAACATATGTAATTATTAAAATAAAAACATATTCATCAATAGCTAACTGTCACCATGACCGAACATACAATTATCTTATTCCACACAAAATTATTGAATTGACAAAACCCAAATTTACTAATCCAATGGTCATTTCTTTAATACTTTAACCAAAGATAATCACGCTTAATAATGACACATACATTTGTACCACAAAATGACATATAAAACTAAAACAAATCATAGATGGCATGATAATCATTAGTACCTATAATACACAATTAACCATTCAAACCTAAGCAAAATTACTATTCATATGGTCATCTTGAAATGCCTTAACCTAAATTATACAAGCACTAAATAAAATGCCACTCATTTGCATTGAACCAAAAGCCATACACAAGGTCAAAATCACTATTCATTTGGCCACTTCAAATAGGTTATAGCTGAATATACATCTGCTTTACACTTCCAAATCATTCCATTACCATTTCACTACCAAACCAAATTTTATACATATATCATTTCATAGCATTACAACTTAATCCTTAAACATTTTATAAACAACCAAATCGATAAACTTCATATGCAAAAATTAACCAAATAGCAATTATTATATGGCATATAGTTATCCAATTTCTAAATCAAATGCTGAACACTCACAATTATAATTTCAAAGATATCACACTTATATACATACATATATATATATATATAACATGAATATTAAAAAGGTTCATCAAAACAAAAACATATATCATGGCCGAACTATCATTTACACATATCCAAACCATATTATCATAATATCACAAAAATATCACATATAAACCCAATCTTCATCTCAAACACCGAACACATTTATATCTATCATTCATATTCAATAATACTAACTTCCAATATTAAAAGGTCATTTTAGCATCACTTAATTCTATATCAAGATCAAATATATATAATTACCAAACCTCAAAAATCATTCAAACATAACATTATTTATCCTATATCTCCTAGTTGAAAACCACAAGTCATTCAATTTTAACCATCTACATCAAGCAAAATTCACATTTAAATATATATATCATAGCTGAATATGCCAACCACAACCAATATATCAACTACACCATTTAGTCAAACCATGAAACCATACTTAGCAAAATAAACAAGCCATTTTTGCATAGCTTTTAAAAATATACATAACAAAATCAAACATGTCCAAAAAGGAGTAATATAGCCTATACATGCCATAAGTTTCAAATTTAACTTTTAATAGTACAGATAAACAGACGATAGTGTGATTGACTTTGCTGACGATCCCGAGCCCATAACAAAACTCTAAAATCTTTAAAACAAAGATAAATGTATACACATATAGGGTAAGCTACCTTAGCTTAATAAGTCTTAAGCAAATAAACAACTCAAATTTATCAATTATTCCATTAAACAAAATTGAGACATACTACCATTTTCATATATAAATTTTTGAACTTGCATAATGTATTTATCAAACACATAATCATGAATCAATTCAATTTGGTCGAATACATATGAACTCAATAATATAATTATTTATTATTTCTAAAATCTTATATACATCTTTAACCGAATATGTTCTTACATACATATATACACATAAATCTTAGACATGATATCTTATTTTTTTATTATAAGCCGAATATACTCAATTATAATCACAAGTTCAACTTACACCTTTAACCACATAGATACCTTAATTTGGCCAAATAAACACACATTCACATTATCATTTAGCTAACATTATCACATATGACTAAATATCACCCTTTCATTATCAACTTACCTTATTGTCACATAAGTAACTAATTGTCACATACCTGATCTTTTAGCTCGTTTAACACATTCGATCACAATTTATAATTGCCCGTTGATCCATTCAGCATTGAATAGGATACTCGGATAATCACACACATATCGTACAATGCCAACATCCTAGACGTGGTCTTACATGTAATCACATAGCGATGCCACTGTCCCTCACAAGGTCTTACTCGAATTCACATCTCAATGCCACTGTCCCACACAGGGACTTACTCGAATTCACATATCGATGCCAACGTCCCAGACGTGGTCTTACACAAAAACACATATCGAAAATCCTATGTCATGACATATTTATCCTAGCTATTCCTAAGGTTCGTACGGGACTTTCGGACATCGTATCTCGGTCGAATCGAATTTGTAAACAAAGCTCCCAAGCTTATATACATTTGGCTATCACAAGAAGGCTTTCACATAATTCATTTCAGCATATATATATATTTCACGTATATTCAAATTTAATAGCATTTATTTGCCTAAAGACTTACCTCGGATATCGACAGACAATATAGAATGACTATTCAACTATTTTTGTTTTCCCCCGATCCAAGTCTGATTTCTTTTGTTCTTGATCTATACAATTTCAAATTAAGCTCATTCAACTACAATTTCATTCAATTTAATCCAAAAACACATTAATAGGCAAATTGCCATTTTTCACTGACATTTTACACTTTTTACAAATTAGTCCAATTTGTATAAAACACAAAATACACAAAATCTCAATGTATCATGCTTAGGCCGAATGTTCATCTAGTTTATACAAGTACACACATTTAATTTATTTTGCATTTTAGTCCCTCAATTTATTATTTTTTTACAATTTAACCCTAATTACTCAAATTCATCAAAATCTCCTATACAAAACTTGTTAATCAATCACATATCATTTATTTTCTAACATCAAATAACAAAAATCACAAGCTTTCAACAATGGAAAAATGCAAAATCATCATCAAATTTAAAAATTAAAACATGGGCTTTGAACATTTCATAGCAACGATCACAAAAATGTAAAAATTATCAAAAACTGAGCTAGAACTTACCTTGAATCAAGCTTGGACAATGCCCGAACCTAAGCTTTCTTTATTTCTTTTTCTTTTCTTTAGTTTTGGTCATGAGAAAATTTGAAGAACATGGCTTTTAATTATGGTATACTGTATCATATATATATTATTTATTATTTTACATATTTAACCTTTAAAAATTAATAACTAAAACACATATTCTAAGGTCACAACCGTCCTTCAATATTTCATATGGTCAAATTGCAACAAAAATACCTTATATAAGAAAGACAACATCAATTTGGCCCTATTAAAAATAACCCTCGAATTTTCACTTTATGCGATTAAGCCATTTTATTAAATCGGGCACTCAAACGACAAAATTAAATCATGAAAATTTTACGGATATCAATTCACGCATAATAAACATAGAAAATAATGTTAAAATATTTTTGACTCAGATTTGTGGTCCTGAAACCACTGTTTTGAATAGGGTCTAAATAGGGCTGTCACAAAAGATGGTTCTATGATGTTGTGCATAGATTATCGGCAACTTAACAAGGTGACCATAAAGAATAAGCACCCTTTACCAAGGATTGATGATTTATTTGATCAGTTGAGAGGGGCCACAGTATTCTCCAAGCTAGATTTGAGGCCTAGGTACTATCAGTTAAGAGTTAAGGAATCCAATGTGTCGAAGATTGTATTTTGGACAAGATATGGCCACTACAAATTTCTCGTTATGCCATTCGGTTTAACAAATGCTCCTACAGTCTTCATAGATCTAATGAATCGCATCTTTCAGCCATACCTAGATAAGTTCGTTTTGGTTTTTATTGATGACATTCTAATTTATTCTCATGATAAGGGAGAACATGTCGAGCATTTAAGGACAGTTTTGTAAACCCTACGAGATAAGTAACTTTATGCCAAGTTTAGAAAAAGTGAATTTTGGCTTAAAGAAGTGGGATTTTTGGGCCACATTGTCTTAGGTGATGGCATTAGAGTTGATCCAAATAAGATCTCGGCAATTGTTGAATGAAAACTGCCGAGGAACGTATCCTAGGTCAAAAGCTTCTTAGGTTTGGCCGGCTACTACCGAAGATTTGTTAAAGCATTTTCTATGATCACCAGTCCAATGATGAGATTGTTGCAAAAAGATGTTAAGTTCGAGTGGAATGAAAAATGCCAACAAAGTTTCAAAATTTTAAAGACGTTAACCGAAGCTCCTATTTTAGTGCAACCAGAACCCGGGAAAGAGTTTGTAATTTACAATGATGCATCCTTACATGGTTTGGGTTGCATACTTATGCAAGAAGGCAAGGTGATTGCGTATGCCTCGAGATAGTTGAAACCTTATGAAAAAAATTACCCGACTCATGACTTGGAGTTGGCCGTAATAGCATTTGCGCTAAAGATTTGGAGACACCATTTATATGGTGAGCCTTAAGAGTATTAAGTATTTGATGACACAAAAAGACTTAAACCTACAACAGAGGAGGTGGCTCGAGTGATTAAAAGATTATGAGTTGGTTTTCAACTACCACCCGAGGAAAGTGAATGTTGTTGCTAATGCTCTTAATAGGAAATCGCTATTTACCTTGAGAGCCATGAACACGCAGTTGTCCCTAACCTATCATGGTTCGGTTTTAGCAAAGATGAGAGCTAGACCAGTGTTTATTCAAGAGATTTGTGAAGCACAGTTAAAAGAAAGAGAACTACAAGCCAAGAAAGCTCAGGAGTTAAGTACTGACTCAGACTTCCAGATTGATTCAGATGGTTGTATAAGGTTTCGAGATCGACTTTATGTACCAAAGGATGATGAGCTTATTAGGAGAATTTTATGTGAGGCACATAGTAGTTGTATGTCTATCCACCCTGGCAGTACCAAAATGTACAATGACTTAAAGAAATGGTATTGGTGGCTGAACATGAAAAGAGATATCTCCGAGTATGTGGCAAAGTCCTTAGTTTGTCAGCAAGTAAAAGTGAAACACCAAGTACCCTCCTGTAACACCCCAAACCCGGCCCAGACGTTACGGCCAAGTCTGGTGTGTCACATTACCTACAACTAACCGTGAGACCTAGTTACTAAAATTAGGGCGAGTTTTGTAAAACCATACTTGTAATTTGGGAAGAAAATCCAGGTTTAGTTTGAGATTGTCCTATCCACTAACCATTTAAAATTTATCTTATTCATTGATTTGTTGTTCATTTGTTACGAGAGCTCTGTTTTGAAAACATTGATTGATTTTTAGAAAAATCCACGCAGCCTTGTTTAAATCATTTAAATCAATTTGTAATATAAAGTAAAAATAAATAATTTAAAACCCTAAAATAATTAGAGCGGCCTTATTACATACCCAAAAATCAGAATAAAATAAAAAATATATTTAAAGAAAGTAATAAAGTAAAATGAATAACTTGATTAAACCCGAAATGCAGTCTACGTGGCCACTCCGAATCCCTCCAGCTCCAAGTCCACCAATCTAGGGCTCACCTGCATGGATGGAAGAAAAAGGGGTGAGTTTGGAAACTTAGTGTGTAAAGAAAGCCCATCCAAAACCCAAATTAGCTCAAGCCCATTGGGCCTAAGCCCTATCCAGTCTCAGTATATACTGAGCCAAAGCCCTATTCAAATACAGTAATCTAGGCCTTAACCCTTTACAGATAACAGTATAGCCCGTAGGCCCATTTTAGTAACAGATCAGATACCAATTATGAATGCAAGCCCAACCCAACCTAAATCCAACCACTACACTCCATCCGTACCAGCCGTACACTCCATGTGGGGAATAACTCAACCCACCCAGCCCTACACTCCACAGTTGCAGCATAGCTGCTCAGATAACAATATAACGAGGCAAAGCCCTTTCAGTACGTGGTCAAGCCACTATCAGTACTTCCTTCATCAATAAACCCAGTCACATGCAACAGATAATCATGTCATGGCATACAGTGAACAGAAACAGAAAAACATGCATTTTAGTCAAACTTAACCCTAGGGGTATAACGGTCATTTTGCACCTAGAGGTAAAATAGTAATTTCCCACCCTTAAGGGGTATTTTAGTAATTATACTAGTTTTTAGGGTTTTATGCACATTTTAATCATTAATAGATCAACTTTTATCTCAGTAGCTCATTTTAGCAGTCTTTAGCTATTAGGCCCTAAAACCCCTAATGGGCCCTACAGTGTCATTTAGCTACTTCAGCCCGTTTAGCCCAAATTCTAAGTCTAGTTTAGCAGATTTATCCTACAGTACACCAGAACACACTTACCACTTACTTTTACCCATATGGGCCAGTAAGCCCATTGGGCTCGAATTTAGCCCATCGAGGCCCAAACTTACCGAAGTGCACAAAATTGCGCACTCACCAACTTTACCAATTTCAGTTATAGATCTATCGCTTCCAATCGACCCACAAGCCCTTGCACGCTCGCAAGCCCACTAAATGCCGAAATTTCAGCATTTTGGCTTTTCGGGTTTTGCCGATTTGAACTACAAGAGGGTGTTCGATACCCACCTGATTGCGACAACAGCTAACGAGATCTCCCATGATATCCTACAATCGGTCACTTGACATATCGGATTCCAAAATCCAATGATAACAAACATAATCTTACCTACCATAATCGGCCATCATCACCTAGGTCCTTGAGATCTTACCTTTGTCGAAATTAGTGACTAGATCTAGATCTAGCCGTTCCACTTGTTCAACCCCTCAATCAGTAGCCTCTAGATCACACTAACACAAAATAAATTGATTGTTAATAACCTTAGAGCCCTAAGCCCCAAATCGACAGCCTCCCTATGCATATAGGGGTTTCGGCTTTTCTAAATCCCAAAATAAAATATGAACAAGAGATTCCGATAGCTTACCAATGATTTAATACCCCAGAATGATTCCAATCTCGTTTCTAACTCAGATCTGGCATAGATCTAGCCTCTACACACGAGCAGAGAGTGAATCTAGAGATCTAAAGGTTCGACTCCTAACTCCCTATGAGTATGGCGATTTCAACTTTTGTTGCGAGGAAGAAGAAGGTGATTTCAAGTGGTGATGCCGACAGAGATTAGGGGTTTGGAGGATGTGAACTTCGGCCAAGGAGAAGAAGAAAGTAGGAGGATTGGGCTATAGACAAATCGGCACAAAAATAAACTTTCGGTATTTTGACTTTTATGTGTATTCAGCTATGGGGAATTGAAAGAGAATGGGAATGAAAGAAAAGAGAATGGAAGAAGAGGTGAGTAGAGTGATGAGGATATTTCAGCTTGAGAAGAAAAGAAGAAGAAAAAGAATGAAAGAGGAGAGCAGAAGAGATTCAGCTATGGCAAATCGGCACAAGAGGAGAACTTTCCTTGCGTTTTCGACTTTTTGGTACACTAAGAGGAGAATAGAACAAAAGTAGAAAACCCTAAGTGGCAAAACCCTAATTTGGCAAGAAGGAAAAGAATTTAGAACTTACCCTAATGGCTATTCAAACAAACGGCACAACCTCTCTTTATTTGCTGAAATTGCAACCCCTAAAGCCCTAGTCGAATGCCCCTATCCATATGACCAAATCGACAAAAATTAAAAGTATCATCTGTTTATCCTGCAACTAAAACCTTGGCCCTAACAGTTAGTCCACACGCCACTTTTTTAGGAACTTAGTGGCACCACCTTGCCACTTTACCAAAGGCTTACTTGTGTCTTAATTTACTAACTTTTCCTTAAGGGCCCACTTTACCAAGTCCCCTTCACGTTAAATTCAAAACTTGATATTTCTGCCAGGTTTTATTGAAGGCTTGGGTCTTCTAAAGTCCCACTAACATAATTAAACACAATTTCAATAACTCAATCACCAAAATTTCAAGATTTCACCAAAATCACAAAAATCTCGAAAATTAGGGCGTTACACCTTCGGTTTATTACAGCGTATCATGGTTCCGGAGTGGAAGTGGGACCATATTACTATGGATTTCGTGACTGGATTACCGATGACATTGAAGAAGAAAGTTGCTATTTGGATTGTGGTCGACAAGCTTACTAAGTTGGCCCATTTTATACGAGTACACATGGATTATTCATTAGATAAATTGGTAGACTTGTACATTTCTGAGATTGTGCAACTTCACAGAATTCCATTATCAATCATTTTGGATAGAGATCCGAGATTCACGTCATGATTTTGGAAAAAGTTATAGGAAGCTTTGGGTACAAAGTTAAACTTTAGTACTGCTTCCCACCAACAGACCGACGGACCGTCGAAGAGTGTAATCCAGGTGCTTAAGGATATGCTTAGATGTTGCGTATTAGAATTCCAAGGTAGTTGGGAAAAGTACCTACCTTTGATCGAGTTTGTATACAACAACAGTTTTTAGTCGAGTTTGAAAATGGTGCCTTATGAGGCCTTATATGGGTGTAAGTGTCGAATGCCTTTGTATTAGATAGAGTTAAAAGAAAATAAGATTCACAGGGTTGATCTAGTCAAGGAAACAGAATAGAAGATAAAAGTAATTCGAGATTGCTTAAAAGCTGCTTCCGATAGACAAAAATCATATGCTGATTTGAAACGAAAAGAGATCGAGTTCCAATTCGGGGATAAAGTGTTCTTGAGAGTATCTCCGTGGAAAAAGTCCTTAGATTTGGCCAAAAAGGAAAGTTAAGCTCGCATTTTATTGGACCATATGAGATCACTGAGAGGATAGGGCCGGTAGCCTGTCAGCTAGCTTTACCACCTGAATTAGAAAAGATTCATGATGTATTCCATGTTTCCATGCTACGACACTACCGATCGGACCCTTCATATGTGGTTACCTTAACAGAGATTAAGATTCAACTGGACATGACTTATGGTGAAGAACCAATTAAGATTTTGGCTCGGAAAGTCAAACAGTTGAGGAATAAGAGTATAGCCCTTGTGAAAGTACTATGGCAAAGACATGGGGTAGAAGAGGCAACATGGGAGCTTGAGGAAAACATGAGAAACCAATATCTCAACTTCTTCACCGGTAAGATTTTCGAGGACGAAAATCCCTAAGAGGGGAGAATTGTAACAACCCGAACTAGGGCTTAGTTGGAATAGTGGTTTCGAGACCACAAATCTAAAGTAGAAAAGTATATTTTATGATCATTATTAAGTTTATGACATAATTGCATGATAGTGATAAAATTTCATGAAGGAAATTTTGAGAAAATGTGATTAATTTGTCCTCAAGGACTAAATTGCAAAAGTTGCAAAATTAAGTTTCTAGAAGCTTTAAGGATGAATTAGCATTTGAAATATTATTCAGAGTCCTTATTTAGTAATTAGACCAATTTTTGGCACTATGGACAAAACTGCCCATGGAAGGGTAAAATTTCAAAGAAAGGGTGTAAGGGCATTTTGGTCATTTGGTAAATAAATGAAATAAAAAGGGAAAAAGAAAGCAAAAAGTGTCCATCTTCATCCCCTTGAGTGCCTAAAATCACAAGCCCTCCATAGCTAGGGTTTCTTTCATTTTCAAGCCCTAAGTAACTGACTCTAAGCCTCGTTTTTCATGCTCTTCATATTTTTGAAATCCTCGTAGCTTAATTTAGATATTTGTACGACTAATTTGAGCTAGGTTTTATGCTCAAAAATATACCCATGCATGACATGCAAGTATTTTTGATGTCTAGTTGAAGAATATGAAAGTTTAAAGTGTAGTAAACACATTTCTCTAGGTGATTTTTCATAAAAGTCCCTAATAGGGACTAAATTGCAAAGTTAGTAAAATGTGTAGTAAATGTATAAATTAATGAGAAATTTGGGCTGCTATGAGCACATAAAAGGTTTGGCTAGGCTTAGGTACTCAAGAAAATAAATGCCTTTCATTTTACGAGCCTAAGGACCATTTTGCAAATATGTAAAAGTTTAGCGGCAAAATTATAAATTTTGCCAAAGTATGAATTTTGGGCTAATTAGCCAATGCAAGTACTAAATAAGTTAAATTTGTCATTCTAGATCAAGAAACACGAAGCCCGGATTGAAACCAGGAAAAAAGCAAAATAGTGGACTAAATCAAAATTCACCCTCATTTTGGACCCGAGGTAAGCTGTATGTAATAATTTAGCTTTATGCATGACATAAATTTATGATGATGATATTTTATATAATTCATGCAAATCCCATGAAGTTATTTAATATGATTACTAGCAAGGAAGGATTAAATTATAAATGAGAATTATTAGTTAGTAATGTTAAAGAATACGAGGGATACCGAAGTCATGACATGAGTTATGTAGGTCCCATATTAGACCATGCCTGGGACATGGTATCGGCACTAAATTGAGATTCCATGTAAGACCATGTCTGGGACATGGCATTGGCATTGACATGAGGTCCCATATAAGACCATGTCTGGGACATGGCTTCGGCACTAAGATGAGACACGGATCCCCTGTAAGACCATGTCTGGGACATGGCATGGGCATCCTAGATGAGATCCCGTATAAGACCATGTCTGGGACATGGCATCGGTATCAGAGTACGATCTCGGGTAAGACCATGTCTGGGACATGGCATCGACATCGATATGAGATCCCCGTGTAAGACCATATCTGGGATATGGCTTCGGCATTGACTTATGATCCCATGTAAGACCATGTCTCGAACATGGCATTAGCATCACATCATCAGCTTGACTTACAAGCATCCTTTGGTATTCTAAAATAATTTTTAGAGGAATAAGTATCCAAGTTAATTAGTTTCATAAGAAAGACTAAAGTTTCATGATGAGTGTTACAGGTGCATATGAGTAAGTTACGAGAAAATGAGAATGTAAGTCATGAGATAAAGTAAGCTATAAAAATAAGTAAGCCATGAGAAAGAGTAAGCCATGGGAATGAGTAAGTTATGAGAATGAGCAAGAAATTATATGAGTTTTATGATATTTTATTTTGATGATATTTCATAATTTTTGTTGTTATTTTATCCCATGCAACTTACTAAGCATTTTATGCTTACCCCTTCCTCTTCCCTTCTTCTTTGTAGATTTGCTGAATTAGCTCATGATAGATTAAAGTCAAAACTCGAAGTCACACTATCAAGTCATCCATTTTGGGTATAGTATAGTTAGCTATTTTTGTGTATGGCATGTATAGGAAACTTTGTTACTTTGAGATGTGTCATTTTGTTAGCCTAATATGTTGACTACTAGTATTGCTCAAGACATTTTGTAATGGCCTTTGTAAGGAAGCTAATATTGATCAGGTTTAATTGCTAAGTGAATGTCAATGGTATTAGCATGAAATTGCATAAATTGATGGGAAGGATGAATGTTGATAACTGTATTATGAGGTTATAGTTTGAATGACATGTTTGTGAATGTTTGGATGTTCAATTGTGCCATGAGTTATGATTTTGGATTGGCATTGTGTTTGGTTCAGTTTCAAGGTGGCAAAAAGGCTTGGAAAATAGCATATAGTTGTCCACACGGTTGGGCACACGGGCATGTGCCTAGGCCGTGTGTGACACGTGGTCAACCCCCATGGGCATGTTGATAGACTGTGTGTCCCCTGCATCCAAATTAGCTAAGTCAGTGTTGCACACGGGATGAGCACACGGGCATGTGCTCTGGCCGCATGAAGATTCAAGTTATTCTTTGAGTTAAATCAGATTGTAGCATGGGTTATGGACATAGGCGTGTCTATGCCTGTTGGGGACACAGGCCATAGACACAGGTGTGTACTCAAGCCGTGTCAAAACCCTTGTAGGATCGAAATAATAATAAATTCAGCGCGAGCCAGGGACATGGGTATGTGCGACCAATGATCTACCCACACTGGTGTGTGGCCCTAATTCAAGTAAAAAGATTTCCTTAGAGCTTGAAAGTCCTCAAATTGGTTTCAAACCACTTCCGGTGTATGTTTTGGGCCTCGTAGGCTCGTAATAAGATTACCAAGAATGTGTTTGCAAAAGTTTTAAATTGGAGTAAGAATTAAGGCTCCTTTTAGTAAGTTTGAGCAAGATTAAGCACGGTAATACCTCGTACCCCCTCCTGACATCGGACTCGGGTAAGGGATGTTACAACTAACATGCATTTTCTACCATTAGACATCAAAATACATGCATGTCTAACATGGGTAAAATTTTAAACTTTTCTAATACTTCAAATTAATCCTTGGAAAAGCTAGATTAGGTCACGAGAATCTCATAAACATAAATATCATTAAAAACGGGGCTAAAACGGACTTACAATTGAGCTTGGAAGCTTGAAAACCCTAGACATGGTTCCCCACTCAAGAATTTCGGGTATAGGGAAGAAGATGGACAAAAATTGGCTTTTAATTTGACTTTTTAATTCATTTAATTACCAAATAATGAAAATGTCCTTATTGAAAAACTTTAGAAACATACCTAACCATGTCCATTTTTGTCCACTAACTTAACTAATGGTTGAATTACCATTTAAAGACCTCTGATTTAAAATTTCATAACAATTAGACACATCTAACCTATAGAACTCAATTTTGCACTTTTTATAATTTTGTCCTTTTGACTAAATTGAGTACCCAAACATCAAATTTTCGAACGAAATTTTCACGAAATCATTTTGTAAAACTGTAGACCACTTTAAATTTATGGTCTCAAAACCACTATTCTGACTAGACCCAAAATCGGGTTGTTACAACTCTTCCCCCTTTAGGGATTTTCGTCCCCGAAAATCTTACCAGAAAAGAGGTTAGGGTAACATTCTCATAGTTTCCCCTACCTCATCGAAGAGTCCTTTTCAAGGCAATACTTCCAGAAGCACTCTATCATCAATCTAGAATCCAATATCTTAAGTTTTCAATTCTGTATACTACTTATGTGAGTCTGAAGTTGCTTTCAACTTTCAGGAATCACTTTCACCCCTTTTTACCACAGAATTACAAATCAATTTCACCTCGTACATCTCTTACCAATCACCTTTGAACTCTGAAACAATGTATCAAAGCATATCGTCAAAAATCTGAATTACTCTCTAAATGAACAAATGAGCTATTACTGAGTCTTGTATAACATTTACTGTAGAAGCTATGAATAATTCATTGTGCAAATTCTATCTTGGAGTAATAAAACAGAAATCAAAATCAAAAGTCGTCTCCCACTGTAATCGTTTAGTTTACCACTCACTATCACATTCCTGAGGTTCCCAACCTTGCAAAAAAGACATTGCTTTAGCTTTTTACTTTAGCTAGATTCAGACTTCCATCAAATAAGATTAATCATGTAACCAACACTCACAAAATGAACAAAGGCTTTTCCATTTAAGCACTTGCAACTACATCTACTTCTCCAAAGGTTAATCATTAATTATTCACAATCTTTCAATAGTTCAAGTCACGAAGAACCACATGACATTTTTCATCAAACAAACGTTGTCATCAATTTCTCAACACAGACATACTAACGGCCAACTCTAAGCCACTCGTCGAACAATTCTTTTAATGAGACTTTAACAGTCTGAAAGCATAAACTGTCATTTTACATTCTTATAGTAACACACATTCCAATTCGTTTGATAGTGTACCGCTAAAAAATCACGAATTCTTTACTTGAGCCAAATATAACCCAGAACCAGTGCTTCGATTAATAACACCTTCAACTATTTTCAACTTAGCTAACATGCAATAGACTGTTCAACATTCACAAATGTGATAACTTTATCAATCGTAACAGCTTTAACTCATAACAATATCATTCGATTAGAATAAACCTAATAGGTATATCTCTGTATCATACTTTCTAGGATATGAATTCCTCTCTCAAACTGTCCGTCTATTCACCCGTGCATATACAAGATTTTGTTTTCTTACATGAGGATAAACTTAAATACATATAACTCAAATTACCATTCAACTGACCAGCTTGCTCAGATAAAACAATTGAGTCGATCTCAACTATCAATTAGTAACATATCAAAATACGCTTTTCTTCATGTTTTTAAACAACTCAAACATACAATCTTTTATAATTTCTTTAACATGCTAATCAAAGATTTTCACAACTACATTAGCTCAAGAAAACAAAATATCCTGGTTGAACTCACTGACCTTAATCAAACTTACCTGAGAAAAGAAAACCATCATACAATTCGAGCTTGAGTTTCCACTATCTATACCTTTGCCGATGTCAATTCCTTTCATGAAAATTAGAGAAATCTTGATACCAGAATCACCACGTTCTTATGATCGAACCAGAAATACACCCATAATACATAGTTATCACAAGTTAAAGAACACACTTTAAAGATAAACCATGATTGATAATTTATGAAATAAGGATGATAAGAAAATCAAGATAAAGAAATCCAAGATATGATACCACAATGGAAGCCCGAGAACATAACTCACAAGAAAATAATAAAGATCTTGATGATTCCTCAGAGAAACCCAGAAGAAAAACAATGCTTACACACTCTGAAAACAATTGTAACAGAAATAACATACTTTCCAAATATAGAACAAAGCAACATCTAGTAAATACAAAAGAATAGCCTCGCATAAATTTTCACCATCAGCTTTTAATCCAAACATAGCAGAATAATACCCCAAAGAGAGCGATACGCTATGCTGATCATCAACCAACTAGACCAATAGTGCTTTCTTCTAACATTATAATCAATTAGCATTCTCATTCAATAAGAATTTCATCAGCAAACGAACAATCACATATATCTCTGAGGTTGAATGTGTAGCAGCCCGATTTAGACCCTAATCGGAATGGTGGTTTCGAAACCATGAATCTGAGTCAAAAAAATATTTTTAAATTATTTTCTGTGTTTATTATGTGTGAATTTATGTTGGTGAAATTTTCGTGATTTAATTTTGTCGTTTGGGCATCTGATTAAATAAATGGGCATAATCGCATAAATTAAAAATAACCTTGATAGCTTAAATTGTTAGGACTAATTTAGAAGTGGCTTATTAAGGAGATGCAATTATGTCCCATTTTTTTATGTTAGTGGACGTGTTAGGTAAGTGGAAATATGAGTTCCAATTTTATATATATATATATATATCTTATAATAGAAAAATAAATATGTTTATATGTACATAAATAGTTCATAAATTATTAAATAATGTGGAAGTGGTGTGGACGGTTATACCCTCCCTATATAAGCTTTAGTGATTAATTTTAAAGGGTTATAAAGGAAACCAAGTTAAAAACCATATATTATAATTTATAACATAAAATGAGATAAAAGTGCTCATTATTTTCACCATAGCAGAATATAAGCTAGAGAAGAAGAAAAGAGAAAAAGTTAGGTTCGACCATTTTCAAGCTTAAATCTAAGGTTTGTTTTTAGTCGATTTTCGATAATTTTTATGTTTTTGAGATCGTTGCTTCGAGTACTTCAAAACCCATGCTTGAATTTTGAATTTTGATGAATATTTTGAGTCATGCTATTGATGAGAGCTTGTGGTTTTTGTTGTTTGATGATGAATTATGAAAGGTAGGTGTTGGGTTAACATATTTTGTATTGGAGTTTTTGATGATTTTGAGTGATTTGGACTTAATTGCAAAAATTATAAATTGAGGGACTAAAATGTGAAATAAATGAAATTTATGGACTTGTATGAGCTTAGTGAAAATTCGGCTTAAGCATAGTAAAGTCAAATTTTGAATATTTTGTATTTTGTGCAAATTGGATTAAATTGAAAAAAATGTAAATGTCAGGGGTAAAATGGTAATTTGCTCATTTGTGTATTTTTGAACTAAATTGAATGAAAATATGTTGAATGAGCATAACTTGAATAATTCTAGATCAAAAGCCAAAGAAACCAGACTTGGATCTGGGAAAAACTAAAGTCGTCGACTAGCCGTTCAATCTCGTTTTTCATCATACGGGGTAAGTTTCTAGGCAAATGGGTTATATTTAATTTCAATTATATGCAATTATATATGCTGATTTTGAATATTATGTGCCATACTATGGGATAGCCGAATGGATATTTGTGTATAAATCAATTTTGCAACAGTGATAATCGGGCTTTAAGCCTCGTAGGCCTCGTGCCAGTGTATTACATTAGGCTTTAAGCCTAGTAGGCATTGCGCTGGTGTGAAATGTCAGGCTATAAGCCTAGCAGGCCTTATGTCAGTGTGTTTTATTGGGCTTGTGCCTAGCAGGTTATATACCGGTGTGTTATAATATGTGTAAAACGAATTAAATGGTTCAGGTATCTGTTAAAGTCAAATGTTTATAAATATAAGTAAGTTTAATATTTAAAACGGAAGCAAGATGTATGTGATGAAAAGACATAATTACAGGTGAATATGAAAATTTATTTTCGGCCAACTGAAGTATAAATGATGATGAATTGAGAATTTCATATACGTGACTAAGAGTGGCCCTGCATTCGGTTACAAAATGCTAAGATACTAATGTGTATGTAATGAAGTTTGAGTCAAGAGTGCGTTATATGTACAATTGGTAAAGTTTGGATTGTCTCAATAAATTAATTTAAATTGCAAATGTTCTTTTGCATATTATTATTATTATTATTATTATTATTATTATTATTATTATTATTATTATTATTATTGTGCCTAGACTTATTAAACTATGTTTGCTTACTTTATGTGTATTTGTGTTTCTATTTTTAGATTTGAAGTCAAGCTACGAACTTGGGGATCATTGTCAAAGTCCATCACACTATTTACGACTTTTGGTACCTTTATAAACGAACCATCAATCTTATGGCATGTATAGGTTAGGCATCTTTTGAAGTTATGGAGTATAGGTTAGGCATCTTTTGAAGTTATGGAGTATAGTTTGTGTAACTTGAGCCATGCAAAAATGGCCTAATTTTTGCGTTTAATCTTAGATGTAATTGCTTGTGGTTTGAACTTATTTTGGTTACCATGCTATGTGCTATGTGTGAATGGTGGTGGTGTGAAATTGAAGTATAATCTTGGTGATGTGATTATGTGATTGAATTAGGTGATGAATTTATAATTGTTAATAGACAATGAATCGACTAAGTGATTAATTTAGTGTAGCGAATATGGTAGGTTGGATATTTGAATATGATTTGAATAGTTGTATGTGAAGCTTGGCTGGTATGCTTTGTGATGATATTATTAGATAATTCGGTTGTGGTATAAAGTGTAAGAAAGTAGCTAAATGTACTTCTACTGAAGCTTAGCATGTTTATTATTAAATGTGTTTAATTTGGTAAGAATGCAAATGTTAGATGTTGATAACTGGTACATGAATTCGGTTGTGGCATTGGACTTGTTAAATTTGAAATTTAGTGACATTTGATAGGTTGAAACACGTTGGTTAATAAGGTTAGATGTGATCGGCAATTATAAAATTTGGACTGTCATATGATACGTGGAAGTTCTAAATTGATTTACCATTAATACATGATATTTGAAATAGGTAAATTTTATAATGATTTGGTTCATTGAAGTGTGCTTACGTATGAATCAGTGAAAAAAAAAACAAGAATCAGACATAAGCCATAGCATAAGTTTAAAGCACATTTATATTTTGTTAAAGCTTCCTAAAATGACTAAATGAATATTGATTCTGGTTTAATAAAGACCCGATTGTCTCTATGCAAGGTTGGTCTACGTATTGAGTTATATATATAAGCTGCGAGAAAATGTACCATTTTATGTGTCTATAAAATTTGCTAAGTAGTTAGTGAATTTACTAAGCTGGCGTATAACTATTATCTTATAAATTACAATTCGGTAATGTATATCATACCAAAATTGTTTTGTTTTAGATTGTTTATATATATTAATATATATATATATATATATATATATATATCATAGTGCCGAATGCATGCATGAATCTTGGGATGAATAATATATATATGTGCACTAGTTATAATTTATGCTTGTATTAATTGGCGTGAGATATTTGTAATCACTCGATGTGTGTTTGTGCTATGTGGCAAGATAATATATATATATATATATCATGAACTATTCATGATTAGATATTGAACATATGCTATAAATTATTTTCATATGGTTCGTAAAATTATAAGTTGACCATCTATGATTACATTTGTTATATATTCGAGTTTTAATGTGAGTATGTCTGTGAATGTCTGGAAGTTGTTTATCATCTGGTACTACCTCGTAACCCATTTCGATGAAGGACTCGGGTTAGGAGTGTTACATTTTGTTGGTATCAGAGCTACGGTTTAGTCGGTTCTAGGACTAACGTAGCGCGTGTGAGTCTAGCTATACATGCCATAATATATACTGTGATAGTGTGATGACTTCTGACATTTGAAATGTGTTGTCATATAGTAAATGGATCCCGACAGAGCTGTAGCGATGATGTCGAGAGTGTAGTGCCTTCTCCCACGCAAGGGACAGTGCCGGCTGATTCTCGATTGACCTCGAGTAATCAAGAGAGTGAGGCTAGACAAGCCTTTTATCAAATGATGAATGGCTGGTTTACTCAATATATCTGGACTAACCCGGCTGCACAACAACCTACACCCTCGATTAATCCATTCTAGATGCCTGCTATACCCCAAGTAAGTGACCCGTTGAGATTAAATAGATCACCTATTGATAAAATCAGAAAATATGGGGCTAAAAAGTTTAAGGCTACTGATGATGATGACGCTGAGAGGGCTGAGCTTTGGCTTGATAATACTATTCGAGTGTTTGATGAGTTGTCCTATACTCCGGATGAATGTCTGAAATGTGCTATATCCTTGCTTCGAGATACATCCTATCATTAGTGGAATACCTTAGTATCAGTGGTTCCAGGAGAGCAGGTGACGTGGGAGTTCTTCCAGACTGAGTTCTGTAAGAAGTATATCAGCCAAAGGTTTATGGATCTAAAGCGTAAAGAATTTCTAGAGTTGAAACAGGGTCGAATGACTATGATAGAATATGAGCGAAAATTTGTGAGACTTAGCCTGTATGCTCGAGAGTGTGTTTCTACCGAAGCTATAATGTGTAAAACATTTGAAGACGGCCTGAATGAAAATATTAAATTACTTGTGGCTATACTTGAAATAAAAGAGTTTGTAGTACTTGTCGAGCGAGCTTGCAAAGTCGAAGCACTTGAGAAAGAAAAAAAAGAGTTGAAGCCAAATCCAGAGATTTTCGAAAAAGATCAACTGATAAAACTTTTCAGTCGACGCCTAAGAAGTTCAAGAATGATCTTAGCTGGTCTAAGGCCACCGAGGGCTTTTCTAAATACGATCGTGACAGACCATTTATGAGTTCACAAGCTACTTCGAATGCTAGCGTAGGCAATGTTCGGCAGGATAGGCATGAGTGCAAGCATTATGGTAAATGGCATTCCGGAGATTGCAGATTGCATAATAGATCTTGTTTTAAATGTGGGTCAATAGATCATTTTATCCGAGAATGCCCGGAGTTAGCTGAGCAAGAAGCTGTTTAGAGTACGAGGCCGAATAATACGACAGCTTGAGGTAGACTGCCTAGATCTACGGGTAATGTGAGTGGCAGTCAAAGAGGGACTAGGGATATGGCAGTTTGATCTGAAGCTCGTGCACCTGCCAGAGCCTATGCTATCCGTGCACGTGAGGAGGCTTCATCCCCATATGTTATTACCGGTACATTCACTCTTTATGATACTGATGTAATTGCTTTGATTGATCCTGGTTCTACTCATTCTTATGTGTGTGAGACATTATCATCAAGTAAGACTCTACCTGTTGAGTCTACTGTGTTTGTGATTAGAATGTCAAACCCTTTGGGCCGATGTATTATGGTTGACAAGGTGTGCAAGAATTGTCCTTTGAAGGTTCGAGATTTGTGTTTTCCGGCTGACTTGATGTTCTTGCCATTAAATGACTTCGACCTAATACTGGGTATGAATTGGTTGACTTTGCATGATGCTATTGTGAATTGCAAGTGGAAGACTATTGATCTACGATGTCAGAATGGTGAGATTATTCGGGTTGAATCTAATGATCTGAATGGGTTACCAGTAGTTTATTATTAAATGTGTTTAACTTGGTAAGACTGCAAATGTTAGATGTTGATAATTGGTACATGAATTTGGTTGTGGCATTGGACTTGTTAAATTTGAAATTTAGTGACATTTGATAGGTTAAAACACGTTGGTTAATGCGGTTGATGTGATAGGCAATTATAAAATTTGGACTGTCATATGATACGTGGAAGTTGTAAATTGATTTACCATTAATACATGATATTTGAAATTGGTAAATTTTATAATGATTTGGTTCATTGAGGTGTGCTTGCGTGTGAATGAGTGAAAAAAAAAAAAGAATCAGACATAAGTCATAGCATAAGTTTAAAGCACATTTATATTTTGTTAAAGCTTCCTAAAATGACTAAATGAATATTGATTCGGGTTTAATAAAGACCCGATTGTCTCTATGCAAGGTTGGTCTATGTATTGAGTTATATATATAAGCTACGAGAAAATGTACCATTTTATGTGTCTATAAAATTTGTTAAGCAGTTAGTGAATTCACTAAGCTGGCGTGTAACTATTATCTTATAAATTACAATTCGGTAATGTATATCATACCAAAATTATTTTGTTTTAGTTTGTTTATATATATATATATATATATATATATTAATATATATATTTATATCATAGGGTCGAATGCATGCATGAATCTTGGGATGAATAGTATATATATATATATGTGCACTAGTTATAATTTATGCTTATATTAATTGGCGTGAGATATTTGTAATCACTCGATGTGTGTTTGTGCTATGTGGCAAGAAAATATATATATGCCATGAATTATTCATGATTAGATATTGAACATATGCTGTAAATTATTTCCATATGGTTCGTAAAATTTTAAGTTGACCATCTATGATTACATTTGTTAGATATTCGAGTTTTAATGTGAGTATGTCTGTGAATTTTTGGAAGTTGTTTATCATCTGGTACTACCTCGTAACCCATTCCGGCGAAGGACACGGGTTAAGGGTATTACAGAATGAATATATAAAATACCCAAGAGAGATCATCATATTCTATTCAATCACAACTATTACGCTCAGACATTTTTACTACTCAAATATCATTTCTCTGACTAATTCTATCATCACTAACCCCGTATTATTCCATTCACTAACAAAAATCAATCTGGAATAAATTCCAGCAAATACATACTTTAGACATCATACCTAAATGAGTCAATTAGCCGAGATTAACTTTTTCGTTAACCGTGACGTTACGAAATTCGAATGGTCTTTAAAAATAACCAGGCATCTTTTCCAAAACTGTATTCTCCTGTCAAACTATTCTCAATTCTGACCACATTGTCAGTGATTCCGCTACTGAACTCTTTAGTCCTTCACTTGTGAGCCCATTCAACATAAATCTCGTGAAATTTCGTTATAAAATGACACTTTAGTAAGGGGGTGAGGTTGTAAAGCCTCTAACTAGACTCTCGTATATATACACGCATGTGACTTAACATTCATCATTGTCCTAATATCATCACAGTTATACAATTTACTTCAGGCAAGTATGTGTAACAATTTATAAATATGCAATTCACTAACTCTTCTTGCCAACCATAATTGTCCAAATAATGAAATTATTCGACTGAGCTCAATTTCAGTATCTCTACAACCCAATCACTTATCTCCAAGTATTACTTACCAACATTGTCAAATTAGAGAACATCTTACAGAATTGATACTTCGTTTTCTCGATGCCATACCCAGCTATGGTCTTACACAAATCACATAGTCACACACCGATGCCATAGCCCCACTATGGTCTTATACGGAATCACATAGTCGCATACTGATGCCATACCCTAGCTATGGTCTTATACGGAATCACATCTCACATGTTGCCATAGTCCAACCATGGTCTCTTCCGTCAATTCATCTTTAGTCACTGAACGATAGTACTCGACCTTGCATTCTACTGAATTTGAACATTTAATTAAATTTTCATAATATCTATAATTTTCCTTAATCGAACATATAAAATAATACATCATACCATTTCTAATTTAATATTCTATCCGTTTCATAAAATCACCAGAATCCATCGACATACAATGTTCAACCAGATCAATGACATTTTACCCATATGTCTCAACTTATGGTTATTTCATTTTGTACATCGTCATATACATATCATGAACTATTAATCATATCTTTCCAAGTTTCGACTCATCACAAACACATTTTCAATTACCTTGGTATCACTTTCCATGTTTTCGTAAGTAGCTCGGTTGGAAACATCTCTGTCTCAACAAAATAATTTCATCAATGTCGGGAGATATCACCCTATCACAGGTTATATGGCATGTATAGCTAGACTCTCACACATTCTAGGTTAGTCTGAGAATTGACTAAACCATAGCTTTGATACCACTAAATGTAACACCCCTTACCCATGTTCTATGCCGAAATAGGATACGAGGCATTATCGGACTTAAACATAAGAAATCGTACAAAATCAGCCATAAATTTCCATCCAAATTTAAAACTTTTCACATTCATTCACATCGTCCCTAAAATGAGCCTACGAGGCCCAAAACATACTTTGGAAGTGGTTCAAGACTAAACAAAGAACTTCCAGAAATTTTACAAACTTATAAAAATTTTGCCCTAAACAAGGGTCACATGCCCGTGTGGGTAGGCCGTGTGGTTACATACGCCCGTGTCCATACTCCATGTAACTCTCTGTTTATGATGCCATCAGCTAAATGAAACCATACGGCCAAGCCACACTCCCATGTGCTAGGCCGTGCGACGAATTAAATTCTCACAAAATAGGTACAGACTTCACACGCCCGATTTCAAGGACGTACCGTCCACACGGCTGAGACACACGCCCGTGTCTTTGCCCATGTGCTCCATACTGTCCATTCTGTTTCTCAAAATTAAGGTGCTGGGGACACACGGCCTGTTCACACACCCATGGGGCTGACTGTGTGTCATACACGACCTAGACACATGCCCGTGTGTCTACCCGTGTAGACAACTTTAAGGTTATCTTCCAAGCCATTTGCCACCCTCAACTTCACACACATACTTATACATATCAATAGCATTTAACATGGCATTAGTTGGCAATCAAACATCCACAAACATGGCTTGAACATGGTATTCCCACAACATCAAAGGCATTAATACATGCATGCACATATAAATAGGTTGTAAACCCAATTAGCCAATATAAACCATATCTCATGGCCAAATACAAATGAATCATTTGACCATTATAAGCCGACACACTTGGCTAATCAATAATGACACATATATCAAAGAATCTAGTCCCTATACATGCCATAGACTTAAAATGCTTGAAAATATTGATACCAAATTGTTAGCTTGATAGTGTGATAGAATCTCTGATGATCTCCAACCCGAGCTAGTTTTACGGCACTATAAAACATGGGAAAGGAAGGGGAGTAAGTTATATAGCTTAGTAAGTTCATATGCAAATAATAAGCATCTTAAAACACAACTTAATCATGCAGTTATAACATAAATGTCATTTAAAATCTCATAGTTATAATTGTCTTAAACACAACCTTACAAAGAGTTCATCACCTATCAAGTTCGTTACTTATGAAATAAATTGCTATAAGGCTCACAATTATTACTTATTCGGTCACATTATATGCTTTATCAATTTGCAAGCATAATTTAACATGTCTTGACATTAGCCTGATCACCATAGTCTCCTCATTATAATAGGTTACCACCATTATCCAATCATTCTCAACATCATAATAAACATGCACATTAATTATGAGTATTCACTTTTCTAATATATATTCTAACATCCTTTAATTGTTTAAGGCACATATTCTTCCCATAATCGTTTCGATAGTTAATTATGTCAATCTTTCCTTTTTCTCATATTTGATAAACCACAGTTTGTGTGAATAGAACATGCTACTTCATAATTTAATTTGGCTTGAAAGCCAATTACATAATCGACAATTGAATTTATCATGTATTTCATACATCACAAGAATGGACCAATAATCGCAAGTCTTATCTCATATTCATTATTTTACACACTTAACAATTCATTTAATATAATAAAACTTGCATAAATGTTATTAACCTCATAATCATAACTTACTCAATCATCATCTTATCAAGGTTGGACACATATCGAGCTCATTTCTTATGATGTTTACGTACATCTTTGACATTCCTATTGAACACTTGGAATATTAAAAGGATACTCGAAAAATCATGCACATAACTGCCACATATGTAGCTAAGCTACCTCATATCTCATTTCACATATATGCTCGTTCTCGAGCTAGTCGCAGGTCTGCTCACACAAGTTGACGATCGGATGTAACTGCCCAGTGCTGCTCACACAAGCTGACAGGTATCCGCAACACATACCAGAGTACCTAGCCATTGGTAGGACGTACAACACCAGCACCCGGAATCACACAATCACATAATCACACATAGGTTCCTACTGACATGTCATTCGTATCCTAATTTATTCCTAAGGTTCAACTGAGATTTCTCACTTATCGAAATATTAACAAATATATCCAAAGAGTCGGTCACACAATTTATACAAAAATAAAGCATTAAAACATCATATAACGATGCATTATTTACATACAAACTTACCTCGGCATAAGAGCGGCGAAAAAGACCTAAGTGTCAAATACTTGTTTTTCCCCCGTTCTAATTCTGAATCTCATTTTTTTTTGATCTATAACATCACATTAAACTTATTTAATCATTATACTATTTAAAACTGCTCAAAATCAAATTATGAAAAAATTACTTTTGCCCCTAAAGTTTTACATTTTTACAATTTAGTCCCTAGGCTTGTAAAATGAAATGTACTCAATTTATTCGATACTTATGCCTAGCCGAACCTTATACAAGCTTATAGTAGCCCACATTTTTCATTTAATCACACTTTAGTACCCATTTTACAACCTTTTTATTAAATAGGTCCTTTTTTACATTTTCACCGAAAATCACTTAGCAAAAGTTGTTTATCTTACTACTAACATGCATTTTCTACCATTAGACATCAAAATACATGAATGTCTAACATGGGTAAAATTTTAAACTTTTCTAATACTTCAAATTAATCCTTGGAAAAGCTAGATTAGGTTACGAGGATCTCAAAAACATAAAAATCATTAAAAACGGGGCTAAAACAGACTTACAATCGAGCTTGGAAGCTTGAAAACCCTAGCCATGGTTTCCCCATCAAGAATTTCGGCCATGGGGAAGAAGATGGACAAAAATTGGCTTTTAATTTAACTTTTTAATTCATTAAATTACCAAATAACCAAAATGCCCTTAATGAAAAACTTTAGAAACATACCTAACCATGTCCATTTTTGTCCACCAACTTAACCAATGGTCTAATTACCATTTAAGGACCTCCAATTTAAAATTTCATAACAATTAGACACCTCTAACCTATAGAACTCACATTTTGCACTTTTTAAAATTTAGTCATTTTGACTAAATTGAGTGCCCAAATGTCAAAAATTTTCAACGAAATTTTTACGAAATCATTCTGTAAAACTGTAGACCATAAAAATATATTAAAAAGTAAATTTCTCTGCGTCAATTTTATGGTCCCAAAACCACTGTTCCGGCTAGACTCAAAATCGGGCTGTTACATCTTAAATACACAATAAGGTAACCAAATCATGCCATTTCCAATTACCTACCATGCTACCTATTAAACACAACAGAAGACACACTTTCATATACCATCATACTAACTCATTTCTATAAATTCACATACAACTCAACCAATTTTATCTATATCATACCAATCTAACATGTAACACCCCTTACCTGTATTCAATGCCAGAATAAGGTACAAGGCATTACCAGACTTAAGCACAACAAACACACAAAACCAAGCCATAAAATTTCAACCATATTAAAACTTTTTGCATTTAGTCATAAAGTCCCTAATACAAGCCTTAGAGGCCTTAAAACGTGCTTTGGAAGTGTGTCGGGACTGAATTGAGAAGATTAGAAACTTTTACAAAACTTAGAAAATTTTCCACCATACAGGGGTCACATGCCCGTGTGGACTTGGGACACACCCGTGTGGGCGCGCCGCATGGTCACACACGCTTGTGCCCTTACCCCGTGTAATTCTCTAACTTGTAACTTACGAACAAATTTACGTCACACGGCCAAGCCACACACCCGTGTGTTCAGCCCGGTTGATTTATTTTTCATTTCGAAGCTAAAGCAATTTTGACATGGCCTAACGCATACCCATGGTCAAGGTCGTGCCCTTCACACGGCTGAGACACACGCCCATGTCTCTGCCCATGTGATACAACCTGGGCATTTTGTTTCTAAAAATTTAAGGTGCAGGGGACACACGGCCTGATCACACCTCATGGGGCTGACCGTGTGTCACACACGACCTAGACATACGCCCGTGTGCCTCCTTGTGGACAAAAACAACGCTATTTACCAAGCCTTTTTGCCACCCTAATTCACGCATACAATTACACCACTTCAAAGTCACGAAACATAATATACTCGAGCAACCAAATCATCCATACCTTTTCACATTATAGGCCATTTCAATATGACAACAATCATACTCAACATTTACCATATTAACAAGCCCGATCACAAAGCATAGTGTATATATATACTTTACATGCATTTACACAATCTCAAGATAAGCCAAATCAAATGGTCAAAAACACACCAACCTTTACAAGCCATTTCAAGGTCAAACATATTACTAAATGAACCAAATGACTTGGCTAGTTCTATCAAACTCATTTAGGCTTCAATAACCCAAAAGACTTATACACTTCCTAACCGACTAGCCTATAAATGCCATATAACCAAATTCACAAGCTTTTCAATACCAATACGATAGCTGGATCGTGTGATGAGATCTCCGACAGCTTCCAACTCGAGCGAGTCTTTGAAATCCTATAAAATTAGGAGAAATACACAAGTAAGCTATGAAGCTTAGTAAGTTCGTATGAAATAAACACAACTTAACGTATAAATGCTTATAAAACATTTTCACTACTATAATGTAAACTCATTTAGCTTCACCTTTATATCATAGATTCAAGCACATAATCAACCAGAAGTGTCACGAATTTATTCATTTCTATGTTCATGTGGACCAAATATATTTTGATATCAATTTGTTCGCTTTTGTACATACATAACCGAGTACCTATATAATTTCCTCCAATCCAATATCTGTCCCATTTACTTTAGCCAAAATAAATCATATAAAATATTATCGAATAACGGTACTTCGTACACATTGTGTCATACTCATGTCTGATATATCATTCAGTTCATATTTCAATATAATCAAATAGACACATTATGGCAAATAGCATACTTATACACGAATCTTTCTCATATCATATACATGATACACTAAAGGCTCACCATTTTACCTTTATTCGATTCTCACATAAGTTTTGTGCATACGTGTTTTACTTAATTCAATCATACTTACATTCTCGTCCTGACTTTGCTGTCGAATCATTCGAAATCACTAAGTATACTTAGAAAATCTCATATGCATAGTACAATGCCATATCCCGGATATGGTCTTACATGTAATCACGTATCAATGCCATATCCTAGCTATGGTCTTACCTGAAAACTCATATCGATGCAATGTCCTAGACATGGTCTTACACGAAATCTCATATCACATACCGATGCCATATCCTAGACATGGTCTTACATGGAATCACATATCACATACCGATGCCATATCCCAGATATGGTCTTACTCGGAATCACATATCGATGCCATATCCCAGACATGGCCTTATACGAAACTATAACTTGCCATGGTCCAACCATGGTCTTTACCATCAATTCGTCTTTCGTTATGAAATGATTTTGATGGATTCTACATCTTTACTTATTTTGAACATTCAATTTAAATTTCACAATTCAATCAAATATATGATAATAATGCATAATTAACACAATTCAATAACTTTTATTAATGTACAAACTTACCTCGGCATGAAAGTGGCGAAAAAGACCTAACCGTCAAATACTCGTTTTTTCCCCCGTTCTAATTTAACTTATTTAATCATTATACTATTCAAACTATCCCAAAATCACATTATGGAAAAATTACATTTTTGCCCCTAAAGTTTCACTTTTTTACATTTTAGTCCCTAGGCTCGTAAAATGAAATGTGTTCATTTTTTCTCAAAACCCAAGCCTAGCCGAACCTTATACATGCTTATAGTAGCCTACATTTTTCATTTAATCACACTTCAATACCCATTTTACAACCTTTTTACACATAGGTCCTTTTTTACATTTTCATCGAAAATCACTTAGCAAAAGTCATTTATCTTACGACTAACATGCATTTTCTACCATTAGACATCAAAATACATGCCTGTCTAACATGGGTAAAATTTTAAACTTTGCTAATACTTCAAATTAGTCCTTAAAAAGGGATAGATTAGGTTACAAGGATTTCAAAAACGTAAAAATCATTAAAACGGGGCTAAAACGGACTTACAATCGAGTTTGGAAGCTTGACACACCCTAGCCATGTCTTCCTTAGTGACATTCAGCCATAGGAGAAGAAGATGGACAAGATTTTGGCTTTATTTTGGCTTTTTAATTCATTTAATTACCAAATGACCAAAATGCCCTCAATGAAAAACTTTGGAAACATGCCTAACAATGTCCATTTTTGTACACCAACGTAACCAATGGTCTAATTACCTTTTAAGGACCTCTAATTTAAAATTTCAAACAATTAGACACCTTTACCCTATAGAACTCATATTTTGCACTTTTACAATTTAGTCCTTTTGACTAAATTAAGTGCCCAAACGTCAAAATTTTCAAACAAAATTTTCATGAAATCATTCCATAAAACTGTAGACTATAGAAATCTACTAAAAGTAAATTTCTTTGTGTCAAATTTGTGGTCCTGAAACCACTATCCCTACTAGACCTAAAATCGGGCTGTTACATAGCATGTTTCTTACCACTTCATACACAATCACTTGGATATAATAAACACACTATAGTACTACTATTCAACTACCTTTAACATCTAATACCAAGCATCATGCATAGTTTTGAAAACATAACAACATAGCCATTTGCCTATTACATGCCATATAAGCCAAATATTACAAAATCTACCAGTCCTCGGGATAACATGATTTCTTTGAGTGATCCGATCTCTATTCTACAAAATGTGATCTACAAGGCAACAACAATCATAGGTAAGCTTTCCAAAGCTTAGTAAGTTCGTCGATAAACAATAAATCTTACCGAACATATATTAATTCAATTAACAAGATATAAAGTAGTAAATCCTGTCAATCATAGCTTACAATAATGGGACTTCGACAGTATAAATAACTATAATAGGACGTATTCCTTTCTCACATTTCACTATCTTACATAGAACACAAACATAGTCAAAGGAACAATAAGAAAAGTAAAATTATGCCATTAGCCATCCAGCACACCGTAAGCTCGTATGAGACAATCCATCTAGCACACTATATGCTCGTATAAGCCAATCCATCCAACATAATATATCCAACACCCCGTATGCTCATATGAGCCAATCCATCCAGCACACCAGATATAATATCGAAATAGTTCGTAACAAATGCAGGACTTCAATATATTCTAAACACCAAAATCTTCCATAGTTCATCTTCTCTACTTCCATCATTTCATAATATCCCATAACACAGTATTTATACAACTCACGAATTCATTTAGGTAGTCAAGGTAATATAAAATCCATTAATATGCATTAATTAAACTGAACGAACTTACCGGACTAGTTTGCAATAACAACAAAAGTACAGGGACTATTAACTACATTCGACTTTCCCTGATTTCCAACACGTTCTTGATCTAAAATAATAATTCCATTCAATTAACTTAATCAACAGAGAATTGGAGTCATTTTTACAATTAAGTCCCTTTTTGACATTTTACAAAATTAACCTCAACTTTTCATTTTTATTCAATTTAGTCCTTAGGCCCTAATCATGCAAATAAACCAATTTTATTGAAAACCCATACCCCTGAATGTTAATAGCTTCCATTACAGCCCACATTTGTAACAATTTCACATCAAATCCTTGAATTTTATTACTTTAGCAATTTAATCCCTAAACATTTAAATCATCAAAAATTACTTTACAAAATAATCAAATTAACAACAAAGCTTCATAATCCTCCATAAACAATTAAAAAAAAAAAAAAACTCAAATCTTCAATGGCAAAAATTTTAAAATTTAACAGTTTTACGAATTGATTCCCAAGTTGAATAGATTAAACTAATACGAATCCAAAAACATAAAAACTATTAAAAATGGGCAAAGTTTTCTTACCTAATAACCAAGCCAAAGTTTGGCCAAATATGTTTCTTCTCTTCTAGGGTGAATTGCTAATGAAGAAGATGATAATTGATTTTATCAAGTTTTGATTATAATATACCTATTTAATAATTTACTCTTTTACCCTTTTAATAATAATCAATCTTTAACAATTTATAAGCCCATTAATGTCCATTAATTCTCATAATGGTTTAATTACCAAAGTGGTACACTATTTTCTTATACTATAATTTATTTAACTCTTCAATTAATAGAAACTAACATTTATAACCCTTACATTTTAGTCCTTTTTGTTTAATTAACTACCTAAATGTTAAAATTTCATAACCAAATTTTAATATAACACTAATGACATCATAAATATTAAATGATTAATATTTACGGATTAATATTCCGGAGTTGTGGTTCCGAAATAACTATTTTTGACACCACTGAAAAACGAGCTATTACATTTCTAAATTAAAATCCAATATGAATTAGACTTTTGTAATGTAGTCTCTGAGCTTTAATTAACAATTTTTTCAGTTAAATTACTTGACTAATTTTCAATATATTTTCATAGTAACTCTGAACATCTTCTTATTTTATCTTTATGGACTCGATTTACATAAATGAGGTTTTGAAATCGTATTTTTCGACACCGCCATTGGATTGTTACACTTAATTGATGGTGACATAACTTAATTAGATTCTTAAATAATAAATAGATTATGACATACCTATGGTGTGAGTGAAAGCAATTATATAATAAATTTATAAAAAATATATGAAAATTAAAAATATTTTGGTGAAAATGATGAAATTAAGATGGTGAAAATTATGATGTTTTTTTTGTCTCAATCCCAATATATGCATATAAAAATTAACAATATTGATTATATTTATTGCGTCTTAAAAATTAAGAATTTTTAGTAAATTCATATATGAGTTTAATGGGTAAATTAAAATTTTAAAAATCTTTTTTGATATATTTTTCTAAATATTAGTATGGTTTGACAACATATGTATCGTGTGCATAAGTAAAACTAGTTATAATTTATTTATAAATTCAAAAGGTTGTGAATCGGGTTACAGGATCCAGGTAATTACAGATTCGCCAGACCAAATCTCCGCCATATCGGAAAACAAAGATATGCAGAAGAGAGAGCAGGGAAAATCAGGTGGCGCGGCGGGTGGCAACGCCGCACCTCCGCCGAAGAGAGGCCGACCATTTGGAAGCACAGCTGCTAGCGTAGCCTCCGCCTCCGCTGCTGATTCAGTGGCTCCGTCCACTCTCCTCGGCCCTTCTCTTCAAATCCACAACTCCTTCTCTGGTAATAAACCCTAAACACAGAACTAAAAAAAAAAGCAGTCCATTAACTTATTTATTTAGCAGTTTTGCTTATTTACTATTACTTTTTTAGTAATTTTATCTGAAATTTGTGTTTTAAATTTGTTATTGCTGTTTTAAGTAGAGCAGAACAATAAAAGGATAGTTCTAGCACTTCAAAGTGGGTTGAAGAGTGAGTTAACTTGGGCTCTGAATACTCTCACATTGCTCTCTTTTAAAGAGAAAGATGATATGCGTAAAGATGCCTGCTTGGCCAAAATACCCGGCTTGCTCGATGCTCTTCTCCAAATTGTATGTTTTCTCTGTCTTTATGAACTTTAATTTTATGTTGTGATGTAAATTGTTGTCACTTTGATTTATTGGTTTTTATTTCTCGTCTGAGTTGGGATTTATTAGACTGTCTTTGATATGGAGCAGATAGATGATTGGCGTGATATAGCCCTGCCTAAGGAACTTAGAAAGGGACAAAGGACTAGAACATTGGGTGCAAATTCTGTCGTAACAGGATTTGGCAACGAGTATGAGGCATTGGGATCGGTTGCCTTGCTACCACAGTCGGGGTAGGCTTGAAAATTATTTTTGTTGCCTTGTTGGGTTTTAAGAATTGGGAAATAAATTTGGACTCTTGTTATGGAATGACAGATTGGGGTCAGGTTCTGCTGCTGAAATATCAGGACAAAAGAATACCAGTAAACGACGCCGTTCTGAGTGGTGGCTTGACGAAGATGGTCTATTTAATCTAGATGATGAGGGTCGAGCTGAAAAACAGCAGTGTGCCGTTGCTGCTTCTAATATTATACGCAACTTTTCTTTCATGCCAGAGAATGAAATTGCTATGGCTCAACATAGGCATTGCTTGGAAACTGTTTTTCAGTGTATAGAAGATCACATTGTAGGTGAGACAACCCCTTCTTTTTCCGTTCTTTGTATATTTTAGTGTTTTTTTATGCCTGCATCCTTCAAAATATATACTTTTTTAGATTCTATGGTAGGATATAAGAATTTTAGATCTAGATCTTGGTTGGCTCATTGCACCGACAAGGATGATTAGGAACTGGAATCATGTCTTCAGATGCCACAATCTTAAACTTGTTGGGTTGTGATAGACTGATATTTTAGCAAAGGGAAATTATTGTATTTCTTGAGTGGTCTTGAAATTTGTGCTGTTGAATTTACTATGTGTAGACCAAAGGTGAATCATCAGGAGCAGTGGAGTGGGAACTTTGTGGGCTATATTGCTGCTATCAAAAATATTTTCATTTTTCTTCTTATTTCCCTTTTCTGCTTCTACAAAATAGTATTTGTCTTTCTTGTGTGTGTAATGGTAATTTCCTTCTAATACTTAATTGCAAAAATTACCTTAAACTTTTCAATCTGTTATTGTATGCTCTTAAAAGTTCTTTTTTCTTGACAGAGGATGAGGAACTTGTCACAAATGCCATTGAGACAATTGTTAATTTGGCTCCCTTGCTTGACCTTCGGATTTTCAGTTCACCAAAGCCATCTTACATTAAAATAACGTAATCCTGATATCCTTTCTTGCTTGAGTGCATGTTTTTCTAAGTTATAACTTTTGGTTGATGATTATATCTACTGTTTTACCAAACAGCGAAAAACGTGCAGTTCAAGCTATAATGGGGATGCTAGGATCTCAAGTCAAAGCCTGGCACTGTGCAGCTGCAGAATTTCTTGGGCGCATGATTATAAACCCTGATAATGAACCCCTCCTCCTTCCTTTTGTTCCTCAGGTAAAGCATTCTGCTGGAACGTTTTCTTAAGTAAAGGTGTAATCATGTTATAAATATTAATACAAACTTGATGATGAACTGCAGATTTACAAGCGTTTAGTAGATATTTTGAGCTTGCAAGCATTTGATGCCCAAGCTGCTGCCATTGGTGCACTCTATAACCTTGTCGATGTCAATATGGACTGCAGGTTGAAGCTTGCTAGTGAGAGATGGTAAGTTATTATTATTGTTATTATTTCTTTTTGGAAGTATGGATGATAGCATGGTGATGATAATGCATAGTCATGTTATTTATTAAAGTTTACAGCTGAAAGGGCTATCTTATTTGTGTACATATGTTCACCCAATTTAGGGCTGTTGATCGTATACTGAAAGTGATAAAGACTCCGCATCCAGTGCCAGAAGTTTGCCGGAAAGCTGCAATGATAATAGAGCACCTTGCATCTGATCCTCAGAACCGGACATCACTGCTAGCTTATGAAAATGCTTTTGCAGAGATACTTTTTTCAGATGGTAGACATTCTGATACCTTTGCAAGGATTTTGTTTGAACTGACTTCAAAACCAAACAACAAGATTGCAGCAGCTCGTGGAATTTGGGGCATGTAATCAAGACAATACACTTTCAGTGGTTCAACTCTAATTAAGTGGACTGTTATATCAGGACATGGATCCTAAACTGACGGGTACGTACTGGCTGTATTTAGATTTAGACTAATCATTATTTATGTTGTGCTTGTGATTCTGTAATGTATTAAAAGTTTTAAACCTCATGAAGCTACCTTTGAAGCTGCCGATTGGTGTACTGATTGTAGCATTGCCATGCCCTGATAGTAGTATTTTCTTGATAATAACTGAATTTTATATAAAACCAATGTTGTGCAACTACTTCTGCTAACAATCTCGCGCTCATCGGGATTGGATAATATCCCATTGACTTTGAGTATGTGTATATAACTTAGTAAGGATTCACGCATAAATTCCTGCACTTCATCAAAGCATATGCTTTGTAGTCATGGTTATTTCCATGAAAACCTAAGCTTCATTGTCAGGTTAGGAAAGTGTTGTCAACCATATATGCCGTCGAGATGACCTCAATTGCATTTGTTTTCTGTTTCCGATAAAAGAATCCAAAGTGCAAAACCTTAGAAGTTGGAACCCTATTTGCCCTTTGAGCTGACTTTTACCTTGAGCTAAGGAGCATAGGACGATCTAGGATCTAGACAGTGGTTGCGAAGGGTGTAATCGAAGTGTGGTAAAAGGTTCATCCTTGACTCGAAACTTGATATTCAAAACTCAGCTTGAGCCAGATTTATTTTCAAGATTTTCACTCGATTCGAGATAACATTTGAATTTTTCTAGCATGTTATATTGAATGTTATTATTTTAGCAATTTGGATTTCAATATTTCATTTTGAGTTAAAATATTGTGATTTCAACGAAAATCTTGATTAAGGCTTTTAAAAGTTTCACGGTGTCGATGTGGCAACTTGTAATTTATTAATAACTCATTGTTGATTTGATACCTTTTTATCTTTATAACTACATTAAGAAATAATTTATAAGTTTTAAAAATTGTAATAAAAAATCATAAACATTTAAAAAGTATAATAAGTTATAAATTTTAGAAAATTACAAAAAAATCAAGTTTTGGATCAAAAATTCAAAAAAATTGTAATTGGATTTTAATTTAATTAAAAAAGTATTGTAAGACTTCCATTTTCGTTATTTTTCGAAAAAAAGGGGAAATTTAACCAATGAACTTTACCACTTCCATTAGCAAAGATTTCGTGAAATATTGTAATTTATTATTTTATCTAATATCAATAAAATGAACTCTATGGAGGGTGGGGAATGATGCCTCAATCAGGAATTGGGAGGATGCTTAGCTTTTTGGGTCCCAAGTCTGTAACTTTTTAAATTCGGCCTAGACGTTAGACTCGAATTCAGGAGATTATGTTGACCACCAAAGTGGTCTGGTAGAATTATCGAAGTTGTAAAATAGTTAACTAAAACATTGGTTTATTCTTTGAAGAAAACTTAGTCAATTTATGGGAAAACTCATGAGTTATAAAAACTGATTCAATTTAATATCTTCATTATAACGATGTTTACTATTGAAAATATAGTTTAAAAAATCTGAATTACTTTCTTAACAAAACACATTTACAATTTAGCAGCGGAAAAGTGATTAACATAATTTTAATAAAAATCATGTTTCATGCATAATTAAATAAAAATTTCATATTCTAATAGCCTAAATGGTTGTCATGCATGCCAAAGTAAAAATCGCAAACTAAATCTCATACCACAATAATAATATAGTTTCAAATAACCAGAATTATAAAATAATCAGTCTAAAATACTTTATATAGAAATCAATATTTCGAGCTGAGCCCTCCGAATGTCGAGTTCGTGTCCTAACCTTGTGGGTTATCTGAAAAGAATGAAAATAAATAGGGGTGAGCTATGAAAGTTCAATGTGAGTTTCATCACCAGAAAACTGAAACAAAACAGTAGACAAAGCACTTTAACAATTTCGAGAATAAGCACAATCACAAAAGCATTTTAGACTAACCATTTTTCACATAAAACACTTCACTATAAATTTATAAAAGTTCAAAATAATCATAATCGAATAATAATTCAAAATATCATTTTTTTCTAGATTAACTCAACACAAGAATAATCGGTGTAAGGATTAATTATACAGAAACATTGTTCATCAAATAATTCTCCATAATAATTTCACACATCAATATTTCAAATTACATGTCTTAAATCACATTTAACAAATTTAGTATATCATATTAACATAACAGTTTTCACCATGTATAAGCAAAAACACATACCATACATATCAGAAATTTCATAATTTCAAGCACATGTTTTACGAATGCAAACGAATTCAGTTTAACAGATAAGTTCCTACCCCACAACTACACACCATAACAGTTCCCCATAACCCATTCATCCCTACACATCGGTTTATGGATAAACCACCAAAAGATGTAGGTTAATATGCTGCCAGAAAGTTGTGAATACATAACATAATTGCAGATCAAAGTTGCCAGATAATGGGTAGGCGAATTACCAAAGGTTGCAAGTTAATACACTGCTAGATGATTGTGAATACACAACATTTTTGCAAATAAAAGTTGTCAAATAATATGTGAATGTACCACAAGATTTGCAGATTTATAGTCTGCTAGAACTTTCTCCTTACAAAGCGTCCCAACCATGCAACAAAATAAGGTATGCTTAAACAGAACAAATATAATGATTAAAAATAATCAAATATCGTAGCAATAATTATGCTTTTAAACAATTAATTCAGTAGCAAAATCATATATTTTTTAAAGATTCAATTTAGCAGTGCCATAAGGCATGTTATACGAAAATCACAAGTATGGAAACCATTAACATGATTCCTCACAATTTATGCCATTGGGTATATATTTAGCAATAATTCAATTAATTAAATAATGGATTCAAACATTATTCAAACTAACAGGGACTTAATTGCATAAATTAAGCACTAAAATTAGTTCACGAACCATTCAGGGACTAATTTGCACAAAAAATAAAATTTTGAGCAAAACTATAAAATTTAAGAAACAGAGGCACATGGTCTTGTGGCCAGGCCGAGTGGGTTACATGGTTGTCTGAACAAGCTGCATAGGAGGGTCCAGGCCGTGTGGGTCACATGGATGTGTGAACAAGTTGCGTAGGAGGGTTCAGGCCGTGTGGTCTAGATTGGGTTTAATTTTGCCTCGATTTTCTCACAAAGGAACACACACTTGACTTTCAGGGTCTCGTATGATGATCCACGCATCCAAATTTGATTCGAGCCACCTACAATGGGTTGATATTGGCTCATTTAGACATGAATTTGGCGGTGTTTTGCTAAATCAACACGAAAAACGAATTGAACACGATTGATTTTGGGTTTGAGATTTGAATATAAAATTTCCAGGAAAAAAAGAGAAAATTTTATGAAAAGGAAAAGTGGGAAAAAATAAGAGAAAGAAATGTATTTAAAGAAGAGAGAAAAGAAATTCTAAATAGGGTCGAAAGGGATAATCAAAATCCTATTATGATTAGGATAGAGACCAAATGGCAAGATTAAACAACTTTTAGAGGGCTAATGTGGTAAACTTCTCAATCTGCCGAAATTTAATAAAAGAGAAAAGAAATTGGCATGGATAGAACTTGGGAGTTTAGAAAGAATAGAGTGATACTTAACTATTGGGCTATTTCCCATTTCATGGTTACTTTCTATCACATTTATTTCTTACACTAACTTAGTTTTTATCCTTAATTGCTAAAAAATAAAAAGGAAGAATGCAAAAAATGGAGCTTGAACCTTTGTCCTTTAAAGGTTTTACTAAAGTCTTAACCATTAATACCAAAGCTCAATTATTAATGATTTTATAAATTCTAATCACCTAATTTTTAGGGTGTTACAAGGTTGTTACATACATAGCCCTAAGCCTACGGGGTCTTCTGTTTTGACAGAGTCTACTGTAAGGAAATCTAATGCAGAGGGTTATTTCTGTGAGAATGTTAGGGAATCTAAAGAATGGGGCTAATCTAGTTGTGGGGTCTTTTGGTGTGGTTACTGATTTGGATGATAGATTAAGGCAAGCTCTTTCCCTACAACCTCTCACTTCATCATTATTTTATTAAGTTGGAAGGCCCTAACACCCTATCATTGTAGGTATTGACTTGCAAATTTTGGGTTTTTTTAAATGGAAACAAGAATGTGTGTTAGCAAATGAGAGAAGCTGGCAGCAAAGGGGGACTTTTCCTCGATCGTAGGTATAAATTGTTGTGGGTAAAGCAAATGGGGGCAATCCTAATGTGGAAAGATTCGGTCTCGTGAATTGTTGTAATTTTCATGAATAATAATATTTTGTTCGTATACGTTAAGGTATACTAATATATGTGGTTTGGTCAAAATATCAGAAAAAGGATCCTATTACATGTGGACAAACAACAAACATAAGGAGGATTTGGTATAGGACAAACTGACTAAAGGTTTCGCTAACTATAAATGTTTTCAAAATCATGAGTTCTTAGAACTTCATAATATACCTTTGTATTGTTCGTGTTAGACAATAATTTCGAAAATATATTAGAGTTAGCGCAATAGAAGTTTAATTTTTTTTCCAAAACGGACATCTATTGTGATATTTAAAAGTACTAAATCTGATCAAATAAGTACATGTGTATTGAGGCATGCAAGAGAAGTCATTGTCACAATATCCCTCTAAGAAGGTTATCAGACTTTTGATCAACCTAATTTGAAGTTTGAATGCTTCAAACTTTCAATCAATTGATCTTCTCTTCTATTTTCAAGTTGACGGTTGCTTAAAGGATGGGTCCTAACTCAAATAATTGAACATGAGACAAAATTAAGAATCTCCTTGGAAAGAGCCCTTTTCGAAAACTTTTATAACCAAAATTGAAATTTTAAGCTCTATAGATTCAAATTATAATTGCTAGATGATTGTAATCATAGTTGATCATAATCTAGAATCCAAACTTAAGAAAAATAGAATTTATTTTGTACATGAAAAATTGCTCATTTATTGTTTTGTCCATTTGTTCAAAAGTTTTTTTCGTGCTATTCGGTTAGAGTTATAATGATCTAGTAGGGAAACTAATTGAACATATATAAATAGGGTTTAAATAATTTGTAATTAAGTTTTGATGTTTTGTCTACTAATTATAAAGTTATCTATTCATGGATTCAATACACAAAAAGTATCATAACTAACTCTTCATTATAAACCATTATGAAAACCATTTATTTCAAGCTTTAATCCGATGATCTTGTCATGCGTGTGCTACACTCATATGATATTTGTAATCCCTTTAGGTTAAATTCGTTCTTCTAATTCAATGTCTTTTTATTTCACGATTATCATCGCATCTTTGTTAATGAAAATGATCATTATTTATACTAATAATGATAAAATCATTTATCCTAGACAAAACCCATGACCATATTCCATGTAACACCCTTACTCGGCTTGGCAACTAACACGGATATGTGATTCCATATTGAAACTTTTTTTTGCATTTATATAACTTCTTTTAAAAAAAATATCAATTGCACAAATTAAAAAAATCCTTTAAAGCTATTCCCAATGTCTACAAAGATTTCACTACAGCAAAACTGATTTTTAGCGGCCTTTTTTTGCCTTTAGCGGCGCTTATAAGCGCCACTAAAAGTATTAGCGGCGCTTTTACAAACGCCGCTAAAAGTGACGCCGCAAAAATTTGCGGCGTTTATATGAAAAAACGCCGCTAAAGACCATGACTTTTAGCGGCATTTTTAACACAAACGCCGCTAAAGATCATGACTTTTAGCGGCGTTTTTAACACAAACGCCGCTAAAGAGCATGACTTTTAGCGGCGTTTTTCACAAACGCCGCCAAATATCATGACTTTTAGGAAACGCCGCTAAAGGTCATGATATTTAGCGGCGCTTTTTCCAAAAACGCCGCTAAAGGTCACGAAAAATTAAAAAAATAAATATTAATAAAAATAGCAAATATCCAAGGGAAGCATGCAATAAAGTTAGGACTACCATTATGGTACACAAAACAAGCATTACTTCAATGATAGTTTATATGCAAATCCATTCCTGAAATAAAAATATAAAGATAAAATACAAATCCATATTCCCATTGAAGCAAGGAGATAAATATGCTTTAGATATAATATGCTAACAACACATGCTCCAATATTTGCAGAAAGCCATATATAACTTCTTTTTAAGTATCAAGAAAAAATAGTAGTGAATCCTTAAAACCTACTAGATTTTGTCAAACTAAACATGGCAAGGAAAATACAATATACCTGGCTTCTGTTAAGCTTGATTTAGTTCCACATTAATGGGAATTAACTAAAACAACTTTAATTGTATATTTAAAAGGAATATGGAGCAATAAAAAAAGGATGGTATATCACAGAATTGTTGACGTCCTTGACCGGTCTACACCTGTTCCTTTTCCGCACCCAGGCTTCTGCCTAGTGGCTAAATTCTACCCAACATCAAGAAAAAGAAATAAGTCATGGCAGGAGCCTTAGTCACTGCTTTTGATTCCTCATGTGCATCCTACATAGAAATGCATCATAAGAACATCTCAATCAGTACTCAATATTGTTACTTACAAGATTCATCATTAACAAATTATGTTAAGCAAGTTTGAACAGATAAGCTTGGGCATGAATTAATAAACAAGAAAAGAAAATATTAAACAAATTTACACTGGAATTTAACAAACATAGAATTTAATAAATATAGTTACTCACTAAGTGTTCCTTTAAGTCCACAAATCATCTATATATACAAGCTCCAAGATCAGCTGATGAAGAATGCATACAGAGTGACTCTTCAACAAAGAATAATAGAAAAAGAAGAACAAATGTGCATAGAGAGGAGGATTTCATGGGAGCAAAATGCCATGGACAGATCAGCTGATGAAGAATGCATGTTTAATATTAAACTTCCAAAGTAGGCACAGAATTCAAATACCTGCCAGTTTGAATGGCCCAAGAACTATCATCATAACCTTGAGAAAGAGCCTTCTGCAATTGAACTCTGAAAATTAAATAAATTCCCCAAATGAAAATTAGAACCAAAATTGTAAAAGGGAATATATATATATATATTGTGAAAAGCCTAAAAGTATTATGGAAGATTTTAAATCAAGAGTTATATTTTATTTTATTTTATTTTTTATTTAAAAATAAATAAATTAGTTTTTATATGTTAAATTAAAGAGTAAACTAATTTTTCTGTTAAAATTTTTATTTATTTTTGTTATTAAAAACTTATCCTTATATATCAATATGTACATATGACATGTCACATGTTACTGTCTAGTTATTCCGTTAACTATGTTTATTTTTAACATTACAAATATATATAAACTAATTTACTTATTTTTTGAGTAAAAATTAATACAAGATTCTAAAATTCTTTTATAGATAAAAGATTCAAATGAATGGAATTACCTTCCATAGCCTATTAAGTCATCACTAGATAAAGTATTGATGTTCCAGACCACTACATTGACCTCTGTTAGCCCTTCAAGCAAGGAGAATGTGAACTTCTCTTGGAATATGGGTGGTTTCCCACCATCTGTTATAATTAAAAAAAACCCATATTATAAACTTTCTCACTACTTCAACAGTCAATTAAATAATAATTAAAAAAACTATTTTAAGTATCAAATATTTTTATCTCAATTTCACAATTTTTAAACAATTCAATCTCCTTCTCTAAATTTAACAATGCTACCCCATTTCTTTTAAAAATTTTCGTCAACTTTCATTTTCAAATGATTATCCTCTTTTGTTCGGTAAAAATACCATGAGGTTCTGTATTGTTAAAAATTAATCATTATACGTCAATATGAAATACATATGGCATATCACGTACCACTATTTGATTGTTATCAATCACACTAATTTTCAACCGTACAAATGAATAAAATTTTAAACAAAAAGATCAATTTGCCTTTTTATCTAACTTATAAAAACTAAATTGTCCATTTTTTTTATAAAAAGCAATGCAATCTGATTTCTTTTAGTATAGAAATTACATGTTAAGTTTACCTTTTTTGTTTAAATCCAAAATTGTAAGAAAGCATGCATCAAACTATTGCTTACATTTCATGGCAGGAGCCTTAGTCACTGCTTTTGATTCCTCATGTGCATCCTACATAGAAATGCATCATTAACAAAGGAAAATAATTTTGATAACATGGTTATCATTTTTTTGAGCGACTAAAAGCTGAAGAAATTTTATAAGTGAAGCTCGAGTTTTTGATTTAATCATCTGCAGGACATCATATATTTAGCAACTTTAAGAAGACATGGGGAGAAAACACGTTCCTATGTAACAATAGTTTAATTAATCATAACCAGAAAAAAAAATCATAACCAATATGTAGCCTCGTTTTATGCCTGCCGAGTGAGATTTTTCAGGTACACTCCCCACTCATAAATCTAATTATCATATAGTCAAAATCACTCAAGAAATGCCAAAGATAACAACAGTTACAATTAATCAGCTTTACCATGTTGTAATCAAGACAAAAATCAATAAAATTTCCATACTTTATAAAAGATGACGGACATTGGTTGTGCAAATACATAGAGCTCTTCAGATATTCTATGTTTAAAGAAAAACAGAAAAAACAGTTTATGATATATTTCTATTTTAGTAACAAGGGTATGTTCAGATTCTTTTATGGTTTTCATATATTTGGAGGATCTTTGAAGGCGTTGAAACCAAGCGTTGGCTTTTATGAAGAATAATAACGGTGGCTTATAAGCAAACAACATCAGTCATCAAATCAAAAGTATGCAATCACAAAATAATCATCATTACCATCTATTTTTCTCTAGTTGGCCACCGGGTCAATCATAAAAGAAAACAATTGCAAACATTACCTTTTCGTGGCCGATTATGTTTAAACTTCATAATCGTATGCTAACAAGAGTATGCAATCCCTGAAATATACTAACAAAGGCAGTTGATTCTTCCATAATTGAACTTATGGTCTATTAAAAGGCTGACGTCGTTCGATTTGGCTTAATCTTAAAAACAGCAAATAGAAGAGTTGGAACATATCCTAGAGCACTTTTGACTGTTTTCCAAGAAAACTATTGAAGCATACAGATTGAGCATACAAATGAAATTAAAGGATTAAAAGAAAGAAAAGAATAAAAAAAGGAATACGAGCCTTGGTATCGAGCATGACGGCACAGAGAATACCAGTGTTGAGCATAGCTTCCCTGAGATTATCAAGCATTATGACAATTTATCATTCCCAATTAAAAGCCCAATTAAAAAAAAGCCACAAAAGCTGAGTTAACATAAATGAAAATGTGGAAAATTACTTACCTTCAATTCAAAAGACTTCAGATTGCGTGTAAGCTATTCAGTGTTAATTCCCTCCCATGCAAGTAGCCTTAAAACACAACAAAGACCATTTTTATATATTCCGCATGGTAAATAAATATTCTGGGAGAAATAAACAGAAGATAACCCTTCAAATTGTTGCTTAAAGCCAAGTTTGCAACCTAAACAATGTTCCAAGCTAACAACTTCCTCTTTCTCAGCTAACATTCTGTCTGTTTTAATAGACTGTGAACACAAGAATCGCAAGAGTAATGAATTAAAATTATCTCTTATGTACATAAAACCAAGAACCAGTTGCCACTTTCAAAGCAAAAACAAGTTAAAACTGACACCTTAAACTAACACTATTATTTATAATCGAATTATCAGCCACAGGCCATTGTTAAAGTTTGTAAAAAATATCTCCACACTTTCATAGTGGAAACAAATTAAAACTGACACCCTAAATCAATCATATTATATATATCAAATTATCAGCGAATCTTCAAGTAAACTATCAAAGAATACCATATAAAGACATAAATTCAACAAATTGAGTGATTAGAAAAGTAAACACAAACTAGCATTGCAAGATGCAGGAAGGTCCTTCTGCAGATCTTTCAACTCCTTATTAATCTGCTTTGAAGCCATGGGGATTCAAAAAAACTCTCTAAGTCTCGAACAAATAAACAATAAGGTTCGTGGATGAGTGGAAAAGATCGATCCAACTACTCATGCCTTGCTCACTCGCCATAGCTCTCATGTGAATCGCTCCCTTTTTAATTCCCAAGGAAACCCTTACTTCGGAAGAAATATGAGAAATAGTCCTCCCTTACTTTCGAAACGAAACTAATTACCTGGCTTGGCTACTCCACTTGCATTTAGTTTCCAAGGAAACCCTCTCTCTTTTGTTATCTTCCCTATTTTTTTAAGGGGGGAAGACAGAGGGAACCATTTTTGGGAAGAAGAAATGAGGGAAAATAGAAGAGATTTCATATGAAATTTTAAGATTTCGGGGGAAGGGGGAACTGATTTTGGGAAAAAAGTCTTTAAGGCATTTTGGGGGTAACAAAGCACCGTTTTGTATATGATTTTTTGTGGCGTTTTTATAAAAAACGCCGCTATTACTTTATCTTTTGTGGCGTTTTTGCTAAAAACGCCACAAAAAATTATTTGCCTTTACACAAAATTTGATGTTTTGCTCTTAAATAATTTATATTGATAATTTTAATATATTAAAATAAATATTATCTACTTTACAATTATATAAGAAATTAATTAATATATAAATTAAAAAAATCAGTCATATATCCAAAAAAATCTTTAAAATTATTTTAATTAAAAAAATCATTCATATACCCAGAAAACTTAAATAATTTGGTCCTATCCAAAATAGATAGTTACCTATCCATATCAATATGTTATTTTTTTATTTATTTATCAAATTTTTTAATTCTAATATTTAAATATAAAAGTATTAATTGATTGTATAAAATTTCATCATTTAACAAATCTCAAGTAAACCTTAAATCCTAAACCATTTAATATATATAAAGTTTTTCTATTATCTCTTAAATAATTCTTTTACAATTATATAAGAAATTATTTAATATATAAATTAAAAATCACTAATTAATCTAAACCCTAAACCCCTATCCCCTAAACCTTAAACTATAAATCCTAAACCCTTAACCCCTTAACCCCTAACCACTAACCCCTAAACCTTAAACCCCAACCCTTAAAACATAAACCATAAACCGTAAACCCATATGAATTTAATCAATATTAAGTATTGCTTCCATAAGTTATTATAAACATAAGCTTTTACATTAATATCTATATATATACACATCACTATCCATATGAATTTTTTAGGGTTTAATTAGGGTTTTAGGATTTATGGTTTATGTTTTAGGGTTTAAGGTTTAGAGAAAGTCATACGACTTCGATTTTAACAGCTTGGTAACTTAAATGAAAACTTTTAATTAATAGTTTAGTTTCAATATGTAACTTTTCATAATTAAGTAACTAAAATAAAACTTTCTCATAGCTAAGTGAATGGTGTAGTTTATTATAAAATGGTCTTTGTTGTGTTTTAAGGCTACTTGCATGGGAGGGAATTAACGCTGAACAGCTTACACGCGATCTGAAGTCTTTTGAATTGAAGGTAAGTAATTTTCCACATTTTCATTTATGTTAACTCAGCTTTTGTGGCTTTTAGCTCAAGAACCCACTGAACCTCCTTTCAAACTATCCCTCCCCTTTTTCTCTATCTTTGTTAATGCCGTATATAAATATATAAATAAAATCTTGTTATTAGTCCATAAATTACGTGCAAATTGGAAATTTGCTAATATTTTAATTTTGCTAATTTTAATATTTATATCTTTTGAAATCTAATGGTAGTAGTTAAATTTATTCAGCTAAATTATGTTATTAGTCTTATACTATGCACCTATTTAATCATTCTTAGTATTTATATTTTTCAAAATTTGAAATTTCAATATTGACACCAATAAAGTTGTTAATTCATTTACTACATTTTTTTCTGTGAATAATATGTGAAAATAACAAATAAATATTATATCACATATGCGAAAATATATTTACCGTATAAGATTTGAAAAATAATATAACTTAATAAATTTAACAATTATATTATGTTTAAAACTAAAATTTTAATATTTAAAAAGTAAAAAAAAATCAAATTAAAATGCAACGATGCGCAAAATTTAAATCAAAATAAAAATTATAAAGTGTTAAAATTTTGAAGATGAAATAGTTAAAAAATCTATAGCGGCATTTTTATGAAAGCGCCGCTAATGCTAAGACCTATAGCGGCGTTTTTATAAAAGCGCCGCTAATGCTCAAATCTATAGCGGCGTTTTTACAAAAGCGCCGCTAATGCTCAGACCTATAGCGGCGTTTTTACAGAAGCGCCGCTAATTCTCAGACCTATAGCGGCGTTTTTACAGAAGCGCCGCAAATGCTCAGACATATAGCGGCATTTTTACAGAAGCGCCGCAAATGGTCAGACCTATAGCGGCGTTTTTACAGAAGCGCCGCTAATGGTCAGACCTATAGCGTCGTTTTTGCAGAAGCGCCGCTAATGCTCAGACCTATAGCGGCGTTTTTGCAGAGGCGCCGCTAATGCTCAGACCTATAGCGGTGTTTTTGCATAAGCGCCGCTAATGCTCAGACATATAGCGGCGTTTTTTCCAAAAACGCCAATATTGATCATTTTTAGCGGCGTTTTTGGAAAAAACGTCCTATTGCTCAACTTTTTGCGGTGTTTTATGTCAAACGCCGCTAATGTATAATATTTGCGGCGTTTTTTATTAAAACGCCACTAAAAACGCCGCTAAAAGTCTGTTTTGGTGTAGTGTTTAAACACATTTTTAATAGTTTCCAAGTGTTTGGAGATGTCCAATACAAAATACAAGGTTTTGGTAATTCAAACGACTTAAAAATACAGTTTCAGAGGTGCAGTAGAGTAAGTCTTGAGACTTGAGTGACAAGTCTTGATACTTGGCATGTAAGTTTCAATAATTAACCTACAAGTCTTGAGACTTAACCTATTTATTGTAGCTTTTTTGCTACTAACTTGCAAGTCTCAATACTTAATCAGAGACTTTAAACATCTAAAGCTAAAATTAAGCATACTGACTTATTAGTCTTTGAGATTTAAGTGATACATTCTAGGACTAGAAGCAAGGGACCAAGATTTTGACTATAAAACACCTCAAAATCATGTCAACGCTCAATCAACACATCCTAAGACTTAAATAGCATTAAAGACACTTCAAAAGCCACTAGAAATAGTTCAATTGACATGGAATAACCTTGAAATCATTTTCATACTCCACATTGATTCAAATAGAAAAAATAAGTTTATAAACCATGCTTCGTGCAAATGTTCTGTAACACTCCTTACTCGAGTTCGAAGCCGAAACCGGATACGAGCCATTACGGGACAATTTCATAACCAATCATTCGAAGTCGAACCATAAAATTTCATTCCAATTTAAAAATTATTCATAATATGTCATACAACCCTTAAAACGGGCCTACGGGGCCCAAAACATAATTTGGGAGTGGTCCGGGACCAAATCGATAACTTAGGAAAATTTTAGAAAATTTTGGTTAAAAACAGGGCACACGTCCGTGTGGGCAAGCCGTGTGGTCACACACGCCCGTGTCCCTAAACCGTGTGGAATTATTGCAAATTTATTCTTCATTTTGAACCTACAAGGGTTTTCACACGGCCGAGCGCACGCCCGTATCCTTGGCCCGTGTCCTTGGCCCGTGCCCCTCACACGGCCTCGACACGCCCGTGTTCTCACCCCGTGTGTAAAAACTTGGGTATTATGTTTATGACGTCAGCATGCAAATTTGGTCACATGGCCACGACACACGCCTGTGAGGGTAGGCCGTGTGACGTCCTGATTTTCTGAAAATTTCATGCAAGTTTCACACGCCCTTTACACATGGCCGTGGTGACTGACCATGTGGCTCTAAGTTAGGCTATTTTCCAAGCCATTTCATACCCCAAAACACATAAACTTATACCATTTTATCACAACATACCGTAACACATTTAAAACCTCATTATAGCCACATTCAACATTTAATCAACACATAACATTTCATCCACATAAGCAATCAAACCATTTCATGAATTACCTCATATAGATATATAAACCAATAGCATTATTAGCCATATCACACGGCCTTAATACAAAATGACTTGTCAAGATGACATAAAACCCACATGATAGCCAACTACTTGACTCCTATAAACAAACAAGTCCCTATACATGCCATAATAAAAATATACATTTCAATATACCAAAACGGGTCTTGATAGTGTGGGTGATCCTCCGATGTTTCTCGAAGTCCGAGCTGATTGGGTAACACTATAAAACAAGGGAAAAGAAGAGGAGTAAGCTTTAAGCTTAGTGAGTCTATATGCAAATAAATGGCTTTGTAATAACATACTCAATTCAAGTTTAAATTTAACATAATAAAACTTTACTTCTCATCAACCTCACTTACTCATCTTAACCTTACCAATTTTCACATACACCACATACAATTTGCTTATTCATGCACATACTCACATATACCCTTGCTCTCATATACCTTTGCTCACATATGTACTTGTTTACGTCCCTGCATCTATACATCATATGTTCACACAAAACATCTTTTAATAAATTTTCCCCGTTGAACCCGTCTGTTTATCGACTGATACTCGGTGGTTTCAGTACAAAGCTCCACCTTATTAAATCGATACATTATAGTCATGGTAATAGCACATAGCTCTACGCTTCCGAAGCAACACAATGTATTTTATCGCAGTAACAACACATAGCTCTACGACATTAATACGATGCATTTTATTCGCGGCCACAGCATATAGCTCCCCAATATTTAGCCAATTGCTCCACTCTTTCAAGCGAATCTCGTATCCGAGTGGTTTCACTCGGGGATTTCTCATTTAATCTTATTATTTTCCCAAAATTCACAATTTGGATCATGCAACCATTCAATACTTCATCCCATATAATATAACAAAATATTCTAACATGATTAAACAAAAGTTTATTTACATATAAACTTACCTCAATACAAAATATGTCAAATTTGCAGTTTAGTTCGAAACCTTGCATTTGCCCCGGTCAAGGTCGATTCCACGTTCTTCTCGATCTATAATAACACATTTAACCCATTCAATATTCACATTACTCAAATCAAACCAAAATCTTCCTATAGCAAATTTTACAATTTGACACCTAACTTTCCCAATTTTATAATTTAGTCCCTAGGCTCGATAATTGATTTTCATCCTATTTTCTTGTATTTTAAGCCTAGTCGAACCATTTTTCCTCTTATAGCAGCCCACAATCTCCATCATTTCACAATTTATGTACACAATATTTCACCTTTTATAATTAAGTCCTTTTTACAATTTTCACCAAAAACCACCTAGTAAAAATTATTCACCACACTTCAAACTTTCTTATTCTACCCCTAGACGTCAAAATACATGTATGTAATTCATGGGTAAAATTTTAAATATCAACCCTAGCTTAAAATAGTGGTAGAAATAGCTAAATAAAGTTACGAGAATCTCAAAAATACGGAGAGCATTAAAAACGGGGCTAAGAGTCACTTACTATAAGCTTGAGAAATTGTTAAAACCCTAGCTATGGTGACTCTTCAAATTCGACACAAGGGGGAGAAGATGGACACCAATTTTGACTTATTTTCCCTTTTTATTTCCTTAATTATCCAAATAACCAAAATGCCCCTTATGCCCTTCTTTAAAAATTTTCCCTTCTATGGGTATTTTTGTCCAAACTCAAACAAAATGGTCTAATTGCTACATAAGGACCTTAGATTTAAAACCCCATTTCAATCAAGTGCTTTTATGAATTAAAACACATACTTTTCACTTATTGCAATTTAGCCCAACTTATCAAATTGGACATGCAAACAATGAAACTTATCTACCAAACTTTCATACAAACATTCAATCACCAATTAAATATTAAAATTCAATCTGGAAAAATATTTTAGACCTTGGAGTCATGGTTTTGAAACCACTATCCCGTTTAGCCCCTAATTCGGGTTGTTACATGTTCCAATAACAAACCATACACCAAAGCTCATACAAATAAAAATAACAAGCATCTATGCCCTTAAGGCTATAAAAGTAGTATGAAACTAAAGTATATCTATAACCATTTACTCCTAAGTACATGCCACCAAGAACCAATATAACACATATATTGAGATTTCATACTCTTTGAGTCTTGCAACGGTGATGCAATATGTAATAGCCCGTTTTATAGTGGTGTCGAAAATAGTGGTATCGAGACCACAAATTCGATGAGTAAAGTTCGTATAATTTATATTTAAACTATCTAAATAACTAATAATTTTTATATTAAATTTTGATCTGATGAATTTAATCAATTGAATTAAAAGTTATTATAAATGATTCGGTTCAAAAGTTAAGTGGTTATAGAAAACGAGGTATTAGGATCTTGTTTCCATAATTTAAAGCCATAAATATTTTTATTAAATATTTACAGAGTCGTATTATATGTGAATTAAAGTTTGGTTCGGTAATTTTGATGATTTACTGCTAAATTAAGGTCAAATGATTAAATTGTAAAAGAGGTAAAAGTTAATTGCTATAGATTTAAAATAGTAAAGGGACCAAAATGGTAATTAAAACATGGCCAATAAGTCTAAGCGGTGGTGGATATGATTAAATCCACTATCTTTTGGGCTATTTGTTCATTTAATCCTAATTAGTTTAAGATTAAATTGAAAATAAGCTTATTTAGTTAGAATTTAATATAATTGAAGAGTGCAATTAGACCTCTTTAAATGATATAATAATAGAAATGATACGAATTCTCTAGATTGTGGCAAATTGAAATTAGTTCCTAATTAATTGAGGATTTACTAATTAATCTGTTTTCCTGTATGATCGAAAATGGTGGTTTCAGGGCCACAATTTTGATGTGTCAGACCAAAAAATTAATTATTTAATATTTACAGGGTTATTAATGTTATGTTAAAATTTGGTTATAAAATTTTATCGTTTATATAGTTAATTAAGTAAAAAGGACTAAATTGTAAAAGCTACAAAAGTTGAGTTCTATAGATTAAAAGCACCAGATGATAATGAAAAGGTAAGGCAAGACACTTAGGTGGTAAATATACCATTAGGGAAAGAAATGGACGGTTAAGTGAATATTTACATGAATTTTAATTAAAATTAAAATGACAAAATGGTAATTTTGTAAATATGATGAACAGTATCAAATTAAAAGATAAATATGAGATAATTTCTCTTGTTTCTTCTTCAACCAACAGATTTACCATTGTTGAAAGGGTGAGAGTTTCTGTTAGCGAGGGTTTGTCAATTAGGTAAGTAAATCTTGCCTATTTTTAGTAATTTTTATGTTTTCAAGTTCGTAATAGCTTAATCTAGCTAATTTGAAGACCAATTTTTGAAACTATTAAATGTTTTGGATTGTTCCATTGATGAGTTTGAGTTATTCTTGAAACTTTGCGAAAGAATATTGATTTTGGTTGCTAGATAGGACTGTGTTGTAAAGTAGTTTTTGATAATTTTAAGGTTTAAGGACTAAATTATTAAAGTGATAAAACTACAAGGACTTGATGAGAAATAATTGCAAATATGGGCTGTATTGAAGTCATTGCATATTCAGCCATGGATTTTTTAAATAAAAAATAGTTAATTTGCATGACTAGGGCTTAGGGACTAAATTAAATAAAAGTGAAATATTTGGGGCAATTTTGTAAAATGTTAAAAGGAATTAATTGCATAAAATGAGTTAATTCTACTATTAGGATTAGTTAATTGAGTGGAAATATTATTTTAGATCATGAACGAGTGGAAAACTGAGGGAAAGAGAAATTATCGAATAGTCCTCGTACCTTTGTCATTGCTGCAATTTAGTCAGGTAAGTTCGTACAATTTAATTTTAGTACATTTTTAATTATATTATAGGAACTTAATTGCATAATCTTTAATTATATTGATGTGTGTAATTGGAAATGAAAGTAATGAATTGAAATGACATCGATCATTGATTGGGATACTATGAGTCGTTACTGCAAATCATTCCTATAAATTTGTGCATTTATTTATGCTTTTAATAATTCTTATATTCTTTCTTAATAAAATTTTATTGAATGTTATATTATATACCGAATGAAGTTTAGTGAGTGATATCCACCGATATACAAAATGAAGCTCAAATGAGCGTTACCCACTGATATACTAACTGGTGCTCAGACGAGCGATACCTACTCAAATGTATGCGCTATTGAGCCATACCTATTGATTCTACTAAAAGTATGCTCTATCGAGCCATACCTACTGATTCTATTGAAAGAATGCTCTATCGAGCCATATCTACTGGTTCTACTAAAAGTTGCTCAAACGAGCATTACTCACGAATATACTGAAATACTATACAGATTGTTACTTCCTAGACAGAGTTTCGATTTACAAGAATTTCATTAGTTAATTTTAAATTACTATGTTTGGTTGGAAAAGCTTAACGATTTGTTTAAATAAACTTACTAAAATTTATTCAAGCTTACTTGTATTTGTTTCATTTTGTAGATTATGTTTTGAAGGCTCGGATGATCGAATCAACACAAGAAATCACACTATCTTGGAAATCTATGGTAGACTTTGATTTCGGTTGGTATATATGGCATGTATTAGGACCCTTTTGCATGTAAGATATTGGTTCTTAGATTTTGAGCAAGTTTTACTTGAACTTGTGTTGTTGATTGAAGAACAAATGGAATTAGGCATGTTTTACTAAGATAAACTTATGGATCAAGAATGAAAATATTGACATTATGATAAACTATGGTGTGAAATGGAAATATATGTTTGACGTGTAAACTATAACTTGTATATGCAACTTGAAAGTGTAATGTCATGAAATGCATTATTGTGTCAATGATGGCACATTGGTTAGGTACATAGGTTGATTTGTTTGACATGTTTGAGTGTTATTGAAGATGACTTTTGCCGTATAAAGTTGTGTATTTGAATGTGTTTAGGTACCTAGGTAAATGGGTGAAATTTGAGCTTGTAATTGGTTATTTTTTTTCTCACACAACCTAGGACACGGGCTATCACATGGTTGTGTGATGCACACTAGCAACACACACGGGCGTGTACGCTGAACGTGTTCCAAAACAGTATAGATGAAGTTTTCACATGGCCTGAGACACGCTGTCACACAGCTGTATGATACGCACAGGCAACCCACATGGGCTTGTGCCCTAAATGTGTTTCAAAATAGTTTAGGTGAAGATTTCACGCAGGCTGACACATGGCCTACGACATGGCCGTGTGACTCAACATTGAATCAACACGAGCTAGCACACAGCCTGTGACACGACCGTGTGGAATTTTTTTTCGAAAGGTAGACGGTTGGCTACATGGCTGTGCCCTTACACCACACGGCCTGAGCTATGTCACAAGGCCGTGTGACCCCTATTTTGAAAATTTACAAATTTTCCTGAATATTTTTTATTTGTTTCAAGTTGGTCTCTGATTGTTCCCAAACAATTTTAAGGCCTCGTAGGCCCAATTTAAGGTTCATAAGTGTATGTTTACTTCGATCTAAATTATTTTTTTAAAAAAATATATTGTTCATTATTTAGTGAACTGGATGGTATTGTTACTAAATGTTCTAAAATGTATAGTGGTACTCCATAACCCTGTTTTGGCAACGGAAGCAGTTATGGGTGTTACATAATCCAATTGATGAACTGGGCTTCACAAGCTCCACTAAAAATCTACACGCATGAAAAACAATGACGCGCTAAGCATAAAGTAAGAACTCATAAAAATAGATTCACTTATGTTCTTTCCAAGTGTGAGACCTAAACAATTGAATTAGATTATGGATATAACATTAATAAGTGATACAATTTAGTTAAGCATACATTCACATACACTCACGCATAAGCATTATACACATTTAAGGGATCTCATTTCTTAAACTTAATCATCTTCCACATATAACATCACATATATCATAAATTTACAAATAAAACATCATGAATCATCATATGTTCATTTATCTAGTAAGTTAAGTCCTCTTTTAACTCTTTAATCTACTTTCTCAAAATTAACTTAATAAGACAATTTATTCATATAGATTAATCTCAAAGCCCGCGATAACCTTTGTAAAATAAGACTCAGACACTTAATATTTCCTATAGAATTCCTCACATACTAGGCTTAAAGTGCATCTATCCAACACACCAAAACATACACACAAAGGGCTCATAATGTACACAAGTACCATGCCATAAGTCATCACATTGTCATTCCATTAACGCATCACCATCCCAAGGCACTATAATGCTGGGGTTTGTGCAAGTATACACAGTTATTAGCAAGTAATAAGTAAGTAAAAGAGTTGTCATCTCCACAGGAATTGTATATGTAACAGCCCTAACTCGTATCCGTCGCCAGATTCGAGTTACGAAGTATTACCAATCAATTGGAAACCTTTAAACATCATAACATTCAATAAATTTAAATATATCATAAATCATTCATTCACATACATTTCATCACTAAATCAAGCACTTGAGGCCCTAAAAATAGCTTGGGAGTAATTCAGAACTAATTTGAAACAAATTAGGAAGTTTAGGAAAAAAGTATCAAAATATGAAAACAGGGGACACACGGCCGCGTGGAACCTCTCAAGCCGTGTATCATTCGAACAAGGGACACACTGTCGTGTCTCAGACTGTGTTCGCACCCGTGTAACTCTCCGATTAGGGTCACACAGCAGTGTCACACGCCCGTGTGCCAAGCCGTATAACTCTCCGAGTTGCCCCACACGTTTGTGTGCCATGCCGTGTGTTAGGCCATGTAACTCACTAACTTGTACCCTTTGAAAACCTTAGATGACACACGGCTTTGTCGCTAGGCTGTGTGGCTCACACAGTTGAGTCACATGCTCGTGTCTCTAGCTATTTGAACCCGAAATTACCTAAAATCAAGTCATTCCATACATAATTTCTCAACCTATTCAGGCATACTTAAAAGGGGACCTAAACATCACTTAAACACTCATCAAAATATCATTTCAATAACCTATTTCAACTAATCAATATGCCATTCAAAGACACCACATTATACCAAGATAACAATTATCAAAACAAACCAATATTGTATCATTTCACATATGATAACCTATTCCAATTATTTACCAAAACATACCACTTATAATCATTCTCAAATGATGCCAAAACATACCATAAAGGAACCTTATACACAAGCTTGATGAAAATGTTCAAAAACTACCAAATAGATTCCTAGATAGTGTGATAGGCCTCCGACAAGCTTCTAACCAAATCGAGCTTCAGATGATCTATAAAACAATAGGAAACAACTGCGTAAGCAATGAATGCTTAGTAAGCTCGTATAAACCAAAACATAACTTACCATTTCATTTGCATAATATAAAGCATAAGTATAAAACCAATCAAGCGCATAAGCTTGGCATAAGCCTATACAACATCAACAAAATCATAAGTTAGTACTCTTGTACATGGTTCAAATGAATTCATCCATAAATAAATAGATTTGCACATATAAACTCATCATTTAGTTCATAATTCCTTCTCATAAATTCATGATATATTTCATTTGAACACTTACCATTTTGTTCTTTTCATACTCGTTGAACCATCTAGCATTACATCGGATACATGGGAAAGCTCACACAAAGTTTGCCTTTACATATAACTATAACCTTTCCTTTACATCATTGCTCACATGAGCTGTGAAATGGGCCTGCTCACACGAGCTGTGGGTTAGAATGTAAGTTACATGATGCTGCTCATATGAGCTGGGGAGTATCCACAAAAATTGTAGGACCTCAGCCACCAGTAGGACATTCAAAACCAACACCTGAAACATGAAATCCCTAATGACACGTCATTCATATCCTAAGAATTCTTAAGGTTCAACCAGGAATCGATATTCGTTAATTTTTCATAGCATTAACACATTTATAATTCAATTCATTAAATCTCAACAACATAATAGATATTCAAATTTAACCAACACTAAAAATGGTTACAGTTCAGACGAACTTACCTCGAAGTTAGGGGCATAAGAACAAAGTCGAACTATTCAAAAGCTTTAGCTTTTCCTCGATCTAAGTCTGAATGTGGTTTATCTTCATCTAAATAGATAATTTCAATCAATTAACTACTTATAGAATTAAATTTAATCCATATTTCATATTTATACAAAATTACCAATTTGCCCATATTATTTTAACTTTTCAACTTTTAGTCCTTAACCTTATAACTTAAAATCTAACCATTTCAATCTAGATCCATATTAACCATAGATGCAAGGGACTTTGGAACAACCCATATCAACCATCATGTCACAATAAAACCCTAGAATTTACACCTTTAATAATTTAATCTCAAACTCCAAAATTCATCAAAAATCACTTAACAAAACTTGTTTATTTTCAATAAAGATTCATAATTCATCAACTAACACCAAAACCTAACCAAAAATATTCATGGAAAGTCCCTCAACCTTTAACAATTTTGCAAATTAACTCCCGCGCTAGCTAGATTAAGCCAAAACATACTCAAAAACATAAAAATTGTTAAAAACGGGATGAAAAACACATACCATGCACTATAATGAACCGAGCCAAACCAAGTACTCGTCCATGGAGTTTCTTTCTCTTCAAAATTAGTAAAAGTGAAAAATAAAAGATGATACACATTTTTATTTTCTTTTGTTTTAAGCATAATTACCAAATTACCATTTTAACCTTAAAATTTTATCATAATTTCGTCAAAAACCATATTCATAACTATCCACTAATTCATCAAATGGTCTAATTACCATTTAAACCTTTAGCTTAAGATTTCAAAGCTATTGGACTCCTTTAACTAATAGAACTCAACTTTTACCCTTTTTTACGATTTAGTCCTTTTTACCTAATTAACCATTTAAACATCAAAATTTATTAACAAAATTTTAATACGACCTTAATATAATCCCATAAACCTATAATAAATAATAAAATAATAATTTACTCGCCAAAATTGTTGTCCTAAAACTACTATTTCTAGCATCATTGAAAATGGGCTGTTATAGTATATGTTAATCAATAATTTGCAAAATTAAAGATTACAAGTTGGTAAGAAAGCACAATAATTTTGAGTGATAGGTGTTAAATTAAATTAATATCTAGATGCAAATTTACTTAAATGCAAATGAGATGAATAATGCAATGAAATGGCCTAGCAAAAAATTCACAAGCTTTAACAATAATAACATGAATGAGATAGAAAAACTACAACATTTGACTCAATTCATCTTTCATTGTGTTAAACAATGTTCCAAAAAATATTCCATGGCAACTCGATCCTTCCTTAACTTTGAAACCAGTCTTAAGTCCTTTTGGAATCTTTTACTTAGAAAAACATGCATACTACCATGATCATATTTAACCAAGGGTTTCTTAGAGTTTAGGTGAAGTAACAGGGATGGATCAGGTTTGAAACAATTTAATCACACAACCCTAAAGTTATGCAAGGTAATAGAGCTCTCTTGAGTTATTACAAACATTTAATTTAATCGAATCAGAATCTAAATTAAGCATGCACCTTTAAATTATTACGTCCATTAATTGCCATTTGGTCAAGATCGATCAACTAATTCTAATGCATTCAATCACATTTTTATAAATAAATTATATGAATGATTTTAATTGGAAATATGAACAATTAATGTAACAGCCTATTTTTCAGTGTTGTTGGAAACAGAGGTTTTAGGACCACAAATTCGACGAATAAGTTCGTAGTGTTATTTAATATTACGAGTTAATTATAAATTATATTGAATTTTGGCTTAATATTTTATTTTTATAAATTGAAGGAATAAATAAATATAAGTGGTTCAGTTCAAAAGTCAAGTGGTTTTTCAAAAAGAGGTATTGGGATCCCATTTCTGTAATTTAAGAACGCAAAATATTTACATAGTCGTATTATAGGTGAATTGAAGTTTGGCCCGATAATTTTGATGATTGGTTGCTTAATTAAGGTAAATTGATTAAATTGTAAAAGAGGTGAAAGTTAATTGTTTTCGATTTAAAATAGTAAAGGGACCAAAATGGTAATTAAACCATGGTCAAAAAATCCAAGCCGTGGTGGATATGATTAATCCACTAACTTTTGGGCTATTTGCTCATTTAGTCTTAATTAGTTTAGGGTTAAATTGAAATTAAGTAGTTTAGATGGAATTTAATATAATTGAAGGACCAATTATGCAATTAAACTCTCCTTGAATGGTAAATTTACCATTGAGGTATTAATGGACGGTATAAGTGATGGAATTCTTGAAATTTCAATTGTTTTTAAAGGTTATTTTTGTAAATAGGTAAAAAGGTAAGTTAAATTTAAAGAATAACAAAATTAAAAAGGCATCATCATATTTATTTCTTTCATCTAAAAACTGAAACTCCATTGCCAAGGGGGAAGCAATCTTTCTCACTTTGGGTTCCTTGATTGGGTAAGTAAACCTTGCCCATTTTTAGTAATTTTTATGTTTTCGAGCTCGTATTACCTTGACTATCTAACCTGGGGACTAATTTGCAAAATTGTCAAATGTTATGAGTTATGCCATTGATGAGTTTTGTGTTTTCTTCAAGTTTTATGAAAAATCATTGAGTTTGGTTGCTAGATAGGACTATTTTGTAAAGTATTTTTGATGATTTTAACGTTTAAGGACTAAATTGTTAAAGTAATAAAATTACTTGTACTTGATGTGATATAATTGTAATTATGCGCTGCAGAGAGGTTATATACAATTCGACTAAACTTGGTTTTGTTTTAAATTGGTTAAATTGCATTTTTTAGGCTTAAGGGCTAAATTGCATGAAAGTAAAATATTAGAGGTAATTTTGTAAAAGTGTCAAAAATGACTTAATTGCATAAAATGAGTTGATTTTGCTTTGTAATTAGTTAATTGAATGACATTATTATTTTAGATCAAGAACAAGTGGAAAATTGAGGAAGAGAAAATTACAGAATATTCTCTATACTTTGTCGTTGCTACAGTTTAGTCTAGTAAGTTCGTTCAGATAATTTTCATATAATTTAAATGTATATTATATAAATTTGATTGTAGAATGATGGATAATATTGTTGCAAGTAATTGAGAATGGAAATAATGAATTGATATGGTATTGATTACTGATTGAAATACTCTAAGCTGATAAACGTAAGATAAAATACGATGGGCATGTCGATAGGTTATAGTGCACGCTATACGGGATTGGTATGAGACGAGGTGATGATTTTTGTGTATTTCCTATCCACTGAATAAACTAAAGTCCAGCATTTGTTGCAGACTATCGTGTTATATATACAATGTTTCTGGCATGTTATTGGGGGCGAATGTAAAGCCTTTGGGCTTGGCACTTGGTGCCGAGGCATGTTATAGGAGGGATGTTAGCCTACGGGCTAGGCACTTGGTGTCAAGGCGTGTTATCAGTTGGATTGTCTCGTTTGAGCGTTGGGCTTGTTCCAGATGGATAACCATGTACTCATATCGGGTATTATTTATTGATCACTAAATGTTGTTGAAATATTAAAAACTGATCACACTTGTTGTGAGCTATGACTAATAGGAATTCTTATCATAACTTTGCTGACTGGAACGTTGTTCATTAATCTTGCTATTTCAATTATTATGTTTAATTCAGTAAGCTTTATCGTTAAATCAATGAACTGACTAAGCTATATGAAGCTTACTCGTGTTATTGTTTTGTGTCCTTGGAAATATTGTTTTGTGGAAATCGGATGATCGAATCAACTCGAAGAAACACACTATCCGAGGTTCCTTGGTAGATTATGAATTTGATTTGACTTATATGGCATGTAATAGGAGCATTTGGTTATGTTTTGTAATATTTATAAGTACTTAAATTCTATAACTTATTGTGCTTATAATGTTGTAGAGCTAAATGCTTAATGAATATGCGCATGCATGATACAAAGATGTGGTTGAATGTAAATGGGAACTGGTAAGTCTTAACATGAATTTTGGTATGGTACTCTAGGTGACTATTAATAACTAGATTATAAACTTGTGGATTGAGATTTACCTTAAATGGTTGAATGTAAATGTTGATTTGTGGAGTTATTGATGACATATTGGTTAAGCACTTAGTTTGTTTGTTTTGGCATGGTTTGAGTGATTTTAAAGGTGTTTTGATGGCTTGTAATCATCTGTTATAAATTGGTTTAGATACCTAAGCATTTGGGCATAAATTCTGGGTCATTTTTGGGCACACACGGCCTAGGACACAGGTTGTCACATGGCCGTGGGTCACACACGGGCAACCCATACAGGCTTGTGCCTTGAATGTGTTAGGTGCAGGTTTAGCACAAGCTAACACACAGCCTGCGACATGACCGTGTGTCTCAAAATAGTTTTGAACATGGTCTAGCACACGGCATGCGATGTAACACCCCAAACCCAGCCCAGACGTTACGGCCAAGTCCGGTGTGTCACATCACTTACAACTAACAATATTACCTAGTTACTAAGATTAGAGTGAGCTTTGTAAAACTGATATTTAAGTCTTAAGAGAAATTCCCGGTTTATTGATGAATGTCCTATTCAATACTAGTTATTAAGAGATTTATGATAAAACTTAACTTTGTTACTCGTTTGAAACGTGTGATGAGATTTTGAAAACACTCGATTGATTTTAAGAAAAACTTGCGTAGCTATAATCAAAAGAATTAAAGTAGTGTATGATTAAGTAATTTAAAAACCTAAAATAAAAATAATTAGAGCGGCCTTATTACAAACCCAAAACCATAATAAACATAATTTAAAAATAAATACGGAAATAAAATAAATTAAAATAGAACTTAATTAAATAACTGCAGTCTATGTGGCCACTCTAAATCCCTCCCAGCTCCAAGTCCACCGATCTAGGGCTCACCTGCATGGATGGAAAGAAATGGGTGAGTTTGGAAACTCAATGTGTACGGAAAGCCCATCTAGAGCCCAAATCAGCTAAAGCCGACTGGGCCTAAGCCCTATCCAGTCTCAGTAATTACTAGGCTGAAGCCCTATCCAGATACAGTAAACTGGGCCTTAGCCCCTTTCAGATAACAGTACGGTCCATAGGTTTATTTCAGTATCAAAACAGATAATAATTATGAATGCAAGCCCATTACATGTGGGGAGACTACTCAACCCACCCAACCGCTACACTCCATGTGGGGAATAACTCAACCCACCCAGCCCTACACTCCACAGTTGTAGCATAGCTGCTCAGATAACAGAAGGATGAAGCAAAGCCTCCAGTATGTGGTCAAGCCACTTTTAGAACTTCCTCGATCAATAACCCAGCCCCATGCAACAGATATTCATGATATGGCATACAGTAAACAGAAACAGTAAATCATGCATTTCAGTCAAATTTAGCCCTAGGGGTATAACAGTTATTTTGTACATAGGGGTAAGATTTGTAATTTCGCACCTATAAGGGGTATTTCAGTAATTAAGCCAGTTTCTAGGGTTTCATACATATTTTAGTCACTAATAATCCAATTTTCGTCTCAGTAGTCTAATTAACTCGTTTTAACAGTTTTTGGTTACTGGGCCCTAAAATCTCTAATGGGCCCTACAGTGTCTATAAGCTAATTAAGCCCATTTAGTCCAATTTTACGATCGATTTACCAGTTTTAGCAGTTTTAAACCTACAGTCCATCAGTACACATTTATTACCTATTTTTACCCATATGAGCCAGTAAGCCCATTGGGCCTACATTCAGCCCATCGAGGCCCAAATTTATCGAAGTGCACGAAATTGCGCACTCAACCATCTTACCACTTGCGATTACAGATCCAATGATTTCCATTCAACTTACGAGCGTTTGCACACTCACAAGCCCACGAAATGCCAGAATTTTGGCATTTCGGCTTTTCAGCTTTTGCCGATTTGAACTACAAGAGGGTGTTCGATACACACCTGATTTGTGACGATTGCTAACGAGATCTCCCACGATATCCTACAATCAATTACTAGACACATCAGATCCAAAATGCAATGACAATCTCTATAATTCTACTTACCATAATCGGCCATCACCACCTAAGGCCCTTGTGATCTTACCTTTGCCGAAACTAGTGACTAGATCTAGATCTAGTCGTTCCAAAGATCCAAGCCTCTTATGCTCCTTGCTAGATCGCCCCTTCAACAACAAGTACACATAAAATCAATTAAAAGAACTGTCTTTACCTATCATCACATTCGACAGCCTCCCTAAAGAGTTTAGGGATTTCGGCTTTTCTTAAATTCAAAGGTAACGAGTAGATCTGAGATGTCGAGTACTTACCACAGGTTTTCCCTAATCAATTCGATTCTTCTACTCAGATCTGATGCAGATCTACCCCTAAACACTAGCAGAATTTGAATCTTAGAGATCTAAAGATTCGGCTATATATCCCTAAAAACTATGGTGTTTTCGGCTTTTTAAGTGGTGAAAGAAGATATGATTTGAGGCTATGGTTGGATGGGTGTTTGTCGATAGAGCCTAAGGGTTTGGAGATTATGAAATTCGGCTACAAGTGAGGAAAAACAAAGGGGGTTCGGCTATAGCCAAATTGGCACAGGAAGCAACCTTTTGGGATTTCGTCTTTTAGTAGTTGATGAGTTTGAGAAGAAAAGAGTGGCAATTTCAGTTTTTGAAGAGAAGAAAATGAAAATTGGGGGAGGAGGAGAGGTGATTTCGACTAGAGAGGAAATGAAAAAGAAAGATTGGAAGAGAGGAGAAGAATTCAGCACTTAGGAGATCTAACTTTGCGTTTTTGAATTTTTGCAACACTGAGAAGAGAATAGAATGAAAGTGAAGGCTCTAGGTGGCTAACCCTAATTCGACAAGACAAGAAGAAAATAAAGCTTGCCCTAATGGCCATTCAAACCAACGGCCCAATCCCCCTAAGGCCCTAGCCGAATGCTACTTAAGCTCTATCACATGCCCGACACATGCACAAAAATAAAAGTACCATCTGCTTACCTTGCGACTTGAACTCTAGCCCTTAAACTCAGTCCACACGCCACTTTTTTAGAATTTAGTGGCACTACCTTGCCACTTTACCAAGGCCCTCCTTGTGTCTCAATTTACTAACTTTTTCTTAAAGGCCCACTTAACCAAGTCCATTTCACTTAAAAACCGAAGTTGATATTTCTGCCGGGTTTTAACTTAGGCTTGGGCCTTCTAAAGGCCCACTAACATCCTTAAACATAATTTCAGTAACCAAATACCCAAAATTTCAAGATTTCACCAAAAATCACAAAAACCCAAAAAATCTCAAAAATTAGGGTGTTACATGTGACATGGCCGTGTGAATTTATTTCAAAGGTTACATAGTCTGTCACATGGTTGGCCACACGGTCTAGGCTCTATCACATGGCCTAAACACATAGCTTTTTGACCCCTGTTTTGAAATTTTTCAGTTTTTCCCTGAACTTTTTGATTTTCTTTGAATTAGTCCTTGATTGTTCCTAAATTATTTTTAAGGCCACATAAGCTTGATTTAGGGCCCATAAATGAATGTATTACTTCAATCTAAATTTTTATGACATTCTGTTCATTAAATTGACAACTTGATGCTGTCTATTACTGATTGTTCTGGATTGTACGGTAATACACCATAACCCTAATTCGATGATGGGTACAAGTTATGGGTGTTAATTTAGTGGTATCAAAGCTATGGCTTAGCCGATTCTCGAACTAAACGTAGTGTGTTTTAAGCCTAGAAATTACATGCCATATAAACCTGAGATAGTGTGATATGGATTGATCTGATCTAACCCCTATTTTTCTTGCTGATTAATGAATGTTAATAGAATCTGATCATACTGACCTTGATGAAGAAAAATGTAATAACCTGAATTTTAAACATACAGTAGATTATAATTTACCAGTTCTGCAAATGCCTAATAGTAAAGTCCATGCTCTCGAATAGGAACTAAATCATAGTTAATTAGTTTTGTAAATGTCTGATAGTGGAGTCAGAATGTTTTTTTTTTTTAATTTATTAAGTTAGTGGTTCACAGAGCTGGTGCGAGCCAATTCAGTAACCTCACAACCTCTACCCCCGATATGGTTCTTATGGTGCCCATGGGCCTTCAACCAACTGGACTATTTCAACGGCTTTTGAATAATAATTAGAAAGTATGGTGTTGAAGAATTCAGAAGTAAAACAAATGAAGATCCAACTAGGGCTGAGTATTGGCTTGGAAATATTCAGGGAATTTTTGATGTTATGGCTTGCTTCCTTGATGATCATCTTAGATGTATCATGTTTTTTTTTAATAAAAGGTATGGCTTATAATTGGTGGTCAACATTAAGAGACATGATTAACCAAGATTTCTTCAAATTTGACTTTAGAAAGAGAAATGTCATCAAATGTCATCTAGATAGGAATTTGTACATGTTGATAAATATAATCAAGAAATTTTGTCTGTGAATAGTGTTAAATTGTTATCTACATATCAGAAAGGCAAATACCCTGGTTAAAGTAATAACACTAGAATTAAATGTTGTGGGACTAGAGACACAGTTGTTAGAATTGAGGCTACCATGCCTGATATTACTTTTGGTACGTTCTATTTCTATGATATATTTATTGTATATGCATTGATTTACACGGGGTTAACATACTCATATATTCGCACTACATTAGTAATGGATAAGTATCTGTAACAGCCTGGTTTGGACTCTAGTCGGAACAGTGGTTTCTGGACCACATATCCGAGTCACAAAAACATTTTAAATATTATTTTATGTGTTTGTGATATGTGAATTGACATCCATGAAAATGCAAAATTGTCTTTCTAATTGATTAATGGCTGAATTGACATGTCTTTGTAGAAGAGAGGTCCTTATGTTATAAATAGACCATTGGTTTTATGAGTGGTCATAAATGACCTTGCTATATGTGAATTATATGTTTGTTTAATAAGGTTAAATTGGTAAAAGGATTATTAATATATGTTTTAATAAAACAAACATTGAAATTGGCTATTATCATCTTTATGTTATCCGAATTTGAAAGAAAAATTAGGGTTCTTCATCCTTTGAATATTCGGCCATTTGGAAGCATAATGAAGGTATGAGTTTTCGTCTGTTTTTGATAATTTCTACGTTTCTATGATTGTTGCTTCGTGTTCTCTAAAGCCCATGTCTTAATTTCTATTTTTGATGAAGATTATGAAATGTGCCATTGATGAAATTAGAAGCTTTGTGATGATTTTGAATGAATTGTGAAAGATATGTGTTTGATAAACATGTTTTGTCTTTGAATTTTTGATGAAATTGAGCTATTTGGGCTAAATTGTGAAAACGATATTTTGGAGGCCTAATTTGTGAAATAAATGTGATTTATGGGCTTAGATGGAAGCCATGAAAATTCGGCTAGGCTATTGTGTAATGAGATTATGCATATTTGTGTTTTTGTGAAAAATGGACTAAATTGTCAATGTGTGCAAATGTGAGGGCTAAATTGTAATTTTCCCTAAATATGTGTTCATGAATTGATTTGAATGAGATGAATGATTGAATGGCTGAATTTGAATTGATTTAGATCAAGATCAAAGGAAAATGGACTTAGAACAGGGAAAATCTATAGTGATCGAGTAATCATTTCCGTCCATCTGAATCTATACGAGGTAAGTCAATATACAAATAAATGTACTGTTTATTGAATTATACCTAAGTGTCATGTAATCATTATTGAAAGATCATGAGAATCAAATGAATGTAATCAGAATGAGATATTTCGATAACATGATTATATGTGTAAAGTTCTGTACGAATTAAAGAACTCTGAGATGTGATTTCATGTAAGACCACGTCTGGGACGTTGGCATCGATATGAGATATCGTGCAAAACCGTGTCTGAGACACAGGCATCGATTAGAGATTACATGTAAGACCATGTCTGGGACATTGGCATCGTATCTGATTTTGTGTAAGACACTGTCTGGGATAGTGGCATCGATAATCGTTTACATGTAAGACCACGTTCGGGACGTTGGCATTCTATAAGCATTTTGAGCTATCTGTATACTTTAATGAATTCTGAGTAGATAAATGGGTGATTCCGAAAAATGATTGTGTATACAAAATGTGCACTACTTCAAGTACGTTTGATTCGTACATGATTTCTGAGAATGAAAGATAAGTATATGTAAGAAAGGAAGGTATACAAAAGATATACTTTATGTGTGTTTGAGTTGGATATATGAGATATATGGGAACAAATGAACAAGATATGATTTATATATTGTTTATGTAAAATGGATTGAATTATTTGTGAATGACTGGAATTAAAATTGATTCATAAGTTGAGTTTAATTATATATGACTTACTAAGCTCTTTGTAGCTTACTCTGTGTGTTTTTCAATTATTTTATAGATATCACTACTACCTGGAGCTCAAGGATCATCAAGGATCATCACCACACCATCAAACCTTGTTTTGGTACATATTGAAAGTGTACATGTTAAACTATGGCATGTATAGGCTAGAAGTCTATGAGATATGTTTTGAGTTGTAAATGAGTTATGACATGTGTTATGGCTAACAAATGGATGAAGTGTGCTTCATTTGATATATGTTTTGCTATACAAATTGGTATGTGTTAAGTTGCATATATAGCCAAATATGAAATGGTCATTTTGATTCATACTTGGTTGTGGAATTGGTAAGATTTAATATGTTTCAAAGGTGATGTGAATATGTTACGAATCATATAGTTTGGTAAATGTTTTAGCTTGAGATGTGGATAGGTTTGGTATGAATATATGCATGAAATGGTTGGTTATATTGACGAATGTTTTGAGCATGTTTTGGCTGGAAAATTTGGTCTGAATTGCCTTAGTTTTATGTTTGTAGGTACATGGCAAACTGGGGTGTGAAAGTGGCTTAAACCAAGCCTATTTCATGCCACATGGTTTGAGCACACGGGCGTGTGTCTCGACCGTGTAACCCTTGTTTTCTAGGCATTTTGGTCGGTTTCACACACGGGCTCGACGCACAGCCATGTCTAGTGACTGTGTGATCCCTGTTTTGTAGCCATTGAGGTTAGTTTGGCATACGGACTGGACACACGATCGTGTCTGGTGACCGTGTGGCCAACTCAAACTTACACACGGGTGTGTCCAGTGGCCGTGTAACCCTAATTAGTATTGTACACAGGCTAGAGTAAAATGAGAGACACGGTCATGGGAGGTACACGGCCTAGTCACATGGGCGTGTGCCCTGTTTAAAAAGGAAAAATTTCATGAGCCACATACAAGTTTCAAACGTTATCGGTTTAGTCTCGACCTTCTTTTGTATGTTTAAGGTCTTGCAGACCTTCATAAGGGACTTGTGGATGATGTATGAATCTGATATGATGTTGATGAATGTAAAATGTTTGTAAAAGTTCTGAATTGTCCGGTAATGCTCCTAACAATGATCCAGCGACGGATACGATTTAAGGGTGTTACAGTATCTATCTCTTGAGTCAACTAAATTTGATGTTTGAGTCATAATTCATTTGATCAATGTGTAATGGTTAACTTGGTATGTCAAATTATCTTCTGAGAATTTGTGGTCATGATTTTCGTATTGATTTGATGTTATTACTATTTCACGAACTTGATATTATTCTGAGGATGTTATACGATGCTGTAGTGAACTGTAGACTGAAATGAATTGATCTGAAATGTCAACTTGGTGAAATGATTATAGATGAGTCTGATAATTCAGATAGAACTACCAGAGTTATTTCAGTTAATTCTATACAAAAAATTATTTGAAATGAATGTAAAACAATCTGGTATATATATACATATATATATGTCTACTTGATACTCAAGAATTGGGATCAAAGTTTTATCATGTATCGATTGCCAGAGGGTTTCTTGATCTATTTCCTAAAAAAATTTTGGGATTTCTGCTTAAATGTGAAAGTTGAATAAATTTAAGATAAAGAATAAATATCTTTTATCTCGTATAGACGACTTGTTTGATCAATTAAAAAGGTGCAACAGTATTCTCGAAGATAAATATAGATTCGGTTATTATTAGTTGCTAGTTAAAGATTGTGATATGTTGAAAACTACTTTTGAACTTGACGTGACAATTATAAATTTTGGTAATGCTGTCAAGACTAATTAACATCTCTGTTCATTTATGAATTTGATGAATCAGGTTTTTCAACTAAATATTTATATATAGTCATAAATGATGTTTATTGATGATATCATGATCTACCTTAAAACAGAATTTGTGCACGTTCAACATTTTAGAACTATACTACAGACTTTGTACGAGAAACAATTTATGTGAAAGTAAATTTGGGTTTGACTTAGCGAGGTTGGTTTTCTTATTATATAATTTGGCAGACGGGATTCATATGGATACAAGTAAACTCTCTTCTATTGCTATTTGGATAACTCTTAAAATGTCTCTGAAAGTTATGACTAGCTGAAAATCTTATTGATGGAAGTTTTTACTGACCCAGCCTTAATCCGAGAAGGAATATGTTGATTTAATGGTTTTGTATTAGTTGAATTGAGAATTAAACCGTTGTTTCTGAAAAGAAATTGATAATTGCAAGATGAAGACCTAAAAGCTTATAGCTAAGTGAAAGTAAATCTAGAGTGATTCGTCTACAGGATTTATAGTGGATATTGATGGTATGATGTAATTCCGTAATAGATTCAGTGATTGAGTGTTCTGAATAATTCGAAGTTAAAACAAGATATTTTATTTGAGGTTCACAACAGTACATATTGTATTCATCTGAGTAGTACTAAGATATTTAATAACCTGAAGCAGATGTATTACTGGCCAGGTATGAAACACATGATTGATGAGTTTTTAGCTAAATGTTTCGTTTGACAGCAGATAAAAATTGAACATCAAATACTGTCAGGATTACTACAGCATGCCTGGATTGCCTGTATCATCGAGCAAGAAAGATTCGATTTGGGTTATTGTTGATATATTGATCAAGGCAACTCATTTTATTTCGGTCAAGAACAGATTATTCACTCGAGAAATTAACCGAGTTATATGTACTAGAGATTGTCAGATTAAACAGAGTATAGTTGTCTATTATTTCCAAACGAAATTTGAGATTCACCTCGAGATTTTAGGGAAAACTTTATGAAGCTTTGAAAAGATGTGATTAATGAAACTAAAGGTAAATTTTTGCACTATTCAAGAATTTCAGCGAATCATTATCTTTCATATTCAGGTGAGCTAGTAATGACTTTAGTTCGCAGTATAAGAAACTTCAGAATAAACAGTTGTAACCGCCCGATTTAGGGCCAAGTCGGAATAGTAGTTTCGAGACCACGAATTTGAAGTAGAAAAATTTATTGTGATAAGATTGTAAGGTTTATAATATGATTGAATGCATATGTGAAAGTTTCATTACGAAATTTTATCGATAGAGGGCCCAATTTGATTGATTATTAGGACTAAATTGCAAAAAGTGCAAAATATGTGTTCTAGAAGCATTGGGTGCTTAATTGCAATGAATTTGTAAATTAAAGGTCCTTATTTAGTAATTAGACTATTATATCTTATGATTAACAACAATGGACATGGAAGGGTAAAATTTCAAAGAGAGGTTAAAAGGGCATTTTGGTCATTTGGTTAATAAAAGAATAAAAAGGGAAAATAAAGCAAAAATTTATCCATCTTCTGCATGCCATAGCCAAAATTCTCAATACACCATAGCTAGGGTTTTCTTCAACTTTCAAGCTTGATAATAAGTGCATCCTAGCCCCATTTTTAATGCTCTTTATGTTTTTGAAGTCGTTATCACCCGATTTACCTATTTCTACCATTATTTTGAAGTAGGGTTCATGTTTAAAATTTTACCCATGCTAGAAATGCATGTATTTTGATGTCTAATGGTAGACTATGAATGTTAGTTATGTGATAAACGACTTTTGTTAGGTGATTTTCGGTAAAAATGTCAAAAAGGACCCATTTGCAAAAGTTATAAAATGTGTGTATGAATATGTGAATAAATGAAAAATGTGGGCTGCTATAAGTATGTAATAAGTTCGGCTAGGCTTGGGTTTTGAGAAAAATGAATACTTTTCATTTTACGAGCCTAAGGACTAAAGTGTAAATAAGTGAAAAGTTAGGGGTAAAAATGTAATTTTTCCTTAATATGATTTTTGGGGCCTAATTGAATAATGTGATAATTAAATGAGTTAAATTTTTTATTATAGATCAAGAAAGACGAGGAATTAACCTTGATCGAGGGAAGGACAAGATAGTGGACTAAATCGCAAAAATAGGCATTTTGTACTGAGGTAAGTTTGTATGTAAATAATGCACCATTTTGTGTTATTTTTAATGCTTTAATGTTGTATAACATGTGTGAATGATCTATGTGACATAATCGAAAAAATTTCATTAAGTGAGGAAAATCCCGGTTAAACCTTGGGAATAGAATAGGATACGAGTGACATGTCACTAGGAAACTATGTGCGATTATGTGCTTATGTGATTTCGAGTGCTGGTCTTGTATGTCTACCAGTGGCTAGGTAATCCTGCATATGTTGGGGATACCTGTCAGCTTGTAAGAGCAGCACTGGGTAGCTACGTCCCGACCGTCTGCTTGTGTGAGCAAACTCGTGACTAGCTCGAGAACGAGTATATATGTGAAATGTGATATGAGGTAGCTTGGCTACATATGTGACCCTTATGTGCAAACCTTCTATGTATCTGTTAATATTCTGAGTGTTCAATAGGAATGATAAAGATGTGAAAATATGTGTTTGTATGACGATGTGGTACAGGTGTGTACGTGAAATTCATAAGTATAAATTCTATAAGTGATGATCGTATGGTAATATGGTACTTGAGTAAGTAAGCTTATGAGGTTTCAATGTTAAATGGATTATTTTTCATTATATGAAATTGCATGGTTATTAAGTGTTTATGAGTTTCAGGGTGGCAATAAGCTTGGTAAATAGCCTATTCATTGTCCACACGGGCGTGTGCCTAGGCCGTGTGTGACACAGGTTCGCCCCATGGGCGTGTAGATAGGTTGTGTGTCCCCTATAACTTAATTTCAAGAAATAGAATGCCCAGTATGGAGCACACAGGCAGATACACAGGCGTGTGTCTCAGCCGTGTGGACGGCACGGCCTAGAACACGAGAGTGTGCCCAGGGCGTGTGAAGTCTGCACCTTAAATGCAAAAAATTAAATTTCCACACTGCCTAGTAAATGGGAGTGTGACTTGGCCGTGTGACCCTATTTTGCTGATGACGTCATAAACAGAGAGTTACACGGGTTGAGGACACGGATGTGTCCTGAGCCACACGGGCGTTTGTGACCACACGGCCTACTCACACGGGCGTGTAACTCTACACAACATGAAAATTTTCTAAGTGTTGTAACAATTTCAAAAGTTCTCAATTTTGTCCCTAACTACTTCCAATGTAGGCTTAAGGCCTCGTAGGCCTGTAATAGGGACATTATGAGTATGCATAAAAGGTTTTGAATCGAATGAAATTTTATGGCCCGATTTTGTATGATTAGTTATGTTTAGGTCCGGTAATGCCTCATACTCTGTCTCGGCGTTAAACTCAGGTAAGGGGTGTTACAACAAGTACCGTTAATAAAAGTCTATGGCATCGATACAGTGTCGAAGAAGCTACGTAGGGAAACTAAGGAATTGAAGAAATCACAATAGTTGATTATATTCTCCAGTAAAAATTTTGAGGAAGAAATTTCCTAAATAGGGGTAAGTTATAGTAGCCTATTTTTCAGTGTTTTTGGAAACAGTAGTTTCGAGACCACAAATTCGATGAACAAGTTCGTATTATTATTTAATATTTTGATTCAATTATAATATGATATTGAATTTTGGCTTAATATTTTATTTTTATAAATTGAAGGAATAAATAAATATAAGTGGTTCAATTCAAAAGTCAAGTGGTTTTTGAAAATGAGGTATTGGGATCTCGTTTCTGTAATTTAAGGTTATAAATATTTTTATTAAATATTTACACAGTCTTATTATAGGTGAATTAAAGTTTGGTCTGGTAATTTTGATGATTGGTTGCTTAATTAAGGTAAATGGATTAAATTATAAATGAGGTAAAAGTTAATTGGTATAGATTTAAAATAGTAAGGGGACCAAAATGGTAATTAAACCATGGTCAAAAAGTCCAAGCAGTGGTGGATATGATTATTCCACTAACTTTTGGGCTATTTCCTCATTTAGTCCTCATTAGTTTAAGGTTAAATTGAAATTAAGCTTGTTTAGTTGGAATTTAATATAATTGAATGACCAATTATGCAATTAAACCCTCCTTGAATGGTAAATTTACCATTAAGGTATTAATGGATGGTATAAGTGATGGTATTCATGAAATTTCACTTGTTTTTAAAGGTTATTTTTGTAATTAGGTAAAAATGTAAATTAAATTTAAAGAATAACAAAATTAAAAAGGCATTATCATCTTTATTTCTTTCATCTAAAAACTGAAACTCCATTACCAAGGGGAAGCAAGCTTCGGTCACTTAGGGTTCCTTGATTGGGTAAGTAAACCTTGCCCGATTTTAGTAATTTTTATGTTTTCTAGCTCGTATTACCTTGATCTAGCTCACCCGAGGACTAATTTCCAAAACTGTCAAATGTTTTGAGTTATGCCATTGATGAGTTTTTGTGTTTTCTTGAAGTTTTATGAAAAATTATTGAATTTGGTTGCTAGATAGGACTATTTTGTAAAGTAGTTTTTGATGATTTTAACGTTTAAAGACTAAATTGTTAAAGTAATAAAATTACTTGTACTTGATGTGATACAATTGGAATTATGCACTGTAGAGAGGCTCTATATAGTTCGACTAAACTTGGTTTTATTTTGAATTTGTTAAATTGCATATTTTGGGCTTAGGGGCTAAATTGTATGAAAGTAAAATATTAGGGGCAATTTTGTAAAAATATCAAAAATGACATAATTGCATAAAAGGAGTTGATTTTGCTTTGTAATTAGTTAATTGAATGAAATTATCATTTTAGATCAAGAACGAGTGGAAAATCAAGGAAGAGAAAATTGTAGAATAGTCCATATACTTTGTTGTTGCTGTAGTTTAGTCTGGTAAGTTCATTATAATAATTTTAATATATTTTAAATGTATATTATATAAACTTGATTGTAGAATGATAGATAATATTGATGCATGTAATTGAGAATGGAAATAATGAATTGATATGGTATTGATTACTAATTGAAATACTCTGAGCCGATGAACATAAGATAAGTACAATTAGCATGCAGATAGGTTATAGTGCATGCTATACGGGATTGGTATGAGACGAGATGATGATTCTTGTGTATTTCATGTCCACTGAATATACCAGCGTCCAGCATTTGTTGCAGACTATCGTGTTATATTTACAGTGTTTCTAGCACGTTATTAGGGGCGAATCTAAAGCCTTCGGGCTTGGCACTTGGTGCTGAGGCGTCTGATCGGTTGGATTGGCTTGTTTGAGTATTTGGCATGTTCCAGAAGGATAACCATGTACTCATATCAGTATATCTTTCATCGGGCATTATTTATTGATCACTAAATGTTATTGAAATATGGAAAACTAATTTGTATTATTATTGAGCATTTCACACATGTTATGAGCTGTGACTAATAGGAATTCTGATAATAACTTTGTTTATAGGAACTCTATTCATTAATCTTTTTATTTCAATTATTATGTTTAGTTCGGTAAGCTTTATCATTAAATCGATGAACATTCTCAGCTATATGAAGCTGACTTGTGTTATTGTTTTGTTTCCTTGAAGATAATGTTTTGTGGAAATCAGACGATCAAATCAACTCGAAGAAACACACTATCCGAGGTTCCTTGGATGATTATGAATTTGATTTGGCTTATATGGCATGTAATAGGAGCATTTGGTTATGTTTTGTAATATTCATAAGTACTTAAATTATATAACTTGTTGTGCTTATAATGTTGTGGAGCTAAATGCTCAATGAATATACGCATGCATGATACCAAGATATGGTTGAATGTAAATGGAAAATGATAACTCTTAACATGAATTTTGGTATGGTACTCTAGGTGATTATTAATAACTAGGTTATAAACTTGTGATTTGAGATTTAGCTTAAATGGTTGAATGTAAATGTTGATTTGTGGAATCATTGATGACACATTGTTTAGGCAATTAGTTTGTTTGTTTTGGCATGGTTTGAGTGATTTTCAATGTGTTTTGATGGCTTGTGATCATGTGTTTTAAGTTGGTTTAGATACCTAAGCATTTGGACGTAAATTAAGCATATTCTAGGCCATTTTTGGGGACACACGACCTAGGACACAGGTTGTTACACGGTCGTGTGTCAAACACAGGCAACCCACACGGGCTTGTGCCTTGAATGTGTTAGGTGCAGGTTTCAAATGGGCTAACACATAGCCTCTGACACGATCATGTGCTTTAAAACAATTTTGAACATGGTCTAGCACACGACCTATTACACGGCTGTGTGAAATTATTTCAAAAGGTACACAGCCTGTCACACAGTTGGCCACATGGACATGTCTAGAACCACACGGTCTAGGCTCTGTCACACAGCCTAGACACACAGCCGTGTGACCCCTATTTTGAAATTTTTCAATTTTTCCCTGAACTTTCTTATTTGTTTTGAATTAGTCCTTGATTGTTCCTAAATTATTTTTAAGGCCACGTAAGCTTGATTTAAGGCCCATAAATGAATGTAGTAGTTCAATATAAATTATTATGAAATTCTATTAATTAAATTGGCAACTTGATGCTATCTGTTATTGACTGTTCTGGATTGTATGATAATATACTGTAACCCTAATCTGGCGATGGGTACGGGTTATGGATGTTACAATTGAGGCACAAAACATCATGAACATAAGTAAAATGAACTTCATCAAATTGATGTAATCATTCTAGCTAAAAAAATTTAAGCTATCATCGTTAATGAAAAAACAACAAAACAAATTGCAAACATTTTGAATGATAAAGAACAATAATAAAGATTAGGAATAAACTCTTTACAATTTTGGGAATTTCTCCCAAAAACACAATCGTGTGGCTTCCTTCAATGCTTTGTTGCAATTTTCTTCTCGAGTTGGCCGGCCAAGAGAGGATTTTCTCAAGGAAAATGTTTGCTAAAGGGAGAGGATGGTGCTTTATGTGTGAAATGGGAGGAAAGTGAAGAGAGAAATGAGAGATGAATGAGTGATTGTTGAATGATGAATGAATGAGAAGTAAGGGGTGGTATTTATAGTAGAGGGATGGCTAAGGAGTTTACTAAAAATAGCTTGAATATCCTTTAGGTTTCTCCTTCGCTTGGGTGACCATAAATTGTGGAGGAAGGAATTGGTGATTCCTTGATACGTGCATGTATCATGCAAGGAGGTGGATGGTTTCTTTGGTAAGAGTTGAGAGTTGATTTCTGATTTGTTTATAGGTGTAGGGACCTCTAAATTAATTATCCCAAAGTAATTTTAGGCTACTCTTCATGCTTGGTTGAATTTGGGCACCTCTCCCCCTGCTTGGACGATTTTGTAAGACAATTAATCAGGCTTGCTCTTCTTAATCAAGACAACTTCAACTAGATCAAATTGAAGGGTCAATTTGTTGTCTTTGCCATCCAATTCAGGTGGATTTTAACTTATATCCATGCATGAACTGAATAAGCTTCCCTCTCATTAATTCAATGATCCCACTACAACAATTAAAATACAAAAATTAATATGTAATATAAAATAGTGAAACTATGCAAAATTAATACAAAAATTATAAAATTGCATACTTTACTAAAATTATGCCCATTGTTTCAATATGAATAGAAATCACCCAATTTAAATATCAATTACTTAGGATTAGCATAAATTTGAAGTAAAGAGGTGATATAAATAGCTATAAAAATCTATATAATTTAGAGTTTACAGGCACACAATCTAATCTCTATTAGAATGCCAATCATATCTTAACTATTCTACCAAGTTTTCCAAGACACAATTGCTATTAATTACCATTTTCACATTATCAGTTATTCAAATTCATTTTTTCTACTCACACATACATACACACATTGTACACAAATATACTCATATAAACATATGTAATCAACTTAAGTGTCACAAGGCAAGTCACATGTTCACTTCACCCATACTCATTTTCACATATCATATGTTAATCAGAAACACATAAAAGTTTACTTTGATTTCACATCCTTACCATTTTGCTTTGCTATGTTGTATTTCTCAATCTTAATCATTCAAAAACAATATTATGATCATTGTCACAATGTGCTAGAATTAGACCTAGTAAGCTAGATTAAAAAAAATCTAAAAAGTAGAGTATCACTAACCAATTCGAGCTAGGCTGGTTAGTCACTTATCGTCTAAAGTTTAAAGACTAATCCTAAAACTTAGTCTTGCAATCAAATCTAGGTTTGGAAGTATAGTTACGTGTAGGGAAGCTTAAATGTTAGACTAAAAATTAAATTAAATCTATTTAAATGTAAAATACTAAATTCTAAATTCTATGACTAAAAGTAAGCCTAACTCCAAGTTAAAATCTAATGAAACCTAAGAAATCTTAAAATTTAAAATTCTAAGACTAAAAAAGAAATGAGTCTAACTCTAAATTGAAATCTAATTAAACATATTAAATCTTAAAGTTTTAAATTCTAATTCTAATTCTAAATTAGAATCTAATTAAGTTTATTATATCCTAAAATTTTTAGGTTATAATACTAAATAAAATAAAAGAGAATCTAAACTTAAAATTCTAAATTTGCAACTAACTGAGCTTTAAGGATCTAAATCTAATTCAAACTTAAAATCTAATTGAACTTAAAAGATCTAAAATCTAAACTTAAAATTCTAAACTTTAAATCTAATTGAAAGATAAAAAATCTATAAGTCTAAAGAAAATTAAAAAAATTTTATACCGAGCTTAATTAAATTTTAAGATATAAAAATCTAAATTCCTAAACGAATTAAATCTAAAAGGAACCTGAATTTTGCTAATAACAAAATATTAAATACTTGATGTCTAAAAAGCAATAAAAATAAGAACAAAAGAATCACCAGATAAAAAAAAAGCATTAATGATTATAATCACTCAACCATAATGCATGACAAAATTTGTAAATGTGACGCCTCATACCTGATATGATCGTCAAATTCAAATGCATAACATCGCAATATGTTGTTGGTGCAATTCAAATTAACACAATATCATTCAACAAGTAACATGGTATTCAAAAAAATTAAATATCCATATAATTGCAATATACACACAGAGATCAATTAAACAAATACCAATTAATCACATTTGTATATTCAAGGGTTGTAAGGGGTTAAAATGAAGTTAGGATTCGAATCCAACTTTTTATATTAAATTTCGACATGTTGTCTCGAGACAGAGAACTCCACATCTCAAAATAGACTCATTTATTTTTAATATTTTTGCTTTAAATAAATCTTGTCTCGAGACCCTGGAGACCATGTCTCGAGACCCTAGAGACCATGTCTCGAAGCAAAGGTTCTCAAGTCTCGAGACTAATCTCAAGATGAAGTTTCGCTATTTTCTTATTTTAGCATTGATGTTTGGATGTTTTGAGACAAGAGGTCTTGTCTCTAGACATTGAACAGAGCAAAACTATTTTAGCTTTAATGTGCCATTGTCTCAAGATAAAGGCCACTCTATCTCAAGACTTAAGCTGGATTGATAAGTCTCGAGACTTGCTTGATAAGCCTTGGGACCTTAAGTAATAGGTGGTACCAAATTGTCACTTTTGATCTTACGGTTTCAAAACATGTTCTTGTTGTATCAAGACCCTAACATAGAATTGCCCAAAATGGGCATTTTAATGAACAAAACAAGCAAGCAATGCTTTGCCTATCTTGGACCAACATATGACCACACACACTTGAACATATTTAACAAACCAAACCTAAACATATATGCATCCAAAGCATGACATTTTTACACACCACAACCAAACAACGTTTATTAGAAAAAATAACTTATAAAAATATATGCTAACCAACTAAATTCAACAACAAAACTTATCACATAAAGTATTATGAAACCAAATATCAAGACATGCCATAAAACAACCAAATAGACATTAAAACAAAAGACACAACCTAGGTACATGCCATAAACCATATACACACAAATTGAATACAAACTTAGTTTGAGCTGATGTTAAGTCTCAGATGCTTTTGACTTTAATATATTGCACTCGTATGAGATCTACACAAGAACATAAACAAACTGTTCACTGAGTAATGTACACTTAGTGGTACTAACATAATTCTAATTCAATTAAAACATAATAGTAAACAAATAAACAAACCAAACACATGATAATTCATATAATCAAGAATTATTTTATTTCCATTGTTAACATAAACGCATATTCAACAATTCATTAAACCCTCAGGGTATTTCATAATCATATATCACATAAACATATCTGGATAGTGTAATGCTTATTTTTACATATCAAAATCACGATGCACCCTCAGGGTATTTGGATCTTATAAATCATACCAGTGCCATTTCTATCATTACAATCATAATTTGTTAATAATTATATTTAGCATATAATTTCACATTTTAATCACCAACCAATATAGCATATTATTTCATATTTTAATCCCTATTAACAGAATCAAACTCAAGAACGAATACTTAGATCAATCCACCAACATACCAGTATACGCACCGAAGTTCTAATCGAGCATAAATGCACCAATCCCACCAACTACACCAAGATACTCTGGCACCCTCAGAGAATTTGAGCTAGTGATACATTCTCGATCCTTAGGGAATCAGAGAACTATCACAATATATACAAGCATGATGCCGATTCTCTCACCTATCAAAATAGATCCTATGACATGTCAAATATACCCATGACTCTACCAATAATGTTAATAGGGCATTTTTCCATTATCAAGCATTACAAATCATATTTCCAATAAAATAACAACCAATTAACTTATAGCAAGCATATTTGTATTCAATTAATAAATCTCAAACAAATCGATAACCATATTTACACGTATTTATTTGTCATACAACATATCAAATAGTAAAGTATATATGTACCTATCAATCACGTACAACTTTAATATTTTTTCTTTTGTTATTCAATTATTGAATTATACATATATATAAATATTGAAAGCAAATTATGAAAGCATAAAACATAATATCTCTAACCATCAATGACTTCAGCTTTTCATTTGTTCTTCAATGTACTGACATCATCTTTAACTACGTACGATAAATTCAACTATGAAATTAAACATATATATTTAATTCATTTTGATCCTTCAAATTTCTAAAATATGAACACCCGTATCTCACAATTTACCTGATCAAATTTAAATCCGACTTTACAGATATAGTACAAAGACCTCTCATAACCATTATTTATTATCGAAACTCAAAGTTTTTATCCCATACAATTAGGTCCTTAACAACACATAATTAATCAAATGATTCAAACTTAATTAAAGCTTAATTTGACACTTTTTACTATAATTTCTATCATATTCTATTATAATCCTAACTAATATTAATATGCATGAGTTTGAATCTTCAACATCAATTTTCTCAAGTTTTTTTCATCAATGGAAATCCATATTAAAACCTTCTAATTCACTAAATTAATCAATGGGTATTGAGTATCATCTACCTAAATCTAATAATTTACCATAAATTGAAGAAAAAAACTTACCAACTTAGCCTTAAAAGCTTATGAAAATGGATAGGAAAGCTTGAGAAATGTTTGTTTCATTTCCCTTTTGTTCAGTTGAAAAAGATGATTTATTTTATTTTTTCACACACTTACACTATTATTTAAACACGATTTACTAATTAATAAATAAGTATTATCAATTTAACTAAAGATGAGTGGAAATCAATGGTTATAAAAATGTCATTCCACTTAAGCTAAATTTAATATTGGTTTAGTTGCTAGTATATCCTTAGTTTAATTGTCATTTAAAGCACTTGGTAAATTTCAAATTAACTTTTACTTATTTGATAAATATGCATTTTAGTCCCTATACTATTATTAAATCACTTATCTAATTTAATTCCACTTAATTATTCGACTCTACAATCATGTATTCAACAAGTAACTATTCGATCCTAATATTTAGCTAACTCAATTTAATATATTAGACCCTAAAATCAAGTTTTTACAAATTTATAGATGTGGAATGCCTTTGTTTTAAAAGTTAAAAGCTTTGATTAGGAAGTTTGAGGATCAAATTGATAGAATTTGTAAACGTGAAGGTTTAAATTTATTGAATTATTTAGAATTATTAAAAATTAATAGAATATGTAAGTATTTTGGACTAAATGTGTTATTATACCAATTAGAAAAAGGCTTTTCATTATCAATTTAATAGAAGGTGACCAAAACGAGAACAAATTTAAATGTTAGTGCCTAAATTGAAAATTTTTAAAGTTGGGCCATCAAAACAATAACGCCAGGATAATTGAGTGGCCATTTATATAGTTAACCAATACTATAATTATGTCATCACTTTTTGTGATCCCATTGATATTATGTGCATAAAGATTGAAGGAAAAATTATTAGCCAAATATTTTTAATGATAATATTTAGAGATTGCATATACTAGCGTCTAAATATACCAGCTAAAATGCTCCAAATAATTATGTGCCCTAGAAGGATAATGTGATAAAAATAAGTCTTAAGCATGTTAGAAGCATGACAAAATAGTTGATTTCATTAAATGAAAAACTCTTGAAAGAAATGAATAAGAAATGAAGATGGTCACATATTAAATGAGGCGGGTACTCATGAAGAGTCCCAAAGCTTAACTTTTAATAAAAACCTAGAAGATTGTGAATATAATGAGATATCTTAATCAATTATGTCATAACTAAATATGATGAAATTGACAAAAGGAAATTATTATCGACAATGATAATACATGAAAAACACTTCATTAGTATGGAAAAGTGAGGATTTTGAATGAAAGTATATTTGAAAGCATTGAGAAGAGAATAACTCATTAAAATGAAAGACGCTTCTATTATAACTTATGAAATGTATCTCGAACCTAAAGTCCAAACACCTAAAAGGTGTAAAGCCAACTGGAATATATGTTAACATAATAGTGAAAAAATACAAGTGTACATAGAATTGACTTGTAATACAAACTTTTACAAGGCACTTTGTAACACCCCAAAAAAGGGCCTAGGAGTTTTAGAGGTATTTTATGGATTTTAGCCTTAGAGTGTTGGGAATTTTGTGACATAGTTTATCAATAATGCTTTTTCTATGGTTTTTAGAAAATTAAATCAATTTTCAAAAACGAGGTTAAGATACCTTTAATTTTGAAATAAGGACTGTTTTGTAAAAGGGTTCAAATTAGTAGTAGTTATAAAGCAATAATGCCAAAGTTTTAAAATTAATCTATTTTCACCTTTCATCTTTATAAAACCCACGACAGATTTCTCCCATCCATTGTGGTTTTTGTCCCTTGCTTTCCCAAGCTCTTCTCATTCAAGTTTTGATTTCTAAACTCTATTCATTTGATTTCTATAATCCTCCTAGTAATAAACCTCCATAGAAGCTAAGAAGAACAACCAAAAACACCATTGATTTCTCCATTTTCAAGCTTTTGGATTTTTCATGTTTTCGATCAAACATTCAGTTTTTGTCAACTAAGGTAACGATTCATCTTTCCATTAGTTCTAAATGTTATTTAGTCTTTAAAACCAAGTTTTTAGCCAGTAAATCGTATGTTTTGAATAAAAACTAAAAATTAACTCATTAATGGTGGTTTCAAAGTGTTTTTCAATTATTTTGACTTGATTAAGAGGTTTCTAAACTTACTTTGAAGTTTCGTTAAAGATTTTTTGAGTTTTAATGAATTTTCCAAAAAGAGCCAAAAACATGTCGAAAAAGTCAATACCATGAATTAAGTAGTTTTGTGTAGTTTAATGGTTGAGAATTAGTCATAGGTGAATTATAAGATGAACAGAATTGGTTTTCAGCGAAAAGATTGAGTATAGACCGAAATATTTGAGTTTTAAGTTGGTTATGTTAAAGGTTTCGAATACATGAGGACATAGCTTAGGCTTATCTTTTTGATTGCTTGTGGTGAGTCCTTAGCTGATTTTTGAATGTATTATTGTGTGAATTATTGTGTTGAAACTTCAGGTTTATTAGGACCTTCAACAAGTAGAGATAAAGGCAAGGAAAAGCTAGTTTGAGCTATCAGTTTTTCTGCGAAAGCGTAATTGGTGAGTGTTTGGAATAATTGCTTGTGGACAATATTCAATGCGTTTTCTAGGAATTTAGTAGTAGCCCAAACCCCTACTCTAAGCTCCAAGTGTAAGCTTTCTATTTCCCTTGTCTTATCATGGCAAATTATGTGATTATGTGAATAATTGTGGATTGATTATTATGATGAGATATTGTGTTATAAGACATGAGTGATGACTGTAATAAGCCAATTTAGCCCTGGCCCATACAGAAAAAATAATAAACCCAAAATAATAAAACAAAGTTCAAGGCTACTCCAAAATTGCAAATATATCATTTGGCCCGATCAGAATAGCCCATTACTTGAAAAGATTGAAGGTCCATCTACAAGCTTGACGCATATGGAAACATAATCTTCAAGGATATGCAATCTTAGATATGATATGCAATCTTAGAAGATATGATATGCAATCTTAGAAGATATGATTTGTAATCTTAGAGATATAATTTGTAGATACCCTTTAATCTTAGCCGTTGATGTAATTGATATGTACCGTTGGATTTCGGGAGGCTCAACTATAAATAGAGGTTTCTCCCTTCATTGTAAATCACTTGAGTTTTGGGAGCAATAAGAATTCTTGAGAGCATTCACTCAAATTTCTCTCTCTCTTGCATTCTTATTTTTTGTGGCTTGTTCTTATTTTATTCTTCGCTCATCTTCGTTTCTTTATGAGTTGCTTTCATTTGAGTTGGATTTTGGTGAAGGAATTTCGTTGAATTCTCATATTGTCGGAGTTAGGTTGGCTTAGGCATTTTTTTAACTTTTTTTATTTATCCATTTAATTGTTCAATTATTAATTATTCTTTTTTTATTTTTATTCGTTTATTTATAATTTTTGTATAGAGATTTATTTTATTTTCACCCTCTTGTAAATTTGTATTTTGTTTACTTATTCTAAATTTTTATGTAGTACTTATTTCAAGTTGTTTTTTTCATTATTATTTTTATTTCTTATTATCATTTTAGGTTGTTTTTACATTTTATTTCAATTTACTTTGTTTTTTTTTAAATTGTTATATATGGCTTTTTAATTCAATTGTCTATATTAGCGTTAAATATTAATTCATTATGTAATATTTTTTTAAAAAAATATGTTTATGCATTAGCGTGACAACTTCATTCAAACCACTGTTTTAAATAAAAATATATTTCATTTCCACACTTGCTATTATTCAAAAGCTTTCTAGAATAAGGCCATATTCGACATTTGGGAGCTTTGGGAAAATCGTGCCCTAACTTATTGGGTTTTGATTTTTCCCATTGAGTCCAAATGCTTGAGTACCTTTTTTAAAAATAAAACACATGAATTTCAAATAAAGGTTTATTCTTGAGAATTCAAGATGTCGCGTCCTAACTTACTGGATATGACATTTTGTTGCATTGAGGTAAAAATTTCTAAAAAATAAGGTAATATTCCATATTTGGGAATTCGAGAGATCATGCCCTAACTGGGTTTTGACTTTTCTTTTTGACCCAAATAATTGAATATCCTTTTAACACATGAGTTTTGAAAAATCGAAAGGATCATGTATTAAAATCTTTTCAAATTTTTGACATTAGGACATTAATTAATCGATTAGGTACCAATTTTGGGCGTTACGAGGGTGCTAATCTTTCCTCGTATGTAATCGACTCCCGAACCCGTTTTCTCAAATTTCGAAGGCTAAAATCCATATTTTAGTAAAATAAAACATTTTACAAGGTGAACTGATCACACCTAAACAAAAAAGATTAGTGGCGACTCCATTTTTCGTTTTTAAGTTGACTCCCATTTTTCAAAATAAAAATGGTTTCGACAACTTGGCGACCCCGCTGGGGACCATTAAGAGAGTCAAGCCGTAAATTGATTATTTTCTGTCGTTTTATGAAAAATTGAAAATTTAGTTTTAATATACGATCCTTTCAATGCATCTCATCCATTGTGTTTTATTCATGTTTCTGTTTTATTTCAAGTTTTATTCCCGCACATTGCATTGCATGACCGTTTGGTTACACTTTTAAGTGGGAGTGAGAAGCTATGTAACACCCCAAACCCGGCCTAGACGTTATACCTGGATTTGGAGGATCACATGGCCTAAACCTCGAAATCCGTAAAACTCTTTTCAAAGTTAAAATCCTATTTGTCACGGTTTGCTTAGTTTAAAATCTCCTTTAGAACAAGTTAAAAACCCTCTTTCCTTTAGTTTTGAAAATTGTGATGAAAGATAAGTCACTGAATCGATTTGAATAAGATAGGTCGAAGTTTTTCTTTCAAAACATTTGTTATCAATTTTCAGAAGCCCAGTGTGTTTAATTAACCGATTACTTGCAATGTCGTTCAAGTAAATAAATAACCCAAATAAAAGTTAAAAACCCCGTAATGGCCTTATTACACAATTAAAACCAGTAGGATAGAAAACGAGAATAAAATGGGAATAGCAGAAGTCCAATCGATGCAGAAACAAGTAAAATCATGTGGCCACCTCGAGTCCATCATGACTCCAAATCCACTAGGTCTTAGGGGTTACCTGCACAGATTAAGGAAAAAACAGAGTGAGTTTGCGAAAACTCAATGTGCAACTCCTCATAGGAACAAAATGGGCCAAAGGGCCCAAATAGAATCAGATCGGGCCTAAACCCCTAACAGATACAGATCATGTCCACAATATGCAAAACCCAGCCCGACCAACCATCACACCACCCGTACCAACCAACACACCATGTGGAGAGTAACTCGACCCACCCAACCCATACACCAATGTGCAGCAAAGCTGCTAATAACAAAAAATTGTGGCAGAGCCACCAGAAAAAAAATGAGTGGCAAAGCCACTGTTAACAGAATATGTGGCGTAGCCACTATAACAGAACTTCCTCCGTATTCATAATCCCAACCCCATGCAGATATACAAGACAGAATATACACATATACAACATGCTTACAGAACAACAGATATAAAATTTAACATGCACAATCATTTCCATAATCCTTTAACGGTATTTCAAGCCTTTTATTCAGATTCAATGCTTAACCCTAAATATACCCTTTTAACAGATTCCACAACATTTTTACCAACTCGGATTCATTAACTAGATCGTAAGTAGTTTTGGGCTCTAAAGCCCCCTATCAGCCCCATATGGGCCCACTCACCAGAATGGCCCGTTGTGTCAAATTCTATGCTCAATAACTTAGATTTAACCATTTTACCTATTAATGACCATTTATCGAATATTTTACTCCTACGGGCCTTTAGGCCCACTGGGCCCGCTTTGTTCCATCCAACCCAACATAGCCCAAGGGTGTCGATTTGCACCAAATGGTCTCTATGGAATAAATTCCCATTTCTATCGAGCTCAGACTAACCCAATAGGTTCGCACGCCAATGGGCTTCTATATGCCAGTTTTCCGGCATTTCGGCTTTTGCCGACCTACACTACAAGGGGTGTAGTTACACACCTTAATGAGTAGGGTTGAATAGTCCCACCGGCCACAGTCAACCTACATTAACCCAAACAACCATTAAACTATAATCCAACTTCCACCATCAACACTTATCCTTGAAGCATTCGGCCATACTAAAAAAGAATTCGTTAAACACCTACCTTAATCGCGATCTAACAAATAGATCTTGGTTGCCTTGCTACTTGTCCCTTAATCCTCTTCACGAAATCACAGCTACAAGCGGTTATGGAATGCTAGAAAAAGTGAGATCTTTACAATCCACTTCTAACAACCAGATTAGGGCCGATTAGAAAAGAAGACTTAGAGAACTAACGTTCTAACCTTAAAGATCGATTGACCGACTTGTTAACACTAGAAGTCGACGCTTACACCCAATCCCCACAGCCTTGCAGATGCAAGCAACCTAGGGGAGTTCGGCAAACAAATGAGTTAATTTCGGAAAAGCAAAAGAAGAAGAATAAATCGACGTCAACCAACATCAACTGAGAGAGTACTAATTCAGCAGAACTATAGAAGGTAACCGATTTGATTCCGAAAGGAGGTGTAAGGGTGAATAACGATGCAAAGGGGTTTAGAAAGAAAAGAAGAAGAACTAAATAGTTTCAGTTTTGATGAATTCGGTCAAGCCTTGAGAGATGAAAGTGATCGATATTTTGATGATGATGGTGATAAGGTAGCAATGAAGGTTTGGCTAGCAACAACTCAATTTCGGCCAAAGGAATGGCAAAAAGAAGAGAATGGAAGGCTGAATTCGGCAAGATTTAAGAATGGAAAGAAAGGGAAAAGAAAAGAGTTCGGCTTTGAGAATGGCAAAGAAATTCGGCACTTCAACTCAACTTTCGGTAAAACCAAAGAAGATAAGCTCAAGAATAAAGTTTTGGTAACAGGGTTTACGAAGAGAACAATTTAGGCTCCTAAACACTCAAATGCCGAAAATGCTAAGTGCAAAAGACCTTAGCTGAAACTTGCAACCCCAAGCTGCCCATAATCGGCCAAACTCTCCTTCACACCTCAATCCTTCATTTTCCTTCTTGATCTACTCCAAGATTTACCCACCTTCAAGTTTGAATTTCAATTCAAACTCTCATGACCAAGTCCGCTCTTATCTGGTCACAACCACCTCTAGAGTTTGTCCCTAAATAAACCACTTGCCGTACATTCCTAGCAAAACATAAAAATGTTTGCTTGAAAGGGGAATTGAACCCAAATCCCCCCTTATCCCAAGGCGCCATACTCCTTGCTCCCCTCCTTACCAATGACGCCACAGCCACTTTACCATTAGGCTCTTTGCGATAAGAATTCCCGAAAACTAACTTAAACCACGCGAGCTAACATCCCTACTTTCCTATGCCAAAACTCAAAATTTCCATCAAGGCTTAAGCTTAACCCAGACCTTCCAAAGGCCCCCAAAACACACTTTAACATCAACCTAAACACCTAAGCATGCAATTATCGAAACTAAGCAATCACACAGAAGCCCAAAAATCTGAGGCGTTACAAGCTACTCCTTCATGAGGTTTTTACCTCCGTGCAGGATAGTGGATCGCTTTCGGGATACATCCGTACCTATGTCTTCATGAGATTTTCATCTTCGTGCAGCCATAGAGAAATGTATTCCCCTAAACTGAACTTGATCCGTATAAGCTTATAATGGGTGAGGATTGAGGAATCTGCCGGTTAAGGTACTTTTACTCTAAAACCAAACCCCATATAGTGAACCTTAAGAGCCCACCTTAGGTAGAGCCACGCCAAACCCTAGTGGTCACCTGAATAGGTGCTTTATTTTATTTATCTCTCATGTGCTAACATGTTTTCTTTTGTTTTGATTACATTACATTCTCATCATAGAAAGGAGGTGTTGATTCAAATTCGATTGCTAAATAGAAAAGCTTGTCATGGAAAATGGATTTTTTGATAAAGTGGAATATAATACGGTCATCCAAATATGGTCCGAGTAAACACAACGATATAAGGCTAATAATTTGTGGAAGAATACATGACTTTGTTTTGTTGCTCGAGGATTTAAGATGATAAAGATTATTTGAGATTCGTCACGTCTTGACTTGCTTAAAGAAGCTAACGAGTATCGCGGAGCAGTGAGTCGCGGCCTAGATCAAGCAAAAGGAGCTAGTAGAGACATCTATTGGAAAGTTCGCGAGATTTGACTTTAATGCCTGGATACGAAGAAAGGAATCGATGTCTTCGCTTGGAATATGAGGGCAAGGCTGTATAATTATCTGTTTTATGTAAAGAAATTTGTTTTTTAGAAAAGTTTTTCTAATAGAATTGAATTCAGAATCAACTCCTCTCTTTCCTTTTGCATTCATTTCATGCATTTGCATTACATCATATGCATTAGATTTTCACAAAAGGACCCTAATTAGATAAAATTATTTCAGTTAACTTGGGAACTGACAAAAGCCTATCAATTAGGCATCATTACGGTACACGAAGAAAGACCAAAGATATGGACTAAAGGTTAGAAAGACTTGAACAACTTCAAAAAGAGATGCAAGACCAACTACAAATGCAAATGCAAGAGCAACTGGCCAAAATCCAGCAAGAGATAAGGGACCAAATGTTGGAATCTCAAAGAAACATGATGTCTCAGATGACCCAACTGCTGACTAGAGTGTTGAATAAAGGAAAAATTCCTATGGCCAATACTGGGGTGGATAATTAGGACTATCCTTTGGGTTTTACCCCAACACATGTATAGACACAACCTGAGGTGTACCCGCAAAGACCATCTATTACGATTAGGCCTCAACAGTTTTGAGTTGATGCTTCAATACCAATGGATTACCTAATGGGCTCAAACTCAAATCCAAATCCAGGGGGCAATCTGACTAATCCTATTATGCCCGATTTAGATATAGCAAATAGGGAAGGGGCAAGAATGGAGCTGCCAAGGTAGTTAGAGGATTATTGTAAATGGTTGAAGGAAAAATTCAAGGCCATGGAAAATGCTGATAATCATGGTAGAACTGATACTAAGGACCTGAGTTTGGTTCCAGATTTGGTGCTTCCCCACAAGTTCAAAATGCTAGAATTTAAGAAGTATAACGGAACTAGCTGCCCTGAAGCCCACATGACCATGTTCTACAGACAGATGACTGGGTATGTTACTAATGATCAACTATTGATCCATTGCTTCTAAGACAGTTTGGTCGGGGCAGCATCCAAATGGTACAATCAACTGAGCCGTGTTAGGATTAATTTGTAGAAAGACCTAGCGCAAGCATTTATGAGGTAGTATAGTCATGTGATAGACTTGACTCCTAACAGAATTACCTTGCAGAATATGGAGAAGAAACCGAATGAAAGCTTCAGGCAGTATGCGCAAAGATGGAGGGAAGTTGCCATACAAGTTTAGTCGTCGCTCTTAGAAAAAGAAACTACGATGCTCTTCATTAACTCTTTAAAGGCCCCATTCATCACTCATATGTTAAGAAGCGCCACAAAAAGTTTTTCAAACATAGTGATGACAGGAGAGATGATTGAAAACGCAGTAAGAAGTGGGAAGATAGATTCAGGAGAAAACACCAGAAGATCAATCCTGAGAAACAAGGAAAATAAAGTGAATATCCTGAGCATGCATTCTAAATTGGTCACTATAGGCCAGCCAAGAGCCATAACCACTAGCTATCAAGGCTCTTCAAAGTAAGAATCCAACCTGAGGCCAAATGCAAAAAGGCTCCAGTTCACACCTATCCCGATGACATATAAGAAGCTGTATCAGAATCTTTTTTATCTGCATGCGGTGTCTCCGTTCTACACAGAACCTGTGCAATCTCCGTTCCCAAAATGTATGATGCGAATGCCCAATGCAAGTACCACACGGGAACAACGGGACATTCAATTGAAAATTGCACTACATTCAAAAAGTTGGTCGAAAGGTTCATTAAAATGGGAATTATGAAGTTCAACGATTCATCAGAACCTAATCAGACAGTAAATGCGATAATTGAAGGAAGAGGCAAGAGAGTTGTGATTCCTTCAAGAATTCAAAAGCCCGGAAGGAATATCGGGGAATCTGAACATTGATAGCGGGGAATAAAAGTTTCCAAGTGTCTGCCCTTGCGTACTTGGAAGTGTTTTGAACAATGGGACTGTGGAAGAAATCCCTATATTTTTAGAGCTAATCTAAAGTAATATTCAAAACACGCTTGTTACTTTAAGCTTAGAAGCAATAAGAATCCTTTTGTCAAATAAGCTTGTGTCCAAAATTTTTATTTCAATAAAATACATCTTTTTTTTAACAAATATTCTTTTATTCTTTCCATGTATAGATTCTTTTGTTCTTTGGAATTTCTTTCAAATATTCTCTTATTCTTCATTCATGATCATACCATATAAATAATTATCCTTAGAATCATTTATTCTTTGGAATCTGCCTTCGTGCCTATAACAGGTCCCGAGATATCAACGACAAGAGCGACGCTGCTACTAACTCAGAATCTCCTTTTGAATGAGATATGTGTCTAGGGGGATCTCAAGACTTTGAAGATGACAGAGATTGTAACCTACCTCTTAATTTGTTAAGGATGGTAGAACACGATGAAAATGGATCCTACCTTACAAAAAGTCAATGGACGGTAAGCCTAGAAGAAGAGAAAGAGGCAAAGATCGGAGCTTGCATTACCACAAAGACAAAGAGAAATGTCATTGAATTCAAAGATGTTTTCACATAATCATATCAAGATAGGCCTATGCTACTAAGACCTGTGGATGCTGTTAAGGCCAAAAAAAGTCCATAAGGGTGTTAGAAAGACACATGCGAATGGTTTTACGATAGCTAGGCTAATCATGAGATTCAGGTACTGCTAGTCCACCATGGAAGGGGATTGCATCATTTATACCATAAATACCGAATTTAGGGAGTCAAGACTTATGTGCCTCATTCATTTCTTCACAAACTTTCTATATGTGAGGCATAGATGTTATGGGGCCGAGCTCGTCAAAAGCTTCTAGCTGACATCAATTCATCTTTGTGGTCGTCGATTACTTCACTAAGAGGGTGACAGTAGCTTCATATGCCAATGTTACAAAGTCGATAGTCATCAAATTCCCCCCCCAAAAAAAGAGAAAAATCGTGAAATCGTGGAAGATGACCGAGACTTATAAATATTGGCGTAGGAAGTTACCATTTACTTTCAATGCTTATCGAATGTCGGCTAGGACCTTCGTTGGGGCAACATCTTTCTTATTAGTTTATGAAATGGAAGTGGTTTTGCCAATTGAACATAATCGAAGAAAAATGTTAAAAGCTATCCGTCACGGTCAAATGATGCGAGCTTACGACAAAGAGGTTCGTCCTAGAAAATTCCACAGGAGGGACCTGATGTTGAAGAAGATCCTTCATGTACAAAAGGACTTAAGAGGAAAGTGGATATCAAACTGGGCAGGACCTTATATAGTAAAGAAGGCCTGTTCTAGAGGAGCAATGTTATTGACTAATATGGATGGTAAGGACATGCCCAATCCGGTGAATTCAAATTTAATAAAAATTTCTAAAAAAAAGAAAAAATAAAAAACAAAAAATAAAACACACAAAAAAAGAAAAGGAAAGAAAAAGGAGAGGCCCAGGTGAAAACCCGTTAAATGGCACCTTGAGACCAAAGGGGTTTTGAGTTGAAAACCCAAAAAGGGCGGCTCAAATTTTGATCAAAAGTGGGGCATATGGTAGTTTTGCTATGCCTGAATTAACAATAAGGAAGTATGCTGCATCTTGGGGCATCGACAAAGTACTTTGGATCCCCCAAACACATATTGAGCTCAAAATAGTCCTTAAAAAGTTTGTACAAAGAAGCTCAAGCTGCGATATCTGAGGCACCTAGTTCTTTATCATACTCATATTGAATTTGCCATCGTTGAATATTTTTTTCTTTTCAAGATGCGTTCCCAATTAATTTCCTTTTTATCTTTGCTATTTTTGATAATTTCTTCATTTCGAGCTATGCTCCAAATTCCATTCTTGTCCATTGTCATAAACTTCTTCAAGCATTTTGCATTGAAATAATAGTTAATGGACTAATAATACTTTCATAAAAGGAGTTTCACATATTATTCTAGAAGTTTCTAAAAAGTATAGGAACCTGAAACAGGACTATTGTTTAAAACTCGCCAAACCTAAAGGTTGGTAATATTTAAGAAGGGGGAGTTAAAATTGTAACTATCTTTTCGAATTTTTCAAAAGATATCAGTTGAATGAGAAGACAAGATAGTGCATCAGTGATACAATCTCAACGAATAATGAATAATGTCCAAAGGGGATTATTCTCAAAGATGACATTCTACATTCATACACATCTGGTAGTGTCACCTAGAGAATGGTAATAGATCAGTTGATTGAAGGAGCCATGAATTCTATACCCTTAAATGGCAGTGGGATGGGTTTAAGATGATACAAATCCTATACCCTTAAGTTGCAAGGAGAGAGTTTGAGGATGGTATAAGCCTTAGGTCCCAGAGGTACTAGGGATTGGACCTTAAAGTTTACAATGGGGCAAATCATTTGAGCAAAATATGATTGTTTCTTCAAGTTTTCTGGCAAAGATACTAGCCGAGCGGGATGGCAGCGTAATACGTCAGCAATAAAACTCTAATGAACAAACGAGCAGTGACAACCCTAAGTATTAAAAAGGGACCATTCTCATTTTGCATTCATATATCATTCATAGCATGTCTAATTAGGAGCATTTGACTCATTTCGATCATGGCATCCTAATCATTCAGCATAAGCACAAACACATTCTACAAGTTATATCCTTTGGAGGACGACGTAGTAAGGTAGATTGAAGCTATTAGCCTTGTCTCCCTGAGTTTATAGCGGAGTAGACTAAAGATAGCAGATTTTGTCTTCTTAAATTTACAGCGAAGTAGATTGAAAACAACAGCCTTATTTCCCTGAACAGCAGAGGAGTAGGCTGAAGATTGTAGATCTTATCTCCCTAAACAGTAGTGGAGCAGATCAAAGACGGCAAATCGTATCTTCCCGAGGAAGTAGGGAAGTAGATTTAAACTACTAGCCTTATCTCCCTGAGCAGTAGTGGAGCAGGCTAAAGATTATAGATCTTATCTCCCTAAGCAATAGTGGAGTAGATCGAAGATGGCGAATCTTATCTTCCCGAGGTAGTAGGGAAGTAGATTTAAACCAAGCCTTATTTTCTTGAAATTCCAACGAAGCATATCGAAGCTACAAATCTCTTCTCCCTGAAATTTTATTGGAGCAGATTGAAATACCAATACCCCTGAAGACGTAGTAGGAAGGAATGAGGTTCCAAGAAGTCAAGATTCGACAAGACCGGACAAAATTGGCATTTTTAAAGTCTTTGCTCCATTCCCGTTACACGACAATGAGCAAAGAGGGGTAACTATAAGAGGCCAATTTAGCCCGGGTTGATACAGAAAAAATAATAAACCCAAAATAATAAAATAAAGTCCAAGGCCAGTCCAAAATTACAAATATATCATTTGGCCCGATCAGAATAGCCCATTACTTGAAAAGATTGAAGGTCCATCTACAAGCTTGACGTATATTGAAACATAATCTTCAAGGATATGCAATCTTAGATATGATATGCAATCTTAGAAGATATGATTTTGTAATCTTAGAAATTTAATTTGTAGATACCCTTTAATCTTAGCCGTTGATGTAATTGATCTGTACCGTTGGATTTGGGGAGGCTCAACTATAAATAGAGGCCTCTCCCTTCATTGTAAATCACTTGAGTTTTAGGAGTAATAAGAATTCTTGAGAGTATTCACTCAAATTTCTCTCTCTCTTGCGTTCTTATTTTCTGTGGCTTGTTCTTATTTTATTCTTCGCTCATCTTCGTTTCTTTATGAGTTGCTTTCGTTTGAGTTAGATTTTGATGGAGGAATTTCGTTGAATCCTCATATTATGGGATTTAGGTTGGCTTAGGCCTTTTTTTAACTTTTTTTTATTTATCTATTTAATTGTTTAATTATTAATTATTCTTTTTATTTCTATTTGTTTATTTATAATTTTTGTATAGAGATTTATTTTATTTTCACCCTTTTGCAAATTTGTATTTTGTTTACTTATTCCAAATTTTTATGTAGTACTTATTTCAAGCTGTTTTTTTCATTATTATTTTTATTTCTTATTATCATTTTAGGTTGTTTTTACATTTTATTTCAATTTGTTTTTTTTTAAATAGTTATATATGGCTTTTTAATTCAATTGTCTATATTAGCATTAAATATTAATTCATTATGTAATATTTTAAAAAAATATATATGTCTATGATTTTATTATGCATTAGCGCGACAACTTCATTTAAACCATTGTTTTAAATAAAAATATATTTCATTTCCACACTTGCTATTATTCAAAAGCTTTCTAAAATAAGGCCATATTCAACATTTGGGAGCTTTGGGAAAATCGTGCCCTAACTTACTGGGTTTCGATTTTTCCCATTGAGTCCAAATGCTTGAGTATCTTTTTTAAAAATAAAACACATGAATTTCAAATAAAAGTTTATTCTTGAGAATTCAAGGTGTCGCGTCTTAACTTACTGGATGTGATATTTTATTGCCTTGAGGTAAAATTTTCTAAAAAATAAGGTAATATTTCGTATTTAAGAATTCGAGAGATCATGCCCTAACTTACTGGGTTTTGACTTTTCTTTTTGACCTAAATAATTGAATATTCGTTTAACACATGAGTTTTGAAAAATCAAAAGGATCGTGTATTAAAATCTTTTCAAATTTTTGACATTAGGACATTAATTAATCGATTAGGTACCAATTTTGGGCGTTACGAGGGTGCTAATCTTTCCTCATATGTAAACGACTCCCGAACCCGTCTTCTCAAATTTCGTTGGCTAAAATCAATGTTTTAGTAAAACAAAACATTTTACAAGGTGAACCGATCACACCTAAACAAAAAGGATTGGTGGCGACTCCATTTTTCGTTTTTAAGTCGACTCTCGTTTTTCAAAATAAAAATGGTTTCGATAATGACTATTGTGAATTGTGTTGTGGGAATGATATGCATGCCAAATGCCAATGATAATGATATGCTAATGATGCAAATATGTAGCAGAATTGAGCAAAATTTTAATAAGTATATATGTTTGAATTGTGTAATGCAATATTATTATGACAGGTAATATGTGAGAATACTTGTATGTGATATATGATGTACTGATTTTAATACACATATATGTAGTCAGATATGTGATGACTCAATGAGCATTATAGTGGCACTTAAAGTACAATTAAATGTGAATTTGATAAGCATGCATTGTGTACAAGTTGTGATGTTAATTGATGAATATGAACAGAGATGTTGTGCATTAAATCAATAATTAAAATGTGTAATCTTGGATATTTTGACCTTGTGACCTTATGAGACCATTGGATTTAGTTGGCATGCCATAGGACTGTGAGTACTGACCTATATGTGTTTTGTGATGTAGACGTTGAGGTCCTAGGACATGTTGGAGAGATAAGGGAATGTGAGCTAACCTCTATTCAATAGGACATGTTTGGTGTGTTGGAGAGTGTTAGCTTTATGTTTCACTTTTGGGACATGTTTGACTCTATGAGTCTATGTGGTGTGTTAGAGATTCGTGTATGCGATAAGTGGTGATAGAGCCCACTTTTATGTTTCATAGTCTCAAGTGCCAAATTATCTTAAAATATATATATGTGCAATATGATGTACGCCTAAATGAGCATATGGTTGCTATGCAAGTTATCATTTAAATGTGATCTTATATGTTGTAATAATACGATGTGAGATGAATGCTAAAACATGCGAATAATATGGTAAATGAGTCGATTTAAGTTTCATGAAAATGTTAGTATGTTCTTATAGTAAATTATGTATGTATTTATGGTTTGGATCGTTTCCAATTTAACTTGTGAATGCATGTGTAACACCCCAAACCTGGCCTAAACGTTATAGTCGAATCCGAAGGTGTCACATGGTTGAGTTTTGTAAATAAAGTCATCTTGTCAAATTGCTCACGTTTCATAATTCATATTACTTATGTCAATTTTCGAAAGTGTTACTTAATTCATTTATTTGCCAAAACGTAATTTGCAGTGGAAGTCTCAAAACCCTTATAATTTAAAAATGCAATTCGAGTTTTTAGAAAACCTTTATTTTAGTAAAAATTGTGTTTTTAGCTAGTTGTCCAAATAAAATATTTAAAAAAAATCCAAATTCCAAAAATTAAATCAACAATCCGGAGAGTCCAATTAAGACAAAACTCCCAGAAATAACCTTTAAGTAAAATAAAACCTTTAATTAAATTCGGTTCACAAACTGGTAGTCACTGTAAGACTCCACCGACCGATTCGTCTAAGTTTGAGGATTACCTGAACAGAATAGACAAACAGAGGTGAGTTTATGTAAACTCAGTATGTAATCCAACAAAAATAGACATACAAACATGCAGAAAACTTATATATTCAGATTCAGATTCGAGCTCAAGCCCATTTCAGATATAGAAACAGAGTCAATTATACAGATCAAATAACCAGAATCCTACCCCCATCCTCTACACACCAACTCTGGCCATCCCATCACACCATGTGGGGTTAAAAACACCCACCCAGCCTTACACACCATATCGTGCCATTGTGACACATATTAGATAATGTGCAGCTAAGCTGCCAAAATATAGGCAATGATTGCCATACAGAACACTTCCTCTTCATATACAAATCCCCTCAAATAACAGATATATAAAATCAGATACAATAAAACTGATTAAACCCACTCAACATGCTTATATACAGATACAGATATACACATTGCAGTACAATTAGGCATACATTTAGTATCCTACTCAGTTCAGTCTATAAGAATATCTTAATATACAAAATAGGGTTTAATTATCCCTTACCGACCCTATAGTAGGCCCACAGTCGACCGAAACGACCCGTGTGACCTAAGGGAGAATTTCATAAATATGGGCCCACATGCCCGTGTGAGCCCACACGCCTAGATTGGCCTTGCTCGTGTGGCCCACACGACCATACTCCGGCCACTATACAGCCATGCCCTGCGCATGGCCATGTCTTCGTCGATCACATGGCCGTGTCTCGCACATGGCCAACCACATTGCCAAGTACACGCCCGTGTGGCATCGATAGAATGGATTTTTGGCTTTTGCCGAGACTCGTTTTTTTGCATTTCGGGTACACACCTAATACGAATTTGATGCAAAAACACTCCAAGACCACCAGCACCTAAAAACAAAATCCCAAGACCCTATTAGGAACAATTAACAAACACAACAAAAACTAAATCGAGCAACATTCCACACTTACCACTGAAAAACGACTACACGCGAAAATTACACTGTCGAAGCGTAAACTACAAATTCACTATATTCACCTGTGCAAATAACAGCAATAATGAACCAAGAAAATAAAAAGGAACATAAAACTAAGGATTAAGCCAGAAAGAGGAGGAATCAAAGAAATTGATAGAAAAGTTGAAAAGGAGCAAAAACCGACGTCAATTTTGGAAAAAGGGAAAAACTTAATGAAATTTGAAAACAAAAGGAAAAAAATAAAAGATATGCCACCAAACATCCCTTATTTTTCTCCCACAATCCCCACTACTCATAACTCCCTCAGAATTTTAACTCAACCGAAATTCTTTCAAACACCCAAGCAAAAAAATAATACATTCGCTCGCGCAGGGATTTGAACAAAGGACCTCCAACACAACAGACCCCCTTACCACTCGAGCCAACAGGCTCATTCTAATATGAATTAACAAAAAAATTTTATAAAAGCCCACTCAACAAGGGTAAGCCTTGGATTAAATTAACAAATCTAGGACTTGAACCCTAAACCTCTCACACACACCCAAAACACTTAACCACTGAAGTAGATACACACTTGTGTCAGAACTTATAGATACAAAAATAAATTATTCAGGGCGTTACAGCAGGTGAATATATCAACTAGACTTGTGGATTATTAAAGCATATATATGTTATTTAGTCTTAATGAATTATTGTTAAATGAATTATATATAAGCGAGTTGAGTGTAATTGCATGTAGGAGTATCTGTTAGTTTTATGATTTAATGAAATATGAATATGATATTTTGACTTGTTTAGAATATGGTTGTGAATGTGTTGTAGTATGCTCTTGTTTAGCATGTGATATTGTGTGTACATTGTGGTTATTTTGATAATTCACTGAGCTTGTTAAGCTTATTCACTCCTTTTAAAACCATTACAGATTAGTTGTGCGTTGATGTGAGTGGTGTGGTTTTCGAAGGATGATCCAAGCAAGTCATTTTCTAGTATTTTGTAGGTGTTATTGTTACTTGTTTTCGTTTTGGGAATAAGGCAATGTGGTAGACTTTTATTGATATTTGCCATGATGTTTTAGATGCTTCCATAGATTATTTGTTCCTAAGTTTATGAGATTCACTTCGTATTATGTTGATTATTGCTCGGACTTACTTTCGGTGTTTGAGACTATTACTATGGTCATTTTGATGTTTATTTGATGATGATATGATAGCATGATGATTTGGTACATGTTGGAATGACTTATATGCTTATGTATGTTGTATTTTTCTGGTCTAAAGTAGAGTTATAGATATTTGTGGTGTAATAGTGATACATCTGTAATTTTAAAATGTGCAAGAAGTAAAAATTGTAATTTGGTATCGATACCCTATCACGAGTATTAATACCCAGGGTAAATATATCGATACTATCGAAACCATTTTTAAAATTATGAAAAATGGGGATCGACTTTAAAACAAAAATGGAGTTGCCACCAATCCTTTTTAGAGATGTGATTGGATCACCTTATAAAATGTTTTATTAAAACCATGATTTTGGTCTACAAAATTTGAGAAAACGGGTTCGGGAGTCGGTTATTTACGAGGAAGGATTAGCACCCTCGTAACGCCCAAAATTGGTATCTAATTGATTAATTAATGTCTTAGGGTCGAAAATTTGAAAAGATTTTGGAATACGATCCTTTTAAAAGAAAACTTGAGTAAATTGAATTGAAAGCCAAGACCCTCTTATTTCGGAAAAACAAAACGTTACACCCAATGAGTTAGTATATAACATTTCAAATTTCTAAAATTAAGCTTGTCTTTTGTTTTTTTTTTAAATTCGTGCATTAAATTTTAAAAAGGGTATTCGGTTATTTGGGCTTTATGAAAAATTGGAACCCAGTAAGTTAGGGCACAATTTCTCAAAATTCCTGAATACAAAATATTGCCTTTATTTTTTTAGAAATCTTTACCTCGAGATAATTAAAAATGTCACATCCAGTGAGTTAGGACGCAACATCTCGAATTCTCGAGAATAAGCTTTTATTTCAAATTTTATGCTTTGATTTAAAAAGGGTACTCGATTACTTAGGTTCAACGAGGAGAATTGGAACCCAGTAAGTTAAGGCACAATCTTTTCGAAGCTCCCAAATACGAGCATTGCTTTATTTAAAAACCTTTGAAATAATAATATCAAGTGTTTAACTTAAACGAGGTGTATTTTTATTTTGAAACCTTGATATGCGAATGAAATTGCCATGCAAACAAGATCGAGTGTACTAATAAAACAATTCGTGATGGTCACATAATATGCACTATTTATAAGCTAACATGATAATCAAAAATAAATGAATTGAAAGACATATATAACAAATTAAAAATACAAGGCAATCGAAATAGAATGTAAAAAAACAATTTGAAAAATATAATAAATAAGTTCAAAATCATAATGTGAGAAAAGAATCTTAAAATCAATAATATACAAAATGATTTTTTAAAATAATAAAAAAATAAAGAATAATTTAGAGTAACTAATAAATAAAATGATTTTTAAAAAAATACCTTAAAATATCATGTAAAAAGGTTTAAAATATAATACATAGAAAGAAATGTAAAAATAAAACAATGGAAAGAAAGGTGACATAAAAAAGCAAAAATAAATAATCTATATATTTAAAATAAATAATATATGAAAAAAGAAGACTTACACGAATAATGAAACAATTTAAAAACAATAGAACAAATTTTAAAATACTATGTACAATGGTTAAAGCTAAATAATATATAATATATAATATATATAATAAATGAAAAATAATAATATATAGTAAAACAAATTAGTGTAAATAAATAAATAATAATAATAATAATAATAATAATGAATAAATGAATGAAATGATTTAAAATAGATAAAATATATAAAGCATTAAAATAACTAAGTAAATAAAAAATTAACAAAGGACTCAATCAAAACAAAAATGAAAATTAGGGGCAAAACATGAAAAGATAGTGAAATAAAGACTAAATAAAATGCGCTTAAATTCGCGAGGACCAAATGGGACAATATCCCCAGTCTTAATGCGATGCGTTTTAGAGCGGGACCAAAATCGAAAAAAAATAAAAAAAAGGGTAAAATTAAAATAAAAAAAATAGAAAAGGGACTTAATCAAATAGCTTTGCGAAAAGGAGGGACTATTCGCGCAAACAACCTAATCACCAAAAATGCACGGACCCTGGAGCTTACGGGTCGGGTCGACGCGCGGATCCCCTGCCTAAAAACGGCGTCGTTTTATTTAGTGTTTAAAACCAAAATTTTTATTAAAAGCATTTGTGCTATTCATATTAAAAAACAGAAGAAAAATACAAAGGTTTATTTCCCTCTTTTCACGATTAAACTCTAAAATCTAAGGGTCTCCTCTTTCATTCTCCAATGGAGAAAAACTCCATTGCACCACCAGACCACCACCACTCTCGGTGGCTAGCGATGCACGAGGATGGCCCATGTTTCGAGATGAGCTTAAGTAAGCCATTTCCCCTCTTTCTTTTCTTTTGTTTTCGGGTATAAAGAAACGAAAGAAAATCCAAATATAAAAAACTAAATAAAAAACATGGAAATCAACTTATGAAAACCATTTTATAAACTTCTCTGTACTGATTGTGCGTATATTTCAATTGATATATTGCTCACTATACTCTATTGATTGCCTCTATGCATGTTTAATAATCAAAATGAAAAATAGATGCAAAAACGATGATATCATACCTTTGAAAATCTCTCTATTCTCTAATTTTTTTTTTGTATTTGTATTGGTAAAATCGTAAGAAACTACACTGTTTACAGTCGGCCCTTTTTATAGCCGAGAAAATAAAAATCAAAATCAAAATACAAAAGTTTTTTTTCTTTTTTTTTTATTTTTCTGCTATATTATTGTTATTGTTGTTGTTTATTTGTTGTCACTTTTGTCGTCTTTCACATGTACGGAGATGGTTATGTAGAGGTATGGCTGTGGTGGCGTACGGCACTGGAGGTGCTGGAGGCTGATTGCGGTGCGACCAGGCTCTGCCCTAGGGTTTTCAGCTGGAAATATTTTGGGTTTTGGGCCTTTTTGAGTTTGGGCCATTAGGTTTAGTTTAGGTTTGGGTTTAGTGCAATTGGGTAGGTTGATTTGGGTTTTAGATTTCAGTTAAGATTGGGCTTTAATTCTGGCTTAGACCTCGATATTTGTAAAAGGGACATTGGACTTTATAAATTTTATTTATTTTTTGGTTTATGGTTTTCTTTGGTTGTTGTATGGTGTGGGCCCAGGCGAAATGGGCCTTCTACAGCTGCCCCTCTTTGCTCATTGTCGTGTAACGAGAATGGAGCAAAGACCTTAAAAGGGCCAATTTTGCCTAGTCTTGCCGAACTTGACTTCTTGGCACCTCCTCTCTTCAAGTAGCTTCATTCCATCCCACTGCATCTTCAGGGGCATAGGAATTACTACTTCACTCCAATAAAATTTCAGGGAGAAGAGATTTGTAGCTTCGATCTACTCCACTGGAATTTCAAGGAAATAAGTACTGTGGCTCCTATATTATTTTAGGGAGAAGGGATTTGTAGCTTTGACCTACTCCGCTGGAACTTCAAAGAGATAAAAGCTGATGATTCTAACCTGCTCCACTACTGCTCAGGGATATAAGACTAGTGGCTTAAATCTGCTCTCTGTTACTTTGGGAAGACTAGATTCGCAGCCTTAAATCTGCTCCACTACTGTTTAGGGAGACAAGATCTACAATCTTTAGCCTACTCCACTGCTGCTCAGGGAGATAGGACTGATGGCTTAAATCTGCTCCACTACTGTTTAGGGAGATAAGATTCGTCGTCTTCAATCTGCTCCACTACTGCTTAGGGAGACAAATCTACAATCTTTAGCCTACTCCACTGCTGCTCAAGGAGATAAGGCTAATGGCTTTAATCTGCTCCATTACTGCTTAGGGAGATAAGATTCGCCGTCTTCTATCTGCTTCGCTACTGCTTAGCGAGATAAGATTTGCAATCTTCAGCCTGCTCTAATGCTGCTCAAGGAGATGAGGCTGGTGGCTTTAATCTGCTCCACTACTGCTTAGGGAGATAAGATTTGCCATCTTCGATCTGTTCCACTACTGCTTAGGGAGACAAGATCTGTGAATTCACCGATGTTGCTACACCATCCTCTAGGGGACTTGTCCTGTAGAATCGGTTTATGTGCTTATGCTTATGCAAAATGATTAGGATGTTATGATCGGAATGAATCAAATGCTTCAAACTGAATGTTCAAATAAGAGGATAAAGTGATGTTCAAATATCGAACATCTTAATATTAAATTATAAAGTGATGTTCAAATAAGGGGAGTAAAATATGTAGTGTACTCATTTTTCTTTTACGAGATTTTATCTAATTGGGTTTTACGTGTAAGGTTTTTAATGATGTAGGTTTGTCAATGCCTATAAACATGAATATTTTACTATTTTTCCTTCATTAAGATTTTTCTCCAATGAATTTTTTTTAGTAAAGTTTTAACGAGACATATTCATTATTTGTTAATGAACATCTAAAGAGAAGTATTAGAAATAATATTTTATAAATGTCAATAACTCTGAAAATAATAACCTCTAGTAACTCTAACGAAATAATGAAATTATTATACTGTAATTAAACCTCAATTTATAAATAGAAACATGAGGAATAAAATAAATAAATAAAAAGTTAATGTAATTTATCTTTATATAGTATTGTTCCTATAAATTTATTTTCTTTAGTTTATTCTTTCATTTCATTTCATTAATTAATAACACGAGAGCCGGCGAAATTCTAAAAACAGAAAGTAAAGCATAACCGATATTGATTCCGTTAAGGAAACAGAACAGACAGATAGAAGATAGTAATTTTGTTCTTTAGCTGTTTTATTTATTTATTAAGCAATCTCATTGGCTTCAGAGAAAACAAAAGGACACAACCCCCGCTCTTTTCTATCTTCCAAAAACAAAACCCAATCTTCTTCGCCAACTACAATTAATTCCTTGGTTACTTGCTTCCTTTTATTAATCTTCTCCTTAGAAAATCCATCCTTTTTTTAGCCCACAACTTTTTCCTATTTCTCTCTTTTTTCTTTTTTTTTTTTTTTTGCTCTTCAATGGCCTTTTTTTCATCTTTATTCTTAGAAGAGTTCAATTTTACATCTCTAAAAAAGAGGTCAATTCAACGACACCACCACCTACTTTATGTTTTCTCCCTCTTCTTCCATTTTATAGAATTTAATTCAAAGCCCAGCTTTTCGCCTATATATCTCTTTTAAATAAAATTGAAAAAAAAAAACTCCGGGTTGTTGGGCTCGTCAGCTAATGGCGGAAACTGGGTCATTCTTTGAATTTTTTTTTCTTTTCTATTTGTAATTGTTTAACATAGTTTTACTTGTTTTCATTCGATTGATGATTGATCTACTTTGTTGGTTCTTTTAGTCCTTAGCTGGAGAAATTCGCATATTTATTGTACTTGAGTTCCGTTAATTTAAGTTAACAACATAGGTTTTAGTTGGGTTTTGGTTGGTTTTTTGTTTTTGGACAAACTATAAATATGGATTTGAAAAGTGGAGACGAAGGTGGTGGTGTCAAGACACCAAAGAAATCAGGTGATCAGGGAGGAGGCAGGAATCCTATGCTGAAGGGTACTGGAAGTTTTAGTAGCAAAGATATGATTTTTAGAGCTGATAAAATTGATTTAAAAAGCTTAGACATACAGCTGGAGAAGCACCTGAGCCGGGTTTGGTCTAGAAACGTTGATAACCAAAGGCCTGCAGAGGAGTGGGAGATTGATTTGGCTAAGCTGGATTTAAGACACGTTGTGGCTCATGGAACCTATGGGACTGTGTATCGAGCCAGTTACGATAATCAAGATGTTGCTGGTACTTCTCATTCTCCCTTTCCTTAAATCCTACTATTTGCTTCTTCTTTTGGTAGAAGATAGAGAAGATACGTCTTTTGGAACCCATCTTTTATTTATGTTTGAATAAACATGAATTAGATTTGGTTACAGGCTGCTTACTCGTTAGGCATCTGAGAATAAGAATGCATTGTTAATTTCTATGATAATTTAGCGTGCGTTGAGCCTTTTGCTGAATTAAAATCTATACAATAGAAAAAAAAAAAAACCGACTAGAGGTACCATGACCTTTTAAATATAGTAAGGTTTTATTTATTTTTTTAAATTTTAATAGCAATTGTATAATCGAGGTACAAATACAAATATTAAACCAATAAAATTAAATTATACAGTATAATCAGTTACACAAACAAAAGTCAACTAACTCAGATTAAAATCTATAAATGACATCAGCATATTGCATATTGTGATACTTAAAAATTTTCACATCAAACTGTGTAAGGTGGATTTCGAACCGAGTAGAAGGGTTAATATCGAGGTGATATAACGGAGGGAAATTTGGAAGATTATTTGTAATAAAAGGAAGCTTATGTTACTCAGATTTCTTGTACTAGTCTCTGCATTGAGAATTAATAGCCTTCAGCACTTTTTTCATTGCAAAGTGTCACTGGATTGTGATGTTGATATTCTAGTTAAGCTGTTGGACTGGGGAGAGGATGGAACTGGCGCAACTGCTGGAATTGCTGCCCTGCGAGCATCATTTCGGCAAGAGGTTGCTGTTTGGCAAAAGCTTGACCATCCTAATGTTACAAAGGTCGAGTTTTTTCTTCTTGTTTGAAATGTTTAGTTGTTGATATCATGAGGACAGTGAAAACCTTAATGTTGTCTCCCTTTTCTTTTGACAAATTTCTGTTGTATATATATGCTTTTAAATTATGGTTACAGTTTGTGGGGGCCTCAATGGGAACTTCAAAACTCAGAATTCCTTCACAAAAAGCTTCAGCTGACAACCACAGTTCCATGCCTTCTAGAGCGTGTTGTGTTGTTGTGGAGTATCTCCCTGGTGGCACACTAAAACAATACTTGATAAGAAATAGGCGAAAGAAACTTGCCTTTAAGGTTGTGATCAAGCTTGCTCTGGACCTCTCTAGAGGGTAAATGGATGCCTCCTATACTTGGTTTGGATAATCTGTAAATAAATGCCTTGCGATGACATCATATATACTTTTTGCGTAGTGCAGTCTGAGCTACCTACACTCGAAAAGAATTGTACATCGTGATGTCAAAACAGAAAACATGTTACTCGATGCTCACAGAAATCTCAAAATTGCTGATTTTGGTGTTGCTCGTGTTGAAGCTCAGAATCCAAGGGACATGACTGGTGAAACTGGTACTCTTGGATACATGGCCCCAGAGGTATGATTTTATAAATCTTAAATATAATCATAACGTATTGCACAACTGTTTCAGATTGATTTACAACAATTAATTCTTAACTTTTTCTGAAAGTATTCATCGTGTATGTTATTACCGACATGTAATTATTTAGTCTTAGGATAAATTAAAAAAATCATAAAAACATAAAAAAAAATTCAAAAGACTATCAAGTTTTTCAATTTTTAATAAAAATACAAATTTTCTTTAAAACATTCTAAAATAATTTTAAGAAAGCAAAATAAATTTTAAAAATATTAAATTTTTTGAAAAATTTATAAAAATTATTTATTTAATTTTAATTATAATATATATATTTATTATAGTTTATGGTATCTATTTTGAATACTCTATATCTGAATCCAATTTGTGGTAACTATTAACTGTCCTATTTTATCAAAGATGAGTTTTACATTTTGAATATTAAATCTAAGGTGCTTAGAAATGTACAATTTGTATCAAGGTTGAAAAGTTATGAAAATGTATTTTTAAAAAGTTTAATAGTGTTTATCATTATTCTCAAGAGGTGTTTTTAAAAATAAAATGAAATAAAAAAATTTTAATAAAGATATGTTGAAAAGTAAATTTGGCTAAAACTCTAATTTAAAAAGATAGCTGTTTTTGGTTTCACATCATGGTTTGAATTTAAAACCATCAACCTCAATAGTGAATTGGGCCAAAGTGTTTGAAAAGACATTTGATATGATTATGATGTTATCAGAGAGCCAGTGTCTTATTTTCTTTTGTCTTTGAGTATCTTTTTATGTTAATTTTAATAACCTTATTCTTTTAACTTCTTTAAATAATTTTTTTTATGTTTTTTATTTTTATCTTTTAGAGGTTTTAATTTTGGATTTTAATTTTTTTAAAATTTTAATTATTTAATAATGTTCTATATAAGATAAAATATTTTCAGATGAGCATGAAATACAGATAGATCACTACGAGGGCTACTATATCAAATATCTAAAGCAATTTCTAATGAAACCATTAAATTGTATCAAAATTTATTAAATTTAATTAAAAATAAAAGACTATAAATACAAAGAATGATAGCTAAAATCATCGTTATTACAAGAACATATAATCTAAATAAATTTTATTTTATTTTATTTTATATAATTTTAAGTGTTGAAATGGAGTAATACAATTTGAATTCGTATTAAATGTCTAATCGGAATTTTAATCAATATTCTATACATATACACATAATTTATATTTGACTGAATCATTTTGATACATGTACTATTTTTATTAATTTAGCTCCTTTACTCTATTTTACTTATCAATTTGGTCCTTATATTTTCATTTTGTATACCCGTTACCCATCTATATATTTTCATTAAAAAATAAAATTAAAACATCTAATGACACACTGCTACGTATCAAATAAAAGTTAAAAAATATCTTAAATATTAAAAATATGAGAAATTTTTTTTAAAAAAATCATAAAAAATTTGGAGCTCCCCTCAAAATTAAAATTATTAAAAAATAAAGAACTTAATCAATTTTTGAAAATTGTAAAAAAAAATTAAAATGCAGCGAAACTTAAAAATAATTAAAATTTTTAAAAAATTCATAAAATTTTAAAAAATTGTTGGTTTAGAATTCTATATATATATATATATTATAAAATCTTAGAATTTTATGAAAATTTTAATAATTATTATATTTTTTAAAAATTCTATGGATTTCTTAAATTTTTAACAAAACTATTTATATTTTAAAGGAATTATGAGTTTTTTAATTAAAAATTTCATAAAATTCATTAAGAAGGGATTAGAGACCCCTCTCAATAAAAGAAAGCCAAAGGAATTTTTTTGAGCATTTGACTTAGGTTACGAGAGTACGAATATTTTTTTCTTTTTTCCAAAAAAAGATGAGGTTTAGTGTCTAGTTGATTTGCTGATTCATTTATCCATTTGACATTTTAATTATTCCATACATTATAATTTTATACATAGACAATTTTTAATTAATCATTTTTCTCAAGCATACAAGGAGAAAATTTCTTATATGTTTCTATGCAGCATTATTGGCCAATTTTTAAATAATTTTATGGTTTTTTTTTTTTTGCTAAAAACCTCAAAATTTCTTTAAAATATAAAGTATTTCACTAAAAATGTAAAAAAAAATCTTTGAAATTTTTAAAAATATATCATAAAATTATTTAAAATTTTCATAAAATTTTAAGATTTTCTACAAACCTAGAATTCCAAACAAAATATTTTTAAAAATTTTATGAAAAATTTAAAATTGGTTTAAAATTTTTCTTACTTATAATTTTAAAAATATTTTTTTTTACAATTTTCAAAAAATAGATTATGATTTTTAAATTTTTTTAATATTTTCCAAGCTTTAGATTTTCTTTTTTTATGATTATTTAAAATATCTGATATTTAAAAAAAATTAAGATATTCTTTTATTTAATTGACATGTGGCAACACGTCATTGAATGATTTATCTTTTTAACAGAAAATATATAAGTGGGTGGGTAATGGGATGTAAAGAATGAAAGTATAACAGCCAAATTGATAGAAAAAAAATGAATACATACCAAAATGATAATTTAACTATGATTCTAAATCCAAAAGAATACACTAACGGAATTATAGATGATGCATCCACTTGATACCTGTTGGGGGTCTCTTAGTGAACACGTAATACTATTAGTTTCCAATAGAAATGAAGACTCAAATTGGCTTTCAACTTTGCTATGAAAAAATTAAGAAGAGAGGAAATGCGGACTTTTCAAAACACCCCCGGTCCTTTGCATTCCATGTTAAACCCGAAAGCTAACCCAAATCATTTTGTAGGTTCTTGATGGCAAGCCCTACAACAGGACATGTGATGTCTACAGCTTTGGCATTTGTTTGTGGGAGATTTATTGCTGTGATATGCCTTATCCAGATCTTAGCTTTGTCGATGTATCATCTGCTGTTGCTCGACAGGTTAGTATGCATGTGTGTTATGCTCTATATGTGCTCACATAGTTCATTAAACGATTGAATCTATCTTGGGAGTTAAGCTAAGCGCTATACATGGTTTTTTACCAGAATTTACGACCAGAGATCCCGAGGTGCTGCCCGAATTCTTTAGCAAGCATCATGCGGAAATGCTGGGATGCGAATCCAAAGAAACGTCCTGAAATGGATGAGGTAGTGAGAATGCTAGAAGCTGTTAATACAAGCAAGGGCGGAGGGATGATACCCGATGACCATACGCCAACTTGCTTCTGTTTGCTCCCTACTCGTGGTCCATGATTCTATTCTATTCCATTTTAGGTTAAAATATATCATAAGTCCTTATACTCTTCACAAATTTAGAGTTTAGTCCATGTAGTTTTATTTTTTGGAATTTCGTCCCTCTATTTTTCAAATTTCGAAATTTAGGTTCAACTGGCAACACTAATACATTTTTTTGGTTAAATTTTTTAGTGTGACATTTTGAAAAAGAAATACTTACTTATTAGCCATGCAACTAAAAAATGGTGTTGCAATGAATCTAAAATTAAAAAACAATAATTGTACTATTGTTAACAGTAGGATTTAAATTTTGAAACCTAAAAAAATAAAAAAATTAAATTCTTAAAAATAATAGTATAAGGACTAAATTTTAAATTTTTAAAAGTACAAGGACTTATGATAAATTTTAACCACTATTTTACTGTATTTTGTTTATACTCTTGGATTTAAAAATGGATTCCTATACGATAAGTCTTTGTTATGTATTGTGTAACTCCCACATTTTTAAGTTTAACTGCCCCCATTGATATTCAATTAATGACTTGCTTTCAATTTGATTGTTGTTCTACGTAATTACTACCAAAAACTCTCTCTAAAAGTAATAAATAAAACTTAGTGGCATTTTCTTAATAAAAACCGAATTCATATGCTTAAAATATTTTCTTAATTAGATATATTAGGTTATTCGTCAAAACTCAAAAATTTACATGATACTTAATATGATTTTAATAATGATATTAAATTTGAAAAATACGTTTGAGAATTTTTTGAGAAAAATGTTTTCTATTTTTTATGCTATTTTTTATTTTTAAGAAATACTTTTCATTATTTAATTTTTGAAAATTGAAAGCATGTTAAATGAAAATGAAATTTGTTTCAACACAAAATTATGGGAGTTGCTTAATATGGCTCTTCACATTGAGAAGTTGCGGAGACCCATTTGTCTGGTGGTTGGATGGTGCTCAAATTGTGATATAAGCAATGTTCCTGCTGGTTATTCTCTTCCTTCCTTTCTATTGATGGGGAACGAATTTTATTGTAACAATTCATTTTTTAGTAATATAAAAAATAGTAATTTTAAAATCTCATTTTTGATGAGTGAGTTTGTAATATTAATATTTACGAGTTAGTATAAAGTTTAAATTAAAGCTCAATCCATTAATTTTGTCAATTGAATAGTTAATTATGGTATAAAAACTAAATTGTAAAAGTGGTAAAAGAGAATCACTATAGATTTTTAAGTATTTTGAGGGTCAAAATAGCAATTGAACCATTATCCTATTATAGATAGTGGAATTTGATGGTGGAGTCCACTATGTTTTATTAATAGTTTTATTATGTTGAGTTAATCATGTTTTAAGTTAAATTAAACAAGATTAATTAACCTTAATCAAAGTATATAAGGGTGGTAATGCTTATCATCTTTGTTTTCCTTCTTCCCCAACCGAAACACAAAAGAAAACCTAGAGAAAAATAATTTTAGGAACTCAATGTATTCGGTCTTTAATTGGTAAGCCATTTTAAGTTCGTTTATTGCAATTTATATGTTTTTAAGGTCTCGAGAGTTTGATTTAACTAGCTTGTATACCAATTTGTAAAACTATTAAGGTTTTAAAACTTCTCATTGTTGAATGCTTGTTGAATTTTGTGTTAATTTTTTAGATTTTAAGCTTAAAAGTGAAAAATGATAAATTTATAAATTGAAAGTTGTTAATTTTAAACATAGGGAATAATATATAAAGAATTTGAAATTGATGTTTAATTTCTGTAATTTTAGATATTAGAGGGTTGTAGAAGGATGGAATTGAGATTAGTTTCAAAACTGAAGCTCAAATTTAAAAGTTATAACAATTTCTATTTTAGGAATTAAATTGAATAAAATGTAAAATTTTAGGGAACATACGAAAAATGAAATTGAACTATCATATGCATAAAATGGAATGTTGTAAATTATTTGAAATTGATAATTGAAATGAATTATTATTATAGATCGGGAACTGAACCAACCGGAAAATAATCGAAGAAAAGGAAAAATTGCATATTAGTCGCGGAGATCTTGTTATTGCAATTTTTGCCGGGTAAGTTCATATGGTGTAATTATATGTAATATTGATATAAATATGTTTGAATTATTAAATTGTTTGTGTGTAAATGTAATTTTGAATTTGTTACAATTTGGTACAAAAAGCTGAGACATGGACTAAATTGTAAAGAAATATTTTGTGATGGGATGATATGTATATGATGATACTACACTGACTTAAATGTTATAGATACATTGTTAATTCCCACGTGAACTTAGTAAACGATTAGGATACGATTGACATGTCAATAGGGTTAGTTGTGAACTTGTACAGGTTTAGCACTTTTATCCTTTCTGTTCAACACTTCAGTGTTCTCTACTTAGCACTCTTGTGCTCTCTGTTTAGCACTACAATGCTCTCTGGTGTAGTGTAGTTACCCGTGTATTCGAGTTTATTTATTAGAGTTGTAACACTCTTTTGTCTGACAATTCGACTGATGAATTATGGTGTTACCAGAATAATTGAGGTCGATTCGCAAAAACAGGAAAATCAAGGTTTCATTTCTCAAGTTATACAGATAGATGGTAGACAGTGAATGAGTCATGAATGACATTTAGTGAACTTGAATTTGTGACACAAGCGAAAAGTAATAATATGAATATGTAATATCAATTATAGAATGAAATTTGATGTTCAGCGAAGTGCCAAATTTGAACAACTTATACAAAAGAAAACTAGACTTGGCTGCAAACCAGATTCATCAAAGTATAAAATAAAGTTATAAGTTGGCCAAACCTACGAACTACCCCAATATGTACATGGTACAAAATTTAAACAAAGAAGTGGCTGACAAATGAGGCTGGGCTCTGGCTAAGTCCTTTTTTTTTTTTTAGTTCAAAGTATGACCTAAGATACTTGAAAAAAGAATGAAAGAAACTAGGTAAGTTCAAATTGAACATAATGAGTTCTAAGAATTATAACCTTCTAATTGAAGGTTAATAAATTGATAAAAAAAAAAATAGGTCTTTCAAGCATAACATGTGAACAACCAAAACACATAACATGCTAGTCACATCTACCATTTCAAGTTGCATACATTTAGCATGCCAAAAGCTAACAAGATAAAAAACCAACTTAGTAGAGGAACTTGTAACACCCTTCATGTAGCACCTTATACCTAGTTTAGTCGTCTGATTGGCCTATTATACACGTGGCACAATATGATTGGCCTTTTATACACATGGCATAATTTGATTGGTAGAAATTAAAAATTTAATAGTGTTAGTCAGGCATCTAAAAAAAAGTACTAAATTGGCTTACGATTTTCAAGTTTAGGCACTAGTTAGGTCCAAAAAAAGTTTAGGTAACAAGTAGGTACAAGTTGCCAACTTCGGGTACCTCCGTATATATTAACCCATTGTATAAAGAAAAAGAGTTAATATGTAGTTCACCACTTAAATTTGGCTAAAAGTACCAAATTGGTACCTAAACTTTTTTTTTTTTTTTTGTACGTGGTTGGTACTTGAATTTGTTTTCCATCACTTAGGTTGGTACTTTCACACTAACATCGTTAGTTTGTGATGATGTGACACTGATGACCAATTTTATAGTGACATGTGGCAATCTATCAGTATGCTATGTGGCATACATAAATTAAAAATATTTTAAAAAATATAAAATTAATTTAAAAAATTATAAGTTATTGAGCAAGCTCAAATACCAACTAGATACTTTTTAAACAAGTTCATATACCAATTAGTTATTTTTGGACAAGTTCAGGGGCAAGCTACATTCGAACTCTTAAAAAATTAATGATGTTAAAAATTAAGAAAATGTGTGACAAAATACAAATTCAACTTCCAACTAAGCAAAAAAAAAAAAAAAAAAAAGAATTTAGATATAACTAAATATTTTTAGAGAAATTTAAAAGATAAATTAAGTATTAATCCAAAGGAGAATTATAGTTTATAAGTAAATTTTTATTAAAGAAATTGAAATTGAGATGTACATCAAATTTCAAGACTATCTTTTTAAGGCCTCGTTCTCTATTCCATCAGAGATGGGCTTTTGCACTAAAAAATGCTTTTTCTTTAAAAGCAATAAAGAATAGATAGCAGTGTAAATTTTTTTTTGACTTAAATTAAGTGCTTTTGGCCATATGAAAAAGCAGAAAAAATTAACTTTTCTCAGCCAAAAGTGCTTTTGGCTGTTGTTTTACATTTTTAACTTTACTATTTCTAGTATAAATATTATCCCTTTTTAACCTTTACCTTTTTACCTTTAAATTGTAAATGCTATTATAAAATTTTTAGTATTTATATTTGGTATATAAATATTATCCCTTTTTGAAACTTTAATCCAAATATATGTAATATTTTAATTTGTTAAGTTTATGTTTTCTATGTTATGTTAATATCTAATATGAGTTATATATTCAAAGTACATTTTAAAATAAAATAATACAAATATGTTAAAAGTATTAATTAAAAATAAAAAATAATTTTTAAAATAATACAATTGTGTCAATATCTAATTACAAATATGTAATTATTATATTTAAATATTTAAATATAATTTATATATTCTAATTAAATTTAATAAATAATTAATATTAATTAAGTAGAAATATTTAAAATTAATATTATATATTAAAATATTAAAAATAAGTTATAATAAATTATTTTTATATTATTGCTAAAATATCATAGTATTAATTAATTTGAACATTATTTAAATACATATTTGTTACTTTATAATATCATGTCTAAAATAAACATTTTATTTCTCAAAAGTACTTTTTGACAGCAATACCAAACACTCAAATTTTTAAAAGCGCTTTTAAAAAGCATTGCCAAACTAGCCCTAAATTAGATAAGAGACGATTCAATTAAAATTAAAAATTCCAATAAAACTAAAAGGCCCCAAATCTACAATTAACTGGGTCTAAAATTTTACTCCAATCGATTTGGATTAACTGAGAAGACCAATACCTCTCAGTGAGCGACTAAAAGCCCAAAAGGGTTTATTCCTATATAAATCCATACATAAAACTAGGGTTTTAAGCACTGAAGAAGTTGTTGCTCCTGCGGCCTTTGCATATCGTAGCTAACCTGCAAAGTTTCGACAATGGCTGTCGGGTGCTCATTTTTCTCTCTTTAATCTTTCCCATTATTAATACATATATCTTGTTTCTTTTCCTTTATCTGATGTGTGTGATTTTTGGGTTCTTTCTCTGTGTTGTAATATAGGAAGAACAAGAGGATTTCCAAGGGAAAGAAGGGAGGAAAGAAGAAGGCGTGAGTATTATTTTACAATTTCATTTTAGCTTTAATCACGTTTCGTGTATTTTAGAAAGAGATGTTTGTTGAGTGTTGATTTTTTATTTTTATTTTTATTTTTGGTTGGGTTTTCCTTAGGGCTGATCCATTTGCTAAGAAGGATTGGTATGATATCAAGGCTCCATCAGTTTTTACTACCAGAAATGTTGGGAAGACTCTTGTTGCCCGTACTCAGGGTACCAAGGTGCGTTTTCTTCTTTTAATTTGTTATTTACTTTCACTCTTTTGAAAATGATTGCTTTGTATTGTATATAAGCTTCTTGGATATTTTGAACATGAGTGAAAATTTTGTTTCATTCAGACTCTCCGCGCATTGTATACTTGTTCTATTGTTATGACATTTTTATCTTTCCTGGAAATGATGATAACGGAGTTTAATGTTATGTTGATCGTTCCTGCTATTTGATGTTTTGCTATGTTGTTAATTAAATGAGGAATTCCATCTTTGTGCTGAGGGTTATGTAGTAGGTAATGGTTGTTAAGCTGAAATGTTGAATGGTCATTTCTTTTTCATCTACTAAACTTTTAGAAGCCTAATATGTTACATTATCAATCAAAATGGCATTTGAACACTTGGGAGTTCTAACTCGAAATGTGCTTTTTTACTGACAGATTGCTTCAGAAGGACTCAAGCACCGTGTGTTTGAGGTCTCACTGGCTGATCTTCAAGGAGGCGATGAGGATCATGCTTACAGAAAGATTCGTTTGAGAGCTGAAGATGTTCAAGGAAAAAATGTTTTGACCAACTTTTGGGTATGATAAATATAATTTATCTTTGGTTACTTCATTGTTTCATTGTTGTTTTTGTTTATAAATTAACCAAGTTGCTTTATTTCCCATTTTGAATATCCAGGGAATGAATTTTACAACTGACAAACTGAGGTCGTTGGTGCGTAAATGGCAAACTTTGATTGAAGCTCATGTGGACGTAAAGACAACTGACAGTTACACTTTGAGAATGTTCTGCATCGGGTTCACTAAGAGACGTCCAAACCAGGTTAAAAGGACTTGTTATGCACAGTCCAGCCAGATTAGACAGGTACTGTCCTGTTCTCTGATAAATATTTAAATTTGCAACAGAATTTTTTACTCATATATCTTTATACGCATTGAAACTTCTGCGATCAGTTGTTTATAATGTATTTATGCTTTCTTTGATTGATCAATTCCACGATGACTTCGGTGAAGTTGCTTTGTTTTTCAGATACGCCGAAAAATGAGAGAGATAATGACTGCTCAGGCAACATCCTGTGATTTGAAGGAATTGGTTCAAAAGTTCATTCCCGAGATGATAGGAAAAGAAATTGAAAAGGCAACATCTAGCATCTATCCTTTGCAGAATGTGTTCATTCGCAAAGTCAAAATCTTGAAGGCTCCCAAGTTTGATCTTGGAAAGTTGATGGAGGCATGTTGCTTAAACCCATTCTCTGCCTTATGACTGTATTTTTATAGCTGAATAAGATATCAAAGTATCTCTATAGCATGCCTGATTAGTTTCTCTTCTATTTTTTTTTTCATTCGTTTAGGTTCACGGTGATTACTCTGAAGATGTTGGTGTGAAATTAGAGAGGCCAGCTGATGAGACAATGGCTGAGTCTACTCCAGAAGTTGTTGGAGCTTGAATTTATTACTGCTTTTTCTGCTTTACAGAGTTTTGTTGGTCATTTTTGTTTTTGAAAACTTGAGTAGAGAATTGCTTCATGGTTTTGGTGTTAAAGATGATTTTTCAACTTAATATTGAGTGGACAATCTGTTACACCTTGGACATGTCTATTGGTTTGTAGGATATATACAATTAGTGTTATTGATAAAACTAGTGTTGGATCCTTTTAAAAGTCAAGCTAATTGTTAAAGAATCAGTTGAAATTCTCCAGTAGATGGATTTATGGGTTAGTCTAGCATTGCAATGTGAGTGTTTTTTTTGAAAAGTTTTAAGATTCAGATTAATCTATTTATTTATTTAGTCATTTGAGTGTATTCATGTTTTTAGTTTGATCACTTATTTTAAAAATTTGTTATTTTAGTTGTTAATTTTAATCACTTCTATTAGAAAAGTTATCAATTTTAATTATTTTATGGTTAAATATCTTTGGTTGGTAGATGAAATGTTGACATGGCAATTTTTGGTGTAATAATAAATTTTTTCTTATAACATTTTGTAAATTTGATTTTAATTTTACATATTTAACATATTTAACTTTTAATATTTGCATATTCTTTTTGTCCAGTTAGTTTAAATTTTAAAAATTAATAATTTTAAAAAATAATAATATATTGTTTATTATAAAAAGAAAAATATAAAATATTTAAAATATATTTAAATTTCTTAATCTGAAATGTATGTTTCATAAATTTATGTTTATTTAAAATTTATAATGCAATTATATATCTTTTGATAGTTTTTCAATTTTTGTCGAGTCTTAGTTTTATTGGTATGAATATTGTAACCAATATAGGAGGAAGTGGGTTTGAGTGTGTTAAAACGTATTATCCTCCTATTTATGGGTTGGGGACGAGTTATGGATAGTTTTTAGTTATTATGTCAAAAAGAGTAGACATAATCATAACCTATAATGAGATTATTAATTTTTTTGGTATTTTTATGTTTTTGTATAATAAATAGTATTTTTTCATGTTTTTAAAATTATAAATTTTTAGAATTTGAACTAAATTGACAAAATGTGTAAATATTAAGGGTTAAATTTGTCAAATTCTTTATAGGATTAAATTGATAAAATATGCTATGTTAAGGGCTAGAATTAGGATTAAAGATATTTAACGGTAGAGTGATTAAAATTGACAACTTATCTAATGGGGTAACTAAAATTGATAATTTATTAAACGAGAGTGACTAAAATAACAGAATTTTGAAATGGGTGACCAAAATAGGAATGGGGATAGACTTGGATTACTAGATAGGTAGTTTACCCAAGTACTAAATTGTAAAAGCCTAATTGCTATAGATTTTTAATTAGGAAATGACTTGGGAACTAAGATATCCAAAGGACTAAAATGGTTATTAAACCACTTTTTTCTTAAGGCTAACTGACAGTAATGATGATTTCTATTAAGCTTAGTTAACTACGAGATTATTTTAATCAAACCTAATTAACTTAATTAACTAAGATTAATTAAACTATAAATAGATAAGTTAGTGGCATTTTCATCATCTTTATCATTCTTTACCGTCCACCATGGTTGGAAGCTTGGAAAACCCTTGAAAATTCTTCCAAACAATCGACCACCAATTAGGTAATGAAACTAAGTCCTTTTCTTGTAATTTTTATAAACTTTTTATCATGGAAGCTTGATCTAGCTAGCCCATGTACCAATTTGTAAAACTGTTTTAGAAAGTTGTCACTATTAATTTCTTGAAGATTTAGGTGTGAAATTGATAGATTTTAAGGTTAGATGATGAAAAGGACTAGATTGTAAAGTTAATTTAGCTTAATTGTTGGTTTCTAACATTAGGGACCAAATTGAATAAAATAAAAATATGTTATGAAATTTCGATAGGAATAGGAAGTAGAAAGTCCCTAGTAAATATATATGGAATTAGATTTTGATCCGAAGTTTTAATTGGAAGTTATGTTTGTCCCGAGTTTAGGGACTAAATTGTATAAATTGCAAAATATGTTTGGCTTTGTATTTGAATACAAATTGGATGGAATTTGAGATTGTGTTATTGTTGAATTATTATTCATAGATAAAGAAGGCACAAAGTCATTAAGAGGGAAAAGAAATGTGAGAGTTGACGATGAGGGATGTAAGCTTTTAGTTTGTATTTTTATGATTCGAGATCAGTTTAATTACTGCATATTCATGAAATTTTGCATTGTATAATATTGAGGTGAGTTATCAATGGCTATTTGAATTGAATTGCTATGGTTGAGATTTAATATCAAGACAGGGACTAAATTGAATAGAAAGTTGTATGATTTGATTGATATATGATAATTGGTATAAAATTGAGGTGAAGCATGGTATTTAAATGATGAAACGATGATGTTTTAAGGCCTTAAAAATAGGTCTAGTAGTTTCGGGTAAGTTTACCGGGTTCCGAGTGAAAATAGGAGTTAATCAGGTTTATTAGTAAATTTTTAGTTAGCTTAATTTCATTTAAAAATCGGGAAATAATATTCTAGAAAATAAAAATATTTTTTAGAAAAAGTGAATATTATAGTTTTAAATAATTTTTGGGTAAAATAAATATTTTGGGTCAAATTAGAATTGAAAAATAAATTAAAATGAGGGTTTACTTAAGAGAATTTAAAATATTAATTGCATAGGACCATTTTGCAAAACAAGGGAAATGTTTGAGTGGTTTTATGACAAATTACCCTTATTTTCAAAATTTTGGAGGGAATGATTACTTTGTAAAACAAGGAAATTGTGGGAGTGGCCTGACGGCAATTTCCCCAATTTTTAAAAATCAGGTGGGGTTCTTTAGCTCAAAAACACTGCAATCTCCTCACTTCACACACAATTTTCACCCGATTTCTAAGCATTTTCTCTCATTTTTTATTTTCATTTTCGAAGTCCACATATCAAAGATTAGATCTCATCTTCTATTTTCTCCAAATTCTCTCAAAATTCTCCGAAAAAGATTTCAAAGTTGGGAAAAAACTTATCCGAGTTCTTCAAAGATCTTAATCCAATCTTCAATATTGATGATTCTAGATTGATTGAAGATAATTTCTAAACTCTAAATTTATTTTAAAATTTTTTAATCATTATTTTTGATTTAAATCGATTAAAATGGTTTTTCAAATCTTGATCTCCTCTCTCTTAAACATGAAATTCATCAATGGTGATGTAACAACCCGTTTTTAGTGAAATCGAAACAGTGGTTTCAGAACTACAAATTCGAGGTTGAAACATTTATTTTAATATTATTTTGAGGTCTACAGCATGATAGTACGATTGCATAAAAATTTCGTTAAGAAATTTTATCGTTTGATAACTCAATTTGTGAAAAAGGACTAAATCGCGTAAAATGTAAAAGTTGCGTTCCATAAGCTAAAGGTGTCTAATAGCTATGGAACTTTAAAGTGGAGGTCCTTATGTGGCAATTAGACCATTGTTAATGTTAGTGGGCAGAGATGGACATTAAATAGTTGAATTTTAAGTTAAAATCAAAGGTTAAAAATATAAGTTTATAATTAAAAGATAATACAATATAGTAAACAAAAGAAAAACCTTGCATGTTCATCTTTTCAACCAAAAAATTGAAGGAGAAGAAGCCATGGAAGCTTGAAACTTTTGGCCAACCCTATTTTGCTTGCATGTGAGTATTGTTTGTCCTGTTTTTAATGATTTTTATGTTTTTGAGGTCGTTGTAGCTTAACCTAGCTAGCCTAGGGACTAATTTGCAAAACTGTTAAAGTATGCGAGCTTTTCCATTTCATGATAGATTATGAATGTCTGATGATAGCTAAACAAGTTTTGTAAAGTGATTTTTATTGAAAATGTCAATTAGGGATTAAATTGAGAAATAGGTAAAATCCATGGTGAAATGTGTAAATAAATAAAAAATATGGGCTGTAATAAGCATGGTTAAAATTCAGCTAGCATGGGTTAATATGGAATTTGCATGAGTTTGCATTTTTATGAGATAAGGACTAAATTGTAAAGAAGTAAAATATTTAGGGGTAAAATAGTAATTTTATCAAAATGTGAAATTGGATTGAATTGAATAGAATGATACTTAAAGTAGTTAAATTTGATTATATAGATCAAGAAAAGTAACCTTCGGATTTAAATCGGGGAAAAGACAGTGGTGGATTAATCAATCAATTTCTTCCGTATTAATTCGAGGTAAGTTCGTATGTTTAATAAGATTTATGTTACATGTGTTTAAATGCTTCAATTATATAATTGTAATAATACAACATTGCAGAGATTATTGACGAGGTATCAACAAAGAATAGATCCCATTTGAACCTTAGGAATAGATAGGATACAAATGACATGTTATTAGGGGTTACCATGATTATGTGATTTGGGTGTTGGTCCTGTACGTCCTACCGGTGGTTGAGTTTTCTGGCATGTGTTGTGGTTACTCGACAGCTTGTGTGAACAGCACCGTGTAGCTACGTATTGACTGCTAGCTTGCGTGAGCAGACCTCGTGATAGCTCGAGAGTGAGCATTTATATAAGATATGTGATAGAGGTGGTTTAACCACTTGTATGGCACTTAGTGTGTGAGGTACCCAAGTATCCGATATTATTCCAAATTGTTCAATGGGCGAAGATGATAGTACGAGGATATAAGAGATGATATGGATCAGTTTAGGTACTCGTGATAAGTTTGACAAGTAAGTGATAGTTGGTAAATTCATATGACAAATAAGTGATAGTTGGTAAATCCATATGACAAGTAAGTGATAGTTGATGAATTTATATATGACTCATACGGTTATGATAATGTGTTAATTGTTGGATTGAATGAAGCTTATTTGTATTTACTTATACTTCTTTAATTGTAAATGAATTGGTAAATTGTACTTATTAGCCATACGAGCTTACTAAGCTTCATAGCTTACTTGTTTACTTTTCCATGTTTTATAGTGAATCAGAAGCTTGCTCAAATTGGAAGTCATCGGAGATCTCATCACACTATCCAACCGTTCATTTGGTACTTTTGGACTTTGTGTATTTTGGTTATATGGCGTGTATAGGTCTATTGGCTAATAAAGTGTAACACCCCCTGACACGTACCCGGCGCAGGAGAGTCAAGAGGCATTACCCGACCTTCATATAACTTAATCAAAATTTTACTCCCAAAATTTTATGTCATTTGTTCAATCATAATTTGGATCTCAAGCATCGAATTGAAGAACACATCTAATCACTACATTTACGACCACCTTTGCATAGTATAAGACTTTTATTATTCATATGGTAAAGGAGTGTCATGGTTTAACAAAGCTCAAATAATACACTACAAGGCAAACCATAAAGCCGAACCTCACACAAAGGTGCCTAATGTTAACTTAATTCGTATGATTTCATGAAACATTAACTTCTTATGCAAATTTAAAGCATTAAAACAACTTAACTTCTACTTCTAAAACTCAGGCTACAAAACCATTTTAACTAATCTGCATACAAACTCCATTTCATCCTTATGCACATATCAAATGTTTACATTCATTATCATCCATGTTCACATTCCAACCACACATATGTTTCATACAGCATATATTTTCAAAATATGACATCCGTAAAAATTAGTTCTCACAATGCATACTTAAGCTTCCATTCACATACATCATAATCAAGATTTAAACTGTGTATATATATATAAGCAAAATATTTATGTAAGCCAATTTCGTATGGCCAAACTTATTTACAACATCAAAAGATATTTGTTTAACAATAACAAAATGTCAAGCCTATACATGCCATTATCATAGTTTAGAAACTTAAGATACCGAAGTGAGAGTAGATAGTGTAGACGACTTCGACCCTAAGATTCCCGAAACCGCAGCTGACCAAAGAGATCTATAAAATAGAAGATCACAGGTAACAGAGTAAGCGATTACATGCTTAGTAAGTTTTTGAGTGGCAAAATCATTTAAAGAAAATAACATAGAATATCTAAGCTTGGTTATTTCCTCTTTTGGCTGAATAGAAACATACTATGATAACACTTCTCTCATTCATGTCACAATGGTATACTCAATGTATCCAACTAAATTCAACTTGTAACCGAATAGGCTCATTTCAAGTATCAGATTATACTCATGCTTATAAACATGCATTCTATGCTCAAATGGTTTAACCCTTCTAATCGGAACGCATACACCATGATCGAGTCATAGATATTCGAGTAACTTTTAACAATAATCGGAGCATTCCCATTGAATTTAAAAATCATAATTCATAGGTAATAAAATTTCTGAACAAAAGTAAGATGCATACCTGGCTATCTTACGATAGATAACACATTTGTTAGGGTTGTTCGACATTAAATTTTATAACGCTGGCACAGGTGCCCTTTGGGACCGAACCCAGTTTCAATACTGGCACAAAGCCCTTCGGAACTAGTCCGGTTATACCCTTGGCATGAAAGCCCTTCGAGACTAAGCTCGGATCGATCACTGGCTCGAAAGCCCTTCGAGTCTGAGCTCGGATTGCATCACTGGCTCAAAAGCCCTTTGAGTCTAAGCTCGGATCTAATCCCCCAATTATTATTTATACATTTATAAGTATATGTACCTTATCACATTTGAATCACTAATCGTAAACAATGGGCACAATTCCATTCCAAAATATAACAAAATTCGAAATTCACATGCCACTACCAACAATTTCGTAGATTACCTTTGCCACAACCATATTCAAATATAGCTCTTAAGTCTAAATTTACATATTACACATATGTATTAAGATTTCATCATATCATGAGCTAAAATTTGTTACTCAAGAACTTACCTCAAACTTTTCTGAGTAATTGTGAATCGACTATTCCGCCACTTTCGCTTTCCCTTTATCCAAGATTGTCTCTTTATGCTCTTGAGCTAGAATTAAGAAAATTGGTTTACTAAATAAAATTCTCTAGACTCAAGCATTACTCAAGTACCATTTATATAAATAAATAAATCAAATAGCCGAATCATATACAATTATACATAATCCTAAGGCCGCATATTCGTTTTATGTCTAGCTCACATACTTACACAAAACTCACCTGGCTTATCATACTTCCAAATGCATATTTTCTATACTAAAGTACATATATTTCTAATGAATATCAATCACATTCTAAATTCTACTTTTCCAAATACCAAACAATTAAATATTTATCTCCCCCAACATCTAATTACATTCGATCACTAGGTAAAATATTAACTAAAATGTGAAATAGATCTTTAGCACACTCGGTCACTTAAACACTGACCATAAACCATTATCCAAATATAAATAAATAACATGAAAATCATTTAGCTCATCTCCCAAAATTTTACAAGTAATAATCGGTTCTTCAATTAAGGGTCATTCGAAAATCATTAACAACTTTATAAACCATTGACCTTAACTTGATATTCCCTCATACATTTTATTAAAGGGTCGTTAAACGATCGTATAAGCATAGATTGAAAGTTGGGGCATTATAACTTAATTATTTTAACTAAACATTTATAAAGCACAACATTAGCCGAATGCATGAGTCTATTAAGTCAACAAAACTCAAATTCGTTACTAATTTCATGGTCATCTTCCATCTAACATGAAATAAACCACCAAAGCACTCAACTAAACAAAATCCATTTCTATCCTCAACTTATTCGATCAATTATTCAACCCATAATCACTTTCTACATTCGACCATGAAAATATACTAATTTAACAACTCTTAATACATCATTTTAATCACTAAGTCTTCATTAATCAAATTTCATCAAGCATTACCTAAATTCATACTCCCAACCCATGACCGAATGTATAACATGACTATTTCAAAGGATAGACTCATGGGCAATAGATAGAATTAAGCAAGAAGCTCAAAATCACAATTTTTTCAACAAAAATAACATGATCTCATACCTTAATCTAGCATGAGGAGGTGCCAAATGCTTTAAGCTCATTTTCTCTCTTCCTTTACTAAGTTTCGGCTAAAAGATGAAACAAAGATGAACTATCTTTGTTTTTGTCACCCTATTTTCATTTTATTTAACTTTAATTCATAAAATAAAGCTTTATGACATCATTCTAACATAAAATGTATATTTTATCCACCTAATATCATCATGGCCGGCACCAAGATTAAAAATGGGGAATTTGACATGCAAATCCCCATATTTTAATCCATGAATTATTTGGCCTCTTTAATTAGCCTTACACATTTTTAAGATTTCTCACCTAAATTCCTTATTCAAGAAACACATTCAATTTGTCAAGCATCAAAGCATTTGAATTTATCCATGCATGATCGCATACTTTAGGTCATAAAATAATATATTCAAACATCTAAATGACTCGGTTTAGCGGTCCTGAAACTGCTTCCCGGCTATGGCTGAAATTGGGTTGTCACAATTCTCCCCCCTTTAGGGATTTTCGTCCCTGGAAATCTTACCAGAAAATAGGTTTGGGTATCGTTCTTTCATAGCATTCTCGGGTTCCCAAGTTGCTTCCTCGATCCCGTGCTTGAGCCATAGTACTTTTACTAACGGAACCTTTTTATTTCGCAATTCTTTAATTTCTCGAGCTAAAATACAGATAAGTTCTTCTTCATAACTTAAATCAGGCTGAATTTCAATCTCCGACGAATTGATCACATGTGAAGGATCGGATCTATAAAAACGAAGCATCGATACATGGAAAACATTGTGGATCTTTTCAAGTTCAAGAGGCAAAATCAATCTATAAGCAACCGGCCCAATCCGTTTTGATATCTCATACGGTCCAATGAATCTCAGACTCAACTTGCCTTTACGGCCAAAACGGAGTATCTTTTTCCACGGTGAAACTTTCAGAAACACTTTATCACCGACCTGAAACTCGATATTTTTACGTTTCTGATCCGCGTATGATTTCTGACGATCGAATGCTGCTTTCAAATGGTCACGAATCGCTTTCACTTTCTGCTCTGCTTCTTTGATTAAATCAACTCCGAGGATCTTACTTTCACTAAGTTCGGTCCAAAACAGAGGTGTACGGCATTTACGACCGTAGAGAGCTTCGTAAGGCGCCATCTGAATACTCGTCTGAAAGCTGTTATTATACGCGAATTCAACCAAGGGTAAATAGTTTTCCCACGAGTCGCTAAACTCGAGAATGCAACATCTCAACATGTCCTCGAGTATCTGAATAACCCGTTCAGATTGACCGTCTTTCTGCGGATGGAAAGCGGTGCTGAAATGAAGTTTAGTTCCCAAGGCCTCGTGCAATTTCTTCCAAAATCGCGAAGTAGAGCGAGGATCTCGGTCTGATATAATAGAGGTTGGCACTCCGTGCAATCGTACAATTTGGGAGACATATAGTTCTGCTAACTTATCGAGTGAAAAATCTATACGAACCGGGATGAAATGAGCTGATTTTGTTAGTCTGTCCACAATAACCCAAATGGAGTCTTTCTTGCTCGGCGTTAGCGGTAAACCCGACACAAAGTCCATTGTAACGCGATCCCACTTCCACTCGGGTATCAAAATCGGTTGAAGTAATCTCGACGGCACCTGATGTTCCGCTTTCACTTGTTGACATACTAGGCACTTAGATACGAAATTAGAGATGTCTCGTTTCATGCCGTGCCACCAATATTGTCGTTTCAAATCATTATACATTTTCGTACTACCCGGATGAACTGACATTCGGCTATTATGGGATTCATTCAAAATCGTCGAAACTAGTTCAAACTTTTGCGGAACACACAATCGGTCCCTAAATCTCAAACAATCATTACCGTCGACCCGAAACTCTGAATTCACATTTGAATCACACTGAACTCGTTTAGCAACTAAATCGTCATCGACTTTCTGAGCTTCACAAATCTGTCGAAGTAACACGGGTCTTGCTTCCAATTCAGCAATCAACACATCATTTGTCGACAATTTTAATCTCACGTTCAAAGCTCGCATAGAAAATAGGGATTTTCGGCTAAGAGCGTCTGCAACTACATTAGCTTTTCGTGGGTGATAATTAATAATAAATTCGTAGTCTTTTAGCAATTCTAGCCACCGCCTTTGCCTCAAATTTAAATCCCTTTGCGTCATCAGATACTTGAGACTTTTGTGATCGGAGAAGATGTGACATTTCTCACCAAACAGATAATGTCACCAGATTTTCAGAGCGAATACAATAGCGGCCAATTCAAGATCATGGGTCAGATAATTTCGCTCGTGGGGCTTCAACTGCCTTGAAGCGTAAGCGACAACCCGACCTTCTTGCATCAAAACGCAGCCTAAACCGTTCAAGGATGCATCACTATAAACTACAAATTCTTTGCCGGATTCTGGCTGAACTAATACTGGAGCTTCCGTCAAAAGAGTTTTCAACTGGTCGAAACTTTGTTGACATTTATCAGCCCACTCGAACTTGACATCTTTTTGTAGCAGTCTTGTCAAAGGCACTGCAATCATCGAGAAACCCTTGACAAACCTTCGATAATAACCGGCAAGTCCTAGTAAGCTTCTAACTTCGGAAATATTGCTAGGAGGTTTCCAGTCGAGAATAGCTGAAATTTTGTTCGGATCGACTCTAATGCCTGAAGCAGACACTATATGTCCCAAGAAACCGACCTCACGCAACCAGAATTCGCACTTACTGAACTTCACATATAGTTGATTATCTCATAAAGTCTGAAGTACAAGTCTCAAATGCTCGGCATGCTCAATCTCATCACGAGAGTAAATCAAAATATCATCAATGAACACTACTACAAAACGGTCCAAGAACGGCCTGAACACACGATTCATCAAATCCATGAAAACCGCAAGGGCATTAGTGAGCCTAAACGGCATCACTAAAAATTCGTAGTGTCCGTACCTCGTTCTGAATGCTGTCTTCGGTACGTCGGACTCTCTAACTCTCAACTGATAGTAGCCGGATCGCAGGTCAATCTTCGAAAATACCGAAGCTCCCTTCAACTGATCGAACAGATCATCAATGCACGGTAACGGATATTTATTCTTTATCGTCACTTTATTCAATTGACGATAGTCGATGCACATTCTCATCGTTCCGTCTTTCTTTTTCACAAATAAAACCGGTGCACCCCAGGGTAAGAAACTCGGTCGCGCGAAGCCTCTGTCTGTCAACTCTTGCAGCTGAGATTTCAATTCTTTTAACTCGGTAGGTGCCATACGATACGGGGCAATCGAAATCGGCGTCGTACCCGGAATCAACTCTATACCGAACTCAACCTCTCTAACTGGTGGCAATCCCGGCAATTCCTCAGGAAACATGTCTGGATACTCTCTAACCACAGGTACAATCTCGAGTTCTCGTTCTGATACTTTATCGTCTAACACATAAGCCAGATACGCTTCATAGCCCTTTCTCACATATCTCTGAGCTGACATGGTCGTAATTACGGCAGGTAGCCCGTTTAGATCAATGGACTCAATTCGGATTATTTCATTATTCGAACATCGCAAATCAATAGTTTTTCGCTTGCAATTCACTATCGCGTCATGAACGGTGAACCAATCCATTCCGAGAATAATGTCAAATTCATCAAATGGTAGAAGCATCAAGTCGGCCGGGAAACAGAAATCTCGAACCATTAGGGGACATTTCTTGCATACTTTATTAACCAGAACACAACGACCCAAAGGGTTTGACACTCGAATTACGAATTCAGTAGACTCAACAGGAAGAGTCTTACTGGAGGCTAAAGTTTCACACACATATGAATGGGTTGAACCAGGATCAATCAAAGTAATAACATCAGTGTTAAAGAGTGTAAAGTACCGGTAATAACATCCGGAGAGGAAGCCTCCTCACGGGCACGAATAGCATACGCTCTAGCAGGTGTTAGAGCCTCGGATCTAATCGCAGTGTCTCTAGTCCCTCTCTGACTGCCACTAACATTACCACCCCGCCGCAGTGGTCTACCCCGTGCAGTCGTACCACTAGCTTTCTGACTCGGATCAGGAGTGCGCTCATCAACTTTCGGATAGTCTTTAATAAAATGATCGGCAGATCCACATCTGAAGCAAGAACGGTCACGATGTCTACAGCTCCCCGGGTGCCATTTACCACAGTGTTTACATTCAGATCTGTCTCGACGCTCATTGTCCACACTAGCAACCGAAGTAGCTCGCGAACTCACTGGAGGTCGATGATGCTCACGTCTAGAAAAACCCGATGTATATCTAAATCGGCTCGAGTCATCTCTAGTCTTTTTAGACGATGGCTGTACAGATTTTCCCGCAGATCTCTTACGGAACTCTCTAGCTCCATCCTCAGCTTTTCTTTTCTCATTACCGAGCTCTTCGGCTTTGCAAGCTCGCTTGACTAACACGACAAACTCCTTAATTTCCAGAATTCCCACCAGTAGTCTAATATCTTCGTTTAATCCATCCTCAAAACGCTTACACATAATAGCCTCGAAGGATACACATTCTGGAGCATATCGGCTGAGCCGCACGAATTCTCTCTCATACTCGGTTACTGACATCTGACCTTGTTTAAGCTCAAGAAATTCCTTCTGTTTTTGATCGATGAATCTCTGATTGATATATTTCTTACGAAACTCGGTTTGGAAAAACTCCCAGGTGACCCGTTCTTTCGGGACGACAGAGACCAGAGTGTTCCACCAGTGATATGCGGAGTCACGCAACAGAGATATCGCACATTTCAAATATTCTTCGGGAGTACAAGATAGCTCATCGAATACTCAGATGGTGTTATCGAGCCAAAACTCGGCCCGCTCGGCGTCGTCACTGGGGGTAGCCCGGAACTCTTCAGCCCCATATTTTCTAATTTTGTCGACTGGAAACCTACTCGATCTCACTGGATCGGTCACAGGCGGGGTCATGCAGGTCGGAAGTGGAGTATTCAGGGGCAGAGGTTGCGGAACAGCTGGATTTGATCTGATGAATTGAGCGAACTAGTCGCTCATCATCGCATAAAAGGCTTGTCTAGTGTCATCATCTTGATGGCTGATATTCGGCTGAGAGTCAGGCGGTGCTGTCCCTTGCGCGGGAGCAGGCGCTACGCTCTCAACATCGTTAGCTACAGCTCGATCGGGCTCGGGATCCATTTCTATATCAAAAATCACATTTCAGATGTCAGAAGTCATTACACTATCACATTAACATAAAATGGCATGTATAGCTAGACTCATACTTACTAGGTGGTCTGAGAATCGACTAAACCGTAGCTTTGATACCAATTAAAATGTAACACCCCCTGACACGTACCCGGCGCAGGAGAGTCAAGAGGCATTACCCGACCTTCATATAACTTAATCAAAATTTTACTCGCAAAATTTTATGTCATTTGTTCAATCATAATTTGGATCTCAAGCATCGAATTGAAGAACACATCTAATCACTACATTTACGACCACCTTTGCATAGTATAAGACTTTTATTATTCATATGGTAAAGGAGTGTCAAGGTTTAACAAAGCTCAAACAATACACTACAAGGCCAACCATAAAGCCGAACCTCACACAAAGGTGCCTAATGTTAACTCAATTCGTATGATTTCATGAAACATTAACTTCTTATGCAAATTTAAAGCATCAAAACAACTTAACTTCTACTTCTAAAACTCAGGCTACAAAACCATTTTAACTAATCTGCACACAAACTCCATTTCATCCTTATGCACATATCAAATGGTTACATTCATTATCATCCATGTTCACATTCCAACCACACATATGTTTCATACATCATATATTTTCAAAATATGACATCCGTAAAAATTAGTTCTTACAATGCATACTTAAGCTTCCATTCACATACATCATAATCAAGATTTAAACTGTGTATATATATATATAAGCAAAATATTTATGTAAGCCAATTTCGTATGGCCAAACTTATTTACAACATCAAAAGATATTTGTTTAATAATAACAAAATGTTAAGCCTATACATGCCATTATCGTAGTTTAGAAACTTAAGATACCGAAGTGAGAGTAGATAGTGTAGACGACTTCGACCCTAAGATTCCCGAAACCGCAGCTGACCAAAGAGATCTATAAAATAGAAGATCACAGGTAACAGAGTAAGCGATTACATGCTTGGTAAGTTTTTGAGTGGCAAAATCATTTAAAGAAAATAACATAGAATATCTAAGCTTGGTTATTTCCTCTTTTGGCCGAATAGAAACATATTATGATAACACTTCTCTCATTCATGTCACAATGGTATACTCAATGTATCCGACTAAATTCAACTTGTAACCGAATAGGCTCATTTCAAGTATCAGATTATACTCGTACTTATAAACATACGTTCTATGCTCAAATGGTTTAACCCTTCTAATCGGAACGCATACACCATGATCGAGTCATAGATATTCGAGTAACTTTTAACAATAATCGGAGCATTCCCATTGAATTTAAAAAATCATAATTCATATGTAATAAAATTTCTGAACAAAAGTAAGATGCATACCTGGCTATCTTACGATAGATAACACATTTGTTAGGGTTGTTCGACATTAAATTTTATAACGCTGGCACGGGTGCCCTTCGGGACTGAACCCGGTTTCAATACTGGCACAAAGCCCTTCGGAACTAGTCCGGTTATACCCTTGGCATGAAAGCCCTTCGAGACTAAGCTCGGATCGATCACTGGCTCGAAAGCCCTTCGTGTCTGAGCTCGGATTGCATCACTGGCTCAAAAGCCCTTCGAGTCTAAACTCGGATCTAACCCCCAATTATTATTTATACATTTATAAGTATATGTACCTTATCACATTTGAATCACTAATCGTAAACAATGGGCACAATTCCATTCCAAAATATAACAAAATTCGAAATTCACATGCCACTACCAACAATTTCGTAGATTACCTTTGCCACAACCATATTCAAATATAGCTCTTAAGTCTAAATTTACATATTACACATATGTATTAAGATTTCATCATATCATGAGCTAAAATTTGTTACTCAAGAACTTACCTCAAACTTTTCTGAGTAATTGTGAATCGACTATTCCGCCACTTTCGCTTTCCCTTTATCCGAGATTGTCTCTTTATGCTCTTGAGCTAGAATTAAGAAAATTGGTTTACTAAATAAAATTCTCTAGACTCAAGTATTACTCAAGCACCATTTATATAAATAAATCAAATAGCTGAATCATATACAATTATACATAATCCTAAGGCCGCATATTCGTTTTATGTCTAGCTCACATACTTACACAAAACTCACTTAGCTTATCATACTTCCTAATGCATATTTTCTATACTAAAGTACATATATTTCTAATAAATATCAATCACATTCTAAATTCTACTTTTCCGAATACCAAACAATTAAATATTTATCTCCCCCAACATCTAATTACATTCGGTCACTAGGTAAAATATTAACTAAAATGTGAAATAGATCTTTAGCATACTCGGCCACTTAAACACTAACCATAAACCATTGTCCAAATATAAATAAATAACATGAAAATCATTTAGCTCATCTCCCAAAATTTTACAAGTAATAATCGGTTCTTCAATTAAAGGTCATTCGAAAATCATTAACAACTTTATAAACCATTGACCTTAACTTGATATTCCCTCATACATTTTATTAAAGGGTCGTTAAATGATCGTATAAGCATAGATTGAAAGTTGGGGCATTATAACTTAATTATTTTAACTAAACCTTTATAAAGCACAACATTAGCCGAATGCTTGAGTCTATTAAGTCAACAAAACTCAAATTCGTTACTAATTTCATGGTCATCTTCCATCTAACATGAAATAAACCACCAAAGCACTCAACTAAACAAAATCCATTTCTATCCTCAACTTATTCGATCAATTATTCAACCCATAATCACTTTCTACATTCGACCATGAAAATATACTAATTTAACAACTCTTAATACATCATTTTAATCACTAAGTCTTCATTAATCAAATTTCATCAAGCATTACCTAAATTCATACTCCCAACCCATGACCGAATGTATAAAATGACTATTTCAAAGAATAGACTCATAGGCAATAGATAGAATTAAGCAAGAAGCTCAAAATCACAATTTTTTGAACAAAAATAACATGATCTCATACCTTAATCTAGCATGGGGAGGTGCCGAATGCTTTCAGCTCATTTTCTCTCTTCCTTTACTAAGTTTCGGTTAAAAGATGAAACAAAGATGAACTATCTTTGTTTTTGTCACCCTATTTTCATTTTATTTAACTTTAATTCATAAAATAAAGCTTTATGACATCATTCTAACATAAAATGTATATTTTATGCACCTAATATCATCATGGCCGGCACCAAGATTAAAAATGGGGAATTTGACATGCAAATCCCCATATTTTAATCAATGAATTATTTGGCCTCTTTAATTAGCCTTACACATTTTCAAAATTTCTCACCTAAATCCCTTATTCAAGAAACACATTCAATTTGTCAAGCATCAAAGCATTTGAATTTATCCATTCATGATCACATACTTTAGGTCATAAAATAATATATTCAAACATCTAAATGACTCGGTTTAGCGGTCCCGAAATCGCTTCCCGACTATGGCTGAAATTGGGTTGTCACATGAAGCCTATATGTTTTGAGTTGTAATTAGCCATGTAATTTGGATTGATTTGGCATATATGTTGGTATATATATTTAAGTGATTGAACTTATCTAGTATGATCTATAATTGCCTTGAGTATGCTTGATGATGGTCTTGAAAATTTCCTTGTTTGTGAATTGGTATCTATTGGATGAATTGGTGAATTGGTTTACATGTTATGTTTTGAGCATTCAGATGCATATAGGTAAGTGACTTTTTAGGTAACCTTTGAATCAAATTTGGTATGTGTTTAAGTGAGCAAATGTATGTGCTTATAAATATCTTATTATGTACATGGATATTGCTTGTTTAGGCTTGATTGTGGATTGGTTTGAATGTATATTTTGGTTGGTTTGAGTGCCTATTTTGGTTGTGTTTATTTGCTTTTGAAATGTGTAGGTTGGCACCAAAATTGGGTGAGAAATGTGGCTTGGAACCTAGCCTATTTTCGTCCACACAGGCAGAGACACGGGCGTGTGTCTCAGCTATGTGTGGCACACAGTCAGGTGACACGGCCGTGTGTCCCTTGTAGTTTTAAATGAAAGCAAGTTAGTGAGTTACACAGGCTAGTCACACGAGCGTGTGGTTGGTCGTGTAACATAAGTCAGAGAGTTACACGGGGTAGGACACAGTCTGGGACACGGCCATGTGATCCTATTTCGAATGTCCACACAGCCTATGACATGGGCGTGTCTTTTGGCCGCGTGAGACACACAGCCTAGCCACATGGGGGTGTGTCCCCTACATTTGAAAATTTTCAATATTTTCCCAAAATTTCTATAAGTTCTTAATTTAATTTCGAATTACATTTAATGATCGTTTTGAGCCTCGAGGGCTCGTAATAGAGATTATATGATTAAGATTGATTAGTTTTTGTTTAGAATGAGAAATGAATCTGAAATGTATGATTAATTATGTGATAAGTTCGGTAATACTCCGTAACCCTATTCCAGCAACGGATACGGGTTAGGGGTGTTACATGTGAATTCATGGTTTTGAGTTGGAATCCAAGTTTAAATGGATATCTAAGCTCAAATCTTGTTTATTAAGAGGTTTTTAATCAGAAAACAAAATATTAAAGTCATTTGCTTGATCAATTTTGACAAATCCATTTTTAACTAAGAACATGAGTTGATTTTCCAGAAAATTATGGAATGATTTGTGATAGCAAGATAAATTCGTATTTTTAATATATTTATTTTTGGCTAATTATTGAATAAAGTACTATTAAATTTCGTCTTTTCTTATCAGGAATAAAGTTGGTGTGTTGAATTCAAACTCTTACAAAAGAGGATTAAATTGGAACAAAAAGGCAAAGAGGAGGGCATGATTGAAAGATTGAAGATTTAAAGTTGATTGGATAAAGATTGAAGAATTTTTTATATTGTTCTATAATTAATTTGAATTTAATCTCTAGTTTATATTTGATTTTTAAATTTTTGATTTATTTAGTGATAATATTTAAGAAAAATCTAACTAAATTTTAGCACTAGAAGTGTGTACAATTACCTAATGGTTATAGCCAATTAAACACACACTTTGGCCTTTGCCATTTAATAAATTCCTTTTATTTTTTCCTCTTGCGTCACTTTTCATTATGCCATTTCAACTATTTTTCTTTTACTTTCAACTTTTTGGCTATTTGCCTTTCAAGACCTTTCTCTTTCCACTTTCCATAATTCTATTTAAATCATTTATTTTCAAGCATTATTCTTTTCATGATTAACTAATCCTTTTTTAGCCTTAGCCCTGTTATCATTTTGACAAAGTAATCGTGAGATATGAACAAACAATAAATACTTTGAAATTTGATATTTGCTATCTTTTCAATATATGGGATAGTACAAATTTGTCCCTTAAAGTTGATTGATTTTAATTCAAAAAATAGGTGGAGGGTTGGAACCGTTTGGCGTACGGTTGGGAAGTTGACTCGGCCGTGCTATATTCAAAATCCCGTGAACAAATTGGTTTGTTCAATTGGAAAAACCTAGTTGGATTCTATCAAGGGAGATAGTGATTAGATTTAAACAACTCACACAGTTGAGGCCGTTAATTCGAGTTTGGCTTTTTAGATTGCAAGGCTATAGATGTTTTAAATTACGGATACGTACCACGTGGTTAGAAATTCGACAATGGTTGATTTGCAGGTCATACCGGGATCGATTACGAGAGGAATAGTTGGCGGTTTGAGGCATCCTCGATTGCTATAACCAACTTATCGCTTGGAAAGGAAAATCTATTTCAAGGATCGATTCAGGTTTGGAGTACACTGAGGCTAAGGCTAAGCTTGAAAATATTTTATTTACCAATTTACTATATTTGCTTAAATTTATTTTTACAATTTCGAATATGTTTTTATTTTATTTTATTACATTGTATATTTCTTTATTTTATTATCTTTATCAATTTAAACCCCCAATTTTTATTTTTTTCAGCATTGCTATGCATAGGTTGTAGGCACAACTGTGACCGCGATAGCGATTCTGGTCTTGGAAAATGATGCAAGTGTCAAGGCCCAAAATAAGGCTCATGAACGTGATGAGCTCAAATTTCTTCAAGGCCCAATAATAAGGTTGAAGGCCAAGCAAATCCAAGCAAGATTGAGCGAGACCATCCAATGCTTCGTTACCAAGGCCCTAGACGTGTACACAATCGAAAAAGAAAATCAAGATTCAATTTCTTGTTTTCAAGAAAATCAAGAAACCGAATCTTGGTCCAATTTTACTGTTTTGGACAATTTCAAGAATCAAGAAAATCAAGATTTTAAATCTTAGAAATCTTGGTCCAAGAAATCGAATCTTGCAGCCAAGGCCCATTGGATTTCATTTAGGAGCTTGAACAAGCCAATTTCGAGAGTAAACAAATCACAAGACCAAGTTCTTGAAAAAATGGTCCATTAAGATGTCTACAAGTCCATTCTAAAGTTTGGAAAGTAATTTAATTCAATATAAGCCCAAATTATCAAAATGGCCCAAATTGTAAAATATTTAAACTATAGGTCCAATTTTATTTTAATAGGTGGATCATCATGTAAGAATTCAGCCCAAAGAGCCCATTTAATTCCTTTGGTTGAATTCTCATAAAAGTCCACACTTAGAATTATTTTCTTTGATAAGTTGTCATGTTAAGTATTCTATTAGGGTAAAGAAAATTTATTTTGGAGGCCTATAAGTAGCATCGACATTCACTTTTATACACACACAATTGATTTATGCTTTTTTTTTTGAGTTAATAATAATTCTTTTTGAGTTTTTCTTTAAGAATTGCTCTTCAGTTTTTCTTTTAGAAGTTGTTTTAACAATCTTTCAGGTTGTGGGAATCATCTTCAAGCTTTTTCTTGCCAAGATCTCTTTCTTGGAGGGGGAATTAGAACTATTGAAAGGAGTTATGGATTCTTAATGTTTCCAAGGCTTCTTAGGACATCATCTTCTCTTTTCTATCCTTAATTTATCATTTCTTGCTTATTTAAGTTAGTTCTTGCTATTTTGGCTTACTGATTTTATTGATTTTCATTCTAGGTTAAAGTTGCTTCAAGAAAGACGTTCTCCTACCTTATTCTATGAAGAAACACATCAAAATTAGGAGTTCTAATCTTTTCTTGTTGTTTCAAGCATTCTTGCACAAAACAGTTTGATTTTGTTTTTAAAATCACTTCTAACAAATCTGTTTGTGTTTTATTTTTCCAGATCTAGTGGGGGCATTTTCTTGAGGTCCAAGGACGGTTTCTTTCCATCCAAGAAACCCTAACTCGTTCTCTTTTGGATTCTTTACCAGCCGGTTCATCTTTCTTTTGTTTTAATTTTGTTTGACTCTTTTTTGTGACAACTAATCTATTTTTGTTGTTTCTTGTTTCAATTTACGTTTGTTTAGATATCTAGGATAAATCTGCAACTTTGACAAATTTTATAATCCACTTCCGCATTCATCCACATTATTTTTTTTAAAAAAAAGACAAAATTAGATAGCCAGTCCCTGTGGATTCGACCCTACTACTCTATATTGCTATTTAGTGTTATCTTGTCATAGGAATTTATATTTGGTTGTTTTGATGCCCATCAGTTTGTTTGATGAAATTGATGCTTAGGTTTTGCTTTGCTAGATTAGAAATAATGTTTAGAAATGGTTTTTGGTGCAGAGAAGGTCATTTAGAGGCTGAAATTTGTGTTTCAGCTATACCGTGAGTTTTTGGTAAGGTAGATTGGAAAAGCATTTTAGATCCGCGTAGTTCATGATTTTTTGATTTTTTTTTTGGTTAATGATAGCTTGTAACATGTATTTTATCTTTGTTTAAGCTTTACAATGAGGAGAGGCCATTGTTAATCAGAATTGAGGTCCAAACATAGCTACTTAATACACTTTGCCTTGAAAAGCAAAGTGTGAAGGTGGGTGGTTTTTAAGGGCAATTGGCCTATTTACATTCTAAATTGAGGTTTTGAATTGTGTTTTTAATGATTCAATTGTATCTCAAATGGTTTAGATTATTAAAATTGATTTTAATTTTATATAAGCATATGTGTAAATAATTTATGGAAATTGCGAATTGTGTGTTTGGGTATGATTGATTTGAATTGTATTGAATAATAATTGGAGCATGGATTAGTGTATATTAGAGTATTTGATGATGGTTTAATGACTGGTTTTAAATCCATGGACAAAGACACTTATTGTGCTTATATATGTTGGTACTAAAATTGTTAAGTGACTTGATTTAAATTGAATTTTTATATCATGAATTAAGTGCTTAAAAATAAGTTTTTATGCCCTGTATGATTGGTTATATTGGCAATAGTGTCTGGTGGATCCATTGGATATAGATGGCATGCTATAGGATTGGTGAGTACTCACTACTATGTGTTATTTGTGAGCATATGGCTCTAGGAGTATTGATTTTGTTGGAGTGGATAAGGGAGTGTTGAGCCTTTTTCTTCACTTAATTATTGGCGATTTCGAGGCGATATAAGGGAGTGTGTGGCTACACCCCACTGAACCGGAGTATTATATTCGATATTTGGGAGATCAGAGATCGATTTATCCAATGCATGATCATATGTTTATATTTTTCCATGGATGTCATTTGCTAATATAAGTGTTTGTTTGTTAATTAAATTATGTTTCCATATGCCATAATAAATGTGATTTTTACTCGTGGGATAACATATGGAATTATGATGTTATGATGTTGCATTGTTGCTGGAAATTTCAATCAATTGAATGCTATAATTGAGCTTGAAAATATAATTGAAACTATGATTCATATACTCAAAATTGGATACATGATTTGCCTTAGTTTAAGTATGTTTTTGACATGATTTACTTATTGAATTTATGGCCACTCACTGAGTTTTTTCAGCTCACACCCTCACTGCTTTATGTAGAGTTTGTTTTTCTGGCTTTGGGGAGTTGAGGAGCAAGGGCAAGGCTGGTCCAATTTTAAGGCTATTTGGTAGTATAGACTAAAGACTCTTCTTTAGAAACATTAGAGGGCATTGTCGCACTCAATTGAGACAATTTGATATACTTGTAATGGTGATTTGAGACTTTTATTTGGATTTTAGTTGTGAGATGTTATACTTGTTTTTTTAATGATTGTTTTTATGGTTAAATGTTGTGTGGATTATGGTATGTTGCTAAGTGATATCATGGTGATTGAAAACATGGTGTTTGAAGCATGAATTTTTCACTAATACATTTTAATTGTAGCTTGTCAAGGAGTGGATAGCTTTGTGGCTAAGGTAAGTCCATTGTATGATTTAATTATTGTTTGTTAAGCATGATTTTGAATGTTTAAATTATGAATACATGTTGTTTATTAGTTGTAATTAGATTAATTAAAATTGTATATATATGATTAAAGTAATAAAACTTAGCTTATATAGCCTTAATTAGTAAATGGATTAAGGAAAAATGGTTAATTAAAATGAATTTTAGGGGTTTCCCAAAATTGATTAAAAGAAAGTTGTTAATCATTTAGAATTAAAATCGGGATCGTTTAATTTTAAGTGATAAAATGACTAAAATACCCTTAGGGTTAAATCCTTAAAAATATTTTTAAAATGGTTCACAATCACTTCCATAATAAGATTAGACAATTATTAGTTAGAATTGAGGTGTTATAAGGTTGGGGTGTGTTTTGGGGTGGTTTTGTACTGCAGAGTCACTTTGGTGGCTAATATTTCGCTTCGAATTTGGGTTGGTCTATTCCAGTCGGGTTTGGGGTGTCACAAAATTTATAGTGAATAAAAATAAGATAAAGTATGTGTAACACCCCTTACCCGTATTTGACGCCGGGACAGGGTACGAGGCGTTGCCGGACGACAACACAACCAACCGTACATTATCGAGCTATAAACTTCACTCTGATTTTAAACTTTTCAACTCCCACTTTAAAGTCCCTTATATGGGCCTACAGGGCCCAAAACATACTGTAGGAATGATTCGAGACTAAGCTGAGATCTTTGGAACACCTATAAAATTTTTCTTCAAAATAGTGTCACACGTCGGTGTGACTTGGGACACACCCGTGTGGGCAGGCCGTGTGGTCACACACGCCCGTGTCCCAGCCCGTGTAAAAAGCACCGAGCATTCTGTTTATGGCGTCAGCATATCCTTAAGGGCACAGGGCCAAGTCACACGCCCGTGGACACAGTTGAGACACACGGCCATGTCTCTGCCCGTGTGGCCAACCCTTAGGCTATTTTCCAAGTTATTTTCCACCCTAACACGTCCGTACTTGGTTATAACTTTAATGTCACTTTCCATGACATAACAAGGCTATCTAAAGCATACATCCTCTACTTAAAAAGTCATAGTATACCATTTATTCAACCATGAATTGAACTTTTCGCAATTTATAACATAACAAATTTATTAGCCGTATATAATGGCATTATACAGCAGTAACTCCAACTATCGTAGGTCAATATTTTAGACTAACTCATGACCATATGTACCCATGACTTAGTTTCCTATACATGCCATACTCTTAAATATTAGAAAATCATCGATACCTAAAGTGTACGATCGATAGTGTGATAGATTCTCCAGCGGCTTCCAACCTGAGCTAACCTGAATACCATACAAGCACCAAAGATAATGAAGTAAGCATTAAGCTTAGTAAGTTCGTATGTAAATAACAATAATAATATTTAGCAAGTTATTAGCTTGCTTCTAACAAACCTCATGGCATGATTTAAAATGATATCATCATTTCTATACAATTTTCGTTATTCACCCATGCTCATTTCAAGTAGTTTACCCAAGTTATAGTCACTAAATTATTTTTATCTGGAGCTTAAGAACTCAAAATTTAGATCTGATAATTTTTCTTGAAACTAGACTCACATATCTATTTACCATAAAATTTCCAGAATTTTTGATTCAGCCAATCGATACAGTTTAATCATTAAAGTCTCCCCTATTTTGCCATCCAATAGTTACAACCTCTCTTCACTAAAAATTTATTATCTCATCGTACAGAACTCAGATAAAGTTCTTGTTTGTTTATTTTGAAACTAGACTCATTAAGGAATCTGCATATAAACTATAAGCTATAATTTTTTTTACAATTTTTAATGATTTTCCAAAGTTGGAACAGGGGATTTCTGACACCATTCTAACCCTGTCTCACTATAATTAAATATCTTATAATATACAATTCATTTGCTCACAATGTTTCTTTTATGTAAAAATAGACTGATTGAGATTTAATTTCATATCTCATTCAGCATCTAATTCATTTTCTACCATTTTTGGTGATTTTTCAAAATCACGTAACTGCTACTGTTTCAACTGTTTTATTGAAAATTTACTCTTCCATGTTTTCCTTGTATAACTTCCAATATATTCACATATCACCCGCATATTCAATATTAGCCATTCCAAGGGATAATCATCATCAATATATATATGTATATTTACAAGTATCTATAATAGCATTCACACCATATCAACCTTACCACAAGTCCAATTACATACACATATACCCAAATTTACATGCATCCATGCATCACATTTACACCTTACCAATATCCTCATGCATATCATGCACATTTCTCACACATATACATGCTCACACCCTTGTACCTATACAACACATGATCACCCTTAGCATCTCTTAGCAAGGTTTCCCAATGAACACTCCGTAATTGAGGCCAATGCTCGGTGGTTTTCAGCTCATAGCTCCACCAACACATAACTCGACTCTTATGTACACATGGTGAAGTTCACCTTATCACCCATGTAACCTAGCCATTAAGTCCCGTAACTATCGTGTACACATGGTGAAGTTCACTTTATCACCCATGTGACATAGCCATTAAGTTCCGTAGCTCTCGGGTCTACATGGTGAAGCTTACTTTATCACACATGTGACCTAGCTACATATAATATAGTTCTCGTGTACACATGGTGAAGTTCACTTTATCACCCATGTGACATAGCCATTTAATCCCGTAACTATCGTGTACACATGGTGAAGTTCACTTTATCACCCATGTGACATAGCCATTAAGTTCCGTAGCTCTCGGGTCTACATGGTAAAGCTCACTTTATCACACATGTGACCCAGCTGCATATAATATAGTTCTCGTGTACACATGGTGAAGTTCACTTTATCACCCATGTGACATAGCCATTAAGTTCTGTAGCTCTCGGGTCTACATGGTGAAGCTCACTTTATCACACATGTGATCTAGCTACATTTTATCCATATCTCCCATTTTTCTGAAGGTTCAACTGAGAACTCTCATTTCTAACACTTTCAACGTCAGAAGAATTATTAATATCAACCTTTCATAATATACATTAAATTTATTAATGTACAAATAAAATGGACATATTACTTACATAGAAACTTACCTTGAATATGAAAAAGATTAATTTTCCAATTTGGTTCATAACTTCCATCCTTCCTGATCTAAGCCCGAATTTCATTTTCCATGATCTATAATGTCACAATTAGCTCATTTAGTCACATTACTCACCGTGTTCCAAAAATCATATTATGGCAAATTTACATTTTTGCCCCTAAACTTTCACATATTTACACTTTTTCCCCAAGGCTCGTAAAATGATTTTTATTCAATTTCCTTGTATTTTGGACTTAGCCAAATCATTTCATGACTACAATCCATAATTTTCACTAAAGCACATACTTATGACCAATTTACAACTTTTACAATTTAGCCCCTTTTACTCGGTTTCATCGAAAATCACCTAGTGAAACCTGTTCCTCTCATCATAAACATGCATAATCCACCATTAATCATCAAAATACACAATTATTCAACATGGGTAAATTTTTAAAATCAAACCCTAGCTCAAAATAAGGGTGGAAATAGCTAAAATGAGTTACCGAGATCTCAAAAATGCAAAGAACATTAAAAACGAGGCTTGGGTGCACTTACTATTGAGCTTGGAAGCTTGAAATCCCTAGCCATGGTGTCTCTCTTGCTATATTGAGCAAAATGAAGAAGATGGACACGAATTTTGCTTGATTTTTCCCTTTTTAATTCTTTTAATTACTAAATGACCAAAATGCCCTTAAAGGCTTTTCTTTCAAATTTGTCCTATTCATGCCCATTTTTGTCCAAACAAAATATAATGGTCTAATTGCCATTTAAAGACCTCCACTTTAAAAACACATTCCAATCAAGTACCTTTATGAATTAGAACACACATTTCTCACCTTTTACAATTTAGTCCAAACACCAAATTAGGCACCCAATCGATAAAATTTCTTAACGAAAATTTCACACAATTATTTTATCACCCTATAAACTTTAAAACTTAATCGCAATAAATTTTTCTACTTCGAATTTGTAGTTTTCGAAACCACTATTCTGTTTAGTCCCTAATTCAGGTTGTTACAGTGTGGATTGAATCATATAATGAAATTGAAAGATTGATTACCCTATTAGCTATTTGGACGAGGTCGGTTATAGTTGGCATGCCATAGGGTCTAGATATTGATTAAAAGCCATCGTTGCTAGGCAACTCGGGGTGGTAGATTGTACATATAAAGTCATTGTTGCCAGACAACCCAAGGTGGTAATATGTACATGTTTAACATCATCGTTGTCAGGTAACTCGGGTGATGGATCTGCATATTGATTGTGAGTCCATGTCTGATTAATAGGTTATAAATAATAAATTGACTAAATGGTATGTGAACTAAAATAAAATTGAAACATGAGTTTTGACGACATGCGAAATGAGTTGAAAACGAGCCCTAGGGGTCGATTAAATATTAATGAGTTAATAGGGGAAAAAATGATTGAAAAGATGAAATGAAATTGAGTATATATATACATACAAGTTGATAACTATGTATGAATAGGTAAATGATATGAATGAAAAATGAAAAATTGTATGTTTGGATATTTAAGTAATGAATTGAAGTGCAAAATAGATAAGTGCAAGTTATGTGATCATGGTAGCTTTGACATGAATATGTATGTGATTTGACTATAACTGAATTAGAGTAGAATGTTTGCATATATATATATACTTGTATTGTATTGACTTGAATCATAGAAATACCATTAAGCATTTTCGCTAGAGTACAATTTATTTTCTCTATGTGCAGGTATAGTTGATTCCTGAGAGTGTGTGCAATAGATCCAACATCCAAGAAGCGATCCACAACTCAACAAAGTTTCTATAATTCCATTTTGTTTAAAATAAGGTATGTACCTAGGTTAAGTCAGTTTTGGTATAATGTATGATCATGTTATACTTGAAGCTAGAACTGGTATTTTGAGAATGGCCAAATGATTAGATCATGAAATTGAGTTTCTGGTAATGGTTGAAGTGTTTCCAAAATGCTGTTATGTTAAGGTTGATTTGAAAAAGGTTCATATGCTAGATGCCATGGATGGTTATGTTATAACAACCCGGTTTTAGTTAAATCAGAATTGTAGTTTTGGAACCACAAATTTGAGGTTAAAAAAATATTTTAATATTATTTTTAGTGTTTACAGCATGAGATTATGTATGTGTGAAAGTTTAGTGAAAGGATTTTAGCGTTTGGTTGGTTAGTTTGACAAAAGGACTAAATCGTAAAAAATGAAAAAGTTGAATTCTAATTCTTTAAGTTCTTATTTGCTATGATTCATTAAATTTGAGGTCCTTATGATGAGATTAGACCTTGACTAGTGGAGATGGACAATAATGGTCATTAAATGAATGATTTTGGTGTTAATTTATTAAGGGTAAATTGGTAAAAGATGATTAAATGTTAATAAAATTAAAACAAAACCAAATTAAGCTTATATTCATCATCTTTTAAACGAATATAGCAAAAGAGAATAGGGTTTTTGAGCTTTGACTTCTGGCACCTATAATTCTTGATTGAGGTATGTTCTTTATTCGGTTTTTGATGATTTTTATGTTTTCGTGATCGTTGCTTCGTATACTAGCTAGCCCGTGCTTTAATTTTGAAATTGGCTGATAAATTTGTGAGTTGCCATTGATGATAGCTTGATGCTTTTGAATGTTAATGATGGAAAATGAATAATTGTTGATAGATTAAAATGTTTTGTAAAGTGATTTTGAGTAAAAATGCATATTGAGGATTAACTTATGAAATGTGCAAAATGTGTGGTTAAAATGCAAAACAAATGAAAGTTTTGGCTGCTAGGGACTAATAGGAAATTCGGCCAAGCTTGGGTTTAAAGAAATTGTGCGAATTTAGTGTATTTGTGAAATAAAGACTAAATTGAGAAAATGTAAAATTATAGGGGCTAAAGTGTAAAAATGCCTAAATATGTATTTGTAGACTGAATTGAATGAATGAACGATTAAACTAGTTAAATTTGAATTTATATAGATCAAGAAAGAAAAGAAATCAGATTTAGATTGAGGGAAGTCAAAAGTTTGAATAGTCGCTCCGATCCATTCATCCCATTTTTGAGGTAAGTTCATATGCAAATAAATGTCTTATATTTGAATTATACATGTTTATATGTTATTAAATTGAATTGGATGATAAATAATCATGTACGAGCAAGAATCGATAGAGTTACGACGTCTGAAAGTCTCGTACAAACCCTAGGAAGAGTATAGGATATTGATGTCATGACATTAGGATTACCGAGGTGTGATTTTATGTAAGACCATGTCTGGGACATTGGTATCGATATGAGATTACATGTAAGACCATGTTTGGGACATTGGCATTGTTATATGGTTTCGTGTAAGACCTTGTCTAGGACAATGGCATCGATACGTGATAACGTGTAAGACCATATCTGAGATATGACATTGTACGAGCTCTATGTGCTATCCGAGTATCCTTAACAATTCTAAACGGTTCAACGGGCAAAGTCGAGAAGAGAATGAGTATGTAAATGAGTTAACTGATACAGGTATGTATGAAGTTATATGTGTAATAGCCCGAATTTAGGCTTAGTCAGATTAGTGGTTTTGGAACCACTAACCCGAGGTTAGAGAAATTATTTCTAATATTATTTTATGTGTTATAGCATTTTTATAAGGGTGCATGAAAATTTTAGTGAATTAATTTACGGGATTGGGAGCTTAATTGCGAAAAAGGACTAAATCACATAAAGGGTAAAAGTTGTAATTTATTAGAAAATTGTGTTAAATAGCTGGAGAACTAAAATTGGGGGTCTTTAATGAGCAATTACACCCATTTTAATGGGGTGGTTGGCAATGAGAAAAGAAATAAAGGAAAAGTCAAAGATTAGGTAAAGTTTTGGTGACTAAATTGATAAAATAATACCTAAATAGCTAGCTTTCATTTTTCTTTAGTTTTGCCTTCTTCTTCACTAAAAATTCAGCCATTGTCGGGGTTTTGAGAGCTCAAACTTTCAGCCACTCATTTCTCCTACAAGTAAGTGATTCCAATGGCCTTTTTTGATTGTTTTTACATTTTTGGGACCCTTATAGCATGAGCTAGCTATTGAGGGGACTATTTTGCAAAATGGTTGGAAGTTTAGGGTTTTACCATGAGAGTGTTCATGTTGGTTTCTGGATTTTTATGGAAGAAAATGAATCTTAGTCGTTAAATAAACAACTTTTGTGAAAGAGTGTTCATGGAAAACACCTAAAATGGATCTAGTTGTAAACTTGGAAAATTGTGTAGTAAATGCATGAAATAATGGAAATTTTGGGCTGCCATAAGAGTGAAAAGAATTCGGTTAGGCTTGGGTAACAAGGAAATTTGATAAAAATCAATTTTCGAGCCTAGGAACAAAATGGTCAATTTGTGAAAGCCTAGGGGCAAAATGGTCATTTTCATATTATGAATTTTGATTATATAGATTAATACGATGATTAAATTAGTGAATTATTATTATTATAGATCAAGAATTACGAAATCTGGACCTAGACTAGGGGAAGGCCAACCAAACGGACTAAATTGAAAATCGTTCACATTTTGTATACCAAGGTAAGTTGTAGGCAAAATAATGCAACCTTTTCTATAATTATGCATGAGTTATTGACTGGGCATAAAATGATTAATTGTGAATATGAGTTATGCATGAGAACATTTATTTAGCATGAATTGATTAATTATGATTTTGAGTAATGAAATGATAAGAATCTATGTGATAGAACCTGGTTGAACCTTAAGAATAGACTGGATATTCATGCCGTGACACTAGGGTTGATACGAGTGCTAGTGTAAGACCATGTCTGGGACATGGCATTGACACCGATATGTGCTAGCCAGTGTAAGACCATGTTTGGGACATGGCATCAGCGTTGATACGACATGCAAGCTAGTATAAGACCATGTCTGGGACATGGCATCAACTTGGCTATGTGTCAGTGTAAGACCATGTCTGGGACATGGCATCGGCACGGATAGAGGAGAGCCAGTGTAAGGCCATGTCTGGGACATGGCATTGACTTGACATGTGAGCCAGTGTAAGACCATGTCTGGGACATGGCGTCAGCTTGATACCCTTTGTATGAGGCTTACTGAATATCCTTTTCTATTCTAAATGGTTCAACGGGAAATTTAAAGTTTGTATCAAGATCGAGAGATATTATAATGACCTTGTGAGTGGTGCAGGTACCTATATAAACTGTATGAAATGTGAGCTCAAAATTATGTTGTATGGTTAGTAAAAGATGAAAACGAGTAAGTTATGCTTGTAACCATTCTTTTGTAGCATGCACAAATTGTGATGTGTTTAGAGCATGTTATAGCATGGTAAATTGTTGTTATTTATTTACTTGCTACTTACTAAGCTTTATGCTTATCCCTTTCCTTTCCATTTTCGTATCGTGCCATATAATTAGCTTGTGGATCAACGGACGTCGGAGATTTCATTCACATTATCAACTAAAGCATTCGGTATAGTTAGTTTCTAGCATTTTAAGAAATGGCATGTATAGGGACTAGTCGTGGTTAAGTGTCAATTTTATTTTAGGCCAACTGTGTTGGCTTGATTTTGAAAATAATCCATTTTGTAATAGGCCATGGATAATGACTAATATTCATTATTGATATATGCAAATGAGGTTTTTATATGTGCAAAGTAGTATGGAGGAACATATGTATTAGGAGTTGTAGTATGATTGCCAGGATGGTTTGGTATTGTGATGATGTGTGGATGTCTAATTATGGTCATTGGTTGAGTAATTGTGCCTTGTTATGAATTGGTATGAGTTTGACCTTATTTTAGGGTGGCAAAAGGCTTGGTAGATAGCCTTATTTTTGTCCACACGGGTAGACACACAGACATGTGTCTAGGCTGTGTGTGACACACGGTCCGGCCCACGGGAATGTGGTTAGGCCGTGTGTCTCCTACACCTTAAATTGACAAAATTAAATGCACTTAGAATCGATGACTTGTTCGGTCAATTGAAGAGGGCGATTATATTTTCCAAATTAGACTTGAGGTCCAGTTATTACCAGCTGAGAGTTAAGGAGCAAGATGTGCCGAAAATTGCCTTTCGAACGGGGTACAACCATTATCAGTTCCTTGTCATGCCCTTTGGCTTAAGGAATGCTCCTATGGTATTTATGGACTTAATGAACTGCATTTTTCGACCCTAATTGGACAAGTTCGTCGTCATCTTTATTGATGATATTTTCATTTATTCTTGTGATGAGAGTAAGCATGCAGAGCACTTAAGGACTGTCTTGCAAACTTTGAGAGACAAGCAAGTGTACACTAAGTTTAGCAAAAGTGAATTTTGGCTTCGAGAGGTCGTATTCTTGGGACACATTGTATCGGGAGATGGGATTAGAGTTGACCCGAGCAAGATCTCGGCTATTGTTGAGTGGAAACTGCCGAGAAATGTGTCAGAGATTAGCAGCTTCTTAGGCCTAGCGGGCTACTACTGATGATTTGTTAAAGGGTTTTCAATGATCACTACTCCGATGACAAGAGTACTTCAAAATAATGTTAAGTTCGAGTGGACAGAAGAGTGCCAACAGAGTTGTGAGAAACTAAAGACTTTGTTGACCGAAGCCCCTGTTTTAGTGCAACTGGAATCGGAGAAAGAATTCGTAGTGTACAGTGATGTATCCTTGAATGGATTAGGGTGCGTACTCATGCAAGAAGGCAAGGTGATAGACTATGCCTTGAGATAGCTGAACCCACACAAGAAAAACTACTTGACACACGATTTGGAGCTGGCCGCCATAATTTTTGCATTGAAGATTTGGAAACACCACTTGTATGGCCAGAAGTGTCGGATATTCACCGATCACAAAAGCCTAAAGTACTTGATGACTCAAAAGGAGCTTAACTTGTGGCAATGGAGATGGTTAGAATTGATTAAGGATTATGAGTTGATAATCGAATACCCGGGAAGGCAAATGTAGTTGCTGACGCATTGAGTAGGAAATCATTATTTGCCTTGAGGGCTATGGATACGCATTTGTCCGTAACCGATGATGGTTCGATTTTAGCTGAGTTGAAAGCTAGACCAACGTTTTTGCGAGAGATTTGTGAGGCTCAGAAAGGTGACAAAGATTTGTAAGCCAAGTTAACTCAATGCGAGACGAATAATGAATCAGACTTCCGAGTTAGTACCGATGATTGTTTGATGTACCAAGATAGGATTTGCGTACCTAAGGATGATAAGCTTATTCAGAGGATTTTGTGAGAGGCACATAGTAGTTGCTTATCTATTCACCCAGGTAGCATGAAAGTGTATAACGACTTGAAGAAAATGTATTGGTGGTCGGGAATTGAAAGAGACATTTTAGAGTTCGTCTCTAAGTGTCTAATCTATCAGCAAGTAAAAGCCAAACATCAAGTTCCTTCGGGTTTACTTCAACGGGTGATGGTTCCCGAGTGAAAATAGGACCGGGTTACCATCAACTCCGTATTAGGGCTGCCTTTGTCGCCAAAGAAGAGAGATGTTGTATGGGTTGTTGTGGATAGACTAACAAGTTGGCTCACTTTATACCAGTTCTTATACACTACTCACTTGAGAAACTAGCTGATTTATATATCTCTGAGATAGTGAGACTGCATGAAGTGCCCTTATCGATAATTTCGGATAGAGATCTGTGATTTACATCTCGATTTTGGAAAAAGTTACAAGGACAAAATTGAATTTTAGTATGGCTTTCCACTCGCAGATTGATGGTCAGTCGGAAAGAGTAATCCAGATTCTTGAAGACATGTTGCGGTGTTGTGTTCTCGAGTTTCAGGGAAGTTGGGAAAAGTACTTACAGTTGGTTGAATTCGCCTAAAATAATAATTATTAGTCGAGTCTGAAAATGGCGCCTTATGAGGCTTTGTACGGGCATAAGTGCCGAACTCTCTTGTATTGGTTAGAACTTAAAAAAATTAGATACACGGGGTTGACTTAGTCATGGAGACCGAAGAAAAAGTTACGGTGATTCGTGATTGCTTGAAAGCCACCACGGATAGACAGAAATCCTACGCGAATTTGAAACGAAAAGAGATTGAGTTTCAAGTCGGGGATAAAATGTTTTTAAAAGTGTCCCTGTGGAAAAAAGTCCTTCCATTTGGTAGGAAAGGCAAGGTAAGTCCATGGTTTATTGGACCTTATGAGGTGACTGAGAGAATTGGACCGGTGGCATACCGATTAGCCTTGCCTCATGAGTTAGAAAAAATCTATGATGTATTTCATGTATCGATGTTACGTCCCTACCGCTCTGACCCCTTACACATGATTTTGCCAGCAGTGATTGAAATAAGTTCGGATATGACCTATGGTGAAGAGCCTATTAAGATTTTGGCTTGGGAGGTCAAGAAATTGAGCAATAAGAGCATAGCACTTGTGAAAGTATTATGGCATAGACATGGAGTTGAGGAAGCCACATGGGAACTTGAGGAGACTATGAGAGACCAATACCTGAACTTGTTTACTGGTAAGATTTTTGGGGACGAAAATCCCCAAAGGGGAAGAATTGTAACAACTTGAATTTGGGCTTAGTCAGAATAGTGGTTTTGAAACCACTAACCCGAGGTCAAAGAAATTATTTCTAATATTATTTTATGTGTTATAGCATTTTTATACATGTGCATAAAAATTTTAGTGAATTAATTTACGCGATTGAGAGCTTAATTGCGAAAAAAGACTAAATCGCATAAAGGGAAAAAGTTGTGATTTACTACAAAATTGTGTTAAATAGCTAGAGAACTAAAATTGAGGGGTCTTTAATGAGCAATTACACCCATTTTAATGGGGTGGCTGGCCATGAGAAAAGAAATAAAGGAAAAGTCAAAGATTAGGTAAAGTTTTGGCGACTAAATTGATAAAATAATACCTAAATAGCCTAGCTTTCATTTTTCTTCATTTTTTCCTTCTTCTTCACAGAAAATTCAGCCATTTTTGGGGTTTTGAAAGCTCAAACTTTCAACCACTCATTTCTCTTACAAGTAAGTGATTCCAATGGCCTTTCTTGATGATTTTTATATTTTTGGGACCCTTGTAGCATGAGCTAGCTATTGAGGGGACTATTTTGCAAAATGGTTGAAAGTCTAGGGTTTTACCATGAGAGTGTTCATGTTAGTTGCTGGATTTTTATGGAAGAAAATGAATCTTAGTTGTTAAATAAACAATTTTTGTGAAAGGGTGTTCATGGAAAACACCTAAAATAGACCTAGTTGTAAAGTTAGAAACTTGTGTAGTAAATGCATGAAATAATGGAAATTTTGGGCTATCATAAGAGTGAAAAGAATTCAGTTAAGCTTGGCTAATGAGGACATTCGATAAAAATCAATTTCTGAGCCTAGGGGTAAAATGGTCAATTTGTGAAAGCCTAGGGGCAAAATGATCATTTTGCCATATTATAAATTTTGAATTGTCTAGATTAATACGGTGATTAAATTAGTGAATTTTTATTTTTATAGATAAAGAATTATGAAATCTGGACCTAGACCGGGGGAAGGCCAAGTAAATGTACTAAACTGAAAATCGTTCACATTTTGTATACCGAGGTAAGTTGTAGGTAAATAATGCAACCTTTTCTATAATTATGCATGAGTTATTGATTAGGCATAAAATGATTAATTGTGAATATGAGTTATGCATGAGAACATTTATTTAGCATGAATTGATTAATTATGATTTTGAGTAATGAAATGATGATAATCTATGTGATAGAACCTGGTTGAACCTTAAGAATAGACTAGATATTCATCCTGTGATACTAGGGTCGATATGAGTGCTAGTGTAAGACCATGTCTGGGACATGGCATCGACCTCATTTCGTGTCAGTGTAAGACTATGTCTAGGACAGGGCGTCGGCGTTAATACGAGTGCTAGTATAAGACCATGTCTGGGACATGGCATTATCGTTGATCGGGTGCTAGTGTAAGACCATGTCCGGGACATGGAATCGACCTCGACATGCAAGCTAGGATAAGACCATGTTTGGGACATGGCATCAGCTTGGCTATGTGTCAATGTAAGACCATGTCTGGGACATGGCATTAGTACAGATAGAGGATAGCTAGTGTAAGACCATGTCTGGGACATGGCATCGGCCTCGATACATGAGAGTCAGTGTAAGACCATGGCTGGGACATGGCATCGACTTGACATATGAGCCAGTGTAAGACTATGTCTGGGACATGGCATTGGCATGATACCCTTTGTATGAGGCTTACTGAATATCCTTTTCTATTCTAAATGGTTCAACGGGAAATTTAAAGTTTGTATCAAGATCGAGAGATATTATGATGACCTTGTGAGTGGTGCAGGTACTTATATGAGTTGTATGAAAGGTGAGCTCAAAATTATGTTGTATGATTAGTAAAAGATGAAAACGAGTAAGTTATATGATTAGTAAAAGATGAAAACGAGTAAGTTATGCTTGTAGCCATTCTTTTGTAGTTTGTACAAATTGTGATGTATTGAGAGCATTTTATAGCATGGTAAATTGTTGTTATTTATTTACTTGCTACTTACTAAGCTTTATGCTTATCCCTTTCCTTTCCATTTTCGTATCGTGCCATATAATTAGCTTGTGGATCAACGGACGTCGGAGATTTCATTCACATTATCTACTAAAGCATTCGATATAGTTAGTTTCTAGCATTTTAAGAAATGGCATGTATAGGGACTAGTCGTGGTTAAGTGTCAATTTTATTTTGGGCCGACTGTGTTAGCTTGATTTTGAAAATACTCTATTTTGTAATAGGCCATGGATAATGGCTAATATTCATTATTGATATATGCAAATGAGGTTTTTATATGTGCAAAGTAGTATGGAGGAACATATGTACTAGGAGTTGTAGTATGATTGCAAGGATGGTTTGGTATTGTGATGATGTGTATATGTCTAATTATGGTCATTGGTTGAGTAATTGTGCCTTGCTATGAATTGGTATGAGTTTGATCTTGTTTCAGGGTGGCAAAAGGCTTGGTAGATAGCCTTATTTTTGTCCACACTTGTAGATACACAGACGTATGTCTAGGCCATGTGTGACACATGGTCCGCCCCATGAGAATGTGGTTAGGCCGTGTGTCCCCTACACCTTAAATTGACAAAATTAAATGCACAGTAGAAAACACACGGGCTGAGACATGACCGTGTGTCTCAACTGTGTGAAAGACACGAGCTGCGACACGGGCGTGTTATGGCCGTGTGAGGGACACGGGTTGAGCACAAGAGCGTGTGCCAGACCGTGTGAAAACCCCTGTAGGTTCGAAGTTAGAAAATAAATCCACACAGATGAGGGGCACAGGTGTGTCCCTATGTGCTTAGGTCGTGTGAACCACACGGTCCTTCAGCATGGCCATGTCTAGTGGCCACACGAGCGTCTGCCCTGTTTTTAGTAGATTTTGTTGAAATTTTCCTAAGTACTTGAATGGTCCCGGATTGTTTCCAAACCATGATTTTGGGCCTCGTAGGTCCATATTAAGGTCAGTAAGACAATGTTTAAAAAATTTTAAATTGGAACGAACTTTTATGAACCGGAAATGAGTGTTTGTCTGTCTTTTAGTAAGATAGCGCCTCGTAGCCTGTCTCGGCGTCGGATATAGCGTAAGGGGTGTTACAATATGAATATTGAAAAGAAAAGGTAAGTGATGGATAATGAATATGAAGAAGTGAATTAGATGAGAATGGTGATATTTGTATAAGAGACTAACCATAATTCTCATAGATGAATTGATTTATATTTGCTTCATGTGTTAAGTTTATTTGTATATGACGTATTAAGCTTTTAGAAAGCTTATTTTGTGTGTTATTTCCCTATTTTATAGATAACCGAAGCTAGTTCGAGCTCAGAGATCGTCAAGAATCATCGTCACACTATCGATCGCTACTTCGGTACTTTTGAAGCTTGTAATGATGGTATATGGCATGTATTGGCTAGTGTTGATATGGTATATTTTGAATTTTGAATATAACCATGTGAGTTGTCTTGTAATGAATGGCAATGATGAATGTGAATTTAGCATATGATATGAGTTTGTATATGTGTTTATTTTATATGTTCAAATATGTTAAATGATGAATTCATAGAGTCTTGTGAATTTAGCATTTTGGTAAACTTGTTGTAGCATTTGTTATGATAGGTTTTGGGTATGAAATTGAGATGTGAATTTGGTATGAATGTTAGGTTGTTTTAGTGGTTAAATGTAACAACTCGATTTTGGGCTTAGTCGGAACGGTGGTTTCGAGACCACAAATCTGACATAGAAAAAAATTATTTTTATTATATTTTTATGGTCTACAATTTCAAGGAATGATTTCGTGAAAATCATGTTCGAAAATTTTGATGTTTGGGCACTCAATTTGTTAAAAAGGACTAAATTGTAAAAATTGCAAAAGTTGAGTTCTATATGCTAGAGGTGCCCAATTGTTATGAGTTTTTAAATTGGAGATCCTTAGATGGTAATTAGACCATTGAATAAAATTTTGGATAAAAATGGACATGAAATAGGTGAAATAGAATATTTATAAATTAGGGGCATTTTGGTCACTTGGTAATTAAATGACTTAATAAACAAAATAAAAGCCCAAAAATTTGTCCATCTTCCTCCTTGGCCAAAAATTGCGAGAGGAAGCCATGGCTAGGGTTTTTCAAGCTTTCAAGCTCGATTGTAAGTCTGTTCTAGCCCTGTTTTTAATGATTTTCACGTTTTTGAAATCTTTGTAACATGATCTACCTATTTCTACCATTTATTTGAGATATGATGCAGGTCTAGACCCATGTTAGAAATTTGTGTATTTTGATGATTAATGGTAGATTATGCATGTTTATTGTTAGAGAAATGACTTTTACTAAGTGATTTTCAATGAAAACGTCCAAAAGGAATAATTTGTAAATGTTATAAAATTTGTCGTAAAAGTGTGATTCAGTGGAAATTGTGGGATTTTATAGTTATGAAAATGGTTCGGCTAGGCTTGTATGTTAAAAAAATTGAATAAATTTTATTTTACAAGCCTAGGGGCAAAAGTGTAAATATGTAAAAGCTTAAGGGCAAAAACATAATTTTGCCATAGTATGATTTTTGGTTCACATTGAATAATGTGACTAATAAGTGAGCTAAATGTGATATTATATATAAAGGGGAACGAGGTTCGGAACTAGAACGAGGGAAAAATGAGTATTCATCGGTTAGGTCCTTTTTTACCATTTTTGTTATCGAGGTAAGTTTGTATGTAAGTAATGCATCATTAATCTATGTTTACATGTTATATATATTGTATGAATTGTGTAAATGATATTTTGAGTGAAATTGACAAAATTCAATAAGTGATAAGTGTGAATGAGAATTTCTGAATGTATGTAATAGTTTCGATAAGTGATAAATGTGAGTGGAAAATCCCGGTTGAACCTTTGGAATAGAGTAGGATACGAGTGACATGTCACTAGGAAACTAAGTGTTTAAGTGATTAAGTGATCCGGGTGCTGGTCTAGTACATCCTACTAGTGGCTAGGTAGTCCAGCATGTGTTGCGGATACTTGTCAGCTTGTGTGAGTAGCACTGGGTAGCTACGTTCAGACTGTCAGCTTGTGTAAACAGGCCCGTGATTAGCTCGAGAGTGAGCTTTTAAGTGACAAGTGATAAGTGGTAGCTTCAGTTACAAGTGATAAGTGGTAGCTTCGGCTACATATATGTGGCACTTATATGCAAACCTTCCGTGTATCCGTTAGTATTTCGAGAGTTCAACAGGATAAGTTAAAGATGTGAAAGTGTATATGGCTCTATTGCGAATCAATATAGGTATGTACGTGAACCTTATAAGGAACGAGATCAGTATGTAATGAACTTTCGGTAAGATAAAGATTGAATAAGTTATGAGAATGAGGATAAAAATATTGGTGCAAGTTTTATGGTATTAAATGAATTGTAAAGTGTGTAAAAATGATGAAAACGAGATAAGATTTGTGTTTGTTGGTCCATGCTTGTGAGGTATGGAATATACGATAAATTCGATTGGTGATTGTGTCATTGGCTTTCGGGCCAAACTGAATTATGATGTAGCATGTTCTAATCGCACAAATTATGGTATTTTATTAAAAATGGAGAGCTTTTGATTGCTAGATAAATGATAAGATATGTTAAATTATGATTACAAATTAATAGAATTGACAATGTGATTTAATTATCTTTTGGTTATATTGTTGGTCTCAGGATTATAAATCGTAAAATGTCCATTATTTGCATATAAACTTTCTAAGCTCTATAGCTTACTCCCTTTCTTTTCCCATATCTTATAGGATGGTACGCTAGCTCAGTTTGTAGATCGCCGAAGATGCTATCACATTATCAAGCTATCATGTTGGGTAAATGAATGTAAACCTTTGAGTCTATGGCATGTATAGGGTCTTAGTCATTTGTGTATGTGTTGTTATGATATGGCCAAGTGAGTTGGCCTGTAATGATTAAGGATTTGATTTGGTGTATATCCACATAAATTAGCTCACCTTGGCTAATTGGGTTGTAAACCTATTTATATGTGTATGCTTGAGTTAATGCCTTGATGTTGAGTGAATATCATGTTCAAGCCATGTTTGTAGATGTTTGATTTCCAATTAGTGCCATGCTATTTGCTAATGAAATGTATAGTATGTGTGTGAAGTTGTGGGTGGCAAATGGCTTGGAAAATAGCCTTAGAATTGTCCACACGGGCGTGTGTCTAGGCCGTGTGGGAAACACGGTCAGCCCCATGGGCGTGTGAATAGGCTGTGTGTCCCCTGCACCCTAATTTTTCAAAACAGAATGTCCTATAGTAAACACACGGGCAAAGACACAGCCGTGTGTCTCAGACGTGTGAAAGACACAGTATTAAGACATGGGCGTGTGCCCAAGGCTATGTGAAGTTTGTACATTGAATGTGATAATTAAATTCACCACACGGCCTAGCACACGGGCGTGTGACTGGGCTGTGTGACCATAAATGGGTGATGACATCATAAATAGAGAGTTATACGGCTGGAGAACATGGGCGTGTCCCGAGCCACATGGGCGTGTGGGACCACACGGCCTGCCCACGCAGCGTGTGACTCTCGAAAACATGAAAATTTTCTAAGTGTTGTAAAAGTTTTGAAAGTTCTCAGTTTAGTCACTAACCATTTCCAATGTATGTTTAGGGCTTCGTAAGCCCATAATAGGGACGTTGTGAATACGTTTGGAAAGTTTTTAAATTGGATGCAAATTTTACGACTCAAAATTGTATGTGTAAGCGTGTTTAAATTCGGTAATGCCTCGAACCCTGTCCCGGCGTGGATACGGGTAAGGGGTGTTACATTAAATGGATGAGAAAAATGTTTGATTGGATATATGATGATTTAATGATTTTGGTATATGTTTTGGTATACATTGTTTAGGTAAATATGTTTAAAGATGGTGGAAATAGATATGGTATGAAATGTGCATGAATTGGTTTGATTTTGGCTGGAAAGGATATATTGAATGATGTCTTGTTTGAGCTGTAGGGTAGACCCTTTAAGGGTGGCAATTTGGCCTTGGAAATGGCCTATTTTTGCCCACACGGGCAGGGACACAAGCATATGCCTCTGTTGTGTTATTCGAAGGATCAATTCGAATTGATCTTGGGAGCTCCACACGGCCTCACACACGGGCATGTGACTAGTCGTGTGGCCAAGTTAGTATACCCTACAGGTTTGACACGGTCGAGTACATAGCCCAGACACTAGCGTGTGTGGCCATTTTGAATAGGCACACGGGCTAGGCACACTGGCATATGACTGGCCGTGTGACCAAGTTAGTATGCTCTGTAACAGCCCGATTTTGGGTTTAATTGAAATAGTGATTTTGAAATCACTAATCCGAGGTTAGATAAATTATTTTAGCATTATTTTATGTGTTATAGCCTGATATTATGAGTGCATGAAAATTTGGTGAATTAATTTTACCAATTAGAAGCTTAATTGCGAAAAAAAGGACTAAATCGCATAAAGGGTAAAAGTTGTGATTTACTAGCAAATTGGGTTAAATAGCTAGAGAACTAAAATTGGGGGTCTTTAATAGGTAAATAGACCCATTCTTTTAGGCATGGCCGGCCAAGGGAGACAAATAGGATGAGAAAAGTCAAATTTTGGTGGTATTAGGTGGCTTATTTGATAAGAAATAGAATAAAAAAAATATTAGCTTCATCTTTTTCATTTCTTCTTCTTCTTACCACTGAAAATATAAGCATAAAGGGGGATTTTGAAGCTTCAAAATTTCAGCCACTCATCATCTATACAAGTAAGTGATTTTGATGGTCTTTCTTGAAAATTTTTGTACTTTTGAGACCCTTGTAGCATAGGCTACCTATTAAGGGGACCAATTTACAAAATGATAGAAAGTTTAGAGATTCACCATGAAAGTGTTTGTGTTGTTGGCTGAAGTTTTATGGAAGAAAATGAATCATAGTTGTTAAATAAACAACTTTTGTGAAAGAGTTTGCATGAAAACACTTAGGTTGGACCTAGTTGTGAAAGTTGATAAATTGTGTAGTAAATGCATTAAATAGTGGGAATTGTGGGCTGCCATAAGAGTGAAAAGAGTTTGGTTAGGCTTGGTTAATAAGGAAATTCGATAAAACCAATTTTCGAGCCTAGAGGTAAAATGGTCATTTTACAAAAGTCTAGGGGCAAAATGGTCATTTTGCCAAGTTATGAATTTTGGATTGTCTAGATTAAAATAATGATTAAATTAATGAATTTTTATTGTTATAGATCAAGGATTAAAAAATTTGAACCTAGACCAGGGGAAGGCCAAGCAAATAGACTAAATTGACCATTCGCCTATATTTTGTAACCCGAGATAAGTTGGGTGTAAATATCGCAACTTTCCCTTATACTCATACATTGATTTGTTGATATTGCATGAAATGTTAATTATGTCTATGGATTGATAAAATGAGATTGTTATAGTGAAATCTTGATGGAACCGTGGGAATAGATTATATAATAGTGTCGTGGAACTAGGGCTATACGAGAGCTAGTGTAAGACCATGTCTGGGACATGGCATCAGCCTCGGTATGAGAGAGTCAGTGTAAGACCATGTCTGGGACATGGCATTGACTCGATATGTGCGCTAGCGTAAGACCATGTCTGGGACATGGCATCAGCGATGAGACGAGAGCTAGTGAAAAACCATGTCTGGGACATGGCATCGGCTTGGCTATATGTCAGTGTAAGACCATGTCTGGGACATGGCATCGGCACGAATAGAGGAGAGCTAGTGTAAGACCATGTCTGGGACATGGCATCGGCCTCGATACGTTGAGAGTCAGTGTAAGACCATGTCTGGGACGTGGCGTTGGCGATTACCCTATGTTCGAGGCTATCGAGTATCCTTTCGTATTCCATGGGGTTCCTCAACATATCTATAGTTTATGTTAACGAGAAAAGTTATGACCTTGCTGTGAGTGTTATAGGTACTTGTATGATATATATATATATATATATATATATATAAGATATGAGCTCATTGCATGTTGTAGGAATATTAAGGAAGGAATATGAGTAAGTAGAGTTTATGTATATTCATGAATTATGAGCAATTCTTGTCATGTTGTGATTATAACAATGCACGGTAAATAGTTTTTTTTATTTGCATTCAACTTACTAAGCTTTATGCTTACTCCCTCTCATTTCCATTTTTTTATGGTGCAGCCTAAATAGCTCGAGGATTAAAAAACGTCGGAGGCATCAGTCATAATATCCGTAGAAGCACTTGGTATAGTTAGTTTTAATCTTTTGAATATGGCATGTATAGGATTTTATTCTTTTGTTAAGTGTCATTATTTTAGGCCAAATGTGTTGGCTTGAGTTTGAAATATCTCATTTTGTATAAGGCCAAAGATAATGGCTAATATTTGCTAATGGTATTTAAGTGCAAATGTTGTTGTTTTTATGAAAGTGAAAGTGGTATGGATGAACAAGAGTATTAGGATAGTAGTATAAATGCTTGGTTGGTTTGTGTAGGTGCATGTATGTGAATGCCTAATGTTGGCCCTTGGTGGATAATTGTGAATTGGTATATGTTTCATGTTGTTTCAGGGTGGCAAAAGGCTTGGGAGATAGCCTTATTTTTGTCCACGCGGGTAGACACATGAGCATGTGTCTAGGCAGTGTGTGACATACAGTCCGCCCCACGGGAAAGTGGTTAGGCCGTGTGTCCCCTGCACTTTAGGTTGGTAAAATTAAATACCCATCAGTATACCACACGTGTTGAGACACGGCTGTATGTCTCAACTATGTTAAAGACACGGTCTAGCACACGGGCGTGTGCCACGATCGTGTGACCCTTAAGAGTTGCTGACGTCAGAAATAGAATGTTAAGGTTAGTGCACACGGGCTACGACACGGGTGTGTCATGGCAGTGTGAGGGACACGGGCCGAGCACACGGGCGTGGGCTAGGCCATGTGAAAACCCCTGTAGGTTCAAAGTTAGAAAATAAATCCACACGGACGAGGGGCACTGGCGTGTCCCTAAGTGCTTAGGCTATTTGAATAATACGGGCCTTCAGTACGGCCATGTCTAGAGGCCACACGGGTGTGTTGCCCATTCATACGAACGTGTGCCCTATTTTTAGTGGATTTTCTTGAAAGTTTTCTAAACACTTGGTTTGGTCCTAGATTGTTTCCAAACCATGTTTTGGGCCTCGTATGTCCATATTAAGGTCCGTAAGATAATATTTGAAAAAGTTTTAAATTGGGATAGATTCCATTGACTTGAGGCAGAATGTTTGCATGTGTGTTAGTATGGCAATGCCTCATACCCTATTCCGACGTTAGATACAGGTAAGGGGTGTTACATGCTCCCCAATCTTCACACAGTCTAGCACACGGGTGTGTCCTTGGCCGTGTGGATAAATTAGTACGTATGCCCTGTTTCCCCACGGCCTAGACACATGGGCGTGTCTAATGCCGTGTGAGGCACACGGCCTGTTCACACAGGCGTGTGACCTCTGTTACTTAGTAAAATTTTAAAGTTTTAGAAATTTTTATACAAGATCGGTTTAGTCCTGAACTCTCTCTAAGCATGTTTACAGTCTCATAGACCTATTTAAGGAACTTTATGATTATGATTGGATGTGATATGATGAATGTGACTAATGTATGTGATATGTTTGTGTAATGATATGATTTGTTCGGTAACACCTCTTAACCCTAGTTTTGCGAGGATACGAGTTAGGGGTGTTACATTTTGTTGATATCAGAGCTACAATTTAGTTGATTTTAGGACTAACGTAGCGTGTGTGAGAGTCTAGCTATACATGCCATATATATAAACTGCGATAGTGTGATGATTCCTGACAATTGAAATGTGTTTTCGTATATTAAATGGATCCCGAACGAGCCTTAGCTAATGATATAGAGAGTAATGTGCCCGCTCCCACTCAAGGGGCAACGTTGGCTGATTCTAGGTTGATTACAAGTAGCCATGAGGGAGAGGTTAAGAAAGCCTTCTTCTAGATGATGAATAAGTGGTTCACAGAGTTCGTTTGAATGAATCCGGCTGCTCAACAATCTCCACCCCCACCTAATCCTCCACAAATACCTGTGATGCCTCAAGTTGTTGATCCAATACGCCTGAGTAAGCCTCCAGTCGATAAAATTAGGAAGTATGGGGCCGAAGTGTTTAGGGCCACTGTTGATGACGATGCAGAGCGAGCTGAATTCTGCCTTGAAAATACTATCCGTGTTTTTGATGAGATGTCATGTACACCGGAAGAATGTATTAAATGTGATGTGTCTTTGATGAGAGATTCTGGGTACCAATGGTGGAACACATTGATATCTGTGGTTCCAAGAGAACGAGTTACCTGGGAGTTTTTCCAAACTGAATTCCGAAAGAAGTACATGAGTCAGAGGTTCATTGATAAAAAACATAAAGAATCTCTTGAGTTGAAGCAAGGCCGTATGACTGTGACAGAGTATGAACGAGAATTTGTAAGATTGAGTAGATATGTGCGAGAATGTGTATCTACAGCTATAATGTGCAAAAGGTTCAAGGATGGTTTGAATGAAGATATCAGGTTATTAGTTAGAATTCTGGAAATTAAAGAATTTGTGGTACTTGTCGAATGAGCATGTAAAGCTGAAGAGCTCGTAACGAAAAGAGAAAAGCTGACTATAGAGCTAGAGATTCGAGAAAGAAATCGACTAGTAAATCTCATCAGTCTGCACGAAGAAATTTTAAGACTCGTTTAATCATTCTAATGCATCAGTGAGATATTCACGCAGATATCGTGAAAGGTAACATTCTAGCTTTAAAGCTCCAGCTACTTCGATAGCTAGTGTTGGGAGTGCGAGACATAATCAGGCAGAGGTTCATTGATAAAAAACACAAAGAATTTCTTGAGTTGAAGCACGGCCGAATGACTGTGACAGAGTATGAACGAGAATTTGTAAGATTGAGCAGATATGCACGAGAATATGTATCTACAGCTATAGTGTGCAAAAGGTTCAAGGATGGTTTGAACAAAGATATCATGTTATTAGTTGGAATTCTAGAAATCAAAGAATTTGTGGTACTTGTCCAATGAGCATGTAAAGCTGAAGAGCTCGTAAAGAAAGAGAAAAGCTGACTATGAAGCTAGAGATTCGAGAAAGAAATCGACTAGTAAATCTCATTAGTCTGCATGAAGAAATTTTGAGACTCGTTTAATCATTCTAATGCATCAATGAGATATTCGAGCAGATATTGTGAAAGGTAACATTCGAGCTTTAAAGCTCCAGCTACTTCGATAGCTAGTGTTGGAAGTGCGAGACATAATCAACTTGAGTGCAGACATTGTGGTAAACGACATCCAGGTGAATGTAGATTGAATGATCAGGCCTGTTTTAAATGTGGATCATTAGATCATTTTATCCGTGTCTGTCCTAAGTTGGCCGAGCAAGAAACTGTACAAAATACGAGGCCAAGAAACCTTACAGCCAAAAGTAGACCACCCAGAAATACGAGAAATGTGAGTGGTAGTTAGAGAGCAACTAAAGATTCTACTGTAAGGTCCAAGGTGAGGGCACTTGCTAGAGCCTACACTAATCATGCTCGCGAAGAAATGCCATCTCTAGATGTCATTACTAGTACTTTCACTTTCTATGATACTATTGTGATTGCATTGATAGACCCAGGATCAACTCATTCTTATGTATGTGAGAACTTAGTATCCAGTAAGACTTTGCCTGTAGAGTCTACTGAATTTGTGATTAAAGTATCAAACCCCTTAGGCAAATGTGTCTTGGTTGATAAAGTGTGCAAGAACTATCCATTGATGAGTCGAGATTTCTGTTTTCTGGCCGATCTGATGTTATTGCCATTTGATGAATTTGATATAATTTTGGGTATGGATTGGCTAACGTTGTGTGATGCTATAGTAAATCGCAAACAAAAGACCATTGATCTGAGATGTCAGAATAATGAGATTATCCGGATTGAGTCAGATGATTTGAATGGGTTACCAGTTGTGTGTGAATATCCAGATGTGTTTCTTGAAGAATTATCGGGATTACCACTAGTTAGAGAAGTTGAATTTGGTATCAAATTAGTGCTGGGAACAACTCCAATATCGATAGCTCCATATAGAATGGCTCCAACAGAGTTAAAAGAATTGAAATCTCAGTTACAAGAATTGACCGATAGAGGATTTGCACGATCGAGTTTCCCGCCTTAGGGTGCTCCCATATTGTTTGTGAAAAAAAAGATGGCATGATGAGAATGTGTATCGACTACCGACAGCTAAACAAAGTGACGATCAAGAATAAGTATCCTCTGCCCAGAATTGATGACTTATTTGATCAATTGAAAAGGGCTACGGTATTTTCAAAGATTGACTTGAGATCAGGTTATTACCAGTTGCGACTCAAAGAATCAGATATGCCAAAGACCTCATTCAGAACGAGGTACGGACATTATGAGTTTTTAGTTATGCCTTTCAGATTAACGAGTTCTCCTGCTATTTTTATGGATCTGATGAATCAGATTTTTTGACCTACCTAGATCGATTTGCCGTTGTATTCATTGATGACATATTGATTTATTCGCGTGATGAATCTGAGCATGCTGAGCATTTGAGAATCGTATTACAGACTCTGTGTGATAAACAGTTACTTGCAACATTTAGTAAATGTGAATTTTGGTTACAAGAAGCTGGTTTTCTGGGACATATAGTGTCAGCATCGGGTATACGGGTTGATCCGAGCAAAATTTCTACAATAATAGATTGGAAGCCTCCAAGAAACATATTTAAAGTCCGAAGCTTTTTGGGACTCGTGGGTTATTACAGAAGATTCGTAAAAGGTTTCTTGATGATTGCAAATCCATTGACGAGATTACTTCAGAAAGATGTTAAGTTCGAATGGTTAGATAAGTACCAGAAAAGTTTTGATCAGTTGAAACCTCTATTGACTGAAGCTCCAGTGTAACACCCCATAGCCGTATCTGACGCCGGGACAGGGTACGAGGTATTACCTTACTAAACACATGCAAACATACATTATCGAGTTAATGTAATTTGTTCCAACTTAAAACTTTTCAAACATTGTCTTACAGTCCTTAATATGGACCTACGAGGCCCAAAACATGTTTTGGAAATAATCCGAAAGCATTCTGAGTGCTTAGAAAAATTTCAACAAAAACTACTAAAAATAGGGCACACGCCCGTGTGGATGGGCTACACGCTCGTGTGGCATCTAGACATGGCCGTGCTGAAGGCCCGTGTGGTTCACACAGCCTAGGCACATAGGGACACGCCCGTGCGCCTCAACCATGTGGATTTATTTTCTAACTTCGAACCTACAGGGGTTTTCACATGACCTGGCACATGCCCGTGTGCTCATCCAGTGTCCCTGACACAGCCTTGACACGCCTGTGTCGTAGCCCGTGTGCAAAAACCTTGGTATTCTATTTTTGACGTTAGCAACTCTTAAGGGTCACACGACTGTGGCACATGCCTGTGTACTAGCTGTGTCTTTCACATGGTTGAGACACACGGCTGTGTCTCAGCCCGTGTGTTTACTACTGGGTATTTAATTTTGCCAACCTAAGGTGTAGGGGACACACGACCTGACCACACGCTCATGGGGCAGACCGTGTGTCACACACGGCCTAGACACACACCTGTGTGTCTACCCGTGTGGACAAAAATATGGCTATCTACCAAGCCTTATGCCACCCTAAAACAAAATCACACACATACCAACACATAACAAGACACAAATACTCAACCAATGACCAAAATTTAGACATTCATACATCTTCACATGGCCAATTCAACCACAAAATAATACTACTATCCTTAGTACATATGTTCATCCATACCATTTACTCATTCATAAAAACATCAACATTTGTATTTATAAATCAATAACAAATATTAGCCAATATCCATGGCCTTATACAAAAATGGAGTATTCTAAGGCCAAGCCAACATGCTTGGCCCAACATATAATGACACTTAACAAAAACTAGTCCCTATACATGCCATTTCTCAAAATACTAGAAGCTAACTATACCGAATGCGTTAGTTGATAGTGTGAGCGAAGTCTCCGATGTTCATTGATCCACGAGCTAATTAGATGGCACTATAAGAAATGTAAACAAGAAGGAGTAAGCATAAAGCTTAGTAAGTTGCAAGTAAATAAAAGACAACAATTTACCATGCTATAACATGCTCTCAATACATCACAATTGGTACATGATACAAAAGAATGGCTACAAGCATAACTTACTCATTTTCATCTTTTACTAATCATACAACATAATTTCAAGCTCACATTTCATACATTTCATATAGGTACTTGCACCACTCACAAGGTCATCATAATATCTCTCGATCTTGATACAAACTTTAAATTTCCCATTGAACCATTTAGAATACAAAAGGATATTTAGTTAGCCTCATACAAAGGGTATCATGCCGATGCCATGTCCCAGGCATGGTCTTACACTGGCTCACATGTCCAGTCAATGCCATGTCACAGACATGGTATTACACTGACTCTCATATATCGGAGCCGATGCCATGTCTCAGACATGGTCTTACATTGGCTCACATCTATCCGTGCCGATGCCATGTCCCAGACATGGTCTTACGCTGACACATATCCAAGCCAGTGCCATGTCCTAGACATGGTCTTACACTAGCACTCGTATCAACACTGACGCCATGTCTTAGACATGGTCTTACACTAGCTAGCACATATTGGTGTCGATGCCATGTCCTAGACATGGTCTTACATTAACACGTAACGAGGCTAATGCCATGTCCCAGACATGGTCTTACACTAGCACTCGTATCGTCCCTAGTATCATAACATGATTATCCAGTTTATTCTTATGGTTCAACCAGGTTTTATCACATAGATTCTCATCATTTCATTACTCAAAATCAAAATTTATCCATTTAATACTAAATAAATGCTCTCATGCATAACTCATAATCATAATTAATCATTTTATGTTAAATCAATAATTTCATGCATAATTATAGAAAAGTTGCATTATTTTCCTAGAACTTACCTCGGTATACAAAATGTAGATAGATAATTTGGTTTAATCCGCTAGCTTGGTTTTCCCTCGGTTTAGGTTCAGATTTTGTACTTCTTGATCTTTAAAAATAAAATTTCACTAATTTAATCACCGTATTATTTTGGACATTCAAAATTTCATAATTTGGCAAAATAACCATTTTGCCCCTAGGCTCGAAAATTCATTTTTATCGAATTTCTTTACTAACCAAGCCTAGCTGAATTCTTTTCACTCTTATGGCAACCCACAATTTCCATTATTTTATGCATTTACTACAAAATTTTCCAACTTTACAACTAGGTCCATTTTAGTTGTTTTCCATGATCACCCTTTCACAAAAGTTGTTTATTTAACAACTATGATTCATTTTCTTCCATAAAACTCTAGCAAACAACATAAACACTCTCATGGTAAAACCCTAGACTTTTAACCATCTTACAAAATAGTCCACCCATTGGCTAGCTTGAGCTATAAAAGTCACAAAAATACAAAAATCACTAAAAATGACCATCAAGAACACTTACTTGCAAGAGAAGAGCTTCGCTGAAATTTCAAGCATCAAAACCCTTATTCTTGTGGATGGTTTCGGTGGAAGAGGAAGAAGGTTAAAAAAAAGATGATAACTTTTCTTTGGTTTTATTTTATTTGATCTATTTAGTCACCAAATATTACCTAACCTTTGACATTTTTAACTTTTCTTTTTCTTTTGTCTCCCCTTGGCCGGCCATGCGTATTAAAATGGGTCTATTTGCTCATTAAAGACCCCCAAAATTTTTATGCACCCTTATAAACATACAACAAGACATAAAATAATATTAGAAATAATTTCTGACCTCAAGTTAGTGGTTCCAAAACCACTTTTCTAACTAAGCCAAAATTTGGGCTATTACATCCTATGTTAGATTAACAAGAATCTGGTAAAGAATTTATAATCTATAGTGATGCATCGTTGAATGGCTTGGGATGTGTTTTGATGTAGGAAGGAAATGTTATAGTTTATGCCTCGAGACAACTGAAGCTGCATGAAAAGAATTATCCAACGCATGATTTTGAGTTAGTAGCCATTGTGTTTGCATTGAAGATTTGGCGCTATTATCTGTTCAGTGAGAAATGTCATATTTATTCTGATCATAAGAGTTTGAAATACTTAATGACTTAGAAAGATTTGAATTTGAGACAATAGAGATGGCTTGGATTACTAAAAGATCACTAGTTAGTGATTTACTACCATCTAGGAAAAGCAAATGTTGTTGCTGATGCTTTGAGCCAGAAATTTTTATTTACTCTATGTGCAATGAATACTCAATTGACTATATCTGATAATAGACCAATTGTAACTGATTGGAAGGTGAGACCGTTGTTTTTACAGTAGATTTGTGAAGCTTAAAAAGTTGATAATAAAATATTAGCAAAACGAGTTCAATGTGATTCAAATCCTGATTCAGAGTTTCAAGTTGATTCTAATGATTGTTTGAGATTCAGAGGCTGAATATGTGTTATGAGAAATTCAGATTTGATTCATATGATTTTGAATGAAGCACACAGTAGTAGTTTATCTATTCATCCGGGAAGTAGGAAAATGTATAATGATTTGAAACAGTTTTACTAGTGGCCTGGTATGAAACACGATATTTCTGAATTCGTATCGAAGTGTTTAATTTGTCAGCAAGTAAAAGCTTAACATCAGGTGCCGTCAAGTTTATTATAGCCTATTATGATTCCCGAGTGGAAATGGGATAGTATCACGATAGATTTTGTGTCAGGTTTGCCCTTATCTCCAGGAAAGAAAGATGCGATCTGGGTTGTTGACAGATTGAAGATATCAGCTCATTTCATTCTGGTACGTACAGGCTATTCGCTTGATAAATTGGCTGAGTTGTATATTTCCGAGATTGTGAGATTGCACGTGATACCTATTTCTATTATTTCGGATAGAGATCCAAGATTCACATTGCGGTTTTGAAAGAAACAACAAGATGCAATGGGTACAAAGTTACATTTCAGTACAGCATTTCACCCGTAAACGGATGGTCAATCTGAGTGAATTATTCAAATACTTGAGGATATGTTAAGATGTTACATTCTTGAGTTTGAAGGTACGTGGGAACAGTACTTGCCATTGATTGAATTTGCATATAATAATAGCTTTCAATCAGGTATTAAAATGGCACCGTACGAAGCATTATATGGTCGCAAATGTCGAACACCTTTATATTGGACAGAGCTTAGTGAGAATAAGATTCACGGGGTCAATTTGATCAAAGAGACTAAATAAAAAGGGAAAGTGATTTGTGATAGTCTGAAAATAGCACCAGATCGTCAGAAATCGTATGCAGACTTGAAACAGAAAGATATTGAGTTTCAAATCGGTGACAAAGTGTTTTTGAAAGTATCTCCATGGAAGAAAATGCTTCGTTTCGGTAGAAAAGGAAAGTTGAGTCTGAGATTTATCGGGCCGTATGAGATTATCGAGCAAATCAGGCCATTTACCTATCAGTTGTCATTACCGTCAGAGCTAGAGAAAATACATAATGTTTTCCATGTATCGATGCTTCGATGATACCCATCTGATTCTTCACATGTCATTTCTCTGACGGAAGTAGAGATTCAGTCAGATTTGTCATATGTTGAAGAACTGATTCGAATTTTAGCTCGTGTGATAAAAGAGTTGAGAAAGAAAAAATCGCATTAGTGAAAGTTTTATGGCATCGACACGGGGTTGAAGAAGCTACGTGGGAGTCTAAAGATGCCATGAGAGAGCAATGCCCGGACCTATTCACTGGTAAGATTTTCGGGGGCAAAAATCCCTAAGGGGGGAGAGTTGTAACAACTCAATTTTAGTTAAATCGAAATAGTGGTTTCAAAACCACAAATATGAGGTAAAAAAAATATTTTAATATTATTTTGTGTTTACGGCATGAGATTATGCATGTGTGAAAGTTTCGTGAAAGAATTTTAGCGTTTGGTTGGTTAGTTTGATAAAATGACTAAATCACATAAAATGTAAAAGTTGCATTCTAATTGTTTAAGTGTTTATTTGCTATGATTCATTAAATGTGAGGTCCTTATAATGAGATTAGACCATGAATAGTGGATATGGACAATAATGATCATTAAATGAATGATTTTGGTGTTAATTTATTAAGGGTAAATTGGTAAAAGATGATTAAAGGTTAATAAAATTAAGCTTATATTCATCATCTTTTAACCGGATATAACAAAAGAGAATAGAATTTTTGAGCTTTGGAGTTTCGACGCCTATAATTCTTGATTGAGGTATGTTCTTTGTTCGGTTTTTAATGATTTTTATGTTTTCGTGATTATTGCTTCGTATACTAGCTAGCCTGTGCTATAATTTTTGAATTGGTTGATGAATTTGTAAGTTGCCATTGATGATAGCTTGATTCTTTGGAATGTTAATGATGGAAAATGAATAATTGTTGATAGATTAAAATGTTTTGTGAAGTGATTTTGAGTAAAAATGCATATTGAGGATTAAATTGTGAAATATGCAAAATGTGTGGTTAAAATGTGAAATAAATGAAAGTTTTGGGCTACTAGGGACTAATAGGAAATTCAGCCAAGCTTGGGTTTAAAGAAATTGTGCGAATTTAGTGTATTTGTGAAATAATGACTAAATTGAGAAAATGTGAAGTTATAGGGGCTAAAGTGTTAAAATGCCTAAATATGTATTTGTGGATTGAATTGGATGAATGAATGATTAAACAAGTTAAATTTGAATTTATATAGATCAAGAAAGAAAATCAGATTTATGTCTAGGGAAGTCGAAAGTTATTGAATAGTCGCTCTGATCCGTTCATCCCATTTTTAAGGTAAGTTCATATGCAAATAAATGTCTTATATTTGAATTGTACATGTTTATATGTTATTGAATTGAATTGGATGATAAATGATCGTGTATGAGCAAGAATCAACAGAGTTACGACGTCTAAAAGTCCCGTACGAACCCTAGGAAGAGTATAGGATACTGATGTCATGACATTAGGATTACCGAGGTGTGATTTTGTGTAAGACCATGTTTTGGACATTGGCATCAATATGAGATTACGTGTAAGACCATGTCTGGGACTTGGCATCGTTATATGGTTTCGTGTAAGACCCTGTCTGGGACAGTGGCACCGATACGTGATAACATGTAAAACCATATCTGGGATATGGCATTGTACGAACTCTATGAGCTATCCGGGTATCCTTAACAATTTCGAACGTTTCAATGGGGCAAAGTCGAGAAGAGAATGAATATGTAAATGAGTTAACCGATCCAGGTATGTATGAAGTTATATGAATATTGAAAAGAAAAGGTAAGTGATGCATAATGAATATGAACAAGTGAATTAGATGAGAATGGTGATATTTGTATAAGAGACAAACCATAATTCTTATAGATGAATTGATTTATATTTGCTTCATGTGTTAAGTTTATTTGTATATGACTTACTAAGCTTTTGGAAAGCTTACTTTGTGTGTTATTTCTCTATTTTATAGATAATCGAAGCTAGCTCGAGCTTGGGGGTCGTCAAGAATCATCGTCACACTATTGATCGCTACTTCGGTACTTTTGAAGCTTGTAATTATGGTATATGGCATGTATAGGCTAGTGCTGATATGGTATATTTTGAATTGTGAATATAGCCATGTGAGTTCGCTTGTAAAGAATGGCAATAATGAATGTGAATTTAGCATATGATACGAGTTTGTAGATGTGTTTATGTTATATGTTCAAATATGTTAAATGATGAATTTGTGGAGTTTTGTGAATTTAGCATTTTGGTAAACTTGTAGTATTTGTTATGATAGGTTTTGGGTATGAAATTGAGATGTGAATTTTGTATGAATGTTGAGGTTGTTTAAGTGGTTGAATGGATGAGAAAAAGTTTGATTGGATATATGATGATTTAATGATTTTGGTATACGTTTTGGTATACTTTGGTTCGATAAATATGTTTAAAGATGGTGGAAATAGATATGGTATTAAGTGTGCATGAATTGGTTTGATTTTAGCTGGAAGGGTGGCAAATTGGCCTTGTAAATGGCCTATTTTTACCCACACGAGCAGGGACACGGGCATGTGTCTCTACTGTGTTGTTTGAAGGATCAATTCGAATTAAGCCTGGGCGCTCCACACGGCCTCACACACAGGCATGTGAATGGCTGTGTAGCCAAGTCAGTATACCTTACAGGTTTGACATGGCTGAGCACACGGCCCAAACACGGGTTTGTAAGGCCATTTCGAATAGGCACACGGGCTAGCCACACGAGCGTGTGACTGGCCGTGTGGCCAAGTTAGTATGCTCCCTAATTTTCACATGGTCTGGCACAAGGAGGTGTCCTTGGTTGTGTGGATAAATCAGTATGTATGCCCTGTTTCCCCACGGTCTAGACACACAGGAGTGTCTAATGTCATGTGAGACAAACGGCCTATTCACACGGGCGTGTGACCTCTATTACTTAGAAAAAATTTAAAGTTTTGAAAATTTTTATACGAGATTGGTTTAGTCCCAAACTCTCTCTAAGCATGTTTACGGTCTCGTAGACCTATATAAGGGACTTTGTGATTATGATTGGATGTGATATGATGAATGTGACTAATGTATGTGATATGTTTGTATAATGATGTGATTTGTTCGGTAACACCTCTTAACCTTAGTCCGGCGACGGATACGGGTTAGGGGTGTTACATATGCCATGAATTAAAGCTATATGTTGTATGGATATAATGCAAATAATGTTTGGTAATTGTACAATTACAAATAAGTCTGTTTTGTTTGGAATTGAAGTTGTTAAGAATGAGTATGTGGTTGAAAATGTGTATGAAAACATGAATTGGTTAATTTGGTATTTGCAGGTTGGCGTCAAATTGGTACCATTTAGAAACAGTATGTCATGTCATGACATAGAGCATTGGTCGTTGCAACGAGGCCTAGTTAGTATGTTGCATCATGATGAGAAACCCCTAAAGTCGCGATGTCAACCTGAAATTTTGAAAACATTACAATTTAGTCATAATTCGACCTCGAGTTAGCAATAAAGCTTTTGTAAGCTTGTGTAAGACCCGAAAATGACTATATATCATATTATATGCATGTATTTCTCATAATTAAATGTATAGTGGTATAAATTGAATATGAATTATTGTAGTTGCTCCGAAAATGAATGTGGCATCTTGTAACTCGGACCCAACAATTGGGTTATGTATTGAGGTGTTATATAAATTTGTTATTTGATTTCTTATTAATAACACTTTTAAGTTCTCAAAATAAAAATTTCTATTTACGAAAGAAAAATTGCCCTTATTATCCAACAAGGAATTTATGAATGAATATATAGATGGTACTTGAACAGTCTAATGATATGGGCACAAGCCTCAAATGTACAATATGGCTAGTATGTATAACATGACTTCCTCAAACACTCAATGTATCCACACAAATACCAAAAGTGAGTGCGTAGAAACGCCAATTAACAACAAGACATGTGCCACAATAATGCTTCCCACACATACGCATCCTATAGCATGCCAACTATACACAAACACCTTCGAAGTAGTTTAATAGAGCATATAGTTGTTTGTTTGGACCATATAAACAATTCAACACCCTTTTATCACACTAAAATACAATTTCAATCACGAAAGTACCATATTTAGACATGCTCACACATTGTGTCATTGGTAAACCATTACATGTAATCAACATCACAAGCCAACATTTATAACAAGATAACTATAGGCATCAAAATCCTAATCTAATCAACTTAAGATATTATATATAGTAAAAATCGATTTCTAATGAGCACAAATCAAAAACTGATTAAGTTTCTAAAACTTCCTCCTTTCCTTTGGCCTTAGATGACTTGGCCACCTCTTCAACTACATTCACACATCCAAAGCAACAAAAGAAATTTAGAAAATCATAATTCAACACTTAAAGCTTCTAATTCTAATAATGAGTGTAATTCGATAAAGCATGATTCCTCCTCACTTCCTAAAGTCATTTTATAGAACTCTAACCTAAGCTTACCAAAACTAAAATCTATCTTTAGAACTAAGTTTTGGAACCTAAAATCACTCTAGAAACACTCTAACCCAGCAAAACCTCAAGGTTTTCATCTTTATTTTTCAAGCACCCAATAATAGCAAAACTTCATAACTCAATCAAATCTCTAATCAAACTTAAAATCAAATCTTCCGACAATATTCTAAACTTATAATAATCAATAAACTAACTCAAAAATTTAAGAAACAAATAGAATTGAAGCTCTCTCTCTCTATACATTTAAAAATGTCGAAAATGATGAAAACTCTTAAAAATCAATTTCCAATGACTAAAAAAAATCATAGATTAAAGTTATAAAACATTTACCTAGTTGAAAATCAGAGAATTGATCAAGAAAACTCAAGAGTTAAATCCTTCATATTACACATCAAAACCAATGATATCTAGGAAAAAGAGAGAGAAAAATGTTGAGATTTGTTTTTCAAATCTTTTTCCATGAAAGAATTTAATAGAAATTAAGCTTATCAATCTGAAATTTTTGATAGAAATCAAGATTTGATGAAAAAGATGAGAGAAAATTTAGTGAGAAAATTTCAATCATGAAAAATTGCTTATTCTTAACCTCTCATTCCAATTAACCATTTGAGACATTGGACTCTCTAATTCTTAGGTAAACTTGGACAAATTACCATTTAAGGACCTTTCATAGTTCTAATTTTATTTTCTAGTTAGGAGACATTGGCTTCTCTAATTTGTTATTTAGGCCAACATTTTAATTTCTAATTACTAACTAATTAATGCTACTAAATACTAGGAATTAAGTCGTTAATAAACCAAAATTTCAACACTATGCCCATTTCTACAAACTTCTCGGTTTAACTTCCCGAAATGAATTGATTAAGGAATTTTCGACAAATAACTAAATTTTCGATTCTCAAAAATTTTTAGAGAGTTACAACACTTCTCACTAATCTCATAGCTCACTTAATGACATTATTACTCTTCAATATTAATTCGCAATGCCACACTCTACTATAAAATCACTAATTAATCCATGTAATAGGGCAATTTAGCGCGGTACATTAAATGAAAAAACCAGAATAGTCCAATGTCCCTTTATACAAATGTTGGGGCTCAAATCAGAATTAAAGCATGAACTAAGACCTAAAACCCAAATTTCAACCCAAATTATAGTCCAAATACCTCAACCCAAATACTAATTCAAAAATTAAACCTAGTATGGCCCAAATTACACTAGCCCATTACCCTGGCCGACCCAAACGGCCCAAACACCTAAACGGCTAGGGAACCCTAACCCGAGACGCGCCGCAGCCTGACCACTGTGCCTCCGTACGCTCTAGCGCTTCAGCAGCCACGTACGCACCACGACAACGCCCTCCAATGCATTCCGTACCTACAAAAAATAGCGAGCGCAATAGCAGCAGAGAGCATGACAGAACATTGGCATTTTTTGTATTTTTTTCTCTTATTCAGCTATAAAGGCCAAAAACAATGTATTTTCATTTAGAGGAACGAATGCATGTAAACAGAAGCAAAAAATCAATCAAAAATCAAATTTTTCGAAGGTGATTTCTTCGATTTGATTCAACCTTGCGTGTTTTTCTGTTTCTCATTGTTCTTATCTGTTTTCTTTATTTTTTGAACCTGTTTGCAAAGGAAAAAAAAAAGGGAAAAGAAAGGATAGGGGTTTACCTGTGTCGGGTGACCTTCGAATCCCTACCCCTTCGTTGCAATCGAAGTTTGGACGGGGGTTTCGAAGGTTTGAGAATAGCAAAACCATCGGGTATAATCGCGAACGAGCCCAAATAAAGCCTATACACAATGCCATTCACCGATTTTAGTGGTGGATCGGCGGTCGGAGGTCTCTCTTTTATTGGTCGAATATGGGGGCAAATAGGGGTGTTATGTTTTTTTATTTTTAGTGATAAAGGATTAGAGTTAGGGTTTATTTTGGGGATTTAAACGGCGCACGAAACGGCACCGTTTAGGGCCTATTTCAGTGGCTCTAAAATGGTGCCGTATAGGCCAATAATCCAATGACCTGACTCGAGCGTGGCTATGGCCCGCGTGTTTTGGTCCCTGAGGGTTTATTGCGTGTTTAGTCCTTCCATTTCGCGTGAATGTTCGATCGCCTCTTTGTCTTTATTTCTTTTGCTTTTTAATTTTGCCCCAGTATTCGCATATTGTTTCGAATTAGTCCGCGTTTAAACGTAGAGTTTTAAAAAAATTGGGAATAATTATGTACTCGGTCTCCGCTAGTTCACGCGCGCTTTATTTTAGTCCTTAATCCGGTTTTAACAACTATTTTATTTACCGATTACCCTTAAAACTTTGTTTTGGTTTTCAATCTCGTCCTTGGCTTATTTAACCTACTTATTTATTTAGTTTTAAAACATTTATTATATGATATTAAAATATTATATGTATTATTTATTTGTAGATTATTTTTTTTATTGTTTATTTTTAACTTGTTTTAATATAAGGTTTATTAGACTTTGATTTTACTATTTATTTAAGATAGTTTCATATGTTTTCATCTAGATATTTCGTTTTAAATTATATTTGGCCTATTTTAACCTTTTTTAATAATTATTTGCATATATGTATACGTTTTGCATAAAATTATTTATCATAATATAAATATTTAGTTTTTATGTTATTTCATGTCTTATTATATTTTAAATTTATCCATGTGTATGTATTTCCTCGTGAATATAGTTATATATATATAGCTTGCTTTAAAAATTTCTTATATTTTTGGCTATTTCCAAACTTTTGTATATTATTTATTTTAATTTCCAATTGCAAAATATTTTTCTCAAACTTGTTTATGTGGTATATTGTTTTTCTTTTATTTGTTTTGAACTTCGTTTGAAATTGTTTTCAATTCATAAAGCTTTGAATATTATTGTTAACATTCGCATAATTGGTGTGAGACTATTACTATGTTTTTTTTTTTGAAATTTGTCCTCTTGTATGGAATTATTTGTTTGTATGCCATCATTGCCACGTATTGTTATCATTTCATGACTGATTCTACGCTTGTATTTCTTGTCATCGTATTCCAACATATTTGAGCCTTTGGTGGATACATCATTTGTTTTAGCCCGAGCAAATCAAATAAGTTCATTTTTTAAACCAACTTCTAATCGCTTATGCGACAATTTCTCGAAAATAAGGCAATATTTCGCGTTTGGAAACTCGAGGAATCGTGCCCTAACGTGCCGGGTTTTGATTTTTCGTTTGACCAAATAACCGAATATCCTTCTTAGATTTCACTCGTCTTCTCTAATTTTTAAAAATAAGGCAATGTTTAATGTTTAGAAATTCGAGGAATCGTGCCCTACTGTGCTGGGCTTTGGTTTTTCATTGGACTAAATAATTGAACACCCTTTTTGTAATTTTCAAATGTATGAGTTTTTGGAAGTCAAGATTTGAACGTGGTTTCGAGGGTTTAAAGGATCGTATCCTAACGTGCTGGATGTGATACTGTATTCCTTTGAAATGAGAGAATCTTGCCATCCAATTTAAGCCGTTAAATGCTTTAAAAGAAATCGTATTTCAAAACTTTTTGACATAAGGACATTTTTAATCAATTTGGTACCAATTTTGGGCGTTACGAGGGTGCTAACCCTTCCTCGTACGTAATCGACTCCCAAACCCGTTTTCTCAAACTTCGAAGACCAAATTAATTATTTTAATAAACTAAAGTGTTTTATTAAAATAATTTAAGGTGATCCGATTACACCTCGAAAAAGGTCGGTGGCGACTCCCTTTTTTTTAAAAAAAACCCAAGTCGATTCCTGTTTTCAAAAAAATGGTTTCAATAGCTTGGCGACTCTACTGGGGACGTCGAGAGAGTTAGGCTGTAAATTGATTTTATACTTATGTTGGAATTTGAAAATCTGCACGACCATTGTGGTCACACCTATAAGTGGGAGCGAGAACTATGCCTTTGTGAGGTTTTCACCTCCGCATGGGCTAGTGGACCGCTTTCGGAATATATCCGTACCTATGTGCTCCATGAGGTTTTCACCTCCGTATGGCCATAGGGAAATGTATTCCCCTGAATTGAACTCGATCTATATGAGCCTATAATGGGTGAGGATCGAGGAATCTGCAGGTTCAGGTACCCTTTCTTTAGAACAGAACCACATATAGTGAGCCTTAGGAGCCTACCTTAGGTAGAGCCATCCTAAACTTCAGTGGTCACCCAGATAGGTGTTTGACTATTTGCTGCTTGTCTTTTACTATCTTTATATGCTACTGACCGGTTGTATTTTGTTTTGGCTATGTTTGCATGTCATTGCATTCTTAAAGGGGTGTCGATTCGAATTCGATTACTAAATTAGAAAGTTTGACACGGAAAATGATTTTCGTGATAAAGTGGAGCGCAGTGTGGAAATCCGTAAATGGTCAAAAGAACTACAATTAGAAAAAGGGGACAGTCTAGCCGAAGGATACACATCAGAATTGTGGGACTTCACTCGCATCAGCGTGACACAAAATGAGCTCTAGGAATTGAGAGACATATGGGCTCAGTGGGGCATGAGACTAAGCAGCTGTTCTACCGCAATTACGGTGATTTACCCCACTTGCTCGACATCAAAGTGGACAAGCAGTTGTTTCGGGCTATGACTTAGTTTTGGAATCTAGCCTATAGCTGTTTCACTTTTGGGAAGGTAGATTTGGTGCCCACTGTGGAAGAGTATAAAGCTCTGCTTCGTTGTCCGAATATCCAAGTCGACAAGGTTTATGTTAGAGTCACTAATGCCCTAACCTTCCTGAAGAAGCTGATGAAAATTACTGGGATGAGCGAACAATAGGTTACGACCAGAATTCAGGAAAAAGGTGATGGCAAATGTATTCCTTGGGTGAGTCTGAGAGACCTAATCCTAACACATCCGAATATGAAGAAGAAAGTCGACGTCTTCGCCTTGAGCATCTATGGATTGGTAATCTTCCCCAAGGCCTTAAGACATATCGATGAGGCAGTCACTGACCTGTTTGATCGACTTGATAAACATGTCACGCCCGTCCCATCAATCCTGGCGGAGACATTCAGATTATTGAGTAAGTGTCAGAGGGTAGGTGAAGGCAGACTTATCAGATGTGCGTAGCTGCTGATGGTGTGGTTTCACGGCCATTTCTGGAAGGTAGACAAACCTTCCTACCAAGTCTTTCTTAAGAATTATTCCCCGCTGAGAGAAGAAGCAGCTACACCAAGAAAGGATGACGTGTCAGAAGAAGGGTGGATGGAAATTTTTCAAAATCTTTGACAGGACGATGTTGAGTGGAGAGCTTTGTGGATGATCCCCGATGAGATCCTTTATCGGTGTGAGACTTTTGATTGGGTGCCTCTACCAGGAATTTGGGGGGCCGTTGGATACGCCCCTTTACTCGCATTACGGCAGTATAACACTAAGCAGTTTATTCTGGCAGCATACGGGCTAGCTCAATATGAGTTCTCATATAAGGGGGACAATTACAAGAAAAAGATTCAGGAGATGTCTGATGCCTAGAAGAAAACAATCTGAATGAAGAGAGTTGACACGGGCCCAACTGCAGCTCCAGAATATAGTGGATGGTTTAGTAGACGCATTAATGATAACATCCCCAGGATAAGTTTAGAGGCTGCTCAATCACTAGAAGAATGCTTGCGAGTGGTCCCATCGGAGCTAGAGATTATAAGGTAAGACTTCGAAAAGAAGAGTTCCGAGCTCAGAAAGAGATTAAGCAGCTGGAAGAAGAGAAAATGAATTTAAGATTAGATGTGGATGTCCAGAAGCTGGAAGCTGAGAAATTGAGAAAAGGGAAGAACAAGGCCGAGAAAGATTTGGACAGTCTGAAAAGGTATTACAAAAGGATGCATCGATCAATCCGAACTGCCGGGTTGGGAAAAACTTCTGAACAGTGGCAACAAGAAATTCAGGAAGAAAGAAACCAAGACGATCGATGGGAAAGGAGATTCCAGTAGGCTCAAGCGCGAAACGAGATTTTAGAAAAAAGCTTGTCAGATAGCCAGAACGAGAAGGGTGAATTAAAGGCTAGAGTGGCAGAACTCGAAAAAACCCTTCATCAGCATAGAAGCCGTAATTCTGCGATGGAGCTAAAGGCGAGCTTACGCAAGATTGAGGAAATGAAAGAAAGGATAGAGGAATTGGAAACAGCTTTATAGAACTGTGAAATACGGGTTGAGCTCCTTGAAAAGAATGAAGAGTATTGGAAAGAATAGCTTCACTATTCTCAAGGCCAGGTCAGAGATAGAGATTATCTTATGGGAGAAGTCGTGGCTCAAATTCAGGAGGTAGCTGATCATCTGCAGACTTTGGTGGTGCAAGCTAATGTATTAAGTGTGATGTATGAGCAAGAATCAGGCCGGGGGCAAGAACTAGCTGCACTGCTTAGAAAAATTAAGACCTTAGGCATTAGGGCAAAGCCTTTTCTGTAATCCGTTTTATATAAAAGAACTTTGTTTTCTAGAAAAGTTTTCCAAAAGGAATTGAATCAGAATTGACGCCTTCTGTGCATTCATTCATATGCATCGCATTACATCATATGCATCATATTGCATCATATGCACTAAATTTCATAATAAGAAACCTGATTAATTAAAATTATGGCAGTTACCCTGGAAACCCACAAAAATCCACCAACTGAACATTGCTACAACACCCATCTCAAAACCAAGGCAATGGACCAAAGGCTAGAGAAACTAGAGCAAATGCAAAAAGAAATGCAAGATCGGTTGAAAGCATAGATGCAAGAGCAACTGGCCAAGATGCAACAAGACATGAGAGATCAAATGATGGAAACCCAGAGAAACATGATGGATCAATTAGCACAGTTGTTGTCGGTAGGGCCCGATAAAGGAAAAAGCCTTATTGTTAATTCAGAGGACAATCGTGAGGACCTTATCTACTCCCTAAGAGCTGCCCTGACAAACGCCCCAGCCCAATCAGATGTCTGTCCACAAAGGGTCGCCCTCACCATTAGACCCCAACATCAAGCTAATGCCTCGGCGCCGATAAACTTCCAAGCAAGTTTGGGATCCAATCCGGGCGATCACTTTGCTAATCCCGCTGTCCCGGATCTTGATAAGATAACAGAAATGGAGAAGGCAAGAGTAGATCTGCCGAAACAGTTCGAGGACCATTGCAGGTGGTTGGAGGAGAAGTTTAAAGCGATGGAAACCGCTGACTACCATTGCGAGGTCGATGCGAGGGATTTAAGCTTGGTCCCAGATCTGGTGCTTCCACCGAAGTTTAAAATGTCGGACTTCAAAAAATACAACGGGAGTAGCTGCCCTGAAGCTCACATAATGATGTTCTGTCGAAGAATGACAGGATATGTCCACAATGACTAGTTGTTGATACACTGTTTTCAAGACAGTCTGATCGGGTCTGCGGCCAGATGGTACAACCAGTTAACCCGTGCCCAAATCGATTCATGGAAAGACTTGGCCCAAGCTTTCATAAAAAAATACAGCCACGTAACAGACATAGCACCCAATAGAATTATACTTCAGAACATGGAAAAGAAGACGAACGAGAACTTTAGGCAATATGCCCAGCGGTGGAGAGAGGTGGCTACAGAAGTCCAACCACCACTCTCAGAGAAAGAGACGACCATGCTTTTCATCAATACTCTGAAGGCCCCCTTTATCAACCACATGTTAGAAACCGTGACTAAAAGCTTTTCTAACATGGTAATATCAGGGGAAATGATAGAGAATGGGATAAAATGTGGGAAAATTAAAGCCGGAGAAAGCACCAAGCGATCAGCCCCAAGGAGGAGGGAAAATGATGTGAATAACACGAGTATGTATGGCAAGAGGCATTCGAGGGCAATCATGGTGAACCAGCCAAAAGCAACAACTACTAATCATCAAGGGCCCTTGAGGCAAGAGCCTAACACAAGAAAAAACCCTGAAAAGACACAGTTCACGCCTATACCTATGACGTATAGAGAGCTGTACCAAAGCCTCTTTGATGCAGATGTGGTGTCTCCTTACTACTTGAAACCATTGCAATGCCCGTTTCCCAAATGGTATGATGCAAACGACCAATGCGAATATCATGCTGGAATCACGGGGCATTCAATTGAAAACTGTACCGCATTCAAGAAAGTAGTTGAAAGGCTGATAAAAATAGGGGTCGTAAAATTTGATAACCCATCCGTGCCAAATGTAGCAGGAAACCCCTTACCTAATCATGCTGATCAAGGGGTGAACCAGATAAATGAAGGTGGGGGTAGGAAGATCAAACACAAGATTGCAAAAATCAAAACCCCACTGAGACAAGTTTGGAAGGAGATGGTGTAAAGAGGACTGGTCACATCGGATTCGGAAGAAAGATCTGAAGGGAAGAGAAACCATTGCGAATTTCATAATGGAGAGGGGCATGAAATTCAAGAATGCACTGAATTTAGAATTATAGTGCAAAATTTGATGGACAACAGATAGATGGAATTTTATGAAGAGATTAGGGATTAAAAGAAGGAGAGGTTTATGCCTCAGATGTGGGATCAACGGAGAAGGTCCAAAAAGGTAACTGCTCGGTAGTGATCATCTCAAAGCCGAGAGCCAATAAAGCCGAGAGCAAGTAGCACCACGGGTCATAATTTAAAAACCTGCGGTATTTCCTTATAAGGATAGCAAAAGGGTTCCCTGGAACTATGACTGTAACGTGACGGTACCAACTTCAGAAGAAGGACAAAAAACGGGTTTTTACACGCGTAGTGGAAAACGCTATGATACCTCAGCTACAAAAACTGAGTCTATTAAAGAAAAATCTATAATGGAGACCATAAACAAGGCTAAATCGTAGGTCAATGAGCCAGTAACCGAAAAAGAGGCTAAAAAGTTCTTAAAGTTTTTAAAGCATAGTGAGTATAGCGTTATGGATCAACTGCACAAACAATCGGGTCGCATATCGGTACTGGCTTTGCTGTTGAGCTCGGAGAAACACCATAACGCATTAACGAAAGTGCTGAATGAAACTTATGTCCCAGATGACATCTCTGTCAACAAGCTCAATCGTCTGATCAATAATATCACCGCCGATAATTTCATCTTCTTTAACGATGATGAGATACCACCTGGAGGTAGGGGATCTACAAAAGCCTTGTATATCACCACTCGATGCAAGGGATATACACTACCGGGAGTCTTGATTGAAAACAGATCGACATTGAATGTCTTGCCCCTTTCCACACTAAATAGGCTACCACTGGATAATTCTCATATGAAGACATGCCAACATACAGTAAGGGCGTTCGACGGCACAGAGAGAAGGGTAATGGACAGAATTGAAGTACCTTTTTTGATCGGTCCTAACACGTACGAGGTGGATTTCCTGGTAATGGATATCAAGCCCTCATATAACTGCCTATTGGGAAAGCCATGGATTCATTCAGCAGGGGCAGTTCCCTCTACGTTGCACCAAAAGCTGAAATTGGTGACGGAAGGCCGACTAGTGACCATAAACACGGAGGAAGACATCATCGCAGCTGTGACCAGTGACGCGCCATATCTGGAGGCAAATGATGAGGCCATCGAATGTTCTTTGCGATCATTAGAATTCGTAAATGCAACCTTTATTGGTGAAGGGAGCAAGATCCCGAGGCCTAAAATATCCAAGACCACGAGGATGGGCCTACAATTAACTGTTGGGAGAAGAGCATTACCAGGAAAAGGACTCAAGAGATACCTCCAAGGTATGGTAGAGGTACCATTGTTGAAGGAAACAAGACCGTTTCAGGTTAAGGTTTAGGCCGGACGCCAGACAGAGAAGGAAAGAGCTGGAAAAGAAGCAAGAGAGACGAAGAGCACGGTCGAGCGGGGAGGAAATCAAGTGGGAACCAACAGTTTTCCCCCATATATCTAAGACCTTTGTATCAGGAGGAATCATTAACCCTAAGCGAGGGACCCCAAGAGAAGGAACCATGGGAGGAATGGTGGAGGACACGTGCATCAATGCCATATCCGAGAAGGGAACCGGAAGAAGAAGCCCGTCGGACATCCGCCCTTTTGAGCCTGTGAGCGTTCTGAACAACTGGACTGTAGAAGAGATTCATGTAGTGTTTAGAACTGTTACAGAGTAATGTCCTAGAACATTTGTTGCTCTAGGCCTAGGAGTAATGAACACCCTTTGTGAACTGAGTTTATCCTGAAATCTTTAATTCAATGAAAATGCATCTTTTGAGCAAATATTCTTTCATTCTTTCCAATTCATGCATAATCATTATTCTTTTTATCTATTTTTCTTCCAAATACCCTTTTATTTATTCATAATCATATCATGCAAACAATTATTCTCAGATGCTGCTATTTCTTTGCATCTTTTATCATCCCCGGAATAGGTCCCCAGATGTCAATGAATAAGCGACGTTGCCAACGACTCGGAGTGTCCTTTTGAACGAGATATGTGTATAGAGGATTCTGAGGATTTTGAAGACAACCGAAATTGTAACATCTCTCTCGAACTATTGAGAATGGTCGAACAAGAGGAAAAACAAATCCTACCTCATGAAGAATCAACAGAAATTATGAATTTAGGAGAAGGAAAAAAGGTGAAAATTGGGACTGGTATCGTCGCATGGACAAAGTGAGACTTTATTGAATTACTCCATGAGTTTAAGGACGTGTTCGCATGGTTATACCAAGACATGCCTGGTCTGAATACTGATATAGTGGTGCATCGACTTCCTATAAAAGAAGAATGTAAGCCAGTCCAACAAAAGCTTCGAAGGATGAGGCCAGATGTCTTGCTAAAAATAAAAGACGAGGTAAAAAAGCAATTCGACACTGGATTTTTGAAGGTAGTGAAATACTCAGACTGGGTGGCCAACATTGTCCCCGTACCTAAAAAGGATGAAAAAGTGCGAATGTGTGTGGACTACAGAGACTTAAATAGAGCTAGCCCAAAAGATAATTTCCCATTGCCTCACATTGATACCTTGATGGACAATACGGCAGGTTATTCACTGTTTTCCTTCATGGACGGTTTCTCAGGATACAACCAAATAAAGATGCATCCTGAAGACATGGAGAAAACCACATTCGTAACCGTGTGAGGGACTTTCTGCTATACAATAATGCCATTTGGACTAAAAAATACGGGGGCAACATATCAGAGAGCTATGGTAACCTTGTTCCATGATATGATGCACAAAGAAATTGAGGTTTATGTCGATGATATGATTGCAAAATCTCGAACGGAGAAGGAGCACCTACAAGTCCTAAGGAAATTGTTCTCAAGATTCAGAAAGTTTCAGCTAAAACTCAATCTGGCAAAATGTACTTTTGGATCCAGGTCCGGAAAGCTGCTAGGATTTGTGGTTAGCGAAAAAGGGATCGAGATTGACCCAAACAAAGTTAAAGCCATATAAGAGCTACCTCCACCTCGTACTCAGAAAGAGGTCAGAGGATTTCTGGGAAGAATAAATTACATCGCTTGGTTCATTTCACAACTAACTGAGAAGTGTGACCCCATTTTTTGTCTCCTTAAGAAGCACAACCCGGGTGTATGGGATGAAGAATGCCAAAAGGCTTTTGACAAGGTCAAACAGTACTTGTCCAATTCCCCAATACTGAGGCCACCTCACCCAGATAAGCCATTGATACTGTACTTAGCAGTATTTGAAAATTTCATGGGATGCGTACTCAGCCAACATGATGAGTCAGGAAAGAAAGAAAGAGCTATTTATTACCTTAGCAAAAAGTTTACTGAGTGTGAGACAAGATACTCACCCATAGAGAAGTTATGTTGTGCTCTGGTTTGGACAACCCGAAGGCTAAAACAATACATGTTGTATCACACCACTTGGCTCATTTTGAAACTAGATCCTTTGAGGTATATGATGGAGTCAACAGCTTTGAATGGAAGAATGGCTCGATGGCAAATTCTACTTTCCGAATTTGATATAGTGTATGTGAACCAGAAAGCCATAAAAAGAAGTATGATAGCAGATTTTCTAGCCAGTAGAGCCCTGGAAGATTACGAACCCTTAAACTTTGATTTCCCGAACGAAGACTTAATGCATGTTGCAACCACTGAAGAAGACACTTAAGAAAGCCTCCCTTGGAAACTAAATTTTGATGGAGCTTCCAATGCTATGGGTAACGGAATTGGGGCAGTCTTGGTATCTCCAAGCGGAGGTCATTACCCCTTTACCAGCAAACTAAATTTCAATTGCACCAACAATATGGCAGAGTATGAGGCATGCATTATGGGAATCCGTGCCGCCATAGAACGCAAGATCAAAATGCTAGAAGTTTATGGAGACTCGGCACTAGTGATCTATCAACTTAAAGGTGAATGGGAAACGAGAGACCCTAAATTGATCAATTATCGAAAAATAGTCTTGGAGTTAGTGGAGGAGTTTGATGACATCACTTTTTGCTACCTCCCATGAGATGAAAACCAGATGGCGGACGCCCTAGCCACTCTAGCCTCTATGATCAAAGTGAATGAACGAGAGGACATGGAACCCATTCAAATGAGTATCTATGAGACTCCAGCTCATTGCTGCAACATTGGTGAAGAAGAAGAGAAAGATGATCACCCGTGGTATCACGATATATTGCGATATGTGAGAAATCATGAGTACCCAGACCATGCGACCGAGAATGACAAAAGGACGTTGAGAAGATTGGCCGTCGACTATGTATTGGATGGGGAGATTCTGTACAAGAGGAGGAAAGATAAGTGCTGTTGAGGTGTGTGGATGCTATTGAAGCTAAGAAAATTCTGGAAGAAGTCCATGAGGGCGTCTGCGGGACACACGCTAATGCCTTTACAATGGCCAGGCAAATTATGAGATTTGGTTATTACTAGTCCACCATGGAAGGGGATTGTATTAACTACGCCAAGAGATGTCATAAGTGCCAGATCTATGGAGATAAGATTCATATGCCCCCTTCGCCTCTTCACGTTATGACTTCCCCATGGCCCTTCTCTATGTGGGGCATGGACGTGATTGGGCCGATATCGCCAAAAGCTTTCAATGGACACCGATTCATCTTCGTGGTCATAGATTACTTCACCAAATGGGTTGAAGCCGCTTCATATGCTAATGTCACCAAGACGGTAGTTAGCAAATTCTTGAAAAAAGAAGTTATATGCTGATATGGGATGCCAGAAAGGATCATATCAGACAATGCTCTGAATTTGAACAACTGCACAATAGTAGAGGTCTGTAATCGATTCAAAATCAAGCACCACAACTCGTCGCCATATCACCCAAAAATGAATGGCGCGGTAGAAGCAGCAAATAAGAACATCAAGAAGATTGTGGGAAAGATGACTGAAACTTATAGAGATTGGCATGAGAAGCTACCCTTCGCCCTTTATGCTTATCGAACGTCTGTTAGGACCTCCACCGGGGCAATGCCCTTCTCTCTGGTTTACAGAATGGAAGCGGTTCTACCCATTGAAGTTGAGATTCCCTCACTCAGAGTTTTGTCAGAAGTAAAGTTGGATGAGGTAGAATGGATCCAGTCTCAATATGATCAGTTGAACCTGATTGAGGAAAAAAGGCTAAGGGCTATTCGTCATGGCCAGATGTATCAAAAATGAATGATACAAGCTTATGAAAAAAAGGTTCACCCAAGAGAATTTCATGAAGGAGATCTGGTTTTGAAAAAGATCCTTCCAATACAAAAGGATTTCAGAGGGAAATGGATGCCAAACTAGGAATGACCTTACGTGGTAAAGAAAGCCTTTTCCGGAGGAGCGTTGATTCTAGCTGAAATAGACGGTAAAAACTTGCCCAATCCCGTGAATGCAGACTCTGTCAAGAAGTATTTCACTTAAGAAATGAAAAAGCCAAGGTGAAAACTCGCAGAGGGTGCCTTTTAAAAAAAAAAGGGGGGGAGAGGCCAAGGCAAAAACCGGCAAATGGCGCCTTGTGACCAAAGGGGTTTTTGAGTTGAAAACCCGCAAACGGGCAGTTCAAATCTTGAAAATGAGGCAGGTGGTAAATTCGTCCTCTCAGAATTAACAAAGAGGGGTGGTGCATCTCGGGACATTAACAGAATGCTCTAAATCCTCTAAACACATGTGGAGCACAAAAAGGGTCCTCAAGAGGTTATGCAGGAAAGCTAATGTTGTGACGTTTTAGGGGCATTTATTTTCCTCTTATTCCTTTTGTACTTTAGCAAAACATGCTATTTGGATGATTAATTTATTCTTATTCTGTATTCTAGCAAAGTTTACTTCTCTGATTAATTTATTCAAAACTTTGCTATCAAATGTCAGTCTTGATTATCATCATGGCCTTTTTCACGCATTTTTCATTGAAACAATGATTGTCAGATTTACAATGTTCGCATGGATAGAGTTCTGCATATTACTTTGAAAAGTTTAAAAACAGTGCAAGAACCTAAAACAGGACCACTGATTAGAAGTAACACAAGTTCAAAAAGAGAAAACATTAGAGACGAAGTAGTCCAAACCATGGCTGCTTCTTCAAACCTTCTGTCAAAGATACCAGCTTAGTAAAAAGACGTGATAACATATTAGTGATTAGCAAAGACACCCTAATCATTAAAAAGGGAATCATTTTCGAAAGTAAAATCCTGCATTCATGCAAATATCATTCACCCACGTCTAGTTAGGTGCATTTGATTTATCTCGATCATAACATCTTAATCAGTTGGCATAAGCGTAGATACATGGGGCCGATTCTACAAATCATATCCCCAGAGGATAGTGTAGCAACATCGGTGATTTAGCAGATTTGGCTTTCCTGAAGTTGCAGGAGCAGATCGAAGATTTGAGTCTGTCATCCCTGAAGTTGCAGGGAACAGATTGAAGATAGCGAATCTTATTTCCCTGAAGTAACAGTGGAACAGATTGAAGCTACAAATTACAGATCCTATCTCACTGAAGTTGCAGTAGAGCAGATCATAGCAAACCTTATCTCCCTGAAGTTGCAATGGAGCAGGTTAAAAATCAACAAATCTGATCCCCTTGAAGTTACAGTGGGGCAGATTGAAGTTACCCCGACAATTCTTATCTCCTTGAAGTTGCAGTAGAGCAGACTGAAGATAGCAGATTTGGCTTTCCTGAAGTTGCAGGAGCAGATCAAAGATTTGGGTTTGGTATCCCTGAGGTTGCAGGGAGCAGATTGAAGATAGCAGATCTGACTTTCTTGAAGTTGCAGGAGCAGATCGAAAATTTGAGTCTAGTGAAGCAGATTAAAGCCACAAGTCATATACCCCTGAAGATGCAGTGGAATGGAATGAGGCTGATTGAAGAAAAGAAGCGCCAAGAAGTTAATACTCGACAAGACCGGGCAAAATTAGCCTCTATTCTTGTTACACGACAATGAGCAAAGAGGAGGTAGCTGTAATAGGGCAATTTAGCCCAGTACATTAAATGAAAAAAACCAGAATAGTCCAATGTCCCTTTTTACAAATGTAGGGGCCCAAATCAGAATTAAAGCCCGAACTAAGACCTAAAACCCAAATTTCAACCCAAATTACAGTCCAAATACCTCAACCCAAATACTAATTCAAAAATTAAACCTAGTATGGCCCAAATTACACTAGCCCACTACCCTGGCCGACCCAAACGGCCCAAACATCTAAACGGCTAGGGAACCCTAACCTCAGACGGGCCGCAGCCCGACCACCGTGCCTCCGTACGCTCCAGCGCTTCAGCAGCCACGTACACACCACGACAACGCCCTCCAGTGCACTCCGTACCTGCAAAAAACAGCAAGCGCAACAACAGTAGAGAGCATGACAGAACATTGGCATTTTTTGTATATTTTTCTCTTGTTCGGCTATAAAGCCCAAAAATAATGTATTTTCATTTAGAGGAACGAATGCATGTAAACAGAAGCAAAAAATCAATCAAAAATCAAATTTTTCGAAGGTGATTTCTTCGATTTGATTCAACCTTGCGTGTTTTTCCGTTTCTCGTTGTTCTTATCTATTTTCTTTATTTTTTGAACCTGTTTGCAAAGGAAAATAAAAAAAAGGGAAAAGAAAGGATAGGGGTTTACTTGTGTCGGGTGACCTTCGAATCCCTACCCATTCGTTGCAATTGAAGTTCGGACGGGGGTTTCGAAGGTTTGAGAACAGTGAAACCATCGAGCATAGTAGCGAACGAGCCCAAATCGAGCCTATACACGACGCTATTCACCGATTTCAGTGGTGGATCAGCGGTCGGAGGTCTCTCTTTTATCGGCCGAATATGGGAGCAAATAGGGGTGTTATGTTTTTTTATTTTTAGTGATAAGGGATTAGAGTTAGGGTTTATTTTGGGGATTTAAACGGCGCACGAAACGGCACCGTTTAGGGCCTGTTTTAGTGGCTCTAAAATAGTGCCGTATAGGCCAATAACCCGATGACCTAACCCGAGCGTGGCTACGACCCGCGTGTTTTGGTCCCTGAGGGTTTATTGCATGTTTAGTCCTTCCATTTCACATGAATGTTCGATCGCCTCTTTGTCTTTATTTCTTTTGCTTTTTAATTTTGCCCCAGTATTCGCATATTGTTTCAAATTAGTCAGCGTTTAAACGCAGAGTTTTAAAAAAATTGGGAATAATTATGTACTCGGTCTCCGCTAGTTCACGCGCGCTTTATTTTAGTCCTTAATCCGGTTTTAACAACTGTTTTATTTACCGATTACCCTTAAAACTTTGTTTTGGTTTTCAATCTCGTCCTTGGCTTATTTAACCTACTTATTTATTTAGTTTTAAAACGTATATTATATGATATTAAAATATTATATGTATTATTTATTTGTAGATTATTTTTTTATTGTTTGTTTTTAACTTGTTTTTATATAAGGTTTATTAGACTTTGGTTTTACTATTTATTTAAGATAATTTCATATGTTTTCATCTAGATATTTCGTTTTAAATTATATTCGGCCTTTTTAACCTTTTTTAATAATTATTTGTATATATGTATACGTTTTGCATAAAATTATTTCTCATAATATAAATATTTAGCTTTTATGTTATTTCATGTCTTATTATATTTTAAATTTATCCATGTGTATGTATTTCCTCGTGAATATAGTTATATATATATAGCTTGCTTTAAAAATTTATTATATTTTTGGCTATTTCTAAACTTTTGTATATTATTTATTTTAATTTCCAATTGCAAAATATTTGTCTCAAACTTGTTTATGTGGTATATTGTTTTTCTTTTATTTGTTTTGAACTTCGTTTGAAATTATTTTCAATTCATAAAGCTTTGAATATTATTGTTAACATTCGCATAATTGGTGTGAGACTATTACTATGTTTTTTTTTTTTGAAATTTGTCCTCTCATATGGAATTATTCGTTTGTATGCCATCATTGCCATGTGTTGTTATCATTTCGTGACTGATTCTACGCTTGTATTTCTTGTCATCGTATTCCAACATATTTGAGCCTTTGGTGGATACATCATTTGTTTTAGCCCGAGCAAATCAAATAAGTTCATTTTTTAAACCAACTTCTAATCGCTTATGCGACAATTTCTCGAAAATAAGGCAATATTTCGCGTTTGGAAACTCGAGGAATCTTGCCCTAACGTGCTGGGTTTTGATTTTTCGTTTGACCAAATAACCGAATATCCTTTTTAGATTTCACTCGTCTTCTCTAATTTTTAAAAATAAGGCAATGTTCAATGTTTAGAAATTCGAGGAATCGTGCCCTACTGTGCTGGGCTTTGGTTTTTCATTGGACTAAATAATTGAACACCCTTTTTGTAATTTTCAAATGTATGAGTTTTTGGAAGTCAAGATTTGATCGTGGTTTCGAGGGTTTAAAGGATCGTATCCTAACGTGCTGGATGTGATACTGTATTCCTTTTAAACGAGAGAATTTTGCCGTCCAATTTAAGCTGTTAAATGCTTTAAAAGAAATCGTATTTCAAAACTTTTTGACATAAGGACATTTTTAATCAATTTGGTACCAATTTTGGGCGTTACGAGGGTGCTAACCCTTCCTCGTACGTAATAGACTCCCGAACCCGTTTTCTCAAACTTCGAAGACCAAATTAATTGTTTTAATAAACCAAAGTATTTTATTAAAATAATTTAAGGTGATCCGATCGCACCTCGAAAAAAGTCGGTGGCGACTTCCCTTTTTTTAAAAAAAACCCAAGTCGATTCCCGTTTTCAAAAAAATGGTTTCGACAATCCATATATTATTATTTTTTTTTAGAAATTTGTTGTACTCCTCTCGAAATAGTGTCTTGTAGGACATAAATTTTTTTGGAATGTTACAATTCCAATAAGTGGTGCAAAGATGAATTTGTTAAAAAAAATTATGAAAAAAGCGAATACAGTGTTAACGTGACATCATCTATCCGTGACGGTCATTCAACCGGCTAAGGGGTATTACACTTTTTCTCTTTAATTCTTGTATCTACAACTACAATTGTTGCAATAGCTTACTACCCAACTTCTCAACGCTTTCAGCCATCCTAAACTCTACTCTTCCAATTTTCCATTAAAATTACTGTCTGAAGTTGGAATCACCCATGGTGTCTAGCTCTAAGGCAAACTTATTATGATCCTGAGTTACGAATTGAGTCATCAAATGGCTCATTTGACTGAATGTGGCTTTTCCCCTTGCATTTGTTTCTTCCTGGCGAATACCCTATGGTGAATGTGTGGAACTCTTCAAAGGAGTCCCTTATCTTAGATTACTCTTAAACCTATTAAATTGAATTATTCTTACATAATTTTATTGCTATAAAAGACTTGTAAGCTAAGAAAAACGAGGTCTCCAGACAAAAAAAAAACCTCCTAAACCCTAATATCATAAATATATTTTTAATTAAATATCTCCTAAAATTAATATCTTTCTTAAAACAATAATTGACTTTTAACAACAATTATATCAATTAAATCCTGCTTGTATTAAACTGCCTAAGTGTTATTGCTTTGATTGCGTGATAAACACTAGTTAAGCATGGAAGGATCCCAGCAGGTTCTTCAATATGGTGAGAACTACATACATAATTCATGTATAATATTACGAGGATTATACCCTGAATCACTTCCTCAAAAGTTTCTTCTCAGTTCCTGTTCTTCTTCAACCAGAACAGTTGGATGATAACCGCAAAGCACCTTTCTTAGCATCAATAAATTTACTCGTCTAATAGATTCGACTTGCATATATATATATATATATATATATATTACTACAATCTTAGACTTTATTCTCTTCAGCATTCTGGTCAACTGCTACATGAATTGACTTGCATGTGTGCAGCATGAAATTACATGCTGAAACAGCCTCTCCTACTGTCAAGAAGATCCATCCTTGCCCGATCTTGTCAATGAGTTTTGACTTGTCTAGCTTCTTCATCACCTCGCTTTGCGGGTTAACCAACAGAAGCTGATCAAATCAATGGCAAAAACATTCATTTCAGCTAACAATTTTGGACGCGAGAACAGCTGTAGAAACTGAAATATGGTAGAAAATAGTTTATACCTGTAGACCTTTTCTATGGACATTCTTCATGAGTTCTTCGAGCATGCTAATTCCACTAGTATCAATGCTACCTACCGCTGTAAAATAAAATTTCTCGATTGTTAGAGTTAAGATATTTTTCATATATTTCCTGTGCTTCTTCCACTCATCTTCTTCACTTACCACTCAAATCTAATATGACATAGTGTAAGCTTGCTTCTCCTGCAGATTTTAACCTGTCTTCCTCTTCATAAATCCATCTCGAGATCCTAGAAAAATGATAGTGGGAAGATTAATCGTATCGTAATCATCTTAATTACCCTTTCTAACTACGTTAAGTAGCTTAAATCAAAATGCTTTTTGCTACCTTTCTCTTAGATAGCTTGCATTGGTAAAGAAAACAGGGGCGTCTATTTGCAGTATGAGAATCCCTGGAACACTATTCGCGATTTGGTATTGGTCCATACTTCTATAGATCCCAGAGTTTGGAATATTGCCTAAAACCATCGTTCTGGGCCTCGCCACAAAGAGAATAATCCTTAGCAATGAAACAGTGATCTGCATCGACATTTTTTTTTTTGTATCAATAATTTTTCTGTTACCTTATAGGGCTTATAACTAGGGCAAAAATTTTACTATGCTTACCGCAATGATTAGACCAATCTCAACGCTTCCGAGGACAACACCGAGATATGCCCCCAAGCAGATGAAGAAGTCGAATTTGTCAATTTTCCAAAGGTGGATTGCAGCTTCATAGTCAAGCAGGGCAAGCATGGCTGCTATAATTATAGAGGAAAGTACCACAAGAGGAGTGTAATGGAACAAAGGTGTTAGAAATAACAACGTAAACATCACTGCTGCTGCCATTACAATGTTGGAGACTGCACTTCTGCTTCCAGCATTAAAGTTCACTGCAGTTCTTGAAAATGGTCCTGCAGTCACAGCCAGGAGTGAAAAATTTCCATGAATTGACGGGTATTTTGTACGACTAGGAGCATTCTCAATAGATCAAACGGGACCAGGATTTCAGGCCTTGTCATTTATTATTAAAGGGCCAAACCTCGGGTAAAACAGGGCTTGACCAGTACCTGCAGTTAAGTAACAGGAGGTGCATGAGCCAGCAATGTTCATCATCCCGAAGGCGATCATTTCTTTGTTCCCATCAATGTGATAGTTCTTGAACATGGCAAAGGTTCTTCCGACTGCAATTCCTTCCTGTCTTTTTCATCACAGTCAACCTCTACATTAATGCTCAACTCAAGTTCGAATATTTTTAACCTACCACTTATTATGTATTTATTTATTAAGGAAAGCCAAACATTTGGGCTACACAAGAAAACAAGATGACATGCCCTTAGACAGAGTATGAGGCAAATATGACGTAGCATTGTGGAGTTGGACTGTTGTGGAACATGCTAGTGACAAAACTGATGAGATGTTAAAAGGTTTAGGAATTAAATATGACGATGAGATAACTCACAGCAAGGCCAATTATGCCAATGACGATCCCGGTTTTTATAGCCGCCATCAAGTGGGGCGACCCAAACGCCAGGTCTGATGCAGACGGCGGATTCAACCCTTTCTTCAAGTGCCCAATCTGTAGAGAAAACCATTAAAATGTTCCATAAATATTACTTATCTTGAAACCTCATCTCATCAAATCAGCCTGCAGAGATACTTCACTGCTTCCATATACAATTTTCTGTCGCAGGATATTTGGACGTTTGCCTTTAAGTGACTTTGTATCTTTCTCTTTTGTTTTTTTAGTATTAAATGTTGACATTATATGTTACCCAAAGAAAAAAAAAAATCATATATAAGTAGAGAGAGAGAGAGACGGAGACTGACCACTTGAACGCCATGTTTTTCTGCATGCGTCAGATAAACGAGAAGGCTTCCCAAAATAACTGTGGTGAGCGGTGCCATGGCGTTTATCCAGAAGAAAGCCGCCTTTCTCTTGCTCTACAGGGATTGAAGAAATCCATCGGTTTTTAGGTAATGGAGTCCAAAGAAGGGTAAAAAGAAAATCAGAAGTCAGTTTAGCTTTGAAATTCGTGATTATCTCTCTTCTTCTTCTCTTATCTCTTCTTGAGAGTATAATACACCATTGCATTTAACCACTTTTATAATAATTTAAATATATTGATATTTATAAATAAATAAATAACATGAGTAAATTTAATCCCTATTATTTATCTATTTTCTCACTTTCTTCTCAATTTTTTTTATTATCATCTTAAAGAAAAAAGTTACTGCAGTATTAAACTTTTAATGGTATTGACCTAATAACTTTCCATGTGCTACACGAATAAATAAATTTTATTACACGAATGAATAAATTTTAAATTTTTATGAATAATTTTTAAAATTGTGATAAATTCTTTAATTATTATTATTTTTTTTGAATTTTTATGAAGTAGATATGAATTGTTATATGAGTTATCACTTTAATGTTTTTAAAATTTTCATCATCAATTTATTTTAATATAATTTAATTAAACTTAAAAAATTAAAATGATAAAAAAAATTGATGCAAATGACAAAAAAAAAGTTAGAATATATAGAAAACAAATCCTATTCTAGTGGAAACGTATATCCACAAATATTGCTCATTATGAATGTCTTCTATTTGTAGAATTGCATCAAAAGCATGGGTAAGAATACATAGCGGTTGCATATAGATGAATTCCGGTGAATGTTCATGAATTTAATTAAGTTAAATGGTGGGTCATTTCTCAAAAGCTTTATGTAGACAGTCTGTATACATTAGCACCAATCACCAGACAATTTATATTAGTTTTAAAAGCTTGTCAATGGAAAATAATAAGAAGCAAAAGAGGGTATTTAAAGATGCACTCACAAAGTATCTTGTGAGGAGAAGGAAGAAAAGAAAACAACATCCCAGAACAGCACTCTCCCATCTCCACTGCAAGTTTAAACCACCGCGCGCAAATATAGTTAACTATTTTCCAATTTCTACAATTTTAACCCTCACCCCCCCCCCCAAAAAAAAAAAAAAAAAAACTATGAACAATAATTAATGTTATTTCTTAATTTATACTAATGTAACAATTTTAACCCCCACCCCCCCCCCCCCCAAAAAAAAAATGAACAATAATTAATGCTAGAAATAGTTAAGAAAAAGATTGTAAATTAAATTAAACCTGATGAATTTGGCTGAAAACTGAGCGCATAACAGATACAAGATCAGTCTCATGAGTAAAATGAATTAAACCAAGAAACCCTTTCAATTGTTGAAAACACACAATCGTGGCTGCTCCACCCATAAATCCCACTATGGTCGCATGTGACAGAAAATCCACGATAAATCCAAGCCTACAAATATTTAACAAACACAATTTAATATTTAAACGGATCCGGTTAATCGTTGCTATAGATGTCAATTAAGAATTAATTATTTTAGAATAATATAATAGATAAATATCAAAATTATATATCATCTTTAATTCAATTCGATATATATATATATTGATTTAATTTAATTTTTACAATTATTTTTAAATTAGTATAATTTTATGTATACAGATTATTATATTAATTCAATATACTTTAGAAAGCAAATTATTTAATTATTCGAAAGTTTCTTCAGTCTTTGTTTTGCGTCTAACAGTTTAATTAAGGCCTTAATTAACGCTAAAGCAAATAGTAATTAAAGTAATATCTTGATTATACCTTAAGATGCCAAGGGAAGCTTGGAACACTCCAGCAAAGAAAGTAGCCGTGAAGACTAACTGAACATATTGCTTGGGGTTCTCAGTAGGGCTAACCTCCTTGCCAAGCATTGAAGATATTAGAAGTGATGCGACAGCTACAGTCCCCACTGCCAAATCTCTGGAGCTCCCCAACATGGCATATAGCAGCGGCGGAACAAAGCTTGAATCTGCATTCCAATGGAGTTCATGATTTCAAGTTTCAAAAATTTTCGATAACACAATGGTTTATTCATTAACAAAGAATAAGAGGGATCGAAAAAGAAATAAAGAAGTTACAAAGTCCAATGATTGGTGGAATGCTAGCCAAACTTGCATAGCTTATCCCTTGAGGAACGGCAAGGCTGGCAACGGTGATACCGGCAATCAAATCAGCCTTAAAGAAGTTGAAAGTGTAACGAGGAGCCCATTCAATAATTGGTACAAAGTATTGTAATCCGAGCAAGAACTTGTTGGAAGTAGGCTGATTCTTGAACTGCCTAAAAGGGTCATCAGGAAAGAAAGTCTCCTTGAGTCTTGCTTGTAAAGACTTGAGAAATGGTTTCGAAGGAGGAACCGGTACCCGGCGCTGGCTCTCATACTCTCCGGTACTTCCCATTATCAGGCAAACCAAGTCGGTTCTGCTGCAGATTAAATAAGAGTTACTTTGGAGATATTGATAATGGAAGTCACACACTTGTGTTTGTTTTGTCGTGGTGAAGGCTATCGAGGGGGCAGCCTTTTATAAGGTGGTGGAGAGACTTATAACACTTATAAGTGATTTAAAGGACCCACACTCAACTAACACGTGGCATGTCATTTCATCTTCTGGAACACAGATAATCATATAGTGAATCTTTTCTGACTAAAATTCATATGGTGGATCGTGATTATTACCTATGACGGTAAGGATATCAAAATCCGAATCCCCTTATAATTTTTTTAAATCGATTTAGTGATGTTTTAAAAAAAAAAAAAATTGGATGCGGCAAAAGGTAAGGTGGATTTCTGTTTTTGAACCGTATGGAACCCCACTTTACAATATGGATTATGATTTTATCTTTTTATATATATATAACCAAAAAATAAAAAAATAAAAAAATTCATAACAAATTATATGTAAATATTTACTTCACCTTAAAAATATTAAACATATTAAAGATAAGTAGCAATAAATAAATAAATTAAAGCGAAGTAAACTAAAGTAAGAATAGATGCATATAATATTTATAAAAGTAGTAGTGATTTTTAATATTATTTATCTATAATAGTGCGAGGCAAATGGTGGAATAGAGCATGAAAACTGTAGAGTAATAGTAGATTTAATAACAATCATTCTCGCATTACTTCATTGTCATCCTTATATGAGGAGAGTCAAAAAAAAGAAAAAGAAGAAAACTCTCTCACCATAACCTTTTACCGATTTTACTTAATAAATAGTAAACTTTTTACTTATCTAATATACAATCATATAAATATAAGAAATAATAGAAAAAAGGTTTTGCTAAGGAAAAAAAACATTTGAAGATTTAATTTGAATTTATAATCTCTTAAAAATCATTAACAATATGATATATTATAATGAAATAGAACTCTAATGAATTCGTATTCTATGATAATGGAATAGATATGAAAATAATTTAATTGAGTTCAATGGAATATACATGAAACAACTATTACAATATTTGATTAACATATAATGCCAGATCATGAATAGACTAAAATGATAATTTTAAACTTAGGATAAAATAATATTTTATTTATAATATTAATATCTTATAAAACTTTTAAATATGTTATATTTATTAATAAAATAAAAAAATTGGGATAAATTATTTATAAAAAATAATATTTTTAAAATTTTAGCCTTTTTATAATTATAATATGAACGATATAAATTATAATAACATTTTTCTGGTACAAATTATAATAACAGTTTTAATATAAAATGGCTTTGTTGGTATGTTATATGTTTAATAAATCTAAAATGTTATTAAAATTATTATTTTAAATATTAATATATTAATTATCAAATTTATATAATATATTTGTAATAATAGAATACTCTAAATTCAAAATTATGTTAAATGTGATAATATATTTAAAATATAATAATATATGAAAAAAATATTATTTTATAACGAAAGTATTATTCCTTAATACATGCTATTATATCATTTAAATATAAATAAATATTTGTAGAAAATATATTATAATAACAGTTTGTAACAGGTGTAAACTTGTTTTGTTTTATTTAGCTCTTCGTCTCAATTCTCAATGCTGTTTTCCTTCCATCTGTTCAATATTTTGAGAAATAAATTTCAAAAATCCATACTAAATCCAAGTATCAAACACTCGTATTTTTCAATTTTCAAGTTGTTGAACAGTTTAAGAAAACAACAATTCAAAAATCCAAATCAAACCCAAATATCAAAGAACTAAATTATTTAGTTTTCAAGAGACTTGAATCTTCCCCATTAAAATTGGTGATTACTTACAGACGATTTTGATGTTTTGAGCTTTTCTTTTCGTCAATTTGATAGAAAGATAAAAAGTGAATGCTTGGGAAAAAAAATGTAAAAGAATAACGTCCCCAAGTTTTTATATATTATATAAGCTTGTAAATTTGTTATTTTTTGATGGGTATACCAGAGAGGAAAATTTTTTAAGCTATTCATTGTATTTGTTAAATAGTCCTTACATGGGGTCAATGCTGAATCCACATTTGTAAGGTAGATTTGAAACAAACAATGGAATGGTGGTCTCCTCAGAATTGAGACGTAATCGTATTGTAATTCCATTGAAGCAAACATGTTGTAAGATCTTGCTTATGTTATCTTCACTACCAAGTGCCATACTGGCGAATATATAAGATGTTAAGGGTGAGTAAAACTTGATTTGATTTGAAAAAATAAATTTTTTTGAATTTTCAATTAATTAAATCGAGTTATTAAGGTCAACTCAAATAAGTAATTTGAGTTTCGAGTTTAAATCGAGTTAAATTCTACAATTTGAATAACTCAAATAAGTAATTATTTGGTGTAAATATCCTTTTGGTCCTTGTCAATTTTAAAAATAAGCAAATTGGTCTCTCTCAACAAATTATAAAAATGTTCAAAACAATTTTTAAAAATTCAAAAAAATTCAAAATATTTATAAAACTTTCAAAATTTATATTTTTAAAAAATTATAATAATTTTTAAAAAAATTCAAAAGAATATATAAAGAAAGTTAAAAGTTTTTTAAAATAATAATTTTGGGACTAAAATAAGTTAATTAACGATTCATTCTTATTATACTAAAGTATCTTATTTTTTATTATTTTTATTTAAAAAAATTTTCAAATATATATGATTTCAAATTTATGTGTTCTAATATAAAATTAGTTATATTGTAGTAAGACTTTAATTTGAACAATTTTACTCAATTTAATTCGATTCAAATTTCAACATTCAACTTAATTAAAAAAATTAAATTAAATTAAGATAATAAAATAAAACTCATTAAATCATTTAATTTAAAATTTTTGACCCAATTTGATTGAATATTTATCTTACAAAGAATGGTTGATTTTAATAGGAGATGGTGATTTAGCCTGCCGCACGTGACTCAGTAATGTAGTGGGGCAATGGGACCCAAGAATTTCCGGAAGATACGGGAAATTTTTGTTATTTTTTTTAGATGTGATTAAAAATATTTGGTGTTTCAGAATGATGTTATTAGCGGCCATGCCCATATGCCTCCCAATTTCTGTTCAGTGGGGTAATTAGCTGGTAGAGAATCAGCATTCCTTTTTTTAATTTCCATTATGGTGGAGCTAAATTTTCAAAAACAACACTAATGTGAATTTTTTAAACTAATTTACCGGTGTAATTTTAGATCCATTAATGAATCCCAAATATATGTCTTGATCTTCTTTCCCAAATCCCAGAGTTGATTTTGAGAGAGAACTTTTCGAGATTAATATTTTGGTTATTAAAAATAATTTTGAAATAGCACATAAGTGAAATTCTATTATGAATAACTTTCTAATTATTCAACCTATATCAAAAGTTTGATAGGTGAATATATTAATGATATTAAAACTTTATAAACAAGTGGTTTATCCATGTTGGTATGGTACAACTGTAATTGTTCAGGCTATTAGTTTTTGTCCATTTGAAGCTTCAAATTTGCAAGCAAATTCTAAACTAGACTTTTTATCGTATGTTTTATATTTTTGACTCTTAAAATTCACTATATTGTTTTTTGTAGGCTTCTTGGTAAAAAAAAGAAAAAAGAAAAAAAAAAAGGCAAAACATTATAGTGGGACACACTAAGCTGGATGGAAACTCCAATCGACTCTTGAAGATGTCAAACAACTCTTCCAATTTGTTACTATTCAGTAACAGCCAACGGGCAACAACCGACTATGCAAAAAAGCAAAGCAATGGGCAACATGCACTTCAAAAGCCTTTATTAGCTTCTCATGGCCATAACATTTTCTTGCTTTGTAAAAAAAAAAAAAAAAAAACTATGTTTATCTAAGAACTTTGAGGTCCTAAGTTTAAATTCTATGTGTCCTTTCCAAAATTATTTTGGTTTAAATCCTTATAAATTGTGGTTATTAATTTTATAGTGCATTTTAATTGATGGGGGCGGGGCGGGGCGGGGCGGGGCGCAGCCTAGAACACCAAGAGAAATAGTTCTTAAGAGCGAGCGATGCTGGTGAGCAAAGGTAGAACGTCCTCAAATAAGATCATTGATGGTGACGTCTAGGGCGGTTTTGAATGAGCTGATGATGCTAGGGAATGAAGTCTAAAATGATTTCATATGATGATCCTCCAAGAAGATTTAAAACATGACCTAACGTGGTTTGAGGTCCTTTTAAAGTAATGGACAAACTCCCAAGATGATATCGAAAGAGAGTCTCACCTGGCGAAGGTCCTCTTGATATAACAAATGAACTCAATCATCTCCCTTGAGGATGCTCGAGATGATACACTATACCATTTTTTCTTCAAGGAGTGGCAAGAGGTATCTTCCTGAAGTAATGTATGAGTTCTTTTGGTGAATTTTGCTACTCTTTTTCTCTTGGCATGAGCTATTATTAGAGTAACAGATGAACCCAATCATCTCAATCATCTCCCTTGAGGATGATTGAGATGATTAGGTACACCAATTATTCTTTAAGGAATGGAAAAAGGCTTCTTTTCAAAGTAGCAAATAAACTCTCTTGGCAAATTTTACTATTGTTCTTCTCTTGGCACAATCTAGTCACAATGTAGCGGGTGAACTCAATCATCTTCCTTAAGATTGTCGAGATGATCCATTACATCGGTTTTTCTTTAAGCAGTGGCAAGAGGCATCTTCCTAGAGTAGTAGATGAACTCTCTAGGTGAATTTTATTACTCACTTTCTCTTGGTGCTAGCTATTCTCGATGGGACATATGAACTCAATTATCTTGATCATCTCTTTTGGGGATGCTTGAGATTATCCACTAAATCAGTTTTTCTTCAAGGAGAGAGGCATTGTCTTGGAGTAACAATAAACCCTCATGGTAAATGTCGCTACTCTTTTTCTCTTAGTGCAAGGTATTCCAGTTGTAGTGGATAAAATCGATCATCTTCCTTGAGAATGGTCGAGATGATCTGCTACACCAGTTTTTTCAAAGAGCAACAAAATATGTGTTCTTAGAGTAACACATTACCCCTAGTCCAAAAAATGATAGAATGTAAAGCACTACATTCATTGCCGAAACAATTCAATCAAACTTTAATACAATCATATTACATAAAATTTTAGAGTTAAAACATGTAAGTCGATGCATTAGGAGTTTACAGATCAATATAGGTAAAAGTCAAACTCAAAAAAGTCTGCATATGAAGTTCTAAGGTCAAATATTATCAAATATGATTTGCAGTTACAAATCCTAGGCCAAAATTGTTCGGATCTAGTGCCCTAAGTGTAGTATATTCGTCAATTTAACTTTGTAATTTTTTTGAACAAATTGGTTGAAATAAAATTTCATTATACATTAATATCATTTGTATACGTCATTAATAGTTTTTGTATGCAAAGCAAAATGTATGCAAAATTTGGCTTATTGATTATCTTATGTTTAACTAATATTAAGTTACATTATGTGGTTGGATCATAATGTGAGAACACAACTAATATTAATAGATAATTCAAATAGCCCGTAGTCTAATCAAAATTGAGCAAATCGGTTGAAAGATTATTATGTTGTCTATCAAGTCCAATTGAGGAGATGCCCTATTTTAAGCATCAGAGTGGATGATTCCCAAATGATAGAGACATATATTATTGGGAAAAACCCAAAGCGTAGCTTAACCAACCCAATAGTTAGATTTTAGATTTTGAAGTTAAATTAAGTTGCCAATAAAGAAAATTTAGATAATTTAAGTAGAAAATTATGAAATATTAGTTGTTGAGTTGATATTATGTGTTATACATGTTAGAAATAAAGTGGGTGATGTTGAAACAAAGCTTAATTAAGTTTAAGCTTTAAAGTTATTATTGAATTGTAATGAGCCTATTTGTAAGAAATTAGAACCATAGTGTTTATTAGTATATCATGATAGTTTAAGGGCCCTAGAGTACAAATACGAAGTTGGATTTAGATTTGATTGGGTAAATTGTAAAATATAGGAAATTTGGATATTAGGGTTTTAAGGGATTACAACAAAAGGTATGAATAATATGTACAATTTGAATGCGTTAATTATTTGATAATGAGAATCTAATATTTTTTCTATAATCGTATTATTGAACGAGGTTAAATACAAGGATGTAATGTCAAAGGGATAAAGAAAAGAAAAGAGCGGACAACTAGTTAGTTTTTGTTAATTTGATTTGATTTCATAATATTGTTTGGTATGTGTTATGTCATGTTTAGTTGAAATTGAATCGGTACGTATAGTTGATCTCATATAGATGTGCATTATTTTCTTGATATGCTATGGATATATAAATGTAATGAAAGGAAAGAATGAATTATATATGTTTCTTGAATGAGCTTTGACATGTTAAATATTGATTCAAGTATTAATAGAGTTTTTAACTGCAGTATATGTATTATGGATATGAGATAGCACTTAATGAATATTGCCATGAGATTACTAGTTAAGCTTAATGAAATTAAACATAAAGAATAAGTACAAATGTGTATGCCACTTTGTAAGATTACTAGTTAAGCTTAATGAATTACATGTTGAATCAAATGAATAAAAATAGATAGAAATGATAAAGTTAGAGAAATGGGGAACATTTAGAAATGAATTTGATTTTCTCACAATGGAAATGACCTGAGAAATAATTTATATTTTTTTGAATTATTAATTAATTAAATAATTGAAGTTCGAAATTGAAATTAAATTAATTGGTCATTGTAAATCTATTGAATGTAGAAAAATTAAATATTTTCTCATAGATTCTTTTATGGTAAAATTGCTATGATTTTAATGGAATCAAAATTAAGTTGAGAAAATTATTTAACTAGGGAATTAATTAATTAATTAAAATTAATTTATGATGTTTATTTTGAGAAATAGAAAAACATGTACTGGGTTGGATAAAATTATGAAGTATTAGGTTAAAAGCCCATGAAGCGCATATAATTGAACCCAATACATGAGAGGCTCGATACCCATCATAATACATATAACGGGAAGCACACCGTATGTCACACCCGGTTTTCATTAAGTCCAAAAGTTGAGAGTTAATCGAATAGAGTAGTAAGTTGGCGGGCTCTACTGGGAAACTTTGAAACCCTTGTGGGTGATTAATAATTAACTGAATTTCAATTCTAGTTCAATTAGGATAGAATTGGTTGGTTCCTCAGTGGAAGACATAATATGGATGACTTATTTAGGTTTTGGTGGTCGTGCGTAAAGGGTTATATATGTAGGAAACATTAACCAGCCAGGGAATATCCTTTTCAATCTTGATTACAATTTTTCTTCTTGTCTGCACCTTCTTCTTCGATTGTTCCAAAGAAGAGGAAGTTAGGAGAGTATTGCATGGGATAATGATCACAAGATTTGAAGCTTAGAAGTAGAAAATTTGAGGAACTGGTAAGCTTTCTCATTTTTTTGCATTCGTGGATTAGAGGAAGAGAGAGAGAGAGAGTAAGGATTTTTGATAAGTTTCTTTATAATGGGTTTTGAGTTTTAAGGTTTCAATGCCTTCGATTTAACCGGTATATGGTTATCGTGCTTAGCTGTCAGAACAAGGGAGGTTTTGACATTTATAAAAGCTAAGGTGATGAGGAAGAAAGAGTTCAGGTGACTTTCTGTACCCTACCTATGGGTGGTTTTTGATGATGTACTGCTTCTATGATCTGCGTCTAAGTCTGTTCTAAGTTTATTTGAATTCTTGGTCATGTATGAAAATGGTGAATGAATATGCTGTGAATCCGTAACACTGTGTAAGTATGTATATGCTTGCAAGTACGTTCACTGCATGTCAAGTGGTTGTGAATTGTCATATTAATAAATGACATATTGTATGTTATAGTCATAAGTATACTGCCTTGTGTGAAATGCATGTTGGTAAAATAAGGTGTTCGGTGGGAGTTACTTTGATAAGATAGATGAAGATAGGAAAGATTGTCGTAAAGGAGGAATGGGCAGATTATTATGGGATACAAGGGAGTTGGGCGGCATTGTGGAATGCTTATCTATTGGCTCTATAGGGAAAAACTAATTGACGGTCTATCGACTCTATAAAACAATACTGTAATGATGATTATGGACTTGTCCTTTGGGGCGACACCATGTAAATGGTATACATGTCCTTCGGGGAGACACCGTGTAAATGTATACATGTCCTTTGAGGCGACACCTCGAAAGGGGTTTATTGATTCTTTAAAATCAAAAGTCCATTATTAAGACATGACATGATCCAATGGCAAACATTCACACCTCATGGCAAAAATAGAGTCCGTTATGACGAAGAATAGGAAGCCTATTAGGGCATAAAAAGGGATATTACTTTATGACTTGCATGGCAAGTAGGTTGACAAAATGATCATGGTACATCTAAAAGCACGAGTAAGAGTGCTAAATAGAGGAATCTGCCAAAAGGCAAAAGTAGAGGAATGGATAAAATTGACATAAGTGGAAGGAAAGAGTATTTTCTTTGGAGATTTTATCAATAGTAGTCCGCTAGAGTTGGTGTTGAACCATCATTTGCTGAATGTTTACGGAGAGATTCATCGAACTTGAGTCTATATCTAGTCATTGATAAAAGGGTCGTCAAAAGACCATTGCAAGTCCACCAATAGAAAAAGTAGTCACCAAACTGTATTTACGCATATATGGTTATCTTAAGCAGTCAAACTGAGAAAGGTAAATAGGAGTCTGAGATGAAGCTAGACGTAGTTATGTCCTATAAGAAATTGTTAATTTGAAGAGCATAATTATTGCTAGATCAAACGATATGCCAGCAACGGTTAGCTTAGGGAATACAAAATGACAGTAATAAGAGTAAACGACAACCAAATTCAAGCTAAGTGATTGCTAAATTATCTTGTTTAGTATGTGTGGGCACTATCATGGCTAGATAAACTGCGGAACCTCCTATAATATACAGGGAGATAAATTTTGCTTATCAATCATATATTTATCGAACTTCTAGTCATTTACAAACACTTATTTCAGACTCTCACTAGGTTCATATGAACTTACATGTGTTTGATCTTGCATGTGGGGTCAAGGAAAGACTTGAGAATCGTATAGAGGGATCTCTCTAGATATTGCCAAGTCTTATGTGAAGGGCATCATGACTGTATCATGTGTGTAGAGAAACACCCCTGAAGGGCACGCCTCAGGGATTAATTTAGTGTATCTGTAGTAAAGTATCAAGTTAAAATTTGTAAATATTTAATCTTGATTAATAAGGTAAAATGAATGTAAGATCTTAGTACTTGTATGTCAAGGAATATAATGGGAGTTTAAATTTTAAATCTAAGGTTACTCCTGAAACTGAATAAAATTTAATAGTAGCAATGTATGTATAATTTGGTAATGTTTAAATATGTAACTAAATCACAATTAAAAATTTTGTTAAGATATTTGGGTTGACTGTGACACTTGGCACCCAGATTCGGTGATCGGGTCGGATATAAGGTGTTACACCCTATTAGTCCCTCTTTCTCTTAGTTTAACTAGAAAGTTATTTTTTTTATTAAATAAAATTATACTAATTCAACAAGGGTTTCACCTCTTCTCCTCATAAATTTATGGCACTGGTAGGGTTAAATACACAAGAAGTTTTACATAACTTTGAGATATTTTTATTCTACCCAAAAATAGTGGGAATTTATTTTTAAGTATAAATTTTATTTTCCAGAATAATAATTCTAAAAGTTTCTATTAAGAGAGATTTTTACTTTCCCACTGAAAGTAAAGTAAATTATTTATGGTTCTTTGTTTGATTCAAACTCGTTTAAGCCCACACTCGGAGTAGTTTGTGGTACGAGAATAGCGGAGAAGGCTATTCTGTTGAAAGTTGGGAATGATAAGGATTCGTCTAGCTAAAAACACAAGTGTGATTCTGGATAAAGTTTATTGCGATAAATATCACAAACCGATTTGATTTTTAAAAATTTTAATTTTTTACCGAGAAAGAAAATTATTTTTTAATCGAATTTTTTTCCAACAATTAGTATCAGAGCTAGGTTATGCTATCTTTATAGTATAAATCGATATCAAATTTTTCTTTCTTATTCATGTGTGATTAATTTTTGATAAGATGTGACATTTTTGTAATTATCAACATGTTTAGTGATATGTATGTGAATGAATATATGCTATTATTTTATTATATTTTATAAAGTAATTTTGCCAAAGTTGTGATTCCTAGAAAATTGAATGTAATTGTTATTAATTTTCAAGTATGTATAGTTAGATTGTGTACTATCATCTTCATGCAAGATTTATTTTATTATTTTAGAATAAATTATGTGAGTTGAAAACAAGAATAGGACTTATGTAACCTATAATTTTCGGTGAAACCCGAAGAATCAAGATGCATCCAGGTTGATTGAGATGACGCAAACTCTACCCAACCAAATTGGAAAAAGACTGATGGTGGTTTGACAACAAGAGGCTGTTGGTGGTCCGATGGTGATGATTGATGAAAATGGCCAATGTAGGCGACGAAAAAACGATGGCGACAATGACAACGATGTGAACCTTACAATAGGATTGTCATGTGGATCTCACTAAAGAGATTTCCTAAAAGTAAGAAGAATTATCTTGTAATTGTATGATTGTTTGTCAGCCTTATTGTTGGTATTATCATGCGATATAAAAAGAAGATATTCTTGAAAGAGGACAACTAGTCATAGCATGTCACTTGGTGAGATTGTCCCATAATGACTCATTTTTGGTACATGATATGATAGGTGTTGAGTTGATAGTTATACCCTTAAGGTCTTGTAGTTAAATAACTTCTTACGAAGCTCTACTTATGTAACACCCCTTACCCATGTTCGACATCGGAATAGGATACAAGGCGTTACCGGACTAAAACATAAAAAATTGTACAAAATCGGGCAATAAATTTTTATCCAAATTAAAAAACGATTAAATTCAATCACAACGTCCCTTGAACGAGCCTACGAGGCCCAAAATATACATTAAAAGTGGTGAAGGACTAAACTGGGAACTTTCAAAATTGTTACAACACTTAAAAATTTTCATATTTTGGAGAGTCATACGCCCGTGTGAGTAGGCCATGTGGTCACACACGCCCGTGTGGCTCGAGACACGCCTGTGTAACTCTTTGTTTATGACATCATCAAATTTTTTAAGGTCACACGGCCAAGTCACACGCCCATATCCTGTGGTCGTGTCCTACACGCGGCTGAGACACACGGCCATGTCTTTTCCCGTGTGCTCCATACTGAGCATTCTGTTTCTCCAAAACTACGTTGCAGAGGACACACGGCCTAGGCACACGCTCGTGTGTCTACCCGTGTGGATAATATATAGGCTATTTACCAAGCCATTTGCCACCTTCAAAACACAAAAGCACATATACCCATTCAACAACACTTATCATGACATAATTAAGCAACCAAACCTCCACAATAAGGCATCCACTCATCATTCACATACCACAATCACCATGCATAAACATTACACAATTATCAATTTAATAATGCAAACTACTACATTCATGAAAGACAGCAGTACATGATTATACCAATAACCAACATTAGCCAGTTCCAAATGGCCTTATACAAAATGAACCTTTAACTAACTTAGGCCAACATTTTTGGCCAAATCAAATATGACACTTAACAAAATGACCAAGTCCCTATACAAGCCAATAGGCTTAGTAAGTTTATATGCAAATAAATAACACCATAACCACCTAATAACCATGCAATTTCATATAATGAGAAATAATACATTTATCATTGAAATCTCATAAGCTTACTTACTCAAGTACATTCTTACTATACGATCATCACTTATAGAATTTATACTTACGAATTTCACGTACGCGCCTGTACCACATCGTCAAACAAACACATATTTTCACATCTTTATCATTTTCGTCGAACACTTGGAATATTAATTGACACACGGAAGGTTTGCACATAAGGGTCACATATGTAGCCAAGCTACCTCATATCACATTTCACATATATGCTCGTTCTCAAGCTAGTCACGGGTCTGTTCACAGAAGTTGACGGTCGGGACGTAGCTACTTAGTGCTGCTCACACAAGCTGATAGGCATCCGCAACATATGCATGATTACCTAGCCACTGGTAAACGTACAAGACCAGCACTCGGAATCATATAAGCACATAATCACACATAGGTTCATAGTGACATGTCACTCGTATCCTATTCTATTCCTAGAGTTCAATAGGGATTTTCCTCACTTATCGAAACTTTGTCAATTATGTCACATGAATCATTCACACATTTTGTACAACATTAAAGCATTAAAAACAAAAAAAAAAATGATGCATTATTTACATACAAAGTTACCTTGGTACAAAATGACTATTTTTACAATTTAGTCCACTACCTTATCCTTCCCTCAGTCAAGGTTAATTCATCATCTTTCTTGATCTATAATAACACATTTAACTTATTTAATTATCACATTATTCAATTAGGCCCCAAAAATCATATTAAGGAAAAATTACATTTTCCCCCTAACTTTTCACTTATTTACACTTTAGTCCCTAGGCTAATAAAATGAAAAGTATTCATTTTTCTCAAAACCCAAGCCTAGTCAAAACTTATTCATGCTTATAGCAGCCCATATTTTTCATTTAGTCACATATTTCTACACACATTTCTCAACTTTTGCATTTAGGTCCTTTTTGACATTTTCACCTAAAATCACCTAGCAAAAGGCATTTATCTAACACTAAACTTTCATTTTCTACCATTAGACATCAAAATACATGCATGTCACACATGGTTAAATTTGTAAACATAAACCCTACTTCAAAATAATGGTAGAAATAGGTAAATCGGGTGATAATGACTTCAAAAATGTAAAGAGCATTAAAAACGGGGCTAGGATGCACTTACTATCAAGCTTGAAAGTTGAAGAAATCCTAGCTATAGAGAGCTCCAAAATATTGGCTAAGGCTTGAAGAAGATGGACAAATTTTTGCTTTATTTTCCCTTTTTATTCTTTTATTAACCAAATGACCAAAATGACCTTTTAGCCTTTCTTTGAAATTTTACCCTTCCATGTCCATTTTTGTCCATCATGATATATAATTGTCTAAGTACTAAATAAGGACCTCTAATTTACAAATTCATTACAATTAAGCACCCAATGCTTCTAGAACACATATTTTGCACTTTTTGCAATTTAGTCCTACTAGTCTAATTAGGCCCTCTATCAATAAAATTTCGTAATGAAACTTTCAAATATGCATTCAATCATACTATAAATGTAAGGCACCTTACCCGTGTTTGACATCGGGATGGGGTATGAGACATTACCATACTTAACTTACTCGAACGTGTAGAGTCGAACCATAAAATTTTCATTTCCATTTAAAAACTTTTCATACATTCTCTCAAAATCCTTATCCAGGCCCAAAACATACACCGGGAGTGGTTTGAAACCAATCCAGGAACGTTAGGGCACTTAGTAAATTTTTGCTCAAAACAGGGCTACATGCCTATGTGAAGTGGGACACGCCCGTGTGGGCAGGCCGTATGGTCACACACACCATGTCCCTAGCCCGTGTCGAACTTAATTTACATTTCAAACCTACAGTGGTTTTCACACGGCCTGGCGCATGCCTGTATCCCTGGCCCATGTCCTTCACACTGCCTTGACACACCCGTGCCTTAGCTCGTGTGTGAAAACCTGGGTATTCTATTTATGACGTCAGCATGCAATTTAGGTCACACGGCCAAACCACACGCCCATGTGCTAGGCTGTGCCCTCCACACGGTTGAGACACACGGTCGTGTCTCCGCTTATGTGAAAATTACTGGGCATTTTGTTTTGCATAAAATAGGTGCAGGGGACACACGACCTAATTACACGCTCGTGGGGCTGACCGTGTGTCTATCATGTGTCACACATGGCTTAGACACACACCTGTGTGCCTACCCGTGTAGACAAATATAGGCTATTTTCCAAGCCCTTTTGCCACCCTGAAACTTAAACAATCATAAGACCAACTTCAATAACACATAATATGACATTTATAAACATCTAATAGCCAAAACTTAAGGCTTTCACATGCCAAAAAATACAACATTAATCATGCATTCATCACATTCATTTTTCCTACTTGAATATGCAATTTTATGCTAGAACAATTGACATTCACTTTGCATAATTAAGCTTTATCAATATTAGCCCATTTCCAAAGGCCAGTACAATTTGACTTAAGTAACATCAATAGCCAACACATTTGGCTACCCAAAATGAAAAATATCAAAATGACCAAGTTTTTTATACATGCCATACTCAAAATAACTAACTTTACTATACCAAAATGGGATGCTTGACAGTGTGACTTCGGGCTTCGACTTTTAACGATCCCCGAGCTAGCTTGGTAAAACCACATGGAAAAGGGAAAAGAAAGGGAGTAAGCATAATTGCTTAGTAACTTGCATGAAAAAAAATAGCAACATAAATCATGGAAGGAACATCCAAATGAGGTATCATGAAATGTCATATAAATTCTTTACACAATAACATGGCTTACTCATGCTCTTTCTTACCGACACATTTATATCATTTCGTATTCTTACTCATGCTTTTCTCACCATCATACTCATATCATTATGTGTTCATTTTCTCGTAACTTAGTCATATACACCTTTATCACTCATCACAAAACTTTAGTCTTTCTCGTTAAATTCAACAACTTGAATACTTTTCCCGTTAAATTTACTTAGAATACCAAAGGATACCCAAAGTGTCATTCTCATGGTAAGATACAAAAGCCACATCCAAGATATGGTCTTACATGGGATCTCAAGTTGATGCCGAAGCCATATCCCAGGTATGGTCTTACACGTGGTCTTACACGAGACCTTACAATTCTCATGTCATGAGTATGGTATCCCTCATATTCCTTAAAATTTAACCGGGATTTCTCAACTATCACTCTATCATTTCTTTATAAAGATCATATCAATAAATTTCATGGAAATAACATAAATTTCATAGAATATCATCACAATAATTTTCAAAATGCATAACGCTAATTTATTGCTTACAACTTACCTCGGATCCAAAGTATGGGTGAATGTTTGATTTAATACACCACCTTGTTTTTTCCCCTATTTCGGCCTGGGCTTCGTGTTTCTTGATCTAAAATGACAAATTTCACTTATTTAGTATTCACATTGGCTAATTAACCCATAATCTATACTTTGGCAAAATTTCTAATTTTGACCCTAAACTTTTACATATTTACAAAATGGTCCCTAGGCTCATAAAATGAAATTTACTTATTTTTCGTGATTACCCAAGCCTAGCCAAACCATTCATGTACTCATAACAGCCCCTATTTTTCATAAATTTTCACTTTTACTACACATTTTACTACATTTACAATTTGGTCCCTATTAGGGATTTTCATGAAAAATCACTTAGTAAAAGATGTTTACTACACTTCAAACATTCATATTCTACCACTAGGCATCAAATTACTTGCACGTCATGCATGGGTATATTTTTAAACATAAATCCTAGCTCAAATTAATGGTAGAAATAGTTACATTAAGTTATGAAGATTTCAAAAATATGAAGAACATGAAAAACGGGCCTAGATTGCACTTACTTATGAGCTTAAAAACGAAAGAAACCCTAGCTATGGAGAATTATGAAATTTCGAAAGCCCTTGGAGAAGATGGACAAGATTTTTGCTTCTTTTTCCCTTTTTATTTCATTAATTAACTAAATGACCAAAATGCCCTTATACCCTTTCTTTAGAAAATTTTCCTTCCTTGGGCATTTTTGTCCATCATGCTAATAAATGGTCTAATTGCTAATTAAGAACCTCTAATAATTTTTATAATACCAATTTGTGACAGCCCTAATTCGACCCTAGTCGGGAAATGGTTTCGAGACCATTAGACCGAGTCAGAAATATGATCTAAGTTTGAATTGTTGTGTGATTATATAAGCGGAAATATGGGGTGCCTTAAATTTTTATTTTTGTTTGATTTTTGAATTAAATTTTGAAACTATGACTTAATTGCATGAAAGATAAATTAGTAGGGCATAGGTGTAAGTGCCGAATCCAATGTCTTATAAGGTAAAGAGGACTTAAATTGTTATTAATCCATGCATAATTTGCATGGACATTACCATCCATGGCTTAGTGGAAGAGTTGGATTATTAAAAGGGGCAATTAGGTAATCTAATAATTAAAGGCATGCATGTCATAAACATAATAGAAAATTTGGCCTTATTTTGTTCTTGTGTTTGCCGAAATTAAAGAAAAGAGGAAGTAGAAAAAAAAGATCAAGTCTTTTGGCCATGGTTTCTATCTTAATTTAAGGTATGGTTGAATAAATTTTTGCCAATTCTTTATGCATTTGAGATGGTTGCTACCTAGCTTACTCTACCCATGGTCTAAATTTAGAATTTGATGGTGTTATGTGCATTCGGCCATGAAGGAAGTAATTGAATTTATGAATGTTTTGATGTTTTTGCGTTGGTAATGGGGGTAAGTTGGTTTTGAGCTAGTAAAACTTGGTTTTGTGGCTTATGGGAGGGATTACATTCGGCTAAGGTGTTAAATAATGAGAGGATGTGTTTATTTGTTAAAATTTGCTTATCCCCATGGTTGAATGTGATAATTGTTCAAGAAACGGTTTAGTTGAATGAGTAAATAGTGATTAAGGACAAGTGGTTATGTGATATGTGATAAAATGATGTGTTTGTGGGATTTAAATTAAAAATTGACCATTAGGGCCGAATGAGTTTTAGTAAAGGGGCATTCGTTGAATGTATGAAGCTTAGAGGAGTGTAAGACATTCGGTCACTTTGGTTAGGTGAGGGAAAAATGTTTAGTTGAATTTTTACAAATTTTGGCTAATATTTGTGCAAATTGCCGAAGGTGTTTATACCACTGCTTAGACTATTGATATATATATATATATATATATATATTAGTGAAAATTTTATAAATGTCTTTTAATAGGACATTCGGCTAGGGCTATAATTATTATAAAGCTTTTAGTGTCATTTGTGAAATACTTGTGTTTTTGCATGCATTCGGTTAAAATAGTGGATAACAAAGCTTTATAGATTTGAGTAGTTAAGGCCGAAAGGAGTATGAGCTAAACATAAGTAAAATCCAAGCATGAAAAGTAGGTGAACCTTTGCTTGTGTATACGAATTAGATATATATTGATAATTACGGATTTGAGTCATGGCTTATTTAATTAAGTAGTATACATGTTGAAGTTATAAATGGTTGTTATATGTGACTAATAAGGAAATGGTATTGAGTAAGTAATTGAATGAGCTTATTTGTTCTAATTTAAGCTCAAGAGCAAAGAGGATTGAAATCGGATAGAGGAAAAGAGAAAGTAGTAGAGTAGCCGCACTACAACCGTTCGAATATATCGAGGTAAGTTTTGAGTGTCTCATCTTTGCATTTACATGATTATGGTATGAAACCTTTACGTTACATGCCTTGAAATTAAATAAGCTCACTTTGATAAAATTTTAATTATAAATATGATGGCTTGAATAAGGTAGCCGTGTGCATATTGATATTGAAGGAAAGATATGACTAATTTATACATGTGAGATTTCATGGTAATCTCTATCAAACCAAATGGAAATGAAATAGAAAATGAATAGTATTCGGCAATTGAGTTTATGGAAAATGTTATAATGTGTATTTGTATGTGATGCTCGTGATGAAAGTAAACATGAGTTTCGAATATGGTAGATTCTGTATAATGCATTAAAATGTGAACGAATTATTGCCCGGGGTTCAATGGTGATACTTTCAGGCCTTCGTGCCTAGCAGGCTTTGAGCTAGTGATACATTCAGGCCTTCGTGCCTAGCAGGCTTTGAGCTGGTGATACATTCAGGCCTTCGTGCCTAGCAGGCTTTGAGCCGGTGATACTTTCAGGCCTCCCTGCCTAGCAGGCTTTACGCCGATGATATTTTCGGGCCTTTGCGCCTAGCAGGCTTCGTGCCAGTGATTTTAGTATGTGGGAGACTATGAGGAATTTTGATATAACTGTGGTAAATTATGAGCATTGTATTAAGAATGTCAGGTATGTACTTTGTACCAATGTAATAGATTAAGTTGATATGTACTCGAGAATGATATGAAATATTTAAGTTTAATGTTTCTTTTAAATGGCCAACTATGCTTTGGTAAGGTCCAAATATGAAACATGATGGTATGCTTTACCTATATTGCTAAGGTATACATATATTCGGCTATGAATGATGCTTATATGGTAATGGGAATTTGGTGATAATAGATGGTAAGGAATCAATTGAAATAAATGTTGAATTATCCTCATGTATGTGAATGTGTATTCGGCCAAGTAGATGTTATGAAGCATGAATTGTTTAGTTTACTCAAAGCTTACTAAGCTCATTAAAGCTTACTCTGTTTTTATGTTTCTTTTTTTTTGTGTTTTCTAGACCTTAATTGAAGCTACGGTTCGAGCGATTCAAGTCATAGTTCATCACACTATCGCCGTCAAATTTTTGGTACTTTTGAAGGTTCTAAATTTTAAGCAATGGCATGTATAGGCTAAAACTTATGTTTTGTAATCAAACTTCATTTTGAATTGTGAATATGAATAGCCATGCGATGATGGCTGTCGTGTGGCCATATGTGTTTTGTGGGTTAAAATGAATTGGGTTTTCGAATAATTCAATGCACTCATTAATATAAGATAAATCATGTTCGGTTATGCTTGAGATAGTTTATTAAATAAATTGTAATTGTTCCTTATTTTGTATAATAGATTAAGAGTACTTTTGTTATGCATGTTTATATGATATGAAATGTTGAGTGACGAATCCAGATTGAACTAGTGTTTGGTTTTATGTGTACTCATAGTTATAATTTACGTGAATGGCGTTTAAAGAATCTAATGAATGTCGCGTAATATCTCTTGACCTTCCTGCGACGGGTTTGGGTCTAGGGGTGTTACATTTTATTGGTATCAGAGCTACGATTTAGTCGGTTCTCAGACTAACGTAGCATGTGTGAATATAGCTATACATGCCATTGTAAGATATTATGATAGTGTGGTGACTTCTGACTTTCGAAATTGTGATTTTGTATAGAAATGAATCCCGATCCTGAACAAACTGTAGCGGATGACGTGGAGAGCGTAGCGCCAGCTCCCGCGCAAGGGACTACGCCTAACGACTCTCGGCCAAATACAAGTCATCAAGATGATGACACTCGTCAAGCTTTCTATGCGATGATGAGTGACTGGTTCACTCAGTTTATTCGAACAAATCCGGCTGCTCCATAACCCCCGCCTCTAATACTCCTCTCCTGACATACGTAGCTCCTCCTGTGACTGATCCTCTGAGATCGAGTAGGCCTCCGGTTGATAAGATTTGAAAATACGGGGCTGAAGAGTTTTGGGCTACAACCAGTGATGATGCTGAGCGGGCCGAGTTTTGGCTTGATAATACGATACGAGTTTTTGATGAACTATCATGTTCGCCCGAAGAATGTCTAAAGTGTGCTATATCTCTATTACGCGATTCCGCTTACTATTGGTGGAATACATTGGTCTCTGTCGTGCCAAAGGAACGGGTCACTTGGGAGTTCTTCCAAACTGAATTCCGAAAAAAATATATCAATCAGATATTCATTGACCAAAAACGGAAAGAATTTCTTGAGCTTAAGCAGGGCCGAATGTCCGTAACTGAATATGAGAGAGAGTTTGTACGGCTCAGTCGTTATGCTCGTGAGTGTGTATCATCCGAGGCTACTATGTGTAAACGTTTCGAGGATGGTTTAAATGAAGATATCAAGTTGTTGGTCGGCATTTTAGAAATCAAAGAGTTCGTAGTACTTGTCGAGAGAGCCTGTAAAGCTGAAGAGCTTAGCATTGAAAAGAAAAAGGCTGAGGACGGAGTCAGAGAATTCCGAAAGAGATCGTCAGGAAAATCTTTTCAGCAATCTTTAAAGAAGTTTCGAGATGAGTCGAGCAAACCTAAGGCTAATTCGGGTTATTCCAGACGAGAGCGGGATCGACCTACTGCGAGTACACGAGCCACTTCTGTTGCTAGTATAGGCAATGATCGTGGAGATAGAACGGTGTGCAAGCATTGTGGAAAATGGCATCCGAGGAGCTACAGGTTGCGTGATCGTTCCTGTTTTAAATGCGGAGCTACTGATCATTTTATAAAGGATTGTCCGAGGCAGGTCGAACATAATACGGATCCTAGTGAGAGGCCTAGTGGCACGACAGCGCGGGGTCGACCACCGAGACGTGGAGGTAATACTAGTGGTAGTCAAAGAGGGACTAGAGACACGGCGGTCAGATCAGAGGCTCGTGCACCTGCTCGGGCCTATGCCATCCGTGCCCTTGAGGAGGCTTCTTCCCCTGACGTTATTACCGGTATTTTCACTCTCTTTGACACTGATGTTGTAGCTCTAATTGATCCCTGTTCAACCCATTCGTATGTGTGTAAAACTTTAGCATCCAGTAAGACTCTACCTGTGGACTCTACTAAGTTTGTAATTCGAGTGTCAAACCCTTTGGGTCGATGTGTGTTGATTGATAAAGTATACAAGAGATGTCCCCTTATGATTCGAGACTCTTGTTTTCCGGCCGATTTGATGCTATTACCATTTGATGAATTTGATATTATTCTCGGGATGGATTGGTTGACTGTGCATGACGCAGTAGTGAATTGCAAGCAGAAGGTTATTGATCTTCGATGCTCCAATAATGAGATAATTCGGATTGAATCCTCTGATTTGAGCGGGTTGCCAGCTGTGATATCTTCGATGCAAGCTCAGAAATATGTAAAAGGGGGGTGTGAAGCATACCTCGCATACGTGATAGATAGTAAAGAGTCAGAAAAGAAGCTTGAGTTGATGCCAGTAGTTTGTGAGTATCCAGATGTTTTTCCCGAAGAGTTGCCGGGATTACCACCTATTCGTGAAGTAGAGTTTGGCATTGAACTTTTACCTAGAACGGCCCCAATTTCGATAGCTCCCTATCGTATGGCACCAACTGAATTAAAAGAATTGAAAGTTCAGCTGCAAGAATTGACGAATAGAGGTTTTGCTCGACCAAGTTTTTCACCTTGGGGTGCACCGGTTTTATTCGTGAAAAAGAAAGACGGAACGATGAGAATGTGTATCGACTATCGTCAATTAAATAAAGTGACAATAAAGAACAAATATCCGTTATCGCGCATTGATGATTTGTTCAACCAACTGAAAGGAGCCTCAGTATTTTCGACGATAGATTTGAGATCGGGTTATTATCAGCTGCGAGTACGAGATTTAGATGTGCCAAAAACGGCATTCAGAACAAGGTACGGTCACTATGATTCTTAGTGATGCCGTTTGGGCTCACTAATGCCCCGGCAGTATTTATGGATTTGATGAATCAGATTTTCAGACCTTATTTGGACTATTTCGTAGTTGTGTTTATGGACGATATATTGATCTACTCGCGCGATGAAACTGAACATACCGAGCACCTGAGATTAGTATTACAGACATTGCGGGATAATCAATTATATGCTAAGTTCAGTAAGTGTGAGTTCTGGCTGTTAGAAGTTAGCTTCTTGGGGCATGTTATATCTGCATCGGGTATTCGGGTTGATCCGAGTAAAGTTTCAGCAATACTTGATTGGAAGCCTCCGAGAAATGTCACTGAAGTTCAAAGCTTTTTAGGGCTCGCTGGTTACTACCGACGATTTGTGAAAGGGTTCTCGATGATCGCAACACCGTTGACAAAACTACTACAAAAAGACGTCAAATTCAAGTGGTTGGAAAAGTGTCAGAAAAGTTTCGACAAGTTGAAAACTCTTTTGACGGAAGCTCCTGTGTTGGTCCAGCCTGAGTCCGGTAAAGAATATATGGTTTATAGTGACGCCTCACAAAACGATTTAGGTTGCGTCTTGATGCAAGAAGGCCGAGTAGTTGCATATGCCTCGAGGCAATTGAAGCCTCATGAGAGAAATTACCCAACTCATGATCTTGAGCTTGCTGCTATTGTTTTTGCTCTAAAAATTTGGCGCCACTACCTGTTTGGAGAAAAATTCCATGTCTTTTCCGATCATAAAAGTTTGAAGTACTTAATGACTCAAAAGGATCTGAATTTGAGACAAAGATGGTGGTTAGAATTGCTAAAAGACTATGAGCTTGTTATTGATTATCATCCGGGTAAGGCTAATGTGGTTGCGGATGCTCTCAATCGGAAATCCCTATTTTCATTGCGAGCCATGAATGTCCATTTATCTGTGTCATCGGATAATTTGTTGATAGCAGAATTAAAAGCAAAACCAGCGTATGTACGGTAAATTTGGGAAGCTCAGAAAGTCAATGCCGAATTGTCCGCAAAAAGAGCTGAGTGTATCTTGAAACAGATTCAGAATTTCAAATTGACGACAACGATTTTTTGAGGTTCAAAGACCGATTATGCATCCCGAGAAAGTCAGAATTCATTCCAATGATTTTGAAAGAGGCTCATGAGGGTCGAATGTCAATTCACTCGGGTAGCACAAAAATGTATAATGACCTGAAATCTCAGTACTGGTGGCATGGTATGAAGCGAGACATCTCCAACTACAGTTCTAAATGTTTGATTTGTCAACAAGTGAAAGCAGAGCATCAGGTGCCTTCGGGACTACTTCAGCCGATTTTAATATCCGAGTGGAAGTGGGATCGAGTTACAATGGATTTCGTGTTTGGTTTACCGCTAACCCCGAGCAAGAAAGACTCTATTTGGGTTATAGTTGACCGATTGACCAAATCGGCTCACTTCATCCCTGTTTGTACTGACTATACGCTCAAGAAGCTAGCAGAATTGTATATTTCATAGATTGTGATGTTGCACGGGGTGCCTGCTTCTATTATTTCGGATAGAGATCCTAGATTTACTTCGAGATTTTGGAAGAAATTACACGAAGCCTTAGGTACCTAACTACATTTTAGTACTGCTTTCCATCCGCAAACTAACAGATAATCTGAGCGAGTTGTTCAAATACTCGAAGACATGTTGAGATGTTGCATTCTCGAGTTTAGCGGTTCATGGGAAAAATATTTGCCTTTGATAGAATTCGTGTATAACAATAGTTTTCAATCGAGTGTTCAAATGGCACCCTACGAAGCTCTCTATGGACGAAAGTGCTGTACACCTTTGTTTTGGACCGAGCTAAGTGAGAATAAAATTCTTGAAGTTGATTTAATCAAAGAGGCTGAACAGAAAGTGAAGACGATTCGTGACAATTTGAAATTAGCATCAGATCGTCAGAAATCGTACGCAGATTTGAAACGTAAAGATATCGAGTATCAGATTGGTGATAAGGTGTTTTTGAAAGTCTCGCCTTGGAAAAAGATACTTCGATTTGGCCGTAAAGGCAAGTTGAGTCCTAGATTCATCGGACCGTACGAAATATCAGAACGAATTGGGCCGGTTGCTTATAGACTGATTTTGCCCCCTGAGCTTGAAAAGTTACACAACATTTTTCATGTATCAATGCTTCGTCGTTATAGATTCGATCCCACTCATGTGATTAATCTGTCAGAAGTTGAAATTCAACCCGATTTGAGTTATGAAGAAGAGCCAATTCAAATCTTAGCTCGTGAGGTGAAAGAGTTACGAAATAAAAAAGTTCCGTTGGTAAAGGTGCAATGGCTTAAGCACGGGATGAAAGAAGCAACTTGGGAACCCGAAACATCTATGAAAGAACGATACCCAAATTTATTCATCGGTAAGATTTTCGAGGACGAAAATTTCAAAAGGGGGAGAGGGTTGTGACAGCCCTAATTCGACCCTAGTCGGGAAATGGTTTCGAGACCATTAGACCGAGTCAGAAATATGATCTAAGTTTGAATTGTTGTGTGATTATATACGCGGAAATATGGGTTGCCTTAAATTTTTATTTTTGTTTGATTTTTGAATTAAAATTTGAAACTATGACTTAATTGCATGAAAGATAAATTAGTAGGGCATAGGTGTAAGTGCCGAATCCAATGTCTTATAAGGTAAAGAGGACTTAAATTGTTATTAATCCATGCATAATTTGCATGGACATTACCGTCCATGGCTTAGTGGAAGAGTTGGATTATTAAAAGGGGCAATTAGGTAATCTAATAATTAAAGGCATGCATGTCATAAACATAATTGAAAATTTGGCCTTATTTTGTTCTTGTGTTTGCTGAAATTAAAGAAAAGAGGAAGTAGAAAAAAAAGCTCAAGTCTTTTGGCCATGGTTTCTATCTTAATTTAAGGTATGGTTGAATAAATTTTTGCCAATTCTTTATGCATTTGAGATGGTTGCTACCTAGCTTACTCTACCCATAGTCTAAATTTAGAATTTGATGGTGTTATGTGCATTCGGCCATGAAGGAAGTAATTGAATTTATGAATGTTTTGATGTTTTTGCGTTGGCAATGGGGGTAAGTTGGTTTTGAGCTAGTAAAACTTGGTTTTGTGGCTTATGGGAGGGATTACATTCGGCTAAGGTGTTAAATAATGAGAGGATGTGTTTATTTGTTAAAATTTGCTTATCCCCATGGTTGAATGTGATAATTGTTCAAGAAACGGTTTAGTTGAATGAGTAAATACTGATTAAGGACAAGTGGTTATGTGATATGTGATAAAATGATGTGTTTGTGGGATTTAAATTAAAAATTGACCATTAGGGCCGAATGAGTTTTAGTAAAGGGGCATTTGTTGAATGTATGAAGCTTAGAGGAGTGTAAGACATTCGGTCACTTTGGTTAGGTGAGGGAAAAATGTTTAGTTGAATTTTTACAAATTTTGGCTAATATTTGTGCAAATTGCCGAAGGTGTTTATACCACTGCTTAGACTATTGATATATATATATATATATATATATATATTAGTGAAAATTTTATAAATGTCTTTTAATAGGACATTCGGCTAGGGCTATAATTATTATAAAGCTTTTAGTGTCATTTGTGAAATACTTGTGCTTTTGCATGCATTCGGTTAAAATAGTGGATAACAAAGCTTTATAGATTTGAGTAGTTAAGGCCAAAAGGAGTATGAGCTAAACATAAGTAAAATCCAAGCATGAAAAGTAGGTGAACCTTTGCTTGTGTATACGAATTAGATATATATTGATAATTACGGATTTGAGTCATGGCTTATTTAATTAAGTAGGATACATGTTGAAGTTATAAATGGTTGTTATATGTGACTAATAAGGAAATGGTATTGAGTAAGTAATTGAATGAGCTTATTTGTTCTAATTTAAGCTCAAGAGCAAAGAGGATCGAAATCGGATAGAGGAAAAGAGAAAGTAGTAGAGTAGCCGAGCTACAACCGTTCGAATATATCGAGGTAAGTTTTGAGTGTATCATCTTTGCATTTACATGATTATGGTATGAAACCTTTATGTTACATGCCTTGAAATTAAATAAGCTCACTTTGATAAAATTTCAATTATAAACATGATGGCTTGAATAAGGTAGCCGTGTGCATATTGATATTGAAGGAAAGATATGACTAATTTATACATGTGAGATTTCATGGTAATCTCTATCAAACCGAATGGAAATGAAATAGAAAATGAATAGTATTTGGTAATTGAGTTTATGGAAAATGTTATAATATGTATTTGTATGTGATGCTCGTGATGAAAGTAGACATGAGTTTCGAATATGGTAGATTCTGTATAATGCATTAAAATGTGAATGAATTATTGCCCGGGGTTCAATGGTGATACTTTCAGGCCTTCGTGCCTAGCAGGCTTTGAGCCGGTGATACATTCAAGCCTTCGTGCCTAGCAGGCTTTGAGCCGGTGATACTTTCAGGCCTCCGTGCCTAGCAGGCTTTACGCCGGTGATATTTTTGGGCCTTCGCGCCTAGCAGGCTTCGTGCCAGTGATTTTAGTATGTGGGAGACTATGAGGAATTTCGATATAACTGTGGTAAATTATGAGCATTGTATTATGAATGTCAAGTATGTACTTTGTACCAATGTAATAGATTAAGTTGATATGTACTCGAGAATGATATGAAATATTTAAGTTTAATGTTTCTTTTAAATGGCCAACTATGCTTTAGTAAGGTCCAAATATGAAACATGATGGTATGCTTTACCTATATTGCTAAGGTATACATATATTCGGCTATGAATGATGCTTATATGGTAATGGGAATTTGGTGATAATAGATGGTAAGGAATCAATTGAAATAAATGTTGAATTATCCTCATGTATGTGAATGTGTATTCGGCCAAGTAGATGTTATGAAGCATGAATTGTTTAGTTTACTCAAAGCTTACTAAGCTCATTAAAGCTTACTCCGTTTTTATGTTTCTTTTTTTTTTTGTTTTCTAGACCTTAATTGAAGCTACGGTTGGAGCGATTCAAGTCATAGTTCATCACACTATCGCCGTCAAATTTTTGGTACTTTTGAAGGTTCTAAATTTTAAGCAATGGCATGTATAGGCTAAAACTTATGTTTTGTAATCAAACTTCATTTTGAATTGTGAATATGAATAGCCATGCGATGATGGCTGTCGTGTTGCCATATGTGTTTTGTGGGTTAAAATGAATTGGGTTTTCGAATAATTCAATGCACTCATTAATATAAGATAAATCATGTTCGGTTATGCTTGAGATAGTTTATTAAATAAATTGTAATTGTTCCTTATTTTGTATAATAGATTCAGAGTACTTTTGTTATGTATGTTTATATGATACGAAATGTTGAGTGACGAATCCAGATTGAACTAGTGTTTGGTTTTATGTGTACTCATAGTTATAATTTACGTGAATGGCGTTTAAAGAATCTAATGAATGTCGGGTAATATCTCTTGACCTTCCTGCGACGGGTTTGGGTCTAGGGGTGTTACATAATTCATCCTTAAAACTTCTGGAAACTCATATTTTGCAACTTTTGCAATTTAATCCTAAAGGACAATTTAATCACTATTTTATAAAAATTCCTTGATGGAATTTTCTCACAATCATGCAGTCATGTCATAAACTTAAAAATAATCATGAAATATATTTTTTTACTTCAGTTTTGCGGTCTTGAAACCACTATTCTGGCTAGGCCCTAATTCGGGCTGTTACAATTCTCCCCCTCAGGGATTTTCATCCCCGAAAATCTTACCGGTGAATAGGTTTGGATATTGGGTTTTCATGTTTTCCTCAAGCTCCCATGTTGCCTCTTCTACCCCATGCCTTTGCTACAATACTGTCACAAGGGCTATACTTTTGTTTCGTAACTGTTTGACTTCTTGAGCCAGAATCTTAACTGGTTCTTCACCATAACTCATGTCCAGTTGAATCTCAATCTCTGTCAAGGTAATCACATGTGAAGGGTCCGATCAATAGCGTCGTAACATGGACACATGGAATACATCATGGATCTTTTCCAATTCAGACGGCAAAGCTGGCCGATAAGCTACCGGCCCTATGCTTTCGGTGATCTCATAAGGCCTGATAAAACGTGAACTTAATTTACCTTTTCGGCTAAATCTAAAAATTTTTCTCCATAGAGAAACTTTTAAAAATACTTTATCCCAACTTAAAACTCAATTTCTTTCCGCTTCAAATTCGCATATGACTTTTGTCTGTCAGATGTAGCTTTCAAACAGTCTCGAATCACTTTTACTTTCTTCTTTGTTTCCTTGACTAAATCAACCTCGTGAATCTGATTTTCCTTAAGTTCTGCCCAATACAAAGGCATTCGGCACTTACCTCATATAATGCCTCATAAGGCGCCATTTTCAAACTCAGTTGGAAACTGTTGTTGTAGTCAAATTCGACCAAAGGTAGATACTTTTCTCAACTACCTTGGAATTCCAATATGCAACATTTGAGCATATCCTCAAGCACCTGTATTACTCTCTCCGACTAATCGTTGGTCTGTGGATGGAAAGCGGTACTAAAGTTTAGATTTGTACCCAAAGCTTCCTGTAACTTCTTCCAAAATTATGACGTGAATCTCAGATCTCTATCCAAAATGATCGATAATGGTACTCCGTGTAGTCTCACAATCTCTGAAATATACAAGTCAACTAACTTGTCAAGTGAATAATCTGTACACACTGGTATAAAATGGGCTGACTTTGTAAGCTTGTCGACCACAACCCAAACAACATCTTTCTTTTTTGGTGTCATCGGCAAACCCGTCACGAAATCCATGGTAATATGATCCCACTTCCACTCAGGAACCATGATAAGCTGTAAGAAATCGGAGGGTACTTGGTGTTCTACTTTTACTTGCTGACAAATCAAGCACTTCAATACAAACTCAGAGATATCTCGTTTCATGTTCGGCCACCGATACCATTTCTTCAAATCATTGTACATCTTTGTACTACCGGGGTGAATGGACATACAACTACTAGGTGCCTCATGTAGAATTCTTTGAATAAGATCATCATCCTTTGGTACACAAATTCAGCCTCAGAACTTTACACAACCATCTGAATCGATCTGAAAATCTGAATCGGTATCCGATTCGCACTGAGCAACATCGACATATGAAACACATTATGAATTCTTTCCAACTCTGTCAGTAAAGCCAACAGATAAGCCACTAGTCCTATTCTTTCAATAACCTCATACGGACCAATAAAGCGCGGGCTTAATTTGCCTTTATGGTCAAATCTCAGAATCTTTTTCCACGGAGACACTTTCAGAAATACTTTATCGCCCACCTGAAATTCAATCTCTTTTCTCTTGAAATCCACATATGACTTCTGTCGATATGAAGCGGCTTTCAAATAATGATAGATTACTTTCACTTTCTCTTCTATTTCCTTAACCAAATCAACTCGTGAATCTGTCTCTCACTGAGCTTAGTCCAACACAAAGGAGTTCGGCACTTGCGGCCATACAAAGCCTCATATGGTGCGATTTTAATGCTTGACTGAAAGCTATTGTGTAAGAAAATTCGACCAAAGGAAGATATTTCTCCCAACTACCTTTGAATTCCAAAACACAACATCGGAGCATATCTTCAAGAATCTGAATTACTCTCAAACTGACCGTCAGTTTGCGGATGAAACATGATACTAAAGTTCAACCTCGTACCCAAAGCTTCTTGCAACTTTTTCCAAAATCTCGAAGTAAATCTCAGATCTCTATCTGAGATAATAGAAATACACACTCCGTGCAATCTTACAATTTCTGCTATGTACAATTAAGCTAACTTATCAAGTGAATAGTCGATACGTACCGGAATGAAATGAGCCAATTTCATCAATCGATCAACAACAACCCAAACGACATCTTTCTTTTTCGGAGTCAAAGGCAAACCCATTACAAAGTCCATCGTAATCCTATCCCATTTCCACTCGGGTACCATCACTGGCTGAAGTAAATCTAAAGGCACTTAATGTTCGGCCTTTACTAGTTGACAAATCAAACATTTTGCTATGAACTTAGAAATATCTCTTTTCATGCCAGGCCACCAATACGATTTTTTCAAATCATTGTACGTTTTAGTACTACCCGAATGAACTGACAAACAACCACTGTGTGCCTCTGCAAAATTTTGTGAATAAGCTCATCATTTTTCGATACACATACCCTATCTCTGAACATCAAACAATCATCCAAATCGATCCGAAAATCCAATTCACCACCCATTTCACACTGAGCTCTTTTAGCTTGAAGTTCTTTGTCACTTTTCTGAGCCTCGCAAATTTGCTGAAGAAATAATGGTCTGGCCCTCAACTCGGCCAAAATTGAACCATCATTAGACAAGGCCAACTTTGTACTCATAGCTCTCAGGGCAAACAAGGATTTCTTACTCAATGCATCGGCGACTATATTCGCCTTTCCCGGGTGATAATTGATCACCAACTCATAATCTTTTAATAACTCGAGCCATCTTTGTTATCTTAAATTCAAATATTTCTGAGTCATAATGTTCTTTAAACTCTTATGATCAGTAAAATATGACATCTTTCACCATACAAATGATGACACCAAATTTTTAAAGCAAAAACGATGACAACCAATTCCAAGTCGTGTGTCCGATAGTTCTTCTCATGCGGTTTCAACTATCTTGATGCATAAGCTATTACTTTTCCCTCTTGCATCAATACACAACCAAGACCGTTCAAAGATGCGTCACTATAAATTACAAATTCCTTCCTCGATTTAGGTTGTACTAAGACTGGCGCCTCAGTTAATAGTGCTTTCAATTTCTCAAAACTTTGCTGACATTTTTCGGTCCATTCAAACTTAACATCTTTTTGCAATAACTTGGTCATAAGAGTAGCAATCATCGAAAATCCTTTGACAAAGTGTCGATAATACCTGGCTAAGCCTAAAAAGCTTCTAACCTCGGATACATTTCTCAGTGGTTTCCAATCAACAATTTCCATAATCTTACTTGGATCAACCCAAATACCATCACCCGAAACTATATGTACAAAAAATTTGACTTCTCGAAGCCAAAACTCACTTTTACTGAATTTAGCAAACAATTTATTTTCTCTCAAAATCTACAATACAGTTCTTAAGTGTTCGGCATGCTCAGACTCATCTCGAGAATAAATCAAAATATCATCTATAAACACCATTACAAACTTATCTAAGTACGATCAGAAGATCCAATTCATCAAGCCCATAAAAACGGTAGGAGCATTAGTAAGTCCAAAAGGCATAACAAGAAACTCATAATGTCCATACCTCATTCTGAATGCAGTTTTCGACACATCTGTCTCTTTAACTCTCTACTGATAGTAGCCGGATCTCAAGTCAATCTTTGAAAACATTGTTGCCCCTTTCAATTGATCAAACAAATCATCAATCCTCGGCAAAGGATACTTGTTCTTTATAGTCACTTTTTTGAGCTATCGATAATCGATACAAAGTCTCATAGATCTATCTTTCTTCTTTACAAATAGAACGGGGGCACCTCAGGAAGAAAAAACTTTGTCTCACAAATACCTTATTTGTCAACTCTTGCAACTGAGCCTTTAACTCTTTCAATTCAGTTGGGGTCATTCTATATGGAACAATCGATATCGGTGTAGTTCCCGGTAACAAATCAATGGCAAACTCTACCTTTTTGACTGGTGGTAACCCTGGCAACTCTTGTGGGAACACATCTAAAAATTCACAGACTACCGGTACTAATTCATGTTTCAATTCAGAAGTCTTTGTATTCAACACATAGGCAAGATAAGCTTCATACCCTTTTTTACGTATCTCTGATCAGACATACACGAAATCACAACAGACAGTTCACTCGATTCATCTATTTCAATCCGAAGCATCTCACCATTTTCACATTTCAATTCAAAAATTTTCTGTCTACAATTTACCTTGGCATCATGCAATGTCAACCAATCCATACCCAAAATAGTATCAAAACTCATCAAATGGAAACAACATGAAGTTAGTTAGAAAACAGTGACCTCGAATCATCAAAGGACAGTTCTTGCAAACTTTATCCATTAACTCATACTTGCTTAAAGGGTTTGACACTTTAATTATAAACTCAGTAGACTTAATAGGAAAATTCATACTGGTTACCAAATTCATGCTATTATAAGAATGCGTCGATCCAGGATCAATTAGTGCAACTATATTACTGCCATAAAGAGAAAATGTACCCGTAATCACATCAGGGGATGATGCATCCTCTCGAGCACAAATGACATAAGTTCTCGCAGGTGCTCTTGCTTCCAATCTCGCAACTGAATCCTTGGACACACTTGTGCTACTAGTCGCATTCCCCACATTTTTCACTGGCCTCCCTCTAGCTACTGTGTTGCTCGATCTTGTATTTTGAAAGTTATCTTTTTCAATCATTTTAGGGTAATCCTTAATGAAATAATCTTAGGAGCACATTTAAAACAAGCTCGGTTGATCATCCAACATTCACCAGGATCTTGCCTATCGTAATGTTGGCATTTTGGCTTATCAGATCTCACATTCCCAACACTCGCGATGGATGTAGTTGTAACATCCCAAAATAGGGCCTAATCTGAATAGTGGTTTCGTAACCACAAATCTGAGATAGAAATAATTATTTTATAATTATTTTGAGGTCTATATTATGATTGCATGATGGTGTGAAAATTTCGTGAAGAAATTCTATGCGTCAAGTGCTTAATTTAAAATTTGGGACTAAATCGAATAAGTTGTAAAACTTGCATTCTAGAAGTTTCTAGTATGAAATTGCTTTGAAATATTAATTAGGAGGTCTTAAATAGTAATTTTTCCAATTTTAAGTTCATGGACAAAACTTGGACATGGATAGAATTTTTAAAAGTTTAGTAAGGAGGGGCATTTTGGTCATTTGGATATTAACATGAAATAAAAATTGATCATCTTCTTCATTACCATGAAATTTCAAGGGTTCTCCATAGCTAGGGTTTGTTTCAAGCTTCCAAGCTCCATAGTAAGTGATTCCAAGCCCCGTTTTTAATGTTCTTTACGTTTTCGTAGTCCCGGTAGCTCGATAAAGCTTATGTTAGCAATATTTTAAGTTAGGGTTCATATTTGGAAAAATACCCATAGGTGAAATTTGTGTATTTTGATGTTTTATGATAGAATATGAGGCTTTAAATTATGCTAGACAACTTGAGCTACTCGGTTTTAGGTAAAAACAAGTAAAAGGGCTTAATTGGTAAAAATACCTATTGTACATAAGTGTATGTTATAGTAGGAATTTATTTTCAGTTTGAAAATGACACCTATTATCTTATTAAATATACTCACTGAGAACAAACTGAATGGAATAACTATAAGGAATAGAAAAGGAACCTCATGGGTGTGTTGAGATGTGAGAAACTAAATATAGTCCTTGATAATAAATGCCCTTTGGCCACTCAAGCTGAGGCTAGAAAATGCTAGGAGAACCGTGATGAAATAGTCATTGGTATATGTTGGCAAGTGTGACCAACACCCTTTATAAGCAACTAGAGAGCTATAAGAATGCCAAAGCAATTCTAGATAAACTAGAAGGCATGTTCAAAGGTCAAGCTACCTTGACTCGATAGTCAGCTATTACTAGTACAATGAATGCCCAATGAAAGCCCAATACTATGGTCAAAGACCATATGATTACTCTTGTGGGGTACTTTTTTGAGGTTTTGGATAATGAGGCCAATCAGGACCAGAACTTGCAAATAGAGATGTTGTTTACATAAGGAGGTGAGCTAAAAGTTATACTAGGGGGTTTTATAAGGAACAACATCATGTGCCAAATTAATTTCATTCTTGAACCATTTTGATACTCCAAGTTCTTGAAATCCAAACCAACCTTAAGCCTCAAAATGTTACAAGCCTAAAAGTCCTATGTGACTTAGGTAATTCAGTTCATGGACGAACGTTATGAGGAGTTAGGCAAATTCTAGTTACTTACATTTTTTTTTACATAAATTCTATAATTGTGTAGGTTGTTTTGGTGGGACCATATGCTTAACGATCTTTGTACTTGTTGATTTTTTCATCTAGTGAACTTTAGTGTTTGAATTTGAGAACCATGAGTATTTTGCATATCATGTTGAAATTACAGGTGTAATAACCTGTTTTTCAGTGGTGTCAGAAATATTGGTTTTGGGGACATCAAATCTGACGGGTAAGTTTGTAAATATTATTATGTAATATTTACAAGTCAAATGTGATTTTAAAAGGTTTTTAATTTGATAATTTTTGTTATATAAGCGATTTATTAAATTCAAGTGGTAAGACCCTCAGGTCAAGTGGTTTTAGAAAATGAGGTATCGGGACCTCGTTTTTATAAACCGAGTCGTAAATATTTTTATAAATATTTATGGAGTTCCATTAAGGGTATTAAGGTTTTGTTGAAAAATTTTAACGTTTCGATAGTTAATTAATTAAAAAGGACTGAATTGTAAAAGTTGAAAAAGTCAATCACTATTAGTTTAAAGGTGTTAATTGATTAATGAATTATAGTTGGATGACCTTATTGAGTAAATTAGCTGTTCTAAAGATAGTGGGACAGCAAGGGAAATTTAAAGTTTGTTTTATTTATGTAGAGGTTAAAATATTTAAAAATAAGTATTATAATTAAAATAAAGACAAAAATTATGATTTGGTTTTCTTTGTTCTTTATTAAATCGAATGTCACCATGGATAAAGAAAGGGAGAAGCTCCAAGCTTTGACCAAACAAAAATGGATGTATGTAAGTGATTCATTTATCGGTTTTTCGTAGTTTTTATGTTTTTTAAGATCGTTGCAACTAGGTCCAGCTAGCTTGTACCTTCGATTTTGAAACTGTTAAAGATTTTGAATGTTGCCATTGATTAACCTTGTGATTTTAGATGTTAAATGATGAATTTTAAATATTAGTTGTTATTTAAAATTATTTTATTAAGTGATTTTTGATGAATTTATTGATTAGGGACTAAATTATTTAAATAGTAAAAATACAAGGATTTGATGTGAAATTATTGCAATAGTGAGCTATATTGGATGCCATAAGTATTTGAATAGTCTTAATTTTGGTTAAAAATTGTTAATTTGCATGCTTTAGGCTTAGGGACTAAATTAAATGAAAGTAAAATTTGGAAACAAGTTAGTTGCTAAATGGTTAAATATGCACATGTTTAGGGATGTTTTATGTATGTGTTTAGGGTGCTTTTATGGCATATTGGTTAAATGGAAATTGGTCATTTTATGCATAGTTGAACATGTTTTGATACCTTGGTCATAAGTGCAAATGGCTGGTTTAGGTGTCCCTGAATTGGGTGAAAGGAGTGGCTTGAAATTGGCCTATTTCTTTGTCCACACAGGCTAAGACACGGGCGTGTATCTCAGCTGTGTGTAACACACGACCATGTGACACGACTGTGTATCCCCTGTAGGTTTTGAAAGGTTGCATTTCTAGAGTTACACAGCCTGGCACATAGGCGTGTGGCTTGGCCTTGTGATCCAAGTCAGAGAGATATACGGGCATGGACACGGGCTAGAACACTACCGTATGTCCTTATTTTGAATGTCCTCTCGGCCTAAGACACGAGCATGTGTCTCAGCCATGTGAGTCACATGGCCATGTGACCCCTGTAGTGCGAGTTTTTCCATCTTTTTCTTGAAGTTATAAATGTTTCAGATTTAGTCCTAAATCATTTCTAAAGTGTTTGTAAGGCCTCAAAGGCTCAAATAAGGGACAATATGCGTGTGTTTGAATGGAATATGATGTGATTTATGAAATGATTTGGAATGACTGTTTTGATGTTATGGTTTTACAGTAATGCTCTGTAACCCTGTTTCTACGATGGGAATGGGTTAGGGGTGTTATAATAGGGTTTAGCAAGCACTCTTAACTTCTATGTCTCCAAACTAACCATTTGTATTAAGCATTAGGGGATGTCATTTGTTTACATGTCGCATGTTTTATTTGCTCGAGGACAAGAAAAGAGTTAAATGTAGGGGAATTTAATCTGCCACAATTCGTTGTAGCAAATTAAACTCTTTTCACTACTTAATGAAGTTGCTTTCAAGTGTTTTTATATCTTTTAATATTGTTTTTAGAATTAGTAATTTTGAAGTCTAGTTTAATAAATTGAGCTTTTAGTGATGTTTTATGAACTTTTAGGCCGATCAGGGCCTAAGGAAGAATAAACAGGTTGATTATATATGCATGAAAATATTTTGGGCCAAGGAGTCAGTGGACCACCCTAGATGTCGCAATATTCAAATAGAATGTTGCAACAATGAAGCAAGCCTAAAAAATTAGCCAAAATTTGAACACAAATCCATGAGGTTAGTTACTAGAGATGATGTCATGACATCCATAAGCCAAAATTTCCAAACGGGAGCATTGTAAACCCTTAACCTGTCTCCATCGCCAGATTAGGGCCACAAAGAATCACAACAAATAACAAAACAACTAAAAATTTTAAACTTCTCAAATATTAATTTAAATATAAATAATTAAATAATTTGTTAAACATGGCAAACATACATATAGACCTTAAATTGAGTTTAAAAATAGTTTGAAAACAATCATGGACTAATTTCGATTAAAATGAAAAATGTGAAAAATATGTAAAATTTTGAAAATAGGGGTCACACGATTGTGTGACAGAGCCCAGACCATGTGGCGACCCCACTTGCCCATGTGGCTACTTCACACGCCCGTCTGCTCAGACCGTAGAACTAAATGTGGCCGTATGAAAGATCCTACACCTAAAATTTATAAGGCACATAACCGTGTCATAGTTCGTGTCCCAGGCTGTGTGCGTTTGAAAAAAGCTTCCAAAACAAGGAAAACTTTCATCCGAAACTTAGGTACCAAGCCAAATCAAAATCAACCATTTCCACGCTTTAAAAACACATTTTAACAAGCCTAAAACAAGCCAAAATCATTCAAACTAAGTGCCTAGCCAATATACCCTCATTGGTACCCCAATTTAAATGTAACACCCCAAACCCGGCCTAGACGTTACGGCCAAGTCTGGTGTGTCACATTGAAGTGTTTTTCGAAAACCATGTTTTCATTGAAAACCCTTCTTAATGTTTAGAAAATTTTATTTTTTTTCCCAAAACGTGATTCATTGTAATAATCGAAACAACTTTGTAAATTCTTATGGAAAAATTGCGAAAGCTTGTAAACCTTTGTAGTTGTGGAAACATGTTATTATAAAAACAGTTTAAGCATTGGAAAATCAGACTTTCTTTGTTATAGCTTAAAGTGAATGGAAACTACGCACCAGGTAGGAATTAAGAGAAGAGGAGGTGAGTCATTTAGACTGCTTAAGTACCAAGCTCTTCCTAGATCCAATCCTAGACATGCACACATCCATTGCCACACTTTAACCTTATGACTTGTCCACGAACAACTAATTAAGTTTAAACGTATTTAAGATATTTATTTATGAAAACCTTTAAGTTGCGGAAGCTTTACTCTGTTTTCGAAATATTTTGAAAACAAGTAACTTTTACAAAAACACGTCGTAAAGCTAACCGATTTCAAAACAATTGTAACGCCCTGATTTTCGAGATTTTTCGGGTTTTATGAATTTTAGTGAAATTTTAAAATTTTTGGTGTTCTGAAGGTTGAAAATGTATGTACATGTGTTAGTGGGCCTTTAGAAGGCCTAAGCTTAAGTTAAAACCTGGTAAAATATTAAGTTGGATTTTCAAGTGAAAGGGGACTTGGTTAAGTGGGCCTTTAAGAAAAACCGTGTAAAATATGTCACAAAGGGAGCCTTGGTAGGGTGGCAAGGTGGCGCCATTAAGCTCCTAAAAAAGTAGAGCCTAAGTGGGTATTCAAGGACAAGGGTTCGAGTTGCAAGGTAAGCGTAGTGTTCTTTTTAATTTTTAAGCATGTGCCAGGCATGTGACTAACTTAAGTGAATTTCGGTAAGGGCTTTAGGGACTTGGGCCGATTGCTTTAGAGAGATTATTAGGGTTTTATCTTTTTCTATTTTCTGTCATAAGAATTAGGGCTAGCCACCATAGGTATAATCTTCTCTTTTACTGTCAGAAAAGCCGAAACTTGCCTCCCTAGAAAGCTTCTAGCCGATTTCTTCTTCTTCACCTCTACCATTATTTTTTTTCACTTTTCTTTTTCCTCTTTGATCTCTTCCCTAGCCGAATACCCTCCTTACTCAGATCCACTCTTTCTTTTGCTTCCATCCCTCTAAAAAATAACCATAGCCAATTGCTCAAAGTGCCAAAAATCCAGAAAACTACTTTCTTTTGCCGAATTTTCTAAGCCGAATTACCCCTGTTCCTTTCACCTGTTGTGGCCGATTACTACATCCCCTTGAGCCACGTCATTGTCAACACCATCACTCAAACTCATAGCCCAAATCGCCATCTTCTTCTCTAGTTGAAAAGCTGAAATCACTATAGTTTTAGGGAGATAGCCGAATTTGCAGATCTCAAAGATAAGGGTTCTACTAACATTTAAGGGTCAGATTTACATCAGATCTGCATAGGAATCGAAGAGAAATCGTTGGTAAGTGCTTAATACCTCAGATCTGTACATTATTTAATGTTTTGGAAAAGCTGAAAGTCCATAAAGTTAGGGAGATTGTCGATTTGGACTTTTAGTAATTCAAAGTGGTATTTTTATTCTTTTTGAGTGATAGTTAGCGAGGAAGGTGATCAAGCAAGGAGTTGAAGGCATCGGTATCACCAGATCTAGATCTAGTGCACCTAAATCGTTAGAGGTAAGTTTTCATGGCCATTAAGGGTGTGGCCAAATGTGGTAAGGGATTGTGGCTTTGGTTTTTCATAGATCTATTGATTAATCAGTTAGATATTGGGTTGTAGGAACTGTCGCATAGGAGATCTCGTCGGTGAAACTGCAAAACAGGTGTGTGTTTCGAACACCCTTCAATGCTCAAAAGCCGAAAAGCTGAAAAGCCGAAATGCTGAAGGTCCGGCATTTCGAGAGCTTGTGAGCATGCGAACGCTCTCAAGTTGGTAGGAGAAGGTTGGTTTTGGAATTAGAACTGTCAAGCGGGTTGACCGCGGAATTTTGGGCGCTACGGTAAGTTGGGCCTCGGTGGGCTGAATATGGGCCCCATGGGCAATTTGGGCCCATTTGGGTAAAAATAGGTTTAAAGGCAATAATATGGACTGCAGGCGTAAAAATAGTTAAAACAAGATAACGGATTAGAAGTTAAGGCTTAAATGGGCCTAATAGGCTAAAATGGCACGGTAGAGCCCATTAGGGGTTTCAGGGCCTAAAGGCTAAAACTGATAAATTGGGTTAAATGAGATTCTGTAACGACCACTAAAATAGTAAAGGCTATAATAGTCATAAAAACTGTAATAAGAGAACAAAATTACTGAAATACCCTTAGGGTGTGAAATTACTGATTTACCCCTAAGTATAAAATTACCATTATACCCCTAGGGCTAAAATCGACTGTACTGCTTAATATGACTGTTACTGTTACTGCATACCATGATATGTATCTATTGCATGGGATGGGTTTTATATTGGAGGATGTGTGAGTGGCACTGCCACGTTACTGAAAGGGGCTATGCCTCGTACTATTTCTGAAAGGGGCTTCGCCTCGTATACTATTTATCTGAGCAGCCATGCTGCGACTATGGTGTGTGGGCAGGGTGGGTCGAGTTATTCCCTACATGGTGTGTTGGCTGGTACAGGTGGTGTGTAGCGGTTGGTGGGTTGAATAGTCTCCCTAATTGGGTTGCATTCATACTGTTATACTGTATTGTACTGTTATAGGCCTATGGGCCAAATGTTATCTGAATAGGGCTTCGGCCCAGTATCTGTTATAGGGCTTTGGCCCAGTATCTGTAATCTGAATAGGGCTTCGGCCCAGTATCTGACTGAGACTGGTTAGGGATTAAGCCAGTGGGCTCGAGCCAATTTGGGCTTTAGATGGGTTCTGCACACACTGAGTTTTCCCAAACTCACCCTTCTCTTTCCATCCTTGCAGGTGAGCCCTAGATCGTGACTTGGTTGCTGGGAGGGATTCAGAGTGGCCACGAGGACTGAGCACGGTTTAAAATAAGTTTTACTACTTTATATTTCTAATTATCGGTTTCTACTTTTATATTTGTTTATGGGTTGTAATAAGGCCACTATAACTATTTTATTTGGGATTTTCAATTACTTTACTTCGATTACAAATATCACACGTGTTTTCAAAAAGTAAATTAACGTTTTCTTAACCAACCTGTTATTACAAAAGACTAAGTAAGATAATAAGGTTAAAGTGAATCGCTTAACAAATGAAATAGACATTAAGTTGAATAGTTATTAAAACGGGAATTTCCAAAAAAATCAAGCATTGCTTTTTCAAACCTCACCATCGGACTTAGTAAATAGGGTGGCGTAGGATAGTCTAGGTGATGTAGCACACCGGACATGGCCATAACGTCTGGGCCGGGTTCAGGGTGTTACAACGGTTTAAACAATGTCCTACTTAAGTTAAAAACAATTAAAGAATTAAAGAATTAAAAACCCAAAATAAAATAAATAGAGCGGCCTTATTACAACCCAGAAACCAAAATTAAATAATCTAAATAAATAATAAAATGAAATAATTGAAAACCAGAAATTTAAATCTTCGTGGCCACTCTGAATCCCTCCTAGCTCAAAGTCTACTAACTAGGGCTCACCTGCATGGATGGAAAGAAAGGGGGTGAGTTTGGAAAACTCAGTGTGTATAGAATGCCCATCCAGAGCCCAAATCAACTCAAGCCCACTAGGTCAAAGCCCTAGCCAATCACAGTGTTAACTGGGCCGAAGCCCTATCCAGTTACAGTAAACTAGGCCTTAGCCCTATTCAGATAACAGTACGGCACATAGGCCCATTTTAGAATAGAATAGATATTAACATGTATGCAAGCCCAACCCAGCCTAAATCCAACCGCTACACTCCACCCGTACCAGCCCTGTACACCATGTAGGGAATAACTCAACCCACCCAGCCCTACACTCTACAGTTGCAGCATAGCTGCTCAGATATCAGTAAGTTGAGGCAAAGCCTCCAGTACGTGGTCAAGCCACTTTCAGTACTTCCTCCATCAATATCCCAGTCCCATGCAACAGATAATAATGACATTGCATGTAGTAAACAGTAACAGTAAAACAAGTATTTTGGTCACACTTAGCCCTAGGGGTATAATAGTCATTTTACTCCTAGGGGTAAAATAGTAATTTTCCACCAATAAGGGTTTTTCAGTAATTTTATCAGTTTCCTAGGGTTTTGATACAGATTTCAGTCATTATTAACCTAATTTTCATCTCAGCAGTTTAATTAACTCATTCTAACAGTTTTTAGCCATCGGGCCCTTAAACCCCTAATGGGCCCTACAGTGTCTATTAGCTATTTAAACCTATTTAGTGTAGATTTTAAGATCAATTTATCAGTTTAGGCAGTTTTCACCCTACAATCTATCAGTACACCTTAATTACCCGTTTTCACCCATATGGGCCTGTAAGCCCATTGGGCCCATTACAACCCATCGAGGCCCAATTACCGAAGTATACAAAATTCCACACGTGACTAGCTTACCACTTTGCGATTTCAGATCTAATGATTTCTAAACGTCTTGTGAGCATTCACACACTCACAAGCCCACGAAATGCCGAAATTCCAGCATTTTGGCTTTTGCCGAATTAAACTATGAGAGGGTGTTCGATACACACTTGTTTCGCGACGACTGCTAACGTGATCCCCCACGATATCCTACAATCGGTTACCATAACTTTTAGTTTACAAATCTTATAACCAGTCTCAATATACCCTTACCATAATCAGCCATAGCCATTAAAGGCCCTTGAAAACTCACCTTTGTCGAAGTTAGTGACTAGATCTAAATCTAGTTGATCCACTTGTCCAAGCCTTCAATCAACTGCCTCTAGAACACACTATTCACTAAAAGAAATCATTGATTAATGACCCTTAGAGCCCTATGCCCCAATCGACAGCCTCCCTGGATTTTAGGGACTTTGGCTTTTTCTAATTTGCAAAATAACTTATAGATCTGGGTTAATGAGCACTTACCACAGATTTCCTTTCTATTTCTATTTAGATCTGATGTAGATCTAGCCCTTAAACACTCACAGAGATCAAATCCTAGAGATCTCAAGTTTCGGCTATAAGCTCCTAAAGGAATGGGGTTTTCGGCTTTTGACTGATGAAAAAGATGATGATTTGGGGTTATAATCTTGGAGTGGTGTTGTCGACAGAGCCTAAGGGTTTAGAGGATGCAAAAATTGGCTAGAAAAGATGAAGAAAATAAGAGAATGTTGGCTTGAAGAAATCGGTACAAGAAGTAATATTTCGGGATTTTGGCTTCTATGGCAATTGGCTATGGGGGTTTTTAGAAGGATAAAATTGAAAGAGAAGATGAATAAGGTGGTAAGAAGGTTTCGGCTAGAGAAAAAAGCAAAATGGAAATAAAAACAATGGTAGAGGAGAAGAGACATGTGAAATCGGCACAGAGGAGTAGTACCTTGTGTTTTCGGTCACTTTTGTGAAGTTGAGAAAAAATATAATCTTTAGATGGCTAACCCTAATTTGTCTTGACAAAAAAAGAAAAGAAACTAACCCTAATTACTATCAAAGCAATCGGCCCAACCTCCCTAAGGCCCTAGCCAGTTCTACTTAAGTAATCAAATGCCCGGCACATGCCTAAAAAATAAAAGTAACGATACGCTTACCTTGCAACTTGAACCTTGGACCTTTAATTCCTTCCCAAGCACCACTTCTTTAGGAACTTAGTGGCGCCACCTTGCCAGTTTGCCAAAGCTCCTTTTTGTGTCATAATTTACGAAGTTTTTCTTAAAAGCCCACTTAACCAAGTCTCCTATTCACTTAAAATCCAAACTTGATATTTTACCGGGTTTTAACTTAGGCTTGGGCCTTCTAAAGGCCCACTAACACATTTAAACACAATTCCAGTATCCAGAACACCAAAATTTTAAAATTCACCAAAAATCACAGAAACCCAAAAAATCCCGAAAATCAGGGCGTTACAACTCTACCCCCCTTAAAGAAATTTCAGCCTCGAAATTTACCTGATCCAAATAATTGAGGGTATTCTTGACGCATAGTTTCTTCTGGCTCCCAAGTAGCCTCTTCCCTTCCATGATTGCGCCATAGTACTTTTACCAACAGAACTAACTTCCTTTTTAAAACTTTAACCTCTCGATCCAAAATTTGCACGGGTTCCTCCTCAGAGGTCAAATCAATTTTTACTTCAATCTCTTCCACTGGTACAATATGTGATGGATCTGATCGATATCGATGCAGCATGGGCACATGGAAGACGTCATGAATTCTATCCAACTCCAGCGGTAACTCCAACTGATACGCCACTGGCCCTACTCGTTTGAGAACCCGATAAGGCCCTATAAATCGCGGACTCAGTTTGCCTTTCTTGCCAAACCTCTAAATCTTCTTCCAAGGTGAAACCTTCAAGAAAACCATATCCCCAACAGCGAATTCAATCTCTTTACGCTTCAGATCCGCATACGACTTTTGTCTATCAGAGGCCTCCTTTAACCGATCCCTGATTAACTTAAATTTACTCTCAGTATCTGCCACTAATTCCAGTCCAAGAACTTGTCGCTCTCCCAACTCTGTCCAACACGTAGGCGTATGACATCTTCGCCCATAAAGTGCCTTATATGGAGCCATTTGAATACTCGCTTGATAATTGTTGTTGTACGCAAACTCCGCCAATGGCAAGTAGTCCTCCCAACTACCTTGAAAGTTGATGACACAACCTCTTAACATATCCTCCAGAACTTGGATAACCCTTTCCGACTGTCCATCTGTCTGAGGGTGAAAAGAAATGCTAAAGTCCAATCGTGTACCCAACGCCTCATGCAACTTCTGCCATAATTGAGATGTGAACTTAGGGTCTCGATCAGAAATAATCGAAATTGCATGCAGTCACACTATCTTTGCCACATACAACTTGGCCAACTTTCAAAGTGAGTAATCGGTACGGACAGGTATGAAATGGGCAGATTTCATTAACCTATCCACAATCACCCACACAGAATCTTTCTTAGAGGGTGCCAAAGGTAGCCCACTCACAAAATCCATAGTTACTCTCTCTCACTTCGAGAGTGGAATTTTCACCAGTTGAAGCAACCCAAAAGGTAGTTAGTGCTCAGCCTTAACTTGCAGCACGTCAGACATCTCCCAACAAATTCAGTTACATTTTGCTTTAAACCAGGCCACTAATACACCTTTCGCAAGTCTCTATATAACTTATTCCCTCCAGAATGCATAGCGCAAAGTCCACCATGAGCCTCTTTTAGAATTGTCTGCCTCAATTCAGAGTCCTTTGGAATACAAATCCTTCTAGGAAAGCAGAGAACCCCATTAGTATTCAGTCCAAAATTTGAATTCTCCCCATTCTCAGCTTGTTGAAATCGAGGAACTAACGATTCATCCTTCAACTGCTTCTCCTTAATCTGTTCAGTCCAAGTAAGTCTCACTTGCAACTCCGCTAACAGACTTCCATTATCGTACAGACTCAAACGAGCAACCATAGCTCTCAAATCAGCAACAACCCTTCGACTTAATGCATCAGCCACTACATTAGCCTTGCTTGGGTTATACTCAATCGAACAGTCATAATCCTTAAGCAACTTTATCCATCTTTGTTGCCTAAGGTTTAACTCGTTCTGAGTCAACAGATACTTTAGACTTTTATGATCTGTGTAGATAATACACCTTTCTCCATACAAATAGTGTCTCCAAATTTTCAACGCGAAGACCACTGTGGCCAACTCTAGATCATGCGTAGGGTAATTCGCTTCATGAGGCTTCAGCTGTCGTGAAGCATAAGCGACTACCTTACCTTCTTGCATCAATACACAGCCTAGTCCTACATGTGATGCATCACTGTACACAACGAAGTCCTTCCCAGACTCTGGCTAAATTAACACTGGCGCCTCAGTCAAAACCTTTTTGAGCTTATCGAAAGCCTCTTATTGTTTCTCAGTCCAAACAAACGCTACTCCTTTCCTTAACAGTTTTGTCAACGGTGCAGCAATCATAGAAAATCCCTCTACAAACCTTCTGTAATAACCTGCCAGACCCAGAAAACTCCAGATTTCTAATACTGACTTCGGTGGCTTCCATTCCAGAACTGCCTCAATTTTCCGTGGATCTACTCTAATTCCTTCAGCAGAAACAACATGCCCCAGAAAAGTCATTCCTCGCAACCAAAATTCACACTTATTGATCTTCGCATAGAGTTGCTTCTCTCTCAGCACTTGCAGTACAATACGGAGATGCTCATCATGCTTCTCCTCAGTTTTTGAATATACCAGGCTATCATCGATAAACACGACTACGAATCGATCCAAGTAAGGTTGGAACACTCGATTCATCATATCCATAAAAGTTGTAGGTGCGTTCGTCAGCCCAAACGGCATAACCAGAAACTCGTAATGACTATACTGAGTTCTGAATGCTATCTTGTGAATATCCACCTCCTTTACCCTTAGCTGATGGTATCCAGATCGAAGATCGATCTTGGAAAATACCGAAGCTCCCCTAAGCTGGTCAAACAGATCATCAATTCTTGGCAAAGGATCTTGTTCTTTATTGTCAGTTTGTTCAACTGGCGATAATTGATGCACATATGCATCGTCCCATCCTTCTTCTTCACAAACAACACAGGTGCTCCTTACGGAGACACACTTAGTCTAATGAAGCCTCTATCCAACAACTCTTGGATTTCATCTTTCAGTTCTACCAACTCCTTTAGTGGCATCCTATAAGGCGCGATGGACACTGGAGCTGTTCCAGGCAGCAAATCAATCCCAAACTCGACTTCTTGATTTGGAGGTAATCTAGGAAGCTCCTCTGGGAAAACATCTTGAAATTCCCTAACAGTTCTGACTGTCTTCACAGTCACATTCTCAGTTTCAGTATCGCTTACAAAAGCCAAATACGCCTCGCATCCCTTGCGAATTAGCTTTTTAGCCCTTAAGGCTGAAACCACATTGGACAAGTAGTCCATTCGTTCTCCAATAATCATTACCTCCTCATCCTCTATAGTCCTTAACACCATCCTCTTAGCTGCACAATCCAAAGTTGCCTTATGCTTAGTCAACCAATCCATTCCTAAGATCAGATCGAACTCGCCAAATGGTAACTCCATTAAGTCTCCACAGAAGATCCTACCTTGAGTCTCTAAAGGCACCTCTCTAAAGAGTTTATCTACCCTAATTGAGTGACCTAGAGGACTTATCACAGTTATCCCACTCACAGTTTCCTCAGAGTGCACACCCAACGACCCAGAAATGTCATATGCAACATATGAATAGGTTGATCCCACATCTATTAGAGCAGTATAGGGCACGCTAGAGATAAAAAACGTACCAGTTATGACGTCAGGTGCATCACCCCCTCTCGGTGATGAGTAGCATAAACCAAAGCTGGTTGGCGAGCCTCAGCATTACCAGCACCCCTGCTAAGTGTTCCACGTCCACGGCCATTGCCACCTGGACCTTGTCTACGCCCTCTCGGCAGCGGCGGTCCACCTCGCACTGGTTGCACAGCCCCTTACTCAGCAACTGGAGCCTGAGCTGGCCTCCGAGGACAATCCTTGATCCTATGTTCCTTTGACCCACAATGAGGACATGCCTCAGTTCGTTTCCAGCACTCCCACAGATGCACTCTACCACAGTCTCTGCAAGGCTGTGGCCTAACCGTGTTCACCGGAACTGCTCGGACCGGTTCCTCCACCCTAGCTCTCTTAACATGTTGATTTGCAGCACCAGCTGGTCCAGCATCTCTCCTGTATTGATGTCGATCCTTATCGCGGTTCTTTCATTTAGCTTGCTTCACCTCTTCGGCTATCTTAGCCTTCTTTACCAATGTAGTAAAATCGCGCTCCCTCTGTGAAGCTATCAGCACCCTTAGTTCATCCCTGAGGCCATCCTCAAAGCAAACACTGTGCTTGTACTCAGTAGCAACAATTTCGCTAGCATATCAGCTAAACTTTAGAAAATCTGCCTCATACTCAGCAACTGACCTACTGCCCTGGGTCAGGTTCAGAAATTCCTTCCTACGTTTATCCACATAGCTGGCTCCGACGTATTTTCCCTTAAAAACCATCTTAAACAATTCCCAGGTTACCCGCTGAGCTAGGGTACTCTCTCTCACAGTAATCCACCATTGGTATGCTTCGTCTCGCAACATAGATATTGCTCCCTTCACCTTTTGCTCCACTGAGCAGTCCAGATCGTCCATAGTCCTTTCCGTAGCTTCCAGCCAATACTCAGCTACGTTCGGGGCTACTCTAGATATGCCCCTGAAAACCTCTGCTCTGTTAGCCCGGAGTCGCTCAGAAATGGACCCTCTGTTTATAGGCCCAACATTAGCTCTAGCAACCTTTTCTAGAACCCTCAACATAGCCTGGGACAGAGTGTCGTCCCCCGTGGCCCGATCGTGTGGCCCATTTTCAACTACCGGTGGTGGTCGTGCCCCACTAGTTAGCATATGCTCTGAGGATGAAGACCCAGCTTGCATACTACCTCTGCCACGGCCTCATCCTCATCCACGAGCAGCTCTTGTACTCATATCGACTTATCTGATTTAGAATTTTATGACAGTAGGTTAATATTTCAGTTATTTATTACAAATGTCTTATGTAAAGATAGAGTTTCAGAGTTGTTTTTGCGAATATGTTGCCTAGCTACAATCTCAGTTTTTCTAGGGTTTAGTTTCCTTACAGTCTTAGTCTCTACAGTTTTCAGTTCTACCCTATCTACAGTATCATAGCAGGGTCTCAGTTCTATCTACAGTATTGTTTCAGTACCGTACAGTACATAAAGCAGGAATACTTGCTATATAGGTGAATGAAGTTTTTAGGATTTTTCATTTTAGGGTTTTTTCCAATTAAAACAATTTCTTGAACTGTTAATGCAATATGATTAATGGTTTATTTTAATAGATGCCTTCTCTTTATAATGCAATATGATTAACGGAGATCTCTTGATTTATGATTTACTTTCAAGTTGTCTTTATATTTTTCTCCTACTGTATAATCATCTTCAATCAATTACAAACTGTAAATATGTATGCTTATTGACTTTAGCATTTATATAATCACCTGAAATATTGCACAAATGCAGCTATACATGATTACACAATTTTGATGACTTTCTGTTGTGCTATTTGTTGTGAAGGTTCGAAGTAAAGCAGCACTTATTGAGCGTGGTAAAATATTGAACCTTATCTCTCTTGTTACAAATGCTTCTTTGCTCTTACATTTGCAAAACTATTTGTGATGCGAGTGTTAATGCAATTTCTTGCTGTTGTTAAGTGTAGCCTTTCAACCTTTGAATTTCTTAAATTTGAAATTGCTTTTTTCTGTGCTAATCAGGTAAGGGTGAAGAATGGACTGAGGAGGAGATCGAAAGTATTGCTGACTTGAAAAACAACCAGTATGCTGACTTGAAAAACAACCGGTTGACAAATTACACTTTTAATTTTGACCAGATGCTTAATGATAAGGTTCCCAAATAATTTTTTCTCTTTTAAACTGCCAACTTTGAGCTAAACTGGTTTCATCATTTTGATTTGTAATGAACGTTTTTATGATGGTGGTTTCTTACGTTTCATTCCCCTTCTAAAATTTTAATAAAATTTTACCTAAACATATATCTTTCTTGATATTAAAATGTTATACAATCTATTTTCTTTCTGGTTACATCATCGTATTGCATGAGCACCGAGTTGTTATCTTTGGCATTTCTTGAGTGATTTTGACTATATGGTAATTAGATTTATGAGTGGGGAGTGTTCCTAACAAATCTCACTCGGCATGTAATATCCCGAATTAGGGCCTAATCGGAATAGTGGTTTCGTGACCACAAATCTGAGGTAGAAATAATTATTTTATAATTATTTTGATGTTTATGATATGATTTTATGATGGTGTGAAAATTTCGTGAAGAAATTCTAAGCGTAAAGTGCTTAATTTGAAATTAGGGACTAAATCGAATAAGTTGCAAAACTTGCATTCTAGAAGTTTCTAGTATGAAATTGCTTTGGAATATTAATTAGGAGGTCTTAAATAACAATTTGACCAATTTAAAGTTCATGGACAAAATTTGGACATGGATGGAATTTTTGAAAGTTTAGTAAGGAGGGGCATTTTGGTCATTTGGATATTAACATGAAATAAAAAGGGAAAAATAACACAAAATTGGTCATCTTCTTCATTACCATGAAATTTCAAGGGTTCTCCATAGCTAGGGTTTGTTTCAAGCTTCCAAGCTCCACAGTAAGTGATTCCAAGCCCCGTTTTTAATGTTCTTTATGTTTTCGTAGTCCCGGTAACTCGATAAAGCTTATGTTAGCAATAATTTAAGTTAGGGTTCATATTTGGAAAAATACCCATAGGTGAAATTTGTGTATTTTGATGTTTTATGATAGAATATGAGGTTTTAAATTATGTTAAACAACTTGTGCTACTCGGTTTTAAGTAAAAACGAGTAAAACGGCTTAATCGGTAAAAGTACATATTGTTCATAAGTATGTGTTTTACGGGGAATTTGAGCTTGCTAATGGTAAATAAATGATCAGCATGTCCTAAAACATAAGAATTTGTGATAAAATTTAATTTTCGAGCTTTGGGGCAAAAGTGTAAATAAGCAAAAGTTTAGGGGCAAAATTGTAATTTTGCCAAAATTTGAATTTAGGACTATTTTGATAATGTGCGTATTAAATAAGCTAAATGTGGTATTTTAGATCAAGAAAGACGTGGAATCAACCTTGATCGAGGAAAAGAAAAGATTTTGGACTAAATCGTAAAATTACTATATTTTGTACCGAGGTAAGTTCATGTGTAAATAATGTAACATAATTGTTATTTTTAAGTTAATTGATGTTATTTATATGATATGCTGATTTTTATCATGAAATATATGCTTTGTGGTTATTATCGAATAATATGTAAATTATGTGTGCTACTTGTTAAATATAAATTACTACCGAGTATTGGTTTCGGTATTCTGTGGAAGACGGCAAGGATATGTGATTGAGGAAAATCCCGTTTGAACCTTGGGAATAGATTAGGATACAAGTGACATGTCACTAGGATGGTTGGGCATCCGAGCTCGTTGAGTTGAGTCCGAGTTCACTTATGGATGCAAATGTCCGAACTCGTTGAGTTGAGTTCGAGTTCGTGAGATGTAACTAGGCATCCGAGCTCGTTGAGTTGAGTCCGAGTTCACTTATGGATGCGAACGCCCGAGCTCGTTGAGTTGAGTCCGAGTTCGCTTATGGGCGGGTTACATGATTGATTGATTACATATGTGGCACTTATGTGCAAATGATCCGTGCATTCGAGTTATACTCCGATGTGTTCAACGGGTAAAATTCTAGCGGAATGGAAGAATACTCAAGATGAAAATGATATTTTGGTAAGTGTTGTGAAATAGACAATTTGGACAGGTATGTACTTAACCCTCGGGTTGAAACTTGATACAACAGAAATAAGGTGGTAAGATGATACACGATAGCTAGAAATGTGGTTTGTATCTTGGTGATATCATGCTATTGTTGTTGATATAATTGCTTTGTTATGTTACTTGTTATTTGCATGTGAACTTACTAAGCATTTATGCTTACTCCCTCCTTTACATTCATTGTAGTTTTTAGCGAGCCAACTTGGATATCGGGAAGGTCGAAGAAAAACTCACACTATCCGAGGGAGAATTGGTATATTGGTTTGTATGTTTTGATGTATGGCATGTATAGCAATATACTTGTTTTGTGTAAATAATCTTGTGATATGGTTGTGGTTTGGTTGAGAAAATGCTTGATAATGCTTAGTAATTGGTATGGCTAGCCTAGATAATGTTGGATGCCTTGTGAGTTTAATATGTTATATAGTTCATGAGAATTCATAAAAAGATGAAACTTGCCATAAAACAGAACACTACAGCAACAATGATGTGAGTTTGAAAAATCACCAAAAATAGTAGAAAACGAATTAATGAAGAATTAACAATGAAATTGAAGCTTATTGTGTCTACTTTCAAATGGAAAAAGCGAAATAGGTAAAGGAGTTATATGTTATAAGATATTTGAGTTTTAGTGAAACAGGGCCAGAGCGATTTCTGGATCCCCTATTCCAACTTTGAAAATTCACTATAAATTGTAAAAAAATAATTAGGAGATGTAATTTATATGCTCAGAATCCTTATTGAATCTAATTTAAAGAGAAATAAACAATATAGTTATATAAATTTTGTACATGGAGAAAAGTGGTTCGTCGTAAGTAGAGGTCAGTGCAGTCAAGTCCTGAAACAGGGGTAACTTTAACTAATAAACTGTACTAATTGGCCCAACCAAAAATTTTAGAAAAAAATTAGTAGATATATGTGTGAGTCTAGATTCAGGGAAAATTTACGGATCTTGATTTCGAGTTTCGTAACTCGAGATATGATTTTTTGTAGCGACCATGATGCAAAAAAACTGCTTATTCCGAAAATCAAAATAAATGATGTAAAGTTGTTTAAATGATAAATTATGTTCGGTAACACCTCAAGCTCGACTCCGGCGATGGTCTCGGGCGTGGGGGTGTTACACGGCAAGCATAAGATGAGGCTACATACTGGGCAATTAGTGAAGGACATTTCGGCCAAACTTAAACAAGCTAGTGAATCAGATCACCGTTGTAACACCTAAAACCGGCCTGAACATTATGGCGAAATCTGACGTGTCACATGGACTTACGACTGACTGTGTTCTTTGTTTATGGTGAAAGTGATTTTTTTCAAAATAGTGGTTCAGTGAAAAGTCAGTTTATTGAGTCTTTAAGTTATCCATTTGTTACGTTTGTTGTGTTTTGAAACCATTCATTAACTTTGATTAAAAACCCGTGCGGCCTATAACTAGAGTTTAGATAAAGTATAAATAAAACCAATAAATAAAACAATAAAAGAAAAAAAGAAATTTTAAGAGCGGCCTTATTACAACTTAAAACCCAAAATGATAATCAAAATAATTAAAATACTGAAGGTAAAGTGCGATAAATCAAACTTACAGAACATGTGGCCACTCCGAATCCCTCACAGCTCCAATTCCGCTATGGTTGGGGATTATCTGCAAGGATGAAAATAAGGGGTGAGTTTGGAGAAACTCAGTGTGTAAAATAACCCAACCATAGTCCAAATCAGATCAAGCCTCAGAGTCAGATTAAGTTTGGGCTTTAGCCCATTACAAAAATCAGAATGAAGCCCATAGGCCCATAACAGATATAGAACAGATATATCATGTATGTAGAAAACCCAACCCATATCCATCCATATACACCCCCGTACCAACCTTACACCATGTGGGGAGACTACTCGACCCACCCATCCGCTACACACCCCAGAATTTGTAGCAGGGCTGCCAGACAGATATTGTGACAGAGTCACCAGATATAGATATTATGGCAAAGCCACAAGAACAGATATATGTGGCACAGCCACTAGAAACAGATATATATGGCATGGCCACCAAAACTCTTCATCGATAAATATAACCCATATCCCATGCAACAGATATACATGTCATGGCATACAACATACATAATTAGAATATCATGCATTTCAGTCAGAATTAACCCTAGGGGTATAACGGTCATTTTGCTCCTAAGGGTAAATCGATAATTTTCACACTTAGGGGTATTTTATTAAATTTACTATTCTGGAGTTTTCATGCATAATATAGTCATTAAACTAATTCACTTACCGAGCATTTTTACCTTATTAGTCCCGTTGGCCCACTAACCTGATTTCGGCCCATTAAGCCCAAATATACCGAAGTGCACGAAATCGCAGACTTTGCAATCTTACCGCTTACGATTATAGCCCAAACCACCAAATGAGTGCTCGCACACTCATAAATCTACAAAGTGCCGACCTTTCGGTCATTTTCGGTCACTTTTAGGTCAAATAAGACCTTTGCCGATTCAGTCTATAAAGAGGGTACAGTACACACCTGTTTACTACCGAAACGCTGACGAGATCCCCACACGTAAAGCCTATAATCAGTCACTATCGCGTTAGTCTAATAATCGACAATACCAAAGCATTAACCTCCTTACCACAATCAGCCAACATAACTTAAGTCCCTAAAGTTCTCACCTTTCTGCTGAATATGGACTAGATCTCGATGCTCGACCGTGATAGCCTTCAAAATCCTTTGCTGTACAACCCCTTGACCACACTAGCGCATATAAAACCAAGAGAAAGAGGCCAATAGGCCCTTAGTCCAAATCGATAGCCACCCCTAAGGGGTTTCAACTTTTACCTTAACACATAAACTATCGAAAGAACAAGGTTTGCATACTTACCCCAAAAACGTTACACTACCAAAGAAAAGTTCTAGATAACGATCTAATCCTGATCTATCGTAGCTCCTATCACGAATGCGAGAAGAGAAGAGTATAGTTAAGAATTCGGCTCCTGAAGTACCTTAGTGTAGGAAAGTTTCAGTTTTTGAAAGAAAAGAATGAGATTGGGCCACAAGAGAGTTCGGCTATGGGGTTGTGGGAGTTTTTAATGAAGAACAAGAAGTAGAGAAAGGAAAGAGTGGTGATGAGAAGGTAGATTCGGCTATGGGGAAAAATTAACAATGAAAAGAGAAAGGGAGAAGAGAAATATTCAGTAATGGAAGGCTTTGCTTTAGACTTGCGGTTCGTACAGTGGGAGAGAACAAGATAAAGAAGAAAGGGGTATGGATGAAAGAAGAAGAAGATAAAAGGAAAGAAAAGAGAAAAAAAAGAAGTGGGTATTTGGTTTGGTAAAGAAAACGGCACAGGGAGGTATGGAGGCTTGCGTTTTCGACTTCTAACAAAATAAAAAGAAGAAAACCTAATGGTACTCTACCCTATTTCGGCAACCAAGAGAGTGAGCAACCAAAATCCCGAAAATGCTCAAAAAGAATTCGGCAAACACTCCTCCAAAATGCCGAATTTGCGAAAGCCTAAACCCTTAGCCGATTTGACTAACTAGAGACCCTTGGCCGGCCAACTCTTGCTCCTCAAGAGTCCAACATTTGGCCAACACCCAACTCCCTGATCAGCTCCTAAATTTCCTCCCCTTATCCCTCCTCAACTCACTCCTTTGAACCATTCAGACTCTTCCTGACAGAGTTTTACCTGAAGTCCAACACCTAACTCTCCTACTCATAAAAAATTAAATACTCTAATTAACTTACCTTGCGACTTGAACCTTGGCTCCCCCCTAACATCCACACGACACTTTAATAGCACCCTAGTGGTGTCATTTAGCCACTTTTCTAGGGGCTCTCTTATGATCAATTTTTGCTTACTTTAATATTAAAAGCCCACTTCATCAGGACCCCCTTCCCTTTAAAACTAAAACTTATTAAATTCGTCGGGTTTCAACCTAAGCTTGGGCCTTCTAGAGACCCACTAACATACTAGAACATAATTTATACAGTCAAAACATAGAAATTTAAGAAATAACAAAAAATCACAGAAATCCCGAAAAGTCCTAAAAATTAGGGCGTTACAACTCTACCCTCCTTAAAGAAATTTCGTCCTCGAAATTTACCTAATCCAAACAATTGAGGGTACTGCTGACGCATCGCCTCCTCTAGCTCCCAAGTAGCTTCCTCTCTGCCATGATTACGACAGAGCACCTTTACTAATGGAACCGACGTCCTTCTTAGAACCTTAATATCTCGATCCAGAATCTGCACAGGCTCTTCCTCGAAAGTCAAATCAGGCTGTACTTCAATCTCTGCAACTGGCAGGATATGGGTAGGGGTCAGAATGATATCGCCTTAACATGGATACATGGAAAACATCATGAATCCTGTCTAACTCTGGAGGTAATTCCAACTGATAAGCCAGTGGACCTACTCGCTTAAGAACCTGATAAGGCCCAATGAACCGCAGACTCAACTTGCCCTTCTTTCCAAATCTTAATATCTTCTTCCAAAGTGAAACCTTCAAGAAGACCATGTCACCCACTGAGTACTTAATCTCCTTATGCTTTAAATCCGCATAAGACTTCTGCCTATCAGATGCTTCATTTAACCGGTCCCTAATTACCTTAACCTTAACTTCGGTGTCCGCTACCAACTCAGGTCCAAGAACTTACCGTTCACCTAATTCGGTCCAACAACTAGGTGTACGACAATTACGTCCAGACAGTGCTTCATATGGTGCCATTTGAATACTAGCCTGATAACTATTGTTGTAAGCAAACTCTACCAACGGTAAGTAGTCCTCCCAACTACCTCAGAAGTCGATGATGCATCCCCTCAACATGTCTTCCAAAATTTGAATAACCCTTTCCAACTGACCATCAGTATGAGGATGAAAAGCTGTACTAAAGTTCAACTGCGTACCCAACACCTCATGCAACTTTTGCCAGAACCAAGATGTGAACCTAGGATCACGATCAGAAATAATCGATGCTGGCACTCCATGTAGTCGCACAATTTCTGCCACATACAATTTGGCTAACTTCTGAAGTGAATAATCAGTGCAGATTTAGTCAACCTATCCATAATTATCCAAACCGAGTCCTTCTTCGTCGGTGTCAAGGGTAATCCACTCACAAAGTCCATGGTTACCCTCTCCCACTTCCAAAGTGGTATCTTCACTGGCTGTAACAGTCCGGAAGGTAATTGATGTTCAGCTTTCACTTGCTGACAAGTCAGACATTTTCCCACAAACTCTGTTACTTCTCGTTTAAGCCCAGGCCACCAATACAACTCCTTTAAGTCATGATACATTTTATTCCCTCCAAGATGCGTAGCCCAAAGTCCTCTATGAGCTTCTTTCAGTATTAACTGTCTTAAGTCAGAGTCATTCGAAATGTAAACTCTACTTCGAAAACACAAGACTCCCTTGCTGTTCAGCCCAAACTCAGAAGTTTCCCCATTCTTAACCTGCTGGAATCGAGAAACTAAAGACTCATCCTTTAACTGTTTCTCCTTAATCTCATCAACCCAGGTTGGCCTAACTTGCAATTCTGCTAACAGACTACCATCGTCATACAGACTCAGACGAGCAAACATTGCTCTCAGATCAGATACAGCTCTACGACTTAGGGCATCAGCCACCACATTAGCTTTGCCTGGGTGATACTTGATCGAACAGTCCAAATCATCCATAATCCGCTATGTGGCCTCTAACCAGTATTTAGACACATTCGGGGCTACACCACATACGCCCCTAAAGATCTCCGCTCCATTAGCTCGGAGTCGTTCAGAAATAGACCCTCGAATTTCGTTTCCCGTACTTGCCCCAGCAACTCTTTCCAAAACTCAAAGCATTGCTTGGGATAGAGCGTGATCCCCGGCACCTCGATCATGAGACTCCACTTCTGTTGCCGGTGGTACTGGTGCATCTACTACCGGCACATGTCCTGAAGATAAAGATTCAGCCTGTGCACTACCTTGGCCACGTCCACGGCCTCTTCCACGAGCTACTCTTGTACTCATTTCGAATTATCTGATTATGAATTTTATGCATCAGTTAAATATTTCAGTGTTTATTACAGATGTTTTATGAATAGACAGTAATTCAGGGTTTGTTTTCTTTCGCGAAATCGTAGCCTAGCTACAATCTCAGTCTACTTATCAGAATTTCCATAGTTTCAGTATCACCCTAACTAAAGTATCATAATAGAGTTATATAACAGAATTTCAAAAACAATCAGAAAAATTCAGAAAACTTACAGACTTGGGCCGGAGATTCGGTGTGCCACCTTCTTGAAAACCAATCTTAGAAACCAAATTCAATTTTTAAAATCATTCATTTGTAAAAAGAAAATCTTAAAAACAATTTCGAGAGCAAATTCTTATAATGATTTTTGGAAATCTTTATTTTACCGTGCTTTAAAAAAACTTCCATTTTTAGACCCGTTCCACAGCCAAGCTGTTGTAACTTGGCTTTGATACCACTAAATGTAACACCTCAAACCCGGCCTGAACATTATGGCCAAATCTGAGGTGCCACATGGACTTACGACTGACTGTGTTCTTTGTTTATGGTGAAAGTGATTTTTGTAAAATAGTGGTTCAGTGAAAAGTCAGTTTATTAAGTCTTTAAGTTATCCGTTTGTTACGTTTGTTGTGTTTTGAAACCATTCATTAACTTTGATTAAAAACCCACGTGGCCTATAACTAGCAGTTTCGATAAAGTATAAATAAAACCAATAAATAAAACCATAAAAGAAAAAAAAGAAATTTTAAGAGCGGCATTATTACAACTTAAAACCCAAAATGATAATCAAACTAATTAAAATACTGAAGGAAAAGTGCGATAAATCAAACTTGCAGAACATGTGGCCACTCCGAATCCCTCACAGCTCCAAGTCCACTATGGTTGGGGATTACCTGCAAGGATGAAAATAAGGGGTGAGTTTGGAGAAACTCAGTGTGTAAAATAACCTAACCATAGTCCAAATCAGATCAAGCCTTAGAGTCAGATTAATTTTGGGCTTTAGCCCATTACAGAAATTAGAATGAAGGCCATAGGCCCATAATAGATATAGAACAGATATATCATGTATGCAAAAAACCCAACCCATATCCATCCATATACACCCCTGTACCAACCTTACACCATGTGGGGAGACTACTCGACCCACCCATCCGCTACACACCACAGAATTTGCAACAGGGCTGCCAGACAGATATTGTGACAGAGTCACCAGATACAGATATTGTGGTAGAGCCACTAGAACAGATATATGTGGCATAGCCACCAAAAATAGATATATGTGGCATGGCCACCAGAACGCTTCCTCCATCAATATAACCCATATCTCATGCAACAGATATACATGTCATGCCATACAACATACAGGATCAGAATATCATGCATTCCAGTCAGAATTAACCCTAGGGGTATAACGGTCATTTTGCTCCTAGGGGTAAATAGGTAATTTTCACACTTAGGGGTATTTTATTAAATTTACTATTCAGGAGTTTTCATGCATAATACAGTCATTAACATTTTTAACTGATTCACTTACTGAGCATTTTTACCTTATTAGGCCCGTTGGCCCACTAACTTGATTTCGGCCCATTAAGCCCAAATATACCGAAGTGCACGAAATCGCACACTCTCCAATCTTACCGCTTGCGATTATAGCCCAAACCACCAAATAAGTGCCCGCACACTCATAAATCTACAAAGTGCCGACCTTTCGGTCATTTTCGGTCACTTTTCGGTCAAATAAGACCTTTGTCGATTCAGTCTATAAAGAGGGTACAGTACACACCTGTTTGCTGCCAAAACGCTAACGAGATCCCTACACATAAAGCCTATAATCAGTCTCTATCACGTTAGTCTAATAATCGACAATACCAAAGCATTAATCTCCTTACCACAATCGGACAACATAACTTAAGTCCCTAAAGTTCTTACTTTTCTGCTGAATATGGACTAGATCTCGATGCTCGACTGTGATAGCCTTCAAAATCCTTTGCTGTACAACCCCTTGACCACACTAGCGCATATAAAACTAAGAGAAAGAGGCCAATAGGCCCTTAGTCCAAATCGATAGCCACCCTTAAAGGGTTTCGGCTTTTGCCTTAACACATAACCTATCGAAAGAACAAGGTTTGCATACTTACCCCAAAAATGTTGCACTGCCAAAAAAGAGTTCTAGATAACGATCTAATCCCGATCTACTGTAGCTCCTATCACGAACACGAGAAGAGAAGAGTATAGTCAAGAATTCGGCTCCTGAAGTACCTTAGTGTAGGAAAGTTTTAGTTTTTGAAAGAAAAGATTAGGATTTGGCCATAAGAGAGTTTGGCTATGGGGTTGTGGGAGTTTTTAATGAAGAACAAGAAGTAGAGAAAGGAAAGAGTGGTGATGAAAAGGTAGATTCGGCTATGGGAAAAATTAGCAATAAACAGAGAAAGGGAGAAGAAAAATATTCGCCAATGGAAGGCTTTGCTTTAGACTTGCGATTCGCACAGTGGGAGAGAACAAGATAAAGAAGAAAGGGGTATGGATGAAAGAAGAAGAAGATAAAAGGAAAGAAAAGAGAAAAAAGAGAAGTGGGTATTTGGTTTGGTAAAGAAAGCGGCACAAGGAGGTATGAAGGCTTGCGTTTTCGGCTTCTAACAAAATAAAAAGAAGAAAACCTAATGGTACTCTACCCTATTTCGGCAACCAAGAGAGTGAGCAACCAAAATCCCGAAAATGCTCAAAAAGAATTCAACAAACACTCCCCTAAAATGTCGAATTTTCCAAAGCCTAAACCCCTAGCCGATTTGCCTAACTAGAGACCCTTGGCTGGCCAACTCTTACTCCTCAAGAGTCCAACATTCGGCCAACACCCAACTCCTTAATCAGCTCCTAAATTTCCTCCCCTTATCCCTCCTCAACTCACTCCTTTGAACCATTCAAACTCTTTCTGACAGAGTTTTACCTGAAGTCCAACACCTAACTCTCCTGCTCATAAAAAATTAAATACTCTAATTAACTTACCTTACGACTTGAACCTTGGCTCCCCCCTAACATCCACACGCCACTTTAATAGCATCCTACTGGCGTCATTTAGCCACTTTTCCAGAGGCTCTCTTGTGATCAACTTTTGCTTACTTTAATCTTAAAAGCCCACTTCATTAGGACCCCCTTCCTTTTAAAACTAAAATTTATTAAATCCGTCGGGTTTCAACCTAAGCTTGGGCCTTCTATAGACCCACTAACGTACTAGAACATAATTTATAAAGTCAAAACACAGAAATTTAAGAATGAACCAAAAATCACAAAAATCCAGAAAAGTCCTAAAAATTAGGGCGTTACAACCGTGCTGAAGTTAGTGTAAGTTTTTTTTTTCTGGTTATGATTTTGGTTTTTGCCTAAGCTGCCTTCTTTTGTTTTTTAACTTTTTAAGTTAACAAAAAGGGGATGATGAGTGTACTGGCTTTGTAACGCCCTGATTTTCGAGATTTTTGGGGCTAATGAGATTTTTGGTGAGGTTGGGAAATTTTGTGTTCTGATTGCTAAAATGGTGTTTGGATGTGTTAGTAGGCCTGTAGGAAGCCCAAACCTCGGTTAAAAATCGATAAAAATAGTTAAGTACGTTTTAAGTAAAAAGGGGGAACAGGGTCAATAGGGCCCTTACGAAAAATTGTGTAAAATATGTCGCAAAGGGAGCCTTGGTAGAGTGGGAAGGTGGCACCACTAAGCTTCTAAAAAAGTGGTGCCTAGATGGGTATTGAAGGACAAGGGTTCGAGTTGCAAGGTAGGCTTATTGCTTTTCTTAATTTTTAAGCATGTGCCAAACATGTGACTAATTTAAGTAAGAAATTCGGCAAGGGGCTTTAGGGACTTGGGCCAATTGCTTTAGGGAGATTATTAGGGTTTCGTCTTTTTCTATTTTCTATCATGAGAGTTAGGGTTAGCCACCTTAGGTGTTATTATTCTCTTTTCAGTCAAAAAGCCGAAATTTGCCTCCCTAAGAGCATCTAGCCGATTTCTTCATCTTCTTCTTCTCTATCATTGTTTTTCCTCTTTTCTTTTTACCCTGTTGATCTTCTCCTTTTCCGAACACCCTATCATACTCAGCTCTACAATTTCTTTCGATTCCATCCCTCCAAAAATAGCCATAGCCGATTGCTCAAAGTGCCAGAAATCCCGAAAACTGCTTCCTTTTTGCCGATTTCTTGTAAGCCGAATTACCCCTATTCCTTTCACCTGTTGTGGCCGATTACTACATTCCCTTGAGCCACATCATTGTCGACACCATCACCTAAACTCATAGCCCAAATCGCCATCTTCTTCTCTAGTTGGAAAGCCGAAATCACCATTAGTGTAGGGAGATAGCCGAATAGTTCAGATCTCAAAAATAGGGGTTCTACTAACGTTCAAGGGGCAGATTTACATCAGATCTGTGTAGGAATCAAAGAGAAACTATTGGTAAGTGCTTAATACCTCAGTTCTGTTCAATACTTCATGTGTTGGAAAAGCCGAAAGTCCCTAAAGTTAGGGACTTTATCGATTTGGACTTTTATTAAATCAAGTGGTATTTTTCTTTGTTCTTTTGAGTGATAGTTAGCGAAGAAGGTGATCAAGAAAGGAGTTGAAGGCATCGGTATCATCAGATCTAGATTTTGTGCACCTAGGTCGTCAGAGGTAAGTTTTCATGGCCATTAAAGGTATGGCCGAATGTGGTATGGGATTGTGGCTTTGGTTTTTTGTGGATCTACTAATTAATTGATTAGATATTGGGTTGTAGGAACTGTCACATAGGAGATCTCATTGGTGAAACCGAAAAACAGGTGTGTGATTCTGAACCCCTTCATTGTGCATGTTGGCAAATGCCGAAAAGCCGAAATGCCGAAGATCTAGCATTTCGAGGGCTTGTGAGAGTGCGAACGCTCACAAGTTGGTAGGGAAACGTTGGATATGAAATCGGTACTGAAGGGAGAGCTAACCACGAAATTTTGGGCATTACAGTAAGTTGGGCCTCGGTGGGCCGAATATGGGCCCAATGGGTAATTTAGGCCCATTTGGGGAAAAATGGGTTTAAGGTAATAATATGAACTGTAGGCGTAAAAAATAGTTAAAACAAGGTAATTGAATATGAAATTTGGACTAAACGAGCCTAATTGGCTAAACGACGTAATAGGGCCATTAGGGGTTTTAGGGCTTAAAAGCTAAAACTATTAAACTGAGTTAACCAAATTTTCTGTAATGACTATGGGATTAGTAGAGACTGTAATAAGCATAAAAACTGTAATATGAGAGCAAAAATTACTGCAAAACCCTTAGGGTGAGAAATTACTATTTTGCCCCTAGGTAGAAAAATACCGATCTACCCCTAGGGCTAAAACCGACTGAACTGTTTGACATGACTATTACTGATACTGCATATCATGATGTATGTATGTCTGATGCATGGGATTGGGTTTGATATTGGAGGAAGTGTGAGTGGCACTGCCACGTTATTGAAAGGGGCTACGCCTCGTACTGTTTCTGAAAGGGGCTTTGCCTCGTATACTGTTTATCTGAGCAGCCATGTTGCAACTGTGGTGTGTGGGCTGGGTGGGTCGAGTTATTCCCCACATGGTGTGTTGGCTGGTACGGGTGGTGTGTAGCGGTTGGGGGGTTGAGTAGTCTCCTCAATTGGGTTGCATTCATACTTTTATACTGTACTGTACTGTTATGGGCCTATGGGCCAAACTGTTATCTGAATAGGGCTTTGGCCCAGTATCTGTTATAGGGCTTTGGCCCATTTTACTGTTATCTGAATAGGGCTTCGGCCCAATATCTAACTGAGACTGGTTAGGGCTTAGGCCCAGTGGGCTTGAGCCAATGTGGGCTTTGGATGGGTTCTGCACACACTGAGTTTTCCCAAACTTACCCTTCTATTTCCATCCTTACAGGTGAGCCCTAGATCGTGACTTGGATGCTGGGAGGGATTCAGAGTGGCCACCAAGACTGAACTCGCATTCTAGTTGGTTATTTATTTTAATTACTTTTCTACTATTGGTTTTATTTTGGTTATGGGTTTTAATAAGGCCGCTATAACTATTTTATTTGGGATTTTCAACTGTTTTATTTCTATCACAAATATACACTGTTTTCAAAATTAAACAAACAATTTCTTAATCAACCTGATATTACCGATGGCTAAATAAGATAATAAGGTTAAAATGAATCGCGTAACAAGGGGAATAGAGATTAAAGTTAAATAATTATTGAAATGGGAGTTTTCAAAATAATCGAGCATTGCTTTCCAAAACTCACCAACGGACTTAGTAAATAGGGCGGTGTAGGATAGTCTAGGTAATGTAGCACACCGAACATGGCCATAACGTCTGGGCTGGGTTTGGGTGTTACATTTAGTGGCATCATAGCCAGGTTACAACAACTCGGCTGTGGATCGGGTCCGAAAATAAAGGGTTTCAAAAATTTAGAGTCCAAAAGGGTATTTTTGAAAAAAAAAGATTTTTCAAAAATTTTCTTTTGGGTTTTAAACAAATTTGTAGCTTTTAAATCAAGTTGTTCAAAACATTGATTTTTAAAGAGGCCTCAAACTATTTGATCTGATAAATCGGAAGGTGGCACACTGAATCCCCGGCTTCAAGTTGTAAGTATGTTCTGCTTTAAATTCTGTACTATACTGAAAATAAAACTGTAGATAGTACTGAGCCTTAGATATAATACTATAGGTGAGGTAGTATTAAGGCTATAAAACTGAGACTGTAGGGTAAACTAAACCCTAGGAAACTGAGACAGTAGTTAGACTATGTTTGCGCGAGAACAACTCTGAAACTTTATCTGTTCATAAGATATTCCGTAATAAACAACTGAAACATTAAACTAATGTCATAAAATTTGAAACTCAGATAATCGATATGAGTACGAGAGCTGCTCGTGGTCGAGGCTGGGGACGTGGCCGGGTTAGTGCTCAGGTAGGATCTTCGTCTTTTGGGCACATGCCAGCTGGGAAAGAGCGAGCTCCGCCAGCGACGGAGACTGGATCTTTTGACAGGGCTGCAGGGGACGATGCTCTGTCCCAAGCCATGCTGAAGGTATTAGAGAGGGTCGCTGGAGAAATCACTGGAACTTTGGCTAGAGGGTCGATATCTGAGCGACTTCGAGCCAACGGAGCTGAGATTTTCAGGGGCATATCTAGAGTAGCTCCGAATGTGGCTGAGTATTGGTTGGAAGCCACCAAGCGAATAATGGATGACCTGGACTGCTCGGTGGAGCAAAAGCTGAAAGCAGCGGTGTCCTTACTGCGAGACGAGGCGTATCAGTGGTGGATCACTGTGAGAGAGGGTACCTCAGCTGATGGGGTAACTTGGGAATTATTTAAGAAATCCTTCAAGGCAAAGTATGTTGGAGCTAGTTATGTGGATGCACGCAGGAAGGAATTCTTGAACCTGACCCAAGGTGGTAAAACTGTTACTGAGTACGAGGCAGAATTTCTGCGACTGAGCCGGTATGCCAGTGGTATTGTTTCCACTGAATATGAACGCAGTGTTCGTTTTGAGGATGGCCTCAGAGATGAGCTGATAGTGTTGATAGTCCCACACAGAGAGCGCGACTTTGCTGCACTAGTAGAGAAGGCTAAAATAGCCAAAGAAGTGAAGCGAGCTGAGCGTCAGAACCGCGATAGAGATCGTAATCGCTTTAAGAGAGATTCTGGATCGACTGGTGCTGTAAACAGAAATTTTAAGAAAGCAAGAGTGGAGGAACCAGTGCGAGCTGTGCCCGTGAATGTTGTTAGACCGCAGGCTTGTGGAGACTGTGGTAGAGTTCATCGAGGAGAATGCTGGAAACGCATTGGAGCTTGTTTTCGTTGTGGGTCAAAAGATCATCAAGTTAAAGACTGTCCACAGAAGCCAGCTCAGGCTCAAGCTGTTGACCAGAGGGTTGCTCAGCCTGCGCGAGGAGGACCGCCACCGCCAAGGGGCCGTGGACTAGGTAGAGGAGGCAATGGTAATGGACGTGGTCGTGGAGCACCTGGCAGGGGTGCTGGTAATGTTGAGGCTCGTCAGCCAGCCTTAGTGTATGCTGCTCGCCGTCACGAAGAGGGTGATGCACCTGATGTTATAACTGGTACGTTCTTGGTATCTAGTATACCATACACTACTTTGATTGACGTGGGTTCAACACACTCATATATTGCTTGTAAGATTTCTGGGTCGTTGGGTGTGCATTCTGGGGAGACTGTGAGTGGGGTCACAGTAGTTAGTCCTTTAGGTCACTCTGTGAAAGTAGACAAACTATTTAGGGAAGTGCCTTTAGAGACTCAGGGTAGGATCTTTACTGGAGATCTAATGGAGCTACCTTTTGGTGAATTCGACTTGATTTTGGGCATGGACTGGTTAACCAAGCACAAGGCAACGCTGGATTGCCCAGCCAAGAGAATGGTATTGAGAACAACTGAAAGCGAGGAGGTGATGGTTATTGGTGAATGTAGGGACTATTTGTCTAATGTGGTTTTTGCCTTAAGGGCTGAAAAGTTGATGCGCAAAGGTTGTGAAGCATACTTGGCGTTCGTAAGTCAAACTAAACTCGAAGGAGTGACAGTGGAGACAGTGAGGACTGTTAATGAATTTCAAGATGTATTTCCTGAGGAGCTTCCTGGAGTACCTCCTAACCGAGAAGTTGAATTTGGGATCGATCTGTTGCTTGGAACGGCTCCAGTGTCCATTGCGCCCTACAGAATGGCACCAAAGGAGCTAGTGGAATTAAAAGCTCAGATTCAAGAGTTGATAGATAGGGGCTTTATTAGACCGAGTGTGTCTCCGTGGGGAGCACCGGTGCTGTTTGTGAAAAAGAAGGATGGAACGATGCGTATGTGCATCGACTATCGCCAGTTGAACAAACTGACGATTAAGAATAAGTATCCTTTGCCGAGAATTGACGATCTGTTTGACCAGTTTAAGGGAGCTTTAGTGTTTTCCAAGATCGACCTTCAATCTGGATACCACCAGTTAAGAGCAAAGGAGGTAGATGTGCATAAGACAGCATTCAGAACTCATTATGGCCACTACAAGTTTTTGGTTATGCCCTTTAGATTGACGAATGCACCGGCAGCTTTTATGGATTTAATGAACCGAGTATTTCAGTCGTACTTGGATCGTTTCGTGGTCGTCTTTATCGATGATATTTTGGTGTATTTAGAAACAGAGGAGAAGCATGACGAGCATCTTCGAATTGTTCTGCAGTTGTTGAGGGAAAGGCAGTTGTATGCGAAATTTAGCAAGTGAGAATTTTGGCTTCGAGAAGTGACTTTTCTGGGTCATGTTGTTTCTGCTGAGGGGATTAGGGTAGATCCTCGCAAAGTTGAGGCAGTTCTGGACTGGAAGTCTCCAAGATCAGTTTCGGAAATTCGTAGTTTTCTGGGTCTAGCAGGTTATTACAGAAGATTTGTAGAGGGATTTTCGTTAATTGCGGCACCATTGACAAAATTGTTAAGGAAAGGAGTAGCATTTGTATGGACTGAGAAACAACAAGAAGCTTTTGATAAGCTGAAAAAGGTGTTGACTGAGGCGCCAGTATTGATTCAGCCAGAATCTGGGAAGGACTTTACGGTTTATAGTGATGCTTCGCATGTGGGATTGGGTTGTGTACTGATGCAAGAGGGTAAGGTGGTTGCTTATGCTTCGCGGCAGCTTAAGCCTCACGAGGCGAATTACCCTACGCATGATTTGGAGTTGGCAGCGGTGGTATTTGCGTTGAAAATCTGGAGACACTACCTTTATGGAGAATAGTGTATTATATATACTGACCATAAAAGTCTCAAATACCTGTTAACTCAGAAGGAGTTAAACCTTAGGCAACGGAGATGGATAGAGTTACTTAAGGACTATGACTGTTCGATTGAGTATCACCCTGGCAAGGCTAATGCCGTGGCTGATGCACTGAGCCGAAGGACTGTTACTGAGTTAAGGGCGATGCTCGCTCGTTTAAGTTTGTATGATGATGGGAGTTTGCTAGCAGAACTGCAAGTGAGACTGACTTGGACTGAGAGAATTAAAGAGTTACAATGGAAGGATGATTCGTTGGCTCCTCGATTTCAGCAAGTCAAGGAGGGTAAGAGTGAGGATTTTGGACTGAATTCTGATGGAGTTCTACGCTTTCGAGGAAAAGTTTGTATTCCTAAAGACTCTGACTTGAGGAAGTTGATATTGAGTAAGGATCATGGTGGAGCCTATGCTATGCACCCTGGAGGTAATAAGTTGTATAGGGATTTGTGAGAAGTGTACTGGTGGACTGGACTTAAGCGAGAGGTGACTGATTTCGTTGGGAAATGTCTAACGTGCCAGCAGGTTAAAGCAGAACACCAATTACCTTCTGGATTGTTGCAGCCAGTAAAGATTCCGCAGTGGAAATGGGAAAGAGTAACGATGGATTTTGTGAGTGGCTTGCCTTTGACACCTTCAAAGAAAGACTCTATTTGGGTAGTTATGGATAGATTAACGAAGTCTGCTCATTTTATACCGGTTAGAACTGATTACTCACTTCAGAAGTTGGCCAAGTTGTATGTAGCAGAGATAGTGCGTTTGCATGGGGTGCCAGTTTCAATAATTTCTGATCGAGATCCTAGATTTACATCTCGATTCTGGAAGAAGTTGTATGAGGAGTTAGGTACGCGATTGGACTTCAGTACTGCATTTCACCCTCAGACAGATGGTCAGTCTGAAAGGGTCATTCAAGTGTTGGAAGACATGTTAAGAGGATGTGTTATCAACTTTCATGGTAGTTGGGAAGATTATTTACCGTTGGCAGAGTTTGCATACAACAACAGCTATCAAGCAAGTATTCAGATGGCTCCATATGAGGTACTTTATGGGCGGAGATGTCGCACTCCTACTTGTTGGACAGAATTAGGAGAACGTAGAGTTCTTGGACCAGAGTTAGTGGCAGATACTGAAAGTAAGGTTAAGCTGATTCGAGATCGGTTAAAGGAGGCGTCTGATCGGCAGAAGTCTTATGCTGACCTTAAGCGTAAGGAGATTGAGTTCGCTGTTGGGGATATGGTGTTCCTAAAGGTGTCGCCGTGGAAGAAGATCTTGAGATTCGGTAAAAAGGGCAAGCTAAGTCCGCGGTTTATTGGGCCTTATCGGATTCTCAAGCGGATTGGGCCAGTAGCATATTAGTTGGAGTTACCGGCAGAGTTGGATCATATTCACGACGTTTTTCATGTGTCTATGCTGAGACGGTATCGGTCGGACCCATCGCATATTGTACCAGTGGAGGAGATTGCAGTAAATACCGATTTGACCTTCGAGGAGGAACCTGTGGAGATCTTAGATCGTGAAGTCAAAGTCTTAAGGAGGAAGTCTGTTCCATTGGTTAAGGTGCTGTGGCGTAATCATGGTAGAGAAGAAGCTATGTGGGAGCCAGAAGAAGCGATGCGTCAACAATACCCTCAGTTATTTGGATCAGGTAAATTTCGAGGCCGAAATTTCTTTAAGGGGGTAGAGTTATAACGCCCTGATTTTTGGGATTTTTGGGGCTAATGAGATTTTTGGTGAGGTTGGGAAATTTTGTGTTTTGATTGCTAAAATGGTGTTTGGATGTGTTAGTAGGCCTGTAGGAAGCCCAAACCTCGGTTAAAAATCAATAAAAATAGTTAAGTACGTTTTAATTAAAAAGGGGGAGCTGGGTCAAGAGGGCCCTTAAGAAAAATTGTGTAAAATATGTCGCAAAGGGAGCCTTGGTAGAGTGGCAAGGTGGCGCCACTAAGCTTCTAAAAAAGTGGCACCTAGATGGGTATTGAAAGACAAGGGTTCGAGTTGCAAGGTAGGCTTATTGCTCTTCTTAATTTTTAAGCATGTGCCGGACATGTAACTAATTTAAGTAGGAAATTCAGCAAGGGGCTTTAGGGACTTGGGCCGATTGCTTTAGGGAGATTATTAGGGTTTCGTTTTTTTCTATTTTCTGTCATGAGAGTTAGGGTTAGCCACCTTATGTGTTATTATTCTCTTTTCAGTCAAAAAGCTGAAATTTGCCTCCCTAAGAGCATCTAGCCGATTTCTTAATCTTCTTCTTCTCTATCATTGTTTTTCCTTTTTTCTTTTTACCCTGTTGATCTTCTCCTTTGCCGAACACCCTATCATACTCAGCTCTGCAATTTCCTTCGATTCCATCCCCCCAAAAATAGCCATAGCCGATTGCTCAAAGTGCCAGAAATCCCAAAAACTACTTCCTTTTTGCCGATTTCTTGTAAGCCGAATTACCCCTATTCCTTTCACCTGTTGTGGCCAATCACTACATTCCCTTGAGCCACATCATTGTCGACACCATCACCCAAACTCATAGCCCAAATCGCCATCTTCTTCTCTAGTTGGAAAGCCGAAATCACCATTAGTGTAGGGAGATAGCCGAATAGTTCAGATCTCAAAAATAGGGGTTCTACTAATGTTCAAGGGGCAGATTTACATCAGATCTGTGTAGGAATCAAAGAGAAACCATTGGTAAGTGCTTAATACCTCAGATCTGTTCAATATTTCATGTGTTGGAAAAGCTGAAAGTCCCCAAAGTTAGGGACTTTGTCGATTTGGACTTTTAGTAAATCAAGTGGTATTTTTCTTTGTTCTTTTGAGTGATAGTTAGCGAAGAAGGTGATCAAGCAAGGAGTTGAAGGCATCGGTATCATCAGATCTAGATTTTGTGCACCTAGGTCGTCAAAGGTAAGTTTTCATGGCCATTAAGGGTATGGCCGAATGTGGTAAGGGATTGTGGCTTTGGTTTTTTGTGGATCTACTGATTAATTGATTAGATATTGGGTTGTAGGAACTGTCGCATAGGAGATCTCGTTGGTGAAACCGCAAAACAGGTGTGTGATTTTGAACCCCTTCATTGTGCATGTTGGCAAATGCCGAAAAGCCGAAATGCCGAAGATCTGGCATTTCGAGGGCTTGTGAGAGTGCGAATGCTCACAAGTTGGTAGGGAAACGTTGGATATGAAATCAGTACTGAAGGGAGAGCTAACCACGAAATTTTGGGTGTTACGGTAAGTTGGGCCTCGGTGGGCCGAATATGGGCCCAATGGGCAATTTGGGCCCATTTTGGGAAAAATGGGTTTAAGGTAATAATATGAACTGTAGGCGTAAAAAATAGTTAAAACAAGGTAACTGAATATGAAATTTGGACTAAACGGGCCTAATTGGCTAAACGACGTAATAGGGGTTTTAGGGCTTAAAAGCTAAAACTATTAAACTGAGTTAACCGAATTTTCTGTAACGACTATGGGATTATTAGAGACTGTAATAAGCATAAAAACTGTAATATGAGAGCAAAAATTACTGCAAAACCCTTAGGGTGAGAAATTACTGTTTTGCCCCTAGGTAGAAAATTACCGATATACCCCTAGGGCTAAAACTGACTGAACTGTTTGACATGACTATTACTGATACTGCATATCATGATGTATGTATGTCTGATGCATGGGATTGGGTTTGATATTGGAGGAAGTGTGAGTGGCACTGCCACGTCACTGAAAGGGGCTACGCCTCGTACTGTTTCTGAAAGGGGCTTTGCCTTGTATACTGTTTATCTGAGCAGCCATGCTGCAACTGTGGTGTGTGGGCTGGGTGGGTCGAGTTATTCCCCACATGGTGTATTGGCTGGTACGGGTGGTGTGTAGCGGTTGGTGGGTTGAGTAGTCTCCCCAATTGGGTTGCATTCATATTGTTATACTGTACTGTACTGTTATGGGCCTATGGGCCAAACTGTTATCTGAATAGGGCTTCGGCCCAGTATCTGTTATAGGGCTTTGGCCCATTTTACTGTTATCTGAATAGGGCTTCGACCCAGTATCTGACTGAGACTGGTTAGGGCTTAGGCCTAGTGGGCTTGAGCCAATGTGGGCTTTGGATGGGTTCTGCACACACTGAGTTTTCCCAAACTCACCTTTCTCTTTCCATCCTTGCAGGTGAGCCCTAGATCGTGACTTGGATGCTGGGAGGGATTCAGAGTGGCCACCAAGACTGAACTCGCATTCTAGTTGGGTATTTATTTTAATTACTTTTCTACTATTGGTTTTATTTTGGTTATGGGTTGTAATAAGGCCGCTATAACTATTTTATTTGGGATTTTCAACTGTTTTATTTCTATCACAAATATACACTGTTTTCAAAATTAAACAAACAATTTCTTAATCAACCTGATATTACCGATGGCTAAATAAGATAATAAGGTTAAAATGAATTGCGTAACAAGGGGAATAGATATTAAAGTTAAATAATTATTGAAACAGGAGTTTTCAAAATAATCGAGCATTGCTTTCCAAAACTCACCAACAGACTTAGTAAATAGGGTGGCGTAGGATAGTCTAGGTAATGTAGCACACCGGACATGGCCATAACGTCTGGGCCGGGTTTGGGGTGTTACAGGTTTTTATTCATGATGTTCCTCTTATTCTATATTTTAAACTCATTTTTAAACCACTCAACCCCCCTCTCTCCCCTTTCCCCTCTAGAAGTACTTGAAGCCCTCTAGTTTTTGGTTATTGTAGGCAAGCAAGAAGGTAGCTGATGCTAAACCTGCAAAAGACTTTCAAGCAGTTTTGAAAGAGTTTCAGAAGGCTCAACGGCTTGCAACTGAAAGAGAAACATCATACACTCCTTTTGTTCCCCAAACAGTTCCTCCTTTAAGGTATTTACCACAGTAGGGTTTATATGTACATAGATGTGTAAGAGAGTGAATTCAATGCATTTTTGTTCATGGCATATATGGAAAATTGAGTTATTAGCAAGATGGTTTTGAAAATCTTTTATATGACATCCATATTGATAATTGAATTTTGTGCCATTTATTGGTAGTTAGTGTAAATTTTTTATAGTTGTCCTAGTGTTATGTTTCAAATCTGCCTAGGCTTTTGCATGTTACTTTTATCCTTACACTGGAGGTTTCTTCCTGTTTTATACAACTACACAGCTGGTGAGGTCGACACAAGATCAAACGAAAGTGTTGAACAACAGGGCCTTCTTGTGCACTCCAGAAGGTAAGTTTTGCTTTACAAATGCCTTAAAACTATATTAGAAGTCCAACCTAAATTTGCCTTAAAGTTGAACCTTAGTATACCTTTAATAAAATTACAACTATTTAATAAAATTTTTATTGTTCAAAATAATATTTATTACGTAATTAAAAATAAAAATTGAATTTAACCCTTTTTTTACACCCCATGGTATCTGAAATCACATTGAGTTTTGAGCCGAGAGTGATTGGTTCAATTGATAAGATTTCGTTCTTACAGGGACTGCCTCTGGATTATATGTTGTCGAGTTATTTTTGGATGCCAGGTTCATATACGATTCTAATTGAAGTCGTAACTTAAATAAAAGTTCTAATTGGAGTAAATATTCTATACAGTAAATGAGTTTTGGAGTTATATATATAAATAAGCAGTGAGTTTTTGAGATCTCTGTTAGTAAAATTAGCTTATAGGGCCAGTAGAAGGGAATAGAGATTTGTTTGATAATTGTAAAATAGTCGATTGCATTTTCTTGTTGTGTTATCGGCTGAGGATCCTCAAACCTTGTAGAAGAAAGAAGAAAAAGAAGAATCATGGAACAAGATAAGTTGGATTACGTACCAGTTCCATTGGGCCTGCTGTTGCTTTCTCTCTTTCATCTATGGCTTCTTTGTACCATTATCAAGCATCCTACAAGGACTGTCATCGGCTTAATGCCCAGTCTCGTCACCAATGGGTTGTCTCCATGATGTCTGTCAGTCTCTCTCTCTCTCTCTCTTCTGCCATTTGTTATTTAGATTAATTTTGAGTAATGTGTTCTTTTCAAAGTTTTTGAATTTCTGTACCTATGGGATCAAAATCTGTTAGGAACATCATTATATTTGTAGGATGTAGAGTTCTCAACTTTCAAATTGTTCTATAACTTTAGGAAATACAACTCAATAGTGATAAAATCTGAAAAAATTTTGAATGATGAGACCCCAAAATTTTATTGTAATGTGTTGGTTGAATGCCTTTTTCTCTTTTTGGAAATATATTTATACTGATATTTAAGATTTGATGTTTGAACATGTTAGCTTGGATTAATGCTATCAGTTGGCTCCATTTCTTTTAAAGTTTCTCTTTTCCATAGAGATCAGTTTAGAGATATATGCTTAGTGATGCTTCTATTGCTGTATTTTTTATTTTCTCCAACTACCATATGGTAAGTAATTGGTATTATTGTAGTCTCTAAGACCACAAATCCTCCTCTTCCTACCCCTTCTCTTTAATAATCAAAATAGAGCGTTCCTTTTTTGCTTTTAATAAGGTTTCCCCATTAAGTAAATGAAAAGATTTATATAATTAGAAATGCTCTTTATAACTCGAAAGAATCCACAATCTTTTCTTCTCTTCTTACAGTTACACTAAACTACATAGTTGAGTGCTTTACATCTTACTTTTGAATACTGAATATTAGGTTAAAAAGTGTTTGGAATGGCAACTTCTGATCTGGTTTTTGTTACTAATGGAAGCTTTTTTTTCCCTTTTAACATGGTTGAATAGGGTGGGTGGATCAGGCATCGATCTCAGAAGCAAAGCAAGGGTAATTGATTTAAACATTTGATTTTTTAGGTATTTTTCTTTACATTGTAATAACATGATATGCTTATATACATGCATATATAGACACTTTCTGGGCCTGTTAACAATCCTTCAAAGCTTCCAAAGTGGAATTATGACGGTTCCAGCACTGGTCAAGCCCCTGGCAAAGATAGTGAAGTCATCTTATAGTATTAACTTTTTGCTCCTTTTCCTCTTTTAAATGTTTTCATACTTTTTGTTAGATATATTGATGGATTTTTGTTTTTTATTTATTTATTGTGCATATATTTACAATTAAATAGAATAGTCCTCAAGCTATATTCAAAGATCCATTCAGGAGGGGCGACAATATTCTTGTAAGTTGTGTCTCATCTATGTTATTTATTATTCCATACATGCTCTTCACTTGTAATTTTTCTAAAATCTTAAACAATTAAGAAGTTGAAATAAAAAAAATTAAAATTTTCATAGATTTATATAGAAATAAATATTTTAATTAAAATAATATAAAAATAGATATAAAAAGTAAAAGTTGTATTTTAGTAAATATCTAAATTCTTCTCAAAATGACTAAAAATTAAAGGATTTCTTACTCTTTTTTAGTCCTCCTTATGGAAGCACTAGACTAGATTAAAGAAGAGCTAGCATCTTTTCAACATCTTGAATGTAGTTTGTCTTTTGCCCTCTAAATTTTAAAGTTGTTTATATTTTGTATTGGTCCCATGATATTCTAAGTTTGCATTGGGAAAGCATTAAGATCCTACTCTCTCTCTCTCTAGCTGTAAGATCTAAAACGTGAAATTTTGAAGGAGTCTATGTTTGTTAAATTCCAGTGTAATTTTGTTTAATATTTTCTTTTCTTGTTTAATTAATTCATGCCCAAGCTTATCTGTTCAAACTTGCTTAACATAATTTGTTAGATGATTTGTTAATGATGAATCTTGTAAGTAACAATATTGAGTACTGATTGAGATGTTCTTATGATGCATTTCTATGTAGGATGCACATGAGGAATCAAAAGTAGTGACTAAGGCTCCCGCCATGAAATGTACGCAATAGTTTGTTGCATGCTTTCTTACATTGCTAGTTTCACTAAAGATGCAGGAAAAGAAAAACCATGATGAGACTTGCATTTGCATCTATTCCTTTAATGACATTGCTTATGACAGATGCTATTATCACCTGTAGCTATTAAGCAGCGAATGGAAAAAGATATAGATGAAGTTGGAAAAATATCTCGTTTTGTAAAGGGAAAAATTGACGAATTAGACCGAGAGGTAAGTTAATGACTGCTTTTTTTTGTTCATTCATATCTCATAGGTTGCTTATTTCTTTTTCTTGATGCTAGGTAGAATTTAGCCAATAGGCAGAAGCCTGGATGCGGAGAAGGAACAGGTGTAGACCGGTTAAGGACGTCAACAACTCTGTAATATACCATCCTTTTTCTATTGCTCCATATTCCTTTTAAATATACAACTAAAGCTGTTTTAGTTAATTACCGTTAATGTGGAACTAAATTAAGCTTAACAGAAGTTAGGTATATTGTATTTTCCTTGCCATATTTTGTTTGAAAAAATCTGACAGGTTTAAGGATTCACTGCTATTTTTTCTTGAAACGTGAAAAGAAGTTATATATGGCTTTCTGCAAATATTGGAGCATGTGTTGTTAGCATATTATATCTAAAGCATATTTATCTCCTTGCTTCAATGGGAATATGGGTTTGTATTTTATCTTTATATTTTTATTTCAGGAATGGATTTGTATTTGATTTTAATATTTTTATTTCAAGAATGAATTTGTATTTTATCTTAATATTTTTATTTTAGGAATGGATTTGTATATAAACTGTCATCGAAGTAATGCTTGTCGTACGTGCCATAATAGTAGTCCTAATTCTATTGCATGCTTCCCTTTGATATTTGTTATTTTTATAAATTTTTAATTTTTTAATTTTTCATAACCTTTAGTGGTGTTTTTTGAAAAAGCGCCGCTAAAGATCATGACTTTTAGCGACGCTTTTGCCATAAATGCCGCTAAAGATCTTGACTTTTAACGGCGCTTTTCCTACAAACGCCACTAAAGATCATGACTTTTAGCGGCGTTTGTTAGAGAAGCGCCTATAAAAGTCATGATCTTTAGCGGCTTTTTTTCATATAAACGCCGTAAATTTTTATGGCGTTACTATTAGCAGCATTTTTTGCGGCGTTTGTAAAAGCACCACTAATATTATTACCGGCAAGCGCCGCTAAAAGTCAGTTTTGCTGTAATGGGTTCAGGAGATTTCAAGTTCTATTTGAGTTGTTAAATACTTAAGTTAATTTTAATATTGATTTCGTTTATGTTTTCTTTTAAGTATTGTTTTTGTTATTTTATTCTTTGCCAAATTAAATATTAATATCATTGGTGGGTTCAAAATCCAAGTTGTGATTCAATATCTTCAAATTCTGAGCATTCTTTTCCTTTCTCTTTATTTTTACATTTATTTGAATGTTTGATAATTGGGTAAGAGAGATTGCATCTAGAATGGATAGAAACTAAAACCTTAGGAAGGTTGACAAGCTAAAGTGGGAGTGATGGGCTTGGGCTAGGGTTTCGACTCTTGTTAGCTAGATTAGGTTAAGTGAAATAAACCCTAGAATTGAATACTCTAGGAAGTCACTTAGGTAGATGAGACCTAAAGGATGATCTGCTTAGCACCAACTTTGTAACACCCCTGACCTGTATCCATCGCCGAACTAGGGTTACGAGGTATTACCAAATAAAACACATCAATAAATAATCTCATTACGTGCACATGTCATTCACCATCACATAATTGTCATACATAAGCATAAAGTCCCTTTTGAAGGTCTTCGAGATGTTAAACATGTTTAAGGAATGAGTCGAGACTAAATCAATAACATTTGAAACTTTGAAAAGACTTTGAAAATTTTTCCTTTTTAAACAAGGCACACGCTCGTGTGGCTAGGCCGTGTGTCCCACAACACTGTGCCCCACAACTTACCTTAGCCCGTGTGCAACACTGACTAGGGTCACACGGTCACTAAATAAACCCATGTGTCCAGCTCGTGTGTTATCCTAAGCTGGCCATACAGTCACCAGACACGGCCGTGTGTCCAGTCCGTGTGCCATACTGTCCAACTAGCTACAAAACAGGGGTTACACGGTCGAGTCACATGCCCATGTGCTCTGGTCGTGTGGCACAAAATAGGCTTGGTTTAAGCCGTTTTTCACACCCCAGTTTGCCTTGTTCCTACGATCATCAAATATCCAATTTTCACAACTCAAAATCAACCAATTTCATGTCCAAAACATACATCATTTTGACCAATTTATTAAGAACCAATTTATTCACAAGATTTATGCTAAAACATATCATATTACCAACCATATCCATAGCAAAACACTTACCTCAAAACTCATTTATAAACCATCTCAAATCATGACTAAAACTTACCAAATCACCATTGTTTTATACTCAAAATGACCATTCCATAATAGGCCAAATATACACCATAAAACATATCAAATAAGCATCACAAAACACATACTAAATCCAAGCATATTCACTACCTATTCATTAGCCAAATCACTTGGCCCAACATATATACAACTCAAAATGTATTTGTAAATACTCCTAGCCTATACATGCCATACTTAATATTTATAAACACAAAAGGGTACTAAAATGAGTTTGGATAGTGCAATGAAGATCCTCAACGACTCCCGAGCCTTCAATAGGTTCGATAATCTATAAAATAGGAATGAACACACCAAGTAAGCTTTAAAGCTTAGTAAGTCATAAGCAAGTAATTCAACATATAAAAATAATAGTAAATCAACCATTTACTCAAACCAATCCATGAACATAATGCCACAAATCTTTACCCATGCCTTACCACATAGTTTACTCAAATACAAGGACTTTCCTCCATTGATTCAAATAATTTCATCACCTATTTCCTCATAAAATACAATTTCTTCTAAATTTGTAATTGTAGCTCATTTATTGAACCATCCAGATTAAGAGTCGAACATTCAAACATTTCATCCAGTAAGTACCTATACCATAGCCCATAGCCAAATCATGGTAACTTATCCCAGAGCACCTATACCATGGCCCGTAGCCAAATCAAGGTAACTTATCCCGAAGCACCTATACAATGGTCCGTAGCCAAATCAAAGTCACTCCCTCATAATACCTATACCATGGCCCGTAGCCAAATCAAGGTATTATTCGCATCCATGGTGCCCGTATCATGGCTCGAAGCCAAATTAAATCCTAGTGACATGTCACTACATTCCAAAACTAATCCTACAGTTCAACCGAGCTTTCTATATATCGTTTCCTATAATATCACATCCGTAGCATCCCTTTCACTATCTCTACCTCCTCCGAGGTTTCATTCATTATAACTCATTTTATATTAATTCAATTAACAACATTTATAACTAAATTACTACTTATGAACTGTAACACCCCTTACTCGAGACCGTAGCCAAAGTCGAGCACGAGGCGCTACCGGACTTTACTTACTCAAACGGGCATAAAAATTTTCTTTTTTAAAATTAATTTATTTTCATTCGTTCAATACGTCCCTAAAAAGGGGTCATCGAAACCCTAAATCATGGTATTGAAATAGTTTGGGACCAAACCGGGATCAATCAAATATTACCGGTTACTTAAACGAGACAAAATGAATTATTTCTCTAGTCCTTATAAAACTATCCAACTATATCACGGTTACAAAAAAAATCATATCTCGAGTTACAAAACTCGAAATCAAGATCCATAAATTTTCCCTGAATCTAGACTAGTGTATATATTTAATGATTTTTTTCTAAAATTTTTGATTCAGCCAATTAGTACATTTTATTAGTTAAAGTCTCCCTTATTTCTCTGACCTCTGTTCACTACAAATAAATTTTCTCTCTATACAAAACTTAAATAAGCATGACGTTTCTTTCATTAAAAACTAGACTCAATAAGAAATCTATTCATATAAATTATAACACCTAATTATTTATGTACAATTTATGGTGAATTTTTAAATTCAGAATAGGGGATCACAGAGTTAGTCTAGAGTAGTCTCACACAAGTGCAAATAACTCATAATATACTACTCTTTTGCTTACTCTGTATCTTCTACATGAAAATGGACTTATTAAGATTTAATTTCATTCCTCATTCACCTTTTAATTCTATTTATACTATTTTTAGTGATTTTTAAAACTCACGTCATTGCTACTGTTTGAATCTGTTTTTAAATTACTTTCACCTTTTTCATAGTTTCCTTGTAATAGTTACCATTCAAGCATACATACTATTAAACATGTTTATGATTAGCCATTCCATTAGCTATTCACTAACAAGTATTTATACACCATTCATTGAACTTATCATATCAAAAGAAGCCAAGTCCCTATACATGCCATACACGAAATGAAACATCTAACTTACCAAAATGATTCCTTCAATAGTGTGACCGGATCTCCGACGTTCCTTTCGATTCCCAAGTGATCTTGGCAATAACTATAAAAAGAAAGAAAATAAAGAAAGTAAGCACTAGGCTTTGTAAGTTTACAAGCAAATAAATTACAACATTCATCATAAACGATAATTATTCAATATATCACTTAGCATCATAAGCTTTCTTTACACCTCATTTCCTACTTTCTTCCTTATTCACTTGTCTTCTTTCTTACCTGATCTTTTCAGTACTTAGGAATATAACTTACCTTTCCCTTACTGATAAATTTTCCATAATTTAACTTGTACAATAGCCCATTGAACTACTCGAAATACTAGGGATATTCAGGTTTTCCTGTCTGATAATAATCTGCCAATGCCATGTCCTTGACATAGACTAACATGAAATATTCCTGTCTTTCCAAAGCCATATAATTGATATGGACTTACATGGATTATTCCTGTCTCCAAAGCCATATATTTGATATGGGCTTACATGGCTCATTCCTGTCCTGTCCTGTCAACCCCAAATGTCATGACATTTGTATCCCTATATTTCTAAAGTTCAATGGGACCTTTCGATACTCTTTCTTTGTCATCTCGTCTATGATTCGACTTTCAATATTTTCGTAAAATAAATATATAAATGCTGGAAATTAAAAACATTAATGTAAAATAATAAAATATTGTATTTATTTACCGTAAACTTACCTCAATACAAAATATGACTAAACTTAACAATTTAGTCCTTTACTTTCTCTTTTCCCCGATCTACTCCTGAATTTTGTTCTTCTTGATCTGTAATAGCAAATTTAGCTTATTTAATACTCACATTTATCAAAACAGTCCCTGACTCCAACTTTGGCAAAATTACATTTTTGCCCCTAAATTTTTGCATGTTTACACTTTTGCCCCAAGGCTCGAAAATCAAACTTTATCACAAATTCTTATGTTTTAAGACATGCTGATCATTTATTTACCAACAACAGCCTCAAATTCCTACTATAACTTGTACTTATGAAGAATAGGCATTTTTACCGATTAAGCCCTTTTACTCGTTTTTACCTAAAATCGAGTAGCACAAGTTGTCTAGTATAATTTAAAACCTCACATTCTATCATAAAACATCAAAATAAACACTTTTCACCTATGGGTATTTTTCCAAATATGAACCCTAGCTTAAATTATAGCTAGCAGCTTTATCGAGCTAACGGGATTCCAAAAACGTAAAGAACATTAAAAACGGGGCTTGGAATCACTTACTATGGAGCTTGGAAGCTTGAAAGAAACCCTAACTATGGAGAACCCTTGAAATTTCATTCTAATGAAGAAGATGGACATATTTTGCCATCCTTTTCCCTTTTTTAATCTTTTAATTACCAAATGACTAAAATACCTTTCATGCCTTTCTTTGAAAATTTTTCATGTACAAGCTCATTTTTGTCCAAAATTTTAGAAATTGGTCAAATTGCTATTTAAGACCTCCTAATTAATATTCGAAAGCAATTTCATACTAAAAGCTTCTAGAATGCATGTTTTGCAACTTATTCGATTTAGTCCCTAATTTCAAATTAAGCATTTTATGCATGGAATTTCTTCACGAAATCTTCACACCATCATGAAATCATATCATAAACATAAAAATCATTATAAAATAATTATTTCTATCTAGGATTTGTGGTCACAAAACCACTGTTTCGTTTAGGCCCTATTTCGGGATGTTATGTTTCTCCTCCCTTTAGGGATTTTCGTCCCCGAAAATCTTACCTGTGAAGAGATTTAGGTACTGTTTTCGCATGGCCTCTTCTGGCTCCCATGTAGCCTCATCAACCCCATGTCTATTCCATAAGACTTTCACAAGAGCAATACTTTTATTCCTTAATTGCTTTACCTCTCGAGCTAGAATTTTTACTGGTTCTTCACCATAAGTCATATCTGGCTAAATCTCAACCTCTGTCGGAGAAATCACATGTGACAGATCTGACCGATAATGTCGTAACATCGACACATGAAACACATCATGAATCTTTTCTAACTCAGTTGGTAAGGCTAATCGATATGCTAATGGCCCAACTCTCTCAATCACTTCAAACGGTCCAATAAAACGTGGACTTAGCTTGCCTTTCCTACCAAATCTGAGAACCTTTTTCCACGGGGATACTTTCAAAAATACCTTGTCGCCAACTTGATACTCGATCTCTTTTCTTTTTAAATCTGCATATGACTTCTGTCTGTCTGAAGCTACTTTCAAACAATATCTGATAACTTTCACTTTTTCTTCTGTTTCTTTAACTAGATCAACTCCATAAATCTGGTTTTCCTTAAGCTCTATCCAATATAAAGGTGTACGACATTTGCGTCCATACAAAGCTTCATAAGGTGCCATCTTCAAACTCGACTGGTAACTATTATTATAGGCGAACTCTACCAATGGTAAATACTTTTCCCAACTGCCTTGAAATTCCAATACACAACATCTAAGCATATCTTCAAGTACCTGAATAACTCTCTCTGACTGACCGTCGGTCTGAGGATGAAAAGTCGTACTAAAACTCAACTTTGTACTCAAAGCTTTTTGTAACTTTTTCAAGAATCGTGAAGTAAATCTCGGATCTCTGTCTAAAATGATCAATAATGGTACTCCATGTAGTCTAACTATCTCTGAAATGTACAACTCGGCCAACTTGTCAAGTGAATAATCCATACGAACTGGGATAAAATGAGCCGACTTAGTTAGCTTATTAATCACAACCCATACAACATCTTTTTTTCGGTGTCAACGGTAACCCTGTCACAAAATCCATAGTAACTCTGTCCCATTTCCACTCCGGAACTAGCACAGGCTACAATAAACCTGATAGTACCTGGTGTTCAGCCTTTACCTGTTGACAGATCAAGCATCTAGAAACAAACTTTGAAATATCTCTTTTCATTCCTACCCACCAGTACAATTTCTTCAAATCGTTATACATCTTTGTACTACCTGGATGAATAGACATAAAACTGCTATATGCTTCCTGTAAGATCTTCTGAATAAGCTCATCATTCTTTGGTACACATACTCTGTCTCTAAATATCAAACAACCATCAGAACCAATCCGAAAATCTGATTCTATACCTGACTCACATTGAGCTCTTTTAGCTTGTAACTCACTATCATCTTTCTGAGCTTCGCAAATTTCTTTAAGAAATACCAGTTTAGCTCTCAACTCAGCTAAAATAGAACCATCATCTGATATGCCCAAATTGGTATTCAAAGCTGTCAATGCAAATAAAGTTTTTCTACTTAAAGCGTCAGCAACTATATTGGTCTTACCCGGGTGATAATCAATCACTAACTCATAGTCTTTAATCAGTTCCAACCATCTTCTTTGCCTCAAGTTCAAATCTTTTGAGTCATCAAGTGTTTCAAGCTTTTATGATCGGTGAATATCTGGCACCTTTCGCCATACAAGTGATGTCTCCAAATCTTCAACGCAAATACAATAGCAGCTAATTCTAAATCATGCGTCGGATAATTTTTCTCATATGGCTTCAATTGTCTAGAGGCATAAGTAATTACCTTTCCTTCCTGCATGAGTACACAACTGAGCCCATTCAAGGATGCATCACTGTAAATCACAAATTCTTTACCCGGTTCTGGCTGTACTAAGATAGGAGCTTCAGTCAACAACGACTTTAACTTGTCAAAACTCTGCTGGCACTTCTCAGTCTATTCAATCTTAACACCTTTCCGTAGCAATCTCGTCAACGGGGTAGCTATCATAGAAAATCCCTCTACAAATCGTCTATAATAACCGGCTAAGCCAAGAAAGCTTCTAACCTCTGAAACATTCTTGGGAGGCTTCCAATCGACAATGGCTAAAATTTTGTTTGGATCAACTTTAATACCTTCACCTGAAACAATATGTCCAAGGAATCCAACTTCTCGGAGCCAAAACTCACTTTTGCTGAACTTAGCATACAATTGATTATCTCTCAGAATCTATAAAACTGTTCTCAAATGCTCTGCATGTTCAATCTCATCATGAGAATAAATCAAGATGTCATCAATGAACACAATTACAAACTGGTCCAAATACGGCCTAAATATCCGGTTCATTAAGTCCATAAAAACGGCAAGAGCATTAGTTAAGCCAAACGGCATAACAAGGAACTCATAATGACCATACCTAGTTTGGAGTGCAGTCTTCGAAACATCTGACTCTCTAACTCGCAGCTGATAATATCCAGATCTCAAATCTATCTTGGAAAACATAGTGGCTCCTTTCAATTGATCAAACAAATCATCAATTCTAGGCAATGGATATTTGTTCTTGATAGTTACCTTGTTAAGCTACCGATAATCTATGCACAATCTCATTGAACCATCTTTCTTTTTCACAAATAGCACTGGTGCACCCCATGGCGAACTACTGGGTCTTGCAAAGCCTTTATCGGTTAATTCCTGCAGCTGAGCTTTCAATTCTTTCAATTCCAACGTGGCCATTCTAGAGGGAGCAATAGAAATAGGTGTGGTACCTGGAATTAACTCAATACCAAACTCGACTTCTCTAACAGGAGGCAAACCTGGTAATTCTTCTGGGAATACATCTGGATACTCGCACATCACGGGCATTGATTCAATTTTTAGTTCTGGATCTTTAGTATTCAATAAAAAAGCAAGATAAGCCTCATACCCCTTTCTCAAACATTTCTGAGCTGTCATAATAGAAATCATGGCAAATGAACCATCTGACTCATCTAAATTAACCCGAAGAATTTCACCATTTTCACATTTCAACTCAATTAATTTCCTTCCACAATTTACTACCACATCATGTGCAGTCAGCCAATCCATACCCAGAATAACATCAAACTCATCAAACGGCAATAACATGAGGCCGGCTGGAAAATAGTGACCTCTAATCATTAAGGGGCAATTTCTACATACTTTACTTACCAATACATACTTGCCTAGTGGATTCGATACTTTAATCACAAATTCTATAGATTCTATAAGCATGCTCATACTTGGCATCAATTTCATACAAACATAGGAATGGGTCAAACCCGGATAAATCAAAGCAATGACATTAATATCATGTAAAGAAAATGTACCCGTAATTACATCAGGGGAGGATGCCTCTTCGCGAGCACGAATAGCATAAGTCCTTGCAGGTGTTCTAGCATCTGGTCTCACTGTCGAGTCTCTAGAGGTGCCTCTGTTACTCGCTCCTACTCCTAAGTTCCTCGGTGATCTGCCTCTAATAGGAGCATTTTCAGATCTCACACTCTGTATTACCTCTCGTTTAGCCACCTCTAGACATTGTCGCACAAAATGATCTGGAGCACCACACTTAAAACAAACATTCTCATCTGCTCGACAAGGACCATAATGAAGTCTACCACACCGTGGACACCCTGATCTACCCGGCCTGACATTTCCTACACTCGCAGTCGAGGTGGTCTGAGCCTTCGAGTCCTTAAATCTGCTACCTCTATTTTGACTAGAATACCCAGCCAAAAAGCTAGATCTGGTAGAAAACTCTTTGGACCTTTTGGATGTAGCCTGAAACGACCTGCTCATCTATCTTTTCTTTGTATCTTGTGTCTCAGTTTCAACTTTGCCTTTTCTCTTTAATAGCTCCTCTGCCTTACATGCTCTCTCAACTAGAACAACGAACTCTTTTATTTCTAGGACACCCACTGACAGTCGGATATCATCATTTAACCCATCCTCAAACCTTTTGCACATAATAGCCTCTGTAGACACACATTCTCGAGCATATTTACTGAGTCTAACAAATTCATGCTCATAATCAATCACTGTCATATTACCTTGTTTCAGCTCTAAGAACTCTTTTCTCTTCTGATCAATAAACCTCTAGCTGATGTACTTTTTACGAAATTCCTTCTGAAAGAAATCCCAAGTGACCCTCTCTTTCGGTACAATTGATAGAAGTGTCTTCCACCAGTGGTAGGTTGAGTCTCTAAGGAGTGATACTACACATTTCATACATTCCTCAGGTGTACAGGATAATTCATCAAAGACGGTGATGGTATTTTCCAGCCAAAATTCTGCTCTTTCTGCATCATCATCTTTTGTTGCTCGAAATTCTTCTGCCCCTTGTTTCCTGATTTTATCAACTGGTGGCTTTTCCCTTATCACTGTACCTGTGACTGGGGGAGCTTGAGCTACATGGGTGGCCTGAGGATCATGAGGGGGTAGAGGTCTAACAGCGGGATTCGTACGAACGAACTTGGCAAACCATTCATTCATTATGTGGAAGAAGGCTTCTCGAGCCCCTCCTCCCTGATCAACTATCACTGGCCTATCCTCGAGTGGCACTGCTCCTTCCGCGGGAGCAAGCGCATTACTTTCTACCTCATTTGCCTCAGCTCGTTCGGGATCCATAACTATAAAATAAAAGCATTTCAAAATCGTCAGGAGTCATCACACTATCAAAATACAAGTATGGCATGTATAGCTAGACTCTTGCTCATGCAAACTATTCCGATAATCGACTAAACCTTGGCTTGATACCAATAAATGTAACACCCCTTACCCGAGACCGTCGCCAGAGTTGAGTACGAGGCGCTACCGAACTTTACTTACTCAAACAAGCATAAAAATTTTCTTTTTAAAATTAATTTATTTTCTTTTGTTCAATACGTCCCTAAAAAGGGGTCATCAAAACCCTAAATCATGGTATTGAAATAGTTTAGGACCAAACCGGGATCAATCAAATATTACCGGTTACTTAAACTAGCCAAAATGAATTATTTCTCTACTCCTTATAAAACTGTCCAACTGTATCATGGTTACAAAAAAATCATATCTCGAGTTACGAAACTCGAAACCAAGATCCGTAAATTTTCCCTGAATCTAGACTCATGTATCTATTTAGTCTGACCTTTGTTCACTACAAATAAAGTTTCTCTTTGTAAAAAACTCAAATAGGAATGAAGTTTGTTTCATTAAAAACTAGACTCAATAAGAAATCTAGGCATATAAATTATAACACCTAATTATTTATGTACAATTTATGGTAAATTTTTAAAGTCAGAACAGGGGATCACAAAGTCAGTCTAGAGTAGTCTCACACAAGTGCAAATAACTCATAATATACTACTCTTTTGCTTACTCTGTTTCTTCTACATGAAAATAGACTCATTAATATTTAATTTCATGCCTCATTGCTGCTGTTTGAATCTGTTTTTAAATTACTTTCACCTTTTTCATAGTTTCCTTGTAATAGTTACCATTCAAGCATACATACTATTAAACATGTTTATGATTAGCCATTCCATTAGCTATTCACTAACAAGTATTTATACACCATTCATTGAACTTATCATATCAAAAGAAGCCAAGTCCCTACACATGCCATACACGAAATGAAACATCTAACTGTACCAAAATGATTCCTTCAATAGTGTGACTGGATCTCCGATGTTCCTTTCGATTCCCGAGTGAGCTTGGCAATAACTATAAAAAGAAAGAAAATAAAGAAAGTAAGCACTAGGCTTAGTAAGTTTACAAGCAAATAAATTACAACATTTATCATAAATGATAATTATTCAATATATCACCTAGCATCATAAGCTTTCTTTACACCTCATTTCCTACTTTCTTCCTTATTTACTTGTCTTCTTTCTTACTTGATCTTTTCAATACTCATGAATATAACTTACCTTTCCCTTGCTGATAAATTTTCCATAATTTAACTTGTACAATAGCCCGTTGAACCGCTTGAAATACTAGGAATATTCGGGTTTTCCTGTCTGATAATAATCTGCCAATGCCATGTCCTTGACATGGACTTACATGAAATATTCCTGTCTTTCCAAAGCCATATATTTGATATGAACTTACATGGATTATTCCTGTCTCCAAAGCCATATATCTGATATGGGCTTACATGGCTCATTCCTGTCCTATCCTGTCAACCCCAAATGTCATGACATTTGTATCCCTATATTTCTAAAGTTCAACGGGACCTTTCGATACTCTTTCTTTGTCATCTCGTCTATGATTCGACTTTGAATATTTTCATAAAATAAATATATAAATGCTGGAAATTAACAACATTAATGTAAAATAATGAAATATTGCATTTATTTACCGTAACCGTACCTCAATATAAAATATGACTAAACTTAACAATTTAGTCCTTTACTTTCTCTTTTCCCCGATCTACTCCCGAATTTTGTTCTTCTTGATCTATAATAGCAAATTTAGCTTATTTAATACTCACATTTATCAAAACAGTCCTTGACTCCAACTTTGGCAAAATTACATTTTTGCCCCTAAACTTTTACATATTTTCACTTTTGCCCCAAGGCTCGGAAATCAAAATTTATCACAAATTCTTATGTTTTAAGACATGCTGATCATTAATTTACCAACAACAACCTCAAATTCCTACTATAACTTGTACCTATGAACAATAGGTATTTTTACCGATTAAGCCCTTTTACTTGTTTTTACCTAAAACCGAGTAGCACAAGTTGTCTAGCATAATTTAAAACCTTATATCCTATCATAAAACATCAAAATAAACACTTTTCACCTATGGGTATTTTTCCAAATATGAACCCTAGCTTAAATTATAGCTAGCATAATCTTTATCGAGCTACTAGGATTCCAAAAACGTAAAGAACATTAAAAACGGGGCTTGGAATCACTTCCTATGGAGCTTGGAAGCTTGAAACAAACCCTAGCTATGGAGAACCCTTGAAATTTCGTGCTAATGAAGAAGATGGACATATTTTGCCATCTTTTTCCCTTTTTTAATCTTTTAATTACCAAATGACTAAAATACCCTTCATGCCTTTCTTTGAAAATTTTTCATGTACAAGCTCATTTTTGTCCAAAATTTTAGAAATTGGTCAAATTGCTATTTAAGACCTCCTAATTAATATTCCAAAGCAATTTCATACTAAAAGCTTCTAGAATGCATGTTTTGCAACTTATTCGATTTAGTCCCTAATTTCAAATTAAGCATTTTATGCATAGAATTTCTTCACGAAATCTTCACACCATCATGAAATCATATCATAAACATAAAAATAATTATAAAATAATTATTTCTATCTCGGATTTGTGGTCACGAAACCACTGTTCCGTTTAGGCCCTATTTAGGAATGTTACATGAACTTACCTCAAGTGTGATTTGTCGAAAAGAGTCGATTACACGACGACTTTCTATTTTTCGCGATACAAGTTTGGATTTCACTTTTCTTGATTTATACGTATTAAATTTAAATTATTCAATCACACACTCAATCAATTCAGTCCAAGGACACACAATTAGGGCATTTTACAATTTAGCCCCCAGATTTTTTTTACATTTTTACACTTAAGTTCTATGTAACACGCCACACCTGAGTCCGAGCCGGGATGGGGTACGAGGCATTATCGTACTTAAACATACTTGAATACGTAAACTCAGGCTATAAAAATTCATTCCATGTCAAAACCCTTCATGCATTCTCTTACTATCCTTTTTAAGGGCAGGTGTGTTCCGGAACTGATTCCGGGAACTTTCGGGCTCTTAAATTTTTTTACCTAAAACAGGGCCACACGCCCATGCGGGATAGGACACGCCCGTGTGGGTAGGCCGTGTGGTCGAACACGCCTATGTCTCTGGCCCATGTTGAATTTATTTCTTATTTCAAACCTACAGACTTGAACACGACATGGGAACACGCCCGTGTCTATGGCCCGTGTCCCTCACATGGCCTAGACATGCTCGTGTTGATATCCTGTGCTCTAATATGATCTTACTCAAAGAATAGCTTGAAAATCCACATGGCCAGAGCACACACCCGTGTGCTCTTATTGTGTGCAACATTGACTTAGCTGCTTTGGATACAGGGGCACACGGTCTATTAACATGCCCATGGGGCTGACTGTGTGTCACACACATCCTAGGCACACACCTGTATGCCCAACTGTGTAGACAACTATAGGCTATTTTCCAAGCCTTTTTACCACCCTGAAACTGAACCAGAACAATACTAATTCATATCACATATCATGGCACAATAGAATATCCAGAAATTCACAACCATAACATTCAAACCATCATATTCACTTAGCAATTAACTTGATCAATATTAGCTTCTTTTCAAGAGCTATTACAAAATGACTTGAGCACTACTAATAACCAACACATTAGGCTAACAAAATGACACATCTCAAAGTGACAAGGTTCCCTATACATGCCATACACAAAATAACTAACTATACAATACCCAAAATGGATGGTTTGATAGTGTGACTTCAAGCCCCGACTTCGATTGATCCCTGATCTAATTTGAAAAATCTACATGGAAAGGGAAAATAAAGAAGTAAGCATAAAATGCTTAGTAAGTTGCATGAAATAAAATAGCAATAAATGTCATAGAAAATCATTCAAATAGGGCATCATGAAATTCATATAACTTCTTACTCTTTCTCGTATCTTACTCATTCTTATAACATATTCATTCTCATGACTTACTTACTCTCATGGCTTGCTCTTTCCCATGGCTTACTCATTCATATGCTTTGCTCATTCTTATGCCTTACATTTTCATATTTTTCTCATGGCTTACTCAAGTGTACCTGTAACACTCATCATGAAACTTTAGTCTCTCTTGTTAGCTAAACAACTTGGATACATTCTCTATTAACATATTTAGAATATCGATGGATACCCATAATGGCATTCTCATGGTAAGGTGCCAAAGCCATATTCTAGATATGGTCTTACATGGGACCTCAAACTGATGCCGAAGCCATATCCCAGATATGGTCTTACACGGGATCTCATATCGATGTTGATGCCATGTCCCAGACATGGTCTTATACGAGATGATAAAACGATGCCGATGCCATGTCCCAGACATGGTCGTATATGAGATCTCTCTTTTAGATGCCTAAGCCATGTCCCAGACATGGTCTTACGGGGGATCTATGTCTCATTATGGTGCCGACATCATGTCTCAGACATGGTCTTATACAGGACCTCTTGTGGATGCAAATGCCATATCCTAGACATGGTCTTACACGGGACCTACAATGCTCGAGACATAATTATGGTATCCTTCATATCTTTTAATACTTGCATGAAATTTTCCTTTCATATTTCCATCATCCTTTAGTAAAAATTCATATAATTAAATTTCATGGAATTGTACATAGCTTATACATTGACTTATTAATAAGCCTTCTGAAATTTCATGGATTCATAGAAAATCATTACATTGGAACCTTCATAAAATATAAGGCTAGATTATTACATACAACTTACCTCGAGTCCAAAATGTGGGTGAGTGCTCAATTTAGTCCACTACTTTACTTTTCCCTCAGTTTCGGTCTGGGCTTGGTGTTTCTTGATCTAAAATGACAAATTTAGCTTATTTAGTACCCACATTGATCAAATGGCCCATAATTCACACTTTGACAAAATTTATAATTTTGCCCCTAAACTTTTACATATTTGTAAAATGGTCCCTAGGCTCGTAAAATGAAATGCACTCAATTTCTTGACTACTCAAGCCTAGTCGAACCTTTCATGTGCTCATAGCAGCCCACATTTCTCATCAATTTGTATATTTACTATACATTTTACTAACTTTGCAATTTGGTCCCTATTAGGGACTTTCATGGAAAATCACCTAGAGAAAGGTGTTTACTACATTTTAAACTTTCATAATCTACCACTTGACATCAAAATACTTGCATGTCATGTATGGGTATATTTTAAACATAAACCCTAGCTCAAATTACTGGTAGAAATAGCTAGACTAAACTATGAGGATTTCAAAAATACGAAGAACGTGAAAAACGGGGCTTGGAGTCACTTACTTGGAGCTTGAAAATGAAGGAAACCCTAGCTATGGAGGGCTTGTAGAATTCAGCACATAAGAAGAAGAAGATGGACACATTTTGCTTTCTTTTTTCCTTTTTATTTTTTTAATTTACTAGATGACCAAAATGCCCTTACGACATTTCTTTAAAATTTTACCCTTCCATGGGCATTTTTGTCCATAGTGCCAAAAATTGGTCAAATTTCCAAATAAGGACTCCTACTAATTTTTCTAATGCTATTTCATACTTAAACCTTCTAGAAACTCAAATTTGCAACTTTTGCAATTTAGTCCTAAAGGACAAATTAATCACTAATTCATAAAATTTCCTCTATGAAATTTTCTCACTATCATGCAAGTGTACCACAAACTTAGTAATGATCATGAAATATACTTTTCTACTTCAGATTTGTGGTCTCGAAGCCACTATTCTGACTAGGCCTTAACTCAGGTTGTTACACCCTATTTCATAAAATCATCAAATACACATGATTTCATTTTAATCAAGCATACCTGAATTTCTCTCTAGTCTGTTCAAGCTCACATATTTCATAAATTTCTCATTTTAGTCCCTCAAAATACCCTTTTCTCAATTTAGCCCAATTTAACTAATTTCATCAAAAATTCAAAGATAAAAACATATCAAATTCATATCAAGCTTCCATAATTCATCAACCATCATCATTTAACTCACGAAATCATCAATATCACATTTTGAAATCTTTATCAATTTCTCAAATTGACATATGGGCTTAATAGTAAATTAAGCAACAATCTAAAAAACATAAAAATCATCAAAAATGAAAGTAAAAACATACCTCAATCAAGCTAAAAACTAGCTGAACCCTAGCTTGTACTCTTTCTTTTCTTTTCCTTTGAATATTTAGCAAAATGAACAAATGAAAGTCCAATTTTATGGTTTAGTTTTATTTTAAACATGTTAATAATTTGATTACCAAAATAGCCATCATTAAAAACCATATAATATACATGCATTAAGGACATAAATGTCCACTACCTTATAAAATGGTTAAATTACCATTTAAGGCCACCATACAGAAAAGCCAAATCAATTTAATGCATTAATCATATGAGATGCCACTTTTAATATCTATGTAATTTAGTCATTTTTGTTACAATTAAGCACACAAATAATCAAATTTTTATACGAAACTTTCACACATGCTAAATCACATATTTTAGGCACAAAAAATAATATTAAAATATTTTTCCAATCAGATATGTGGTCCTGAAACCACTATTCCAACTAGGGTCTAAACTGGCCTGTTACAAACTTAATCTAACCTAGTTTAATTTTTACGGTCAAAAGATAAGTAAATTAAGTCGATCAATTAACCTAGTTACATGCTGAAAGGTATTAATTAGGTTACCTGTTAACTAATTAGTAAAAACCCTAGATCTAAGTTAATCATGAACATGGAAGTGAGTCATACTTTGTCTTTTTATATTGATTGTGAATTTGGTGTTCAACTTTCATATATATATTCCAGTTTTATTTTGTGATTGATCTTTTTCTTATTTCGGCGTAATATGATTAGTAAGTTAGTAGTTATTTAAATTTAATTAGAGTGTTATTTCCTGCTGACAATTTCATGTAAACAAACCTCCATTGGGTACGATCCTCGAAATACTTCCCAGTTGTTCATTGTAAACTTTACTGTATTACAATTGACTTGTACACTTGCAGACATCACACTTCACATATATATGCAATTGCACTTTCTCAAGCCCTAACGTACGTATGCTACGACGCGGTCAAGTAGTGAGGAGTAGTTAGAGAAAGGGAGCTGGTTTTGCAGTTGAACAGTCTAAAGCTAGGACACTTGTTCGAGCCTATATGGTCTGAACTCGAGAAGTGGGTGATGTTACAGATGTTGTAACAAGTAGTTTTCTTTTTTATTTTTCACTAGTTCATGCTTTAATTAACCCTGGCTCTATGCATGCATATATTAACTCTGGCTTTTTGAAGTCCTTTTAGACAAACTATACTCATTCATCAAGTGTGCAAGTGTTTCCTATTAAAAATATAGAGTCAATCATTCCTGTAACAACCCATTTTTAGTGAAATCAGAACAGTGGTTTTTGGACCACAAATTCGATGTTGAAATATTTATTTTTTTATTATTTTATTGCTTACAGCATGATAGTAGTACCGTATAAAAAATTTGTTAAAAAATTCTACCATTTGCATGCTTAATTTGATAAAAAAGGACTAACTCACATAAAGTGCAAAAGTTGAGTTCTAGTAGCTAAAGGTATTAAATAGCTATAGAACCTTAAATTATGAGTCCATATATGGTAATTGGACCATTTATGTTGATAGTGGAATATGATGGCTTGGCATTATTGAAATTTGTAATGTTTTTAAAGGTTATAAAAGTAAATTAGTAAATAAATGACAAATTAAGTAAAATAAAGTAAATGTATCTTCTTTCCCCATCATCTTCAATTGAAATTTCAAAGGAAAGAAATCCATTGAAGAAGCTAGGGTTTGGACAACATATTTCGTATTGCGTGTGAGTGATTTTTGTTCCATTTTTAATGATTTCTATGTTTTTAAGATCGTTGTAGCTTAATCTAGCTAGCTAGAGGACTAATTTGTGAAACTGTTAAACTATTAGGGTTTTTCCATTAATGAAGTGTATGAGTTTTGATGATTTATGGGGGAAAATAATTAGTTGTTGATAGATAAACAACTTTTGTTAAGTGATTTTTGATGAAATTGTCAAATAGGGATTAAATTGATAAATAGAAAATTTTATATGGTGAAATTGTGAAACAAATGAAATATAGGGCTTGCTCGAGAGCATTATGAAATTTAGCTATAGTGGGTTAGGGATGAATTGCGTGAATTTCCATTTTTATGAACTAATGACTAAATTGAAAAGACATCAAAAAATATGGGCAAAATTATAATTTTACTAAAATTTAAATTTAGTTTAAATTGAATAAAATACATATTAATTGAACTAAATTTATCTGTCTAGATCAAGGCAAACCTCGTACGACTTTAAATCAGGGCAAAGATAAAGTTTCAGATTAGTCGCCTCCGTATCTACGTTTAATCATTGAGGTAAGTTCGTGTAATTAAATTGAATATATATGTTTTAATTGAATTATATTGCTATTTTGAATTTTTATACGTATAAGCTGGTTGCATATCCAATTATGTACAACTATTACCAAGCCTCGTTTGAACCTTAGGAATTCATAGGATACAAATGACATGTCATTAGGGTTTACATGATTTGGGTACTAGTTCTGAAAGTCCTATTGATGGCTGAGGTCTGGCATGTGTTGCAGATACTCTACAGCTGGTGGTAGCAGCATTGTGTAGCTACATTCCAACCCACAGCTCATGTGAGGTGGCCCATTTTCACAACTCGTCTTAGCATTCTGATTCATAGCTTGTGTGAGCATACATGTACAGGATTTGACAGATTACAGTTATATGAGTTAGCACACTATGTGTGAGCTATCCCGGGTATCTGATGGTATTCTATATGGTTCAATGGGCATTATTCAGATATAAAGTGGAAAGATTTCAATATGAACTAAGATATGGATACATGTGAATTTCATTAAAATGATATTACATGTAATATTGAAAGTAGAAATGGATGATATATATATGCAACATGAATAAATGTTATGCTTATCCATGCCCATGTTATATGTTTAATATAGCTAACATGTTTGGTGTACAATTTTTATCTTTAGCCAAGTATAGTTGGATTGTGCCATGTTTATCTTACCTATTATGTATCGATTGGTAAGTTGTATTTTACATTATACGAACTTACTAAGCTTATATGCTTATTCTGTGGGTTTTTTGTGTCTTATAGTGAATCGAAAGCTCATTCAGGTTGGAAGCTTGTCGGAGTTATACCACACTATCCATCGACTCTATAGGTACTTTTGGGATGTTTTGATTTGGTTATAATGGCATGTATAGGTATTTTGGCTAATGTTTAGCCTATGTGTTTTGATTGTGGTTATGGTATTTTGGATGTTTGTAAAGGCTTGGTTTTTGGCATGTATATAAATGGCCTTAAATTGGCTAATATCATGGCTTATTATGGTTGAATGATTGAAGATGAATTGGTAACTTAAAATACATGTATAAATGGTCTTGTGATATGTTTAAATATGGTGTTTTGCTACTTTTGTTATATGTGTGTTGAATGGTTATAAGTGCTAGTTGTTGAATGGTACATTTGGTACATTTTGGTATGAAAAAGTAATTGGCATATATGAGTTATGATGCTATTTGATAAATGGTAAATTTGGTAATTGTGGATGTGAACTTGGTATGTGATCAAAGTGATAATTGTTGGTTAAATGATGCACATGGTTATATAGGTTTATATGTTGTCATTGAGGTCCCTTTGGTTGGTTGTAATGTAAATGTATTATATTTGGTTAGCTTGGCTATGTAGGGTTTTAATGCATTTTGATTGCTTGTTTGATTGTGCAAAAGTGGTTGTAGGTACATGCATGAATTGATGAGAAAAATGGCTTGGAAATGACCTATTTTTCAGTCACACGGGTAGAGACATGGGTGTGTGTCTCAGCCGTGTATGACACACAGCCTGGTGACACGGCCTTGTGTCCTCTGTAGCTTTGAAAGGGTTGCAAGCCAGGCTGTTACACAGCCTAGCACACGGCCTGGCACATGGGCGCCTGAGGTTACTTCAAAGGGTACAAGACCTGGCGCACGGACGTGTGGCTTGGCCGTGTGACCAAAGTCAGTGAGTTATACAGGCCCAAACGTGGGCTGGGATATGACAGTGTGACCCTTGTAGTTTTGAAAAACTTTATTGGTTTCTTAAAACTTCTATGAGTTTCTAATTTAGTCTCGACTTGTTTCTATTATGTTTTTACAGCCTCGAGGGCTCGTATAAGGGATGATATGTATGATTTGAATTGGTTTTGATATGATTATTTATATGATTTGAAATGTTTGAAAGTTGAGTTCGTTTAAATTGAAAACTCTGGTAATGCTCTGTAACCCTAGTTCGGCGATGGATACGAGTTAAGGGTGTTACATTTATTAGTATCACAGCTATGGTTTAGTTGATTCTCAGACTGAACGTAGCGTATATGAGTCTAGCTATACATGCCCTTATATAGCCTGTGATAGTGTAATATCTCCTAATCGTTTTAAAACATGTTTTCTTATAGTAAAGATATCCAACCGAGCTGACTCCAATGAAGTTAAGAGCAACGCTTAAACCTCTATTCTTGGAGTAGCATCGAGCAGTACAAGGCCCATATCTAGGGGCTGGGCAGGAGAGGCTAAGGAAGCCTTCTTCCAAATGATGAGTGAATGGTTTACCGAGTTTGTATGGACGAACTCAGCTGCTCAATAACCTCCACCCCTCCTGTTCCTCAACCGACCCCATTATTCCTCAAGGTTTGGAACCTATGTAACACCCCTTACCTATAACTGATACCGAAGTAGGGTATGAGGCATTACCATTCTAAATCTCATACAAACGTTCAACTTAAACTCATGGAGATGTGTCCTAATTAAAACTTTTTCATACATTATCCTACGGGTCTTCTTATGGGCCTACGTGCCCTAAATCATGGTTCGATAATAATCCGAGACCATTTCAAGCACTTAAGAAAATTTCTTCAAAAACTAGTGAAAATAGGGCACACACCTGTGTGGCCTCTAAACATGGCCATGCTGATGGCCCGTGTACCCCACACGGCCTAGGCACGCTAGGGACACGCCCGTGCCCCTTGCCCGTGTGGATTTAATTTCTAACATCAAACCTACAGGGGTTTTCACATGGCTTGGCACACGCCCATGTGCCTAGCCTGTGTCCCTCACGTGGCCTTGACACACCCGTGTCATGGCCTATGTGCAAAAACCTGGGTATTTTGTTTCTAACATTAGCAGTCACAAAGCCATGGCACATGCCTGTGTGCTGGCCGTGTCCTCCACATGGTCGAGACAGAGGGCCGTGTCTCATGCCTGTGTGGAACATTGATAGGCATTTAATTCTATCCATGCAAGGTGCAGGGGACACACGATTGAGCCACACGCCCGTATGCAGCCCGTGTGCCGCACACGGCCTGGACACACACTCGTGTGTCTACCCGTGTGGATGATATAGGGCTATTTACAAAGCCCTTAGTCACCCTGAAACACCTTCAAACATAACCCAATCTTCATACATTATATCATAGCACCGAGACTCATCTAAATGTCTCGTAATAGGTGCTCACACATCAACAAATTCATATTCAAAATGCATGCATAAAAAACTAAGCAAATTTGCGCAATTTCTATAAAATTCATTCTCATTTCATTAAGGAATATGGATAATTTTAGGCCAATTCCAAAGGCCATTTACAAAATGACACTTGTAAGCATAAATGGCCAACACAATAGGCTCACTAGTATGAGTCATGTAACAAAATGACTAAAGACCTATACATGCCATATTCAAAATGACTAACATAACTATACCAAAATAGATATCTTGATAATGTGACTTCGAGCTCTGAGTTTTAACAATTCTCGAGCAAATTCGGCAAACCTATGTGGAAGAGGGAAAATGAAAGAGTAAGCAAAAATGCTTAGTAAGTTGAATGAAATAAAATAACAATGTAACCAATGAAACTTTATTGCACCCAAAGGAATTTAAAAACTTTATTTAATTTCTTTCTCATACTCATAACTTTCAAATTCTCATCACTTACTCTTACTAGTGACTTACACATCCTCAATATCAACTCAATCTCATACCTTTCTCATTCTCATGAATTAGTCAATCTCGTAACTTATATTATCGTTATCTCGTAACTTATTTGAGAGTACCTGTAACACTCGTCATAAGCTTTATTCTTTCTTATTAACTCAATCAACTTGAAGACTTTCGCTATAAATATACTTAGAATGTCGAAGGATACCCGTAATTCCATTCTTATGGTAAGATGCCAAAGCCATATCCCAGATATGGTCTTACATGGGATCTCAAGCTGATGCCAAAGCCATATCCCAGATATGGTCTTACACGGGATCTCATATGATGCCGATGCCATGTCCCAAACATGGTCTTATACAAAATCTCTCTTAGACGCCCATGCCATGCACCATACATGGTCTTACAGGGGATCTATATCTCATCTAGGTGCTGTTGCCATGTCCCAGTCATGGTCTTATACGACCACATGTAATAGCTCGATACAAGGCCTAAGCGGAATAGTGGTTACAAAACCACAAATCGAAGGTCAAAATATTTATTCCGATTGATTTTTAAAATTTCTTTTGTGTTTACAATATTTTGTGAAATTTTCGTTTCAAAATTTTATTGTTTGTGTGTCCAATTTGATAAATTGGACTAAATTGCAAAAGTAGTAAAATGTGCATTTTAGAAGGTAAAGGTGTTTAATTGAAATGGTTTTTTAATTACATTTTTATGGTTTACATTTTTATGGAATTATTTTGTAAAAAAATTTCGTACGAAAATTTCAACGTTTGGGCACTCAATTTAGTCAAAAGGACTAAATTGTAAAAAGTGTAAAAGTTGAGTTCTACATGTTAGAGGTGTCCAATAGTTATGAAATTTTAAATTGGAGGTCCTTAAATGGTAATTAGACAATTGGTTAATTTATTGGACAAAACTAGACGTGAAATGGGTGAAAAAGAATTTTTTAAGTTAGGGGCATTTTGGTCATTTAGTGATTAAATGAATTAAAAATCAAATTAAAAGCCAATTTTTGCTCATCTTCTTCCTCAAGGTCGAATATAGCATGGAGAAACCATGGCTAGGGTTTTTCAAGCTTCCAAGCTCGATTGTAAGTCTGTTCTAGCCCCGATTTTAATGTTATTTACGTTTTTGGAGTCCTGGTAACTTGATTTAGCTTATTCTAGCAATAATTTAACCTAGGGTTCATATTTGGGAAAATACCCATAGGTTAAATGTGTTTATTTTGATGTTTTATGATAAAATATGAGGTTTTAAATCATGCTAAATAACTTGTGCTACTCAGTTTTAAGTAAAAACGAGTAAAACAACATAATCGGTAAAAATACCTAATGTTCATAAGTATATGTTAGAGTATGAATTTGATGTTTTCGTTGGTAAATAAATGATCATCATGTTCTAAAACATGAGAATTAGGGATAAAGTTTAATTTTCGAGCCTTGGGGCAAAAGTGTAAATATGCAAAAGTTTAGGGGCAAAATCATAATTTTTCCAAAGTTAGAGTTAAGGACTATTTTGATAAATGTGATTATTAAATAAGACAAATGTGTTATTTTAGATCAAGAAAGATGTGGAATCAACCTTGATCGGGGAAAGGAAAAGATTATGGACTAAATTGTAAAATTTCTATATTTTGCACCGAGGTAAGTTTATATGTAAATGATGTATTATTTTTATTATGTTATGATATTTTATTTTGTGGCACATGAAATAAGTTTTAGTATTGTACAATTAATGGATATAAATAATGAATTGTGGTTGATGAATTGGGATTAAATAAGGAAATCTTGGTTGAACCTTCGGAATGGAAAAACGTGGTGCTAAGTGGATATACCACGATTATACGTGTAATATGGTACTAAGTGGATATGCCACAGTTACACATATTGATTCATTAACGTGGTGCTAAGTGGATATGCCACGGTTATACATGTTGATTCGAAAAGTGGCGCTACATGCGTATGCCACAAATACATAGATTAGCCTAATAGCATGGTGCTATGTGCGTATACCATGAAGTTGGGCATCAATTATAGAGGGTGGAGTTATGTGCTAAAACCACCGGATATTGTTACATTCTGAAGTGTTCAACGGGAGAAACAAGTTTGTTAAATGGGAATTTATGCGAAAAATGTGGAAATACATACTGGGATATGAATATATGGGTTTTGAACCATGAGTTAGATAAGTGATTGAACTTTGATAAGATAAATATGGAAAAGTGTTATTTTGCAAGTTGATAATAAGGAATTTTAGTGAAAGAGGTAAAATTTAGGATAAACAGCTTAAAACAGCAGTAGATGAGTGACTTTGAAAAATCACTAAAGATTGTAGAAATTGAATTAGAAGTTGAATGAGAGATGGAATTAAATCTTATTGAGTCTATTTTCATATAAAAGAAATAGGGCAAGTAAAAGAATTCTATATTCTGAGTTATTTAAATTTTTGTAAGACTGGTTTAGATTGATTTCGTGATCCCCTGTTCTGATTTGGAAAAAATCATTAAAAATTGTACAAAAATAGTTATGGTTAGATTCCTTATTGAGTCTATTTTTAGAAGAAATAAACTAGAACATCTTTTGAATTTTGTATAATGAGAAATCGAAATATTAGTGAAGAGTGGTCAGGACTGTCGAGTAGCGAAATAGGGTAAGTTTTAATGAATAAACTGTATTAATTGGACCAACCAAAAATTCTAAAATTTTTATGGTAAGAAGATGTCTGAGTCTAGTTTCTTGGAAAATTTGCAGATCTTAATTTGGAGTTCCGTAGCTCTGGATAAAAATAATTTAGTGACTGTTACTCGAGTAAACAACTTGAAAAGGGCTTAAGTAAATGGTGGGACTATGTGTATTTGTAATTATACTATTATGAGAACATGTTATGAAATTTTATAAAAGCTTGTAATAAACTGATTATTATTTACATATTTAGTTGCTAAGCGATAATGCTTACTCCCTTCCCTTCCTTTTTCTTATAGAGTTGTAGATGCTAGCTCGAGTTGGAGGTCACCGGAGATACTATCACACTACCAGGCTGAGGTTAGTATTAAAAGATTCTGAAATATTTATAAGTTTATGGATGTATAAGGACCTAAATATTTGTATATATGTTACTGAGTTGGCCTAGAATGTTGGCCTAAATTAATGGAAATTTTATTGTTGTATAAGACCATGTGATGTGACTAAAAGTAGCTATGTTATGAGTCATAATGATACAATACATGAGCGAGTATGCTTGCATGTTAGTAAATGAATTAATGTATATATGGTAAGAAAGTGATTAGATTCTAAATTGAAAGAAATTTTGTAGCCGGTTTTGTGTATTTGTAAGTGTAAAAATCCAGTGATGCCTCGTACCCTATTCCAGCATTGAACACTGGTAATAGGTGTTAAATTTAGTGGTATCGGAACTATGGTTTAGTCGATTCTTGGACTACCGTAGCGTGTATGAGAGAGTCTAACTATACATGCCATATGTGGACGTGATAGTGTGATATCTCCCGACCCCAATGAGATTGTTTTGTTAAGTAGAGATGCTTTCGAATCGAGCTACCATCGATAATGCGGAAAGGGAATATGTAAGTATGTATAACATAGTGAATAAATTGATTTATTGAGATGGACCTTTATGGTTCGAGTTGATATACATGTGTGTTAATGGTGTGTAATGGATTAATTAATGGTGGTGGAATATGGATAAAATGCTACTGTTCCAATTGAATAATATAAATCGATCAATAAGATTGAATCTTTGTAGTGGATAAATGTTATGGGCTTATTATGAATGATAGATACTTATACATGATAATGATGAATGTGTTACCAAAAAGCTTGAAAGTGTGTTCATGATGAGTTGAAAATTTGAGATGTATAAATCAAATGTTTGATATTTTGTTGATATGAAATGCAGTACTATATATGTGTATGTATGAAAGTCAAAATTTTTAAAGGCTTTACAATATTCACTCCCACTTGTCGGTATAGTGCCATATGACGAAGTTTATCAGATTTACATTGAATAAGCTCGTAAGTGAGAAATAAAGAGTTTAGTGGTGGAATAGTTAATAATGTGATTAGAGAGAGGAAATGGCTTAGTAAGTAAAGATGATTATGACTGAAATATCAGATGATTTTTCTAAAGATTATTTAGAATACGCAATGTTATTGTTTAAAAAGAAGAAGAAGAAGAAGCTATTCATGAGTAATCGATTTATTCAGGTATGATATCTACAAAAATAATTTACTAGATATTTCTTCTAAATTAGTTCTATTAGTGAATTGAATAATGTGGAATTATTGGTGACTTTAGTAGTTAGTTGCACAGTGGTAAAATGGAAAAGATATATGACTGTAGTTGTTATGATTATATATCTTACAGTAATATTTTTTTGGGTATTTCACATGATTTGTTATATACAGAAATATATGTAATTATTCATTTTCAAATGTGATTACTATTTTATAGAAAAGTTAGCTAATCATGATGTTAAATGGAATCGTTGAAAGTTTGATTAAAGTATGAACAATACTGCTTTATCTCTTTTCTGGTTGTCTAATCAATTATGCTTGAGAGAAAATTTGATAAAAAGATTCATATGATATGGTTTTCTACTTCTATTGGTTGAAGCTCTGAATTATAAATATAATATGATATAATATATATTCGAGAAAGATATTCATTAATCAGATACCATTATATTTACTGTTATAACTCCTGATTCGAATATGGGAGTTTAGTAATATGAATCATAGATGGTGGGTATCATGTTATTAGATTGGTTGTTATTGGAACTATTTTCAGTCTTTTCTCTTCTGTTTGGGAAGTATTATTGATATTGAAGTATTATTTTATTTATAAGGTTCAAACGCTGATCTTATTATGGTACTATGGTTTCAATTAGTATGATGGTTACAATTTCGAAAATTTTAAAGCTTTGGTATTGATAATTGATAGCTATACTGATGATACAGTTATTACAGAAAGATGTTTAAACATGATAGTTACAGTTGAGTAATCTATGAAAATTTTTTAGGGCATTTTATGTATTTAGACATTATCAGAAGTAAATGTGGTTGCTTGTTTTATGATGAAAGTATGCTGATCTGATTGATTTGTGATCATTATTCTTTTATTTTCCATTGGTATTCTATTCTGTTACGTCAGAGATAAGAGCTGACAGTGAATTCATATGAAATTACTCTTCTGTTTCTTCTGGCTGTTGTCTTGTTTACATCTACATGGAAAATGTATTATCTCTATTACAATTGACTATAGAATGAATGAACAGTCATATTTTCTTCTTGTTTTTTTGAAGAGTCGTCAGGTTCCTTATTATTTCATATGAATGGTGTTTCTGAATATATTGTATGGTTTTGTATCTTGAATTTCCTTATCTCAGTTTTCTTATCATTCTTATGGTTAATTTATCATGTATGGCACATCTTTAAGGTAAATATTGACAAAGGTGAGGATTATGATAGTTCAAGTTTAGATTGTATATTGATTTCCTTTCCCCAGGTAATCTTGGCTATTATCAGGGACTTCGAACAAGATGTTATGTTTCATCTGAGTTAATACAGTTAGTAAGTATTTGTGACTGGTATGTTGAAAGAAATATGAGAAATTGTATGTTTGATCTGCTCTAATGATATGAAGAAGTGATTACTGTGGAATGCTAATAAATAGTTAGGATCAACTCAGTAATTTCAATCAGAGTGAGCTGTTCAGTTAGAAGATAAATTAAACTATGTGTATTTATGTACATCCTCTGGTCCAGAAATGATGTTGTGTGTACATAAATTTATGTATGAACAGTCTAAAAGAAGAATTTATATTCCTGAAAGAATGACATGGAGACATATCGATTGGGTTTTTCCTTAACTGAAAGAATGTGTATGAATACCAACAAATCTATGGGAAAGGTTAAAGGTTAAAATACTGCAGGTGCTTGAATGGAAATTTTTGTTTACCTTGTGAGTATTGGTTTCAATGATTTACCTTGTTGATAGAGTTTTGATTCTAATCAAACCGACGTTTCTGTTATAAATTGGAGAAGTTCAAAATTGGATTGGTAAGTGTTAAGTTAAATGAACGTAGCGTGAGCTGACTTTTGATTCTAAATTTTAAATTAGATCTAATTACTGATACTATTATTCCGAGACAGAATTGGTGTATTGAGTAACACAGGTTATGCAGAGAGTTTTCGCTTAGAGCTCACCGTAGTATTTTATCTATTCATTTAAAAAAAAATAAAATGTAGAGTGATTTGAAGTAAATGTTCGGGTATACAGATATGAAATTTGATATTTTTGATTTTTGATTTCAGATGTCATTTTGTTATCAGAGTTAAGTTGAATGACAAAATGCAATCAAGACAGTTATAGTCAAGGATGAGTCGGGTGTGATATTGAAACAAAGATAATATAAGTTCTGTATTGGAATTTCTCTTATTCCTGGAAAATGAAAGCTGTTATTTGGATTGTGATTGATCGATGATGAAAATCCTTATGATTAATTTAGAATTTGAGGATTATATTATTGATTATGGAAATAGCTACAAGAAACTTTGTGTACGAGACTGAATCGAATTGTGATTATTATAAAAAGTGAAAGCAATTGTGAAAATTGCAAATAGCTTTCGACTGACATAGAATTATACAGAATTGACACTTAGTTATTCTGGATTTCAGTTTGATGACAAAGTGTTTCTGAAAGTATTATTTTGAAGAGGATTGGTTGTGGATGTTTAAGAAATTTTGAGAAAAGATACTGAATCTCTTTACCAATAAGATTTTCGGGGACGAAAATCCCTAAAGGGGGAAGAATTGTAATAGCTCGATATAGGGCCTAAACGGAATAGTGGTTACGAAACCATAAATTTGAGGTCAAAATATTTATTCCGATTGAGTTTTAAAATTTATTTTGTGTTTGCAGTATTTTGTAAAATTTTCGTTACAAAATTTTATTGTTTGTGTGTCCAATTTGATAAATTGGACTAAATTGCGAAAGTAGTAAAATGTGCATTCCAGAAGGTAAAGGTGTTTAATTGAAATGTCTTTTATTTATATTTTTATGGTTTACATTTTTATGGAATTATTTTGTAAAAAAATTTCGTACGAAAAGTTCGACGTTTGGGCACTCAATTTAGTCAAAAGGACTAAATTGTAAAAAGTGAAAAAGTTTAGTTCTACATGTTAGAGGTGTCCAATAGCTATGAAATTTTAAATTGGAGGTACTAAATGGTAATTATACCATTTTTTAATTTATTGGACAAAAATGGACATGAAATGGGTGAAAAAGAATTTTTTAAGTTAGGGGCATTTTGGTCATTTAGTGATTAAATGAATTAAAAATCAAATTAAAAGCCAATTTTTGCCCATCTTCTTCCTCAAGGCCGAATATAGCATGGAGAAACCATCACTAGGGGTTTTCACGCTTCCAAGCTCGATTGTTAGTCCGTTCTAGCCCTTTTTTTAATGTTCTTTACGTTTTTAGAGTCCCGGTAACTTGATTTAGCTTATTCTAGCAATAATTTAACCTAGGGTTCATATTTGGAAAAATACCCATAGGTGAAATGTGTTTATATTGATGTTTTATGATAGAGTATGAGGTTTTAAATTATGCTAAACAACTTGTGCTACTCGGTTTTAAGTAAAAACGAACGACATAATCGGTAAAAATACTTAATGTTCATAAGTATATGTTAGAGTGGGAATTTGATGTTTCCATTGGTAAATAAATGATCAGCATGTTCTAAAACATAAGAATTAGGGATAGAGTTTAATTTTCGAGCCTTGGGGAAAAAGTGTAAATATGCAAAAGTTTAGGGGAAAATCGTAATTTTGCCAAAGTTAGAGTTAAGGACTGTTTTGATAAATGTGAGTATTAAATAAGCTAAATGTGTAATTTTATGTAACACCCCTAACCCATATCCGTCACCGGAATGGGTTACGGGATATTACTAGACAAGTCATTATTTTCCAAACTATCACAAACATACTCGACATATAACTCAAATATCGAAAGTTTTAAACATAAATAATCAATTATATCTCATGAACTGATCATTTCATAACTTCAAACATCATACAAATATCATATAAAGAAATACAAAACTCAAAATGGCATATAAATCATTATAACACTTTAAACTCCAAATTTAACTATAATTTGGTTATTGACAAAAGTATTAACCAAATAAATATACATGCTTTTCACTCTGAAGTCATTTCATTAACTATTATAATTATATATAAAAAAAAATGCAAAGCCATAATATCACATACACAAGATATATATGTATATTTAGATATTGATATAACCTAATCAAACATATATCATCTTCACCCAAACTTGTTCGGCATATATATAATAGTTACAAGTGATAATCAATTTTCCTTATCAATTACAAATAAAAATTACTAGTCATATGGTCAATTACAATTCATAAGCCGAATATGCTAATGCTATTTACTCAAACTATTACAGTGATCACTTTAATTATAATTAACCTTATTTACAAGCATCAACTTAAATATAAAAATTAATCCCACTATAAATCATGTATACTATATCCACAAGAATAAAGACATATCATTAAATATAATAACCTAATTCACATATAAACTATTTGTTTAATCAAGCTTAAAATTTCATATTACTACATGAATTAATTCATTTCAACCAACAACGAATAACTCCATTTCAAGTGATAAAACATTTGAGCAATCACATAATAGCACATTATGACCGAAACCTATTACTAAACCTTAATCAAATATATCAACAAAGGTTCAATTACCATCACACATTTCATAACTGTATATCCATTCTAATAATTATACATTCACAACTACCATACTCAATCACACATAGTATACACAAAAGTAATATTTGAACTAACACATATTAAAAATTTAGGTTTGCCATTTTCGCATGGTAAGACATATATACATAATCCAACATTGGACAAAAACATTTAAGTCTATACATGCCATAAGTTTGACTTAAAACTTTTTAATAGTACCGAAAGTAGACGATAATATGGATGACTTCACCAACAATCCTTGAGCATGTAACGACCTTCAAACAAAAATCTATAAAACCAAAGAAAATAAATACACACAATAAGCTATTATAGCTTAGTAAGTCATAAGCAAATAAACAATCCATTAACCTTAATAAATCAAAGAAACAAAACAGACTTAAACTTTAATGTTCACTCTTTCATGTTCAATTTACTAAAATTTAATATATTAAACATATAACCATACATCCATCCAACTTTGCCGAATTCACATGTAATTATAAACATAGCTTAAATTCATACAATCATATTAGCATTTATACGTTTGATCAAACACATAGTTTCATGAATTCCTCACTTTTATTTTCATCTCGTATAATTTGCATTATAATTACATTATCTATCTTACCTTATAACACAAAAACCTTTGACTAACACATACCTGTTCACTTTAGCTCGTTTTAATTATTCATTTGACACTTCAGCACAAAGTCTCGCAAACATAAACCCTTTATAATTCACCGGCTACAAGCATACTAAGTATAAACCAAAATTCATACCGGCACGAAGCCTGCTAGGTATAACCTGAAATGTATTCACTGGCATTAAGCCCGATTTCAATTCACCGACATTAAGCCTGCTTGGCGTAAAGCCCGAATTATACTTTTTCATAATTAATCCAAGCACACATCCAAACACAAGAAGTTCAATTATCACACATATACCAGTCAATTTCTCATTATCAAAACTTAATCCAGATAACTCAAATATTTTCCTTTCTAAAACCATATATTCGGCTATCATCCAATTAGCCACATATTTAAATTTTAACATTGTAAACAAATATTTATTCAAAACAAGAATGTTAATGCTTATTGACTTACCTCGGATATCGACGAACTACGTAAGCCAACTATTCGTCTATTTTTGTTTTTCCCCGATCTGAATCCAATTTTCTCCTTTCTTGATCTAGATTAATTTAAATTAAACTTATTTAATCAAATATTCAATCCAATTTACTCAAAAATACGTAAATGGGCAAATTGCTCTTTTGCCCCATACATTTTGCATATTGAGAAATTAAGTCAAAACACAAAATAAACATAATTTACTTACTCTAAGCTATAGCCGAATACTTCCTATGCCCTTATAAGTCCTTACAATTAATTTATTTCACAATTTAATCCCTCAATTTACCATTTTTGTAATTAAGCCTTATTTACTTATTTTTCATGAAAATTTCCAATACAAATTTAATAATCTAACACATATGTCTTATTTAACAAGATTAAACACAAAAATCCACCAAGATATCAATAATGGCAAATCATGAATACATCATCAAAATAAAAAAATTTAGACATGGGTCGAGTAGTATTCGAAGCAACGATCTCAAAAACGTAAAAATTATCAAAAACTGAGCTAATTACTACCTTGATTGAGCTTAGCAAGTTGCCGAACCCTTAAAGCTTTTTTTTCTTTCTTATTTTCTTTAGTTTCGGCAATAAGAAAGAACATGCATGGTTGTTTTTATTTTATGTTTTAATATATGCATATTATTTCTTATATTATAACTTTAATAATTATAATATTGTTTCCACCCACTAACTAGTGACCGAATGTGTCCATGTCAATTTCAATGGTATAATGGCATTATAAATACCCCACATTAAAAGAACAAAGCAATTAGGCACTTTAACAATTAGCATGCAAATTTTACATTTTATGCGATTAAGCCCTTTTTATTAAATTGGGCACCCAAAAGATCAAATTTTTAAACAAAAATTTTACACACATAAATTCACACATAATAAACATAGGAAATAATATTTAAATATTTTTTGACTCGGATTTGTGGTCCCAAAACCACCGTTTCGATTAGGGTCAAATTCAGACTGTCACATTTTAGATCAAGAAATATGTGGAATCGACCTTGATCGGGGAAATAAAAAGATTGTGGACTAAATTGCAAAATTTCTATATTTTGCATCGAGGTCAGTTTATATGTAAATAATGTATTGTTTTTATTATGTTATGATATTTTATTGTGTGACATGTGAAATAAGTTTTAGTATTGTACAATTAATGGATATAAACAGTGAATTGTGGTTGATGAATTGGGATTAAATGAGGAAATCTCGGTTGAACCTTCGGAATGGAAAAATGTGGTGCTAAAAATGTGGTGCTAAGTGGATATACCACGGTTATGCGTGTAACGTGGTGCTAAGTGGATATGCCACTGTTATACATATAACGTAGTGCTAAGTGGATATGCCACGGTTATACATGTTGATTCGAAAAGTGGCGCTAAGTGCGTATGACACGAATACATATGTTAGACCAATAGTGTGGTGTTATGAGCGTATACCACAAAGTTGGGCATAAATTATAGAGGGTGGAGTTATGTGCTAAAACCACCAGATATTGTTACATTCTGAAGTGTTCAATAGGAGGAACAATTCAATAGGAGGAACAATGTTCCGAAATTTTTAATTTTGTGTGCTGTAGTTGACATGCATGATTAGCATTATTAGAGTGTTAATTTTGGGGTTTTATAGGGTTTCTTTGAAGTCTCGGGTTTAGGGTAGACCATAGGAAAAATTTAATTCTTGCCTTAATGGAACCCTGATATCAGGCATTATGTCTTTTAAGCAAATAAAGAGGAAATAAGACTCAAATGGGCCTGTGGCCTAGTGGCAAAGTGGCGCCACTTTGGGTAATGGGAGTGACACCACAATGGAAGAAGGGAGGTCCAGGGTTCGAGTGGGGCGTAACGCATGGAGAGGTAATTATTTTTTTTTTTACATTGGTACCAGGTAGGTAGTGGAATTGAACTTAAATTCTGTGAAGGTTTGGTCTTGAAATTTGAACAAGTGTTGAAGAGTAAGATAAGGCATGATAAGGGGAGAGAATTTAGGAGATGAGATGTGTGAGAGAGTTGGAGCTAGTGTGGGAATTGAGAAGAAAGGAAAAGTGTGGCTAGGGTAGGTTGAATTTGGGTCATTCATAGCTATAGCTGAATGCACTTAGGTATTTCGACATTTGGGGAAGGGTTGTTTTGCCGAAAACTAAAGTTCTTTTTCTTGTTTCACTTTTGTTCTCTTTAAACCTAAAAGCCGAATACTTTCTTTTTCTCTCTCAATCTCCTCCTTGCTCACACTGGTTTCTCCTTTTCTCTTCTTTTAATAAAAGCCAATTGCTATTCTATACTCTTAGGCATTCGGTTTGCATCTTTTCCTCTCTACTTGTGCAATCGAATAGGTTCTTTGATCCCTAGTCTCTTGGAATTAAGCCTCTGATCTTCGTTCTTCTCCTTCGCAATTGTGGTAAGCTAAAATTCTCATTGTTCTTCTTCTTTATTTGTTAACTTCTCACAAAGTCTCTCTTCTCCTGGTAGCCAAACCTTCTTCCATCCCTTGGTGGAAAAGCTGAATCTCTCTCTCTCTTCCTCATTTTGTTTCTTAATTGGTTTAGTAGGGTTTAGGGCATTTTCTTTTCTAGACCTTTGCCGAATCACTGTATGAGCGTGTGAGACTTGTTGTGGTAAGGATCGTTATCAAGTAGTAAGTGTATTCATTCCTAATTCTGTATTTCTAAGTGGCCAAATATGGTTATGGTGTTTTAGGGGTGACTTGTATTGGATATGAGTCACTTGTTATTCCACTTTTGACAATGTATGTATGGATGCAGATCTTGGAAATGGTTGTGGTTAGCGATGTAATGCCCTAATTTTTGAGATTTTTGGGATTTTGCGTGAATTTAATTTTTGCTTGTCTGGATGTGTTAATTCATGTTTTGAGTGTGTTAGTGGGCCTTTAAAAGGCCCAAGTTTAAGTAAAAACCCGGTAGAATTTTAACATTTTGGACCTAAGGGAGAAGAGGCTCTAACTAAGTGGGCTTTTAAAAAAATGTTGGTAAGTTAAGACACAAGTAAGCTTGTGTTGAAGTGGCAAGGTGGTGCCACTTAAGACATAAGGGGTGGCGTGTGGAAGCTGTGCAAGAGCTAAGGTTCAAGTCTCTTGGTAAGCAATGGGAGGTTTTATTTTTAATGCATGTGCTAGGCATGTGGTGGACTCCAAGTGAAACTCTGTTGGGAAGAGTTTGAGTGCTCATGGGATTGAATCAAGAAGGGATAAGCGGAGAAATTTTAGGAATTTTGAATGGGAGGTTGTGATGGCCACTTGTAAGGGTCTTGGAGGAGCAAATTCGGGTTTTGGGTGTTGAACTTGCATTTTCGGCAAGTGTAGCTTTTGTATGCCGAATGCCCTCTTTGGTTATTTTTCGGGATTTGTTTTGTGTCAAATTTTCGTGTCGATTAGGTAAGTCTCAAGGGATTTCATTCTTTGTTCCTTTTTTCCCTCCTCTCTTATAATCTAAAAGCCGAAAACAAGATCCATACATCCTTTCCTTGTGCCGATTTGTGTAAGAAAACCAAACTCTTCCCTCTTCTTCACTTTTTCTTCTAAAAGCTGAATCTACTCCTTTCTTCTCTTCTTTCTTCTTTGTTTCACTGACTGAGCCGATTCAATTGGAACCTTAGGTAGCTGACATCTTAAAAGCCGAAATCCCGAGATACTTAAGTTTGTGTCAATTTTCTTCCTGGTCGAATCTTTTGTTCTTTTCTTCTTGATTTCTTGTTTACTCTTCCATTCCTTTTAGCCGAACCCTCTCACTTATTTTGCAAATATTCTCTCTTTGGCTGATTGTCTAAAATCTTAGAACTTGAAAGCCTTCTCCTTTGTTGATATACTCAGTAAGCCAAAATAATTAGATCTTTTCTTTTTCTTCTCGTATTCTGATTAGATCTACAATAGATCTAGATTAGGCTGGATCGGGAACGTTCTTTGGCAAATAGAGCATTGGTAAGTACTCGAAACCCTTTTCATTCATTAATTTGTGATTCAAGAAAAGCCAAAAATCCCTAATTCTTTAGGGCAACTGTCGATTTTGGTTATGACTTACATTAGTCTTCTCTTTCGGTTTCTTATGTGCTAGTGTGGAGTAGAGGCCACAGTCGAGGAGTATTAAAGGTTAGAACCAGTGGAGCAAACTAGATCTAGATCTAGTTAAAGAATCAGCAAAGGTAAGTGTTTAAGGCCTTAGATGATGTTGGCCGAATATGGTAGGTTGCTAGTTTCATTGTTTCTATTGGGCTTCATTTAACAATGTGTTTACAAATGATTATAGGATAATTCGATGCGAATCTCATTGTAGTTTATCGCAAAAACAGGTGTGTAATCGACACCCACTAGAAGACTGGATCTGCAAAAGCCGAAAAGCCGAAATGCTGAAATTCTTGCATTTCAAGGGCTTGCAAGCGTGCGAGTGCTCTTGAGTTAGTTTGAATCGATAAAATTAGTAATCGCAAATGGTAAGAATGATGTGTGAACATTTTCATGCATGTTGGTGGTTTGGGCCTCGGAGGGCCGAATTCGGGCCCAATGGGCTTACGGGTCCATATGGGTGAAAACAAGGGGTAAGTTTATTCTGATAATCTGAGTAATAAATATGCTAAAACGAACATAAAATTTGGGCTTAGTGGGCCGTAATAGTTAGTGGACACTTTAGGGCCAATTAGGGGTTTTTAGGGCCAATAACTCTGTTTTAATAAAATGGGCCAAATAAGTTACTTGAATGACGTTAGGGCTATTAGTAAACTGTAATGAGCATGAAACCCTAAAGGTTGGCAAATTTACTGAAATACCCCTTAAGGCTGGAAAATTACTGTTTTACCCCTAGGTGCTAAAAGACCATTTTACCCCTAGGGTTAAGTTGACTGATTTGCATGCTAATAAATATGTTACTCTGTATGCCATATCATAATATATTCTGTTGCTTGGGATTAGGTTATATTGACGGAGGAAGTGCTAAAGTGGCAATGCCACGTATATTGTTAGAGGCCTTGCCTCGTATTACTATTTTAGTTGCTTGGCCACGTTATCTGATTTAAGCAGCTAAGCTGCGACTGTGGTGTGTAGGGCTGGGTGGGTTGAGTTATTCCCCACATGGTGTGTAGGGCTAGTACGGGTGGTGTGTAAGGCTGGATTGGGCTGGGCTTTGCATACATGCATAAATATTGTTCTGTTACTGTAATGGGCCTAAGGGCCACACTGATTTCTAAATAGGGCTGAGGCCCAGTAATTACTATTTACTGAATAGGGCTAAGGCCCAGTTAATACTATATCTGGATAGGGCTTAGGCCCAGTTATGCTTGTACTGATCTGGACTTTGGTTGGGTTTAGCTTACACACTGAGTTTCACAAACTCACCCCTTTCTTTTCATCCATGCAGGTGAGCCCCAACCTTAAAGGACTTGGAGCTGGAGGGATTCGGAGTGGCCATGTGAACTATATTTGGTTATATTTTCTTAAAATTATCTATCTCAGTATTTTCTTAATTTATTTTTTGTTTAGGTTTTAATTTGTAATAAGGCCGCTCATTAATTATTTTACTTTTATTTTGATTTTTATTTATTTATTTGATTATAACTTGCTTAAAACGAATAGGCTAAGGCTGTGCAGGTTTTTATTTAAAATTAATCAACATTTTCAAAACATATGCCACGTAACAATAGATAACCTAATGTCAGGTAAGATCTTCACAAAGAAATAAACTTTAACTAATAGTAGATAGGATTTTCATAAATTAAAATAACCTTTTTTTTTCTCAAAGCTCTTAAAATGGTTTTGCTAAGTCACACTAAACTAGCTATAAGAGGAACGAGGTGTAACTCACTGTCCATGTGACACACCAGATTTGACCATAATGTCTGGGCTGGGTTTGGGGTGTTACAAGCGATTCATAAGGTTTGTCGATCAAGGTAAGTAGACTATTGTGGATTCGGTTTTGGCAAAGGAGGGAATCTTTGCTAGGTATATAACTAACTATTGAATCTGATGGATTCTAGGATTGGAGTTGGCGATCTTGGGTACCGATTTCAAAAAGGTGTGTACGTACACCGCACACATGACGAATCGGCAAAAGTTGAAATCCCGAAAAGTTGGAATGCCGAAATGCTGAAAAGTTGAAAGTTTGGCGCTGGCAACTACACGAGTGTGCGAACACTCGTGTGGAGTTACTGATGCTTGTGTGGAGTTACTAACGTGACAACAATGGCTCCATAGGCGATGCCATGGACTTGGGCCACCATTTGGCCAACTGGGTCGAAATGGGCTAAATGGGCCTGATGGGCCTGTAAGCCCATCTCAGGTAAAATTGACGATCGAGTAGGTACGAGCCGGATAGTTTAATTACGTGATTTTTGATAGATTGGGCTTAATGGGCCAAGTATATGGTCCCTTCTTGGGCTATGAAATGGGCTTTTGGGCCCTAATGAACTGGAAACCCTAATGGGATTGGCTTTAAATGCATAGAATAATGGGATTGTGTTAATGGGCCAACTTGTGTACTTAGGCTCACGATATGATATGATTGGTATGTTAAAGTGGAAAATGAATGACTAAATTACCTAAATGCAAAAATGACTAAAATACCCCTAGGTGCTAAATGTGTGAAAATGTATGTGTTGCATTCATATGGTGTATGTTACATTTGGGTGGGTTTTGTGATACGGAGGAAGATATGTGAGGATCACATAGTCGCTGGACAACCGTGGATCCATGGGTGGCTTTTAAGCACATTATATGATTAGCAGCTTTGCTGCAACAATTGAGTTAGTGCCGCAACTGGTGCTACCATTGGAGTGTAGGGATAGGTGGGCTGATATTTATATCCCCATAGGAGTGTAGGTTTGGAAAGGAAAATGGAGTGCAGAGTTGGATTGGGATGGGTTCATTGCATACATGTGATATTGTTGTGATATGGGTTAAGGCCCAACTGAGGCCACTATGGGCTAAGGCCCAAAGGCCACCGATATTGATAGGGCTTAGGCCCAATTTGTTATTTGTATGTTAATATGTTTGCCGAGGGTTATACACATTGAGTTTTTGAAAACTTACACCCTCCTTTACTTTTTTCAGGTGATCCCTACTAGGTGGCTCGACGTAAAAGAGGACTCGGAGATGGCCATACTGCAAGTTAATTAGTAATTTAATAGTTAATTTCTTTTATTTCATTTTAAATTATTTCATTGGGTTGTAATAAGGCCTGTTATCTCTGGTAGGTTTTCATATTTGGTTTTATTATTTCCATACTTGATTGACTTCCAATTTAAACGTGTTTTCCAATTTAAATAACATTTTGAAATCAACATAAATACCTGAACATTCTCTTAAAATATGAGCTTCCGCTGTAATTTAACAATTTACGAGATTTGCAAACTCAGGTTTTCTACTATCAAATTCAAAGCTTTTAATTAAACTCACCTGAACTCTTAAATTAAGCAACCATCCAAAGAAAATCGTTTTAACTGAATTATTTTTCCAACAAAAGCTGATTTGTAATTAAAATCTTATTTGAACTTCGAGCGGACAATTGATTTGAAAAGCTATCCACTTCATGCGATTGGTACGAGCCACCCCTCAATGTGACACTGTAACACCCCAAACCCAACCCAGACGTTACGGCCAAGTTTAGTGTGTCACATCAATGAAGGACTAATCACGCTTCCTAGCTACTATGATTAGGGTGAACTTTGTAAAACCGTTTCTGTAATTTGGGAAGAAAATCCATGTTTAATTAATGTTTGTCCTATCCACTAACCGTTTAAAAGTTATCTTGTTACCATATCTTGATCGTTGATTTGTTATTCATTTGTTACGAGGGTTTTGTTTTGAAAACATTGATTAATTTTAAGAAAAACTTGCGTAGCCTTATTCAAATTATTAAAAATAAATTATAATTAAAGAATTGAAAACCCAAAATAAAACAATTAAAGCGGCCTTATTACAACCCAAAACCAAAATGAAAATAATTAAAAACAAATAATAAAGTAAATAACTTAATTAAAAACCAACTTTGCAGTCCACGTGGCCACTTTGAATCCCTCCCAGCTCCAAGTCCACCAGTCTAGGGCTCACATGCATGGATGGAAGAAAGGGGTGAGTTTGGAGACTCAGTGTCTACAGAAAGCCCATCTAGAGCCCAAATTAGCTCAAGCTTACTGGGCCTAAGCCCTATCCAGTCTTAGTAAATACTGGGCCGAAGCCCTATTCAGTAATCAGGTAATCTGGACCTTAGCCCTTTTCAGTAAATAGTGCGGCCCATAGGCCCATCACAGTAACAGAACAGAATAATGCATTTATGCAAAGCCCAAAACCCATCCTATATCCATCCGCTACACTCCACCCGTACCAGCCCTACGCACCATATGGGGAATAACTCAACCCAGCCAGCCGCTACACTCTACAGTCACAGCATAACTGCTCAGATAATCTGGCCAAGCCACTAACAGTAAATCTGAGGCAAAGCCCCTTTTCAGTAATACGAGGCAAAGCCCCTTTTAGTAAACGTGGCAATGCCACTTGCACTTTCTCCATCAATAAACTCAGTCCCATCTAACAGTAAAATATGTCATGGCATGCAGTGAGCAGATAAAGTAAAATATGCATTTCAATCAAATTTAGCCTTAGGGGTATAATGGTCATTTTGTACCTAGGGATAAAATAGTAATTTTTCGTCTTTAAGGGGTATTTCAGTAATTATAACAGTTTCTAGGGTTTTATGAATGTTTCAGTTATTAACAGTCTCATTTTCATCTCAGTAACTTATCTAGCCCATTTTAGCAGTTTAAAGTTATTGGCCCCTAAAACCCCTAATGGGCCTTACAGTGTCACTTAGCTATATTGGCTCGTTTAGCCCAAATTCTTTGTCTAGTTTAATAGTGTTAACATACAAATCACTAGAACTCACTTACCATCAATTTTCACCCATATGGGCCCGTAAGCCCATTGGGCCTGAATTTAGCCCATCGAGGCCCACATTTACCGAAGTGCACGAAATTGCGCACTCACTAATCTTACCAGTTGCAATTACAGATCTCACTATTCCACTCGACTCACAAGCGCTCGCACGCTCGCAAATTCGTGAAATGCCAGAATTTCGACATTTCGGCTTTTCGGCTTTTACCGATTTAGTCTACTAGAGGGTGTTCGTTTACACACCTAATTTGCGATTACTACAGCGAGATCTCCCATGCGATTATCCACTGCTGATTCTTTAACTAGATCTATATCTAGATTGCCCAGCGGTCTTAGCGTCCAATGCCCCTCGGTAGATCGCCTCTTCCTCTACACTAGAATGCAGAAGAATAAAAAGAAAGAGACCAACATAAGTCTTCACTAAAGCCGACAGTCACCCTAAAGAGTTAGGGGTTTCGGCTTTTACTAAGAACAAAGAAGATCACTTACCTAGAAGTTCGTTAACTTGCCTTGACAGAAGAGAGAATCCCAGTTCACCAGCCTAACCCTAGATCTATTGTAGATTTAGACAACGCGAGAGAAAGGGATAAATGAATGGAAAGAATTGGAAAATCGGTGGAATTGAGAGAATGAGATTCGGTTTTGGAAGTAAAAGTAGAAGAAGAAGTAACTATGTAACAGAGGGATGAAAGACTTACTATGCGACAGAAAGATGCGAGACTTGCATGTTTCGGCTCTTCAAAAGAATAGATGGAAAGGGTTCGGCTTAAAGAGAAATTGGCAACAAAAGATTTCGGGTCTTCAGCTTTTGAAGAATTCAGCCAAGTAGGTTCTAGGTGAGTCGACTACAATTATTGAAGAAAAGAGGAAGTAGATGAAGAAGGTAGGTTCATTTAGAAGGGTTGAACAATCTGTTTGTGGAGGAAAAAGAAGAAGAGGGTTTTCTTTTGGTCAGTACGGCTAAAGGGGGTATTTTCCACACTTTCAGCTTTTGTGAAAAGAGGGAGGAGAAGAGAAAAGAAGAAAAGAAGAAAAGAGAAACCCTAAGGACCTACCTATTTGGCACTAAAGCTTGGTCAAAATAAATCCCGAAGAAGAACCAAATAGGGCATTCGGCATACTCAACTATACTTGTCGAAAAATGCAAATTCAACACCTACTAGCCGAATTTGCAGCACTAAGACCCCCCACAATCAGCCAACACTTCTACCCTTTCAAAATTCCTAAAATTTCTCTCCTTATCCCTCCTAATCTAATCTCCTGAGCAACTCAAACTCTCTTCAGTAGAGTTCCACTTGAGTTCCATCACATGACGAGCACATGCAACAAAAATAAAAACACACTGCTCACCTTGTGACTTGAACCCTGGCCCTTGCACATGCATCCACACGCCACTTTTTTAGGAACTAAGTGGCGCCAAATTGCGACTTTACCAAGGGCTCACTTGTGTCTTATTTTACTTACTTTTTCTTCTAAGCCCACATAACCGGGACCCCTTCTCCTTAAAATTCAAAATTATGAAATTCTACCGGGTTTTAACTTAAGCTGGGGCCTTTTAAAGGCCCACTAACATACTTAAAATATAAATTTCTTAATCAAACCACAAAATTTCATGCTTTCACCAAAATCACAAAAATCCCGAAAAATCCTAAAAATTAGGGCATTACAGACACCACCAGATTCTGCCATAACGTCTGGGTCGAGTTTGGGGTGTTACAAACAAGTTTGTTAAATGGAAATTTATGCGAAAAATGTGGAAATACATACCGGGATATGAATATATCAGTTTTGAACCATGAGTTAGATAAGTGATTGAACTTTGATAAGGTAAATATGGAAAAATGTTATTTTGCAAGTTGATATAAGGAATTTTAGTGAAAGAGGTAAAATTTGGGATAAACAACTTAAAACAGCAGCATAGGAGTGACTTTGAAAAATCATCAAAAATGATAGAAATTTAACTAGAAGTTGAATAAGAGAAGGAATTAAATCTTATTGAGTCTATTTTCATATAAAAGAAATAGGGCAAGTAAAAGAATTCTATATTCTAAGTTATTTAAATTTTTGTAAGACTGGTTCAAATTGATTTCGTTATCCCCTATTTTGATATGGAAAAATCATTAAAAAGTGTACAAAAATAGTTATGGAACATAATTTAAAAGGTTAGATTCCTTATTGACTCTATTTTTAGAAGAAACAAACAAGAACATCTTTTAACTTCTGTATAAAGAGAAATTGGAATGTTAGTGAGAAGGGGTCAATACTATCGAGTAGTAAAATAGGGGAAGCTTTATGAATAAACTATATTAATTGGCCCAAAAAAAATTCTAAAATTTTTTTGGTAATAAGATATATGAGTCTAGTTTCTAAAGAAATTGACAGATCTTAATTTGGAGTTCCACAGCTCTAGATAAAAATAATTTAGTGACTGTTACTTGAGTAAACAGCTTGAAAAGGGCTGAAGTAAATGGTGGGACTATGTGTATTTGTAATTATACTATTATGAGAACATGTTATGAAGTTTTATAAAAGCTTGTAAAAAAATTGATTATTATTTACATATTTACTTACTAAGCTATAATGCTTACTCTCTTCCCTTCCTTTTTCTTATAGAGTTTCAGATGCTAGCTCGAGTTAGAGGTCGCCAGAGATACTATCACACTATCAGGCTGAGGTTAGTATTAAAAGATTTTGAAATATTTATAATTTTATGGTATGTATAAGGACTTGAATATATGTATATATGTTACTGAGTTGGGCTAGAATGTTGGCCTAAATTAATGGAAATTTTACTGTTGTATAAGACCATGTGTAACGCCCTGATTTTCGGGAATTTTTGAGTTTTTGTAATTTTGTTGGAATTTCAAAATTTTTGGGTGTTTGATTGCTGGAAATATGTTTAAGAGTGTTAGTGGGCCTTTAGGAGGCCCAAGCTTAGGTTAAAACCCGGTAAAATATCAAGTTTGGATTTTTAGTGAAAGGGGACCTGGTCAAGTGGGCTTTTAAGAAAAACTTCGTGAAACATGACACAAATAGGGCCTTGGTAAAGTGGCAAGGAGGCGCCACCAAATTCCTAAAAAAGTGGCGCCTGGGAAGGAGTAAAAGGGTCTAGGGTTCAAGCTGCAAGGTAAGCGTTTGGTTAATTTTTATTTTTTAGGCATGTGCCAGGCATGTGCTTACTTAAGTAAGATTTTGGCAAGGGCTTTAGGGGAGTATGGGCTGAATGTTTAAGTGGCAATTAGGGCAACTTATTTTTCTTTTCTTTTGTACTGACAGTTAGGGTTAGCCACCTTAAGTCATTCTTTTCTCCACTTCACAAAAGTGACCAAAAAACGCAACTTTCTTCTTCCTTGAGCCGAATTCTCTTTTGCTTCCTTCTTCTCCATTCTTTTTCTTTTCTTTTTGCTATCTTCTCTAGCTAAAACCTCCTTATCATCTTGTTCATCTTCTCTTTTGACTTCATCCTCCACAAAACACCATAGCCGATTTCCATAAAAGCCGAAAACCTGAAATTAGTGTTTTTGTGCCGATCTCTCCAAGCCAAATTCCCCTATTCTTTTCATCTTTTTTTTGACCAATTTTTATCTTCTTTAAACCCTTACTTCTTTTTGGCAACACCACTCCAAACTATACCATCAAATCATTATCTTCTTCGTCAATCAAAAGCTAAAAACGCCATTCCTTTAGGGATTCTTAGCCGAAACTTTAGATCTCAAAGATTCGGGTCTGCTGGAGTTTAGGGGGTAGATCTACATCAGATTGCGTAGAAACTAAAGAGAAATTAGTGGTAAGTGCTTATCGACTCAGATCTATAAGTATTTTGCGATTTAGTAAAAGCCAAAGTCCCTAAAATCTAGAGAGATTGCCAATTTGGGCATGGGGCTCTAGGAGTCACTAACGAACGGTTTCTTTTGGTATTATTATGTTCTAGAGAATTTGATTGAAGGCTTGGGCAAGAAGGAACGACTAGATCTAGATCTAGTCCCTACTTCGACAAAGGTAAGTGTTTGAAGCCACTGTAGGAGGGTGGCCGAATGTGTGTATTGCATAGGGGTAAGTATTTGATTTGGATTTTAGATATTAATGTGGTTTAATCGATTTTAGGATCGTTTGGAGGAGATTTTACCAGTGAAATCGTCAAACAGGTGTGCAACAAACCCTTCTTTAGTTTAAATCGGCAAAGGCCATAGTGACCGAAAAGTGACCGAAAAAAATGACCGAAGGGTCGACAGTATGTGGAATTGTGAGTATGCGAATACTCAATAGATGGTAGAACCAGTAATCGCAAGTGACCAGTGGGCTAAGTGCATAATTTCGTGCGTTTCGGTAAGATGGGCCCCGATGGGCTAAATATGGGCCCAATGGGCTTACGGGCCACATGGGTAAAAATGAGCTATAGCGTATCCTAATGGACTGTAGGCTTAAAATAGGTTAAATTAATAATTAACTATAAGTTCTGGACTAAATAGGCTTAAATCGCTAAAAAGGACACTGTAGGGCCATTAGGGGTTTTAGGGCTTAAAAACTAAAATTGGTAAAAATGTGTTAAATAAGTTACAGTGACGAAAGTAGAGTTATTAGTGACGTAAAATAGGAATAAAACCCTAAAAAGTGGATTATTTACTGAAACACCCTAAAAAGTGAGAAATTACAGTTTTACCCCTAGGTGTAAAGTGACTGTTATACCCTTAGGGTTAAATTGGATTGTTTTGCATGCTTTATTACTTCTGTTTATTATATACCATGTCATGATCATCTAATGCATGGGGTTGGGGTGTATATGATTAGAGGAAGTGCTAAAGGGCTTTTGCCCCAGTTTACCGAAAAGGGTTTTGCCCCAGTTTACCGAAAGAGGCTAGGCCTCATGTTATATAATAAAGCAGCTATGCTGCCAGTGGAGAGTAGCGGTTGGGTGGGTTGAGTAGTTCTCCCCATATGGTGTGTTGGTTGGTACGGGTGGAGAGTAGCGGCTGGGTGGGTTGAGTAGCTTCCCTGCAAATTGATATGGGTTTTTGCATACATTCATGATTTATTATTGAAATGAGCCTTTGGGCCATACTATTTACCGATATATGAAAGGCTTCGGCCCAGTGATACTGTATCTAAAAAGGGGCTAAGGCCCAGTACTGATATACGAAAGGCTTCGGCCCGATTAATATTGAGATGGGATAGGGCTTAGGCTTAGTAGGCCTAAGCTGATTTGGGCTTTGGATGGAATTTGCACACTGAGTTTACCAAACTCACCCCCTCTTCTTTCCATCCTTGCAGGTGAGCCTTAGATAGTGGACTTGGAGCTGGGAGGGATTCGAAGTGGCCACGAAAAATCGAACACTGGTTTAATAAGTTTTTCATTTGATTTATTACTTATTTCTTTCATTAGTATTTCTATTTGGGTTGTAATAAGGCCGCTAAATTTATTTTTCTATGGGTTTTTAACTATTAATTTTTACATTACTTAAAGTTGATTAGAAAATACCTGCGTGGGTTTTTCTAAAAATTAATTCAACATTTTCAAAACTCATCACGCGAGGCAAATGAACAACAAAGTAAATCTTTATAAAATTGACACCGACATATTTAATCTGGAATTTCTTTTAAAACTCCAACTACAGTTTTACCAAATTCACCCTAAGATTAGTGACTAAGTCACATAGCTAGGTATAGGTGATGTGACACACCGGACTTGGTTGTAACGTCTGGGCTAGGTTTGGGGTGTTACACCATGTGATATGACTAAAAGTAGCTATGTTATGAGTCATAATGATACAATACATGAATGAGTATGCTTGCATGTTAGTAAATGAATTAATGTATATATGATAACAATGTGATTAGATTCTAAATTGAAAGAAATTTTGTAGCCGGTTTTGTGTATTTGTAAGTGTAAAAATCCAGTGATGCCTCGTACCTTGTTCCGGCATTGAACACAGGTAAGAAGTGTTACACCACAGGTCGATGCCAATGCCATGTCCCAGACATGGTCTTATACGGGACCTACAAATACTCATGTCATGGCTACGATACCCTTTGTATTCTTTAACATTCTATCAAAATTATACTCTTATTTCCTCGTCATTACTTAGTGAAAATTAATGTCACTAATTTCATGGCAATAACATAGATATCATAGAAAATCATCATAAAGGTTTCCATAATACTTAATGCTATTATATCACATACAACTTACCTCAGGTAAAAAATATGACAAATGCTCGATTTAGTCCACCATTTTACCCTTTCCCCTTGTTTTGATTTGGGCTTCTAATTTCTTGATATATAATGAATAAAATTCAATGATTTAATCATCATATTGAGTATAACAACCTTAATTCAAAAATTGGCAAATTATAGCATTTTGCCTCTAAACTTTGACAAAATGACCAATTTACCCTTATGCTTGAAAATTGATTTTTATCAAATTTCCTCATTTCCCATGCCTATCTAAGCTCTTTTTATTCTTATGGAAACTTCAAATTTCCACTATTTCTTGTATTTACTCTTTATTCTAAAACTTCTACAACTAAGCCCAATCTAAGTGTTTTCAATGAAACTCTTTATCAAAGGTTGTTTATTTAACAACCTACATTCATTTTCCTTCATAAAATTCCAGCAAACCATACTTGTACATTCATGGTGAATCTTTAAACGTTCTACCAAAATGCTAAATACATCCCTCATTAGAAAGCTTATGTCATGAGGGTCTCAAAAATGCAAAAATATTCAAGAAAGGACAAAGAACTCACTTACAAATGAGTGCTAAATGTTGCTGAAACTTGAAGCTCTAAAACCCTCTTTGTTGGCTAGTAAAATTGGCAAAGAAGAAGAAGAAATGATGCAAAAGTGAAGGCTAGGCCATTAGGCATTTTTTTAATCAATTTTTATGACAAATATCTCACCAACTTTGACTTTTCTTACTTTCTTGGCCATTTCTTTTGCTTGGTCGGCCATGCCCTATATGATGGGCTTATTTTCCCTTTAAAACCCCCACATATTAGTTCTCTAGTTAATTAACACAAATTGCTAGTAAAATCAAACTTTGCCCCTTTATGCGATTTAGTCATTTTTTCGCGATTAAGCCTTCAATTACGTAAATTAATTCACTAAAATTTTCATGCACTCTTATAAAATGTCATAACACAGTAAATAATACTAAATAATTTTCCCTTATACTACTTCTTACTTAAACCTTCTAAAAATCTGTATTTTGCAACTTTTTGCAATTTAGTCCTAAAGGACAAATTAATCCCTATCTCATAAAATTTCATTCATAGTATTTTCTCACTATCATGCAATCATGCCATAAACTTAAGAAAAATCATAAAATGTTTTTTTCTACCTCAGATTCGTGGTCTCGAAATCACTATTTTGACTAAGCCCTAATTTGGGCTGGTACAACCTACACGAGTTAATAAGCCACTTATTGATAAGATTCATAAGTGCGGGGCTAGAGATTCAGAGCTACTGTAGAATATGATCTTGAGAGAGCAGAATTCTGGTTAGAGAACACCATTAGGGTTTTTAATAAACTATCTTGTTCACCGGTCGAATGTGTTAAGTGTGCAGTATCTCTATTGAAAAATTCAGCTTATCAGTGGTGGAACAGGTTGATTTCTATAGTATCAAGAGAGCAGATCACCTGGGAATTCTTTCAAATCAAGTTTCAAAATAAATACATTCGTTAGAGATTTCTAGGTCAGAAACATAAAGAATTTCTTAAACTCAAACAGGGCCGTATGTCTGTGTCAGAATATGAGCGGGAGTTTGTCAGACCGAGTAAATATGCCCGGGAATGCATCTCAACCGAGACTTTCATGTGTAAAAGATTTAAAACAGGTTAAATAAAGATATAAAGCCTTTAGTCAGAATTCTTGAGCTGAAAGAATTTGTTGCCTTAGTTGATTGGGCACATAAAGTCGAGGAGCTTAGTAAAGAGAAAAGACATGCCGATTTAGAAGCTAGAGACTCGAGAAAGAGATTGACTGGGAAGTCATGTTAATCATCATTGAAAAGATTAAAAGAATATCACAACCATTCCAAAGCTTCAGTGGGGTATTCCATTAGAGATAAAACTATCTGGCGCTCAAGTCTAAAATCGCAAACTACATCTGTAGTGAGTGTGGGTAGTGTTAGAGATGCAAGACCTGAGTATAAGCATTGTAAAAGACCACATTATGGTGAGTGTCGACTAAATTATGGAGTGTGCTTTAGATCTAGTTCCTTCGACCACTATCTTAGAGATTGCCTAGAGAAATTTGAGAAAGAAAACGTTCATACTATGAGACAGGGCAACACTTCTGCAAGAGGTAGACCACATCGTAATCCCAGAAATATGAGTGGTAGCCGTGGTGTAACAAAAGACTTTGCTATGAGATCGGAGGTAGGAGTACCAGCCAGAGCTTTTGCTATTCGCACATGAGAATAAGATTCTGTGCCATATTTTATGACTGGTACATTCTCTATTTTTTATACTGATGTTATTGCTTTGATTGATCCAAGATAAACCATTTGTATGTATGCACGAATTTAGTAACTAGTAAGAATAACCTGTTGAGTCCACTAAATTCGTGGTTAAAGTGTCGATCCCCCTAGGTCAATATGTATTAGTTGATAAAGTTTACAAGAACTATCCTTTTATGACTCGGGATTACAGTTTTCCAGCTGATTTGATGATATTGCCATTTGATGAGTTTGATGTGATTTTGGGCATGGATTGGCTGAATTTGCACAATGCTATTGTGAACTCTAGACGAAAGCTTATTATATTGAAATGTTAGAATGATGAGACATTTTGGATTGAGTTAGACAGTTTGAGTGGAATGTCTCTTGCGATTTCAGCTATGTCAGCACCGAAATATGTGAGAAAAGGTTGTGACGCTTACCTTACATATGTTCTGGATTCTAAAGTGTCTGAGTTGAAGCTTCAATCAGTGCTCGTGGTTTGTGAGTATCCTGATGTGTTTCCAAAGGAGTTACATTACCGTCAATCAGGGAGGTTGAGTTTGCTATTAAATTAGTACCGTGGACATTACTGATATTGTTAGCACTGTACAAAATGGCTCCTACTGAGTTAAAAGAGTTGAAAGCATAGTTGCAACAATTATCAGACATGGGTTTTGCTCAGCCTAGTTTCTCACCTTCGAGTGCACTTGTTCTGTTTGTTAAGAAAAAGGATGGATTGATGAGATTGTGTATTGATTACCTTCAGCTCAACAAGGTTACAATCAAGAATAAGTATCCATTGTCACGAATTGATGATTTCTTTGATCATTTGAAAGGTTTAACATCATTTTTGAAGATTGATCTTCGTTCTGGCTATTATCATCTACAAGTTAAAGATTCTGATGTGCCTAAAATTACATTGAGAACCAGGTACGAACACTATGAATTTCTTGTGATGCCATTTTGTTCAACTAATGCACATGTAGTATTTATGGATTTGATGAATAGAATCTTTAGACCGTATTTAGACAGATTCATTGTGGTTTTTATTGACAACATTTTGATTTATTCATGAGATGAGTTTAAGCATGCTGACCATTTGAGAATTTTGTTGCAAACTCTACGTGAGAAACAATTGTTTGCCAAATTTAGGAAATGTAAATTTTGGCTTTGAGAAGTTGATTTTCTGGGTCATATTGTATTGGTCGATGGCATTAGAGTTAATCCGAGCAAAATCTTAGCAGTTATTGAAAGGAAACCTCCGTGAAACATATCTGAAGTTAGAAGTTTTTTGGGATTAACCGGTTATTATAGAAAGTTCGTTAAGGGATTCTCGATGATTGCAACATTGATGACGCGACTACTATAGAAAGATGTGAAATTTGAAAGGTCCGAGAAATGTCTACAAAGTTTCAATTGATTGAAAGCACTGTTGACTGAGGCACCAGTTCTAGTCCAGCCTAAATCTAGTAAAGAATTTGTAATTTCTAGTTATGCATCTTTAAATGGTTTAGGCTATGTTTTGATACAAGAAGGCAAAGTAATAGCTCATGCTCCTAGACAGTTAAAGCTGCACGAAAAGAATTATCCGACACATGACCTAGACTTGGTAGCTATTGGTTTGCATTGGAAATTTGGTGACACCTTTTGTATGGTGAAAAATGTCATATATTTACTGATCATAAAAACTTGAAATATCTAATGTCACAAAAATATTTCAATCTGAGACAGTGCAGATGGGTCGAAGTATTAAGAGATTATGAGTTGATCATTAGTTATCAACTGAGAAAGGTGAATGTGGTTGTTGATGCTTTGAGCAAAAAGTCTTTATTTACTCTACGAGCGATGAATACGCTACTGATATTATCTGATGATGTGTAACACCCCTTACCCCTTTCTGATCACCAGAGGGTTACGAGGTACTACGAAAACACCCCTTTTATGCATATTATCAAAAATGTGTTTCAAACTCACTAAGTTATTCGAAATTTCATAAACAGATCATAACTCAAAGAAATCAATTTAAGGATGCTAACTACTAAATAACCAAATTCTCATGCTAGTAATTTATTAAATGGAAATTCTACTTTAGTATATCTCATGATCCCATCATCTAATTAGTAGTAATTCATTTTTAAAAAAAAAGCAAAAGTTGATTCATAAAATCAAAACATAGCCACAATTAAAAACTTCAACACTTAGGCCATATTCGCATGGCCATTTATGAACAAAAGAGTATTTATAACATCAACATTTTCAAAATAAAGTCTATTCATGCCAAAATAACAAGTTCAAGACTACTAGGACGAGATACCAAAACGTTGCTGACAGGTGTGATGACTTGATGGCGGTCCCGAGTTTATGACGAATTAACAGAACCTAAGGAAAAACAATTAAACACACCACATGAGTATTACAACTCAGTAAGTTATAAACATTACGGTATAACAACTTGTTTAATAAGATGCAATAGCTACTAAAAGCAACCACTCTAGTTACACTTCGAGAAACATTTAGCTTTCTTACTCTTGATAGACAACCACTTTCCTATGGCATTTGTCCACAACCCTCAGATGCTTAATCGGAAAACTTTTGCTCATCATTTGTTCCAAACTGCACATATAGTGCTCTTCAAAACCGTACCCATGGAGCCATTCATCATCTCCCTCATAATGTCGTTTACATCCGTACACTTAGTACTATGCCATCCGCACATATTGTGCTATTCATTTCGCACACACGGTGCCATTTAACCGCACTTATAGTGCCAATTTACCTCACGTACAGTGCCATTTAGTCGCACTTATAGTGCCATTTAACCGCACGTATAGTGCCATTTAGCCGCACTTATAGTGCCATTTAATCGCACGTATAGTGCCATTTAGCCGCACCTTTAGTGCCATTTATTTCCTCTTCTACACTAATCAAATTTGAATATATATATATAATTACAATTCTATCAAGCAAGCAAATATGTATATCTATGTAAATTTCATGAGTAAACCTTTCATGATCAATATGCACCATTTAGGTATAATAACTAAATTCATAATTGCTTATACACTTACTTGGTGATCTGAAGGATTTGCTTCTATGGCTACTCGATGATCTTGGTCTTGCCTTTGTCCGACTCTCCCCTTTGATGCTCTTGTGTTGGTGATCTGAAGGATTTGCTTCTATGGCTACTCGATGATCTTGGTCTTTCCTTTGTCCGACTCTCCCCTTTGATGCTCTTGTGCTTAATTTGATCTTCCCCTAGCTAGCCGAATGTTTCTTCTTTTCCTATTTTCTTTCCTTTTTGTTTCGGCCAAGAACATGAACAAATGAACAACCATTTGTTTTACTATTACATGCACTTACTATTATAATTGAATTACTTCTTTAGCCTTATCATAATCACTACTTATTCCACTAAGCAAGGGCCGAATGTGTCCATGCCAATCTTTCATGGTTCAATTGCATCATGAGCCCTCTCACATCACTAGTCCACTACAATTTGGTATTTATAAAATGGTCTTCAAATTTTATTTTATTTTATTCAAGTAATCAAGCCATAATTTGACAATTTGATATCAAATTGGAGAAATTAAAACACCAAATTTTTCACACGAAATAAGTTACTCATCAAGGACATAGAAAATAATATTTTATTATTTTTATTTTATTATTATTATTTTTTTGAACTCGGTTTAATGGTTACGAAACCACTTTCCCGATTAAGGTCAACTTACGACTGTCACATGATGGTTCAATCTTAATCGATTTGAAAGCTAGAATGATGTTTTTACAATAGATCTGTGAAGCTCAGAAGTGTGATGATGAGTTGTTATCTCAAAGAGCATAGACTGAGTTGAATTCTAATTCAGAATTCCAAATAGGACTTGATGGTTACTTATATTTCAGAGGTAGAATTTGTGTATCGAAGAATCTAGAGTTCATTCTGAAAATCTTGCACGACGCTTATAGTGGTAGCTTGTTTGTTCATCCAAGAAGTAAAAAGATGTATAGTGATTTGAAACAGATATATTGGTGGTCAAAAATGAAATGTGAGATTTCTGACTTTGTATCGAGATGTTTAGTATGTCAGCAAGTTAAAGTTGAACATCAGGTACCTTCTGAGTTATTACAGCCAATGATGATACCGTAGTGGAAATGGGATCGGGTTACTATGGAATTTGTATCAGGTTTACCCCTATCACTGAGAAAGAAAGATGCCATTTGGATTGTTGTGGATCTTTTGATGAAGTTAGGACATTTTATTCCTGTACCTATAGATTACTTCATTGAGAAATTAGCTGAGTTTTATGTTTCTGAGATTGTCAGATTACACAGAGTGCGAGTTTCCATCATTTCAGATAGAGATCCGTGGTTTACAACATGTTTCTGGAAAAAGTTACAGGAAACTTTAGGTATGCAGTTGTATTTTAGTACTACATTTCATCCTCAGACAGATGGTTAGTCTGGGCGAATAAGTCAGATGCTCGAGGATATGCTTCATTGTTGCGTATTAGAGTTTGAAGGCAATTGGGGGAAATATTTATCGTTGGTTGAGTTCGCATATAACAATAGTTTACAATCAAGCATAAAGATGGCATAATGTGAAGCTTTGTATAGTCATAAATGCCGAACTCCGTTATATTGGACTGAGCTTAGTGAGAAAAAGATTCACGGGGTTGATTTGATTTGTTAGACTAAAGAAAAAGTAAAACTGATTTAGGATAGTTTGAAAGTAGCTTTAGATTGATAGAAGTCTTATGCAGATATTAAATGTAAAGACATTGAGTTTCAAGTTGGTGGTACAGTGTTCTTGAAAGTATTGCCCTGGAAGAAAGTTCTTCGATTCGGTCGCAAAGGAAATTTAAGTCTGTGATCTATCAAACCATATAGAATTATTGAAAGGATTGGACTTATTTCGTATCTATTATCTTTACCGTCAGAATTTGAAATGATTCATAATTTCTTTCACGTATCTATGTTACGACGGTACTGACCTGACCCTTCACATGTTATGTAACACCCCAAACCCGGCCTAGATGTTATGACCAGATCTGGTGTGTCACATGATCCTACAACTAACTTATGATCTTTTTACTTGTTGTGACTTAGAGGATATTTTACTAAAACAGCAAGATTATGAAAAATCATTTATATAAGCCCTTAGGTTATCCATATTTAAATTTATTGAATTTTGAAAACCTTTTTAGTAGTTTGAAAAACCCGCGCAGCCTATAACTAGCAGTCTCGATAAAATATGAATTAAACCATAAAAGAATATAAAACTAATAAAGAAATTTAAACAGCGGCCTTATTACAATTAAAACCCAAAAATAATAGCAAAATAAAATTACTAAAAATAATATGAAAACCCGAACTTGCAAATGTTGTGGCCATTCCGAATCTCTCGCAGCTCCAAGCCCACTATGGTTGGGGGTTACCTGCAGAGATGAAATAAAAGGGGGCGAGTTTGACAACTCAGTGTGCAACGTTATCTCAACCATATGCCAAAACAGATCAAGCCTTAGAATCAGATTAATTGGGCCTTGGCGAATTACAGAAATCAGGTTAAGCCCATAGGCCCATAACAGATATAGATCAGATATAATATGCAAACAGAAACCCAACCCAAATCCATCCATAACACCCCCGTACCAGCCTTACACCATGTGGGGAGACTACTCGACCCACCCAACCGCTACACACCACAGATATTTGCAGCGAGGCTGCCAGATATAATTTGCAGCGAGGCTGCCAGATATTGTGACGAGGTCACCAGATACAGATATTGTGGCGAGGCTACCAGAACAGATGTATATATGTGGCGAAGCCACCAGATTGCAGCGAGGCTGCCAGAACAGATATATATATGTGGCGAGGCCACCAGATTGCAGCGAGGCTGCCAGAATGCTTCCTCCATCATAAACCCAAACCCCATGCAGCAGGCGTACATGCTATGACATATAACATATAGAATCACATGCATCAGATATATACATATGTTATGAGATATGACATGCAGAAACAGAAAATCATACATTTCATACAGAATTTACCCTAGGGGTATAAAGGTCATTTTACACCTAGGGGTATTTTGGTAATTTTGCATATTCAAGGGTATTTTAGTCCTTTATCATATTTCAGAGTTTTTATGCACGTTGAATTAATTATTATTTCATAAATAACCACGGAAGTCCATTTAAGCCAAATTTCCAGTTTTACCCTTTTTAACTTAAAACCCCTAATGGGCCTTACTAAGTCCATTATCATCTCAAACCTGTTAAGTCTAATTTTTAGGTTTAGTTTACCAACTTAACCATGTTATCATTAACCACGTCGCCAGAAAGCCTATAATAGTCATTTTACCGATTTGGGCTTGGAAGCCCATTGGGCCCATCTTGGCCCATTGAAGCCCAATTTACCAAAACATTCAGAATTGCACCTTCTGCAACTCCTTCATCACCGAATTCATGGTTAACCCCAACGGAGTAAATGATTACTCTTACATTTTACACGAGTGCATTTTCGGTCTCTTTCCACCAGTCGTCAGTCACTTTATGGCCATTTCGGCTTATACCACTTTAGTCTAAAAGTTAGGGTTAGTTACACACCTGTTAGCTGCTAAAACGTTGACGAAATCCATGTACGAAGAGCGTACAATCGAACACTAACTTTTAGTCTAATAATCGATAACCAAAGAGCCATAAACCCTTACCATAATCGGCCTACATGGCCTAAGTCATTAAAATCTTACCCTTTCTTTGGTTATGGACTAGATCTCAATGTCCAGCTGCGTTAGCCCTCCAAAACTCCTCGCTTGATCACCTTTCCTTGCTATCCAATACGCACAAGAGTCAAACTATAGCATTAGAATCTTACAAATAATGCCGACATGCCACCTAGGAATCTATGGGTTTCGATTTTCCCTTAAGAGTTTAATAAACGAATGTACTTAGTGATTAGATCACTTACCGATGCCACCACTCGAAGAGTATTGCTCCCACGTTTCCACTATCTCCGATCTATTCTAGATTCACAGTAAATCTAACTCTAATGTCACCAAAGTGTCTCTAGAGATATTCGGCTTTTGAGAAGGTGGTATGGTGCTCTTGTTGTTTCAATCAATAAAGTGGGTGGGGTAAATCGACAATTAGAAGGGATGGAAGAATAGGGTTCGGCTTGCCAGAGAATCAAGAAGAAAAAAGTAGATTTCGGTCAATGGTTAAAACAAGAGAGGTATGGTTTCGGTCATACAAGGTATTCGACCATGGGGGGTTTTGATCAAATGAACATTCGATTTAGAGAGAAACTTGGGTAAAAAGGTGGTCGATAGGGCTTGAAGAAAAGTAGTAGGGGAAAGCTTTATTTGATTCGGCTAGGAAGGAGGCAACAAGGTAGGTTTCAGTTTGTGAAAGCAAGACGAGAAGAAGATGGGAATAGAAGAAGGAGAAGACAAAGTGTTGCCAAACGAAAGTAAATTTTCAGCAGGAGGTCTTTTGGGGTGTGTAATTCAGCAATTTGGTTTTGAAAAGATAGGAATGAATGACCCTAAATTTACTAAACAAAAACGACAGAAGAGAAAACCTGCTCAACTAAAGAAATCGGCACCAAAAGATACTCTAATGCCGATTGTACCTTACCTATGCTATTGCCGAAATCACACCATGGAGAATCCCCTGTTCGGCCACTTCTTTCAAAATTCAAAGCTCCTTGATTTGCTCCCTGATTATCTCTTATGACCGATTCAAATTCCTTTCATGCAAAGTTCGATTCCGCTTCAAATTCCTACCTGCTCAGGCTGAAAAATAAAACGCCATCTTTGCGACCTCTGAAGCTTGAACCTTGGACCTCCAAGCACACTTAGGCGCCATTTTTTTAGGAGCTTAGTGGCGTCTCCCTTGCCACTTTACCACTGAACAATTTGTGTCTTATTTCACCGATATTTTCTTATAACACCTATCTTCAAGAGACCCCTATCTCCTAAGTCAAAAATACAAAATTTTGCCGAGCTTCTAACCAACACATGGGCCTTCCATAGGCCCATTACCACACTCTAAACATGTATTACACACCCAAACACTAGAATTTAAACATTTTATCAAATAAAGAAAAATCTAAGAAAAACCCGAAAATTAGGGCGTTACAACTCTACCCTCCTTAAAGAAATTTCGTCCTCGAAATTTACCTTATCTAAACAAATGGGGATATTGCTGACGAATTGCCTCCTCTGGTTCCCAAGTAGCTTCCTCTCTGCCATGGTTACGCCAATGTACCTTTACCAATGGAACTGACTTTCTCCTTAGGACCTTCACGTCTCGATCCAAAATCTGTACAGACTCTTCCTCGAAAGTCAAATCAGGCTGTACTTCCACTTCTGCAACTGGTAGAATATGAGTAGGGTCAGAACGATATCGTCTTAGCATGGATACGTGAAACACATCATGGATTCTATTTAACTCTGGAGGTAATTCCAACTGATACGCCACCGGACCTATTCGCTTAAGAACCCGATAAGGCCCAATAAACCGCGGACTTAGCTTGCCTTTCTTACCAAATCTTAGTATCTTCTTCCAAGGCGAAACTTTTAAGAAGACCATGTCACCCTCTAAGTACTCAATCTCCTTACGCTTCAAATCCGTGTAAGACTTCTGTCGATCAGATGCCTCTTTTAACCGATCCCTTATTATTTTGACCTTCTCTTTAGTCTCTGCTACCAACTCAGGTCCAAGAACTTGCCGCTCGCCCAGCTCAGTCCAACAGCTTGGTGAACGACACCTACACCCATACAGTGCCTCATAAGGTGCCATACGGATACTAGCCTGATAACTGTTATTATACGCAAACTCTGCTAAGGCTAGATAATCCTCCCAACTGCCTCAAAAATCGATAACACAACCCCTTAACATCTCTTCCAGAATCTGAATAACCCTTTCTGACTGACCATCAGTCTGAGGATGGAAGGCTGTGCTAAAATTCAGTCGCGTTCCCAATGCCTCATGCAACTTCTGCCAGAGCCGAGATGTGAATCTAGGATCTCGATCAGAAATGATAGACACTGGCACCCCATACAGTCGTACAATCTCTGCCACATACAATTTGGCTAACTTCTGAAGCGAATTATCAGTACGTACAGGAATGAAATGAGCAGATTTAGTCAACCTATCCACGATCACCCAAATCGAGTCCTTCTTTGACGGCGTCAAGGGCAACCCACTTACAAAATCCTTGGTCACCCTCTCCCACTTCCAAAGTGGTACCTTTACTGGTTGCAGAAGTCCAGAAGGTAACTGATGTTCAGCTTTCACTTGCTGACAAGTCAAACATTTCCCCACAAATTTTGTTACCTCTCGCTTCAGTCCAGGCCACCAATACAACTCCTTTAAGTCATGATACATCTTATTACCTCCAGGATGCATAGCACACAGTCCTTTATGAGCTTCATTCAGAATTGCTTGCCTCAACTTGGAATCCTTAGGAATACAGATTCTACCGTGTAAACATAGAACCCCCTCACTGTTAAGTCCAAACTCAGGAGTACTCCCGTCCTTAACCTGCTGAAATCGAGAAACCAGAGACTCATCCTTCGACTGCTTTTCCTTAATCTCATCCACCCAGGTCGGTCTTACTTGCAATTCTGCTAACAGACTACCGTCATCATACAGACTCAAACGAGCAAACATAGCTCTCAGATCAGATACAGTTCTACGGCTTAGGGCATCAGCCACCACATTAGCTTTGCCTGGATGATACTCAATCGCACAATCATAATCCTTAAGCAACTCAATCCATCTCCGTTGCCTTGGATTCAGCTCCTTCTGAGTTAGCAAGTACTTAAGACTTTTATGATCTGTGTATATAATACACCTTTCTCCATACAGATAATGTCACCAAATCTTAAGTGCAAAGATTGCTGCTGCCAACTCCAGATCATGGGTAGGATAGTTCACTTCATGAGGTTTAAGCTGTCGCGATGCGTAAGCAACCACTTTACCCTCTTGCATCAACACACAGCCCAACCCAACATGTGATGCATCACTGTACACGGTAAAATCTTTTCCAGACTCTGGTTGAATCAGTACAGGTGCCTCGGTCAGAACCTTCTTTAATTTCTCAAAAGCTTCTTGCTGCTGCTCGGTCCAAATAAATAGCACTCCTTTCCTTACGAGTTTTGTCAATGGCACTGCCATCACAGAAAATCCTTCTACAAACCTTCTATAGTATCCAGCTAAACCCAAAAAACTTTGAATTTCTGCCACTGACCTCGGTGGTTTCCACTCCAGTATTGCTTCAATCTTTCGAGGGTCTACCTTTATCCCCTCAGCAGATACAACATGGCCCAAGAAGGTTACCTCCCTCAGCCAGAACTCACACTTACTGAATTTCGCATAAAGCTCCTTTTCCCTTAACACTTGCAGCATAATATGGAGATGTTCATCATGTTTCTTCTCGGATTCAGAATAAACCAGAATATCGTCTATAAAGATGACCACGAATAGATCCAAGTATGGCTGGAACACTCGATTCATCAAATCCATAAATGCTGCAGGTGCATTGGTCAGCCCAAATGGCATAACCAAGAACTCATAGTGACCATAACGAGTTCTGAATGCTGTCTTGTGTATATCCACCTCTTTTACCCTTAACTGATGGTACCCAGATTGAAGGTCAATCTTGGAGAATACTGAAGCTCCTCTAAGCTGGTCGAACAGATCATCGATTCTTGGCAACGGGTACTTATTCTTAATCGTCAGTTTGTTCAACTGCCGATAATCGATGCACATTCGCATTGACCCATCTTTCTTCTTTACGAACAGCACTGGTGCTCCCCACGGAGACACACTTGGCCTAATGAAGCCTCTATCCAACAGTTCTTGAATCTGCGCTTTCAACTCCACCAACTCCTTTGGTGCCATCCTATACGGTGCAATAGACACTGGTGCCGTACTAGGCAACAAGTCGATCCCAAACTCAACCTCTCGATTCGGAGGTAGCCCTAGAAGCTCTTCTGGAAAAACATCTTGAAAATCCTTAACGGTTCTAACTTGATCCACAGTTAGTTCCTCAGTTTCTACTTGACCTATGAATGCCAAATAAGCAGCACATCCTTTACGAATCCACTTCTCAGCTCTTAATGCTGACACCACATTGGATAAATAATCTCTACGTTCACCTATCACCATAACTTCCTCATCCTCTGCAGTCTTTAGCCTCATTCGTTTTGCAGCACAATCCAAAGTAGCCCTATGCTTTACAAGCCAATCTATTCCCAAGATAAGATCAAATTCTTCGAAAGGTAGCTCCATCAAGTCTCCAGAAAAGATCTTTCCTTGAGTCTCTATAGGCACGTCTCTATACAGTTTGTCTACCCTAACCGAGTGACCTAAAGGACTTAGTACAGTTATCCCACTCACTGTCTCCTCAGAATGCACTCCCAGTGACCCAGATATGGCACATGCAACATAAGAATGGGTAGATCCAACATCTATCAACGCAGTGTAAGGCATACTAGAAATAAAAAACGTACCAGTTATGACGTCAGGGGCATCACCCTCCTCTCGGCGACGAGCTGCATAAACTAACGCTGGTTGACGAGCCTCAGCAAAACCAGCACCCCTGCCAGGCGCTCCTCGTCCTCGACCATTACCATTTTCGCCTCTACCTTGTCCACGACCCCTCGGAGCTGGTGGTCCACCCCTCACTAGTTGGACAACCCTTTGAGCCATAACTTGTCCTTGATCCGATTCTTCAGGACAGTCCCTAATCCTATGCTACATCGACCCACATCGAAAACATGCTCCAAAACATTTCCGACACTCGCCCATATGTATCTTACCACAATTCCTACAACTCTGCGGTCTGACAACATTCATTGGCACCGCTCGTACAGGTTCCGCCACTCTTGCTCTCTTAACATTCCTATTAGTCCCACCTGATGGTCCAGAATCCCTCCGGAAGCGGCTTCTATCTTTTTCGCGATTCTGTCTCTCGGTACGCTTTACTTCCTCAGCTATCTTAGCTTTCTCAACCAAAGCAACAAAGTTACGCTCCCTCTGCGGAGCAATCAGTACCCTTAGTTCATCTCTCAGACAATCCTCGAAACGTACGCTACGCTCATATTTAGTAGTGACTATCCCAGAAGCATACCAGCTCAGCCTCGAAACTTAGCCTCGTACTCAGATATTGTCCTACTTCCCTGAACCAAATTCAAGAATTCTTTCCTACGGGCGTCCACATAGCTAGCCCCAACATATTTTCCTTTAAAGGCTTTCTTAAACAGCTCCCATGTTACCTCACCATCTGAAGTTCCATCTCTTACCGTGAGCCACCACTGATAAGCTTCATCTCTCAGCAACGACACGGCTCCTTTCAGCTTTTGCTCCATAGAGCAATCCAGATCATCCATAATCCGCTCTGTGGCTTCCAACCAATACTCAGCCACATTCGGGGCTACACCAGACACGCCCCTAAAGAATTTCGCCCCATTAGCTCGGAGTCGCTCAGAAATGGATCCCCGAAATCCATTACCAGTACTTGCCCCAGCAACCCTTTCCAGAACTCGAAGCATCGCTTGTGATAGGGCATCGTCCCCAACACCTCGATCATGGGACTCCACCTCTATTACCGGTGGTATCGGTATATCAGCTGCTGGCACATGACCCGAAGATGAAGATTCAGCTCGTGCATTACCTCGGCCACGTCCACGGCCCCTACCACGAGCTGCTCGTGTACTCATTTTGTATTTTCTGTTTTACAAATTTTATGAGTCAGATTAATATTTCAGTGTTTATTACTGATGTCTTATGAATAAGTAGCATTTCAGAGGTTATCTTCTTCCACAGTAACCTAGCTACAGTCTCAGTCCACCTATCAGAGTCTCTATAGTTTCAGTAATACCCTAGCTAAAGTATCATAATAGGGTCTTAGTCAGTCATATAATCAAAAATTCAGAATTAACCAGAAAAGTTCAGAAAACTTACAGGCTTGGGCCGGAGATTCAGTGTGCCACTCTTTAGAAAGATTACATAGGAAAACTTAATTTATTCTTCGAAAATAAATCATTTATATACGAAAGAAGTTCATCAAAACAAGTTCCAATTAATTTTGAAAACAATGTTAAAAACATGATTTTTCAAAAATCTTTGTTTTGATTGTTTGAAAGCTCCCATTTTTAGACCCGATCCACAGCTGAGTTGTTGCAACTTGGCTCTGATACCACTAAATGTAATACCCCAAACCCGGCCTAGACGTTATGACCAGATCTGGTGTGTCACATGATCCTACAACTAACTTATGATCTTTTTTACTTGTTGTGACTTAGAGGATATTTTACTAAAACAGCAAGATTATGAAAAATCATTTATATAAGCCCTTAGGTTATCCATATTTGAATTTGTTGAATTTTGAAAACCTTTTTAGTAGTTTGAAAAACCCGCGCATCCTATAACTAGCAATCTCGATAAAATATGAATTAAACCATAAAAGAATATAAAACCAATAAAGAAATTTAAACAGCGACCTTATTACAATTAAAACCCAAAAATAATAGCAAAATAAAATTACTAAAAATAATATGAAAACCCGAACTTGCAAATGTTGTGGCCACTCTGAATCTCTCGCAGCTCCAAGCCCACTATGGTTAGGGGTTACCTGCAGAGATGAAATAAAAGGGGGTGAGTTTGACAACTCAGTGTGCAACGTTATCTCAACCATAGGCCAAAACAGATCAAGCCTCAGAATCAGATTAATTGGGCCTTGGCCCATTACGGAAATCAGGTTAAGCCCATAGGCCCATAACAGACACAGATCAGATATCATATGCGAACAGAAACCCACCCAAATCCATCCATAACACCCCCGTACCAGCCTTACACCATGTGGGGAGACTACTCGACCCACCCAACTGCTACACACCACAGATATTTGCAGCGAGGCTGCTAGATATTGTGACGAGGTCACCGATACAGATATTGTGGTGAGGCCACCAGAACAGATGTATATATGTGGCGAAGCCACCAGATTGCAGCGAGGCTGCCAGAACAGATATATATATGTGGCGAGGCCACCAGATTGCAGCGAGGCTGCCAGAACGCTTCCTCCATCATAAACCCAAACCCCATGCAGCAGGCGTATATACTATGACATATAACATACAGAATCACATGCATCAGATATATACATATGTTATGAGATATGACATGCAGAAACAGAAAATCATACATTTCATACAGAATTTACCCTAGGGGTATAAAGGTCATTTTACACCTAGGGGTATTTTGGTAATTTTGCATATTCAAGGGTATTTTAGTCCTTTATCATATTTCAGAGTTTTTATGCACGTTAAATTAATTATTATTTCATAAATAACCACGGAAGTCCATTTAAGCCAAATTTCCAGTTTTACCCTTTTTAACTTAAAACCCCTAATGGGCCTTACTAAGCCCATTATCATCTCAAACCTGTTAAGTCTAATTTTTAGGTTTAGTTTACCAACTTAACCATGTTATCATTAACCACGTTTCCAGAAAGCCTATAATAGTCATTTTACCGATTTGGGCTCGGAAGCCCATTAGGCCCATCTTGGCCCATTGAAGCCCAATTTACCAGAACATTCAGAATTGCACCTTCTGCAACTCCTTCATTACCGAATTCATGGTTAACCCCAACGGAGTAAATGATTACTCTTACGTTTTACATGAGTGCATTTTCGGTCTCTTTCCACTAGTCATCGATCACTTTATGGCCATTTCGGCTTATACCACTTTAGTCTAAAAGTTAGGGTTAGTTACACACCTGTTAGCTGCTAAAACGTTGACGAAATCCACGTACGAAGAGCCTACAATCGAACACTAACTTTTAGTCTAATAATCGATAACCAAAGAGCCATAAACCTTTACCATAATTGGCCTACATGGCCTAAGTCATTAAAATCTTACCCTTTCTTTGGTTATGGACTAGATCTCAATGTCCAACTGCGTTAGCCCTCTAAAACTCCTCGCTTGATCACCGTTCCTTGCTATCCAATACGCACAAGAGTCAAACTATAGCATTAGAATCTTACAAATAATGCCGACATGCCACCTAGGAATCTATGGGTTTCAGTTTTCCCTTAAGAGTTTAATAAACGAATGTACTTAGTGATTAGATCACTTACCGATGCCACCACTCGAAGAGTATTGCTCCCACGTTTCCACTATCTCCAATCTATTCTAGATTCATCGTAAATCTAACTCTAATGTCACCAAAGTGTCTCTAGAGATATTCGGCTTTTGAGAAGGTGGTATGGTGCTCTTGTTGTTTCAATCAATAAAGTAGGTGGGGTAAATCGGCAATTAGAAGGGATGGAAGAATAGGGTTCGGCTTGCCAGAGAATCAAGAAGAAAAAAGTAGATTTCGGTTAATGGTTAAAACAAGAGAGGTATGGTTTCGGTCATACAAGGTATTCAGCCATGGGGGGTTTTGATCAAATGAACATTCGGCTTAGAGAGAAACTTGGGTAAAAAGGTGGTCGATAGGGCTTGAAGAAAAGTAGTAGGGGAAAGCTTTATTTGATTCGGCCAGGAAGGAGGCAATAAGGTAGGTTTCGGTTTGTGAAAGCAAGACGAGAAGAAGATGGGAATAGAAGAAGGAGAAGACAAAGTGTTGCCAAACGAAAGTAAATTTTCAGCAGGAGGTCTTTTGGGGTGTGTAATTCGACAATTTGGTTTTGAAAAGATAGGAATGAATGACCCTAAATTTACTAAACAAAAACGACAGAAGAGAAAACCTGCTCAACTAAAGAAATCGGCACCAAAAGAGACTCTAATGCCGATTGTACCTTACCTATGCTATTGCCGAAATCACACCATGGAGAATCCCTTGTTCGGCCACTTCTTTCAAAATTCAAAGCTCCTTGATTTGCTCCCTGATTATCTCTTATGACTAATTAAAATTCCTTTTATGCAGAGTTCGATTCCGCTTCAAATTCCTACCTGTTCAGGCTGAAAAATAAAACGCCATCTTTGCGACCTCTGAAGCTTGAACCTTGGACCTCCAAGCACACTTAGGCGCCACTATTTTAGGAGCTTAGTGGCGCCTCCCTTGCCACTTTACCACTGAACAATTTGTGTCTTATTTCACCGATATTTTCTTATAACACCTATCTTCAAGAGACCCCTATCTCCTAAGTCAAAAATACAAAATTTTACCGAGCTTCTAACCAACACATGGGCCTTCCATAGGCCCATTACCACACTCCAAACATGCATTACACACCCAAACACTAGAATTTAAACATTTTATCAGATAAAGAAAAATCTAAGAAAAACCCAAAAATTAGGGCGTTGCAACTCTACCCTCCTTAAAGAAATTTCGTCCTCGAAATTTACCTTATCTAAACAAATGGGGATATTGCTGACGAATTGCCTCCTCTGGTTCCCAAGTAGCTTCCTCTCTGCCATGGTTACGCCAATGTACCTTTACCAATGGAACTGACTTTCTCCTTAGGACCTTCACGTCTCGATCCAAAATCTGTACAGGCTCTTCCTCGAAAGTCAAATCAGGCTGTACTTCCACTTCTGCAACTGGTAGAATATGAGTAGGGTCAGAACGATATCGTCTTAGCATGGATACGTGAAACACATCATGGATTCTATTTAACTCTGGAGGTAATTCCAACTGATACGCCACCGGACCTATTTGCTTAAGAACCCGATAAGGCCCAATAAACCGCGGACTTAGCTTGCCTTTCTTACCAAATCTTAGTATCTTCTTCCAAGGCGAAACTTTCAAGAAGACCATGTCACCCTCTAAGTACTCAATCTCCTTACGCTTCAAATCTGCGTAAGACTTCTGTCGATCAGATGCCTCTTTTAACCGATCCCTTATTATTTTGACCTTCTCTTCAGTCTCTGCTACCAACTCAGGTCCAAGAACTTGCCGCTCGCCCAGCTCAGTCCAACAGCTTGGTGAACGACACCTACGCCCATACAGTGCCTCATAAGGTGCCATACGGATACTAGCCTGATAACTGTTATTATACGCAAACTCTGCTAAGGCTAGATAATCCTCCCAACTGCCTCGAAAATCGATAACACAACCCCTCAACATCTCTTCCAGAATCTGAATAACCCTTTCTGACTGACCATCGGTCTGAAGATGGAAGGCTGTGCTAAAATTCAGTCGCGTTCCCAACGCCTCATGCAACTTCTGCCAGAGCCGAGATGTGAATCTAGGATCTCGATCAGAAATGATAGACACTGGCACCACATGCAGTCGTATAACCTCTGCCACATACAATTTGGCTAACTTCTGAAGCGAATTATCAGTACGTACAGGAATGAAATGAGCAGATTTAGTCAACCTATCCATGATCACCCAAATCGAGTCCTTCTTTGACGGCGTCAGGGGCAACCCACTTACAAAATCCATGGTCACCCTCTCCCACTCCAAAGTGGTACCTTTACTGGTTGCAGAAGTCCAGAAGGTAACTGATGTTCAGCTTTCACTTGCTAACAAGTTAGACATTTCCCCACAAATTTTGTTACCTCTCGCTTCAGGCCAAGCCACCAATACAACTCCTTTAAGTCATGATACATCTTATTACCTCCAGGATGCATGGCACACAGTCCTTTATGAGCTTCATTCAGAATTGCTTGCCTCAACTTGGAATCCTTAGGAATACAGATTCTATCGTGGAAACATAGAGCACCCTCACTGTTAAGTCCAAACTCAGGAGTACTCCCATCCTTAACCTGCTGAAATCGAGAAACCAGAGACTCATCCTTCGACTGCTTTTCCTTAATCTCATCCACCCAGGTCGGTCTTACTTGCAATTTTGCTAACAGACTACCGTCATCATACAGACTCAAATGAGCAAACATAGCTCTCAGATCAGATACAGTTCTACGACTTAGGGCATCAGCCACCACATTAGCTTTGCCTGGATGATACTCAATCGCACAATCATAATCCTTAAGCAACTCAATCCATCTCCGTTGCCTCAGATTCAGCTCATTCTGAGTTAGCAAGTACTTAAGACTCTTATGATCTGTGTATATAATACACCTTTCTCCATACAGATAATGTCTCCAAATCTTAAGGGCAAAGATTACTGCTGCCAACTCCAGATCATGGGTAGGGTAGTTCACTTCATGAGGTTTAAGCTGTCGTGATGCATAAGTAACCACTTTACCCTCTTGCATCAACACATAGCCCAACCAAACATGTGATGCATCATTGTACACGGTAAAATCTTTTCCAGACTCTGGTTGAATCAGTACAGGGTAAAATTTTTTAGATCATTCAGCCTGATATGTCGTACAGTAAGTGTATCTTTCTCCAGAATAGGGTTATGGAGCATTACTATAGTTTACATTTCAAAACTATCAAAAATATAAATCATTTACTTCACAATATCAATCATAACAAATTCCATCAATAACATACATATTGTCCCTTATACGGGCCCTTGAGGACCTAAAAACACATTTAGAAACAAATTAGGACTAAATCGGAAACATTTAGAATTTTTTGGGAAAACAGAAAAATTTTCAAGCTACAGGGGTCACACGGCCATGTGGTCATTCGAAATAGGGACACACAACCATGTCACATAGCCGCGTGTCACACATGGCTGTGACACATGCCCGTGTGGACAAAAAATAGGCCATTTCCAAGTCAATTTTCTCACCCAGTCATGCATACACCTACCACCAATTTTCCACATATAATCAAGCATCCCAAAGTGCACCAAACCATGCAACAAACTATCCAAATAAAGTATATGTTCATACAGCCAATATGCCCAAAAGGCACCATCACAATATTAAACATGGATAACCATATGCATAGTTTAGCCAAACCTTACCATTTGGTTCATGTATCAAATTCACATCCAAATGTACCAAATTTACCCTTTAACAATTAACATTAATATTCATATATGACAACTACATTTTTTCATACCAATATCACTTCCATCATAAGACCATATACATATATCAACATATTAACCATTCAAAGTACCAAATCTACAAGCCAAGACATAGTGGCTAAAATATCAACCAAAACTCCTATACATGTACTTATTTAACCACTTATCACTTCACTTGTTTTCATGCCAAAACATGACATAATTAACACATAACAACTATACCAATTTTTGGTCATTTCAAAACATAGGCCAATTTGACCATATTAACCACAACCAACAAGCTATTAGGAGTACCTTAAGTACCTCAAATCCAAGGCAACATTTCATGCCATAATCATCAACCAAAATCTCATCAATTAAACATTAGACATAGTCCACCTATACATGCCATTATAACCTTAACCAAGACATCAAAATCTATCGATATAATTGATAGATAGCGTGATAAATCTTCGACGAGCTTCTAACCCGATGGAGCTTCTAATGATCTAAAAAGTAAATGAATTAAAATCATATAAGCAATGAATGCTTAGTAAGCTCGTATAAACCATAAGCATAATATTACATTTCAATAATGAATATTATAGGTTAAATCTAAACCTATACCAATGCCTCAAGATTTACCAAACCATATTTACCAACTTGTAAGTGAGTAAATTCATTCATGTCACATATATTTTTAATTCATAGCTTGAAAGGATTTTATGGAACATAATGTATAACCATCAACTTTTCTATAAAATTATACACCTCTCAAGTTACTTACTTTCCTTTCTGTTCCCAATGCTTTTCATGAGCCTCAACAACATTATTAATTCTCGATTCAGTTTATTTATTCATGACATCGATAGATTCACTCAAAGCATAAGCAATTTACTATCGTATAGATATATCATTTATCTTATTAAACCTTTTTATAACATCATACTACATCCCAATTATGTACTTATCGTATCATTCCCTTTTCTTACCTATTTCATATGCATAGTACAAGCATAATCATAAACGTCAATCATATCCATAACCTTGGCATAAGCTTAAGCATCCACACTAAACATGTTAGCGTACATGGTATAAATCATAGGAAAAAATAACATATATAGCTGTTGATCTCAACATGAACCATCAGAAATTGTCACTAATCTCAACTTTCATAATTTCCATGTATCAACATATCAAAGATATTCATATAGTTTCATGTCTTAATTCATATCATTTTCTTTACCACTTCATTTGCATAACACTAAGAACATAAACGTAGCATCACTTAATAATACTTTTCATAATCACGAATGATCTTACTTGAATCATCGATACATCATACCTTTTTATAATTGTCATAGTGAAATCAATCGGAACCCTTACCGATTCATCCGTTATCATACCCGTTGAACCACTTAGAATAATAGTGGATACGCGGGAAAGCTCACACAAAGTGTGTTAAACATATAGTCATAGCACACACGAGCTGTAAAATGGGTTTGCTCACACAAGCTGTTGGCCGGGATATAAGCTACACGATATTGCTCACACAAGCTATCAAGTATCCGTAGCTAATGGTGGACCTCAGCTAGTGGTAGGACATTCAAGAGCAGCACCCGAAACATGGTAACTTGGGTTTGCTCACATAAGCTGTCGATCAAAATGTAGCTACACGGTGCTGCCCACACAAGCTGTCAAGTAACCACAACACATGTGGAATACTCAGCCACCGGTAGGAAGTTCAGGACTAGCACCCGAAACACTGTAACCCTAATTACATGTCATTTGTATCCTATATATTCCTAAGGTTCAAACGGGGCTCAATAATCATCGCATGTCGTCTCACAACATGATAACTTGTATAATAACATATATATATATATTGATCCATTTTCAATAAAATCATATATTAACAGTCAATTTAATCAAAGTTGCACATAATAGAGTTCATACAAACTTACTTGGATAAATTTTAGAAATATCAAAGGTCAAGGGCATTTTGGTAAATTTCCTTTTTCCTTAGTTTTTCACTCGATCTTGATCTAAATTAATAATTTCATTCAATATATTAATTTAGACAATAAAAAAATTCATTTCATGCAATTTTGTCATTTTTGACATTTTTACAAAGTTGCCCTGAAAGTTTTACTTTTATTCAATTTAGTCCTTAAGCCTAAAACATGCAAATTAACCATTTTTACCCAAAATTTAGCCTAGATGAATACTTGTGGCATCTAATACAGACCACTTATGCAACAATTTCGCATTTAATTCTTGCATTTTTACTATTTTAAAAATTTGGTCCCTAATTAGAAAATTCATCAAAAATCACTTAATAAAAATAACAACTAATATTTCAAATTCAACATTTAACATCTAAAATCACAAGGTTCATCAATGGAAACATTCAAAATCTTTAATAGTTTCAAAATCGAAGGTATGGGCTAGTTGGACCTAGTTGAAACGATCTTAAAAACATAAAAATTATTTAAAAAAAAGGGGCTAAAACAGATGTACTTGCATCAAATGAAACATAGTCGAAAGCTTCATCTCAAAATCCATGGTGTTTTTGGTTGTTGAAGAAGAAACCAAAAAGATGATATCAAAGGAACCTTTTGTTTTTATTTCATTTTAATTTAATTTATCAAATTACCATTTTAAACTTGGGTAATAAACAAATAAAACTCCAATGTCATGACCATAATTGTCCATAACATAAATATATGGCATAATTACCATCAAAGGAAGGTTTAATTTCACAATTGGTCCTTCAATTAAATTCTAACTAAATAAACTTATTTACAATTTAATCCTAAACTAAGTGGGACTAAAAGAACAATTAATCCAAAAGCTAGTGGACTCAATCAGAACACCACCGCTGTGGAACTTTAATCATGGTTTAATTACCATTTAAGTCTATTTTCCTTTATTCAATTAACCATTTAATCACTCAAATCGCTTATATAACAAAAATCACTATATCAAAAACCTTTTTAAAATCATGTTTGACTCGTAAATATTAAATAATAATATTTAAAAACTTACTCGTCTGGTTTGGTGGCCCCAAAACCATTATATTTGACATCACTAAAAAATGGGCTGTTACAGTGAGGAACCGATCAGAATTCTAGCTCGTGAAGTTAAAGAATTGAGAAACAAGAACATAGCTTTAGTAAAGGTTATTTGGAAATGACACGGGATAGAAGAAGCTACCTGAGAACCTGAAGAAGCTATCAGAAAACAATATTTGAACATCTTTTCTGTTAACATTTTCGAGGACAGAAATTCCTTTGTGGGGGAGAGTTGTAACAACCCGTTTTTAGTGAAATCAGAACAGTGGTTTCAGGACCACAAATTTGACTTTCAAATATTTATTTTATTATTATTTTATTGCTTACAACATGATAGTAGTACCATATAAAAATTTTATTAAGAAATTTTACCGTTTGCATGCTTAATTTGATAAAAAGGACTAAATCGCGTAAGGTGCAAAAGTTGAGTTCTAGTAGCTAAAGGTATTATATAGCTATAGAACCTTAAAGTATAAGTCCTTATATGGTAATTAGACCATTTATGTTGATAGTGTAATATGATGGCTTTGCATTTTTGAAATTTGTAATGTTTTTATTGGTTATAAAAGTAAATTAGTAAATAAATGACAAATTAAGTAAAATAAAATAAATGTGTCATCTTTTTCGATCATCTTCAACTGAAATTTCAAACAAAAGAAAGCCATTAAAGAAGATAGGGTTCAACCAACATAATTCCTATTGCATGTGAGTGATTTTTGTTCCATTTTTAATGATTTCTATGTTTTTGGGATCATTGTAGCTTAATCTAGCTAGATCGGGGACTAATTTGTGAAATTGTTAATTGAAATTAATCAATTTGTATGATTTTTGATAATTTATAGAGGAAAAGGATTAGTTGTTGATAGATAAATAACTTTTTTAAGTGATTTTTGATGAAATTGTGAAATAGGGACTAATTGAAAAAAAAAACTTTTATAGGGTGAAATTGTGAAGTAAATGAAATATAGGGCTTGCTAGGGACCTATATGAAATTTGGGTATAGTGGGTTGTGGATGAATTTCATGAATTTTCATTTTTATGAACTAGGGACTAAATTGAAAACAAATCATAAGTATAGGGGCAAATTGTAATTTTGTTAAACTGTAAATTTGGGTTAAATTGAACAAAATATATATTGAATTGATCTAAATTTATCTGTTTAGGTCAAGATAAACCTTTATTGCTTTATATTGGGGAAAAGATAAAGTTTCAAATTAGTCGCCTCCGTATCTATGTTTAATCGTCAAGGTAAGTTCGTGTAATTAAATTGTGTATATATGTTTTAATTGAATTATACTTGTATAGTAAATTGCTATATGTACCTACCAGTTGCATATAAAATGACATACGACTATTATCGACCCCTGTTTGAACCTTAAGAATTCGTAGGATACAAATGACAAGTCATTAGGGTTTACATGATTCGAGTGCTGGTCCTGAATGTCCTATTGATGGTTGAGGTCCAACATGTGTTGTGGATACCCCACAGCTCGTTTGAGTAGCATCATGTAGCTACGTTCTGACCCACAGCTCGTGTAAGGAGGCTTATTTTTACAGCTTGTGTGAGCATACATGTATAAGATTTGACGTATTATAGTTATGTGAGTTAGCACACTATGTGTGAGCTATCCTGAGTATCTAACGGTATTCTATATGGTTCAACGGGCATTATTTGGATATGAAGTGGTAAGAGTTTGATATGCACTACGATGTGGATACATGTAAATTTCATTAAAATGGTATTACATGGTATATTTAAAATAGAAATGGATGATATATATGCTATATGAATAAATGTTGTACTCATATGTTTAATATATCTAACATGTTTGGTGTACATGTTTAAGCTTTGGCCTAGTATCATTGGATTGTGCCATGTTTATCTTACTTGTTATGTATCTATCGGTAAGTTGTGTTTTATTTTTTATGAACTTACTAAGCTTATATACATATTCTGTGTTATTTTCTATGTCTTATAGTGAATCGGAAGCTTGTTCAGGTTGGAAGCTTGTTGGAGTTATATTGCACTATCCATCGACTCTATCGATACTTTGGAATGTTTTGATTTGGTTATAATGGCATGTATAGGTAATTTGGCTAATGTTTAGCCTATGTGTTTTGGTTGTGATTATGGTATTTTGAATGTTGGTAAAGGCTTGGTTTTTCGCATGTATATAAATAGCCTTAAATTGGTTGATATCAAGGCTTATTATGGTTTAATGATTGAAGATGAATTGGTAACTTAAAATGCATGCATAAATGGTCTTGTGATATGTTTAAATATGATGTCTTTCTACTTTTGTTATATGTGTCACGAATGGCTATAAGTGCTAGTTGTTGAATGGTACATTTGGTACCTTTTGGTATGAAAATCTAATTGGCATACATGAGTTATGATGCTATTTTCTAAATGGAAAATTTGGTAATTGTCGATGTGAACTTGGTTTGTGATCAAAGTGATAATTGTTCGTTAAACGATGCACATGGTTATATAGGTTTATATGTTGTCATTGAGGTGCCTTTGGGCATATTGGTTGCAATGCAAATGTATCATATTTAGTTAGCTTGGTTATGCACGATTTTGATGCATTTTGATGGCTTGTTCAATTTTTCAAAAATGGTTGTAGGTACATGTATCAATGGGTGAGAAAAATGGCTTGGAAATTGTAACACCCTTAAACCGGTTCCCGTCATTGGAGGGTTAAGAGGCATTACACGACATTCATAAACCGATTCGATGATCAAGTACAACCATTTCTCTTTAGGGTAAAATATCAAAGCTTAGCCAATTTCAACAATTTAACATCTAGGCCGCTCATGCATATATATGCATGATATCTAATCATACCAAAACTCAAAACAATTCATGCACATATAAATCATTCATCAACCGCATCGTACACATTAAGAAATTTTCTTAGCCGAATGACCTTGCTTAAAACAACTCAACTCATGCTTCTAAGTTCATATTACCTAATCCAATCTAACGAATTTCAAACAAACTTCATTCAACCCATATGGACTTATCGAATGGTCACATTCAATTCCAAATTTCAGCATTCGTTTATCTTGTTCACATTCAAGACATAATTGTCTCTTAATACGTAGATATCAAGATATATATATAATACTTCAAGCATATTTAACAGAATGCACAACATACACTTCCATCCACATAACACATAACCAAGTTTAAACCATAGATATAGATGTAAGGTACTTAGGCAAGCCATTTTCGCATGGCTAAACTTAATTACATCATCAAAATGATATTTGTTAAACATCAAAATGTCAAGCCTATACATGCCATTTTTAAGGTTTAGATACAAAAATACCTAGAGATGTTTTGATAGTGTGGATGACTTCAACCCTGGAATTCCCGAGACCGTAGCTTCCAAGTGAGATCTATAATACAGAAAGTAAGGGCAACGGAGTAAGCAATCATTTGCTTAGTAAGTTTTTAAGTAACAAAATCATTTAAAAAGAAATGGCATAGTAGTATCTAAACTTGTTCAATTCATTCTTTGGCAAAAAAAAAAAAAAAAAAAACACAACTAAAATACTACTTATATCATTCATATCACAAAGGAAAGATCAATGTATTCAAATAACTTTAATTCTATAGCCAAATACACCCATTTCATTTTCCATGGCAATCATGTATATACTCATGCAATTCACCTTTGTGCAGTTGAACACTTTTAACAGAAAATTTAAACTCATCCATCAAAATCAGATCGTAAACTTTCGAGTGATTCTAAACAATGGTTTAACTATCTCTACCGTATTTCAAAATCAAAATTCAATGGTAATCAAAGTCTCAACGAGAGTAGAATGCATACCTGGCTATCTTATGGTAGATAGTACATTTGTTTAAAACTGTGTCAACATTTATTATAAGATTTCTCGTACAAATGCCTACGAAATTTTAACCCAGATATGATGCCCCATGGATGGCCTTCGGGACTAAGCCCGGTTCTTAACATTGGCTCAAAAGCCCTTCGAGTCTAAGCTCAAATCTTAACACTGGCTCGAAAGCCCTTCGAGTCTAAGCTCGGATTTCAACACTGGCTCGAAAGCCCTTCGAGTCTAAGCTCGGATTTTAACACTGATTTACATTCACATGTATATATATATATATATCATCACATTTGGATATTGTTCCTAATACTCAAACACAATTACAGCATGTTTACCAATCATACATCATTCGGTTCTCTAGTTATAATCAAAGAACACCATTTCGTTCAAGACACAACAAAGTTCAATGCTATCATTCGGCCTCCAAAGATTTTCACAAATTATCTTTCCCACATTAATATTCAAGCATAACGTTTATGTCTAAGTTTATATATATTTAAACTTATGTACTATAACTTCATCATGTTATAAGTTGGAATTCGTTACTCAAGAACTTACCTCGTATCTTTCTGAGTAATTACGAGTCGGTTATTCAGTCACCTTAGCCTTTCCTTTATCCGATGCTGTCCCTCTATGCTCTTGAGCTTAATCAGACAAATTAAGTGTATTAACTTCATGTACTTCACTTAGTCAAAGCAAGAAATACAATTATCCACTCTCTATCACACATACACATTCGGCCAATTTCCACTATGTTACAAGTCATGCCTAGCTTTGATTGGATCAAACACATACATTTCTTTTAATTCAACTTACAATTCAAAACATATTAATGATCAAAGGTCGAATATGTCTCACATAGTGAGCTTAATTTTTGGCTCCCTCTCGGCATATAATAGCATACACAAATTTTCCACACAAGCTAGTATTTTAGCAATCAGTATGATACAAGTTCAACCAAGAGTTTTCAATAAAATTTCAAGGTGCGTACATAAGGTCCAAACACATATGTTTATCACAAAACACCACCCTTTTATACCCTTTTACAAGTCCTTCCTTAGAATATGTATCATGGCCGAATGTTTCACTAAAGTTCTCATAAGCATTTTAAGATTCAATTTCTAAATTACTCAAGGTCAACCCTCTAGCTCTATTTACTAAAGACTCTCATAACTAAATCCATAAGCAAGTAGTCCAATTCCAACATTTCAATAAATATTACCAAAACTAATAACTAAACATTCTTTAATGAAATTCACACCAAGGCCGAATATTTCTTAACAACCAAAGCATATATTCAAAAATTTAACAAACTATTTAACCACCATGGCCGAATAGATCCTTTCTAATCCATTTAACTACCATAAGCTAAACAAAACCTAAATCAAGTTCATGAATTTCTAATTTTATCACTTCAAACATTCAATGCCTATCTAATTACTCAAATAGATTTCTAATACAAGAATTAAACCAACTTACTAACCTTAATACCCAAATTCGGCAAGTAACCACACACACACTCTCATCAACCGAATTTCCACACTACTTAAACCCCCACTACACACATTCCTTTCAATCAACTTTAATTTAAGCTCCCAACTCATAAAACATAAAGAATAGAAATCCCCTTCTAACATTCCTATCTTAGCAGAATACCCAAAACACCACAAGGATCAAAATTTACACATGGGCTAAGTCAAAGACCTAACCATCAACCAAAATTTCATAAAATCTCAAAGAATTAACTAAAAACTTACATTAATCAAGCAAGAAGAAGACCGAATGTCTAGTTTCTCTTCCCCATTTTTCTTCCTTTAATTTACGGTAAAGAAGAACAAAACATAATCAAAATTTTCTTTCTTTTCTATTATCATTATTTTATTCACTAATATGAAATCATTTTCCACTCACCTAATTTTTAACATAAAAAAAAATAAAGCAACCAATAAAACCATTTGCATGGCTGGCCACTTTCACAAAAAGAGGAATTTGACATGCAAGTCCAATTCTTTTATAGCATGCACAATTCGGCCATTCAAAGATTCACCCAACCTATTTTTAAAATTCTCACCTAAGTCCTATTGAATAATTCACATTGAACTAATAATATTAAGGTATAAATTTGCCACACATGCATAATTCACATATCATATTTATAAAATATGGCATTATTTAATTTTTAATAATTCGGTTTTGTGGTCCCGAAACCACTTCCTGACTAGGGTCAAAATAGGGCTGTCACAGAAATTGCCTATTTTTCATCCAGAATGGTAGAGACACGGGTGTGCGTCTCAGCTGTGTGTCCTCTGTAGCTTTCAAAGGGTTGCAAGTTAGGCTGTTACACGGCTTAGCACACGGCCTGGCACACGGGTGTGTGAGGTTACTTAGAAGGGTACATGGCCTGGTACACAAGCATGTGGATTGGCCATGTAACATAGGCTGGGACATGGCCGTGTGTCCTTACTTCGTATGCCTATATGGTTTGAGACAGGAGCATGCCATTTGGCCATGTGAGTCACACGACCTAGCCATACGGCCATGTGACACCTACAGTGTTGAAAATTTTCATTATTTTCTGAAAAATTCTATGAGTTTCTGATTTAGTCCCGACTTGTTTCTATTATGTTTTTAGAGGTTCGAGGGCTTGTACAAGGGACAATATGTATGATTTGAATTTGTTTTGATATGATTATTGATATGATTTGAAATGTTTAAAATTTGTGTTCGTTTGAATTGAAAACTCGGTAATGCTCCGTAACCCTAGTTCGGCGACGGATACGGGTTAGGGGTGTTACAGTTCCTAGTTGATCTGTTGATCATGCCGTTTGGTGATTTAGATGTAATTATGGGAATGGAATGGTTGACTGAGATAGTGTGAGACTACTATAAAAAGAAGTTCCCTATAAAAATTCTAAATGTGATATCATTGAGATTAGGGGCATAAGATTGAGTGATTCTACTCGTATCATTTTAGCAGTTCAAGCTAATAAGCTTTTGAATCAAGGCTGTGAGTGATTTGGCCTATATTATTAACTCGAACTCAAATAAATTCCAAATGAGCAAGATCTGGACAATAGGTGAGTTCATAGATGTGTTTCTAGGATAATTTCTAGGATTACCTACTGATTTTAAGGTTGAATTTGCAATTGAGGTTTACTCGGGTATATCTCATATATTTATTGCTCTATACTGTATAGTGCAATGGGCTAAAAGAGAAGAAAATTCATTTGCAAGATCTCTAGGACCGTGATTTTATACATCCTAGTATATTGCCTTAGGGAGCTTCAGTATTGTTAGTTAAAAGAAGGATGTATCGATGCGACTCTGTATTGATTATTGACAGTTGAATAAGTTGACAATCAAGAACATATATCCATTTTCGTGTATCAACAGTCTATTTGACCAGTTAAAAGGTGCAACAATTTTCTCCAAGCTTGATCTGAGATCTAAATATTATCAACTGAAAATGAAAGATAGTGATGTGCCGAAAACAACGTTCTATACTCGATATGGTCACTATGAATTTCTAATGATGCCATTTGGGCTGATGAATGCTCCTGCAACGTTCAAGGATCTCATGATTGTGTTTTTTTAACCGTATTTGGATCAATTTATGTGGTCTTTATTGATGATATCCTGATATATTTGAACTTAGAGGCAGAACATGATAAGCATTTGAAAATTTTGTTGTAAGTGTTGCGTAAAAAGTAACTGTATGGGAAACTTAACAAATGTGAATTCTTATTATTAGACGTTGTCTTCCTAAGGCATGTTATTTTGACCGAGGGAATCCATTTTGATCCCAAAAAGATTGAAGCCATTTTGTAGTGGAAATCATCAAAAAATATGTCAGAAATCCAAAGCTTCTTTGGCCTGGCTTGTTGTTATAGGAGATACGTAAATGGATTCTCTGAAATAGATTTGCCCATGAGAAAGCTCCTACAAAAGAATGTGCCATTTTTGAGGAATGACCAGTTCCAAGAAAGTTTTGAAAAGTTAAAGACCATGTTGACATAAGTGTTGATATTGAGCTTTTCTTAAACTAGGGATGGAATATGTCGTGTTTAGTGATGTTTCACAAAATAGTTTGGGTTGTGCTCTGATGCAGAATGTTAAGGTAATTGCTTATGTGTCCCACAAGCTGAAGCCATATGAACACTATTATCTGACGCACAATTTAGAGCTAGTCATTGTGGTGTTTTCTCTAAAGATTTAGAGACACTACTTGTATCATGAAAAATGTTATATTTATACAATTCGTAAAAGTCTCAAATATCTGCTCTCCAGGAATAAGTTAAATCATAGACAACGTCGTTGGACTAAATTGCTGAAATATTATAATTGTATAATTAATTACTATCTCGAGAAAGCGAATATAGTAGTTGATGCTTTAAACCAAATGTCAATATTTGAGTTGAGAGCAATGTTCACTCGGTCGAGTACTTGTGGTGATGGCAGCTTTTTTAAATTGAAAATAACACCCATTTTGATTGATTAAATAAAAGAGGCGTAATCCATAGTTTCTAAGCTAGCAGAGAAAATAAATCTTTCTCAATGTGGCAATAATGAAAATTTTAGCATTAATGTGAACAATTATATTTGATTTCATTCTCAAATTTATGTTCCCGACGATGCTAAATTGAAGAAATTGATTTTATGTGAAGCTTACAATGGTTCTTTCACTATGCATCCCGGTGGGGTGAAAATGTGTTGTGAATTGCGAGAATCTTATTGTTGGCCGGGAATGAAAAGAGAAATTGTTGAATAAGTTGCTAAATGTTTGTCTTGGTAGTGAATAAATGTTGAACATCAGGTTCCCACTAGGTTGCTTCAACCTGTTTCAATTCTTGAATAGAAACGAGAACAAATTACAATGGATTTTGTAGGTTGACTGCCAGTTTCAATGAATAAAAGAAATGCTATCTGGGTGATAGTTGATCTATTAGCCAACTCTACTGAGTTTTTGGCAATAAGAATCAATCTCGAAGCTTGTTGAAGTGCATTTTTATGAGATAGTGAAGCTACATGGTGGGCATATGTCTATTATCTCGGATTAGGATCCTCAGTTCACTTCAAGATCCTGGAAGCATATTACACAAATATTTAGGTACGAGGTTCAATTTCAGCACAACTTTCCATCCTCAGTCTAATGGCCAATCAAAACGTGTTATTCATGTGCTAGAGGATATGCTTTGAGCCTATGTCACTAAATTTGAATTTAGTTGGGAACATTATTTACCTTTAGTTGAATTTGCATATAATAAAAATTTCCAATCGAGCATTCAAATGGGTCAATACGAATCTTTATATGGCTGATGGTGTATAACACCTTTATATTTGTTAGATTTGAGCAAGAAAAAGATGTTTGGACCAAAAATGGTGTAAGAAATAGAAGAAATGGTGAAGATAATAAAAGATAGATTGGAAGCATCATCAAATAGATAGAAACCGTATACTGATCTGAAATGGAAAGAAATTGAATATACTATTGGTGAAAAAGTATTTCCAAAAGTCTCTTATCGGAAGAAAGTGTTGTGCTTTGGCCACCAAAGGAAGCTAAGTCTAAAATTTATCAGGCTGTAACAACTCGTTTTTAGTTAAATCAAAACTATGGTTTCAAAAGCACAAATCTGAGGTCAGAAAATTATTTGAATTTTATTTTATCTATTTGCAGCATGATAGCATGTATGTGTGAAAGTTTCGTGATTTAATTTTATCGTTTGGATGTCTAATTTGATAAAAGGACTAAACTGCATACGATGCAAAATTGATGTTCTCATTGATTAAAGTGCTTATTGACTATGAATTATTAAATTGGAAGTCCTTATGATGACATTATACCATTGTTAAGGTTAATGGACATTAATGGACTTATAATATGTGAATTTTAATGTTTATATTAAAGGTTATATTAGTAAATTGTTAAATAAAGGTTAATAAATAAAACAAAAGTTAAATTTTATGTTATCTTCTTCATTAAAACTGATTGAAGAAAAGAAATAAGGGTTTAGGAAAGCTTCCAAAGGTTCAGCCACATGCAAGCTTAATTGTAAGTCCATTTTGTCTCGAATTTTGATGATTTCTATGTTTTTGTGATCTTTGCAACTAGTACTAGCTAGCCCAAGGACTATTTTGCAAAACTGTTAAATGTTTTGAAAGAAGCCATTGATGAATACATGAGTTCTTCAATGATTTATTATGAATTATGTAACTTTTTTGATAGATTTAATAGTTTGTTAAGTGATTTTGAGTAAAAATGCAAAATAGGGATTAAATTATGAAAAGAAGAAAATGTGTGAATAATTGGGAAATATGGGCTACTAGGGGTGTGATAAATATTCGGCTATCATGGGTTTAAATAAAATTTTGCGAATTTGTGATTTTGTGAAATAAGGACTAAATTTATAAAATGTGAACTTTTAGGGGCTAATGTATAAAATAGCTAAATTGTGAATTTTGGACTAAATTGAATAAATAAGTAATTGAATAAGCTAAATTTGATTACATATAGATCAAGAAAGGAAGAACATGGAATTAGATCAGGGGAAAAGCAAGGTTATCGAGTAGTTGACTCGTTTCGCCGTTTTCATAACTGAGATAAGTTGGCATGCTAATAAATGTTGTTAAATTTTGTTATAAATTCACTATTAATGTTTAATTGAATTATAATGTTGGTTGGATATGAGTAAGAGCATAATCGATAGTGTAACACCTTGAATTTGGGCCTAGAAGTATTGGGATTGTGTAACGCTCTGATTCTCGAGATTTTTCAAGATTTTTGTGATTTTGGTGAAAACTTGAAATTTTGGTATTTTGGTTTCTGAAATTATGTTTAAGTGTGTTAGTAGGCCTTTAGAAGGCCCAAGCCTAAGTTAGAACCCGACAGAAATACCAACTTTAGACTTTAAGTGAAAGGGACTTGGTTAAGTGGGCCTTTAAGAAAAAGTTAGTAAATTGAGACACAAAGAAGGCCTTGGTAAAGTGGCAAGGTGGCAGCACTAAGTTCCTAAAAAAATGGCATGTGGACTGAGTTTAAGGGCCAGAGTTCAAGTCGCAAGGTAAGCAGATGGTACTTTTATTTTTGTGCATGTGCCGGGCATGTTATACAGCTTAAGTAGCATTCGGCTAGGGCCTTAGGGGGATTGGGCTATTGGTTTGAATGGCCATTAGGGCAAGCTTTATTTTTTTTTTGTCTTTCCAAATTAGGGCTAGTGACCTAAAGCTTTCACTTTCATTCTATTCTCTTCTCAGTGTTGCAAAAAGCTGAAAACGCAAAGTTAGATCTCCTAAGTGCTGAATTCTTCCTTCTCTTCTCCTCTCTTCCATTCTTTCTTTTTCTTTTCCTCTCTAGTTGAAATCACCTCTCGTCCTCCCTCCTCTTTCATTTTCTTCTCTTCAGAAACCAAAATTACCACTCTTTTCTTCTCAAACTCATCAACTACTAAAAGCCGAAATCTCGAAAGGCTTGCTTCCTGTGCCAATTTGCCTATAGCCGAACCCTCTTTGTTTTTCCTCACTTGTAGCCGAATTTCATACTCTCCAAACCCTTAGGCTCTGTTGACAAACACCTCTTCAACCATAGTCTCAAATCATATCTTCTTTCACCACTTAAAAAGCCGAAAAGCCTATAGTTTTTAGGGATATATAGCCGAATCCTTATATCTCTAAGATTCGAATTCTGCTAGTGTTTAGGGGCTAGATCTGCATCAGATCTGAGTAGAAGAATCGCCTTGACTAAGGAAAACCTGTAGTAAGTACACGACATCTTAGATCTACTCGTTACCTTTGAATTTAAGAAAAATCGAAATCCCTAAACTCTTTAGGGAGGCTGTCGAATGTGATGATAGGTAAAGATAGTTCTTTTAATTGGTTTTATGTGTACTTGTTGTGGAAGGGGCTATCTAGCAAGAAGCATAAGAGGCTTGGACCTTTGGAACGACTAGATCTAGATCTAGTCACTAGTTTCGGCAAAGGTAAGATCTCAAGGGCCTTAGGTGGTGATGGCCGATTATGGTAAGTAGAATTATGGAAATTGTCATTGTATTTTGGATCTGATGTGTCTAGTAATCGATTGTAGGATATCGTGGGAGATCTCTTTAGCAGTCGTCGCAAACCAGGTGTATAAACGAACACCCTTCTGTAGTCTAAATCGGCAAAAGCTGAAAAGCTAAATTGCCAAAATTTCGGCATTTTGTGGCTCATAAGTCGTGTGGGAATCATTGGATCCGTAATTGCGAGTGGTAAGTTAGTTGGATGTGCAATTTCGTGCACTACAGTAAACTGGGCCTTGATGGGCAGAAACTAGGCCCAACGGGATTACAGGCCCATATGGGTAAAAATAGGCAATAAATGCGTACTGGTAGATTGTAGGTCTAAAACTACTAAAACTGGTAAATTGATCATAAAATTTGGACTAGATGGGCTAAATTAGCTAATTGGCACTGTAGGGCCCATTAGGGGTTTTAGGGCCCAATGACTGTAATTTGCTAAAATGGGCTAAATAAGCTACCGAGGTAAAAGTTAGTCTCTTACTGATTAAACTGTGCATGAAAATCCTAAAAACTGGTATAATTACGAAAATACCCCTTAAGAGTGTGAAATTACTATTTTACCCGTAGGTGCAAAATGACAGTTATACCCTTAGGGCTAAACTTGACTGAAATGCATGATTTACTGTTTCTGTTTACTGTATGCCATATCATGAATATCTGTTGCACGAGGATAGGTTATTGATGGAGGAAGTTCTGAAAGTGGCTTGACCACGTACTGGAGGCTTCGCCTCATCTTTCTGTTATCTGAGCAGCTATGCTGCAACTGTGGAGTGTAGGGCTAGGTGGGTTAAGTTATTCCCCCATGGAGTGTAGAGCTGGTACGGTGGAGTGTAGCGGTTGGGTGGGTTGAGTAGTCTCCCCACATGCAATAGGCTTGCATTCATAATTAATATCTGTTTTGCTACTGAAATGGGCCTGTGGGCCGTATTGTTATTTGAGAAGGGCTAAGGCCTAGTTTACTGTATCTGAATAGGGCTTCGGCCCAGTTGTTTCTGAGACTGGTTAGAGCTTCAGCCTAGTGGGCTTGAGCTAATTTGGGCTCTAGATGGGCTTTCCTTACACACTGAGTTCCCAAACTCACCCCTTTCTCTCCATCCATGCAGGTGAGCCCTAGATTGGTGGACTTGGAGCTGGGAGGGATTCAGAGTGGCCACATGGACTGCAGTTATTTGATTAAGTTCTATTTTAATTTATTTAATTTCTATATTTATTTTTAATTATTTTTATTATGGTTTTGGGTTTGTAATAAGGCTGCTCTAATTATTTTTATTTTGGGTTTTTAAATTACTTAATCATACACTACTTTAATTCTTTAGAATATAGCTGCGCAAGTTTTTCTTAAAATTAATCGAGTGTTTTTAAAATCTCATCACACGTTTCAAACGAGTAACAAAGTTAAGTTTTATCATAAATCTCTTAATAAACTAGTATTGAATAGGACGTTCATCAATAAACCGGGAATTTCTCTTAAGACTTAAATACCAGTTTTGCAAAGCTCATTCTAATCTTAGTAACTGGGTAATATGGTTAGTTGTAGGTGATGTGACACACCGGACTTGGCCGTAACGTCTGGGTCGGGTTTGGGGTGTTACAGATAGAGTCATGAAAGTCGAAGGTCCTGTACAAACCTTAGGAATAGTTTAGGTTACAAATGTCATGACATTAGGGTTATTGAAATTATGTGTAAGACCCTGGGACATGGTATTGATATGAGATTTTGTGTCAGACCATAGCTGGGCTATGGCATCGATACGAGATCCAAATGTATTTCGAATGGTTCAATAGGCTTAAATGGACAAGGATGAAAGTAAGAATGATATAATTGTTATAGGTATGTATTGAACATAAATGAGAATTGAAATGAGGTAAGTTGAGAAATTCATGTGTAACCATGTTATAAACATGAGAAAGGTTTGTATTTGATATGTGATATGCAATATATTATGCTTATTTAGTTGAACTGCATTTATTTGATGAGTTAAGTTTATTATCATATGAGCTTACTAATTTGCAAAGCATACTTTATTTTATTTTCCTATGTTTTATAGTGTATCAAAGCTAGCTCGAATTTGGGGATAGTCAAGGACATCATCGCACTGTTAAACATCTATTTTGGTACTTTTGAAATTATGTATTTGGTATATGGCATGTATAGGCTTTAGTTATTTTGATAAATATTTTAGTAATGTGCTTGGCCTTATGAAATGGCTTGATAATGTTGCAAAGTTTGGTGTATATATTGCCTTGTGGAATGGCATGTTTTGGTATGGTTGTGGTTATGGTATTATGGTTATTCTAATGGTTAGTTGATTGGTGGTGTATAAATGCTTAAGAAATGCCTAGTTGTGGCATGACTTTAGATGTTGAATTGGTTGCCTATATGGTAAGTTATATATATGTGAATTATGGCGAATGAACCATATTGTTTTGGCATGTATTTGGCTAAGTAAATGATAGTGAATTGGGTTTTGGAATGGATGGATTTATAATGGTATGAATTGTGTTTTTGGTTGATGATTTTTGGCTACTATTTGTGTATGAAAATGGTACCATTTTCCCTTGTGTAGGTATGCTTGACTTGGGTGGCAAAATGGCCTTGTAAAGGGCCTATTTTTGTCCATACGGGTAGAGACACGAGCGTGGCCGTGTGTGACACACGATCATAGTTCACGGCTGTGGGTTGCTTGGTGTTGACATTAAATGTAAGTCAGTATGTACCATACAGCCTCACACACGGGTGTGTGACTGGCCGTGTGGCATAAGTCAGTATACCTTACAGGTTTTGCATGGCCTAGCACACGGTCTAGCACACGGGCGTGTGCGGCCATTTCGAATTGGCACACAGGCTCGACACACGGTTGTGTGGTCGGTCGTGTAACCTAAGTCAGAGAGTTACATGGGGTAGGACACGGTCTAGGACACAACCATGTGATCCCATTTCGAATGTCCACACGGCCTGTGACACGGGCGTGTCTGGTGGTCGTGTGAGACACATGGCCTGTTCACACGAGCGTGTGTCCCCTATTTGCATGAAAATTTTCTAAGTTTCCTAAAATTATTCTGAGTTATCGATTTAGTCTCGAACCACTTCTAAAGCATTTTTAAGGCCTCGTAGGCCCTTATAAGGGACAATGGGAATGTAGTTAATTGAAAAATGCTTATGCATGCAATTGTATGACAAATGAAAGTATGTTTGAGTTATAAGTTTAGTAATGCCTCGTAACCCTATTCCAGCGATGGATACGAGTTAGGGGTGTTACACTGGCCATATAAGATCATTGACAGAGTTAGACTGGTTGCCTACTGTCTAGCTCTACTGTCAGAGATGCAAAAGAATCATGATGTGTCCCATGCATCAATGATTTGAAAATATTGATTTAGTCATTCTCATACTATGCTGGTTGAAGCAATTGAAGTACAACCTGATATATCATATGAAGAAGATTCGCTAAATATCTTAGCTAAAAAGTTAAAAGAGTTGAGAAATAAACATGTGCCATTGGTAAAAGTCTTATGGCGTAGTCATAGCATGAAAAAAACTAGCTGGGAAATAGATGAGACAATGGGTTCCTAGTATCCCCACCTCTTTTCATGTAAATTTTAAGGACGAAATATCTTAATGGAGGATAATTTTAACGAACCTATTTCTAAAGGTGTCAATAATGCAGTTTCGAAACCATATTTCTTAATTTGAGTGTGTAAGTATAAAATAGAAATATTTACGGAGTTAGTATGAAAATATAATAAAGTTCAGTTAAGAAATTTAACCTAAAAAATTGTTAATTAAAACTCTGGGACTCAATTGTAAAAATACAATTGCTACTAAGTTTTAATTAATAAAAGTCTTGAGGACCTATCAAAGGATGAAAATGGTTTTTTAACCATTCTTTAATGTAAGTTAGTGGATGATGATGATTATGCCCACTTAATTTATATTAACAATTAAATTAATATAATAAAACCTATCTACAAAGATTTAGTGAGGAGAGTGAGCTTAAACAAGCTCAATAAGTGTTTGAAATTACCACAAGCATCCACAATATCACATGTTAAGCAAGAGCAACTAGATACATGCACAACTATACTATGAGTCTAATTGATAAATTCATGCTTCATTAATTCATATAGCCAACATATGCTATCACATGCAATTACATACAACTCATATATGTAATTCAAGTATTGAGAATTCATCAATACAAAACAACATATTCATGCTTTAATGATCCACAAGTCTAGCTTATATATTCACATGCATTTACACACAACATTTTCATGTATTAATCAATTAATGGTAATTTGATAACTTGGAAACATGAAACATAAAACTGGACTCTATCACCACACATTGGATACACAGATCTCCATGACACCAATGACTCAAAGAGTCTAACATATCCGATAAGCGTAGCATAAAGATAACAGTTTCTAACACACCAACATGTCCCGATGAATGGAGCCTTGCTCAACATTCCCTTATCTCTCCATTTTTTCTTGGGCTCAGTGCCCAAGTCACAAAACGCAAAGGTGATTACTCATAATCTTATGGCATGCCAACTATATCAAATGATTTCAAGATATGACAAGGCCAAAATATCTAAAAAATTCACACATTTGACTCACAATCTTATGGCATGCCAACTATATCAAATGATTTTAAGAGATAAATTCTGATTAGGTGAAAATGAAACACATAAAACTTCGAAAACATAAATTTACTTAAGATTACGATATTTGTCATTTTTGAACCCAAACATACTTTAAAAACATCGAATCTAAATATAATTGTTTAAAACTATTTTTGAATTAATAATACTCTTAATTTAATCATTGAAAGTAAGAATATTTCCTTCATTTGATGAAAATGATGACCTACAACTCTAATTTGGGATTTGAACTTAAGAAGAACAACGACGAATTTGGGGAAGAAAACATGTTTTTCTTTTGAAATTGGGTTTTTTTGTGTGTTTGGAAGTGTAACAGCCCATTTTCAATGGTGTTGAAAATAGTAATTTTGGGACCAGAATTTCAACGAGTGAGTTATTATTTTATTATAGATTTAAAGTCTATGAGAATATATTATGGTTGTATAAAAGTTTCATTAAGAAATTTTGAGGTTTAAATGGTTAATTAGGTAAAAAGGACTAAATTGAAAAAGGTGCAAAAGATGGATTCTAGTAATTAAATGGATTGAATGGCTTTAGAATTAAAAATTGAAGTATGTAGTTGGGAAATAAACCATATTGTATGCTAGTGGATATGCATGGATAGGTTTTATTGAATTTTTTATTAATGATAAGGGTAAAGTAGTGATTTAGTAATTAAAAGAAAATTAAGTTAAGAAAAGATGAAACAAAGCCATCATCTTCTTTCTTTGTCCTATTTTTGAAACAAATTTAGCCATTGAAGGGGAAAGAGCTTTGGTTGAGTTCTTTATGCATGGTATGATTTTGTATACCACTTTTAATGATTTTTATGTTTTTGAGTTAATTTTAGCTTAATCTCGCTAGCCCAAGGATTATTTTGCAAAACAGTTAAAGGTTCAGGGACTTACCATGGTTGTTTTTGAAAAGGTTTCAAGTTATCTGGTAGATTATTAATCTTGGTTGTAAAAAAAAACATGTTTTGTAAAGTGATTTTTGATGAAATTTTATTTAGGAATTTACTTGTGAAAATAGTAAAATTTCATGATAATATAGTGAAATGATGATTTAAGTGGGTTAATATGAGTCCCTAAAATTTGGCTAGCTTGTATGGAGGATTAAAATGGTTAAATTTGAAATTATGAGCTTAAGGACTAAATTATGAAAAGTTAAAATGTTAAGGGTAATTTTTTAATTTTACATAAATATGATTATGGATTGGATTGAATTGAATTGAATACTTAAAGTACTTAATTGAATGAAATTATCCATTTAGATCAAGATAAACAACAACAGGACTTAAATCGAGGAAAATCTAAAGGTTCGGATTAGTTTTCAACTCTACTTCAACGACCGTAGTTATTGAGGTAAGTTCATATGAATTATGATCATATTAATGTTAGCTAAATTGATTATTTTCTATGTTGCGTTAATATAAACGGGCTTCAAATTGTAGATGTATCAATGTATGAATAATTGATGGATAACGAATCCCGTTTGAACCTTAAGAATTCTTAGGATACGAATGACATGTCATTAGGTATTTCATGTTTCAAGTGTTGGTCTTGAATATCCTACCGATGGTTGAGATCCTGTATTTGTTGTGGATTCTCCACAGCTCGTGTGACCAACATTGTGTAGCAAGCTTTTCGACCCACAGCTCGTGTGAGGAGGCCCATATCAAATCTTGTAACACCCCTAACCCGGCCCAGACGCTATGGCAGAATCCAGCGATGTCATATCAAAAAGATTGTTTCCAAAACGATTTTATGAAATTGAGAATATGTTCAATAGGGAGTTTACTTGGTTAAAATTTAAGTTTGAGATTTAGAAATTCAAGTTCATGTTAAGCCCAAAATGGAAGCCCATGCTTAAACAGAAACACCCAAATAGTAATGTTATTTAAAATCCACGTTAAATTTGAGAAAGTTATCTAAGTAAAAATAAAAACTAGGCAGTCAAACATTGATAAACCCTAAATACAGTCACATCGGAGACACTAGGCCTCATTACATTAAATGAAAAAAATAACAGAACTAAAGTAATTCAGAGAAATAGTTTGTTTAAAATACAAAAAAAACTTGCAGTGTGGCCACCTCCGAGTCCTCTCCCACATCGAGCCGCCTACTGAGGGTTACTTGAAACATTTAATTTAAGGGTGTGAGTTTCGCAACTCAGTGTGTACGACCCTTGGCAATCAAATCACTTCAATATACACATATCACATTGGGCCTAAGCCCTAACAATATCGGTGGTCTGGGCCTTAGCCTACATTGACCTCATATCATATCAGAGTCACATGTATGCAAAGCTCCCACCCCAAATCCAACCCTGCACTCCACCTGTACCAACCCTACACTCCTGTGGGGATATAAATATCAACCCACCCATCCCTACACTCCATAGGTAGCACCGGTTGCGGCACTACTCAAACGTTATAGCAAGGCTACTATATAATGGGCTTAAAGTGTAACACCCCAAACCTGGCCTAGACGTTAAGACCAGATCTGGTGTGTCACACGATCCTAAAACTAAGTTTACGACCCTTTTAGTCTTTTTATGTCTTAAGTGAGGTTTGAATCAAAAGAGTAAGTTTGTTAAAACCAGTTTATTAATCCTTTAAGTTATCCATATTATTCACTCGTTGAGTTTTGAAAACGTTCTTTAGATTTTGAAACCAGCACAGCCTAAACTAGCGATTCTATAAAATGTAATTTAATCATCAAAGAAAAATTAAACCAAATAAAAACTTAGATAGGGCCTTATTACAAAATAAAACCCAAAAATAACTTAATAATAAAATACTTTAAACAAAATAAAAACCAGTTCTGCAGATGCTGTGGCCACTCCGAATCTCTCGCAGCTCCAAGCCCACTATGGTTGAGTGTTACCTGCAGAGATTAAATAAAAGGGGGTGAGTTTGACAACTCAGTGTGCAACATTATCTCAACCATAGGCCAAAACAGATCAAGCCTCAGAATCAGATTAGTTGGGCCTTGGCCCATTACAGAAATTAGGTTAAGCCCATAGGCCCATAACAGATACAGATCAGATATAATATGCAAACAAAAACCCAACCCAGATCCATCCATAACACCCCCGTACCAGCCTTACACCATGTGGGGAGACTACTCGACCCACCCAACCGCTACACACCACAGATAATTGCAGCGAGGCTGCCAGATATAATTTGCAGCGAGGCTGCCAGATATTGTGACGAGGTCACCAGATACAGATATTGTGGCGAGGCCACCAGATTGTAGCGAGGCTGCCAGATAATAATGTGACAAAGTCACCAGATTGCATCGAGGCTGCCAGATAATAATGTGACAAAGTCACCAGATTGCAGCGAGGCTGCCAGAACGCTTCCTCCATTATAAACCCATACCCCGTGCAACAGATGTAACCACACTAGCATGCAACATATAGCATCTCATGCATCAGATATTCATATTAATAGATAACTCATGCAGATACATAACATCATACATTTCATACAGAGTTGACCCTAGGGGTATTATAGTCTTTTTGTACCTAGGGGTATTTTGGTAATTTTTCCAGGTTCAGGGATATATTAGTCCTTTATCACATTTTCAGAGATTTTATGCATGCTCAATTGGTTATCAGTCCATAGATATCCACAGAAGTCCATTTTAAGCTTAATTTCCACTTTTGCCCTTTTTAGCCTAAAACCCCTAATGGGCCTTACTAAGTCCAATATCGTCTCAAGCCCGTTAAGCCCAATTTTAGGTTTGGTTTACCAACTTAACCATGTTTTTATTATTCAAGTTACCAGAAGGTCTTTAACGGTCTTTTTTTCAATTTGGGCTTGGAAGCCCATTGGGTCCATCTTGGCCCATCGCAGCCCAACTTACCAAAATGCTCGAAATTGCACCTTCTGCAATTTCGCCACCGTCAATTTCCAAGGTGACCACAATAGAGTATTTGGCTACTCTTAGATCCCTCCAAGACTGATTTTCGGTCACTTTCGATCGGTCACTTTAGCACAGTTTTCGGTTATTACGGCCTTTAGCCATCCTAGTCTATGATGGAGATACGTTACACACATGTTAATGGATGAAACAATGACGGAACCCACGTACGAAGAGCCTACAACCGAACGATAATTTTTAGTCTAATAATCTATAACTAAAGAGCCATAAACCCTTACCATAATCGGCCTACATGGCCTAAGCATCGAAATCTTACCCCTTTTGTCGATTGTGGGCTAAATCCCGAAGTCCAGTCGCGTTTAGCCTTCCAAGTCCTTAGTTGTACAACCTCTTGATCGCACTAACATAATCAAACCAAAAGAAAACGGCCAACAAGCCCTTACTCATTAACGTTAGCCTCCCCATAAGGGGTTTAGGCTTTTCATGGCCTAAATATGAATGATTAATGAAAAAGGGTGCTTACCACTATGATATCGGCCCAAGAAAGATCTTAGATACGAGTGTAACCTTGATTCACAACTACTCCTTCTACGAACCCGCAAGATAAAAGAGTTGGGTTGATATTCGGCCCCTAATGAAGGTTTTCGGCTCCAAAGAGAAAAGATGAAGTTCTGACCCTCAGGATATTCGGTTTAGTACCGAACAAAAGGGTTTTATGAAGTGAAAGAAGAAGAGAGAGGAAGGAGAGTGATTCGGCAGGTAGAAGGGATGAAGGGATAGGGGTTCGACTAATTGAAGGCTTTGTAGGAGAAGAGGGTAATCGATTTAGCAAAAAGGAATATTCGGCCACAATGAGTTCAGCTTCTTTTTCTTGCAGGTGTCGACAGGTTTAGAGAGGAGAGACAAGGGAGAGTGGATCGGCTAGAGAAGAAGATGTAAATAGAGGAAGGAGAAGAAAAAGTGTTGCCAGACAGAAGTAAAAGTTTCGGCAAGAGGTCTTTTGGGATATGAGATTCGGCTATTAATTAAGAAAGCAGAAAGAAAAAGTGTTGCCAGACAGAAGTAAAAGTTTCGGCAAGAGGTCTTTTAGGATATGAGATTCGGCTATTAATTAAGAAAGCAGAAAAGATAGTAGAAGAATGCCCCAATGTACTTACTAGGATCGGCAAGAGAAGAAAGAATACTAAACTTAAGGGAAATCGGCACAAAACTCTCAGAGAACTAAAGAGAATTCGGCCCCTACTAGAGCCTAATTGCCGAATATGCAAGCACTAATCCTGTAACGCCCTGATTTTCGGGATTTTTCGGGTTTTGTGAATTTTAGTGAAATTTTTAAAATTTTGGTGTTCTAAAGGTTGATAATGTATGTACATGTGTTAGTGGCCCAAGTTTAAGTTAAAACCCGGTAAAATATTAAGTTGGATTTTCAAGTGAAAGGGGACTTGGTTAAGTGGGCTTTTAAGAAAAACCGTGTAAAATATGTCACAAGTGAGCTCTTGGTAAAGTGGCAAGGTGGAGCCACTAAGCTCCTAGAAAAGTGGCGCCTAAGTGGATATTCAAGGACAAGGGTTCGAGTTACAAGGTAAGCGTAGAGTTCTTTTTAATTTTTAAGCATGTGCCGGGCATGTGCCTAACTTAAGTGAATTTCGGCAAGGGGGCTTTAGGGACTTGGGCCGATTGCTTTAGAGGGACTACTAGGGTTATATCATTTTCTTTTTTTTCTGTCATGACAATTAGGGTTAGCCACCTTAGGAATTTTTCTCTGTTCTACTGTCAGAAAAGCCAAAAGTTGCCTCCATGGAAAGCTCATAGCCGAATTCTTCCTCTCCACCTCTACCATTGTTTTTTTTCATTTTTCTTCTTCCCCTTTGATCTCTTCCCTAGCCGAATACCCACCTTGCACAGATCCACTCTTTCTTTTGCTTTCATTCCTCTTAAAATCAACCATAACCGATTGCTCAAAGTGCCAGAAATCCTGAAAACTGCTTCCTTTCTTGCCGATTTCTTGTAAGCCGAATCACCCCTATTCCTTTCACCTGTTGTGGCTGATTACTACACTCCCTTAAATCACACCATTGTCGACACCATCACCCAAAATCTACACCCAAAACGCCATCCTCTTCTCTTGTTGAAAAGCCGAAATCACCATAGTTGTAGGGAGATAGCCGAAATTGCAAATCTCAGAGATAAGGTTTCTACTGACGTTTAAGGGTCAGATTTACATCAGATCTGCATAGGAACTGAAGGGAAATCATTGGTAAGTGTTTAATACTTCAGATCTGTTCAATATTTCATATTTGGAAAAGCCGAAAGTCCCTAAAGTTAAGGATTTTGTCGTTTTGGACTTTTGGTAAATCAAGTGGTGTTTTCTTTGTTCTTTTTGTGTGTTAGTTAGAGAAGAAGGTGATCAAACAAGGATTTGAAGACATTGGAACATCAGATCTAGATCTAAAGGGATCTAAATCGGCAAGGTAAGAACATTAAGGCCATTGGAGGTGTTGGCCGAATGTGTAAGTAAGGCTTTGGGTAAGTTTTCAATTCAGATTAAGTGTTAATATGGTCTAATCAATTAAGTATTGGATTGTAGGGATTAACGCATAGGAGATCTTGTAGGAGAAACTGCAAAACAGGTGTGTGTTTCGAATGCCCTTCAATGCGCAAATCGGCAAAAGTCGAAAAGCCGAAATCTGAAGTTTCGGTATTTCGAGAGCTTGTGAGCGTGCGAACGTTCTCAAGTTAGTAGGAGAAGGTTAGTTTCAGAATCGGCACTGTTAGGTGTGTTGACTGCTAAATTTTGGACATTATGGTAAGTTGGGCCTCGGTGGGCCAAATATGGGCCCAATGGGCGATTTGGGCCCATGTGAGTAAAAATGGGTTTAAAGGTAATATTATGAACTATAGGCGTGAAAACAGTTAAAACAAGATAACTGATTATGAAATTGGGACTAAATGGGCCTAATGGGCAAATCGACGTAATAGGGCTCATTAGGGGTTTTAGGGCTTGAATGCTAAGACTGAAAAACTGAGTTAACCGGACTTCTGCGACAACTATGTGATTAATAAATACTGTAATAAGCATAAAATCTGTAACATGAGAGCAAAATTACTGAAATACCCTTAGGGTAAGAAATTACTGTTTTGCCCCTAGGTAGAAAATTACCGTTATACCCTTAGGGCTAAAATTGACTGTACTGTTTGACATGACTGTTACTGTTATTGCATGCCATGATATGTATCTATTGCATGGGTTGGGTTTTGATAATGGAGGAAGTGTGAGTGGCACAGCCACGTTACTGAAAAGGGGCTATGCCTCGTACTGTTTCTAAAAGGGGCTTTGCCTCGTATACTGTTTAACTGAGTAGCCATGCTGCGACTGTGGTGTGTGGGCTGGGTGGGTCGAGTTATTCCCCACATGGTGTGTTGGCTGGTACGGGTGGTGTGTAGCGGTTGGTGGGTTGAGTAGTCTCCCCAATTGGGTTTGCATTTATACTGTATTACTGTACTGTACTGTTCTGGGCCTATGGGCCAATCTGTTATCTGAATAGGGCTTCAGCCCAGTATCTGTTATAGGGCCTTGGCCCAGATTACTGTTTCCTGAATAGGGCTTCGGCCCAGTATCTGACTGATACTGGTTAGGGTTTAGGCCTAGTGGGCTTGAGCCAATTTGGGCTTTGGATGGGTTCTGCACACACTGAGTTTTCCCAAACTCACCCCTTTCTTTCCATCCTTGCAGGTGAGCCCTAGATCGTGACTTGGACGCTGGGAGGGATTCAGAGTGGCCACGAGGACTGAACTTTCATCATAGTTGGTTTTTTTAAATTTAATTACCTTTTATTGGTTTTATTTTGACATGGGTTGTAATAAGGCCGCTATAACTGTTATTCGGGATTTCTCTACCGTTTTATTTCAAACACAAACCTACACCGTTTTCAAAATTAAACAAACATTTTATTAACCAACCTGACTTTACTGAAGACTAAGGAGGACAATAAGACTAAAATGAAACGATTAACAAATGAGATAGAAATTAGGTTGAATAATAATTAAATCGGGAATTTCAAGAAAAACAAGTATTACTTTTCAAAAATCTCAAACATCAGACTTAGTATATAGGACGGCGTAGCATAGTCTAGGTGATGTAGCACACCGGACATGGCCATAACGTCTGGGCCGGGTCTGGGGTGTTACAAATCCCCCTAGCCGAATTGCACTTGCAAAGTCCCAAAATCGGCTACCTCCTTTCAAAATTCGAAGTTCCTTGATTTGCTCCTCAACCTCCTCCACGATTTACTCCTTGAACGATTCAAATTCTCCCAAGCAGAGTTCAATTCTGCCTCAACCTCTTACCTGCTCAAGCTCAAAAATAAAACACTTATCCTTGCCACATCTGGCACTTGAACCCTTGACCTCTAAGCTCACTTAGGCACCACCTTTTAAGGAGTCTAGTGGCATCTCCCTTGCCACTTTACCACTGATTCATTTGTGTCTTATTTCGCACACAATTTCTTAAGACCCTTACTTTCAAAGATCCCCTATCTCCTAAGATTAAAATTCAAAATTTTACCGAGCTTCTAACCAACACATGGGCCTTCCATAGGCCCATTAACACACCCCCAAACATGTATTACACACCCAAATACTAGAATTTAAACATTATATCAGATAAAGAACAATCTAAGAAAAACCCGAAAATTAGGGCATTACATAAAGCCTCCGGTGGATCCATGGTCGTCAAGCGACTATGCGATCCTCATATCTTCCTTCGTGCAATTTATTTCCCCCTAGATGCAACATACATATTATGAATGCACATAAAACATTTTATGAGTACACATACAAGTTTTACTATATATTAAGCATTTAAGGGTTTTTCAATCATTTCACTACCCAGGGGTCTGCCGGAAATTTTCTACCCTACAAGGGTGTTTCAGTACTCCTACCCTAAGAGGGTGTTTTAGTAATTCTACTTTACAGGGCATTATAGTAATTCTACTTTAGAAGGTATTTTCGTAATTCTACCCTACAGGGGTATTTTCGTAATTCTACCCCAGAGGTGTATTTTTGTAATTTCCTAAGGTATAGGTTTTAATAATGGATTTTGGCCCAACAACAAGTCCTCGCGGCTAAGGTGAACAGACACTATGCACCAGTTAGGATTCAAGAGAAGAGGATGTGGGTCACTCGGACCGCTTAAGTACCGAGCTCTTTCTAGATCCAATCCTAGACATGCACATAGCCATTGCCACACTTTAGTCTAGCGACTTGTCCACAGACATGTTTAATTATTTAATTAAGTCTTATGTAAAATTTGAGAGTTAGAACTAGGCCTATAGTCCATTAAAAACCCTAACAAGCATTTCTACGATCCCATAAGGCCCACTAGACCCAATCATGTTCATTAAACCCATTAAACCCCAACATGCTTATGTAGCCCATCAGGCCCAATCATAACCCAATCATACAATCATGCATGTCAATCCATCATACAATTTCATATCACAACTTTGCCACTTTGGGCCCACAAGTTCGTCAGCCCCATTCAGGATTTCGGGATTTTGGCTTTTGCCAATTTTCGTGTGTGTAGTGTATGTACACACCTGATTAACGACCCACAGCCTCGACCTACAACCAAAACCATTTTTTTATCAATTCTATACCTTAACTACAACTTTATCAAATCCCAAAGCCTTACCGTAACCTTACCGTGTACCACCGATTTAAATAGCCTTTCCTTCGCTATTACTTCTGAATATCCTTAGATCTACACCAAAACACACATATTATCAACATCAAGTGACTCGTATTCCACACGAGTCACCCTTATCAACCACATTTACATTTGGCCACCTATGAAACCAAAATTTAGAGTGAATACACTTACCATCTGCTAGAGATCTTTTCCTCGCTTGGAATCCTAGAACCCTACCCCTAGTTTGACAGAGTTAATCAACAAGAAAAGAGAGGATAAGATAGCCTCTTCAGCTTTACCAAACACACTAAAACGATTAACTAGGCACTTACCGAAACTGATTTCCAAACTTGCGGCCTAGATCCCTACTAAATGTGCAATAGGCTTTTATCCACTTGATCAAGGGTTGCAAGGAATCGAATAGGTTTGTGATGCAAGAAAACAAAAGAAATTGGCAAGGGAAGATGAATATTCGGCTTTTAGGAGATTTAAGGGAAGAAGTTAGCAAGAAAGTATAGGTATTCGGCTTTTAAGGAAACAAAGGTGACTTTCGGCTTTTAAGATTTTAGGGATGGTATTCGGCTTTGAGAGATAAAAATCTTAAGTCAAGCTTCAGTAACAGTGGAAGGGAAAAGAAAAGAAAAGAAGAAAGGTTTATCTAACAAGTGAATTCGACAAAAGAAACCAAAAACCCTCATGCACATTCGACATTCCTTTAAATAGGCACAAGTTGATTCTAGCCTCCCTTACAGTCCCATTTGGCACCAACTCTTTCTCTCTCAATCTCCTATTTTCTCTCCATTATCTCCACCTTAAAATTCTCTCCTGAACACTCCCCTCTAGAGTCCCCTTTTGTGCCACCACCTTCTGTCCATGAGCAAAAATAAAGTCCCAAAACTACTACACTTGAGCCTCGAACCTTGGGCCTTATTCCCTACATGAAATGCCACCTTGTAGCTCCCATGTACCGCCTCCTTGCCACTGGTCCACAGGCCATACTGTGTCCTATTTCCCCTAAATTTTGTTTAAGAGGCCTATTACCAAAGACTAGGGTTCCACTAAAGCAAGAAATTAAATTTTCCATGGACAACCCTATCACTAAGACTTCAAATAACCTTGTAGCATCTTAAAATTAATATTCTACAGTGCTACCTATACATACCAAAGTCAAGTACAGAATTTTATAGTTTCAGGATTTTTGGGGCGTTACAACTCTACCCCCTGAAAGAAATTTCAGCCTCGAAATTTACATAGCTAAAACAAGTGAGGGTATTGTCGTCGCATCGCCTCATCAGGTTCCCATGTAGCTGCCTCGTTACTATGGTTTCGCCAAAGCACCTTGACCAAAGGGATAGATTTCCTTCTTAACACCTTCACGTCTTGATAAATTATTTGACCTGGTTCCTCTTCAAAAGTTAAATCGGGTCTAACCTCGATCTCCTCAATCGACACTATGTAAAATGGGTCTGAACGATAACGTCACAGCATTGATACATGGAACACATCATGTATTTGATTCAGTTTAGCAGGCAATTCCAGTTGATAGGCAACCGACCCAATTCTCTTTAACACCGATATGGCCCAATAAATCTAGGGCTTAACTTGCCTTTCTGCCCAAACCTTAACACCTTCTTCCAAGGAGAAACTTTGAGAAAAATCAAATCCCCTACTACAAATTCAATCTCTCTTTGTTTGAGGTCAGCATACGACTTTTGCCTATCCACCGCTTCCTTCAACCGATCCTGAATCAACTTTACCTTATCCTCAGTGTCTGCCACCAACTCCGGGCCCAATAATCGTTATTCTCCCAACTCAGTCCAACAAGTCGTAGTACGACATCTTCACCCATATAGTGCTTCATATGGTGCCATTCTAATACTTGCTTAATAACTATTATTTTAAGCAAACTCAGCTAATGGTAAATAATCCTCCCAACTACCTCGAAACTCAATTATACACCCCCTCTACATGTCCTCCAAAACTTGAATTACCCTCTCCGATTGACCATTAGTTTGAGGGTGAAAGGCTGTACTAAAATCCAATCTCGTACCCAGTGCTTCATGCAACTTCTTCCAGAAACAAGACGTAAACCGAGGGTCTCTATCAGATATAATAGAGACTGACACCCCATGCAACCTCACAATCTCCGCAACATACATTCTTGCTAACTTCTGTAATGAATAGTCGATGCAAACCGGTATGAAATGGGCAGACTTAGTCAACCGATCCACTATTACCCACACAGAGTCTTTCTTAGAAGGCGTTAGGGGTAACCCACTAATGAAATCCATAGTACTCGCTCCTACTTCCAGAGTGGATTCTTAACCGATTCAAGTAACCCTGATGGTAGTTGATGTTCAGCCTTCACCTGCTGACATACAAAACATTTGTCGACAAATTCTGTCACCTCACGCTTCAATCCTGGCCACCAATAAAGCTCTCGTAAATCTTGATACATTTTGTTACCTCTGGGGTGCATAGCATAGGGACTACTATGCGCCTCCTACAAAATAGATCTCTTTAGCTCATCCTCCTTTGCCACACAAATCCTACCACAGAAACACAACAACCTATCACTATTCAACCCAAAGTTCTTCGCTTCCCCATTTTTGACCTGCTTAAATTGAGCATCTAAAGTTCCATCCAACGGCTGCTTAGCCTTGATCTGCTCAACCCACAGTGGCTTCACTTGCAACTCAGCTAATAAACTTCCATCATTACACAAACTTAACCTAGCAAGCAGCGCCCTTAAGTCCAACATCGCTCTACGACTTAAGGTATCAACCACCACATTTGCTTTTCCTGGATGGTATTTGATTGTGTAATCATAGTCCTTTAGTAGCTCAACCCATCTTCGCTACCTCAAATTTAACTCCTTCTGAGTTAAGAGGTACTTTAGACTCTTATGATCTGTATAAATGGTGCACTTCTCTCCATACAAGTAATGTCTCCAAATCTTAAGTGCGAATACCACTGCTGCCAACTCCAAATCGTGGGTTGAGTAATTTCCCTCATGAGCCTTAAGCTGACGGGACACATATGCCACCACCTTTCCTGCTTGTATGAAAACAAAGCCCAAGCCCACATGGGACGCATCGCTATAAACCATAAACTCCTTTCCAAGCTTCGACTGAATCAAAATAGGGGCCTCCGTTAGAACCTTCTTAAGCTTCTAAAAAATTTCTTACTGTTTATCCGTCCACACAAACGTCACCTTCTTACGAAGTAACTTGGTCAAGGGTGCAGTAATCAACGAGAACCCTTCGATAAACCACCTATAATACCCAGCCAGGCCTAGAAAGCTCTGAATTTTTGATATCGTTCTAGGTAGTTTCCAATCCAATACTGCTTTCACTTTCCGAGGATCAACTCTAATCCCCTCAGCTAAAACCCCATGTCCTAGAAAAGTGACCTCCCTTCGCCAGAATTCACACTTGCTAAACTTAGCCTACAATTGCTTCTCCCTTAAAATCTGTAACACATCCCTTAAGTGTGCATCATGGTCATCTTCCGTTCTTGAGTACACTAAGATGTCATCTATGAATACTACTACGAATTGGTCTTGATAAGGTTGAAAGACCTGATTCATGAGATCCATAAAAGAAGCAGGTGCATTCGTTAGCCTAAAAGGCATCACCAAAAACTCGTAATGTCCATAACGAGTTCTGAAAGCTATCTTATACACATCTGCCCCTTTAACCCTCAGTTGATAGTACCCCGAACTCAAATAAATCTTCGAGAACACTGAGGCTCCCCTAAGTTGATCAAATAAGTCATCTATCCTAGGTAGAGGGTACTTATTTTTAATGGTTAACTTGTTTAACTGCCTATAGTCAATGCACATTCGCAAAGACCTATCCTTCTTCTTTACAAACAACACCGGTGCTTCCCATGGAGACACACTTGGCCTAATAAACCCCCTGTCTAACAATTCTTGAATCTATGCCTTAAGTTCAACCAACTCCTTTGGTGCCATTCGATAAGGTGCGATGGACACTGGAGCCGTACCAGGTAACAGCTCAATTCCAAACTCTACTTCTTTATTGGGCGGTAGCCTAGGCAGTTCATCAGGAAAAACATCCGAAAACTCACTAACTGTCCTTAAATCCCGAATAGTATTGCTCTTAACCTCCGTACTACTTATATAAGCCACATAAGCTTCACAACCCTTATGCACCAACTTTTCAGCCCTTAATACTGAAATCGCATTCGATAGATAATTCCGGCGCTCTCTAATTACCACTACTTCCTCCTCCTCCGCAGTCCTTAACAAAATCTGCTTTGCAGTGCAATCCAAAGTCGTCCAATGTTTCACCAACCAATCCAACCCCAAAATAAGATCAAACTCACTAAAAGGTAACTCCATCAAGTCTGCTAAAAAGGTAACCTCTTGTACTACCAAGGGTACGCTCCTAAATAGCTTATTCACTTCCACATACTGGCCTAACAGACTTAACACAGAAATCCTATTTGTAGTAATTTTGAACATACCACTAAACAACTAAGTCCTATTGCATGCCACATACGAGTGCGTTGATCCAATATCAATTAGCGCAACATAAGGTAACTTATGAATAAAAACATACCCGTTAACACATCTGGTGCCTCTCCTTCCTCCATGCAACGAGCCGTATAAACCAAGGCTGGCTGCCTCGCCTCTACCGGAACTGCACCTCTGCTTGACACTCCACATCCATGTCCAGCGCTATTACCATTTCTGGCTTGACCACGGCCCCTTGGTGGTTGTTGACCCCCTCTTTGTGGCTAAGGGTTACCTCGGTCATCGGCTTGCACCCGGTCTGGCCTCATCGGGCACTCTCCAATTCTATGTTCCATAGACCCAAAGCTTAAATAGGCTCCTATTCTCCTCCAACATTCACCCGTGTGTCCTTTACCACACACAGCACAAGGTGGTATCCTAGGGTTAGCATCAGAAACAGGGCCCTCAGCTCTAACCGGCCTATCCACTCTAGCCCTTCTTGCAGGCCTTTGTTCTGCTGCCCTAGCCTCCACGCTCCGCTTATTTTTGCCCTTCTCTTTCTCTCAGTTGAGTCACTCTGTGCGCTTTACTTCCTCTGCTATCTTAGCTTTTTCTACAAATACCGCAAAGTCCCGCTTTCTCTGCGGAGCTATAAGCATCCTAAGGTTGTCTCTTAAACCATCCTCGAACCGCACACATTGCTCATACTCTATTGCAGCTATACCTTTGGCATATCGACTTAGGTGCAAAAACTTAGCCTCGTACTCCGCTACTGACTTATCTCTCTCAGTTAGATTCAAACACTCCTTCCTCCGGGCATCCACGTAGCCCGCTCCAATGTACTTCCCTTGAAACGACGACTTAAAGAACTCCCATGTGATCTACTCTGGTTGGTTGCCCTCCTTCACATCAACCACCATTGATACGCTTCTTCCTTAAGTAGGGATATAGCCCCTTTCAACTTTTGCTCCATCGTGCAGTCCAAATCATCCATTATCCTTTTCGTGGCTTCTAACCAGTACTCCACCACATTCGTCGCCACCCCAGCTACTCCTTTGAAAGTCTCAACCCTATTAGCTTGAAGTCGTTCCACGATCGATCCATGACTTCTTGTTCCATTATTGGGCACAGCGACCCTTTCTAAAATCCTTAACATGGCCTGTGATATGGCATCCTCTGTAGCAGCAGTCCGATCATAGGGTCCCATTTCAACAACTGGTGAGGCCAGAGCCTCCTCTACTCTAACGTTGGGCATATGGCCTGACGCCGACGATCCAACCCTAGCACTTCCACGGCCTCTTCTGCGGCCTCTTGCACCTCTTCTAGCGCTCATTGTTGCGTACGTGTTTCTAAGTTTAAATTTTTTTATGAAATTTTAGTTCATAATTCCACTGTTTAACACTTATGTTTTATGTAATTTAATAATTTAAAAGTCATTTCGCCGATGCGATTCCACTACAAGCTCAAGTTTCCTATGGGCTTTAGTCTCTAAAACCTATTATTTAAAATAGCCCAATATCAAAGTATAATTCAGAAATTTAAACAATATAATAATAGAAAAAAAACTTACTTGGCTCGACGTCGAGGGCTCGGTGAACCACACTTCCAAAAACCTAAAAAACTTTTTAATCTAACTATTTTTTAAAAAAAAATCTAAGGCCCATTTCACAGCCTGAGCTTTGCAACCTGGCTCTGATACCACTAAATGTAACACCCCCGACCTGGCCCAGACACTATGGCCGAATCTGGTGATGTCACATCAAAAATATTGTTTCCAAAATGATTTTATAAAATTGAGAATATGTTCGATAAGGAGTTTACTTGGTTAAAATTTAAGTTTAAGATTTAGAAATTCAAGTTCATGTTAAGCCCAAAATGGAAGCCCATGCTTAAACAGAAACGCCCAAATAGTAATGTTATTTAAAATCCACGTTAAATTTAAGAAAGTTATCTAAGTAAAAATAAAAACTAGGCAGTCAAACATTGATAAAGCCTAAATACAGTCACATCAGAGACACTAGGCCTTATTAGATCAAATGAAAAAAAAAAAACAGAACTAAAGTAATTGAGAGAAATAGTTTGTTTAAAATACAAAAAAAAAAAAAATTGCAGTGTGGCCACCTCTGACTCCTCTCCTATGTCAAGCCGCCTACTGAAGGTTACCTAAAACATTTAATTTAAGGGTGTGAGTTTTGCAACTCAGTGTGTACGACCCTTGGTAATCAAATCACTTCAATATACACATATCACATTGGGCCTAAGCCCTGACAGTATAGTGGTCTGGGCCTTAGCCCACATTGACCTCATATCATATCAGAGTCACATGTATGCAACGCTCCCACCCCATATCCAACCCTGCACTCCACCCGTACCAACCTTACACTTCTGTGGGGATATAAATATCAACCCACCCATCCCTACACTTCATAGGTAGCACCAGTTGCGGCACTACTCAAACGTTGCAGCGAGGCTGCTATATAATGGCTTAAAGCCTCCGGTGGATCCACGGTCATCAAGCGACTATGCGATCCTCATATCTTCCTCCGTTCAGTTTATTTAGCTCAAGATGCAACATACATATTATGAATGCACATACAACATTTTTTGAGTGCAGATATAAGTTTTTCCTTATATTAAGCATTTAGGGGTTTTTCAGTCATTTCATTACCCAAGGGTATGCCGAAAATTTTCTACCCTACAAGGGTGTTTCAGTACTACTACCCTCTAAGGTTGTTTTAGTAATTCTACTCTATAGGGCATTATATTAATTCTACTTTAGAGGATATTTTTGTAATTCTACCCTATAGGGGTATTTTTGTAATTTTACCCTAGACGGGTATTTTCCTAATTTCCTAAGGTACAGGTTTTAATAATGGATTTTGGCCCAACAACAAGTCCTCGCGACTAAGGTGAACGGACACTATACACTAGGTAGGATTCAAGAGAAGAGGAGGTGGGTCACTCGGACCGCTTAAGTACCAAGCTCTTCCTAGATCCAATCCTAGACATGCACACATCCATTGCCACACCTTAGTCTAGCGACTTGTCCACGGACATGTTTAATTATTTAATTAAGTCTTATGTAAAATTTGAGAGGTCAGAACTAGGCCTATAGTCCATTAAAAACCCTAACAAGCATTTCTACGATCCCATAAGGCCCACTAGACACAATCATGTTCACTAAACCCATTAAACCCCAACATGCTTATGTAGCCCATCAGGCCCAATCATAATCCAATCGTATAATCATGCATGCCAATCCATCATACAATTTCATATCACAACTTTGCCACTTAGGGCCCACAAGTTCATCAGGCCCATTCGGGATTTCAGGATTTCGACTTTTGCCAATTTTTGTGTGTGTAGTGTATGTACACACCTGATTGACGACCCACACTACTCTATTCTCAGCCTCGACCTACAACCAAAACCATTTTCGAATCAATTCTATACCTTAACTACAACTTTATCAAATCCTGAAGCCTTACTGTAACCTTACCATGTACCACCGATTTAAATAACCTTTCCTTCACTATTACTTCTGAATATCCTTAGATCTGCACCAATACACACATATTATCAACATCAAGTGACTCGTATTCAACATGAGTCACCCCTAACAACCATATTTACATTTGGCCACCTATGAAACCAAAATTTAGAGCGAATACACTGACCATCCGCTAGAGATCTTTTCCTCACTTGGAATCCTAGAACCCTACCCCTAGTTTAACCGGGTTAATTGACAAGAAAAGGGGGGATTAGATAGCCCATTCGGCTTTACAAAACACACTAAAACGATTAACTAGGCACTTACCGAAACTGATTTCCAAACTTGTGGCCTAGATCCCAACTAAATGTGTAATCAACTTTTATCCACTTGATCAAGGGTTGCAAGTAACTGAATAGGTTTGTGATGCAAGAAAACAAAAGATATCGGCAAGAGAAGATGAATATTTGGCTTTTATGAGATTGAAGGGAAGAAGTAGGCAAGAAAGTATAGGTATTTGGCTTTTAAGGAAACAAAAGTGACTTTCGGCTTTTAAGAATTTAGGGATGGTATTCGGCTTTGAGAGATGAAAATCTTAAGCAAAGCTTCGGTAACAATGGAAGGGAAAAGAAAAGAAAAGAAGAAAGGTTTAGATAACAAGTGAATTTGGCAAAAGAAACCAAAAACCCTCATGCACATTTGGCATTCCTTTAAAGAGGCACAAGCCAATTCTAGCCTCCCTTACAGTCTCATTCGGCACCAACTCTCTCTCTCAATCTCTTATTTTCTCTCCATCGTCTCTACATTAAAATTCTCTCCTGAACACTCCCCTCTAGAGTCCCCTTTTGTGCCACCACCTTCTTTCCATGAGCAAAAATAAAGTCCCAAAACTACCACACTTGAGCCTCGAACCTTGGACCTTATTCCCTACATGAAACGCCACCTTGTAACTCCCATGTACCGCATCTTTGCCACTGGGCCACAGGCCTTACTGTGTCCTATTTCCCCTAAATTTTGTTTAAGAGGCCTATTACCAAAGACTAGGGTTCCACTAAAGCAAGAAATTAAATTTTCCATGGACAACCCTATCACTAGGACTTCAAATAACCTTGTAGCATCTTAAAATTAATATTCTACAGTGCTACCTATACATACCAAAGTCAAGTGCAAAATTTCATAATTCTGGGATTTTTGGGGCATTACAAATCTTGTGTGAGCACTATTGTAAAGGAAATGTTACTATTATAAGAAGAGGTGCACTATGTGTGAGTATTCCTGAGTATCTGATGCAATTCTAGATGGTTCAATGGGTAATTGAAGGAATGGCTTGGTAAGTGCATAATGGGATATTGAATCATGACATACAAAAAGGCTAATGTAATAAATGATGTGTATATGAAAATCTACATCCTATATGATTGAATGATAATCTACTTACTATATGATTAAATTCATATGTATCATTTATGAACTTACTGACTTGTGAGTTTAATGATGCTTGTATAGGCTTTTGCTAAGCTTATGGTCTTGGTAATTACATTATGGTTATTCTATAAATTGTGCTAATTGAATGGTAAGTTATGTTTGAGTTTATAGGAGCTTACTAAGCACTAGTTGCTTACGTAGTTACTTTCCTTTATTTTCTAGATTATAGGAAACTCGACTAGTTGGCAGCTTGTCAGGGATAAATAACAGTATCCAGCAACCATTTTATTAGTGTAATGCCCTGATTTTTGGGATTTTTGGGGCTAATGAGATTTTTGGTGAGGTTGGGAAATTTTGTGTTCTAATTGCTAAAATGGTGTTTGGATGTGTTAGTGGGCCTGTAGGACGCCCAAACCTCGGTTAAAAATTGATAAAAATAGTTAAGTACGTTTTAAGTAAAAAGGGGGAATTGGGTCAAGAGGGCCCTTAAGAAAAATTGTGTAAAATATGTCGCAAAGGGAGCCTTGGTAGAGTGGTAAGGTGACGCCACCAAGCTCCTAAAAAAGTGGCGCCTAGATGGGTATTGAAGGACAAGGGTTCAAGTTGCAAGGTAGGCTTATTGCTCTTCTTAAATTTTAAGCATGTACTGGACATGTGACTAATTTAAGTAGGAAATTCGGCAAGGGGCTTTAGGGACTTGGGCCGATTGCTTTAGGGAGATTATTAGGGTTTCGTCTTTTTCTATTTTCTGTCATGAGAGTTAGGGTTAGCCACCTTAGGTGTTATTATTCTCTTTTCAGTCAAAAAGCCGAAATTTGCCTCCCTAAGAGCATCTAGCCGATTTCTTCATCTTCTTCTTCTCTATCATTGTTTTTCCTCTTTTCTTTTTACCCTGTTGATCTTCTCCTTTGCTGAACACCCTATCATACTCAGCTCTTCAATTTCTTTCGATTCTATCCCTCCAAAAATAGCCATAGCCGATTGCTTAAAGTGCTAGAAATCCCGAAAACTGCTTCCTTTTTGCTGATTTCTTGTAAGCCAAATTACCCCTATTCCTTTCACCTGTTGTGGTTGATTACTACATTCCCTTGAGCCACCTCATTGTCGACACCATCACCCAAACTCATAGCCCAAATCGCTATCTTCTTCTCTAGTTGAAAAGCCAAAATCACCATTAGTGTAGGGAGATAGCCGAATAGTTTAGATCTCAAAAATAGGGGTTCTACTAACGTTCAAGGGGTAGATTTACATTAGATTTGTGTAGGAATTGAAGAGAAACCATTGGTAAGTGCTTAATACCTCATATCTGTTCAATATTTCATGTGTTGGAAAAGCCGAAAGTCCCTAAAGTTAGGGACTTTGTCGATTTGGACTTTTAGTAAATCAAGTGGTATTTTTCTTTGTTCTTTTGAGTGATAGTTAGCGAAGAAGGTGATCAAGCAAGGAGTTGAAGGCATCGGTATCATCAGATCTAGATTTTGTGCAACTAGGTCGTTAGAGGTAAGTTTTCATGGCCATTAAGGGTATGGCCGAATGTGGTAAGGGATTGTGGCTTTGGTTTTTTGTGGATCTACTGATTAATTGATTAGATATTAGGTTGTAGGAACTGTCGCATAGGAGATCTCATTGGTGAAACCGCAAAATAGGTGTGTGATTCTGAACCCCTTCATTGTGCATGTTGGCAAATGCCGAAAAGCCAAAATGCCGAAGATCTGGCATTTCGAGGGCTTGTGAGAGTGCGAACGCTCACAAGTTGGTAGGGAAACGTTGGATATGAAATCGGTACTGAAGGGAGAGCTAACCACGAAATTTTGGGCGTTACAGTAAGTTGGGCCTCGGTGGGCCGAATATGGGCCCAATGGGCAATTTGGGCCCATTTGGGGAAAAATGGGTTTAAGGTAATAATATGAACTGTAGGCGTAAAAAATAGTTAAAACAAGGTAACTGAATATGAAATTTGGACTAAACGGGCCTAATTGGCTAAACGACGTAATAGGGCCATTAGGGGTTTTAGGGCTTAAAAGCTAAAACTATTAAACTGAGTTAACCAAATTTTCTGTAACGACTATGGGATTAGTAGAGACTGTAATAAGCATAAAAATTGTAATATGAGAGCAAAAATTACTGCAAAACCCTTAGGGTGAGAAATTACTGTTTTGCCCCTAGGTAGAAAATTACCGATATACCCCTAGGGCTAAAATTGAATGAACTGTTTGACATGACTATTGTTGATACTGCATATCATGATGTATGTATGTCTGATGCATGGGATTGGGTTTGATATTGGAGGAAGTGTGAGTGGCACTGCCACGTTACTGAAAGGGGCTACGCCTCGTACTGTTTCTGAAAGGGGCTTTGCCTCGTATACTGTTTATCTGAGCAGCCATGCTGCAACTGTGGTGTGTGGGCTGGGTGGGTCGAGTTATTCCCCACATGGTGTGTTGGCTGGTACGGGTGGTGTGTAGCGGTTGGTGGGTTGAGTAGTCTCCCCAATTGGGTTGCATTCATACTGTTATACTGTACTGTACTGTTGTGGGCCTATGGGCCAAACTGTTATTTGAATAGGGCTTCGGCCCAGTATCTGTTATAGGGCTTTGGCCCATTTTACTGTTATCTGAATAGGGCTTCGGCCCAGTATCTGACTGAGACTGGTTAGGGCTTAGGCCAGTGGGCTTGAGCCAATGTGGGCTTTGGATGGGTTCTGCACACACTGAGTTTTCCCAAACTCACCCTTCTCTTTCCATCCTTGCAGGTGAGCCCTAGATCGTGACTTGGATGCTGGGAGGGATTCAGAGTGGCCACCAAGACTGAACTCGCATTCTAGTTGGTTATTTATTTTAATTACTTTTCTACTATTGGTTTTATTTTGGTTATGGGTTGTAATAAGGCCGCTATAACTATTTTATTTGAGATTTTCAACTGTTTTATTTCTATCACAAATATACACTATTTTCAAAATTAAACAAACAATTTCTTAATCAACCTGATATTACCGATGGCTAAATAAAATAATAAGGTTAAAATGAATCGCGTAACAAGGGGAATAGAGATTAAAGTTCAATAATTATTGAAACGGGAGTTTTCAAAATAATCGAGCATTGCTTTCCAAAACTCACCAACGGACTTAGTAAATAGGGCGGCGTAGGATAGTCTAGGTAATGTAGCACACCGGACATGGCCATAACGTCTGGGCCAGGTTTGGGGTGTTATATTTAGTGGTATCAGAGCCAGGTTGCAACAACTCGGCTGTGGTTCGGGTCCGAAAACAAAGGGTTTCAAAAATTTAGAGTCCAGAATGGTATTTTTGAAAAAAAAGAATTTTTCGAAAATTTTCTTTTAGGTTTTAAACAAATTTGTAGCTTTTAAATCAAGTTGTTCGGAACATTGATTTTTAAAGAGGCCTCAAACTATTTGATCTGATAAATCGGAAGGTGGCACACTGAATCCCCGGCTCCAAGTTGTAAGTATGTTCTGCTTTAAATTCTGTACTGTACTGAAAATAAAACTGTAGATAGTACTGAGCCTTAGATATAATACTATAGGTGAGGTAGTATTAAGGCTATAAAACTGAGACTGTAGGGTAAACTAAACCCTAGGAAACTGATACAGTAGTTAGACTACGTTTGTGCGAGAACAACTCTGAAACTTTATCTGTTCATAAGATATTCCGTAATAAACAACTGAAACATTAAACTAATGTCAAAAAATTTGAAACTTAGATAATCGATATGAGTACGAGAGCTGCTCGTGGTCGAGGCCGGGGATGTGGCCAGGTTAGTGCTCAGGCAGGATCTTCGTCTTCTGGGCACATGCCAGCTGGGGAAGAGCGAGCTCCGCCAGCGACGGAGACTGGATCTTATGACAGGGCTGCAGGGGACGATGCTCTGTCCCAAGCCATGCTGAGGGTATTAGAGAGGGTCGCTGGAGCAAGCACTGGAACTGTGGCTAGAAGGTCGATATCTGAGGGACTCCGAGCCAACAAAGCTGAGATTTTCAGGGGCATATCTGGAGTAGCCCCGAATGTGGCTGAGTATTGGTTGGAAGCCACCGAGCGAATAATGGATGACCTGGACTGCTCGGTGGAGCAAAAGCTGAAAGGAGCAGTGTCCTTACTGCGAGACGAGGCGTATCAGTGGTGGATCACTGTGAGAGAGGGTACCTCAGCTGATGGAGTAACTTGGGAATTATTTAAGAAATCCTTCAAGGCAAAGTATGTTGGAGCTAGTTATGTGGATGCACGCAGGAAGGAGTTCTTGAAACTGACCCAATGTGGTAAAACTGTTGCTGAGTACGAGGCAGAATTTCTACGACTGAGCCGGTATGCCAGTGGTATTGTTTCCACTGAATATGAACGCAGTGTTCATTTTGAGGATGGCCTCAGAGATGAGCTGAGAGTGTTGATAGCGCCACAGAGAGAGCGCGACTTTCCTGCACTAGTAGAGAAGGCTAAAATAGCCGAAGAAGTGAAGCGAACTGAGCGTCAGAACCGCGATAGAGATCGTAATCGCTTTAAGAGAGATTCTGGATCGACTGGTGCTGTAAACAGAAATTTTAAGAAAGCAAGAGTGGAGGAACCAGTGTGAGCTGTGCCAGTGAATGTTGTTAGACCGTAGGCTTGTGGAGACTGTGGCAGAGTTCATCAAGGAGAATGCTGGAAACGCATTGAAGCTTGTTTTCGTTGTGGGTCAAAGGATGATCAAGTTAAAGACTGTCCACAGAAGCCAGCTTAGGCTCAAGCTGTTGACCAGAGGGTTGCTCAGCCTGCACGAGGAGGACCGCCACCGCCAAGGGCCGTGGACTAGGTAGAGGAGGCAATGGTAATGGACATGGTCGTGGAGCACCTGGCAGAGGTGCTGGTAATGTTGAGGCTCGTCAGCCAGCCTTAGTGTATGCTGCTCGCCGTCGCGAGGAGGGTGATGCACCTGATGTTATAACTGGTACGTTTTTGATATCTAGTATACTATACACTGCTTTGATTGACGTGGGTTCAACACATTCATATATTGCTTGTAAGATTTCTGGGTCGTTGGGTGTGCATTCTGAGGAGACTGTGAGTGGGGTCACAGTAGTTAGTCCTTTAGGTCACTCTGTGAAAGTAGACAAACTATTTAGGGAAGTTCCTTCAGAGACTCAGGGCAGGATCTTTACTGGAGATCTAATGGAGCTACCTTTTGGTGAATACGACTTGATTTTGGGCATGGACTGGTTAACTAAGCACAAGGCAACGCTGGATTGCGCGACCAAGAGAATGGTATTGAGAACAACTGAAGGCGAGGAGGTGATGGTTATTGGTGAACGTAAGGACTATTTGTCTAATGTGGTTTCTGCCTTAAGGGCTGAAAAGTTGATGCGCAAAGGTTGTGAAGCATACTTGGCGTTCGTAAGTCAAACTGAACCCGAAGGAGTGACAGTGGAGACAGTGAGGACTGTTAATGAATTTCAAGATGTATTTCCTGAGGAGCTTCCTGGATTACCTCCTAACCGAGAAGTTAAATTTGGGATCGATCTGTTGCCTGGAACAGCTCCAGTGTCCATTGCGCCCTACATAATGACACCAAAGGAGCTAGTGGAATTGAAAGCTCAGATTCAAGAGTTGCTAGATAGGGGCTTCATTAGACCGAGTGTGTCTCCGTGGGGAGCACCGGTGCTGTTTGTGAAAAAGAAGGATGGAACGATGCGTATGTGCATCGACTATCACTAGTTGAACAAACTGACGATTAAGAATAAGTATCCTTTACCGAGAATCGACGATCTGTTTGACCAGCTTAAGGGAGCTTCAGTGTTCTCCAAGATCGACCTTCGATCTGGATACCACCAGTTAAGAGTAAAGGAGGTGGATGTGCATAAGACAGCATTCAGAACTCGTTATGGCCACTACGAGTTTTTGGTTATGCCCTTTGGATTAACGAATGCACCGGTAACTTTTATGGATTTAATAAACCGAGTATTTCAGCCGTACTTGGATCGTTTTATGGTCGTCTTTATTGATGATATTTTGGTGTATTCAGAAACAGAGGAGAAGCATGACGAGCATCTTCGAATTGTTCTGCAGGTGTTGAGGGAAAGGCAGTTGTATGCGAAATTTAGCAAGTGCGAATTTTGGCTTCGAGAAGTGACTTTTCTGGGTCATGTTGCTTCTGCTGAGGGGATTAGGGTAGATCCTCGCAAAGTTGAGGTAGTTCTGGACTGGAAGTCTCCAATATCAGTTTCGAAAATTTGTAGTTTTCTGGGTCTAGCAGGTTATTACAGAAGATTTGTTGAAGGATTTTCGTTAATCGCGGCACCATTGACGAAATTGTTAAGGAAAGGAGTAGTATTTGTATGGACTGAGAAACAGCAAGAAGCTTTTGATAAGCTGAAAAAGGTGTTGACTGAGGCACCAGTGTTGATTTAGCCAGAATCTGGGAAGGACTTTACGGTTTATAGCGATGCTTCGCATGTGGGATTAGGTTGTGTACTGATGCAAGAGGGTAAGGTGGTTGCTTATGCTTCACGGCAGCTTAAGCCTCACGAGGCTAATTACCCTACACATGATTTGGAGTTGGCAACGGTGGTATTTGCGTTGAAAATCTAGAGACATTACCTTTATGGAGAAAAGTGTATTATATATACTGACCATAAAAGTCTCAAATACCTGTTAACTCAGAAAGAGTTAAACCTTAGGCAACGGAGATGGATAGAGTTGCTTAAGGACTATGACTGTTCGATTGAGTATCACCCTGGCAAGGCTAATGTCATGGCTGATGCACTGAGCCGAAGGACTGTTACTGAGTTAAGGGCGATGCTCGCTCGTTTAAGTTTGTATGATGATGGGAATTTGCTAGCAGAACTGCAAGTGAGACTGACTTGGACCGAGAGGATTAAAGAGTTACAATGGAAGGATGATTTGTTGACTCCTCAATTTCAGCAAGTCAAGGAGGGTAAGAGTGAGGATTTTAGACTGAATTCTGATGGAGTTCTATGCTTTCGAGGAAAAGTTTGTATTCCTAAAGACTCTGACTTGAGGAAGTTGATATTGAGTGAGGCTCATGGTGGAGCCTATGCTATGCACCCTGGAGGTAATAAGTTGTATAGGGATTTGCGAGAAGTGTACTGGTGGCCTGGACTTAAGCGAGAGGTGACTGATTTTGTTGGGAAATGTCTGACGTGCCAGCATGTTAAAGCTGAACACCAATTACCTTCTGGATTGTTGCAGCCAGTAAAGATTCCGCAGTGGAAATGGGAAAGAGTAACGATGGATTTTGTGAGTGGCTTGCCTTTGACAACTTCAAAGAAAGACTCTGTTTGGGCAGGTGTGGATAGATTGACGAAGTCTGCTCATTTTATACCAGTTAGAACTGATTACTCACTTCATAAGTTGGCCAAGCTATATGTAGCAGAGATAGTGCGTTTGCATGGGGTGCTAGTTTCGATAATTTCTGATCGAGATCCCAAATTTACATATCGATTCTGGAAGAAGTTGCATGAGGCGTTAGGTACGCGATTGGACTTCAGTACTACATTTCACCCTCAGATAGATGGTCAATCTGAAAGGGTCATTCAAGTGTTGGAAGACATGTTAAGAGGATGTGTTATCAACTTTCGTGGTAGTTGGGAAGATTATTTACTGTTGGCAGAGTTTGCATACAACAATAGCTATCAAGCAAGTATCCAGATGGCTCCATATGAGGCACTTTATGGGCGGAGATGTCGCACTCCTACTTGTTGGATAGAATTAGGAGAACGTAGAGTTCTTGGACCAGAGTTAGTGGCAGATACTGAAAGTAAGGTTAAGCTGATTCGAGATCGGTTAAAGGAGGCGTCTGATCGGCAAAAGTCTTATGCTGACCTTAAGCGTAAGGAGATTGAGTTCACTGTTGGGGATATGGCGTTCCTAAAGGTGTCGCCGTGGAAGAAGATCTTGAGATTCGGTAAAAAGTGCAAGCTAATTTCGCGGTTTATTGGGCCTTATCGAATTCTCAAGCAGATTGGGCCAGTAGCCTATCAGTTCGAGTTGCCGGCAGAGTTGGATCGTATTCACGATGTTTTTCATGTGTCTATGCTGAGACAGTATCGGTCGGACCCATCGCATATTGTACCAGTGGAGGAGATTGCAGTAAATACTGATTTGACCTTCGAGGAGGAACCTGTGGAGATCTTAGATCGTGAAGTCAAAGTCTTAAGGAGGAAGTCTATTCCATTGATTAAGGTGCTGTGGCGTAATCATGGTAAAGAAGAAGCTACGTGGGAGCCAGAAGAAGCGACGCGTCAACAATACCCTCAGTTATTTGGATCAGGTAAATTTCGAGGCCGAAATTTCTTTAACGGGGTAGAGTTGTAACGCCTTGATTTTCGGGATTTTTGGGGCTAATGAGATTTTTGGTGAGGTTGGGAAAATTTGTTTCTAATTGCTAAAATGGTGTTTGGATGTGTTAGTGGGCCTATAGGAAGCCCAAACCTCGGTTAAAAATCGATAAAAATAGTTAAGTACATTTTAAGTAAAAAGGGGGAACTAGGTCAAGAGGGCCCTTAAGAAAAATTGTGTAAAATATGTCGCAAAGGGAGCCTTGGTAGAGTGGCAAGATGGTGCCACTAAGCTCCTAAAAAAGTGACGCCTAGATGGGTATTGAAGGACAAGGGTTCGAGTTTCAAGGTAGGCTTATTGCTCTTTTTAATTTTTAAGCATGTGCCGGACATGTGACTAATTTAAGTAGGAAATTCAGCAAGGGGCTTTAGGGACTTGGGCCGATTGCTTTAGGGAGATTATTAGGGTTTCGTCTTTTTCTATTTTTTGTCATGAGAGTTAGGGTTAGCCACCTTAGGTGTTATTATTCTCTTTTCAGTCAAAAAGCCGAAATTTGCCTCCCTAAGAGCATCTAGCCGATTTCTTCATCTTCTTCTTCTCTATCATTGTTTTTCCTCTTTCCTTTTTAGCCTATTGATCTTCTTCTTTGCCAAACACCCTATCATACTCAGCTCTACAATTTCTTTCGATTCCATCCCTCCAAAAATAGCCATAGCCGATTGCTCAAAGTGCCAGAAATCCCGAAAACTGCTTCCTTTTTGCCGATTTCTTGTAAGCCGAATTACCCCTATTCCTTTCACCTATTGTGGCCAATTACTACATTTCCTTGAGCCACCTCATTGTCGACACCATCACCCAAACTCATAGCCCAAATCGCCATCTTCTTCTCTAGTTGAAAAGCCGAAATCACCATTAGTGTAGGGAGATAGCCGAATAGTTCAGATCTCAAAAATAGGGGTTCTACTAACGTTCAAGGGGCAGATTTACATCAGATCTATGTAGGAATCGAAGAGAAACCATTGGTAAGTGCTTAATACCTCAGATCTGTTCAATATTTCATGTGTTGGAAAAGCCGAAAGTCCCTAAAGTTAGGGACTTTGTCGATTTGGACTTTTAGTAAATCAAGTGGTATTTTTCTTTGTTCTTTTGAGTGATAGTTAGCGAAGAAGGTGATCAAGCAAGGAGTTGAAGGCATCGGTATCATCATATCTAGATTTTGTGCACCTAGGTCGTCAGAGGTAAGTTTTCATGGCCATTAAGGGTATGGCCGAATGTCGTAAGGGATTGTGGCTTTGGTTTTTTGTGGATCTACTGATTAATTGATTAGATATTGGGTTGTAAGAACTGTCGCATAGAAGATCTCGTTGGTGAAACTGCAAAACAGGTGTGTGATTCTGAACCCCTTCATTGTGCATGTTGGCAAATGCTGAAAAGCCGAAATGCCGAAGATCTGGCATTTCGAGGGCTTGTGAGAGTGCGAACGCTCACAAGTTGGTAGGGAAATGTTGGATATGAAATCAGTACTGAAGGGAGAGCTAACCACGAAATTTTGGGCGTTACGGTAAGTTGGGCATCGGTGGGCCGAATATGGGCCCAATGGGCAATTTGGGCCCATTTGGGGAAAAATGGGTTTAAGGTAATAATATGAACTGTAGGCGTAAAAAATAGTTAAAACAAGGTAACTGAATATGAAATTTGGACTAAACGGGCCTAATTGGCTAAACGACGTAATAGGGCCATTAGGGGTTTTAGGGCTTAAAAGCTAAAACTATTAAACTGAGTTAACCGAATTTCCTGTAACGACTATGGGATTAGTAGAGACTGTAATAAGCATAAAAACTGTAATATGAGAGCAAAAATTACTGCAAAACCCTTAGGGTGAGAAATTACTGTTTTGCCCCTAGGTAGAAAATTACCGATATACCCCTAGGGCTAAAACCGACTGAACTGTTTGACATGACTATTGCTGATACTGCATATCATGATGTATGTATGTCTGATGCATGGGATTGGGTTTGATATTGGAGGAAGTGTGAGTGGCACTGCCACGTTACTGAAAGGGGCTACGCCTCGTACTGTTTCTGAAAGGGGCTTTGCCTCGTATACTATTTATCTGAGTAGGCATGCTGCAACTGTGGTGTGTGGGCTGGGTGGGTCGAGTTATTCCCCACATGGTGTGTTGGCTGTTACGGGTGGCGTGTAGCGGTTGGTGGGTTGAGTAGTCTCCCCAATTGGGTTGCATTCATACTGTTATACTGTACTGTACTGTTATGGGCCTATGGGCCAAACTATTATCTGAATAGGGCTTCGGCCCAGCATCTGTTATAGGGCTTTGGCCCATTTTACTGTTATCTGAATAGGGCTTCGGCCCAGTATCTGACTGAGATTAGTTAGGGCTTAGGCCAGTGGGCTTGAGCCAATGTGGGCTTTGGATGGGTTCTGCACACACTGTGTAACGTCCCCACGCCCAAAACCGTCACCGGAGTCGAGCTTGAGGCGTCACTAAACGTAATTTATCATTTTAAACAACTTTACAAAAACTATTTTCATTTTCGGAATAAACAATCTTCTGTGTCATGGTCGTTCGAAAAATCATATCTCGAGTTACGAAACTCGAAATTAAGATCCGTAAATTTTCCCTGAATTTAGACTCATATATCTATTCACTAATTTTTTTCTAGAATTTTTTTGCTGGGCCGATTAGTACAGTTTATTAGTTAAAGTTGCCCCTATTTCAGAACTTGACTGTACTGACCTCTGTTTACTACGGACCACTTTTCTCTCTGTACAAAACTCATATAATTGTGCCATTTATCTCTCTTAAAACTAGATTCAATAAGGATTCTAAGCATATAAAATACACCTCCTAATTATTTTTGTACAATTTATGGTGAATTTTCAAAATTAGAACAGGGGATCCAGAAATCGTTCTGGCCCTGTCTCACTAAAACTCAAATATCTCCTAACGTGTAACTCCTTTACCTATTTTGCTTCTTCCATATGAAATTAGACACAATAAGCTTCAATTTCATAACTAATACATTACCAAATTCGATTTCTATGATTTTTAGTGAATTTTCAAACTCACGTCAGTGTTGCTGCAATGTTCTGTTTTATGGCTAGTTCCATTTTCATAAAAGCTTCCATGTACTAATTAATCTATTATTCTTTCATGACATCAAACATAACCTATATTGGCCATTTCAATGACTCATCATTGTCAAGCATTTCCTCAACCAAACACCACCATATCACAAGATTATTTACACATAGTAGGTATATTGCTATACATGCCATTCTAAGTTCTATAAGCCGTTTACCAAAAAGTCCTTCGGATAGTGTGATCGAGTCTTCGACCTATCCCGATTCTCGAGCCGGCTTGTCCAAAACTACAATGAATAAAAAAGAAGGGAGTAAGCATAAATGCTTAGTAAGTTCACATGCAAATAACAAGTAACATAACAAAGTCATTATGCCAAACAACATTAACATAGCATCACCAAACATATATCACCATTCTAATCATCATACTTCATCTTACCACATCTTTGTTGTTGTCGAATTTCAACCCGAGGGTTAAGTACATACCTGTCCAATGTGGCCATTTCTTAACATTACTGAATTGTCACTTACACCTTGGGTATTCTTCCATTCCGCTAGAATTTTACCCGTTGAACACATCGGAATATAACTCGGATACACGGATCATTTGCACATAAATGCCACATATGTAATCAATCCATCATGTAACCCGCCCATAAGTGAACTCGGACTCAACTCAACGAGCTCGGGCGTTCGCATCCATAAGTGAACTCGGACTCAACTCAACGAGCTCGGATGCCTAGTTACATTTCACGAACTCGGACTCAACTCAACGAGTTCAAACATTTGCATCCATAAGTGAACTCGGACTCAACTCAACGAGTTCGGATGCTCAACCATCCTAGTGACATGTCACTTGTATCCTAATCTATTCCCAAGGTTCAAACGGGATTTTCCCTCAAATTTCACCTTTTTGGCCATCTTCCTCGGAATGTCAGTACAAATAATCGCTAGCATTTCATGCTTATCAAGCTAATTACATACTTTGCATACCAATAAATAATAATTCACAAGGCATAATATTCCATGATAGTAAGTACCAATCATATAAATAACATTAAATTACTTAAAATAACAATTATGTTACATTATTTACATATGAACTTACCTTAGTACCAAAATACAACGATTTTTGCAATTTAGTCCGTAATCTTTTCTTTTCCCCGATTGAGGTCGATTCCACGTCTTTCTTGATCTAAAATAACACATTTAGCTTGTTTAATATTCACATTTTAAAATTAGACCTTAATTCAAATTTTGGAAAAATTACAATTTTGCCCCTAAACTTTTGCATATTTACACTTTTGCCCCAAAGCTCGGAAATTTACTTTATCACAAATTCTTATGTTTTAAGACATGCTGATCATTTATTTACCATTAGAATTCTCAAATTCCCACTAAAACACATACTTATGAACAATATGTATTTTTACCGATTAAGCCGTTTTACTCGTTTTTGCTCAAAACCGAGTAGCACAAGTTGTCTAACATAATTTAAAACCTCATATTCTATCATAAAACATCAAAATACACAAATTTCACCTATGGGTATTTTTCCAAATGTGAACCCTAACTTAAAATAATGCTAACATAAGCTTTATCAAGCTACCGGGATCTCAAAAACGTAAAAATCTTTAAAAACGGGGCTTAGATGCACTTACTATGAAGCTTGAAAGTTGAAGAAACCCTAGCTATGGAGAGAGCAAGTTTCGGCAGCAACCAAATGAAGATGATAACAATTTTGTGTTATTTTTCCCTTTTAATTCATGTTAATAACCAAATGACCAAAATACCCCTCCTTACTAAACTTTCAAAAATTCCTCCCATGTCCTAATTTGTCCATGAACTTAAAATTGGTCTAATTACCATTTAAGACCTCCTAATTAATATTTCAAAGCAATTTCATACTAAAAACTTCTAGAATGCAAGTTTTGCAACTTATTCGATTTAATCCCTAACTCCAAATTAAGCACTTTACGCTTAGAATTTCTTCACGAAATTTTCACACCATCATAAAATCATATCATAACCATCAAAATAATTATAATATACTTATTTCTACCTCGGATTTGTGGTCACGAAACCACTATTCCGATTAGGCCCTAATTCGGGATATTACAACTCTCCCCCCCTTTTAAGGATTTTCGTCCTCGAAAATCTTACCGGTAAACAGATGTGGGTATTGTTTTCTCATAGTTTCCTCGGGTTCCCATGTAGCCTCTTCTATCCCATGCTTTTGCCACAACACTTTCACAAGAGCAATACTTTTGTTTCTTAGTTGTTTGACCTCTCGAGCTAAAACTTTTATCGGTTCTTCTTCATAGGTCATATCTGGTCGTAATTCAATTTCTGTCGGTGAAATTATATGCGAAGGATCCGAGCGATACCGACGTAACATAGATACATGGAACACGTCATGAATTTTCTCTAACTCAGATGGTAATGCTAACCGATAAGCTACCGGTCCAACTCTTTCAGTTATTTCATACGGCCCGATAAAACGCGGACTTAACTTACCCTTCTGTCCAAATCTGAGGACTTTCTTCCACGGAGACACCTTTAAAAATACCTTATCACCAACTTGAAACTCGATTTCTTTTCGTTTCAAATCTGCATAAGATTTCTGTCTATCCGAAGCAGCTTTCAAACAATCTCGAATTACCTTCACTTTTTCTTCGGTTTCTTTTATTAAATCAACCCCATAGATCTGATTTTCCTTGAGTTCGGTCCAATACAAAGGCGTCCGACACTTACGACCATACAATGCTTCATAAGGTGCCATTTTCAAACTCGTCTGATAACTGTTATTGTAAGCAAATTCCACCAACGGTAAATATCTCTCCCAACTTCCTTGGAATTCTAATACACAACATCGAAGCATGTCTTCAAGAATCTGAATTACTCTTTCTGATTGCCCATCAGTTTGTGGATGAAAAGCAGTACTGAAATTTAACCTTGTACCTAACGCCTCTTGTAACTTTTGCCAAAACCGCGAAGTAAATCTCGGGTCTCTATCTGAAATGATTGACAATGGTATTCCATGTAGTCTAACAATTTCTCTAACATACAATTCAGCTAACTTGTTAAGAGAATAATCCGTACGTACCGGAATGAAATGAGCTGATTTAGTTAATCTGTCAACTATTACCCAAATGGCATCCTTCTTTCCTAGAGTCAACGGCAACCCTGAAACAAAATCCATAGTAATCCGATCCCATTTCCATTCAGGAACCATAATAGGCTGAAGTAATCCTGAAGGCACTTGGTGTTCAGCTTTCACCTGTTGACAAATTAAGCATTTGGACACAAATTCTGATATATCTCTTTTCATTCCATTCCACCAATACATTTTCTTCAAATCATTATACATTTTCGTACTACTTGGATGAACTGTCAAATAACTACCATGTGCTTCCTGCAAAATCTTTTGAATTAATTCTCCGTTCCTCGGTACACAAATCCGATCTTTAAACATCAAGCAACCATCAGGACCGATTCTGAAGTCTGACTCTGTATCAACCTCACATTGCTTTCTTTTGGCTTGTAAGTCTTCATCACTTTTCTGAGCTTCACAAATCTCTTGTAAAAACATCGGTCTTACTTTTAGTTCGGCCAGAATGGAACCATCATCTGACATTTCTAATTGAGCGTTCATAACTTTTAAAGCAAACAACAGTTTTCTACTCAAAGCATCAGCAACTACATTTGCTTTTCCTGGATGGTAATCAATCACAAGCTCGTAATCTTTTAATAACTCCAACCATCTTCGTTGTCTCAAATTCAAGTCCTTTTGTGACATCAAATATTTAAGACTTTTGTGATCGGTATATACCCGACATTTCTCACCATACAAGTAATGTCGCCAAATCTTCAAAGCAAACACCACTGCAGCCAACTCTAAATCATGAGTAGGATAATTCCTCTCGTGAGGTTTTAACTGCCTCGAAGCATAAGCCACAACCTTTCCTTCTTGCATCAATACACATCCCAAACCATTTAGAGAAGCATCGCTATATACCACAAATTTTTTACCTGACTCGGGCTGTACTAACACTGGTGCCTCGGTTAATAACTTTTTCAATTCTTCGAAACTTTGTTGACATTCTTCTGTCCACTCAAATTTAACATCTTTTCGAAGTAATCTAGTCATAGGAGCGGCAATTATAGAAAACCCATTCACAAACCGTCGATAATATCCGGCTAGCCCCAAGAAACTTCTAACTTCGGTTATATTCTTCGGTGGCTTCCAATCAACAATAGCTGAAATTTTACTGGGATCAACCCGTATACCATCACCCGAAACAATATGACCCAAAAATCCTACTTCCCGAAGCCAAAATTCACTTTTACTAAACTTGGCATATAACTGCTTGTCTCGCAAAGTTTGCAAAACTATCCTCAAGTGTTCAGTATGCTCTGTCTCATCTTTCGAATAAATCAAGATATCATCTATAAATACCACAACAAACTTGTCCAAGTATGGCCGAAATATTCGATTCATCAAATCCATAAACACGGCAGGAGCATTTGTTAATCCAAACGGCATAACTAAAAATTCATAATGACCGTACCTTGTTCTAAAAGCAGTTTTAGGCACATCCGACTCTTTTACCCGCAGCTGATAATACCCAGATCTCAAATCAATTTTTGAAAACCATGTTGCTCCTTTCAGCTGATCAAACAAATCATCAATTCTTGGCAACGGATACTTGTTTTTAATTGTCACTTTGTTTAATTGCCGATAGTCTACACACAATCTCATCGAACCATCTTTCTTTCTCACAAACAACACCGGAGCACCCCAAGGCGAAAAACTCGGTCTCACAAAGCCTTTGTCTGTCAACTCTTGCAACTGCGACTTTAATTCTTTCAACTCTGTTGGTGCCATTCTATACGGAGCAATCGAGATCGGAGCTGTTCCCGGCATCAAATCAATACCAAACTCTACTTCTCTAACTGGGGGCAAACTCGGCAATTCTTCAGGAAATACATCTGGGAATTCACATACAATCGGCACTGATTCCACTTTCTTTTCAATTTCCTTTGTATTCAACACATATGCTAAATAGGCTTCATAACCTTTTCTCAAATATCTCTGAGCTGCCATTGAAGAAATTACACTAGACAATGCCTCTGATTTATCTGATTCAACCCGCAGAGTTTCGCCACTTTCACACTTTAGCTCAATAACTTTCTGTTTACAATTTACTATGGCATCATGCAATGTCAGCCAGTCCATACCCAAAATAACATCAAACTCATCAAACGGCAACAACATCAAGTTGGCCGGAAAGTAATAACCCCGAATCATTAAAGGACATTTCTTGCATACTTTATCAACTATAACACATTTGCCTAACGGGTTTGATACTTTAATCATAAATTCTGTATTCTCAACAGGTATATTCATGCTAGACACCAATTTCATGCATACATATGAGTGAGTAGAACCGGGATCAATTAAAGCAGTAACATTAACATCATAGAGAGAAAATATACCGGTGATCACATCGGGTGAGGAAGCATCTTCACGAGCTTTAATAGCATAAGTTCTAGCCGGAGCCCTTCCTTCAGATCTAACTGCTGCATCTCTGGCTACATTCTTGCTACTTGCCTCGCTCCCAGCTTTTCTTGGATACCTTCCTCGCGAATCTGCACCACTAGCTTTTGTATTCTGAAATTTTTCTTTTTCAATTCTCTCTGGGCAGTCTCTAATAAAATGATCCGGAGAACCACACCGGAAACATTCGTTTGCTCTGCACGGACCAAAATGATTTCTGCCACACCGCTGACATTCGGGTTTAACAAATCTCGTGTTCCCTACACTGGCTGTCGAAGTAGTTTGGGACTTTGGACCCACATTTTGCTTCTTAAAATTCCCATAGGATTGTCCAGCTGAAACTTGGGAACGAGGATTCATATTTCTTGACTTTCCGGATTGCTGTGAGGGTGCATTTGTCATTGGTCTTTTCTTCCAATTTCGTGTTTCAGATTCTGCCTTTTTCTTTTCTTTAAGTAATTCTTCAGCCTTGCAAGCTCGATCGACAAGTACCACCATTTCCTTTAATTCAAGAATCCCAACAAATACTTTAATTTCTTCATTGAGCCCGTCTTCAAAGCGCCTACACATCTTGGCCTCGGTAGGAACATATTCTCTAGCATACTTACTCAGTCTGACGAACTCTCTTTCATATTCAGTGACTGTCATACTACCTTGCTTTAGCTCAAGAAACTCTTTACGCTTCTGATCAATAAATCTTTCACTGATGTATTTCTTCCGGAACTCATCTTGAAAGAATTCCCAAGTTACCCTCTCTTTCGGTACCACGGAAATCAGTGTCTTCCACCAATTATATGCTGAATCTCTCAACAAAGATATAGCACATTTCAAACATTCCTCAGGTGTGCAGGACAATTCATCAAATACCCGGGTAGAATTCTCAAGCCAGAACTCTGCTTTTTCCGCATCATCATCTACATTAGCTCTGAATTCTTCGGCCCCGAGCTTACGAATTTTATCAACTGGAGTTCTTTGGAATTTCATCGTACCCACATCTAGAGACATCTGGGGCACAGGTTGAGGAATTGGGGGAGGTGGGGGAGGTCGTACATTCGGGTTCGTACGAACGAACTCCGTGTACCATGCACTCATCATTTGGAGAAAGGCTTCTCGATCCCTTTCTCCTCCCTGACCAACAGTAGGTGGTGGGTTTTCAGTCGGCGCTGCCCCTTCAGCCGGAGCTGGCGCATTACTCTCTACTTCATCAGCCACAGCTGGATCGGGATCCATTTACTATAAAAAAAATCATTTAAAAGGTCAGAAGTCGTCACACTATCACAATATACACATATGGCATGTATAGCAAAATCCGTACATAAAACACGTTAGTCCGAGAACCGACTAAACCTGCTCTGATACCACCAAATGTAACGTCCCCACGCCCAAAACCGTCACCGGAGTCGAGCTTGAGGCGTCACTAAACGTAATTTATCATTTTAAACAACTTTACAAAAACTATTTTCATTTTCGGAATAAACAATCTTCTGCGTCATGGTCGCTCGAAAAATCATATCTCGAGTTACGAAACTCGAAATCAAGATCCGTAAATTTTCCCTGAATTTAGACTCATATATCTATTCACTAATTTTTTTCTAGAATTTTTTTGCTGGGCCGATTAGTACAGTTTATTAGTTAAAGTTGCCCCTATTTCAGAACTTGACTGTACTGACCTCTGTTTACTACGGACCACTTTTCTCTCTGTAAAAAACTCATATAATTGTGCCGTTTATCTCTCTTAAAACTAGATTCAATAAGGATTCTAAGCATATAAAATACACCTCCTAATTATTTTTGTACAATTTATGGTGAATTTTTAAAATTAGAACAGGGGATCCAGAAATCGTTCTGGCCCTGTCTCACTAAAACTCAAATATCTCCTAACGTGTAACTCCTTTACCTATTTTGCTTCTTCCATATGAAAGTAGACACAATAAGCTTCAATTTCATAACTAATACATTACCAAATTCGATTTCTATGATTTTTAGTGAATTTTCAAACTCACGTCAGTGTTGCTGCAATGTTCTGTTTTATGGCTAGTTCCATTTTCATAAAAGCTTCCATGTACTAATTAATCTATTATTCTTTCATGACATCAAACATAACCTATATTGGCCATTTCAATGACTCATCATTGTCAAGCATTTCCTCAACCAAACACCACCATATCACAAGATTATTTACACATAGTAGGTATATTGCTATACATGCCATTCTAAGTTCTATAAGCCGTTTACCAAAAAGTCCTTCGGATAGTGTGATCGAGTCTTCGACCTATCCCGATTCTCGAGCCGGCTTGTCCAAAACTACAATGAATAAAAAAGAAGGGAGTAAGCATAAATGCTTAGTAAGTTCACATGCAAATAACAAGTAACATAACAAAGTCATTATGCCAAACAACATTAACATAGCATCACCAAACATATATCACCATTCTAATCATCATACTTCATCTTACCACATCTTTGTTGTTGTCGAATTTCAACCCGAGGGTTAAGTACATACCTGTCCAATGTGGCCATTTCTTAACATTACTGAATTGTCACTTACACCTTGGGTATTCTTCCATTCCGCTAGAATTTTACCCGTTGAACACATCGGAATATAACTCGGATACACGGATCATTTGCACATAAATGCCACATATGTAATCAATCCATCATGTAACCCGCCCATAAGTGAACTCGGACTCAACTCAACGAGCTCGGGCGTTCGCATCCATAAGTGAACTCGGACTCAACTCAACGAGCTCGGATGCCTAGTTACATTTCACGAACTCGGACTCAACTCAACGAGTTCAAACATTTGCATCCATAAGTGAACTCGGACTCAACTCAACGAGTTCGGATGCTCAACCATCCTAGTGACATGTCACTTGTATCCTAATCTATTCCCAAGGTTCAAACGGGATTTTCCCTCAAATTTCACCTTTTTGGCCATCTTCCTCGGAATGTCAGTACAAATAATCGCTAGCATTTCATGCTTATCAAGCTAATTACATACTTTGCATACCAATAAATAATAATTCACAAGGCATAATATTCCATGATAGTAAGTACCAATCATATAAATAACATTAAATTACTTAAAATAACAATTATGTTACATTATTTACATATGAACTTACCTTAGTACCAAAATACAACGATTTTTGCAATTTAGTCCGTAATCTTTTCTTTTCCCCGATTGAGGTCGATTCCACGTCTTTCTTGATCTAAAATAACACATTTAGCTTGTTTAATATTCACATTTTAAAATTAGACCTTAATTCAAATTTTGGAAAAATTACAATTTTGCCCCTAAACTTTTGCATATTTACACTTTTGCCCCAAAGCTCGGAAATTTACTTTATCACAAATTCTTATGTTTTAAGACATGCTGATCATTTATTTACCATTAGAATTCTCAAATTCCCACTAAAACACATACTTATGAACAATATGTATTTTTACCGATTAAGCCGTTTTACTCGTTTTTGCTCAAAACCGAGTAGCACAAGTTGTCTAACATAATTTAAAACCTCATATTCTATCATAAAACATCAAAATACACAAATTTCACCTATGGGTATTTTTCCAAATGTGAACCCTAACTTAAAATAATGCTAACATAAGCTTTATCAAGCTACCGGGATCTCAAAAACGTAAAAATCTTTAAAAACGGGGCTTAGATGCACTTACTATGAAGCTTGAAAGTTGAAGAAACCCTAGCTATGGAGAGAGCAAGTTTCGGCAGCAACCAAATGAAGATGATAACAATTTTGTGTTATTTTTCCCTTTTAATTCATGTTAATAACCAAATGACCAAAATACCCCTCCTTACTAAACTTTCAAAAATTCCTCCCATGTCCTAATTTGTCCATGAACTTAAAATTGGTCTAATTACCATTTAAGACCTCCTAATTAATATTTCAAAGCAATTTCATACTAAAAACTTCTAGAATGCAAGTTTTGCAACTTATTCGATTTAATCCCTAACTCCAAATTAAGCACTTTACGCTTAGAATTTCTTCACGAAATTTTCACACCATCATAAAATCATATCATAACCATCAAAATAATTATAATATACTTATTTCTACCTCGGATTTGTGGTCACAAAACCACTATTCCGATTAGGCCCTAATTCGGGATATTACACACTGAGTTTTCCCAAACTCACCCTTCTCTTTCCATCCTTGCAGGTGAGCCCTAGATCGTGACTTGGATGCTGGGAGGGATTCAGAGTGGCCACCAAGACTGAACTCGCATTCTAGTTGGTTATTTATTTTAATTACTTTTCTACTATTGGTTTTATGTTGGTTATGGGTTATAATAAGGCTGCTATAACTATTTTATTTGGGATTTTCAACTGTTTTATTTCTATCACAAATATACACTGTTTTCAAAATTAAACAAACAATTTCTTAATCAATCTGATATTACCGATGGCTAAATAAGATAATAAGGTTAAAATGAATCGCATAACAAGGGGAATAGAGATTAAAGTTAAATAATTATTGAAAAGGGAGTTTTCAAAATAATCGAGCAATGCTTTCCAAAACTCACCAACGGACTTAGTAAATAGGGTGGCGTAGGATAGTCTAGGTAATGTAGCACATCGGACATGGCCATAACGTCTGGGCCGGGTTTGGGGTGTTACAATTAGTTTTTGAATATTTTGGCCAAGGTTATATATGGGATGTATAGGACCTTTTGTAATGGTATGTCATGAATGTGTTAATGGTAAAATTGGTATGTATATGCTTTTTGAAGTTTACGTTTGGTTTGATGGACTTTTAATGCCCTATCAATTTAGGCCATTTTAGCCACTTTTAGGTATTTGAAATACATGATCTTTGTTGGTATACTTGTGATGATATGCAAATGGTTATATGTAATGTTATTTTATAGTCAAGGAACTAGGTTTTTGTGCTTGGAATATGGCAATAATGACTTGTTTTGGTTAATGATGTTATGGTACAAAAGGGGTGCCTTTGAATGACATATTGGTTAGATGAAATAAGATGTTTGAAATGGTATGTTTAAGTATGTTTGAATGATGTTTTAATCTCTTAAAAGTGTGCTCAAATGGGATGATTGGTTAGGTGTGTTTTGGCCTTGAAATGCCTTGAAATTAGGGTCAATTTATGGATTACACGGCCTGGGAAATGGGCTGTCACACGATTGTATGACACACATGGCCTAGCTACACAACCGTGTGACCCAACTAAGTGAGTTACATAGGTGGAGACACGGGTTAGGACACGGTCGTGTGTCCCTTTGTTCGATTGTTACATGGTCTGGGCTATGTCACACAGCTTAGCCACATGGCTCTGTGACCTCTTTTTTCAAATTTTGTAACTTTTTCCCAAATCTTAAATTAGTCCCGAATTACTTCTAAGCTATGTTTATGGCTTTGAAGGCTCGATTTAGGGACCAAATGCATGTCTTTGATAGGTTTATAATAAGATTAATTTATTTAATGTTTTGGGTTAGAATGTTATGCTGATTGTTCAGTAATGATCCGTAACCCTAATTTGTAGACAAAGACTTGTTAGGAGTGTTACATTTAATGGTATCAGAGTTACAGTTTAGTCGGTTCTCAGACTTAGCATAGCATGTATGGAGTCTAGAAATACATGCCATTATTTAACCCGTGATAGTCTGATATCTCCTTACTCAAATTGAATTATGTTTCCATATAGATAAAAGATGTCATCCATTCAAGTTGATTCCGATAGGTTGATAGTAATGCACAAGCCTCCATTCATGGAGGAGCTAGCAGTGGGCTTGTAGCTATAGGCCGAGGAAGTGAGGTGAAAGAAGCCTTCTTCCAAATGATGTCTGGGTGGTTCTCTAGGTTTGTTAGAATGAACCCTATGGCTCAAAGACCTCCACCTCCTCCCGTACCCCAACCTGTCTCTAGTATTCCTCAAGTTTTAGAGTCGATACGAGTGAATAGACCTCCAATTGATAAAATTCATAATTATGGGGCTAAAGAGTTTCGTGGAATAGCTGAAGACGATCCTGAAAAAGCTAAATTTTGGTTAGAAAATATTGTGAAGGTTTGTGATGAATTGTCTTGTTCTTTTGTTGAAGGTTTGAAATGTGCAGTATCTTTGTTGAAAGACTCAGCGTATCAGTGGTGGAATACTTTGATTGCTATAGTATAAAAGGATTGTGTGAATTGGGATTTCATTTAGACAGAATTTAGAAAGAAATATGTTAGTCAGCCGTATCTTGACAAAAAGTGGAAAGAGTTCCTTGAGTTAAAACAGGGCTTTGTGACTGTAGCCGAGTATGAAAGAGAATTTGTGCAACTTAGCAAGTATGCTCGGGAATGAATACTAACAGAAGCTGTTATGTGATCTCGATTTGAAGATGGTTTAAGCAAAGATAGCAAATTGTTAGTTGGTTATAGAATTGAAAGAATTCATGGTATTGGTAGCTCTAGCACATAGAGCTTAAGAATGTAGTAAAGCTAAAAGAAAGGTAGATTTCGAGGCTTGTGATGTAACATCTCGAAACAGGGCCTAAATGGAATAGAGGTTGCGAAACCACAAATATGAGATAGAAAAGTTTATTACAATCAATGATCATGATTTACCGATTGATTAGATGCATGTGTTAGGCTACCGATAAGAAATTTTATAGATTGCATGTTTAATTTGTGTATTAGAGCTTATCTGTAAAAGTTGCTGTAACAGCCTGATTTAAGGCCTAAACGGAACGATAGTTTCGGAACCATGAATTTGAGGTCAAAAAAAAAATATTCCAATTTAGTTTTAAGGTTTATTTATTGATTGAGTAACTGTGTGAAAATTTTGCGAAGAAATTTTATGTATAGGTGCCTAATTTGATAATTAGGACTAAATTGTAAAAATTGTAAAATGTGAGTTCTAGATGTTAAAGGGGATTTAATTGAAATGAGTGCTTAAAGTGGAGGTCCTTATTTAGTAATTAGATCATTGGATAATTTGGTGGACAAAAATGGGCATGAATAGGACAAATTTGAAAGAAAAGCCTTTAAGGGCATTTTTGTTATTTGGTAATTAAAAGAATTAAAAAGGGAAAATAATGCCAAAATTGGTCCATCTTCTTCATGGAGGCCGAATATGGCATGGGGGAAGCCATGGTTAGGGTTTCCAAGCTTTCCAAGCTCAATAGTAAGTCCGTTCTAGCACCGTTTTTAATGTTCTTTATGTTTTTGGAATCCCGGTAGCTCGATAAAGCTTATTGTAGCCATAATTTAGGCTAGGGTACATATTTGGAAAAATACCCATAGGTGAAAAGTGTTTATTTTGATGTTTTATGATAGAATATGGGGTTTTAAATTATGCTAGACAACTTGTGCTACTCGGTTTTAAGTAAAAGCGAGTAAAAGGGTTTAATCGGTAAAAATACCTATTGTTCATAAGTACATGTTATAGTGGGAATTTGAGGTTGATGTTGGTAAATAAATGATCAGAATGTCCTAAAACATAAGAATTTGGGATAAAGTTTAACTTCCGAGCCTTGGGACAAAAGTGTAAATATGCAAAAGTTTAGGGGCAAAATTATAATTTTGCCAAAGTTTAAGTTAGGGACTGTTTTGAATAGAACATTAATTAAATAAGTGAAATATGATGTTTTAGATCCCAAAAAACGAGATTTGGACCTAGAACGGGAGAAAAATCAAAAATCGGGAAAGTGGGTAAAATGGTCGTTTTGGCATCGAGGTAAGTTCATATGTTTAATAAGAAATTAATTATGCATATTTGGATGTTAAATTGGTATTTTAGCTATAAATATTTTAGTAGTGAATTTCAGATATAGAAGTATTGTTCGATAATAATTCGACATTGAAAAGATAAATTATAAAAGGTTACATGTAAGCCCATATCTGAGATATGGCCATGTATGATATTGAGAAAGTATAGAAAACATAGTTTGAAGGGGATAAGTTGAATCGAAGAGGAGTCGATAGATAAAAAGTATCAGGAAGCCCCGTTTGAACCTTAGGAATGTTTGGGATACAATGCCATGACATTTGGGGTTATCAGATAGGACAGGAATAATCCATGTAAGTCCATATCAGACATATGGCTTTGGAAAGACAGGAATATCTCATGTAAGTCCATGTCAAGAACATGGCATTGGCAGGCTATTATCAGGGAGGAAAACCCGAGTATCCTTAGTATTCCAAGTGGTTCAACGGGCTAATGTACATGTTAAATTACAGGAAGGTTCAGGAAAGAAATGATAAATAGGTCCAAGTGAGTTCGTAAGAACACCATAGTTGTTAGTTGAGGAAACTTTCAACAAAGGAAAGGTAATTTATGTTTATGAGTTTTCAGTTTACACCATGAGAATGACATAAGTTGAAATATCTTAATATCAGGGAGGAATATGACTATGATCAGTGAGATGATGTAGGCATGCAAGGGAAATTAGTAAGTGATGAGCCTATAGTATATAGAGCCTTTGGTAAGGCCACAGATAAGTAAGTTGGGAAAGTAAGATTTTAGCAGTATTTATTCAAGCTGAAACAGCTTCGTAGTAAGCTAAATTTCTTATTACTACTTATTACTTTACATGTGAACTTACTAAGCTGTATAAGCTTACTTCTTTTCCTTTCCCATATTTCAGAGTACTTAAAAGCAAGCTCGGGTTGGATGTCGTCGGAGATCGCTTCACACTATCGACTACCAAGTTACCAAATGGGTATCTTCATTTACAAATGTCCTAGTTTATGGCATGTATAGGGACTTAATATTTAGTAAGTGTCAATTATGATATGGCCAATGTATGGCAGGTAAATATTTGATAAGGATTAGATATTGAAATAGCTAATTAAGAATATGTTTTGATGTTATGTATGCCTAAATGAAAGTGAATATATGGAAATCATGAAAAAGTGAAGTTAGCATTAAAACAGTATTAGATAGCAGCAGTGACTTGAATTTGAAAAATTACTAAAAAATAGTAGACATGAAATTAGATGGTGAGTGAGATATAGAATTAAAGCTTAATGAGTCTATTTCCATGTGAAAGAAATAGGGGAAGAAAAGGAGTTGTAAATAATGAGTTATTAGAATTTGAGAGAGAATGCTCCAGATTGATTTTGCGATCCCCTATTCTGACTTTAAAAATTCACCATAAATTTTACATGAATAATTAGAAGTTATAGTTTATATTTCTAGATTCCTTATTGAGTCTAGTTTGTAATAAAACAAGTGGGATTGTTATTTGAATTCTGTACTGAGAGAAATCTGTTTCGTAGTGAACAGAGGTCAGGCCAGTTGAGCAGTGAAATAGGGGAAACTTTAAATAATAAATTGTACAAATTGGCTGAGTCAAAAATTATAGAAAAAATTAGTAAGAACATATATGAGTCTAGTTTCAGAGAAAATTTATGGAATTGAATTTTGAGTTGTGAAACTCGAGTTATGATTTTTTTAGTGATAGTGATGCAGTTGGACAGCTTTATTATGGTACAGGGAAATGATATGTTTTGTTCCATTTAAGTAATCGGGAAATTTTCATTAATCCTGGTTGGTCCCAAATCATTTCAATTGTATGATTTAGGGTCTCGATGACCCTTTTTAGGGACATATTGTGTAATATCCCAAAATAGGGCCTAATCGAAATAGTAGTTTCGTAACCACAAATCTGAGATAGAAATAATTATTTTATAATTATTTTGAGGTCTATATTATGATTGCATGATGGTGTGAAAATTTCTTGAAGAAATTCTATGCGTAAAGTGGTTAATTTAAAATTAGGGACTAAATCGAATAAGTTGCAAAACTTACATTCTAGAAGTTTCTAATATGAAACTGCTTTGAAATATTAATTAGGAGGTCTTAAATAGTAATTTGGCCAATTTTAAGTTCATGGACAAAATTTGGACATGGATGGAATTTTTGAAAGTTTAGTAAGGAGGGGCATTTTGGTCATTTGGATATTAACATCAAATAAAAAGGGAAAAATAACACAAAATTGATTATCTTCTTCATTACCACGAAATTTCAAGGGTTCTCCATAGCTAGGGTTTGTTTCAAGCTTCCAAGCTCCATAATCAAGAAGAACGAAATTCGGGAGTAGATTGGGGAAAAGAAAAAGTAAAGGACTAAATTGTAAAGTTTAGTCACATTTGGTATCGAGGTAAGTTTACAGTAAATAAATGCAATATTCTGTTATTTTACATTACTATTGTCGTTTTCCAGCATTTATATATTCATTTTATGAAAATAATCAAGTTGAATATAAGGTGATATGACAGAGAAAAGCAGTAGAAAGTCCCGATTGAACCTTAGGAATGTTAGGATACGAAATGTCATGACATTAGGGGTCGATAGGACAGGACAGGACAGAAATGAGCCATGTAAGTCCGTACTAGATATACGGCTTTGGAGATAGGATTGAGCCATGTAAGTCCATATTAGATATATGGCATTGGAGACAGGAATAATTCATGTAAGTCCATGTCAAAGACATGGCTTTGGCAGGATATTGTTAGACAGGAACGATCCTAGTATCCTTAGTATTCTGAGTGATTCAACGGGCCATTATTCAAGTAAATGTACAGTGAATTATCAGTAAGGGAAAGGTAGATTGTAATCATGAATAATGAAAGGTTAGGTAAGAAAGAAGGTAAGTGAAGAAGAAGAAGGCAGAAAATGAGATGTAAAGAAAGCTTATAATGCTAATTGATAGTTTGCATACTTATCCCATATGATGAATGTTGTAATTTATTTGCTTGTAAACTTACTAAGCCTAGTGCTTACCCTCTTTATTTCTTTCTTCTTATAGTTCTTGCCAAGCCACTCGGGGATCAAAGGAAACGTCGGAGATCTGATCACACTATCGAGGAATCCTATCAGTATAGTTAGACATTTTTTTTCGTGTATGGCATGTATAGGGACTTGGCTTCTTTTGATATGGATGTCTTATGACATGTTCAATGAATGGGATGTAAATACTTGATAGTGAATAGCTAATGAAATGGCTAATGATATACAAGTATGATAGTATGTATGCTTGAGTGATAACTATCACATGGAAATTAAGGAAAAATGTGAAAGTAGCTTAAAAACAGAACATTGTAACAACAGTGACGTGAGTTTGAAAAATGACTAAAAATAATAGAAACATGGTTTGATGGTGAATAATATATGAAATTAAATATTATTGTGTCTATTTTCATATGGACCAAACAAAACAGGTAAAGGTATTGTATTTTATGAGATATTTTAGTTTTAGTAAAACAGGACCAGAGCGATTTCTGGATCACCTGTTCCAAATTTGGAAATTCACCATAAATTGTACAAAAATAATTAGGAGTATTACTTTATATGTTCAGAATCCTTATTGAGTCTAGTTTAAGAGAAACAAACGGCATAGTCATATGAATTTTTTACAGGGAGAAGAGTGGTTCGTAATAAGTAGAGGTCAGTACAGTTGAGTTCTGAAATAGGGGCAACTTTAACTAATAAACTGTACTAATCGGCCTAGGAAAAAATTATAGAAAAAAATTATCAGATAGATACATGAGTCTAGATTCAGGGAAAATTTACGGATCTTGATTTGGAGTTTTGTAACTCGAGATATGATTTTTCAAGCGACCATGATGCAGATAAACTGCTTATTCCGAAAATCAAAATAGATAATGTAAAGTTGTTTAAAATGGTAAATTATGTGTAGTAACACTTCAAGCTCGACTCCAGCGACGGTCTCGGGCGTGGGGGTGTTAAATATTGAATGAATGAAAATAAATTAATTTTAGAAGCAAATTTTATACCCAGGTTGAGTAAGTTAAGTCCGGTAATGCCTCGCGATCGACTTCGACAACGGTCTCGGGTAAGGGGTGTTACATGTGACACTGGAAAATGACCTATGGGAAAATCATTTTCATCTTGCTCAAATAAATCAAAGGAATTTCACTATCGTACAGAAGCTATAGTAGGATTCTTGGGAAGATATAAATGGAAGCAACATTCAAATTTGAGACTCGGGCTACTTCTATAGCGTGTGTGGGGAGTGCTCGAAATAATAAACCTAAATGTCAATCGTGCAATAGATGATATTTCGGGGAGTGCAAATTAAGAGATGGATCGTGCTTCAAATGTGGTTCCTATGACCATTTCCTTTGAGATTGCCCTGAAAGATCTGATACGGAGAAAGCTCAAAACACTCGTTCGAGTACCACGATTGCGAGGGGAGACCATCTAGAAACAGTGGTAATGCAGGGAATAGTTGAAGTGGAATGAAAGATTCTACCATTAGATTTGAGGCTCAGGCACCGTGAGGGCTTATGCAATTTGAGCTCGTGAGGAAGCTTTTGCACATGATGTGATTATCGATACATTTTCTATCTTCGATACCAATTTTAATGCTTTGATTGACACAGGGTCAACACACTCATATATATGCATAACTTTAGTGTCGAAAAAGAAAATACCTTATGAGTTAACTGAATTTGTGGTCAAAGAAACAAATCCTTTAGGTCAGTATGTGTTAGTTTATAAAGTTTTTAGAAATTGTCCCCTGATGATTCAAGATTACAACTTTTCAACTAATTTGATGCTATTACCATTTGATGAGTTCAATGTAGTTCTTGGTATGGTTTGGTTGACTCTGCATGATGCTTTTGTGAATTGTAGACGAAAGCAAATTTTATTGAAATGTTAGAATGGTGAAATAGTTTGAGTTGAATCTGATAGATTTGATAGTACAACTAATATTTTTTCAGCTATGCCAGCTTAGAAATATGTCAGATAGGGTTGTGAGGTGTGCCTAGCTTATATATTTGATTCCAGGGCTACAAAACTAAAATTAGAGTCAGTTTCGACTATTTGTGAATTCTCGGATGTATTTCCAAAAGAGTCACTAGGGTTACCGCCAGTTAGAGAGGTTGAATTTACTATTAAAATAGTATCGGAAACTTCTCTGATATCAATAGCTCCGTATAGAATGGCGTATGCAGAGTTGAAAGAGTTGAAATCATAGTGGCAAGAATTGACAAATATGGGATTTGTTTGGCCTAGTTTTTCTTCATGGGAACTCCTGCTTTGTTTGTTAAGAAAAAGGATGAGTCAATGAGATTATGTATTGACTATCGACAACTTAACACAATCATGATAAAAAAAATCCTATGCCATGTATATTTGTTTGATCAATTGAAAGATGTGAAAATATTTTCAAAGATTGATCTCAGTTCTAGGTATTATCAGTTATGGGTTAAAGATTCAGATGTGCCTAAGACTGTTTTTAGAACTAGGTACACACATTATGAACTTTTAGTTATGTCATTTGGTTTAAGCAATGCACGTGATGTGTTTATAAATTTGATGAATAGAATAGTCTGACCGTATCTAGACAGTTTTGTAGTTGTATTCATTGATGATATTTTGATCTATTCTCAAGATAAAATTGAGCATGCACAGCATTTCAGAATAATTTTGCAGACTTTGCGCGAGAAATAGTTGTATGCTAAATTTAGCAAGTGTGAGTTCTGGCTCTGAGAAGTTGGATTTTTGGGACATGTTGTATTGACAAACAATATTTAGCTTGATCTGAGTAAAATATCAGCTAGAGTAGACTGGAAACCAACAAAGATTGTTTTAGAGATTAGAAGTTTCTTGGGTTTAGCTAGATATTATTGGAGGTTTGTAAAAGGGTTTTCGATGATTTTTTCAACGTTGACGAAGCTACTTTAGAAAGATGTCAAGTTTGAATGGTCTGAAAAGTGTCAGCAAAGTTTTCATAAGTTGAAAGTGTTGTTAACCTAAGCCCTTATATTGATTCAGCCTGGGTCCAGAAAGGAGTTTGTGATTTATAGTGATGCTTCATTGAATGGTTTAGGCTGTGATTTGATGCAAGCAGGAAAAATAGTAGCTTATGCTTCCCGTCAGTTGAAACCACACGAGAAAAACTATCTGACTCATGATTTAGAGCTTTCCGCTATTGTGTTTGCATTAAAGATTTGGTGACACTATTTGTACAGAGAAAAATGTCATATCTTCACGGATTAAAAAAGCCTGAAGTATTTAATGTCACAAAAAGAATTAAATTTGTGACAGCGTAGATGGCTGGAGCTACTAAAAGATTATAATTTGATCATCGATTCTCATTCAGGAAACGCTAATGTTGTTGCTGATGCTTTAAGTAGAAAATCTTTATTTGCTTTGCAAGCTTTGAATACTCAGTTGACGTTGATTGATGATGGTTCCATTGTAGCAGAATAAAAGCTAGATAGGCATTTCTTTAGTAGATTTGTGAAGCTTAGAAAAGTGACACCGAGTTGATTGCTAAACGGGTGCAGATAGAAAAGACACCTGATTCAGAATTTCATGTTAATCTTGGTGGTAGTTTGTATTTATGAAATAGAATATGAGTTTCGTCAAATTCTAATGTTATTAAGAATATTTACAAGAAACTCACAGTAGTAATTTATTGATACACCCTAGTAGTAATAAAATGTATAGTGATTTGAAACAAATGTACTGGTGGTCAGGTATGAAATCAGAGATTTTAGAGTTTGTATCGAATTGTTTGATTTGTCAGGAAGTCAAAGCCAAGCATCAGGTACCTTCTAGAATATTACAGCATGTTATGATTCCAAAGTGGAAATGGGAACAAATTACGATGGATTTTGTCTCAGGATTACCTTTGTCTATGCGGAAGAAAGAAGCGACTTGGGATATTATTGATTGTTTGACTAAATCTAGATATTTCATTCCAGTATGTATAGATTATTCACTTGAGTAGTTGGAAGAACTATATGTTTTTGAGATTGTTAAAGTACATGTTGTTCCAGTATCTATTATCTTGGATAGAGATCCACGGTTCACTTCTCAATTTTGGAGTAAATTGCACGAAGCTTTAAGTAATCAACTCCATTTCAGTAGAACATTTCATCCACATACAGATGGTCAGTCTGAGCGAGTGATTTACCCACTCGAAGATATGCTCCGTTGTTGTATTTTAGAGTTTGAGGGTAGCTGAGAGAAATTTCTTCTATCGGTTGAATTTGCATACAATAGTAGTTATCAAGGGAGTATTAAAATGGCACTGTATGAATTGTATGGTCAGAAATGTAGAACCCCATTATATTAGACTAAGTTGAGTGAGAAAAAGCTATTCAGTGTTGATTTGATTTGAGAAACCGAAGAAAAAGTCAAAGTAATATATGATTGTTTGGTAGCTGCTTTTGATCGATAGAAATCATATGCGAATTTCAAAAGAAAAGAAATTGAATTTCAAGTTGGCGATAGACTATTTTTAAAAGTATCACCTTGGAGAAAAGTTCTCTGTTTGGTCGAAAAGGGAAGCTTAGTCCATGATTCATTAGGCTATATGAGATCATCGAGAGGATTGGGCCAGTAGCTTATCGTTTAGCTTACCATCTAAATTGGAGAAAATACATAACGTATTTCATATGTTGATGTTACGGAAGTAATGATTAGACCCTTCACACATGATTTCACTTGTTGATGTTGAGATTCAACTAGGTACGTCATACAGTGAAGAAGTGATCAAAATTTTAGCTTGAGAAGTCAAAGAGTTAAGAAATAAACATATAACTTTAGTTAAAGTTCTCTTGCAACGTCATAGATTTGAGAAAGCTACCTAGGAATCGGAAGAAGCTATGGAAGTGCAATACTTGAACCTATTTTCTAGTAAGATTTTCAGGGAAAAAAATTTCTTTAAGGGGAGAGTTGTAACAACCCATTTTTGGTGGTGTTAGAAATAGTGGTTTCGGGACCACAATTTCGATGGGTGAGTTATTATTATTTTTATATATTTAAAGTCTCTTGGATTGTATTAGGGTCGTATAAAAGTTTCGTTAAGATATTTTAAAGTTGAAATGGTTAATTAGGTAAAAAGGACTAAATTGAAAAAAGGTGCAAAAGATGGATTCTCGTAATTAAATGTATTAAATGGCTTTTGACTTATAAATTGAAGAATATAGTTCGTAAATATACCGTATTGTATGCTAGTGGATATGCATAGATAGGTTTTATTGAAATTTTTATTAATGATAAGGGTAAAGTAGTAATTTAGTAATTAAAAGAAAATAAGTTAAGAAAAGATGAAAAAAAGCCATCATCTTATTTCTTTTTCCTATTTTTGAATTGAATTTAGCTATTGAAAATGAGAGAGCTTCGATTTTGAGTTCTTCATGCATGGTATGATTTTGTATCTCGTTTTTAATTATTTTTATGATTTTGAGTTCATTTTAGCTTAATATAGCTAGCCTGAGGGATTAATTTGCAAAACTGTTAAAGGTTGAGGCACTTGCCATGGTTGTTTTTCAATAGGTTTTGAAGTTATTTGATAGAGTATTAATCATGGTTGTAAAGTAAACATGTTTTGTAAAGTGATTTTTGAAGAAATTGTATTTAGGGATTTATTTGTGAAATTAGTAAAATTTCATGATAAAATAATGAAATGATGATTTAAGTGGGTTGATATGAGTCCCTAAGAAATTTGGCTAGCTTGTATGGAGGATTAAAATGGTTAAATTTGAAATTATGAGCTTAAAGACTAAATTGTGAAAAGTTAAAATGTTAGGGGTAATTTCATAATTTTACATAAATATGAATTATGGATTGAATTGAATTGAATACTTGAAGTACTTAACTGAATGAAATTATCTATTTAGAACAAGATAAATAACAACTAGACTTAAATCGAGGAAAAGCTAAAGCTTCGAATTAGTTTTCAACTCTACTTCTACGACCATAGTTATCGAGGTAAGTTCGTATGAATTATGATCATATTAATGGTTGCGAAATTGATTATTTACTATGTTGTGTAAATATAAATAGACTTGAAATTGTATATGTATCGATGTATGAATAATTGACGGATAACAAATCCCTTTTGGACCTTAAGAATTCTTAAGATATGAATGACATGTCATCAGGGATTTCATGTTTCGGGTGCTAGTCTTAAATGTCCTACCGATGGCTAAGATCCTGCACTTGTTGTGGTTCTCCATAGCTCATGTGAGTAGTATTGTGTAGCTAACATTTCAACCCATAGCTCGTGTGAGCAGGTCCATTTCATAGCTCGTGTGAGCACTATTATAAAGGAAAAGTTATTGTTATATATAAAAAGGCACACTATGTGTGAGCATTCCCAAGTATCCGATGGAATTCTAGATGGTTCAACGGGTAAGTGAAGGAATGACATGGTAAGTACACAATAGGATATTGAATCGTGATCTACAAAAAGGCTAATGTAATAAATGATGTGTATATGAAAATCTACTTACTGTATGATTGAATTCATTTGTATCATTGATGAACTTAATAACTTTTGAGTTTGATGATGCTAGTATAGGCTTTTACTAAGCTTATGGTCTTGGTAAAGGGATTATGGTTATTCTATAAATTATGTTAATGAAATGGTAAGTTATGTTTGAGTTTATACAAGCTTGCTAAGCACTAGTTGCTTTCGTAGTTACTTTCTTTTGTTTTGTAGATTATTGGAAGCTCGACTGGTTGGAAGCATATTAGAGATCAATCACACTATCCAGCAACCATTTCAGTAGTTTTTGAGTATTTTGTCCAAGGTTATATATGGCATGTTTAGGACCTTTTGTAATGGTAGTTCATGAATGTGTTAATGGTTGAATTGGTATGTATATGCTTTTGAAGTTTATGTTTTGTTTATTGGACTTTTAATGCGTCGTCAAGTTAGGCCATTTTGGCCACTTTTAGGTACTTGAAATACATGATCTTTGTTGGTATGCTTGTGATGATATGCAAATGGTTATATGTGATGTTATTTGGTAGTCAAGGAACTAGGTTTTTGTGCTTGGAATATAGCAATATTGACTTGTTTTTGTTAATGATGTTATGGTACAAAAGTGGTGCCTTTCAATAGCATATTTTTTAGAAGAAATAGGATGTTTCAAATGGTATGTTTATGTGTTTTTGAATGATGTTTTAATCTCTTGAATGCGTGCTCAAATGGGATGGTTGGTTATGTAACACCCCAAACCCAGCCCAAACGTTATGGCTGAATCTGGGGTGTCACATTGAAGTTGTGACAGCCCTATTTCGACCCTAGTTCAGGAAGTGGTTTCGGGACCGCTAAACCGAGTCACAGAAATGTCTGAATAAAATATTCTATGTCTAAAATGTGTGATCATGCATGTGTGATATTAAAAATGTTAAGGTGTTCATCCAATTTAGTGTGATTTTAATGATAAGGACCAAGGTGATAAACTTAGAAACTTAGTTAGATAAATTAAAAGGGCTAAAGTAAGGAAGGCTTAAATAAGTGGACTTGCATGTCAAATTTGCATATTTGCACATTAGTGGCCGGCCATGCAAACCTTTTTGTGATTATTTTTGTATTTTATAATAATAAGTAAAATGTGATTGGTTGTTAGATGTATTAGAAATTAAATAATAAAAGAAATGGTGAAAAGAAAAAGGGATTTTCATTATTCTTCTTTGCCGAAACTAAAAGAGGAGAAGAGGGGAGAATATAAGCTACCATTCGGTCTTTGTTACTCAATTTTAAGGTAAGAAATCATGTTAGTTTGCTTAGATTTCATGAATTCATGTTGATAGTTAAGCTTATGGCATAGCCTAAGTATTGATTTTTGATTTGGTTGTGAATGATTTGTTCGGTCATTGATGAACTTTATGGAACTTTGTTGCTTTTGAGTTTTATGATTATGTAGTGTAAATGGAGTCTTAGGAGGTGTTTTGAGGTTAAAATTTCAAGAATTCACGAAAGCATGCTTAAAGTGTATCAATTTTGCTTTGAATGATTATTAAAGTAAAAAGGGGCATTCGGCCATGAAAGTTGAAGATGATATCCGGCCATGGATGTTGTGTTTCTTGGTTGATGTTTTGGCATTTTGGTAGTAAAATTTATGATGGATGAGTTGAGCTTAAGGTTGTAAGTATAAATTGGGAAATTTGTGCATTATGGTTTAATTGTGTTAAAGACCATTCGGCTAAGGCTATTATGCATGGAGAATTTATATTAGATGATTTTAATTTTAAGATGGTTAAAAGTTGAGTTAAAGCTTGATAAATGTTGTTAAAAAAAAAGGAATGTAAGAGATATGTGCATTCGGTCCTTAGGTATATCCATGATGAAATGATGTTAAATGCTTTAAATGTTGTGTATATATATTTTTGTAAGTTGAATTTGAAGTTTATTAAATGGTCCTTGTTATTGCCGAATGTGAAAATGGTTAAAGAAAATTGTTTAAGTGCTTAGTTATTTAAGATTCGGATAATGGTGTGTGTATAAAATATTGGAATGCTAATTTGGGTAAGTCTCTAATGGCCGAATGTGCTAAACGCTAAAGCATGGTTTAGTTTAATCGAGGGAGAATATAATTATATAACCTTGTGTATTTGGCCATTTAGGTAATGTGACCTAGATGACATATTAGCTTTGTAAATGAAATATGTAATACTTACATTGGTTGTAAACATTCGGCCAAGGTGAAATTTTGTGTGAAATCTATGGAAGTGTGTATGATGAGTATACATTGGGCCGAATGTGAATGTATATGTATGTTTGAGTGGGTGTAGGTAATAAAGAGATTGTATTTATATCCCTTGTCTTGATCAAGTAAAGAGGATGAGTGTTTAATGAAATTCAATTTTTGTTACTCAATTTTAAGCTCAAGAACATAGAGGAACGGCATCGAATAAGGGAAAGGCTAAGGTGACAGAATAGTTAACTCGTAACTACTCAGAAAGATACGAGGTAAGTTCTCAAGTAACTAATTTCAACTTATGACAAGATGAAGCTATAGTACACATGTATAACATATGAGCTTAAATGTAAAGGTTATGCTTGAATGTCATTTTGGGAATGAAATTTTGGAGCAATTGTTGGAAAGCCGAATGTTAATATTGAATCTTATTATATCGTGATATGAAATTGTGTTCTCTAATTTCAACTAATGAACCGAATGATGTATGGTTGGTAGCATGCTGAAGTTTGCATTTTAGTATCCGGAATGTTATCAAAATGTGACATGATATGTATGCTTATATGTGTGAGTATAAATTGGAGTGTTAAGATCCGAGCTTAGTCTCGAAGGGCTTACGAGCCAGTGTTAAGATCCGAGCTTAGTCTCGAAGGGCTTACGAGCCAGTATTAAAATCTGAGCTTAGTCTCGAAGGGCTTACGAGCCAGTATTAAAATTCGAGCTTAGTCTCGAAGGGCTTATGAGCCAGTGTTAAGATTCGAGCTTAGTCTCGAAGGGCTTTTGAGCCAGTGTTAAGAATCGGGTTTGGTCCCGAAGACCATCCGTGGGGTATCATATTTGGGTTGAAACCCCGTAAGTATTCGTACGAGAATTCATATACTAAATGTTGGAAATAATTTTAAACAAATGTGCTACTTACTGTAAGATAGCCAGGTATGCATTTTACTCTTGTTGAGAATTTGATTATCTTTGAATTGTGATTTTTAAATTTGGTAAGGATGTATAGATCATTGTTCAAAATCATTCGAATGTTTATGATCCGATTATGATGCATGAGTTTTGATTTTGGAGAGTCCAACTTCATAAATATGAAATACATGTGAATATGTATGGGATTGATATGGAAATTTGGAATGAACGTACTCTGTTATGTGTTGAGCTTAGTTGGACACATTGACCTTTTCTTTGTGATATGAATGATATAGGTGGTATTTTAGTTATGTCCTTACTCGGCCATTGAATGAATTTAACAAATTTAGATGTTACTATGCCATCTCTTTTTAAATGATTTTTGCTACATAAGAACTTACTAAGCAAATGATTGCTTACTCCGTTGCTCTTACTTTCTATTTTATATATCTCTCTTGATAGCTACGGTCTCGGGAGTTCCAGGGTGGAAGTCAATCACACTATCAAAACATCTTTCGGTATTTTATAATTTAACCTTAAAAATGGCATGTATAGACTTGACATTTTGTTGTAAATCAAAGATGATTTTGAAGTTGTAATTAAGTTAGCCATGCGAGAATGGCTTACCGAATGCCTTTCATCCATATCCATGGTTTAATACTTGATTAAGTTATATGTGAATGGAAGTTCAAGTATGCATTGTGTAAAATATGCTCGAAATATATCATTATCTTGATATCTATGTTTTATGAAACATGTGAGGTTTAAATGTGATCGAAAATAATATTGAATGTAACCTTTTTGATATGCATATAAGGACTATATAAAGTTACATGAAATTACGGGTATGGTACGTTATACGTTGTTTTGAATTTGGTAATCGACCTAGTTGATTTCCATTTCGAGTCTTACTAAACTTTGACATTCTTCTTATCATCTGAGTAGAAATGGTCTTGAATAAAACTGTTAGGTGTGATCATTGAACCGACATATGAGTGTTAGAATATGAATGTGCTAATAACATGAATTGTTCGAGTGAGATATTGCAAAGTTCAAAAAAGGTCGGGTGATGCCTCTTGACTCTCCTGCGATGGGTACGGGTCTAGGGGTGTTACAGAAGTGTTTTTTGAAAACCAAGTTTCCATTGAAAACCCTTCTTATTAAAACTTGTTGCCATTGAAAACTTGTGTAAAATCTCAAATTTTGTGTTTATATTTTTAAACGTGGTTTATTAAAAGACGTTCTCTTGTAAAATGTTATTACCTTTAAAACCTTCATTGTTACAGAAGCCTAATTTAAAACAGTTGCGGAAATGTGATATTTTGAAATATAGCTGCTGTTTTAGAAAAACTGTGTCCGACTTCTAGCAATTGTAAAACAATAAATAAAATCTCAAATGTAAAAACCAGAAAGTTTAAAAGGCCTTATTATAACCCAAACCGGAATAAAGTACTTTAAAGTAAATTAAGATAGAGCATAAGCAATGTGTGGCCTTCTCCGAGTCCCTCGCAGCACCGATCCTCCTAAAGCTAGGGATTACCTACACAGTTATTAAATGGGGTGAGTTTTACGAAAACTCAGTATGTAATCCCCTACCATATAAAACGAATAGTCAGTCATACAAAAGAATTAAAAGTCTGGGCCCCAATCCTGCTACAATTCCAGTATCAATTGGGCCTTAGCCCACTATAACAGACAGTACCTGATGGGCCTTAGCCCATTACAGAATCAGAAACATTATCAGATTAGAATCAAAATCAGTAATATTATAATACAGATATGCAGAACAGACTGGGCCGAAGCACTATACAGAACAGATTAGTCTGGGCCTTAGCCCTATACAGAACAGTGTGGGCCAAGCCCATAGCATACTCAGAACAATATGCGGATGCAATCCCAACCCAGTCCAACCATCACACCACCCGTACCAACCCAAGACACCATGTGGGGAATAACTCGACCCACCCAGCCCTACACACCAATGACGCAGCCATGCTACTAATTTAAATGCGGCTTTAAGCCTTTAGTAGGAGTATCATATTGGCACAAAGCCATCAATAACTGTAATAGGATTAGCACATAGCCATCAATTAGGGTAATATAACTGGCACACAGCCATAGGTAAATGTGATCGACACACAATCATCAGTAAATAAGATAGGCACATAGCCTTAGGCAAATATAATGGGCACAAAGCCATGATCCCGATAGCACAGAGCCATATGTTGGTTGGCACAAAGCCATACTTAGAATAACTGGCATTAAGCCCTCAGTCGATCCACAGTCGTTTTGTGTGACCCGTACGACCTTATCAGATTATTACTAGATCCACAGTCATCTCATGCGACCCGTGCGATCCTATCAGAACATAACTTCCACCATATCAATGTCTCAACCAAATATGTCGTGTATGCTATGCTCAATCATCACACATGTATATAGAATGGCCATGTTCAGTAACATTCATTTAAACACATATTAAAACATATCAATCACACAGCCACGGTCACGTCAGTCAAATGACTATCATACAAACACAGTCAAATCCGTCAAACATACAGTCCAAGTCAGTCACTTGCCCACAAGGGCAAAACAGTCATTTAACACCCGAGGGGCAAAATGGTAATTTTACCCTACAGTGGTATCTCGATAATTCTACCCTACAGGGGTATTTCGATAATTTTACCCTACAATGGTATTTTGGTAATTCTACCCTACAGGGGTATTCCGATAATTCTACCCTACAGGGGTGTTCCGGTAATTCTACCCTACAGGGGTATTTTGGTAATTTTAAAATTCGGGGTATTTTCGTAATTTGTAAACTGGGGTATTTCTATAATTTTGTAAATTGAGGGTAAAACAGTAATTCTAACAAATCAGGAGAAAACGATAACGTTACTAATCAGGGGTAAAACGATAACTTTGCAAATCAGGGGTAAAACAGTAACTTTACATATCAGGGGTAAAACGATAACTTTACAAATCAGGGGTAAAACGATAACTTAACAAATTAGGGGTAAAATGGTAACTTTACAAATTAGGGGTAAAACGGTAATTTTACAATTTAAGGAGTAAAATAGTACTTTTACAAATCGGGGATATTTCTATAATTTTACAAATTGGGGGTATTTCTGTAATTTTACAAATCAAGGGTAATTCAGTAATTTTACAAATCGGGGGTATTTCTATAATTTTGTAAATCGAGGGTATTACAGTAATTCTACCCTATAAGGGTATTGTAGTAATTCTACCCTATAAGGGTATTTTAGTAATTTTATCAATCCCTCAAAAAGTCTACAGTCGCCTCGAGCGACTCAAGTATTCTAAATAGAGATAACGTTGCGAATGGGCCTAAGGCCAGTTCTCGACCCAGGTAGGCACACACGCTCGTGTGGCCCTTTAGCCCAAAACTAGCCATTGATATGAGATTCACCTAGTCTAGTCCAATATTTACTACACAATCATACAATTTACCTAATTGGGCCCATGGGCCCATTGAGCCTACATGGCCCATTTCGGCATGCCGGCATTTGTCATTCTACAGCTAGAGTAGGTTGAAGTACACACCTGATAGGTATCTGAAGTTAATCCATGCTCTGAACTCTGCTATGCCTAGAAGCCAACAATAATCGCACCCTTGACTCCCCGAGGGGGTGTATCAGTCAACTACGGTCACCACAACCATGACCCAACGGCATATAGATCAATGAATGATCCAATGCCTAACCCAAATGAACACGCCACAACATGAAAGGGATAAGCCAAGAAAGGTTTGCCTACTCTACTCAAGGTTTGCTCTATTTAAAGCCAACTCCTCACCTATTCCAATGTTAGTTTCCTGATGTGGGATTCTTCATCAATCCCCCAAAACTAAAGCATTAGCAAAATAGTCAACCTTTGCGTGTAAAGGGATTCGAACCATAGTCCTCTCTATAACCATGTCACGCCACCACCACTAGGACACAAGCTCCTTTGTGTCATAAGTCCAACATATTTAACTTTAAAGCCCGCCTACTCGCTTCCAGATTTATTTAAAAGAAAAACCAAAATAAATTGCAAGAGCCAAGACTTGAACCTTGGACCCCCTTGCTTCCTTTATGGCGTCACTTTCTTGTCCCTTAAGTGGCTCCACTTTGCCACTATACCATACTCCTTTTTGTGCCTTATTCCATCTTGATTTATTTAAGAGTCATACCACTTGAGATTAGGGTTCCACTAAGGCTAAAAATCAAAATTTTTTGTATGGCCTAACTTGAACCCGGGACTGAATCGTACCCTCCAAACACTCTAAAATCCAAAATTTGAATCATTTAAGCCGCCTTTTAACCGATCCAAAACTCAAGGCCCAATACTTCTAGGCCCAAAATTCGGGGATTACAATTCTACACCCCTTAAAGAAATTTCGTCCTCAAAATTTCCGACTATCCATTAGTCGTACTACCTAAGTCACACCACTACACTTCTGCTGCGCACTCTAATTCAAATAACTTAGTCACACATCCAAAATATCCGCCTATCAGAGTAGATAGATTACAATTTCCATGTCCAAAACATCACATCCAAACAATTCCAAAAACACAGAATAAATACCAAATCTCAATACAGTCCAATATCTAAAGAATCGATAGTATTTCAATTCCAAATAGACAAAAGTATTTAGAAAACCTACGGATTCGACGCCAGAGACTCGGTGAACCACACTTTCAGGAAAACAGTCAGTAAAACATTTCAAATACTTCAAATCTTTTGAAATAGTTCTTTCAGAAATTCAATTTTAAAAGCCCAATCCACAACCGAGTTTTGCATCCTAGGCTCTGACACCACTAAATGTAACACCCCAAACCTGGCCCAAACCTTATGGTCGAATCTGGCATGTCACATTGAAGTGTTTTTTGAAAACCAAGTTTCTATTGGAAACCATTCTTATTAAAACTTGTTGCCATTTAAAACTTGTGTAAAATCTCTAATTTCGTATGCATATTTTTAAAACGTGGTTTATTAAAAGACGTTCTCTTGTAAAATGTTATTACCTTTAAAACCTTAATTTTTATGAAAGCCTAATTTAAAATTGTTACGGAAACGTGATGTTTTGAAAAATAGTTGTTGTTTCAAAAAAACCGTGTCCGACTTCTAGTAATTATAAAACAATAAATAAAATCTCAAATGTAAAAACCAAAAACTTTAAAAGGCCTTATTACAACCCAAACCAGGATAAAGTACTTAAAAGGAACTCAAGACAAAGCATACGCAATGTGTGGCCTTCTCTAAGTCCCTCGCAACACTGATCCTCCTAAAGCTAGTGATTACCTACACAATTATTAAACAGGGTGATTTTTATGAAAACTCAATGTGTAATCCCCTACTATATAAAACGAACAGTCAGTCATACAAAAGAATTAAAATTTTGGGCCCCAGCCCTGCTACAATTCCAGTATCAATTGGGCCTTAGCCCACTATAACAAACAGTACCTGATGGGCCTTAGCCCATTACAGAATCAGAAACATTATCCGATTAGAATGAAAATTAGAATCAGGTGGGCCTAAGCCCAAACAGAATCAGTAACAGTATAATATAGATATGCAGAACAGACTGAGCTGAAGCCCTATATAGAACAGATCAGTCTAGGCCTTAGCCCTATATAGAATAGTGTGGGCCAAGCCAATAGCAGAATCCGAACAATATGCAGATACAATCCTAACCCAGTCTAGCAATCACACCACCCGTACCAACCCAACACACCATGTAGGGAATAACTCGACCCACCCAGCCCTACACACCAATGACACAGCCATGCTGCTAATTTAAATGCGGCTTTATGCCTTTAGTAGCAGTATCATAATTGGCACAAAGCCATCAATAATTGTAATAGGATTGGCACATAGCCATCAATTAGGGTAATATAACCGGCACACAGCCATGGGTAAATGTGATCGACACACAGTCATCAGTAATTAAGATAGGCACATAGCCTTAGGCAAATATAATTGGCACAAAGCCATGATCCCGATAGCACAGAGCCATATGTTGGTTGGCACAGAGCCATATGTTGATTGGCACAGAGCCATACTTGGAATAACTGGCATTAAGCCCTTATTCGATCCACAGTCATCTCGTGCGACCCGTGCGACCTTATCAGATTATTATTGGATCCACAGTCATCTCGTACGACCTGTGCTATCCTATTAGAACAGAACTTCCGCTAGATAAATGTCCCAACCCAATATGTCATGTATGCTATACTCAATCATCACACATGTATGCATAATGGCCATGTCCAATATCAGTCATTTAAACACATATTAAAACATATCAATCACACAACCATGGTCATGTCAGTCAAATCACTGTCATACAAGCACAGTCAAATCCGTCAAACACACAGTCCAAGTCAGTCACTTGCCCACAAGGGCAAAACAGTCATTTAACACCATGGGGGTAAAATGGTAATTTTACCCCACAGGGGTATCTCGGTAATTCTACCCTACAGGGGTATTTTGGTAATTTTACCCTATAGGGGTATTTCAGTAAATCTACCCTATAGGGGCATTTTCAGTAATTCTACCTTATAGGGGTATTTCGATAATTCTACCCTACAGGGGTATTTAAGTAATTCTACCCTAAAGCGGTATTTCGGTAATTCTACCCTATAGGGGTATTTCAGTAATTTTGAAATTCAGGGTATTTCCGTAATTTGTAAACTGGGGTATTTCTGTAATTTTATAAACTGAGGGTAAAACGATAATTCTAACAAATCAGTAAAACGATAACTTTACTAATCAGGGGTAAAACGACAACTTTACAAATTAGGGGTAAAATGGTAACTTTACATACCAGGGGTAAAACGGTAACTTTACAAATCAGGGGTAAAACGGTAACTTTACAAGTCAGGGGTAAAACGATAACTTTACAAATTAGGGGTAAAACAGTAATTTTATAGTCCAAGGGGTAAAATAGACTTTTACAAGTCGAGCGTATTTCTATAATTTTTCAAATCGAGGGTATTTCTGTAATTTTACAAATCGAGGGTATTATAGTAATTCTACCCTATAAGGGTATTTCAGTAATTTTATCAATCCCTCAGAAAGTCTACAGTCGCCTGGAGCGACTCAAGTATTCTAAACAGAGATAACATTGCGAATGGGCCGAGAACGCGAATGGGCTTGAGGCCCTTCTCGGCCCAGGTGGGACCACACGCTCATGTGGTCCTTTAGCCCAAAACTAGCCATAGATATGAGATTCACCTAGTCTAGTCCAATATTTAATACACGATCATGCAATTTACCCAGTTGGGCCCACGGGCCCATTGGGCCCACATTGCCCATTTCAGCATTCCGGCATTTTCCGTTCTATAGCTAGAGTAGGGTAAAGTACACACCTGATAGGTATCTGAAGTTAATCCACGCTCTGAATGCTGCTATGCCTAGAAGCCAACAATAATCGCTCCCTTGACTCCTCAGGGGGTGTGTCGATCAACTACGGTCACCACTACCGTGACCCAACAGCATATAGATCAACGAATGATCCAACGCCTAACCCAATGAACACGCCACAACGTGAAAGGGATATGCCAAGAATGATTTGCTACTCTCCTTATGGTTTGCTTTATTTAAAGTCAGCTCATCACCTATTCTCATGTTAGTTTCCCGATGTGGGATTCTCCATCAATCCTCCAAAACTAAAGCATTAGCAAAATAATCAACCTTTGCGTGTAAAAGGATTTGAACCATAGTCCTCTCCATAACCATGTCACACCACCACAACTAGGACACAAGTTCCTTTGTGTCATAAGTCCAACATATTTAACTTTAAAGCCCGCCTACTTGCTTCCAAATTTATTTAAAAGAAAAACCAAAATAAATTGCAAGAGCTAAGACTTGAACCTTGGACCCATTTGCTTCCTTTATGCTGTCACTTCCTTGTCCCCTAAGTGGCTCCACTTTGCCACTACACCACACTCCTTTTTGTGCCTTATTTTACCTTGATTTATTTAAGAGTCATACCACTTGAGATCAGGGTTCCACTAAGGCCAAAAATCAAAATTTTTCGTATGGCCTAACTTGAACCCGGGACTTCATAGTACCCTCCAAACTCTCCAAAATCACACATTTGAATTATTTGAGCCACCTTTTAACCGATCCAAAACTCAAGGCCTAATACTTCTAGGCCTAAAATTTGGGGCGTTACAGGTTAGGTGTGTTCTGGCCTTGAAATGGCTTGAATTTAGGGTCAATTTATTAATCACATGGCTTGGGACATGAGCTATCACACGGCCTGACTACACGGTCATGTGCCATGTGTAAATCCTTAGTGTATTATGTTAGTGAGTTATACGACCTAGCACACAGCCTGCAACATGACCATGTGTCACAAGTTAGAGAGTTACACGGTCTGGAACACGGTCTTTGACACAACCGTGTGACCCAACTCAATGAGTTACACTGGTGGAGACATGGGCTGGGTCACGATCGTGTGTCCCTTTGTTCAATTGTTACACAGTCTGGCCATACGACCGTGTGATCCCTATTTTCAAATTTTGTAACTTTTTCCCAAATTTTTCTATTTTGATTCAAAGTAGTCTCAAATTGCTTCGAAGCTATTTTTAAGGCCTCGAAGGCTCGATTGAGGGACCAAATGCATGTCTTTGATAGGTTTTTAATTAGATTAATTCATTTAATTTTTTAAGGTAAAATGTTCTTTCGGTTGTTCGGTAATGCTCCGTAACCCTAATCCAGTGATGGAGACTGCTTAGGTGTGTTACAAGAAGGTGAATAAATTCACAAAAAAATGAATTAATTTTGAAAGAACTTCCTGATTTTAGGTTTTAGAAAACTTTGAATTGTTTGGTGTTTAAGAGAGGGAAGACGGCGTGAATGACTCCAAGTAGTAGAAAAATTTTAAAAAATTGTGCAATTTGCCTTTTTTCACTCTTTGTTTCTCCTCTTTTTCAAAAAGGTCCTAGAATAAATAAAATCCATTTTTTTAAAATTAGATCTCAAAATTGAATTTTGTTTTATGGTAGTTAAAAAAACCCGAATATGTAATTTTAATTCTTTAATTACTCATTTACGACTCTAATTTCGAGACTTCACTTAACCCATAGTTTAATGACCTAATTCTACAAACCCAAAACTAGTAGGTTGGGTACGAATCTTTAGTGGAGCTCACAGAGACTTAAAAATTGTTTGGGAATAATCAGGGACAAATTTAAAACAAAACAAAAAAATTAAAAAATAAAAATTTTGGAAATAGCGGTCAAATGACCGTGTGACAGAGCCCAAACCATGTGGCTTAGGAACGTGGTCGTGTGGCTAAACTGTGTACAATTCAAAAGAAAGGTCATATGAATGTGTCGTAACCTCTGTTCCTACCCATGTGCAAATCAAAATAGTGTCACATGATCGTGTTGCAGGTCATGCTCCAGAATGTGTTAGTATTTGAAATAAGGTTACACTGTAACAGCCCGTTTTAGGGTCGAGTCAAAATAGCGATTTTAGGACCACGAATCTGAAGTAGAAAAAATTATTGTGATAATATTTTAAGGTCTATAATATGATTGAATACATGTGTGAAAATTTTGTTAAGAAATTTTATCGATAGAGGGTTCAATTTAACTAGTAGGACTAAATTGCAAAAAGTGCAAATTATGTGTTCTAGAAGCTTTGGATGTCTTTTTGTTATGATTTTTAAATTGGAGGTCCTTAGTTAGTAATTAGACCATGATATCTTACGATGGACAAAAATGGACATGGAAGGGTAAAATTTCAAAGTTAGGTATTAAGGGCATTTTGGTCATTTGGCAAATAAAGACAAATTAACTAAATAAAAAGTCTTCATCTTCATCCAAGTTAGTCCCTTGTGCCGAAAAGTTGAAGGAAGCCATAGCTAGGGTTTTGGCCAAGCTTTCCAAGCTTAACTGTAAGTCCATCCTAGCCTCGTTTTTAATGATTTTTACATTTTTGAAATTCTCGTAACCTAATCTATCTTTTTTCAAGGACTAATTTGAAGTATTAGAAAAGTTTAAAATTTTACCCATGTTAGACATGCATGTATTTTGATGTCTAATGCTAGAATATGAATGTTAGTTCGGCGATAAACAACTTTTGCTAAGTAATTTTCGGTAAAAATGTCAAAAAAGGGTCTATTTGCAAAAGTTGTAAAATGTGTGTAGAAATATGTGAATAAATGAAAAATGTAGGCTGCTAAAAGCATGTATAAAGTTCGGCTAGGCTTGGGTTTTGAGAAAAATGAATACATTTCATTTTACGAGCCTAGGGACTAAAGTGTAAATAAGTGAAATGTTAGGTGTAAAAATGTAATTTTACCATAATATGATTTTTGGAGTGAGTTGAGTAATGTGATAATTAAATGAGCTAAATTTGTTGTTATAGATCAAGAAAAATGAGGTTCTGACATAGATCGGGGAAAGAACAAGATTGTGAACTAAGTCGCATTATTAGCAATTTATTTTGTATCGAGGTAAGTTTGTATGTAAATAATGCATCATTGTATTTTGTTTATTACCTTAATAATACAATAATTGTGTGATTGACTCTTCGGATGTATTTGACAAAGTTTCTATACCTGAGAAATCCTGGTTGAACCTTAGGAATAGAATAGGATACGAGTGACATGTCACTAGGGACCCATGTGTGAATAGGTGATTGTGTGACTCCGGGTGCTAGTGTTGTACGTCCTACAAGTGGCTAGGTACTCTGACATGTATTACGGATACCTGTTAGCTTGTGTGAGTAACACTGGGTAGCTACGTCTCGATCGTCAGCTTGTGTGAACAGACCTGTGAATAGCTCGAAAACGAGTGCATATATGAATTGAGATATGTGGTAGCTTTGGCTACATATGTGGCACTTATGTGCAAGATTTACGAGTATCCGTTAATATTTCAAGTGTTCAATGGGAATGACAAAGTTGTGAAAATACATGTTTGTATGATGATATGGTATAGGTGTGTACGTGAAACTTATAAGTATGAACTTTATAAGTGAGTATCTTATGGTAAGATTGTGCTTGAGTAAGTTAAGCCTATGTGATTCTGATGATAAATGTATTATCCTTCATTATGTGAATTGCATGATAATTTATGTGGTTATGATGTTAATTATTTGCACATAAACTTACTAAGCTTTCTAGCTTACTCTCTTTTTCTCACCCTTGTTTTATAGTGTCACCAAGCTAGCTCGAGATTGAGAAATCGTCAAAGATTCACCTCACACTATTAGAACATATTTTGGGTATTGAAGAAAATATTATTTTGAGAGTATTGCATGCATAGGTAACTTGGTCATTTTGTTATGTGTCACATTTGATTTAGCCTAACACATTGGCTTATTGGTTGGAAGTTTATTTTGTATAAAGCTATTAAATGTTTCCTAATGTTGGTCATATTTATAATCATATGATGATGCATTTCATAGATGTACAAATTTTGCATGATTTGGGTTGATAAGTAGGCGATGATTAAGTATGATAGATATGGCATGAGAATGATGTGTTGATGTCTTGGTTATAGACATTATGGTTACCTAAGTATGTTATTTTACATGCCTTGTATTGGTATGAGTGTGTTTTTGTAACAGGGTGGAAAATGACTTGGTAAATAGCCTATATATTGTCCACATGGGTAGACACACGGGCATGTGTCTAGGCCGTGTGTGGCATACGGTCAGCCCAATAGGCGTGTGGATAGGCTGTGTGCCCCTTGCACATTAGTTTTGAGAAATAGAATGCTCAGTATGGAGCACACAGGCAAAGACACGGGCGTGTGTCTTAGCCGAGTGGATGGCATGGCCTCAAACACAAGATGTGCCCTAGCCATGTGAAGTCTGCACCTATTTTGTGAAAATTTATTTTTCACACGGCCTAGCACACGGGCATGTGACTTGGCCGTGTGAGTTCGATTGGGTCAAGAGTTACAAGTCAGTGAGTTACACGGAGTAAGGACACGATCGTGTGTGACCATACGGCCTGCCCAAACGGGTGTGTCCCGTAACCACACAGGCGTGTGACCCCTGTATAGTGGAAATTTTCTAATTTTTTTGTAAAATTTCTATAGTTCTCAATTTAGTCCCGAATCGCTTCCAATGTATGTTTTGGGCCTCGTAGGCTCGTTTTAGGGACTCTATGATTGTATGTTAAAGGTTTTGATTTGGATGCAAATTTTATGTCCCAGAAATGTTTGTTTATTAGTGTTATAAGTTCGGTAAGACCTCGTACCTTGTTCTGGTGTTGAACACGAGTGAGGGGTGTTACATTTAGTGGTATCAAAGCTGTGGTTTAGTCCATTCTCGGACTAACCTAGCGTGTGAATGAATCTAGCTATACATGCCATATATAAATTGTGATAGTGTGACGACTCTTGACAATTTAAATTTTATTTTTTATAGTAAATGGATCCCGATTGAGCCGTGGCTGATGACGTTGAAAGTAATGCGCTGGCTCCTGCCCAAGGGACCGCGCCACCTGAAAGTAGGCATGTGACCATTAGTCAAGAAGGGGAGGCTAGGGAAGCCTTTCTCCACATGATGAATGAGTGGTATTCAGAGTTTGTTTGAAAAAATCCAAATGCTGAACCTCCTCCACCCCTTCCTATTCCTCAACCAGTTCTTGTAGCTCCCCAAGGTGTGGAAATGGTAAGACTGAATAAACCCCCAGTTGATAAGATTTGAAAGTACGGGGATGAATAATTCAGGGCTAATGTAGATGATGATCCCAAGAGGTTAGAATTCTGGCTTGAAAATATTATTCGGGTATTTGATGAGCTTTCTTGTACACCAAAGGAGTGTTTGAAATGTGCTATATCGCTTGTGAGGGATTCAACATATCATTGGTGGAAAACTTTAGTATCAGTGGTACAAAAGGAAAGAGTCACTTGGGATTTCTTCCAAGAGGAATTTAGAAAAATGTATATAAGTCAGCATTTTATTGATAAAAAACGTAAAAAGTTCTTAGAGTTGAAACAATGCTAAATTACTGTGTCTGAATATGAGCGAGAGTTTAGACTCAGTAAGTATGCTCAGGAATGTATGTCCACAGAGGCTATCATGTGTAAGAGGTTTGAAGATGGGTTGAATGAAAATATTAGACTGTTTGTTGGAATTTTAGAGTTGAAGGAATTTGTTGTGTTAGTCGAACGAGCTTGCAAAGCGGAAGAGTTGTGTAAGGAAAAGAGAAAAGTTGAGCTTGACATTAGAGATTCGAGAAAGAGGCCAATGAATAGGCCATTTCAGTCATCGTCAAAGAAATCAAGGGATATGCACATTCGTTCGAATGTTTCAGTTGGGAACCCTACCAGAGATCGTGGGAAGTAATATTGTAACGCCTCGAATTTTGGGCCTGGAAGTATTGGGCCTTGAGTTTAGGATTGGTTAGAAGATGGCTTGTATAATTTCAATGTGTTTGAGAATTTTACAATTTCATGTTTAGTTTAATATTTAAGTGATTCAGGAAGAGTTGGTAGTGTAGGAAAAGTCTTGGGCTCGATCCAGGGCTTTAGCAAAATTTTACATTTTTTTTCTAAAGGACCTTGGGCAGTAGGATAAAGGCTTATTAATAGAGCCTAAAGAAATTTGACACAAGGATACGCTTGGCCTAGTGGTAAGATGGCGTTAGGAGTAGGGAGAGGTACTGGAACAGTGAAAATGTGCAAGTGTACACAATCGTAACAAGTAATAAAGTGACAAGTAAATGTTGAGTTATTGTACCCATAGGGACTGTAAAAAGGAATATTTATGAAATTAATTTAAAAACACTTTGGTGAGAAAAATAATTTTGGTTTGAAAAGAGTGATTTATAAACTAAGATTTTAAAACTAAGTAAACAATTTAAATAAAATAAAAGAGTTCTAATGCACGATTTAAAAAAGATTTAATCAAGATGATTTAATTGTGTTGGATTAATTACATCTTTTTAACTTAGAATTATTAAATTCGTGCTTATGCTGTTATGAATAAATTCATGGCAACTCGGAAAAACTGCTAACTATTGCTCATACATACTTATTAAATTCAACTAATCTCTTGCATGTTTCCATGTCAATTCAAACAATTAACTCAATTTAATAAACATATAAAAGATTATGTGAAGTAACAAGGTAGCCATACCTTGAAACAATTTAATCACAACAATCTTGCAAGTTATGCAAGGCATATGTATTGCCAAATACAATGCTAATTCAAGCTTCAGCTACCTTAGAAGGATGAACATGCACTGATTAAGTAATGAGTCCATTAATTATAATTTCAATGCTGTTAATTATTAATTCATTAGTTATCTAACAAATACAATGCAAGAATAACTTAGGCATGGTTTTACTTAATCAAGCATTTTTACCGAGACCTATAACATCATAAACACTACTTTAATAATTCAAGTAGGCAAAATATAATCAACCCAACATGAATTAAATTCAAGCTAAATTGATTAAAATAACCATTTCAAGAACAATAATATTCATAGATATGTTTATCATAAAAACAACAGAAATTAAAAAGATAGGGAACAAGAAGGCAAATCCGGTGTTTCTCCGTAGCTTGACTAATTGCTCCGTTCTTCATCTCTGTTGTCTTTGTTGAGCAAGGCTTCTATGAATCCTTGATTGCTGCCCAGGATGGCTGAAGAACACCTCTTTTTCAAGGGAGGAAATCGGCACAAGGGAAAGGGGGAATGGAATGGAAAAAGGAAGAGAGAAAATTTGAGAGAAAGAAGAGAGGATGAGAGAATGTTATGGAATGAGGGATGATGAAAATGATCAGCAAGGGGTGGCTTTTATAGCTGATTGTGGCTGCTAAAAATAGCAAATTCCAGCAGCCAAAGAGCCCCTCTATGGCCGGCCACACACATGGCAAAGGTTGAAGCTTTCAACTTTGCTCAAAATAGGTTGGGGCAAATCTACAAAGCCATAAATTAAGGTGGGGTTTGAATGCAAATTGGAGGTCTTTCAAGGGCCTTTTTGCAAGCATATTTAATCAGCTAAAATGCTTATTTGGGTCAGCCTATGGATGGTTCTGGTCAGCCCAATTAGTGGTTGGTTCGGTTCACTCCATACGGTTCGACAAGTGTGGTTCAGCTAGACCCTTTCTCCATAATTAATTAAAAATAATTTATTTAACCCAAATTAATTGGGGAATAAATTAAAATTAATTAAATTATGAATAAAAACACATTTCTAGACCATTTTAGGCTAGAAATTAATTGGCCTTGATACTTCAAATTGCTTCTCAGTTTGTTCTTCTCACAGTGTCCGCAGGGTCAGTTTTCTCCTTGTGTGCAATTCTATCAAAAATAACCAAATTTAATTAAAATTAACTATAAAATTAATTAAAATTCATAATTTTCATATTTTTAACACAATTTAATTGTTTTATAATATTTAATTACTTTTCGACAAGAATTTAACCGGAATAGCATGATTTTAAGTCAAAAAGGGCATGAAAAAGTAGATAAATTTTTGTGTTTCCACACCCCCAAACTTAATTCATTGCTCATCCCGAGTAATGCACAAAGTTTGAGAAGAATTTCTCGGAAACACTTTTGAAAACCTTCTTCAAAAAAACATTTTTCTCAAAATTATGAATTTGATATACTCATGCTCAAAAAATAAGAAATTTGATCATAATGCTACTCAAGTGTTCATATTATTCAAATTAATCTCAACAATTATTACAATAGAAAAATTAGACTAAATGTTTCTTAATAAAGACATGCTAATTCCTACCAATTTAATTTTTAATCCCTTATTCAAGATTAACCTACAATCATTAAGCTTAACTTATGTCTTCATATGTTGAACAAAGCAATTTCTCTCCACTAATGTAGGTAACATTGGAACTTCGAATCAATAGGTCTTTAACAAGGTTGTAACATGGCTGGGCTTAAGGCTAGGTAAAAATATAGATACATTTCGGCTAAAAAAACCCTAGACTCAGTGTAAATTGAACCTTGGGAAATTTTTACCTTCAACCACCAACTTTCACATGCTCTTTTTCAAATACATGTGCTCTTTTTTTTTAAGCACTTGCTTTATGCATACAATTTTTGAGCATTTGATATTTCTTTTCAACTCCCCCAAACTTATTTTCAAACGATATTCTTGAATAGTACTGAGTCTAGTGTTTGGGACAATTTAAAGATAATTAGGAGAAACGTGATGGGCTAAATTTGTATAGGTTCCAAAATAAAATTAGGCCATATAGTCTCAAAGTTGGGTTTTAAAGGATAAAATTTACCATGGTGGGCTTGAAAGGCTCAAACGGTCCAAATAATAGCTGCCTAAATCATTTTGAATGTTCCATGCTTCTTAGGATTTCACCCCAAGAAACTACTAAGTCAATTCTAAAGACTTAAACTTTCATGCATACTTAACTTACCTAAAGAGATAAAAAATTTTTTGGTATGAAGTTGCATGCTTTATTAAAAATACATTCATGTCATCATTAAGCTACATAATAATTTATTAAAAAAAAGTAGAACTTTATTCACACTCAAGTTTAGCATACTTAACAAAATTCAAATTTATTGAACTGAAATATATCCTAATCATAATTAAAAGAAAAATTTTATTCTGGATGGAAATAATTTCAAATTTCGGTCCCCTCAACTTAAAATGAACAATGTCCCCATTATTTAAAGTGAATAGATACTATACACCAGGTAGTAATTCAAAAAAGAGGAGGTGAGTCAATGTGACTGCTTAAGTACCAAGCTCTTTCTAAATCAAATCCTAGACATGTATATATCTATTGCCACACTTTATACTTTATGACTTGTCCATATTTATTCAGGATTTCCTTCTCTTGTTTTATTGTACAGAAGTAAAAATTCCTAATTAATCCAAATCCTAACTTAACCTAAAAACAAAAATAAAATAAAGTCAAGATCCCTCCCTTTTATTTATTTGTAAATCCTTCCAAATTGGACTCATCTTTGCTCCATCATTATTGCCTTTGCATGAATCGCTCCGCTCTTTTTTTGAGAATTGAGTCCATGGCTCAAATATGAAATCTGGAAATTCAGGCACTAAAATAAATGGGTCATTGTATATTTTCTTGAAAGCATTTCTCATCGAGTCATCCCTTATTTTTGAGTATCTCCAGTATGCTTGTTGCTGCCATTGCATATGTTGCATTAGTTCTATCAAATTTGACAGCTCATCTCGAAAGTTTGGGCTAGGCGGTTGAGCTCTAAACATTGGAATTTCAGCATCTGGTTCAGCTTCTAGCTCCACTGGTTCCACTTTATCAGGGACTTCAAATGATTGCATTGTGGGATCTTCTTCTTCATCAGGGTCCTCAGGTTATTCACTTTATTCAACTTGTTGTTGCAGAACTGAGTCTCCAGCTACTCGGTAGAGGTCCCAATCTATAATTGTGCCTTGGGTGTACCCTGTCTTCTTTACATTGGCAAGAATTTCTGCTTTCAAGCACAGAATAGTTATTGTAAAGGGGAAGTAAGCAGGGCCAGAATGTCTAACGGCACAGTTTCGAATTTCTCTGACGATGATCTTTCCTACATCAATGGTCTTACCAGTTAAGATCGAGTATAGTAAGACCATTCGCTCTAATGAAATTTTAGTCCCATGTGAGCTAGGTAGAAGGCTGTAACGGATGAAATAGAACGATACCTTCGCAATAGGTGTCAAGTATTCTCTTCGACAAGTGTGGGTTCCTTATTTTGACAAAGTCCAATTGGAACCTTCAACTGTAAGCTCATTGAGAATTTCTTGCAAAAGTTTCGGCTTGATATTGCTCATCAAAGATGAATACTCGTAGTTCTCGAAATTAGGTAATTCAAAGAACTCATTAATAGCATTCAAATTTATAGGTACCTTGATTCCACGAACAGGGACTTCTATCATCTCGCTTGAAGTTAAATTCGCGTAGAACTCAGGAACTAGCTCTTGATCCACACTAGTTCTCTTTTCACAAAACAGTTCCCAATTGAGAGCTTCAGCGATTTGACGAATACATGCCACAAAGTCTCTGTAGTTGCTCTCCTTCAGTGTGAAGCCTTTCACAGGATGCATCTATTGATTTTTGTAGATACTTTCGTATCTCACTTTAGTTTCAACACAATGGAACTTGCTTTGTGTTTCGTCGATTTGAGCGGAGGCACGAGTTCTCTTGCGAGGCATGTTAACCTTAATCATAAGATAGAAAAAATTTATTCTAAAAAATCTAATTAATAAAAAATATTAATAATTCAATAAATTGAAAAATTAAATAATTTAATAAAATTAAGATTTAAAGAAATTAGGTTTTACCACCTTTTTGAAAAAAAAAATGAGAACTTTAAAAAAAATAACTATGAAGGAAAAAATAGCAATTTAAAAGAGGGTTGGAGGGTTTTGGCTTAGGTTGGGTGCGAGGAGAGTGCCGCACAAGCAGTTAGGGCGTGTGGGCTTGGTGCGTGTGAGAGCAGGCCGTAATGCGAGCAGGGTCAGCTTCGGCAGCAGTGGCGTGCAAGACCTTGTGCACTGGGATGTGCCTGGATAGCTGCTAAGCAGGAGCAGCGGGTGCACGTTGTTGGAAGCCTAGGTGCTGAAGCAGCAAGGGTTGCTGGTGATGTGCACAGGAGCAGGCTGCTGCCCGAATGGCTATTGTGGCTAGGGGCTTGCGGTACTTTGATGGGTTGGTTATTTTGGGGTTGAATGATGCATAAATGGGAGGAGTAAGGTGGTATCTATAGCATGATCAATAGGAACTAGAATGAAACTCTTAGTATAATTTAATAATTAAAATAAGAGGCTAATTCTAATGCTACTCAAAATTAACAACAATTAATAATTAAATATATGCATACAAAATTATCAATTGCTATTAAATTATTAAGATAAACATAAAATAAAATTTGAAATTAAATTAATCATGATTCTAATCTAAGTTGATAAAAATTAATATATAAATTATAAATAATTATATATTAAAGTTTATCAAATTATTAATAATAGTAAAAATATTAAAAACATTTATTCTGGATGCTTTTTGAAAATATTTACAAAGAAAGGCACCTAGTTTTCATTATTTACAAAAAGAGCAATCAAATTTTAAAAATAATTCAATTAAGTCCCTAGACTTAATGAAAATTAAAAATTGTGTTGCAAATTAAAAATTGGATCAAAATTGACCCTTTTATTTGAAAAACAAAAAAAAAAATTATTTTGTTGATTAGGGAATAATTTCTTGGGAAATTATGTTAAAATAAATTCCCAAGAAAGATTGGAGGGGTCACAAAACGGTCCCGCTTAAATTCAAACCTCCTAGACAAAATTTATTTAAACATACTAAACCCGAAAAACAGACCCTAAATTATTTATTAAACAAAACACAAAATATTAAATATCTGATAAAATGAACGAGATGTTATCCCATTCAATTTTATCCCCCTAACAATGTTTCAAACGCTGAGCATTAACTCGGAAATTACCTCCCTTACTTGCTGACCTGCTTCAAATTCTCGAACTCGGATGTGTTTGTCATGCCATTTCTTGAGTCTTTCTTTGAGTAGTTTGACATTTTCATATGCGAACATTCAGAATTCTTCTAACTCACTGAGTTGGAACATCTGTTTTTCTTTCGCGAGCATAGGATCCAAATTAAGCTGTTGAAGAGCCCAGTAAGCTTTGTGCTCTAACTCCAAGGGTAGATGACATGCTTTTCCAAAGACCAAACTATAGGGTGACATCCCTAAAGGTGTCTTCTATGCTGTTCTGTAAGCCAATAAAGCGTCATCCAATCTTTTGGACCAATTTCGTCGGTTCGGGCAAACTACCTTCTCGAGTATGCCTTTGATCTCCTTATTTGCCAGTTCAACTTGCCCATTTATCTGCAGATGGTAAGCTGTTGCAACCTTGTGTTTCACCCCATACTTATCTAGTAACCATTTTAACCACTTGTTTACAAAGTGGGACCCTTCATCACTAATGATAGCTCTTGGGGTTCCAAACCTTGTGAACACGTGCTTCTACAAGAACTTCATTACAACATTCGTATCATTTGTCGGATATGCTTCTGCCTCGACCCACTTGGACACATAGTCTACTACTACCAATATATACCTGTGACCAAAGGACGGAGGGAAAGGCCCAAGAAAATCAATACCCCAAACATCAAACAATTCGACCTCAATGATGTTTGTTTGAGGCATCTCATTTCTGTTGGTGACATTTCTGGACCTCTGACATCTATCACAGCTCTTTACGTACGCATATGCATCCTTGAATAGTGTTAGCCAAAAGAATTCGGCTTGCAATACTTTGGCCACAGTACGAGTACCTCCGAAATGTCCCCCACTCGGAGCTGAGTGACAATGGTATAGGATCTTCGATATTTCTTCTTCTGCCACGCATCTCCTAATCATCTGATCTGCACACTTTTTAAATAGATATGGCTCTTCCTAGAAATAGTACTTCACATTGTGAAGAAACTTTTTCCTTTATTGATACGTCTTATCAATTGGCATTAAACCACAAGCTAAAAAGTTAGCAATATCAGCAAACCAAGGGGTATTATGGACATGATTTACCTTAAGTATATGCTCATCTAGAAAGGTCTCATGAATCGGTATAAGTGGAGTATTTCCTTCTTGCGGCTCCAATCTGGACAAGTGATCAGCTACTTGGTTTTCTACTCCTTTACGATCTTGAATTTCCAAATCGAACTCTTGAAGTAGAAGTACCCATCGGATCAACCTCAGCTTAGCGTCTTTCTTGGCAAGTAAGTACTTGATTGCCGAGTGGTCCATATAGACAGTCACTTTGGTACTTACAAGGTAAAATCGAAACTTGTCAAAAGCAAACACGATAGTAAGTAACTCTTTTTCTGTTACCATATAGTTTAATTGAGCTCCTGTAAGAGTTCGGCTTGCATAGTAGATGGGATGAAAAACTTTGTTCCTTCGTTGGCCCATGACAACTCCTATAGCGAAGTCACTTGCGTCACACATCAGTTCAAATGGCAAGTCCTAGTCTGGTGTAACGATTATTGGTGCCGTGACTAATCGACTCTTCAAATCCTTGAAAGCTCTTAAGCATTCATCATCGAATTTGAATGTCATGTCCTTCTCCAACAATTTGCACAAAGGTTTAGCAATTTTGGAGAAGTCCTTAATAAACCTTCGATAGAAGCCGACGTGGCCCAAAAAGCTCCTAACACCCTTTACAGATGTTGGGGGTGGCAGTTTCTCAATAACGTCTACCTTTTCTCTGTCTACCTCGATCCCATGTCTCGTTACTTGATGCCCTAGAACAATTCCTTCTCGTACCATGAAATGGCACTTTTCCCAATTTAGTACTAGGTTTGTTTCTTCACATCGTCTTAGGACCTTAGCCAGATTGGCTAAGCAATCATCATAAGTGCCTCGAAATACTGAAAAATTGTCCATAAAGACTTCCAAATACTTTTCAACCATGTCAGTGAAAATAGACATTATACATCTTTGAAATGTGGTAGGTGTATTACATAAACCAAATGGCATGCGTCTAAATGCAAATGTACCATACGGGCAGGTGAATGTGGTCTTATATTGATCTTTCGGTGCTACCGCAATCTGGTTGTACCCTGAGTATCCATCGAGAAAACAATAGTAATCTCGCCCCGCGAGTCTATCTAGCATTTGGTCTAAGAACGGCAAAGGAAAGTGATCTTTCCTAGTTGCCCTGTTCAGCTTCCAGTAATCGATGCAAATTCTCCATCCCGTAACTGCTCTAGTTGGTATCAACTCGTTGTTCTCGTTCTCTATGATTGTGATACCTCCTTTCTTTGGCACGCACTGGACCGGACTTACCCATGAACTGTCTGAGATGGGTAAATGATACCCGCATCTAACCATTTGATAATCTCTTTTTTCACCACGTCCTTCATGATGGGGTTCAGCCTTCGTTGTCCATTGATCTTCCCTTTTTCACCATCTTCGAGGATGATCTTGTGTATGCATACAGATGGACTAATCCTGCGAATATCAGCTATGGTCCATCCGATAGCCTTCTTGAATTATTTCAGAATTAAGATAAGTTTCTCTTCTTGCTCAGTAGTTAATTCTGCTGAAACAATCACAGGCAGAGTAGAAGCGTTACCTAAATAAATGTATTTTAAATGAGAAGGTAATACCTTAAGTTCTAATTTAGGTGGCTCCTCGATTGAGGCTTTTGGTTGAATATAATCCCTCTTCTCTAAATCCAAAGATTCAAAATGGGATTGTGGATTAAATCCCTTTTGATTAGCTTCTAGCAAAGCTAAGTATTCATCCTCCTCTTCATCACTTGGAGGGTTTGATGTCAGAATTCTTTCCAGTGGATCCTTAATAGAGTTGAGTTCTTTCTCTACTATTGAATCCTCGAAGTTGGATACTGCAGAACAATCATCAATTGTGTCTGAAAATCACATAGACTTAAAAACATTAAATGTTACCTGGTCATCCTAAAAACACATAGTAAGTTCGCCCTTCTGTACATCAATAAGTGTCCTTCCGGTTGCTAAGAATGGTCTCCCTTGGATAATTGGTACTTTTTTGTCTGCTTCGAAATCTAAAATTACAAAATCAGCAAGAAAGATAAACTTATCTACACGTACTAATACGTCCTCAATTTTTCCTTCTAGATGTGCTAAGGATCGATCTGCTAGCTGAAGTGTAACCGTAGTAGGTCTAACTTCACCTATCCCCAATTTCCTAAATATTGTCATAAGCATCAAGTTAATACTTGCACCTAAGTCACATAATGCCTTACCACAATATGTTGCTCCAATATTACACGGTATAGTAAAATATCTAGGATCCTTCATTTTTTGGGGGTAGTTTGTCTTGAAGATATGCACTGCATTCCTTCGTCAAGGCTACCGTCTCAAATTCTCCAAGTCTTCGCTTCTTGGACAGGATATCTTTCATGAATTTGACGTAGTTCGGCATTTGTTAAGTGCTTTAACCAATAGAATGTTGATATGAAGTTACTTGAGTACGTCAAGGAACTTCTTGAATTGAATCTCCTACTTCTGCTTCTGAAGTCTTTGAGGGTAAGGTGGTAAAGGTTTCCTTACTGGAACTGGTACTGGTTGATTTGTCTTTGGCGGCAATTCTGCACCTAACGGAGTTGTTAGCTGATCAAAATTAACTGGTTCTAAGGTTACTTTATCAGGTCTTGTAGGTTCTGGTTCAGGTGGAACTGGAACTTCAACACTCGATTGAACTTCTTCCGAATCTTGAGTCTCAGCTGGCTCCTTCTCAACTTCGACAGTGTTGGGCTCTACTATTTTTTCGCTCCTCAATGTTAGTACTTTACAATGCTCCTTCCCTAGATTTTTTGGATTTCCGTATCACTAGGTAGAGCACCTTGTGGATGGTTCCTGAGTTTAATAGCAAGCTGGCCCACTTGATTCTCCAAATTCCTTAGAGTGGCGTCATTTTTTACCATGTATGCCTTCAATAAATTCTCCAAGCTATTGGATGATTTAGCTTGAGCTGGTTTCTAAACTTGCTGGGGGAAACTAGGTGGCTGGGTTGGTCTAGGTTGGGCATAGTTGTTACTGCCTCCAGCCCCTTGGTTACTCTACGAAAGATTGGGGTGATTTCGCCACGATGGATTGTAAAAGTTAGATTGCAGCCCTTGCCTTCCTCAATTTTGGTTCGAGTTACCCATGTAGTATACGGATTCTGGGTTTGATGGACATTCTTCAATCAAATGTCCTTCCCCACAATAGACACAGGCTATATTATCATATTGGTTAGGTGGCTGTGCTACAAAATTGTTAGACCCATTAGTGGTAAGATTCTTTAACATTGAAGATATCGAAGATACCTGAGATGCAAGTGAAGTAAGAGCGTCCACTTCATGTATTCCAGCGTCTCGTCTTCCTAACGCTGCTTGATTGGTTGGCCACTGATAATTGTTACTGGCGATCCTCTCGATGATTTCGTAAGCCTTATTGTAAGATTTAGAGAGGAGAGCACCATTAGTGGAGGCGTCCACTACCATCCTTGTGTGAGAGTTGAGACCATTATAAAATGTCTCAAGTTGGATGCAATGTAGGATTCCATGATGAGGGCATTTTTGTAATAATTCTTTATATCTTTCCTATGCCTTATACAAGGATTCGTCATCCATTTGTTGAAAAGTAGTGATCTCATTCCTCAATTTAGCGTTCTTGCTTGGTGGGAAACACTTCATGAGGAATGTCTCGGCTAACTCTTGCCATGTGGAAATTGAGTTCGGTGGCAGAGAGTTTAACCAGGCTCGAGCTTTGTCCCTTAGTGAATACGGGAACAGTTTTAATCGTAGTGCATCTTCGGGTACTTCGGCCAGCTTGAAAGAGTGACTCACCTCCATAAACAGTCTTAAATGAAGATGAGGGTCTTCAGTAGGCATTCCACTAAATTATCCTACTGTCTGAAGCATCTAGAGCATGACTGGCTTCAGCTCAAATTGTTGTGCCTCGATCTCGAGTCTTCTAATACCTGGATTAGGATCATTGAACACTGGCACGGCATATTGTCATAAAGCTCTATCCCTATCATTAGCAATAAGGATAGGATTTTGAGCAAGGTTTGCTCCGTTTCCTTGATTGATATTCTCAAGATTCATCTCTTCGGTCCTTCTTTGGCTTGCTTGTCTTCTTTGTTGTCGAAAGGTTCGTTCTATCTCAAGGCCCATAAGGAGTAAGTTGATAATTCGGTCAATACTCAATAACATTTGAAATAATCAAAGAAAAAGTAAGTAAGTAAAATTGAGCAGGAAAATAAATGAACCAAAATGTAAAAATAAATCACAAATAATATTTTTTTTAAAACAGTCCCCGGCAACGGCACCAAAAACTTGGAACGGTGAAAATGTGCAAGTGTACACAATCGTAACAAGTAATAAAGTGACAAGTAAATGTCAAGTTATCGTACCCACAGAGACTGTAAAAAGGAATATTTATGAAATTAATTTAAAAATACTTTTGTGAGAAAAATAATGTTGCTTTGAAAAGAGTGATTTATAAACTAAGATTTTAAAACTAAGTAAACAATTTAAATAAAATAAAAGAGTTCTAATGCATGATTTCAATAAGATTTAATCAAGATGACATAATTGTGTGGGATTAATTACATCTTTTTAACTTAGAACTATTAAATTCATGCTTATTTTGTTACGAATAAATTCATGGCAACTTGGAAAAATTGCTAACTATTGCTCATACATGCTTATTAAATTCAACTAATCTCTTGCATGTTCCCATGTCAATTCAAACAATTAACTCAATTTAATAAACATATAAAAGGTTATGTGAAGTAACAAGGTAGCCATACCTTGAAACAATTTAATCACAACAATCTTGCAAGTTATGCAAGGCATGTGTATTGCTAAATACAATGCTAATTCAAGCTTCAGTTACCTTAGAAGGATGAACATGCACTGATTAAGTACTGAGTCCATTAATTATAATTTCAATGCAGTTAATAATTAATTCATTAGTTATCTAACAAATATAATGCAAGAATAACTTAGGCATGGTTTTACGTAATCAACCATTTTTACCAAGACCTATAACAGCATAAACACTACTTTAATAATTCGAGTAGGAAAAATATAATCAACCCAAAACAAATTAAAATTCAAGCTAAAGTGATTAAAACAACCATTTCAAGAACAATAATATTCATAGATATGTTTATCATAAAAACAACAGAAATTAAAAAGATAGGGTACAAGAAGGCAAATCCGGTGTTTCTCCGTAGCTTGACTGATTGCTCCGTTCTTCGTTTCCGTTGTCTTTGCCGAGCAAGGCTTCTATGAATCCTTGATTGCTGCCCAAGATGGCTGGAGAACACCTATTTTTCAAGAGAGAAAATTGGCACAAGGGAAAGGGGGAATGGAATGGAAAAAGGAAGAGAGAAAATTTGAGAGAAGAGAAGAGAATATGAGAGAATGTTGTGGAATGAGGGATAATGAAAATGATCAGGAAGGGGTGGCTTTTATAGCTGATTGTGGCTGCTAAAAATAGCAAATTCCAGCAGCCAAAGAGCCCCCTATGGCCAGCCACACACATGGCAAAGGTTGAAGCTTCCAACTTTGCTAAAAATAGGTTGGGGCAAATCTACAAAGCCATAAATTACGGTGGGGTTTGAATGCAATTTGGAGGTCTTTCAAGGCATTTTTGCAAGCATATTTAGTCAGATAAAATGCTGATTTGGGTCAGCCTATGGACGGTTCTGGTCAGCCCAATTAGAGGCCATTCAGTTCACTCTATACGGTTTGACCAGTGTGGTTCAACTAGACCCTTTCTCCATAATTAATTAAAAACAATTTATTTAACCCAAATTAAATGGGGAATAAATTAAAATTAATTAAATTATGAATAAAACACATTGCTGGATCGTTTTAGGCTGGAAATTAATTGGCCTCGATACTTCAAATTGCTTCTCGATTTGTTCTTCTCGCAGTGTCCACCGGGCCATTTTTCGCCCTTTGTGATTCTGTAAAAAATAACCAAATTTAATTAAAATTAAATATAAAATTAATTAAAATTCATAATTTTCATATTTTTAACACAATTTAATTATTTTATAATATTTAATTATTTTTCGACAAGAATTTATCCGGAATAGCATAATTTTAAGTAAAAAAGGGCATGAAAAAGTATATAAATTTTTGTGTTTCCAGGTACTGGGTTCAAGTTGCGGCATGAGCAAAAATTGTGGTTGTTTTTTTTAAACAACCTGGTTGGTGGCGGGAAAGCTTCTTTAAGTAATTGGGAGGAAGGTTGACACGAATAAAGCGGCGGCTTAGTGGCAAAGGGTAAGTATCATAGTTAAAGGATTGAAGGTTCAAAACTGGGTGGTGGCAAGTATTTTTAGTTTTTTCAAAAAACCTAGTTGCGGGTTAATAGGCCTTAAAATAGTTGAGGAGGGTGCATGACACAAGAAGCACTTGTGGTGCAATGGTTAGAAGTGTGCTGTGGGATCCGAGGGGGCACAGGTTCGAACCTTAGGGTACGCAAAGTTTTGGTTTTTTTTTACTCTTAAGCAACCGTGGCTTTAGCAGGTAAGCCTTATAAGTATTCGTGACCAAATTATAGCACAAGATGAGTTGTGCTACAGTGGCCAGTAGCATGTTGGAGAACTTGGAGGGCTGAAGTTCAAGCCACACCTTGCGCATGGGAGATTGAATTTTGCTGCTTATGTGGGGAAGGAGTTGGAGTTTGATCAAAACTCCTCTTGGCAGTGGATTGAGTCGGTCAAGCGGTGGAAGAGTTTGAATGGGGGCCTGCTGCTCGATGGAAGCAATTTGGGTGAAATTCAAATTGCTTGATTGGCTAAAATCAAGGAGGAAATTGTGGAATAGATCAATGATAGGGAGGGATTTGGGTGTTGGCCAAATGCAGGACTCGTTGGTGTATGGAAAATGGTTGGCCAAATGGTGCAAGGGACATAGGCAAATTCGGCAAAAATGGAAGTTTGTTTTGAAGTATTTTTTTCGACAATTGAATGGTTAGGAGCTGAGACTTTTCTTCTCTTTTGTCTCGGGTTTAGGTGCTTTAAGCCATTTGGTGAACTTTTCTTTAGGTAAGTCTTAATACCGAAACTCTATTCTTAATATTGCTTTCTTGTGCTTCTTTACAAAACGTTGAGACACCAAGTGTCGATTTTCTTCGTTTTCCAAAAGTCAAACCCTATTTCCCTTCTTCTTATCTCTTCTATTAGTCGAACATTATTCTTTTCTCTTGAACCGAATCTCTTCTCCCTCCTTTAGTTTCAAATCCTCCATTTCTTATTCTATTTCTTTTCTTGTAAACGGCTGATCGATCTTTTTCTTCTATTTTTTTTCTTTTTGCATCAAGTGGCTGAATAAACCTTCCTTGTTCCCCAATATTCTCTTCTTGAAGTAGGTCGAATACCTCCTTTGTCAGGTGCTTTGTTTCATGTTGTCAAGGCTTGTGTTGAGGTAAGTGTTTTCTTTTTCCCTTTCTGATGTTCGTGACAAAGCTAGATCTCTTTCCTTTTATTTGTTATTCGGCTTCTGGGTTTTTGTATTGACAATCAATTTTGAGCCTATCTTCCTTCTTTACTTTTTGTTCATGACACCTTAGGTGTTACTTAGAAGGTGATCTTTCAAGTGGTGAAGGAGGCGAGTGTGGTAGAGGCAATCTGGGTTATTTTTCGTAAATCGTTAGGGAAGGTAAGCGTTGGAGTGGTTCCTTTTAGATCGTGGCCGACTATAGTATAGATTGGTGATTATGGTTAATAAGTCTAGTTATCTGACTAATAATATCCGTGTGTGCGGTTCAAGTAAAACATCGGAGGACAGGCGGCGGTGTTAATAATCGATTTTGAAGGACTCTCTCTCTCTCGCGTAAATCAAAAGGTGTGTAACCACACCCTTTTGTAGCGTAGATCGACAAAAGCCGAAAAGCTAAAATGTTAGCATTTCGAGTGCTTACGGACGTACAAATGCCTGTGGGCCAAATCGAGCCCACCAATGATGGGTAATAGACTGTTAAGGCCTTTACACGCATTTTTGTGCATTTGGGCGATTATGGGCCTCGATGGGCCGAAATGGGCTCAATGGGCCTACAGGCCCATATGGGTAAATTGCTTGGTAAGTGATCTTTGGTATGTTGGCTAGGGAAGTCTGCAATGTCATATGAAGAACTGGATCGAACGGGCCACACGAGTGTGTGGGCCTACTTGGGCTCAAAATGGGATTTGGGCCTATAAACGCCATTTTGGCCGAATAGGTCATTCGTGTCGCTCAAAGTGACGTTAGACCTTTTAGGAGGTCGTATTAGGTACTAAGATTCCATAACATAGCTATTGAACTAAATACCCCTACTTTGTAAAATTATAGTTTTTCCCTTAATTGGTAAGATTACCGTTTTAACCTTGCTTTGTAAAATTACCGTTTTACCTCTGATTTGTAAGATACCATTTTACCCCTGGTTTGTAAAATTACCATTTTACCCCTGATTTGTAAGATTACCGTTTTACCCTGCTTTATAAAATTACTGTTTTACCCCTGATTTGTACACTTACCGTTTTACCCTTAATTTGTAGAATTACCGGAAAACTGCTAGTTTTTGAAATTACCAAAATACCCTTATAAGGTGGGAGTACTGAAATACCCCTGTAGGCTAGAATTCTCGAAAATACCCTTGTAGGGTAAAATGACCACTTTCCCCTTTGGGTGCAAAATGACTATTTTGCCCTTGCGAGTAAATGACTGACTGGGATGGTGTATTTGTTTGAATTGACTGTGAACGTATGACAATTTTGTGATCATGGATGCATGTTTGAGATGATTTCAATACATGTTTGAATAATTGTTATTGGGCTTGGCCGTTATACATACACGCGCGTTGATTGAGTATGACATATACGACATTCTGCATGGAGTTGGGCTTTATTTGGAGGAAGTTCTGTACTAGTGGCTTTACCACGTACTCTGTTTTTTGGTGGCTCTGTCATGTTATCTATTATTAGTAGCTTGGTTGCATATTGGTGTGTGGGCTAGATGGGTCGAGTTCTTCCCCACATGGTGTGTCGGGTTGGTACGGGTGGTGTGATGGTTAGACTGGGTTGGGATTGCGTTCACATTCTATGGTGATTCTGTTATGGGCCTGGCCCATACTGTTCTGTATAGGGTTAAGGCCCAGATTAATCTATTCAGTATAGGGCTTCGGCCCAGTTCGTTCTACATATCTGTATTATACGTTTATTGAGTCTGTTCTGGGCTTAGGCCCACCTGATTCTGATTCTGATAGTGTTTTAAATTCTGTAATGGGGTAAAGCCCATCTAGTACTGTCTGTATATTAGGCTAAGGCCCAATTGATGCTAAAACTGTAGTAGGGCTGAGGCTCTGACTTTTAATTCGTTTGTATAACTAACTGTTCATTTTGTATAGTAGGGGATTATACACTGAGTTTTCGTAAGCTCACCCCATTTAGCTAACTGTGCAAGTAATTCCCAACGTTAGGAGGATCGGGGCTGCGAGGGACTCAGAGATGGCCACAGACTGTTTATGCTTCCAGATTTGATTAGTTACTTTTAAGTATTTTTAATTTGGGATGTAATAAGGCCTCTCTGGTATTTATTTTTAGCTTTGATATTTTATTTACTAGGTTTTATATTTGTTAAAGTTTGATAGCAGTTTTTTCTAAAAAATGATAATTGTTTTTAAAACAGCACTATGTTTCCGCAAAACAACGATTTTAAATGCTTCCAAAATTCCCTCAGGTTGTTTTTTTCAAATATAATAGCAAACTAATAACATTTTACAAGAGAACTGTTTTTAATAAACCACGTTTTAAATATAAACAAACGAAAAGTTTTAATTGAAAACAAGATTTAAACAAGAAGGGTTTTTGACGGAACCGAAGTTTTCGAAAGGCATTTCAATGTGACACGCCAGACTCGGGCCTAACTTCTAGGCCGAGTTTGGGCCGATATTAGGGTGTTACAAATATTCTGGTTCTGAGGCCCGAACTACGTCCATAGCGAGTGTTGGTAATGTTAGATCTGAAAAGTTTGAATGCCAACACTATGGTAGGCGACATCCTGGTAAATGTTGGATGATCAACCGTGTAACTACCTGGCAGTGTGGAAGAACCTGCACTTAAAATAAAAAAGACTCCCGGTCATGAGAGGAAAAACAACAATTCAATTATCAAATCAAATCCACATTTCATACCAAACTAATTTGGATTCAAAGTTCATAAGTCCATACATTAAACACATGCCAAACTTACCATTTCATCTAATCCATTCCCATTTAATCTTACAATATTCCAAACACTTTCATAAGGTTTTTATATACCCAAAGCCAACCAAAGATGCAACACATGAAATAAGTATCCAAAACATATGCAAAACACACCTATTACATGCCATATAACCTAAAGGTGAACATGTAAAAAATTACCGATAAGTATCTGGATAGTGTGATCTTCAAGTTGATCCGATCGCCTAATTCCACAAAGCGATATCTACAATGAAATAGGAAAATGACATCAGTGACCTTCTATAAAGCTTAGTAAGTTCAACGAGTGAAACGATACAACTTATCGTATAAACATAGCAATTACATTAACAAGATTAACAAACAATAATTCATGTCAACCATAGTCATTCAATAGGTGAATTTATACATATACATATATGAGTTGCATAATATGTTCAATCACATGAGATCATTCAATATCAAATCATAATAATATCGGGAAATCATGCAATCCATTATACAGTTCAATAACAAGTCAACTATCACTAGAAATTTTCCCGATGGATGATATAACAGATATGAGTACGCGGTTATCCACTCGAAACATGCCAAAAAGCTCAAACAAGCCAATCCAACCGAAAACATCCTTGGCACCAAGTGCCTAGCCTGTAGGCCATCATTCCTCCGAAAACACGCCTGTGCACCAGGTGCCAAGCTCGAAGGCTTTACATCCACCCCCGGTAACACGCCATAATCACTGTAAATATAACACGATAATCCATAACAAATGCTAAACTTCAGTATATTTAGTGGATAGTCACAAGTTAAGAATCATCATCTCATCACAAGTCAATCTCGTACAACGCGTAACATAACCTTTTGGCATGCCAATTGTATTCCATCGTACGTTCATCTGGCTCAAAACACATTATCGCTTAATAACGTTCAAAGCAATTACTTTCTCAATTCATAACAGTTTATAACAAATCAATTATACCTAAAAAAATTCAACAATCAAATTCACAATCAATATAACATTTCAATTATATTAAACTAAACTGAACGAACTAGCCAAGGCTAAACTATAAAGATCTTAAAGATTTTAGGGACTAGTCAGCAACTTTCCCTTTTCCACAATTATATACTTATTCTTAATGTATAAAATAGTTTATTTCAATTTATTAATTTCAACATTATATAATATTCAATTTAATGCATATAGCTTCCTATTTACAATTTTTCACATTGGCCCCAAACTTTTACATTTTATTCAATTCGATCCTTAAGTAAAACATAATTATTTTCACAATTTAACCATATTCCCACTGATCCTATTCATAACCATCCCAAGTCAGTCCTTACAAGTTAAAGTTTCACAAAAAAATTCATATTTTCATTTTTTTCAAGTAAGTCCCTAAACTAAAAAAAATCAACAAAAACCATTTTACAAAATGGTACTATATAATTATCAAACTTAATAATTTATCATAAAAATTTAAGAACATCTCAAATTCATCCATGGTAACATTCTTTAACACTTTTACAAATTTGTCCTCAGGTTTGCTAGATTAAGCTACAACGATGCTAAAAACATAAAAATCACTAAAATCAAGTAAAGAAATCACTCACATGCAAGTTAACCTAGTTTGGCCAATTCTTTTTCTCCAAAAATGGTGACTTCAGTTGAACACAAAAGAAATTAAGGAAGATGATGGTTTCAAACCTTTTCTTTCGATTATTCTTTTATTTAAAATCACAAAAATACCATTATTTAATATATTTTATTTTAAAGCAAGCATATATATTGTCCATGTAACAACCCGATTTTCACCCTAGTCGGAATGTGGTTTCGGGACCACAAAATCGAGTTGAAAAATTTTCTAAATGCTCATTTCTATATCCATTTTATGTGTTAATCCATGTGTGAAAATTTTTGTGCTTTGAAGTAATCATTTGAATATGAATTACACTAAAAAGTGCTTATATGTAAAATTTTAATAATGTGTGTGGTTATTTCAAAATGGGTAAAATGATGCATGCAACAAAGACATGGATTTGCATGTCAAATTTGCCATTATAACAATAGTGGCCGACCATGAAGTGATTGAAATAATAATATATGCATTTTATATACATGCATTATAATAAGTAAAGATTATATACATATATTATGAATTATAAAATGTTAAAATAAGAGAGATAGGCGTTATAAACAAAGTATTTTTTTTTTTGTTCTTTTTTGGTTCTTTCATTCGGCCGAATATGTAAGAAAAACCAAGAACAAAGTCCCTTGTTTGAATGGCCATGGAAGCTCAAGAATTCTAGGTAAGGTTTTGTTAATTCCATTTGACTTTTAATGTTTTTGAAATCTAAGGTCGGTCATACTTTAAACCCATGTCTTATTCTTCAAAATTTTGTGGTGAATTGGTGTTCAGCAATGGTGCTTTTAAGTCGTGAAATCCAAAGTTGGGTGTTAGAAATAGGTGAATGAATGTTAGATTTATATTTTGATGCTAAATCCATGAGATTATAAGATTTTAAAAGTGAAATGATGAATATGAGCTTTGTGTGGCTCAATTTTTGGTAATGAACTTTCGGCCATGTCATGTAGTTGATAAATTGGCATTGAATTATGTTTTGTTTCAAGGAATAATATATATATGAGTTTAAACTATTTGAATTTTTCTATGAGCGATTAATAAGTCAAGTACTTTCGGCTATTAGGAGAAAGGAGTGGAAATTGTGCTTAATTTTGGAATTTTGATAAGGGAATTGTTAGTGAGTGATTAGGTGTTTACCGAATTGTGTTATAAAGGATGAATTTGAAATTGAAATTAGATATATGTGATTTTGATGTGTTTTTATTAATGGCCGAATGGAGAATTGATGTATAAATTTTGGTTCATGGCATTTTATTATAGGTACCATACTTATTGAATGCGATATGTTTTGTATATGTTTAAGGTTATATGCATTTTGGAAAATGTGGCAAATGTGTGTAAAGGTAAATTAATTAATTAATATGTGTTAGATGCATATGCGTGATGTTAGTTGAAATTTGTGAAACATATTTGGCCATAGGTTAAGTGTAATCTTGCGGTATTAAGATTTGATACATGAATATTTATATACTAATGTATAAAGAATTGGCTTCAAGCTTTGTTAATATAATTTTCTTGTGAATAATGATTGGGTATGAATATGTATAATCAGCTACTTATTAAGAATAAGCATGAATTATTAAAGTTGATTCAAGAATGTTTATATTAGGAGGTAAGGTATATTTGGTTAATTAATGATAATGTCGTTTTAGGATTTTGGTATGATTGGATTGAAGTGCTGTATACCTTGTACATAAGTTGGTTTGTATTTTGATTATAAGTAGTTGATATGTCTATGAATTATTATAGCCGAACTTACACTTGTGAAGTTAAAAGAAAGTAATTCAGCTAAGTAATTTAATCGTTGATTCTTTTAAATTTAGCTCAAGAGCTAAAGGCATCAAACTCGGAAAGGGGAAAGTGAAATTAGACGACTAGCTAACTCCTAGTTATTCAACGGCATCTAGGTAAGTTTTAAGTATTAAACTTCAACTATTCGTGAATGAATTATGTTTTGTTAAGAGAAAACGATATTTTTCTTGTAGTATACTTATAAACATGCATAATGTCGAAAGGTATAAATGAATGAAAAATAAGCTAAACCATATGAGTATATTTGAATGAAAGCAACCATCTATTGATATGCTTGTTTCATATGAGAATTTGAGTTTAAGATTAGGATTATGATGCTATGCTATGTACACATAAAATAAATTATGACTCCAATGAGTTAAATGTATATAGAGCCGAATGACTATTACAAAATATAAGTAAGTTCTTGAGTAATGAATTTTCAGCTCATGACATGATGAAATCATAGTATATATGCATATTATATCTATTGAGACCTAAATGTTATACTTGAATGATGTTTTAGGAATGAAAACCTGTGAAATTGTTGGAAGCTGAATGTTACTTGAATTATACTATCACATGAAACGAAATGTCACCCCTTTTCTTATGACTATGGAACCGAATGTTGCATTGATTGGTAAATATGCCGTGATTGTGTTCGAGCAATGGTAATGACATTCAAATGTGATATGTTATATATGTATGTGTAAATGTTCATTGGGGTTTAATCCGAGCTTAGCCTTGAAGGGCCTCCGAGCCATTGATATGTTCGGACTTAGTTCTGAAGGGCTTCCAAGCTAGTGTTATGATCGGATTTAATTCCGAAGGGCTTTTGAGCCAATGTTAAAAATCCAGACTTAGTTCTGAAAGGCTTCCAAGCCAGTGTTATGACCAGATTTAATTCCGAAGGGCTTTTGAGCCAGTGTTAAAATCCGAACCTAGTTCCGAAGGGCATCCGTGCCATTGTTTCGTCCTGGTTAGGAATTCCGTGGGCATTCGCGTGAGCAATTAGATAGTAAATGTTAAATTAATCCAACCAATGTACCTACATGCTGTGCAATAGCCAGGTATGTAACTTATCCTCATTTTAGAATCTGGTTTCCTTTAGATCGTGGTTTTTGGAATGTAATGAGGAAGCTTTGATTATGGTTGAAAAGTCACGTAAATGTTTATGATCTGATTTTGATGTATGAGTTCTGATTAAAGAAGTTCAACTACACGGACGTGGGATACATGTGTATAATTATGAGTTTAACATGAAAATCGAAATGAACATATTCGGCCATGGGTTGAATCTTTTTGGTTACATGGATATTACCTTTGTGATATGAATATAAATATGACCGATAATGGTATGCTGGTATAATAAAGTATATGCTAAGTTCTCTTTGTGTACTTGTAACACCCCGAACCCGGCCCAGACGTTATGGCCATGTCCGGTGTGCTACATCACCTAGACTATCCTACGCTGACCTAATTACTAAGTCCGATGGTGAGTTTGGAAAGGCAATGCTTGATTTTTGGAAATTCCCATTTTAATAATTATTCAACTTAATCTCTATTCCATTTGTTAAGCGATTCATTTTAACCTTATTATCCTACTTAGCCATTTGTAATGTTAGATTGGTTAAGAAAACGTTTGTTTAATTTTTGAAAACGGTGTGTATTTGTGGTTGAAATAAAACAGTTGAAAATCCCAAATAAAAACAGGTATAGTGGCCTTATTACAACCCATAACAAAATTAAACCAATAGTAAAAAGTAATTAAATTAATAAACCAATTAAAATGTGAGTTCAGTCTTTGTGGCCACTCTGAATCCCTCCCAGCCTCCAAGTCACACTCTAGGGCTCTCCTACAAGGATGGAAAAGAAAAGGGTGAGTTTGGGGAAACTCAGTGTGTGTAGAACCCAACCAAAGCCCATATCGGCTCGAGCCCACTAGGCCTGAGCCCTAACCGGTCTCAGTCAGTTACTGGCCAAAGCCCTATTCAGATTATAGATACTAGGCCAAAGCCCAATAACAGATACTGTGCCAAAGCCCTATTCATATAACAGTTTGGCCCATAGGCCCATAACAGTACAGTACGGTATAACTGTAACACCCCAAACCCGGCCTAGACGTTATGACCAGATCTGGTGTGTCACATGAACCTAAAACTAAGTTTACGGCCTTTTGTCTGTTGTGATTTAAGTGTGATTTTCAGTAAAGCAGTAAGCTTGTGAAAAAGTCAGTTTGTTACTCTATAGAGTTGTCCAAATTTTAAACTTGTTGAGTTGTGAAAACGTTCTTAAGAATTTAAAAACCCGCGCAGCCTATACTAGCAGTTTCGACCAAATACGATTTAAACCATCAAAGAAAAAAAAACCCATAAAGAAAATTTAAACAGCGGCCTTATTACAATTAAAACCCAAAAATAATAGCAAAATAAAATTACTAAAAATAATATGAAAACCCGAACTTGCAAATGTTGTGGCCACTCCGAATCCCTCGCAGCTCCAAGCCCACTATGGTTGAGGGTTACCTGTAGAGATGAAATAAAAAGGGGGTGAGTTTGACAACTCAGTGTGCAACGTTATCTCAACCATAGGCCAAAACAGATCAAGCCTCAGAATCATATTAATTGGGCCTTGGCCTATTACAGAAATCAGGTTAAGCCCATAGGCCCATAATAGATACAGATCAGATATAATATGCAAACAGAAACCCAACCCAAATCCATCCATAACACCCCCATACCAGCCTTACACCATGTGGGGAGACTACTCGACCCACCCAACCGCTACACACCACAGATATTTGCAGTGAAGCTGCCAGATATAATTTGCAGCGAGGCTGCCAGATATTGTGACGAGGTCACCAGATACAAATATTGTGGCGAGGCCACCAGAACAGATGTATATATGTGGCGAAGCCACCAGATTGCAGCGAGGCTGCCAGAACAGATATATATGTGGCGAGGCCACCAGATTGCAGCGAGGCTGCCAGAACGCTTCCTCTATCATAAACCCATACCCCATGCAACAGATATATACATACTAGCATGCAACACATATAGCATCTCATGCATCAGATATGTTCACATTAAATGGTAACTCATGCAGATACATAAAATCATACATTTCATACAGAATTGACCCTAGGGGTATAATAGTCTTTTTACACCTAGGGGTATTTTGGTAATTTTCCATATTCAGGGGTATTTTAGTCCTTTATCATATTTTCATAGTTTTTATGCACGTTCGATTATTTATTAGTCCATAAATTACCACGGAAGTCTATTTAAGCCAAATTTCCAGTTTTACCCTTTTTAACTTAAAACCCCTAAAGGGCCTTACTAAGTCCATTATCATCTCAAACCTGTTAAGTCTAATTTTTAGGTTTAGTTTACTAACTTAACCATGTTTTTATTAACCATGTCACCAGAAAGCCTATAATAGTCATTTTACCGATTTGGGCTCGGAAGCCCATTGGGTCTATCTTTGGCCCGTTGAAGCCCAACTTACCAAAACGTTCGAAATTGCACCTTCTGCAATTCCTCCGGCACTGAATTCATAGTTAAGCCCAATCGAGTAAATGGCTACTCTCAAATATCATACGAATGCGTTTTCGGTCACTTACACCAGATGTCGGTAACGTTACGCCTTTTCTGGTTTTTACCACTTTAGTCTAATAGTTGGGATTAGTTACACACCTGTTAGTTGTCGAAGTGCTTGAAGAACCCACGAGCGAATAACCTACAATTGCACACTATTGCGTTAACCTAAAACTTAGTAACCAATAAGCCATAATCTCCCAACCAAAATCGGCGAACATGGCCTAAGTCCTTAAAAGCCTTTACCTTCTTGTCGAAAGTGGATTAGATCCTAATGTCCAGTAGCGTTTAGCCTTCCGAGTCCCTAGTTGCACAACCTCTTGATCACACTAACGCAAACAAACCAAAAGAAAGCGGCCAACAAGCCTTTAGTCACTAACGTTAGCCTCCCCATAAGGGGTTTCGGCTTTTTATATCTTAACCACATGAACCAACAAAATTTCTGAGTACTTACCAAAATGCTAGACGGTTCAAGAAGTGTCTCTAAACGCCCTCTTAATCACGATCTAAGTAAAAAGAAAAGAAAGAATTGAGACTAAAGAGAATTTAGCCAAGCACAATGAGAGTTTCGGTCAAGCAAGAGAAATCGATTTTACTGGCTTTTGGTCTCAAGAGAAGTCGGCAATGGTTGTAAGATGAGAAGGAAAGATAGGGTTGATAAGAGAAGATGGATTCAGCTACACTAGGAAACGATGGTATGGAGTTGGTTTATGGTCTGAGAAGAAGAGAAGAAAGAAAATAAGATGGGAAAGAAAACGAAAAGAGATGCTTTAGTCAAATGAAGATTCGGCAACCAAGGGTGGAGTAGAGTTCGACTACTAATTTTGATAGGAGGGACAAATTGATAAAAAGAGAACCTAATATGCTACGTAAAATCAACAAAAGAAAGGAGCTTACTAACCTAGAGAAATCGGCAAAAGATACTTCAAAAGGAACCTTAACAAAATCGGCACATCTAGCACCCTAATTGCCGAAAATGTTCACCTAAGCATATGACCGAAATTACACCATCAAGAGTCCCTTGGCCGGCCACTTCCATTCAAAATTCAAAGGCTCCTTGATTTGTTCCTCAACCTCCTCCACGATTTGCTCCCTTGACCGATTCAAATCTCCCTAAGCAGAGTTTAACTGTGCTTCAAATTCTTACTTGCTTCTTGCATAAAAATAAAATGCCATCTTGCAACCTCTGGAGCTTGAACCCTTGACCTCTAAGCTCACTTAGGCACCACTTTTTAAGGAGCTTAGTGGCGCCTCCCTTGCCACTTTACCACTGAACAATTTGTGTCTTATTTCACCGATATTTTCTTATAACACCTATCTTCAAGAGACCCCTATCTCCTTAGTCAAAAATACAAAATTTTACCGAGCTTCCAACCAACACATGGGCCTTCCTTAGGCCCATTACCACGCTCCAAACTTGCATTACACAACCAAATACTAGAATTTAAACATTTTATCAGATAAAGAGCAATCTAAGAAAAACCCAAAAATTAGGGCGTTACAACTCTATCCTCCTTAAAGAAATTTCGTCCTCGAAATTTACCTTATCCAAACAAATGGGTATTGCTGACGTATTGCCTCCTCTGGTTCCCAAGTGGCTTCCTCTCTGCCATGATTACGCCAAAGTACCTTTACCAATGGGACTGATTTTCTTCTTAGAACCTTTACGTCTCGATCAAGAATCTGCACAGGCTCTTCCTCGAAAGTCAAATTAGGCTGTACTTCCACTTCTGCAACTGGTAGAATATGAGTAGGGTCAGAACGATATCGTCTTAGCATGGATACGTGAAACACATCATGGATTCTATTTAACTCTGGAGGTAATTCCAATTGATACGCCACCGGACCTATTCGTTTAAGGACCCGATAAGGCCCAATAAACTGCGGACTTAGCTTGCCTTTCTTACCAAATCTTAGTATCTTCTTCCAAGGCAAAACTTTCAAGAAGACTATGTCACCCACTGAGTACTCAATCTCCTTACAGACTTCTGTCGATCAGATGCCTCCTTTAACCGATCCCTTATTATTTTGACCTTCTCTTCAGTCTCTGCTACCAACTCAGGTCCAAGAACTTGCCGCTCGCCCAATTCGGTCCAACAACTAGGTGAACGACACTTACACCCATACAGTGCCTCATAAGGTGCCATACGGATACTAGCCTAATAACTGTTATTGTACGCAAACTCTGCCAACGGTAAATAATCCTCCCAACTGCCTCGAAAATCGATAACACATCCTCTCAACATATCTTCCAGAATCTGAATAACCCTTTCTGACTGACCATCAGTCTGAGGATGAAAAGCCGTGCTAAAGTTCAGTCGCGTTCCCAACGCCTCATGCAACTTTTTCCAGAACCGAGACGTGAATCTAGGATCTCGATCAGAGATAATAGACACTGGCACCCCATGCAGTCGCACAATATCTGCTACATACAACTTGGCTAACTTTTGAAGCAAATAATCAGTACGTACAGGGATGAACTGAGCAGATTTAGTCAACCTGTCCACAATCACCCAAATCGAGTCCTTCTTTGACGGCGTTAAGGGCAATCCACTTACAAAATCCATGGTCACCCTCTCCCACTTCCAAAGTGGTACCTTTACTGGTTGCAGAAGTCCAGAAGGTAACTGATGTTCAGCTTTCACTTGCTGACAATCAGACATTTCCCCACAAACTCTGTTACCTCTCGCTTTAGTCCAGGCCACTAATACAACTCCTTTAAGTCATGATACATCTTATTACCTCCAGGATGCATAGCACACAGTCCTTTATGAGCTTCATTCAGAATTGCTTGCCTCAAATTGGAATCCTTAGGCATACAGATTCTACCGTGGAAACATAGAACACCCTCACTGTTAAGTCCAAACTCAGAAGTACTCCCATCCTTAACCTGCTGAAATCGAGAAACCAGCGACTCATCCTTCAACTGCTTTTCCTTAATCTCATCCACCCAGGTCGGTCTTACTTGCAATTCTGCTAACAGACTACCATCATCATACAGACTCAAACGAGCAAACATAGCTCTCAGATCAGATACAGTTCTACGACTTAGGGCATCGGCCACCACATTAGCTTTGCCTGGATGATACTCAATCGCACAATCATAATCCTTAAGCAACTCAATCCATCTCCGTTGCCTAAGATTCAACTCCTTCTGAGTAAACAAGTACTTAAGACTCTTATGGTCTGTGTATATAATACACCTTTCTCCATACAGATAATGTCACCAGATCTTAAGTGCGAAGATTACTGCTGCCAACTCCAGATCATGGGTAGGGTAGTTCACTTCATGAGGTTTAAGCTGTCGTGATGCATAAGCAACCACTTTACCCTCTTGCATCAACACACAGCCCAACCCAATATGTGATGCATCACTGTGCACGGTAAAATCTTTTCCAAACTCTGGTTGGATCAGTACAGGTGCCTCGGTCAGAACCTTCTTTAGTTTCTCAAAAGCTTCTTGCTGCTGCTCGGTCCAAATAAATGGCACTCCCTTCCTTACGAGTTTTGTCAATGGCGCTGCCATCACAGAAAATCCTTCTACAAACCTTCTATAGTATCCAGCTAAACCTAGAAAACTTCGAATTTCTGCCACTGACCTCGGTGGTTTCCACTCCAGAATTGCTTCAATCTTTCGAGGGTCTACCTTAATCCCCTCAGCAGATACAACATGACCCAAGAAGGTTACCTCCCTCAACCAGAACTCACACTTACTGAATTTCGTATAAAGTTCCATTTCCCTTAACACTTGCAGCACGATACGGAGATGTTCATCATGTTTCTCCTCGGATTCAGAATAAACCAAAATATCGTCGATAAAGACGACCACGAATCTATCCAAGTATGGCTGGAACACTCGATTCATCAGATCCATAAATGCTGCAGGTGCATTGGTCAGTGTAACACTCCTGTCCCGTAACCGTCGCCGGAATAGGTAAGGGGCATTACCGGACTTGTAACCTAGGACAGAACAGTAAATTTTTTTTTAAATAAAGATTATTTATTTAATTAAATTTCTAAACACAAACAAAGATCGAACTTATAACTTATAAAAGTAGACTTACAAATGATGCCATTTTCGCATGGCTTATATACATTAACCAAATTATTCTTTCGTTACTAGTCTATTCTATACATGCCATAAGATAATCCAATCTCATGGCTACCGTAATGGTAGATAGTATGACGAAGTGCTGACGATCCCCGAGCTGGTAGTCAGAATCCACAACCTACAGACCAAAAACATGAACGAACAGAGTAAGCTTTCGTAAGCTTAGTATGTTTTAAGCAAAACAATAATTTTGTTGAAACAATGACGTTTTTCTCATATACTTAATCTAGGTAAAATCTCATTTGACCCAATATACCTAGCCAAAATTTCACGTAATTTAATTTACCTTTCTTTAGCCTTGAGTTTTAAGTCACAAAGTGTTTTCATTCAATATCATTGGTCATTCATTTCAACTGTTCGATGAAGTTAATCTAGAGCTTCATCTCGAACCATAATATCAATAAACGCATCACTTAGCGATCACATATATACTTTCGTATAATAGTGACCTAGATGGTCGAATATTTCCAAAGCACATTCTTCTTCAACTGAAGATGGATTCACGTGGTAAGCACATTCTTCACCAATTTACAACTTTCAATAATCCTTTCCACTTTTTCATAATCACATCCATATTTTCAAGTATTTCAACATGACGAGTACTAAATTACCGTAGGCACATAAAGAACCAAACATATTCCTTATCACATATACGTAAGTTTACAGAATATAATACTTACCTTGTACTGGCACATCTAGCTGAACCCAACCTATACTCAAATCATAAGGCCTTTGGGCAGAATATGCACTAATACATAAGAATATTTCATCACATACTTCATTATACAAGCATACCATTACCAAATAGATCATTCTCATATTTGGAGTTATAGTATTGATCACATTTACATACCTCTTTGATACTAATAATTCACTTCGAAATCAATCCACCGACGAGTAAGTAATACGTACCTGAACATCTTAAATACATAATACTTATTTGATGGTAACTTACTACGGTTACTCAATATCAAAGTCTTACTTGAATCCTAGCATTTAGCCTTCGGGTCTTTAAAACCCAGATATAGTACGAGCACAAAGCCTACGGACATTAATTCAGGATAATATTCTCGCATAAAGCCTGCGGGATCTTAACCCGGATACAGTACTGGCACAAACGCCCTTCAGGACTTATCATATTTATACACTTTCACATCCATCACATTGGCCATTCGGCCTTATCACATATATACACTTTCACATTCATCACATTGGCCATTCGGCCTTATCACATATATGCATGTTCACATTCATCACATTGGCCATTCGGCCTTATCACATATTTAATAATACACACTTTTCACAATTGATCATTCGGCCACATTATGTACACATGAACATATGTACATTTCACATTTACCCATTCGGTCACATCACATACGCAAACACATATATAAGATAATGTTTTTATCATCACTTGATAATACATCACATACTTTGCTTTCATTTAAATAACCACTCAGACATATTACACTTCTAAATAAACATTCGGCCTCACTATACAAATAAAGATAGCACACATTTTCATAAAGGCCATTCAGATGACTTACACACATTTGATGTTAGCCATTTTGGCCTCACCACACATACATATCTTGTACATCAATTTCATCATAACAAAATCGACTAGGTATACTAGTCATTTACGGCTTATAGCTTCACTTTAATACGGATTTGGTACTTTGATTACCAATATTTAACCGATAGCTTATAAGCAACTCAAATAGTTTTATCAAGGTTTACAACATAATCACAAATTCAGCACAAGCTATTTTTCCTGAGCAACACTCATTAAATTATTCGTAAATGGAGGTACGAAACTCCAAATGAAGTGCCGTTAATTTTCCATGAAAATACACTCATATATCCTTTATCCATAAAATTTTCATAATTTTTGGCTTGGCCAATCAATACCAGATTTTTCTTGAAGTTTCCCCTGTTTCACTGTTTGACTATACTGACCACTCTTCACTACGAATCAAATTTCTCATTGTAAAAAATTCAAAAATATGTTTAAGTTTATTTCGTTTGAAACTAGACTCATTAAGGAGTCTAAGCATATAAATATTATCTTATAATCATTTTTGTACAATTTATAATGATTTTCTAAAATCAGAACAGAGGATTTTAGAGTCATTCTGACACTGTCTTACACTACTTTAAATATCTCTTTATAGGAAATTCCTTTGCTTATTTGGTTTCTTTTATAAGAAACTAGACTCATTCAGCTTTGATTACATATTTTATTCAGCCTCTAATTCAACTCCAACAATTTATGGTGATTTTCTAAAATCACGTTACTGCTGCTGTCCTAAGCAGATTATTACAATTTGCTCTTAAATTTCCAAGTCCAAACACTTAAGAACTTACCATTTGGTTTAGAACATATCATGGCCACATCATATCTTATTAAATCAACTCATTATATCCTATTATGATTGAATTTAATCCGCGTTTAATCACTTAAAACTTACCTCGAGTATATCTGAACAACTATAGGTCGGCTATATAACCACTTTAGCTTTCCCTTTATCCGCATTTGTCTTTGACCTCGAGCTTAGATTAAGCAAGTAAACTAGTTTAATCATCTTATCAATTTCTCAAAACAAGCATTAATCGAGTATATAAACCAAGTACATATAAATCACTTTAGTCAACTACTGTTTGTCACTTAACATAATTAACTTCCATTTTCAAAAAACATAGAACCTAGGTTGGCCGAATGTATTCTTTCCTCTATGTATGCATATTATTCGTATTTCATTTAGCTTACTTATCCATTTAAAAACCATATCACCAAACACACATAGACTCATTTTCCAACTACTTTCAATACGCAACGTTAAGACACCATTTAGTTGCACATATATACGATGATTCAAATGCACATAGCTCTCAACTCAACCAAACTTGACTTAATATATTCATATTGGACAGCATATGAAATCTCAATTGAACAATAAGTAAATAAATTCAAGTAAAAACAATTTCTCCTCCTACTATCACATAGCTATTTCAAAGCTCACATACGGCACATTAACACCAACTTAACTCAATTCACGATTTCACTCATGTATAATTTCTTAGCCGAAACCTATAAAATCCTTGAATTTGTCTAAAGCACATATATACTAAACTTCTCATTAAAATTAACTTATAAAAACATCAACTAAGTATCAAATACTTAATTCCTTCCTTCAAAAGAATATGGCCGAATATTTCCTTTTTGTTTAAAGAGTAGTATAAAATACATTTTGCATTTAAATATCTCATGCCTCAATGTCAAGCATATTAGATAATGGTGCACATCAATTAACAAACAACATTATTAAATTAATTTAAATACACATTCGGCTAATACACAAACATATACCAATACTTTAACAATTAAATTCCAACCAAGCAGCACATTTCTATCTTGGCCGAATATATATATATATATATATATATATATATATAACACCAAAATTTCCCCTTTTTAACATTCATACATATTGACCGAATGCTCAAAACTTTAACAATTTGAAAGCTCACATTACCATTACTACTCAAACATCAAACACTCTAATTAATTCATTCTAAACATGACCGAATATGAATCCTTTTTATTTAACACCAAATTTTCCTTATTTCCTAGCTCAATTCAACAATGGCATAGGAAAAATAATCAAATATAATGTTTCTTTCCCAAATACATCTATACGGAAATCTCCATTTTAAACCTCAAGGAAATATTTAACTTAATCATCATTTCATTTCTCATTCTAACACATAGTAGGCTAACATATAAATGTATACTATCAATTTAATTAGCAAAAATAATAAAAACTAACATAATCCTCACATTCTCCACAATAGCCGAATGTTACTACTCCATTTAGATAATCTTAACAAAATTTTACAATTAAACAAAACTATTTAACACATAGCACATAGCCGAATCTCCCAAGAATTTCCTAATAGTCTATACTTTGTTATAAACATTCCTATAATCAAATTATGCTTCAAATATCCAAATTTTAAAGTACAAAACATTAAATTCAAATGCTTTAATTAACTATCATCCAAGGCCGAATGCCTCATCACCCTCAATTCTCAAAATTAAACCGTGGGTAGAAGAAGTTATACCACAATCAACTCCAATAGAAAGAAAAATTAATTTGTAAAACACCCAAACATACCTTTGAATTTATGCTATCCCATGGCCGAAAGTAGGAGCTTCATTTTTTTTTTCCTCTCTTAGAATCGGCTATCAAGAACAAGGATGATCCAACCTTGTTCTTTTCACCCAAAAATATTTTATTTATGTTTTCTTTATAATTTAAAGCCATATAATATTAATATACTTACTTAAAATACATATTTCATGCACCCTAATCATTATGGCCGGCCGCTACTTCTCAAAATGGGGTATTTGACATGCAAGTCCCCATTTTGAGAACCATGCACTAATTAGTCTTCAAATTAATTCATCACATTTTTAATGTTTCACACACAAGCCCTTTGACTAAAATTCACATTCAACTAGCAGAATTTAAGCATCAAAATTTCGCACATGGGTTTTGACATATAGTAAACATGTACTTTAACAATTAAATAAATTTTACGACTCGGTTTAGTGTTCCCGAAACCACTTCCCGACTAGGGTCGAAATAGGGCTGTTACAACTCTCCCCCCCTTTTGGGATTTTCGTCCCCGAAAATTTCTACCGATGCATAGGTTAGGATAACGTCCTCTTATTGAATTATATCCATAAAGACATTAGCTCATCGATAGCAATTGTAATTCATTACTGATTTCGCATCGATCTATAAAATCATTTTCTTATCTTAAAACAAATACATAAACATTTCTACAAGTATGCACATATATTTCATTTTCTTGATTTAATAAGCAATAATCACTTAATTTAATTCACAAATGCATTTCAAACACATATAAATCACATATTGACATGTGTAATTCATATCATCAACCCACATATTTGTAACCCACATTTTCATTCATGTATAAGCTGTAACCTGACCGAAAGTACACATATACTCAAACATCCCAACAAATATCCTTTATAACTCCATCATATCTCAATTTTCAACTTAACCTATTTCCGACAGAAAATCAACTTCCACATACCTGAACATTTATTTCATTCAGCACATTCAATCACCGTTAACGCTACCCGTATACAGTCGATTAGGCATAAAGCCTCATATAGTATACCGGCATGGGATTTATTTTAGCACATAGCCCATATATCCAAAATTATCAACATTCATCAAAAATTTTTACAGACTTCCAAATGTCGAACTTAATCGAAATAATTTCTTGAACATGATTAACAAAAATAAGGGTCATTTAGCAATAGCACATATGACTTCATATACCAAGCATCCCATAGACTAAATCCGTAACACATTTATAACATGAATTCATTTCTTAACAACATATTGACCATCTCAAATCAATGCCTTCGTTCCATACAAGGTCTTACATGAATCTCGTTTTACTCACTTAATGTCTACTGACCGATCTCGCACACATAGTGCTCGGTTGAAGAACTCGCACTCTCAGTGCCTCTAATCATTTGCACACATAGTGCCCCTATGCATTTGTTGTTACACATTGAAATGACTTAACCAAGTCTATAAACATCATGTATGTACACTTTTAAACATATCCTTTCATTTAACTTTGAATTCATATAGTAATGAACACTTAAATTTTGCTCAAATCACCGGCACGAAGCCTATTAGGCACGAAGGCCCGAATACACATCACCAGCATGAATGCTCTTCGGGACCTAGCCCAGATATAACACCAGCACGAATGCTCTTCGGGACATAACCCGGATATAACTCCAGCACGAATGCTCTTCGGGACTTAACCCGGATATAACTCTAGCACGAATGCTCTTCGGGACTTAACCCGGATATAACACCAACACGAAGCCTGCGAACTTTAAGTTCGGATATAAACCCAGCACAAAGCCTGCGGACTTCAAGTCCGGATACAATTCCATTCCAGCATATAGCCTGCGGACCTCAAGTCCGGATACATATATACATCAATTATAAAATTAGATCATTCGTATTTTCATTGTAATCCCCTTTTTAGGTATATCGCCACTTGGCCAAAAATGCAAATTCTCATCACACACAATAACGGATATAATTTCACTTGAAAGTGATCTCGTATACACATCGGTAAGTAGATATACATATTTTTCACATAACTTATCACATTGGCCAATTGTACTATAATCATATAAATAGTCTAATTTCTTACTCACATATGCAATCGTATAATGACCTTTTTGAATTGGTCCAAAACAAGCTTGCATATAAGCTTAGGGCACATACCTGTATAACATAACGCATTGAGCGTATTCATTAGCAATCGTTAATATGAAGTCTTTTAGCCTTAGACTTTACTCGAATCATTGTCGAGACATTTAGCTCGGTGAAATCTCCACACAAAGCCAGCGGGTCTTTCCCTGAATTCACATCACAGAATTTCATGCATATCTACTCACATGTTACCACATTTCACATAGCGAAATCATATTTGTAATTCAAGTCCACTCATTCGCATATAGACATATAACATGCTCATTGACTTTGTGTCGTAAACATCATTCAAATCTAATACATGTATACTTCTTTTACTAAACTTTCAGCTCAATAAGCAAAACACACATAAACATATATCCCCAATCTTGTTCTTTGTTTAATTCTCTAATAGCCATTCGGCTATATAACAAACATACATAAGGTTTCTTTTTCAATAACCTTGTTATGGTAAGGACAATGGGACATCATTCGTCTACTATACATGTATATCATGGCATTTTAAATTAAATACCAAATTCAATTACTCAAAACTTACTTATATTATACCCTTCTCAATATTGACACATCATAAGCATGTCTCAGTCCTCTCAATACCATCTGCTACAGCTCGATCGGGATCGGAATTCATTACAATATGAAAAACACATTTTAACTGTCAAAAATCATCACACTATCATTTTTATCACTTTACGGCATGTATAACTAGACTCACACGTGCTACGTTAGTCCTAGAATCGACTAAACCGTAGCTCTGATACCAATAAAATGTAACACCCCTGTCCCGTAACCGTCGCCGGAATAGGTAAGGGGCATTACCGGACTTGTAACCTAGGACAGAACAGTAAATTTTTTTTTTAAAAATAAAGATCATTTATTTAATTAAATTTCTAAACACAAACAAAGATCGAACTTATAACTTATAAAAGTAGACTTACAAATGATGCCATTTTCGCATGGCTTATATACATTAACCAAATTATTCTTTCGTTACTAGTCTATTCTATACATGCCATAAGATAATCCAATCTCATGGCTACCGTAATGGTAGATAGTATGACGAAGTGCTGACGATCCCCGAGCTGGTAGTCAGAATCCACAACCTACAGACCAAAAACACGAACGAACAGAGTAAGCTTTCGTAAGCTTAGTAAGTTTTAAGCAAAACAATAATTTTGTTGAAACAATGACGTTTTTCTCATATACTTAATCTAGGTAAAATCTCATTTGACCCAATATACCTAGCCAAAATTTCACGTAATTTAATTTACCTTTCTTTAGCCTTGAGTTTTAAGTCACAAAGTGTTTTCATTCAATATCATTGGTCATTCATTTCAACTGTTCGATGAAGTTAATCTAGAGCTTCATCTCGAACCATAATATCAATAAACGCATCACTTAGCTATCACATATATACTTTCGTATAATAGTGACCTAGATGGTCGAATATTTCCAAAGCACATTCTTCTTCAACTGAAGATGGATTCACGTGGTAAGCACATTCTTCACCAATTTACAACTTTCAATAATCCTTTCCACTTTTTCATAATCACATCCATATTTTCAAGTATTTCAACATGACGAGTACTAAATTACCGTAGGCACATAAAGAACCAAACATATTCCTTATCACATGTACGTAAGTTTACAGAATATAATACTTACCTTGTACTGGCACATCTAGCTGAACCCAACCTATACTCAAATCATAAGGCCTTTGGGCAGAATATGCACTAATACATAAGAATATTTCATCACATACTTCATTATACAAGCATACCATTACCAAATAGATCATTCTCATATTTGGAGTTATAGTATTGATCATATTTACATACCTCTTTGATACTAATAATTCACTTCGAAATCAATCCACCGACGAGTAAGTAATACGTACCTGAACATCTTAAATACATAATACTTATTTGATGGTAACTTACTACGGTTACTCAATATCAAAGTCTTACTTGAATCCTAGCATTTAGCCTTCGGGTCTTTAAAACCCAGATATAGTACGAGCACAAAGCCTACGGACATTAATTCAGGATAATATTCTCGCATAAAGCCTGCGGGATCTTAACCCGGATACAGTACTGGCACAAACGCCCTTCAGGACTTATCATATTTATACACTTTCACATCCATCACATTGGCCATTCGGCCTTATCACATATATACACTTTCACATTCATCACATTGGCCATTCGGCCTTATCACATATATGCATGTTCACATTCATCACATTGGCCATTCGGCCTTATCACATATTTAATAATACACACTTTTCACAATTGATCATTCGGCCACATTATGTACACATGAACATATGTACATTTCACATTTACCCATTCGATCACATCACATATGCAAACACATATATAAGATAATGTTTTTATCATCACTTGATAATACATCACATACTTTGCTTTCATTTAAATAACCACTCAGACATATTACACTTCTAAATAAACATTCGGCCTCACTATACAAATAAAGATAGCACACATTTTCATAAAGGCCATTCAGATGACTTACACACATTTGATGTTAGCCATTTTGGCCTCACCACACATACATATCTTGTACATCAATTTCATCATAACAAAATCGACTAGGTATACTAGTCATTTACGGCTTATAGCTTCACTTTAATACGGATTTGGTACTTTGATTACCAATATTTAATCGATAGCTTATAAGCAACTCAAATAGTTTTATCAAGGTTTACAACATAATCACAAATTCAGCACAAGCAATTTTTCCTGAGCAACACTCATTAAATTATTCGTAAATGGAGCTACGAAACTCCAAATGAAGTGCCGTTAATTTTCCATGAAAATAAACTCATATATCCTTTATCCATAAAATTTTCAGAATTTTTGGCTTGGCCAATCAATACCAGATTTTTCTTGAAGTTTCCCCTGTTTCACTGTTTGACTATACTGACCACTCTTCACTACGAATCAAATTTCTCATTGTAAAAAATTCAAAAATATGTTTAAGTTTATTTCGTTTGAAACTAGACTCATTAAGGAGTCTAAGCATATAAATCTTATCTTATAATCATTTTTGTACAATTTATAATGATTTTCTAAAATCAGAACAGAGGATTTTAGAGTCATTCTGACACTGTCTTACACTACTTTAAATATCTCTTTATAGGAAATTCTTTTGCTTATGTGGTTTCTTTTATAAGAAACTAGACTCATTCAGCTTTGATTACATATTTTATTCAGCCTCTAATTCAACTCCAACAATTTATGGTGATTTTCTAAAATCACGTTACTGCTGCTGTCCTAAGCAGATTATTACAATTTGCTCTTAAATTTCCAAGTCCAAACACTTAAGAACTTACCATTTGGTTTAGAACATATCATGGCCACATCATATCTTATTAAATCAACTCATTATATCCTATTATGATTGAATTTAATCCGCGTTTAATCACTTAAAACTTACCTCGAGTATATCTGAACAACTACAGGTCGGCTATATAACCACTTTAGCTTTCCCTTTATCCGCATTTGTCTTTGACCTCGAGCTTAGATTAAGCAAGTAAACTAGTTTAATCATCTTATCAATTTCTCAAAACAAGCATTAATCGAGTATATAAACCAAGTACATATAAATCACTTTAGTCAACCTCTGTTTGTCACTTAACATAATTAACTTCCATTTTCAAAAAACATAGAACCTAGGTTGGCCGAATGTATTCTTTCCTCTATGTATGCATATTATTCGTATTTCATTTAGCTTACTTATCCATTTAAAAACCATATCACCAAACACACATAGACTCATTTTCCAACTACTTTCAATACGCAACGTTAAGACACCATTTAGTTGCACATATATACGATGATTCAAATGCACATAGCTCTCAACTCAACCAAACTTGACTTAATATATTCATATTGGACAGCATATGAAATCTCAATTGAACAATAAGTAAATAAATTCAAGTAAAAACAATTTCTCCTCCTACTATCACATAGCTATTTCAAAGCTCACATACGGCACATTAACACCAACTTAACTCAATTCACGATTTCACTCATGTATAATTTCTTAGCCGAAACCTATAAAATCCTTGAATTTGTCTAAAGCACATATATACTAAACTTCTCATTAAAATTAACTTATAAAAACATCAACTAAGTATCAAATACTTAATTCCTTCCTTCAAAAGAATATGGCCGAATATTTCCTTTTTGTTTAAAGAGTAGCATAAAATACATTTTGCATTTAAATATCTCATGCCTCAATGTCAAGCATATTAGATAATGGTGCACATCAATTAACAAACAACATTATTAAATTAATTTAAATACACATTCGGCTAATACACAAACATATACCAATACTTTAACAATTAAATTCCAACCAAGCAGCACATTTCTATCTTGGCCGAATATATATATATATATATATATATATATAACCAAAATTTCCCCTTTTTAACATTCATACATATTGACCGAATGCTCAAAACTTTAACAATTTGAAAGCTCACATTACCATTACTACTCAAACATCAAACACTCTAATTAATTCATTCTAAACATGACCGAATATGAATCCTTTTTATTTAACACCAAATTTTCCTTATTTCCTAGCTCAATTCAACAATGGCATAGGAAAAATAATCAAATATAATGTTTCTTTCCCAAATACATCTATACGGAAATCTCCATTTTAAACCTCAAGGAAATATTTAACTTAATCATCATTTCATTTCTCATTCTAACACATAGTAGGCTAACATATAAATGTATACTATCAATTTAATTAGCAAAAATAATAAAAACTAACATAATCCTCACATTCTCCACAATAGCCGAATGTTACTACTCCATTTAGATAATCTTAACAAAATTTTACAATTAAACAAAACTATTTAACACATAGCACATAGCCGAATCTCCCAAGAATTTCCTAATAGTCTATACTTTGTTATAAACATTCCTATAATCAAATTATGCTTCAAATATCCAAATTTTAAAGTACAAAACATTAAATTCAAATACTTTAATTAACTATCATCCAAGGCCGAATGCCTCATCACCCTCAATTCTCAAAATTAAACCGTGGGTAGAAGAAGTTATACCACAATCAACTCCAATAGAAAGAAAAATTAATTTGTAAAACACCCAAACATACCTTTGAATTTATGCTATCCCATGGCCGAAAGTAGGAGCTTCATTTTTTTTTTCCTCTCTTAGAATCGGCTATCAAGAACAAGGATGATCCAACCTTGTTCTTTTCACCCAAAAATATTTTATTTATGTTTTCTTTATAATTTAAAGCCATATAATATTAATATACTTACTTAAAATACATATTTCATGCACCCTAATCATTATGGCCGGCCGCTACTTCTCAAAATGGGGTATTTGACATGCAAGTCCCCATTTTGAGAACCATGCACTAATTAGTCTTCAAATTAATTCATCACATTTTTAATGTTTCACACACAAGCCCTTTGACTAAAATTCACATTCAACTAGCAGAATTTAAGCATCAAAATTTCGCACATGGGTTTTGACATATAGTAAACATGTACTTTAACAATTAAATAAATTTTACGACTCGGTTTAGTGTTCCCGAAACCACTTCCCGACTAGGGTCGAAATAGGGCTGTTACAGTCAGCCCAAATGGCATAACCAAGAATTCATAGTGACCATAACGAGTTCTGAATGCTGTCTTGTGTATATCCACCTCTTTTACCCTTAACTGATGGTACCCAGATCGAAGGTCAATCTTGGAGAATACTGAAGCTCCTCTAAGCTGGTCGAACAGATCACCGATTCTTGGCAACGGGTACTTATTCTTAATCGTCAGTTTGTTCAACTGCCGATAATCAATGCACATTCGCATTGACCCATCTTTCTTCTTTACGAATAGCACTGGTGCTCCCCACGGAGACACACTTGGCCTAATGAAGCCTCTATCCAGCAGTTCTTGAATCTGCGCTTTCAACTCCACCAACTCCTTTGGTGCCATCCTATACGGTGCAATAGACACTGGTGCTGTACCAGGCAACAAGTCGATCCCAAACTCAACCTCTCGATTCGGAGGTAGCCTTGGAAGCTCTTCCGGAAAAACATCTTGAAAATCCTTAACGGTTCTAACTTGATCCACAGTTAGTTCCTCAGTTTCTACTTGTCCTATGAATGCCAAATAAGCCGCACATCCTTTACGAATCCACTTCTCAGCTCTTAATGCCGACACCACATTTGACAAATAATCTCTACGTTCTCCTATCACCATAATTTCCTCATCTTCTGCAGTCTTTAGCCTCATTTGCTTTGCAGCACAATCCAAAGTAGCCCTATGCTTTACAAGCCAATCCATTCCCAAGATGAGATCAAATTCTCCAAAAGGTAGCTCCATCAAGTCTCCAAAAAAGATCTTTCCTTGAGTTTCTATAGGCACGTCTCTATACAGTTTGTCTACCCTAACCGAGTGACCCAAAGGACTTAATACAGATACCCCACTCACTGTCTCCTCAGAACGCACTCCTAGCGACCCAGACATGGCACATGCAACATAAGAATGGGTAGATCCAACATCTATCAACGCAGTGTATGGCATACTAGAAATCAAAAACGTACCGGTTATGACGTCAGGAGCATCACCCTCCTCTCGGTGACGAGCTGCATAAACTAGCACTGGCTGACGAGCCTCAGCGAAACCAGCACCCCTGCCAGGTGCTCCTCGTTCTCGACCATTACCATTTCCACCTCTGCCTTGTCCACGACCTCTCGGAGCTGGTGGTCCACCCCTCACTGGTTGGACAACCCTATGAGCCATAACTTGTCCTTGATCCAGTTCTTCAGGACAGTCCTTAATCCTATGCTTCATCGACCCACATCGAAAACAGGCTCCAAAACGTTTTCGACACTCGCCCATATGTATCTTACCACAATTTCTACAACTCCGGTCTGACAGCATTCATTGGCACCGCTCGCACTGGTTCTACCACTCTTGCTCTCTTAACATTTCTATTAGCCCCACCTGATGATCCAGAATCCCTCTGGAAGCGGTTTCTATCTTTTTCGCGATTCTATCTCTCGGTACGCTTTACTTCCTCAGCTATCTTAGCTTTCTCAACCAAAGCAGCAAAGTTACGCTCTCTCTGCGGAGCAATCAGTACCCTTAGTTCATCTCTCAGACCATCCTCGAAACGCACGCTACGCTCATACTCAGTAGCAACTATCCCAGAAGCATATCGGCTCAGCCTCAGAAATTCAGCCTCGTACTCAGGTACTATCCTACTTCCCTGAACCAGATTCAAGAATTCTTTCTTGCGGGCGTCCACATAGCTAGCCCCAACATATTTTCCTTTAAAGGCTTTCTTAAACAGCTCCCACGTTACCTCACCATCGAAAGTTCCATCTCTTACCGTGAGCCACCACTGATAAGCTTCATCTCTAAGCAACGACACGGCTCCTTTCAGCTTCTGCTCCATAGAGCAATCCAGATCATCCATAATCCGCTCTGTGGCCTCCAACCAATACTCGGCCACATTCGGGGCTACACCAGACACGCCCCTAAAGAATTTCGCCCCATTAGCTCGGAGTCGCTCAGAAATGGATCCCCGAAATCCATTACCAGTACTTGCCCCAGCAACCCTTTCCAGAACTCGAAGCATCGCTTGCGATAGGGCGTCGTCCCCAACACCTCGATCATGGGACTCCACCTCTGTTGCCGGTGGTATCGGTATATCAACTGCTGGCGCATGACCCGAAGATGAAGTTTCAGCTCGTGCACTACCTCGGCCACGTCCACGTCCCCTACCACGAGCTGCTTGCGTACTCATTTCGTATTTTTTGTTTTAGAAATTTTATGAGTTAGATTAATATTTCAGTGTTTATTACAGATGTCTTATGAATAAGCAGCATTTCAGAGGTTATCTTCTTCCGCAGTAACCTAGCTACAGTCTCAGTCCACCTATCAGAGTCTCTATAGTTTTAGTAATACCCTAGCTAAAGTATCATAATAGGGTCTTAGTCAGGCATATAATTAGAAATTCAGAATTAACCAGAAAAGTTCAGAAAACTTACAGGCTTGGGTCGGAGATTCGGTGTGCCACTCTTTAGAAAGATTACATAGGAAAACTTAATTTATTCTTTGAAAATAAATCATTTATATACGAAAGAAGTTCATCAAAACAAGTTCCAATTAATTTTGAAAACAATGTTAAAAACATGATTTTTCGAAAATCTTTGTTTTGATTGTTTGAAAACTTCCATTTTTAGACCCGATCCACAGTCAAGTTGTTGCAACTTGGCTCTGATACCACTAAATGTAACACCCGAAACCCAGCCTAGACGTTATGACCAGATCTGGTGTGTCACATGAACCTAAAACTAAGTTTACGGCCTTTTGTCTGTTGTGATTTAAGTGTGATTTTTAGTAAAGCAGTAAGCTTGTGAAAAAGTCAGTTTGTTACTCTATAGAGTTGTCCAAATTTTAAACTTGTTGAGTTGTGAAAAAGTTCTTAAGAATTTAAAAACCCGCGCAGCCTATACTAGCAGTTTCGACCAAATACGATTTAAACCATCAAAGAAAAAAAACCCATAAAGAAAATTTAAACAGCGGCCTTATTACAATTAAAACCCAAAAAAATAGCAAAATAAAATTACTAAAAATAATATGAAAACCCGAACTTGCAAATGTTGTGGCCACTCCGAATCCCTCGCAGCTCCAAGCCCACTATGGTTGAGGGTTACCTGTAGAGATGAAATAAAAAGGGGGTGAGTTTGACAACTCAGTGTGCAACGTTATCTCAACCATAGGCCAAAACAGATCAAGCCTCAGAATCAGATTAATTGGGCCTTGGCCCATTACAGAAATCAGGTTAAGCCCATAGGCCCATAACAGATACAGATCAGATATAATATGCAAACAGAAACCCAACCCAAATCCATCCATAACACCCCCGTACCAGCCTTACACCATGTGAGGAGACTACTCGACCCACCCAATCGCTACACACCACAGATATTTGCAGCGAAGCTGCCAGATATAATTTGCAGCGAGGCTGCCAGATATTGTGACGAGGTCACCAGATACAAATATTGTGGCGAGGCCACCAGAACAGATGTATATATGTGGCGAAGCCACCAGATTGCAGCGAGGCTACCAGAACAGATATATATGTGGCGAGGCCACCAGATTGCAGCGAGGCTGCCAGAACGCTTCCTCCATCATAAACCCATACCCCATGCAACAGATATATACATACTAGCATCAACATATATAGCATCTCATGCATCAAATATGTTCACATTAAATGGTAACTCATGCAGATACATAAAATCATACATTTCATACAGAATTGACCCTAGGGGTATAATAGTCTTTTTACACCTAGGGGTATTTTGGTAATTTTCCATATTCAGGGGTATTTTAGTCCTTTATCATATTTTCATAGTTTTTATGCACGTTCGATTATTTATTAGTCCATAAATTACCACGGAAGTCCATTTAAGCCAAATTTCCAGTTTTACCCTTTTTAACTTAAAACCCCTAAAGGGCCTTACTAAGTCCATTATCATCTCAAACCTGTTAAGTCTAATTTTTAGGTTTAGTTTACCAACTTAACCATGTTTTTATTAACCATGTCACTAGAAAGCCTATAATAGTCATTTTACCGATTTGGGCTCGGAAGCCCATTGGGTCCATCTTTGGCCCGTTGAAGCCCAACTTACCAAAACGTTTGGAATTGCACCTTCTGCAATTCCTCCAGCACTGAATTCATAGTTAAGCCCAATGGAGTAAATGGTTACTCTCAAATATCATGCGAATGCGTTTTCGGTCACTTACACCAGATGTCGGTAACGTTACGCCCTTTCCGGCTTTTACCACTTTAGTCTAATAGTTGGGATTAGTTACACACATGTTAGTTGTCGAAGTGCTTGAAGAACCCACGAACGAATAACCTACAATTGCACACTATTGCGTTAACCTAAAACTCAGTAACCAATAAGCCATAATCTCCCAACCAAAATCGGCCAACATGGCCTAAGTCCTTAAAAGCCTTTACCTTCTTGTCGAAAGTGGATTAGATCCTAATATCCAGCAGCGTTTAGCCTTCCGAGTCCCTAGTTGCACAACCTCTTGATCACACTAATGCAAACAAACCAAAAGAAAGCGGCCAACAAGCCTTTAGTCACTAACGTTAGCCTCCCCATAAGAGGTTTCGGCTTTTCATATCTTAACCACATGAACCAACAAAATTTTTGAGTACTTACCAAAATGCTAGACGGTTCAAGAAGTGTCTCTAAACGCCCTCTTAATCACGATCTAAGTAAAAAAAAAAAGAAAGAATTGAGACTAAAGAGAATTTGGCCAAGCACAATGAGAGTTTCGGTCAAGCAAGAGAAATCGATTTTACTGGCTTTTGGTCTCAAGAGAAGTCGGCAATGGTTGTAAGATGAGAAGGAAAGATAGGGTTGATAGGAGAAGATGGATTTAGCTACACTAGGAAACGATGGTATGGAGTTGGTTTATGGTCTGAGAAGAAGAGAAGAAAGAAAATGAGATGGGAAAGAAAACGAAAAGAGATGCTTTAGTCAAATGAAGATTCGGCAACCAAGGGTGGAGTAGAGTTCGGCTACTAATTTTGATAGGAGGGACAAAGTGATAAAAAGAGAACCTAATATGCTACGTAAAATCAACAAAAGAAGGGAGCTTACTAACCTAGAGAAATCGGCAAAAGATACTTCAAAAGGAACCTTAACAAAATTGGCACATCTAGCACCCTAATTGCCAAAAATGTTCACCTAAGCATATGACCGAAATTACACCATCAAGAGTCCCTTGGCCGGCCACTTCCATTCAAAATTCAAAGGCTCCTTGATTTGTTCCTCAACCTCCTCCACGATTTGCTCCCTTGACCGATTCAAATCTCCCTAAGCAGAGTTTAACTGTGCTTCAAATTCTTACTTGCTTCCTGCATAAAAATAAAACGCCATCTTGCAACCTCTGGAGCTTGAACCCTTAACCTCTAAGCTCACTTAGGCGCCACTTTTTAAGGAGCTTAGTGGCGCCTCCCTTGCCACTTTACCACTGAACAATTTGTGTCTTATTTCACCGATATTTTCTTATAACACTTATCTTCAAGAGACCCTTATCTCCTTAGTCAAAAATACAAAATTTTACCGAGCTTCCAACCAACACATGGGCCTTCTTTAGGCCCATTACCACGCTCCAAAATTGCATTACACAACCAAATACTAGAATTTAAACATTTTATCAGATAAAGAGAAATCTAAGAAAAACTCGAAAATTAGGGCGTTATAATAATAGTATGAATGCAACCCAATTGGGGAGAGTACTCAACCCACCAATCACTACACACCACCCGTACCCGCCAACACACCATGTGGGGAATAACTCGACCCACCCAGCCCACACACCACAGTTGCAGCATGGCTGCTCAGATAAACAGTATACGAGGCAAAGCCCCTTTTAGAACAGTACGAGGCATAGCCCCTTTCAATAACGTGGCAGTGCCACTCACACTTCCTCCAATATAAACCCAACCCATGCATCAAACATACATACATCATGATATGCAGTAACAGAAACAGTCATGTCAATAGTACAGTCGATTCTAGCCTTGGGGTATAATGGTAATTTTCCACCTAGGGGTAAATCAGTAATTTCTCACCCTAAGGGTATTTCAGTAATTCTGTTCTCTTATTACAGTTTTTATTATTATTACAGCCTCTACTATTATAGTGGTTGTTACAGAAACTCATTTAATTCAGTTTATCAGTTTTAGCCCTTAGGCCCTAAAACCCCTAATGGGCCCTACCATGTCAATTAGCCCGTTAAGCCCATTTAAGTCTTAATCTTTAATCCATTACTCGTTTTAACAGTTTTTACGACTATAGTCCATATTATTACCTTTAAACCTATTCTTATCCCAAATGGGCCCAACAGCCCATTGGGCCTATATCCGGCCCACCGAGGCCCAACTTACCAAAGTGCCCAAAATTCTGTGCAAACTCTCCTACCAGTGCCGATTCCAAATCCAACTTTTCCCTACCAACTTGAGAGCATTCGCACGCTCACAAGCCCTCGAAATGCCGAAACTTCGGCATTTCGGCTTTTCGACTTTTGCCAATTTGAACAATGAAGGTGTTCGAAGCACACACCTGTTTTTTAGTTCCACTGACGAGATTTCCTATGCGCCCGTTCCTACAATCCATTATCTAAGTGATTAATCAATAGATCTATGAAAAACTACAACCAAAATCCCTTACCACATTCGGCCACACCCTTAATGGCCATGGAAACTTACCTCTGTCTATTTAGATGCACTAGATCTAGATCTGATGATACCGATGCCTTCCACTCCTTGCTTGATCACCTTCCTTGCTAACTAACACCTAAAAAGAACCAAAATACTACTTTAAATCACTGATAGACTAAATCGACAACCTCCCTAACTTTAGGGACTTTCGGCTTTTCCAAAGTATGAAATATCTTAAAGATCTGAGTTGATAACCACTTACCACTGCTTTTACCTTGATTCTAACTCAGATCTGAGTAGATCTAACCCTTATACGCAGACAGAAACTGAATTGCTGAGATCTAGGAATTTGGCCAAAAGCTCCTATGGTTATGGCAATTTTGGCTTTTCAACTGGTGAAGAAGATGACGATTTAGACTATGGATCTAGGTGATGGTGTCGACAATGATATGGCTCAAGGGGATGTAGTAATCAGCCACAATAGGTGAAGGGAACAGGGGTAATTCGGCTTAGAAGGATTCGGCACAAAGGTGAGTTCTTTTCAGGATTTCGGCTTTTTAAGGAAATTGATTATGGTGATTTTATGGAGGGTGTGATCAAAAGAGAAGATGAATAAGGGGATGAGGGGGTTTTGGCTAAGGAATAAATCAAAGAGGAAGAAGGAAAGTGAAGAAAAGTAAAGGTAGAGGTGGAGAGAAAGAATTCGGCTATGAGCTTCCTAGGGAGGCAAATTTCGGCTTTTCTGACAGTAGAAGAGAAAAATAATTCCTAAGGTGGCTAACCCTAACTCTCATGAAAGAAAATAGAAAAAGATATAACCCTAATATCACACTTAAGTAATCGGCCCAAGCCCCTAAAAGCCCTTGCCGAAATTCCTACTTAAATTAGTCACATGTCCGGCACATGCTTAAAAATTAAAAAGATCAATAAGCCTACCTTGCAACTCGAACCCTTGTCCTTCAATACCAATCCAGGCGCCACTTTTTTAGGAGCTTTAGTGGCACCACGTTGCCACTCTACCAAGGCTCCGTTTGCGATATATTTTACACAGTTTTTCTTAAGGGCCCTCTTGACCCAGTTCCCCCTTTTACTTAAAACGTACTTAAATATTTTTATCAATTTTTAACCGAAGTTTGGGCTTCCTAAAGGCCCAGTAACACATCCAAACACCATTTTAGCAATCAAAACACAAAATTTCCCAACTTCACCAAAAATCTCATTAACCCCAAAAATCCCAAAAATCAGGGCGTTACAACTCTAACCCCCTTAAAGAAATTTCAACCTCGAAATTTACCTGATCCAAATAACTGAGGGTATTGTTGACGCATAGTCTCCTCTGGCTCCCAAGTAGCTTCTTCTCTACCATGATTACGCCATAGCACCTTCACCAACGGAACCAACTTCCACCTCAAGACTTTGACTTCACGATCCAAGATCTCCACAGGTTCCTCCTCGAAGGTCAAATCGGTATTTACTGCAATCTCCTCCACTGGTACAATATGCGAAGGGTTCGACTGATACCGTCTTAGCATGGACACATGAAAAACGTCATGGATATGATCCAACTCTGGTGGCAACTCCAACTGATATGCTACTGGCCCCATCCGCTTGAGAATCCTATAAGGCCCAATAAACTGTGGACTTAATTTGCCCTTTTTACCAAACCTCAAGACCTTCTTCCATGGTGAAACCTTAAGGAATACTCTATCTCCAACAGCAAACTCAATTTCCTTATGCTTAAGGTCAGCATATGACTTTTGCCTATCAGATGCTTCCTTTAACCGATCACGAATCAGTTTAACCTTGCTCTCTGTATCTGCCACTAATTCTGGTCCAAGAACTTGGTGCTCTCCCAACTCTGTCCAACAAGTAGGAGTACGACATCTTCGCCCATAAAGTGCCTCATATAGAGCCATCTGAATACTTGCTTGATAATTTTTGTTGTATGCAAATTCCGCCAACGGTAAATAATCTTCCCAACTACCACAAAAGTCGATAACGCATCCTCTTAGCATATCTTCCAACACTTGAATGACCCTTCTAGACTGACCATCTGTCTGAGGGTGAAATGCAGTACTGAAGTCCAATCGCATACCTAATGCCTCGTGCAACTTCTTCCAAAATCGAGATGTAAATCTAGGATCTCGATCAGAAATTATCGAAACTAGCACCCAATGCAAACACACAATCTCGGCTACATACAGCTTAGCCAACTTCTGAAGTGAGTAATCAGTTCTAACCGATATAAAGTGAGCAGACTTCTTCAATCTATCCACGATTACCCATACAGAGTCTTTCTTCGAAGGTGTCAAAGGCAACCCACTCACAAAATCCATCGTTACTCTTTCCCATTTCCACTGCGGAATCTTCACTGGCTGCAACAATCCAGAAGGCAATTGGTGCTCAGCTTTAACTTGCTGACACGTCAGACATTTCCCAATGAACTCAGTCACCTTTCGCTTAAGTCCAGGCCACCAATAAACCTCTCGCAAATCTTTATACAACTTATTACCTCCAGGGTGCATAGCACAAGGTCCACCATGAGCCTCTCCCAAAATCAACTACCTTAAATTAGAGTCCTTAGGAACGTAAATTCTCCCACGAAAACAAAGAACCCCATCAGAATTCAGTCTAAAATCCTCACTCTAACCATTCTTAATTTGCTGAAATCGAGGAATCAACGAATCATCCTTCAACTATAACTCTTTAATCCTCTCAGTCCAAGTCGATCTTACTTGCAACTCTGCTAGCAAACTCCCGTCATCGTACAAACTCAAACGAGCAAACATGGCCTTTATCTCAGCAATGGTCCTTCGACTCAGTACATCAGCCACTACATTAGCCTTGCTAGGGTGGTATTTAATCGAACAGTCATAGTCCTTAAGCAACTCTATCCATCTCCATTGCCTAAGATTCAACTTCTTCTGAGTTAACAGATATTTGAGACTTTTATGGTCAGTGTATATAATACACTTTTCCCCATAAAGGTAGTGTCTCTATATTTTCAATGCAAACACCACCGCTGCCAACTCCAAATCATGCGTAGGGTAATTCGCCTTGTGAGGCTTAAGCTGTCGCGGAGCATAAGCAACCACCTTACCCTCTTGCATCAACACACAACCTAACCCCACATGTGAAGCATCGCTATAAACCGTAAAGTCCTTCCCAGTTTCTGGCTGAATCAACACTGGCACCTCAGTCAACACCTTTTTCAGTTTGTCAAAAGCTTCTTGCTGCCTCTCAGTCCAATTAAAGGCTACTCCCTTCCTTAACAATTTCGTTAACGGAGCCGCGATGATAGAAAACCCCTCAACAAACCTTCTATAATAACCTGCCAAACCCAGAAAACTACAAATTTTAGACACCGTCCTTGGCGGCTTCCAATCCAGAACTACCTTAATCTTGCGAGGATCGACCCTAATTCCCTCAGCGGAAACAACATGCCCTAGAAAAGTCACTTCTCGCAGCCAAAATTCACACTTACTAAATTTCGCATACAGTTGCTTTTCTCTCAGAATTTGCAGGACAATTCGAAGATGCTCATCGTGCTTCTCTTCTGTCTCCGAATACACCAATATATCGTCAATAAAGACGACCACGAATCGATCCAAGTACCGCTGGAAAATTCGATTCATTAAGTCCATAAAAGCTGCCGGTGCATTCGTCAATCTAAATGGCATAACCAAAAACTCGTAGTGACCATAGCGAGTTCTGAATGCTGTCTTATGCACATCCACCTCGTTTACCCTTAACTGGTGGTACCCAGACCGAAGGTCGATCTTGGAAAACACCGAAGCTCCTTGAAGTTGGTCGAACAAATTATCTATTCTCGGCAGAGGGTACTTGTTCTTTATCGTCAGTTTGTTCAACTGGCGATAATCAATGCACATACGCATCGTTCTATCCTTCTTTTTTACGAACAGCACCGGTGCTCCCCACGGAGACACACTCGGTCTAATGAAACCCCTATCTAACAACTCTTGAATCTGGGCTTTCAATTCCACTAGCTCCTTTATTGCCATTCTATAAGGTGCAATGGATACTGGAGCTATTCCAGGCAACAGATCCATCCCAAATTCAACTTCTCGGTTAGAAGGTAATCTAGGAAGCTCCTCAAGAAATACATTTTGAAATTCATTAACAGTCCTCACTGTCTCCACTATCACCCCTTCGGGTTCAGTTTGACTTACGAACGCCAGATATGCTTCACAACCTTTGTACATCAACCTTTCAGCCTTTAAGGTAGAAACCACATTGGACAAATAGTTCCTACGTTCACCAATAACCATTACCTCCTCGCCTTCAGTTGTTCTCAATACCATTCTTTTGGATGCACAATCCAACGTTGCCTTGTGTTTGGTTAACCAGTCCATGCCCAAAATCAAGTCGAATTCTCCAAAAGGTTGCTCCATTAAATCTCCAGTAAAGATCCTACCCTGAGTCTCTAAAGGTACTTCCCTAAATAGTTTGTCTACTGTAACAGAGTGACCTAAAGGACTAACTACTGTGACCCCACTCACAGTCTCCTCAGAATGCACACCCAACGACCCAGAAATTTCACAAGCAACATACGAATGCATTGAACCCATATCAATTAAAGTAGTATATGGTGTGTGAGATATTAAGAACGTACCAATTATAACATCAGGTGCATCACCCTCCTCGCGACGGCGAGCAGCATACACTAAGGCTGGCTGACGAGCCTCAGCATTACCAGTACCCCTGCCAGGTGCTCCACGACCACGTCCATTACCATTGCCTCCTCTACCTTGACCACGGCCCCTTGGCGGTGGCAGTCCTCCTCGCACAGGCTGAGCAACCCTCTGATCAACAGCTTGAGCCTAAGCTGGCTTCTGTGGGCAGTCCTTAACTTGATGATCCTTAGACTTACAACGAAAACAAGCTCCACTGCGTTTCCAGCATTCTCCTCGATGAACTCTGCCACAGTCCCCACAAGCCTGTGGTCTAACAACATTCACTGGCACAGTTCGCACTGGTTCTTCTACTCTAGCCCTCTTAAAATTTCGGTTTGCAGCTCCTGATGTTCCAGAATCTCTCTTAAAATGGTTGCGATCCCTATCGCGATTCTGCCTTTCAGCTTGCTTCACTTCCTCGGCTATCTTAGCCTTCTCCACCAGTACAACAAAGTCGCGCTCCCTCTGTGGCACCATCAATACTCTCAGCTCATCTCTGAGGCCATCCTCAAACTGAACACTGCACTCATACTCGGTGGAAACAATGCCACTACCATACCGGCTTAATCGCAGAAATTCTGCCTCACATTCAGCCACAGTCTTACTACCCTGTGTCAGGTTCAGAAATTCCTTCCTTCGTGCGTCCACATAACTAGCCCCAACATATTTCACCTTGAAAAACTGCTTGAACAATTCCTAGGTTACCCTCTCAACTGAGGTACCCTATAACACCCCAAACCCGGCCCAGACGTTACGGTCAAGTCTGGTGTGTCACAATGAAGTGTTTTTCGAAAACCATGTTTTCATTGAAAACCCTTCGTAATGTTTAGAAACTTTTATCGCTAAACTTGTATAAAACCTTAGCTTTAACAAAACGTGATACATTGTAATAATCAAAACATTGTAAACAACCTTGTAAAATCTTATGGGAAATTTTGAAAACTCGTAAACCTCTATAGTTGCGAAAAATATGTTTATCTTAAAAGCATTTTACGTTTATCAGAAAATCAGATCCTCTTTGTTATGGCTAAAAGTGAATGGATACCATGCACCAGGTAGGATTCAAGAGAAGAGGACGTGAGTCATTTAGACTGCTTAAGTGCCAAGCTCTTCCTAGATCCACTCCTAGACATGCACATATCCATTGCCACACTTTAACCTTGTGACTTGTCTACGAACAAATTAAGTTTAAACGTATTAAAGATTTACTTATTTATGAAAACATTCATGTTGCGGAAGCTTTGTTCTACTTATCGAGATACTTTGAAAACAGGTAGCATTTATAAAACCGTGCCCTAAAGCTAACTGATTAAGAACAATTTAAATAATATCACACCTAAGCTAGAAACGAAATTTAAAATAATTAAAAAGGCCTTTTACAAACCCAAATTGAAAATAAATCGATTAAATAAAATACTGAATTAATTAATTAAAACCAGAAACGCAGTCTTCGTGGCCACTTTGAATCCTTCCCAGCTCCAAGTCCACAGTCTAGGGCTTACCTAAAAGGATGGAAGGAAAAAGGGTGAGTTTTGGGAAACTCAGTGTGCAACAAAGCCCTTTCATAGCCCAAATCAACAAAAGCATACTGGGCCTATGCCCTTTTTTTAATCTCAACAATTACTGGGCTGAAGCCTTTTGAAATATCGATTACTAGGCCTTAGCCCTTTCTTATATATCAATGCACTGGGTCGAAGCCTTTTCAAATATCGGTATGGCCCATAGGCCCATTTCAATAACACATGTAAACGTCAATGCATGTATGCAAAGCCCATTTGGGGAGACTACTCAACCCACCATCCGCTACTCTCCACCCTACCAACTAACACACCATGTGGGGATGCTACTCAACCCACCCCGCCGCTACTCTCCACTGGCAGCATAGCTGCTTTATTATATAACATGAGGCCTAGCCTCTTTCGGTAACTAGGGCAAAGCCCTTTTCGATAAACTAGGGCAAAGCCCTTTTCCGTAAACTGGGGCAAAGCCCTTTAGCACTTCCTCCATTCATATAAATCCCAACCCATGCATAAAATGAACATATCATGGCATATCATGTACAATAATAATGTCACATGCATTTCAATCAAAAACACCCTAGAGTACAATAGTCGTTTTCGCCTAGGGGTAAAATAGTAATTTTCACACTGAAGGGTAATTCAGTAATTTTATCAACTATTAGGGTTTTCATGCTCATTAACAATTATCAATAATTTCCAAGCATTTAAACAGTATTTCCAGCCCATTTTAGCAATTCCAAGTTATTGGGCCCAAAACCCCTAATGGGCCCTACGTAGCCGATTTAGTCATCTAGGCCCATTTAGCCTATGTTCCATAACGGTTTTAACAGTCTCAACATGCAATTTATCCATATTTCATTTTCTATCAAATTTACCCAAATGGGCCTGAAAGCCCATTGGGCCTGATTTCAGCCCCTTGAGGCCCAAACTTACCGACTTGCACGAAATTGTGCCGTTACCTGTCTCATTGATACCGATCACTGATCTCATCGTTTCTAACTAATCTTGGAACAATCACATATTGACAAGTTATTGAAATGCCAAAATTTCAGCATTTCGGCTTTTCGGCACTTGTTAACTTAAGCTACTAAGAGGGTTCGTTACACACCTGATTTACGATTCTGCCGGTGAGACCTCCTATGCGATTTCTCCTATAATCAACCACTTACAGATTAACTTACGAATCTACGAAAACCGATGTAAAATTACCTACCACATTCGGCTATTACAAAGCCTTAATAACGACTCACCTTGTCGATCTTTGACTACTAGATCTAGATCTCGACTGCTTTGAACTCGTTGATCTTAATAGCCTCCAAATAGATCTTGATAGCTAGCCTTCGATTCGCACATAGAAAACCGAATAAAAATTACTTAATTTCAATCTTGACAAAAATCGATAGTCTCCCTAAAGTATTTAGGGATTTTCAACTTATTCTCGAATTACTAAATAAATAAAATAAAATAAGATCTAAATACTTACCAAGGACGTTCTTGTCAGAACGTTTCCAACACTTTTGCCAAATCATATATTCACAGTAGATCTAACTTAAAACGCAAGTACAGGATAAATCTAAAGTTTAATTCTCGAATCACTAACATATGGAGGTTTCGACTTTTAGTATACTGGAAGTTGTATAAGAAGAGAGAGTTTCGGGAAAGGTTTTAGGAATTGCGAGATTTGGCTAAATAAATCGAAGAAAGAATGAGGTTTCGATTTAGGAGAGTTTTAGTTTAAAACGAAGAGTAGATAAATGAGAAAAAGAGATTTTACCTTAATTTTGGTTCAATAAAAGGTGAAGAGGAAAAGAATACACTAGCGGGTAAGTTTTTGGCTATTATGCAAAGAATAAAAATGAAAGGGAACAAATTTTGAAATAAACAAAATATGGGCGAAGAGATGATATAAGCAAAAATCGTTTTCCACAAAACCAGAGAAGGAGATAACTCATAAAGGCAACAAAAGAGAAATAAATTAAAAACAGTAGGAGTAATCGGCACTTGCTAAATAAAAATTATTTCAATTTCAAATTCCCTTAGCCTGCTCCTAGAATTAAGCATTTCAATTCTATTCAGCCACCTAGCAGCCTTATCCACAGTTTGACCGCTTCAGCCTGCTGCCTGGGAAGAGTTTCGGTCCAACTCTACTACTCTCCCACACGCATGTAGCAAAAAAGAGGAATTCGTACGCTCAGCAGCTCGAACCTGGGCCTCCCACGCGCATAAGCACGCTGCTGGCCACTGCGTCCCAGCTTGTTCTTCAATGTAATAGCGTTACATTAATTCTTAAGGCTTATCTGCTGCAGTTCCCGCTTCCTTAAAAAAAAAAACAACATTCTGCCAGCGCCTAGACTTGAACCTGTACTCGTGTGGAACTTCTAACATCCTGCTGCCACTGTGCCACCAGCATCTTGTTTTAACCCTTTTCTAGCCACAACCTAGCTTCTAAAATAAAAAACAACTTTGCACCCACCGTGCCTTGAACCCAGGCGCTCCTACAACCCCTAGCGCTCTTGCCACTGAACCAGACTTCTCTTTGTGTCTAATTTAGCCCACTTTATTTTAAAAGCCTTATTGACCAGTTCCCCTAACAAACAAAAACTAATTTCTTTGCTAAAGTCTTGGATTGGACCAAAAATTTTCCCGCAATATAAATACTTCTAAATTTATTTAAAAACGAATTTTAAACACCAAATTAGTTATAATTGCATAAATATTTTTATATAAGTAATAAAATTAATAAAAATAATAATTTTATAAATGTATTTTTATATAAATTTCAAATACAGTAATTTTTTTCCTAATAATAATTATTATTTTTAAAATATCAGTAAAAATAAATACAGTAAAATTTTCTAATAACATTTTAATTTAAACACTAAATTAACAACAATAATTTTATAAACATATTTGTATCTAATAAGTATAATGATGCTGATAATAATAATAAAAATAATTTATAATTTTCATAAAAGTTTAAAAACATCAATAGATACAGTAAGAATTTAAAATATCAGTAATAATAAATACAGCGAGAGTTTCTAATAGTAATTTAATTCAAAAAAATGTTTTTTTTAAACAATAATATTTAAAACTTTCTCAATTTATTCCGGTTTTCTTTTATTCGAATCCAGACTCAAAACCCAATACTTCTAGGGTCAAATTCAGGATGTTACATACCCTCTCTCACGGTGATCCACCATTGATACGCCTCGTCTCTCAGCAACGATACTGCTCCTTTTAACTTCTGCTCCACTGAGCAGTCCAAGTCATCCATAATTCGCTTCGTGGCTTCCAGCCAGTATTCAGCCACATTCGGGGCCACTGCAGATATGCCCCTAAAAACTTTCGCTCCATTGGCCCGAAGTCACTCAGAAATGGACCCCCTATTCATGGCCCCGACATTGGCTCCAGCCACCCTTTCCAGAACTCCCAGCATGGCCTGGGACAGAGCGTCGTCCCCTGCGGCCCGATCGTACGGCCCATTATCCTCAACCGGTTGTCGTGCATCTCCAGTTGGCATATGCTCAGAAGATGACAATCCAGCTTGAGCACTAACTCGGCCTTGTCCACGGCCTCGTCCACGAGCAGCTCTTGTACTCATATCGATTATCTGATTTATGAATTTTATGACATCAGTTAATGTTTCAGTTGTTTATTACAGAATATCTTATGAACAGATAAAGTTTCAGAGTTGTGTTCGCGCGATCGTAGCCTAGCTACTGTCTCAATTTCCTAGGGTTTAGTTTACCCTACAGTCTCAGTTTTATAGCCTTAATACTACCTCACCTATAGTATTATATCTAAGGCTCAGTACTATCTACAGTTTTATTTTTAGTACAGTACAGAATTTAAAGCAAGACATACTTACAACTTGGAGCCGGGAATTCAGTGTGCCACTTTACGATTTATTAGATCAAATAGTTTGAGGCCTCTTTAAAAATCAATGTTTCAAAATAACTTTTTTTAAAAACTACAATTTGAAGGAAAAAAAAACCTTTTTAAAACCAAAAATTTTCTGACAATCTGATTTTCCAAAAATACCCTTCTAGACTCTAAATTTTTGAAAACCCTTTTTGGACCCGATCCACAGCCGACTTGTTGCAACCTGGCTCTGATACCACTAATGTAACACCCCGAACCCGGCCCAGACGTTATGGCCATGTCCGGTGTGCTACATCACCTAGACTATCCTACGCCGCCCTAATTACTAAGTCCGATAGTGAGTTTTGAAAAGCAACACTTGATTTTTGGAAATTCCCGTTTTAATAATTATTCAACTTAATCTCTATTCCATTTGTTAAACGATTCATTTTAACCTTATTATCCTACTTAGCCATTTGTAATGTTAGATTGGTTAAGAAAACGTTTGTTTAATTTTCGAAAACAGTGTGTATTTGTGGTTGAAATAAAACAATTGAAAATCCCAAATAAAAACAGGTATAGTGGCCTTATTACAACCCATAACAAAATTAAACCAATAGTAAAAAGTAATTAAATTAATAAACCAATTAAAATGCGAGTTTAGTCTTCGTGGCCACTTGAATCCCTCCCAGCCTCCAAGTCACGCTCTAGGGCTCTCTTGCAAGATGGAAAAGAAAAGGGTGAGTTTGGGGAAACTCAATGTGTGAAGAATCCAACGAAAGCCCACATCGGCTCGAGCCCACTGGGTTTGAGCCCTAACCGGTCTCAGTCAGTTACTGGGCCGAAGCCCTATTCAGATTACAGATACTGGGCCAAAGCCCTATAACAGATATTAGGCCAAATCCCTATTCATATAATAGTTTGGCCCATAGGCCCATAATAATACAGTACGGTATAACAGTATGAATGCAACCCAATTGGGGAGACTACTCAACCCACCAACCGCTACACACCACTTGTACCTGCCAACACACCATGTGGGGAATAACTCGACCCACCCAGCCCACACACCACCGTTGCAGCATGGCTGCTCAGATAAACAGTATACGAGGCAAAGCCCCTTTCAGAACAGTACGAGGCATAGCCCCTTTCAGTAACGTGGTAGTGCCACTCACACTTCCTCTAATATAAACCCAACCCATGCATCAAACATACATACATCATGATATGCAGTAACAGAAACTCATTTAATTCAGTTTATCAGTTTTAGCCCTTAGGCCCTAAAACCCCTAATGGGCCCTACCATGTCACTTAGCCCGTTAAGCCCATTTAAGTCTTTATCTTTAATCCATTATTCGTTTTAACAGTTTTTAGGACTATAGTCCATATTATTACCTTTAAACCTAATCTTATCCCAAATGGGCCCAAAAGCCCATTGGGCCTATATTCGGCCAACCGAGGCCCAACTTACCAAAGTGCCCAAAATTCCGCGGTAAACTCTCATACCAGTTCCAGTTCCAAATCCAACTTTTCCCTACCAACTTGAGAGCATTCGCACGCTCACAAGCCCTCGAAATGACAGAACTTCGGCATTTTGGCTTTTCGGCTTTTGCCGATTTGAACAATGAAGGTGTTCGAAGCACACACCTGTTTTGCAGTTCCACTAACGAGATTTCCTATGCGCCCATTCCTACAATCCATTATCTAAGTGATTAATCAATAGATCTACAAAAAACTACAACCAAAATCCCTTACCACATTCGGCCACACCCTTAATGGCCATGAAAACTTACCTCTGTCGATTTAGATGCACTAGATCTAAATCTGATGATACCGATGCCTTCCACTCCTTGCTTGATCACTGTCCTTGCTAACTAACACCCAAAAAGAACCAAAATACTACTTTAAATCACTGTCAGACTAAATCGACAACCTCCCTAACTTTAGGGACTTTCGGCTTTTCCAAAGTATGAACTATCTTAAAGATCTGAGTTGATAACCACTTACCACTGCTTTTACCTTGATTCTAACTCAGATATGAGTAGATCTAACCCTTATACGCAGATAGAAACTGAATTTCTGAGACCTAGGAATTCGCCAATAGCTCCTATGGTTATGGCAATTTCAGCTTTTCAACTGGTGAAGAAGATGATGATTTAGACTATGGATCTGGGTGATGGTATCGACAATGATGTGGCTCAAGGGGATGTAGTAATCGACCACAACAGGTGAAAGGAACAAGGGTAATTCGGCTTAGAAGGATTCGGCACAAAGGTGAGTTCTTTTTGGGATTTCGGCTTTTTAAGGAAATTGATTATGGTGATTTTATGGAGGGTGTGATTAAAAGAGGAGATGAATGAGGGGATGAGGGGGTTTCGGCTAAGGAATGAATCAAAGAGGAATAAGGAAAGTGAAGAAAAGTAATGGTAGAGGTGGAGAGAAAGAATTCGGCTATGAGCTTCCTAGGGAGGCAAATTTCGGCTTTTCTGACAGTAGAAGAGAAAAATAATTCCTAAGGTGGCTAAACCTAACTCTCATGATAGAAAATAGAAAAAGATATAACCCTAATATCACACTTGAGTAATCGGCCCAAGCCCCTAAAAGCCCTTGCCGAAATTCCTACTTAAATTAGTCACATGTCTGGCACATGCTTAAAAATTAAAAAGAGCAATAAGCCTACCTTGCAACTCGAACCCTTGTCCCTCAATACCCATCTAGATGCCACTTTTTTAGGAGCTTTAGTGCGCCACCTTGCCACTCTACCAAGGCTCCGTTTGCGATATATTTTACACAGTTTTTCTTAAGGGCCCTTTTGACCCAGTTCCCCATTTTTACTTAAAACGTACTTAAATATTTTTATCGATTTTTAACCGAAGTTTGGGCTTCCTAAAGTCCCACTAACACATCCAAACACCATTTTAGCAATCAAAACACAAAATTTCCCAACTTCACCAAAAATCTCATTAACCCCAAAAATCTCGAAAATCAGGGCGTTACAGTACTTGTGTACATACGGCCGATAATCTTGTGAATGATTATTATATCTACGAATAAAAGAATGATATATTTGGTTAATGGTCATTAGTATATGGAAGTATTTGACTTAAAATATAGTGTATGAAATTTAAGTAAAGGAAAATAATACGTGCTGAATTATCCATATGTAATGGTACCTATTCGGCCAAAAAGGGCTTATGATGTGAGAAAGGGTTATATTTGGCTAGATGTGCAAATACAAGATAAGGGTTATATTTTGTCAACTTAGGTATATGTGGTATGGAATATATGTTGGTCCTTTATGTACCCATACGACAAAATTAGCACTTACTATGTGAATCCAATTTCATTTGACAAGGAACATGCGTTCGAAATCAATTATAAAAAGAATATATGTTATGCCAATGGGCAGGGACTCTATGAACTATTTCATGATAGTTTATGGTATGATTTTGTGATTTCAAACATGTAGAAATTGAATGTGGTTAAGATATTATGTTTTCATTTGATTAAACGAAAAGCATATAAAGAAATGCACTTGAGAATATTCAAACATCTTGGTCATTATTATGAAAGTATATATGCGTTAGCTAGGTGTTACGTTTATTGAAATTGTAGTTCGATACGAAGATCTAAGTTAACTTTATCAAATAGAAGAGATGAATGACCAATGATGTTAAATAAAATCATTTGTGACTTAAAGCTCAAGGTTAAAGGTGTATATATATAAACATTAACCAAATTATGAGAAATTTGGTTAGGTATATTCGGTCAAATGACACTCGCCTTTGATTCAACACGAACAATAATTTGCTTAAAACTTACTAAGCTTATGAAAGCTTACTCTGTTTGTTTTGGGTCTTTGTTTTGTAGATTATGGATTTTTGACTACCAGCTCGGGGATCGTCAGCTCTTCGTCACACTACCTACTATTACGGTAATCATGTGTCTTGTTTTGGTTTTAGCTTAAGGCATGTATAGGGAGGACAACGAGTAGAATGATACTTTGATTTTCGTATATAGGTCATGTGAACATGCATCTTATGGAACTTTCTCGTATAGGTTTTAAACTCAGACTACATTTGTGTCTATGCATGGTAGAAAGTGAATGATCTTTATTTAAGAAAATGTTCAAAATTTTACCGTCCTGATCCGATTTCTAGTCTTTGGTAACGCCCCGTCCTATTTCGACGATAGTTACGGGATAGGGCTGTTACATTTTATTGGTATCAGAACTACGGTTTAGTCGATTCTAGGACTAACGTAGTGTGTAAGTCTAGCTATACATGCCATATAGTGATAAAATGGTAGTGTGATGACTTCTGATAGTTAGAAATGTGTTTTTCGTATAACAAAGAATTCTGATCCCAATCGAGCTGTAGCAGATGATGATGAGAATGTAGCGCCTACTCCCGCGTAAGGGACAGCGCCGATTGACTCTTAGTCGAGCTAGAAAAATCAAAATGATGGGACAAAACAAACTTTTTACACTATGATGAATGAGTAGTTCTCTGAAATCGTAAGGAATAACCTGGTTATAAACTCTCTTCCAGCCCCAAACAATCCCTTTCTGATACTTGTTGTGTCTTCTGCAACCGATCCTCTGAGATTGATTGAGCCTCCGGTTGACAAGATCAGAAAACATAGAGCCAAAAAACTGAGTAAAAAAAAAGAGAAAAGTCGATTATGAGGCTAGAGATTTCCGTAAATTATTAGCGAGTAAAACCTTTCAGCCATCAACAAAGAGATTTAGAGAAGATAACAGCCGATTTAAAGTTAATACGGAATATTCGAGATGAGATCAAGATCAAGATCGATTTTCTGTAAAGTCGCAAGTCGTATTGATTGCTATCGTGAGTAATATTTGATCAAAAAGAATTCAATGCAAGCACTGTGGTAAATGGCATTCAGGAAGCTGTGGACTTCTCGATCGCTTCTGTTTTAAATGCGGATCAGCTGACCATTTCATTAGAAATTGTCCGAGATGAGTAAAGGAGAATACTAATTAGAATGGGAGGTTTAGTAATACTACGACACGAAGTAGACCACTAAGGCATACGAATAATGAGAGTGACAGTCAGAGAGGAATTAAAGGTACAGCTGTTCGATCTGAGGCTCATACAATTACCAGAACCTATGTCATCCGTGCTCATGAAAAAGGATACCTCACAAGATGTTATTATCAGTATTTTACCCTCTTGATACTAATGATATTGCTTGATTGATCTCGAAACTTTGGCATCCAATAAGACTGCATCGGTTGAGTCTACTAAGTTTATAATTTGAATGTTGAAATTTTTTTTTGACTACCAGCTCGGGGATCGTCAGCTCTTCGTCACACTACCTACTATTACGGTAATCATGTGTCATGTTTTGGTCTTAGCTTATGGCATGTATAAAGAGGACAATGAGTAGAATGATACTTTGATTTTCGTATATAGGTCATGTGAACATGCATCTTATGGAACTTTCTCGTATAGGTTTTAAACTCGAACTACATTTGTGTCTATGCATGGTAGAAAGTGAATGATCTTTATTTAAGAAAATGTTCAAAATTTTACCATCCTGATCCGTTTTCTAGTCTTTGGTAATGCCCCGTCCTATTTCAACGAAGGTTACGGGATAGGGTTGTTACATTTTATTGGTATCAGAGCTACAGTTTAGTCGATTCTAGGGCTAATGTAGCATGTGAGTCTAGTTATACATGCCATATAGTGATAAAATGGTAGTGTGATGACTTCTGACAATTAGAAATGTGTTTTTTGTATAACAAAAAGTTTTGATCCCAATCGAGCTGTAGTAGATGATGATGAGAATGTAGCGCCTGCTCCCGCGTAAGGGACAGCACTGATTGACTCTTAGTCAAGCTAGAAAAATCAAAATGATGGGACGAAACAAACTTTTTACACTATACTGAATGAGTAGTTCTCTGAAATCGTAAGGAATAACCTGGTTATACACTCTCCTCCAGCCCCGAATAATCCCTTTCCGATACTTGTTGTGTCTTCTGTGACCAATCCGCTGAGATTGAATAAGCCTCCGGTTGACAAGATCAAAAAACATAGAGCCAAAAAACTAAGTAAAAGAAAGAGAAAAGTCGATTATGAGGCTAGAGATTTCCGTAAATTATTATCGAGTAAAACCTTTCAGTCATCAACAAAGAGATTTAGAGAAAATAACAGTTGATTTAAAGTTAATACAGAATATTCGAGATGAGATCAAGATCAAGATCGATTTTCTGTAAAGTTGCAAGTTGTATTGATTGCTATCGTGAGTAATATTTGATCAAAAACAATTAAATGCAAGCACTGTGGTAAATGGCATTCAGGGAGTTGTGGACTTCTCGACCACTTCTGTTTTAAATGCGGATCAGCTGACCATTTCATTAGAAATTATCCGAGATGAGTAAAGCAGAATACTAATTAGAATGGGAGGTTTAGTAATACTAAGACACGAAGTAGACCACTAAGGCATACGAATAATGAGAGTGACAGTCAAAGAGGAATTAAAGGGACAGGTGTTCGATCTGAGGCTCATACAATTACCAGAACCGATGTCATCCGTGCTCATGAAAAAGAATACCTCATAAGATGTTATTATCAGTATTTTACCCTCTTGATACTAATGATATTGCTTGATTGATCTCAAAACTTTGGCATCTAATAAGACCGTATCGGTTGAGTCTAGTAAGTTTATAATTTGAATGTTGAAATTCTTTTTTTTTTACTACCAGCTCGGGGATCGTCAGTCTTCGTCACACTACCTACTATTACGGTAATCATGTGTCTTGTTTTGGTCTTAGCTTATGGCATGTATAGGGAGGACAATGAGTAGAATGATACTTTGATTTTCGTATATAGGTCATGTGAACATGCATCTTATGGAACTTTCTCGTATAGGTTTTAAACTCGAACTACATTTGTGTCTATGCATGGTAGAAAGTGAATGATCTTTATTTAAGAAAATGTTCAAAATTTTACCGTCTTGATCCGGTTTCTAGTCTTTGGTAACGCCCCGTCCTATTTCGACGACAATTACGGTATAGGGCTGTTACATTTTATTGGTATCAGAGCTACGGTTTAGTCGATTCTAGGGCTACCGTAGCGTGTGAGTCTAGCTATACATGCCATATAGTGATAAAATGGTAGTGTGATAACTTCTGACAATTAAAAATATGTTTTTCGTATAACAAAAAGTTTTGATCCCAATCGAGCTGTAGCAGATGATGATGAAAATGTAGCGCCTGCTCCCGCGTAAGGGACAGCGCCGATTGACTCTTAGTCGAGCTAGAAAAATCAAAATGATGGGACAAAACAAACTTTTTACACTATGATGAATGAGTAGTTCTCTGAAATCATAAGGAATAACCTGGTTATACACTCTCTTCTAGCCCCGAATAATCCCTTTCCGATACTTGTTGTGTCTTCTGCGACCGATCCGCTGAGATTGAATGAGCCTCCGGTTGACAAGATCAGAAAACATAGGGCCGAAAACTGAGTAAAAGAAAGAGAAAAGTCGATTATGAGGCTACAGATTTTTGAAAATTATTAGCGAGTAAAACCTTTCGGTCATCAACAAAGAGATTTAGAGAAGATAACAGCCGATTTAAAGTTAATACGAAATATTCGAGATGAGATCAAGATCAAGATCAATTTTCTGTAAAGTCGCAAGTTGTATTGATTGCTATCGTGAGTAATATTTGATCAAAAAGAATTAAACACAAGCATTGTGGTAAATGGCATTCAGGGAGCTGTGGACTTCTCGATCGCTTCTGTTTTAAATGCGGATCAGCTGACCATTTCATTAGAAATTGTCCGAGATGAGTAAATCAGGATACTAATTAGAATGGGAGGTTTAGTAATACTACGACACGAAGTAGACCACTAAGGCATACGAATAATGAGAATGACAATCAGAGAGGAATTAAAGGCACAGCTGTTCGATCTGAGGCTCATATTATTACCAGAACCTATGTCATCCGTGCTCATGAAAAAGGATACCTCACAAGATGTTATTATCAGTATTTTACCCTCTTGATACTGATGATATTGCTTGATTGATCTCGAAACTTTGGCATCTAATAAGACCGTATCGGTTGAGTCGACTAAGTTTATAATTTGAATGTTGAAATTCTTCTTTTTTTGACTACCAGCTCGAGGATCGTCAGCTCTTCGTCACACTACCTACTATTACGGTAATCATGTGTCTTGTTTTGGTCTTAGCTTATGGCAAGTATAGGGAGGACAATGAGTAGAATGATACTTTGATTTTCGTATATAGGTCATGTGAACATGCAACTTATGGAACTTTCTCGTATAGGTTTTAAACTCGAACTACATTTGGGTCTATGCATGGTAGAAAGTGAATGATCTTTATTTAAGAAACTGTTCAAAATTTTACCGTCCTGATCCGGTTTCTAGTTTTTGGTAACGCCCCGTCCTATTTCAACGGTGGTTACGGGATAGGGCTGTTACATTTTATTGGTATCAGAGCTACGGTTTAGTCGATTATAGGACTAACGTAGCGTGTGAGTCTAGCTATACATGCCATATAGTGATAAAATGGTAGTGTGATGACTTCTGATAGTTAAAAATGTGTTTTTCGTATAACAAAGAATTCTGATCCCAATCGAGCTGTAGCAGATGATGATGAGAATGTAGCGCCTACTCTCGCGTAAGGGACAGCACTGATTGACTCTTAGTCGAGCTAGAAATATCAAAATGATGGGACGAAACAAACTTTTTACACTATAATGAAAGAGTAGTTCTCTGAAATTGTAAGGAATAAACTGGTTATACACTCTCCTCCAGCCCCGAATAATCCGTTTTCGATACTTGTTGTGTCTTCTGCGACCGATCCGCTGAGATTGAATAAGCCTCCGATTGACAAGATCAAAAAACATAGCGTCGAAAAACTGAGTAAAAGAAAGGGAAAAGTCGATTATGAGGCTAGAGATTTCCACAAATTATTAGCGAGTAAAACCTTTCAGTCATCAACAAAGAGATTTAGAGAAGATAACAGTTGATTTAAAGTTAATACAGAATATTCGAGATGAGATCAAGATCAAGATCGATTTTTTGTAAAGTTGCAAGTTGTATTGATTGCTATCGTGAGTAATATTTGATCAAAAAGAATTAAACGCAAGCACTATGGTAAATGGCATATCGGGAGCTGTGGACTTCTCGACCGCTTCTGTTTTAAATATGGATCAGCTAACCATTTCATTAGAAATTGTCCGAGATGAGTAAAGTAGAATACTAATTAGAATGGGAGGTTTAGTAATACTACGACACGAAGTAGACCACTAAGGCATACGAATAATGAGAGTGACAGTCAGAGAGGAATTAAAGGCACAGCTATTCAATCTGAGGCTCATACAATTACCAGAACCTATGTCATCCGTGCTCATGAAAAAAGATACCTCACAAGATGTTATTATTAGTATTTTACCCTCTTGATACTGATGATATTGCTTGATTGATCTCGAAACTTTGGCATCTAATAAGACCGTATCGGTTGAGTCTACTAGGTTTATAATTTGAATGTTGAAATTCTTTTTTTTTTTACTATCAGCTCGGGGATCGTCAGCTAATATCGGCGTGATATGAAGTAATAAAATTTATAAAGAACTTGATCAAACCTAAACTGACTAATATCACGATGTTTTTAAGGCAAGCGCACCTATCGACAGTAGTATAGTCTAGTGATAAGATCGAGTATCGTACCCAAGGGAACCGAAAGTACTATTACTCACTTTCTTTCTATTATTTAACCTAAAAATTAAGTGAGGGTTTATTTAAAACTAACTCTAAAACTAACTAAGAAAAGCAGGAAAAATAAATTGGGAAGAACTTTTAGGGAAAAGCTAATTGATTTGATTAATACTTAAGGAAGAATCCACCTAGACTTCACTTGTTATTATTTTCTTGAATTATACGAGTTATTTACTTGACTTGATCCGTAGAGATCCCTAATCTATGCTAAACCCTCCGTCGAGGTGAAGAGCAACTAGGCCTAAGTTGTTAATTAAAGTTCCTTTATTAATTAACTCCCTAGGTTGCATTAATTTGATCTATAGTTCCCCATATTTGGTTTGACCCTAATCCGGCAGATTTATGTCGCCCTATGTCTAGGGTTGCATGCAACTCCGCTTAATTATGGTAGATCTACTCTTATCACAGGGACTTTTGCTCCTCTGCTCTAAGCACATCCAATTCTTGAATCAATACCTAGGACTATTAAATCAAGGATTAAAAACACATAATTAAGAATAATTCAAGTAATTCTCATAATAATCAAGAATAAATAACAAGATCTGTCTTAGGTTTCATCCCCCTCAAGTATTTGAGGGGTTTAGTTCATAATAATAAAAGAAAACATCTCAGAAGTTATAAAATAACAAATCATAAAAGAAACCAAAAACCCCTGAAGGAATTTAGGAGAATCCTCTATGTTGATGCAGAACTTCGGCTTCTGAGATGAATCGATTAACTTCTCCCTTCAAGTAATCTCTTGCTTCTACCTGTGGTGTGGCAGAAAGACGAGAGGAAAAGAATATAGATGGTGTGTAAAAGATGGAAGAAGGCCCTCCTCTATGTTGCCTCATGGGGTCTTTATATAGAGAGGTTTTGGGGATTCTTTCTTAGCCCCTAAGCATCCCAATTCGAGTGAAATTCGTCTTTCCTGTGACTAGAACACGCCCGTGTGCCACGCCTGTATGGGTTCGATAGAGGCCGTGTGATTTAGCATGCTCGTGTATAGTGGCCGTGCTTGTCGGGGCTTTGTCCGTGTGATCTTCGTGAGGCACGCCCGTGTGGCACGACCGTGTGGCATCCCCTGGCCCGTCTGATTCGTGCTTTTTGGTCCATTTTTCACCTTTTTGGGCCCATTTTCTGTTCTTTCATCTCCCCTATGCTGTCCTGAGTATAAGATATGCAAAAGAAAGATTAAGAGCACCAATTCTTACTAAATTGATAATAATTCATCTAAAATATAGGCTAAACATGAGGTAAAAAATATGTATAAATTAGCGCTTATCCAATACCCCCACACTTAAACCTTTGCTTGTCCTCAAGCAAAATCTCAATCCCTAAAGGAAACCGTTCTTCTTGATCTATAACCCTTATCAATAATGTTTCGAATTAATCCACAGGTAGTTATACAATGAAAATTCAATCTCAAGAACATTTAAAGACTCAATCACTCTAAGTTGAGATTTTTATCATTGAAAACATAAGTTTCTTCCTTCCTTCTAAGTAGTTATCTCTCCATCTTAATTAACAAGAGTTGACATCCTCACTAAAGGTTCATTCTATCCACTCGAAGTGTTTAGGGTTCAACGTTTAAGCACTCCTTAGTCAACCTGAAAAGTTATTACCATAAGCTTACAAGAAAATCAAATCTCCACCACTAAATTTTAATATGATACATTGATCAAAAGGTCTTTTAATGGTTGTAACGGGGCTTGGTTAGGGGTGTTGTCACAGGCTGCAAAAAGAAGGTTAGAATCGAGATTGAACTGAAAAATTATCTAGCTAGAAAAATCTCTATCACTAGAACATATTTCTCAGCTAATTCTTGTGAAACTATCATTTCTGCCTTGGTAGCCTTAAAATAGAAATATGCAAAAACTTGTTCGACTATTACAAGTTACAATTGAATTTGACTGTATGTACTCATCCATTCATTTTTTTTAAGAACAATTGAAGTATTTACAATAAATTGAACAAAACTTTACAATTTAGAAAAGAGAATAAAGCTAGATGAAAAATTCAACTCAAATCTCGACAAAAAATAGGGATCAAAATAATTGAATGAAATTCAACAAAAAATGGGTTATTGGTTAATAATTAGAGGGTGAGTCAATAGAAAAGGTTGTTAGGCTGAACGGGGTTTACTAAGGGTTAGATTTATGGAGGTAGGCTTTTTGTGGAGTGAGTGGGTTAAATCCTATGTGCCTTTATCATTTCAGTATATCAAATCAATGATGTGGTCTTGACATGTATAATCAAAGCAAGTTCTAGAATCACGATTCAGTATTGACTCACTCAAAGCAATAATAAAAGTGAGCACGAAGAAAATGTATGCTCAAAAAGGCTCAAAAATCTCACCAGAATTATGGCTTTTGATGTCAATCCTGCGAATTTCAAATCTCAAGATAGTGCTTAAAATTAGGGAAAATAACTTATGCAAAAATTGGGGATTCTCAAAAATTTCAACTTATCATGCTTTATTCCCTAATGTTTTAAAGTTTGAATAATCAAAGTACAAGTGCCTATATCTTAATTCTCAATATATCAATAGAAATCATAAATTAATCAAAATAAAATCCTAATAGGAGACTGAAGATATTGCTATTAGGAAAAGTTCAGGGGTTTCAAAGATAGTATAAAAAGTGAAAGTAAGTTACCCCCCACACTTAAGATGTACATTGCCCTCAATGTACAAGGAGAATATTAATAGCAATTAAAAGCATAGCATCATAAGATAGGGAAGGGTATGAAACTCCATGCTTTGGATGGATTAGTGGAAGAGCTGGTAGGTTTGGCACTATGTTCCCTTTTTTGTAGAGATTTGAGCTGTAGAGCTCCTTTGAAACTGCGAAGGGATTTATTAGTCGTGGGAGGTTAAGATGAAGAGGGATTATTTCGTTAGGAGATAACTGTTATGATAATAAAATAGAAAATTTACTAAAATTCAAAATAAAGAAAATATAAGAAAATTAAAAGCTGTAAAAGGAAAAAGAAGAATTAACATTTAGAGGTTAAGATTAATGTGTACTAGGTAGAAAAAGAAAGATAGAAGATAAAATAAAATAAAATAAAACAAAAACAAAAGTAAAAATAAAATAAAATAAAATAAAAATAAAAATAATAAAAGAGGATCTAATCCTCTAGTGGGTTTCGTGGTGGTGGGACGATGCCAAGGTGTTGACATATGTGCGATAAGGTGGCGTCGATGTAATCGAGGCACTGCTCAAAGTGGTCCAGGCGCTCGGATATGTCAACACTGGATGCTGCCGTCTGCGGTGGTCGTCTAGGGCGTGGTGGCTCAGCTGGCGCATCCTCTGCTGGTGGTGGCAGTGGGACATCATCAGGAATGTCCTCTGGATCCTCGACTTCTTGGACAAGGCGGAAGTGGAAGTGGTCACCACTGAGACGTCGCTCGACCATCCTCATCGAAAGCATGCTCTGGATGCCCTAGGAGGACATCTGGCCAAGTAAGGTGTAGGAGGAGGTCTGGGCTGTAGTGTTAAATAGGCCGAAGTAACGGCCTAGTCGAGTGATGTACGGGCCCATGGATACGACTCCCTTGCGGTGCCTCTCGGTCTGATGTTGCATGGCGAGTGCGATGAAATATGCAAGGTCAATGGGGTGGCCATTTGCCATGCACCATAAGAAGTAGACGTCGTGTGTGTTGACGACGCCTGTGCTCTCTCGGTGACCTGTAATAGTATGAGCTAGGAGTGCGTGGATATACCTGAGAGAGGGAGGGAGAGCGGAGGCTTTGCTGACGTTGGGGTTGTATAGTTGTCTTCCTGGGGCAATCTCTTTCCAGCAATCAAGGGGTCGGATATGGATGCGCCTAGAAAGGGTGGGGAAACTCTCCTCAGCCATAAACTGCTCGGTGTAAAGGCCGAGTGCCACACCGAATTCTGGGACGCTGAGTTATCGAACGAGCCCTCCCAACTGAAATTGGATTGTCCCAGGATCATCAAACTGTGTCATCACAGTCTGAAGGTGGAATGTGGCACAGAACTCGAGAGTGAGTTCAAGGTATGTGGGCTCCACGATCTAAAAGAACTGGTCCCATGGGTCAGTGGCGAGCAGGGCCCGGACATCATCTACCAGGCGTACTTGTTCGAGGGCCCTCCAGTCGATGCATCGGCCCATCGTGATATTGCACACACGCAGCAGCTGGTAGCGTTCTTCCTGGGAGTCTTGTGAAAAAGTAAGAAATGGGTGGCGCACCTCGGAAGTGGGCCTAGTCGAAGAACTCCCTGGCCCCTTTCGTTTCTTAGAGGCAGGGACGGCAGCTTTCCTGGCTCGGGAAGATGACATGGGATCTACAAAAAGAACACTAATTGATATTTAAATATAAGAAAAATAAGAAATGCAAATAATTAAAAATAAAGAGGCTGAGTAATAAAATAAAATAATTCCTAATATGAATGAGAATTAACCTTGGTAGTAGAATCTAATCATTTTTAAAATTTGCATAGGGATTCCTTTTATGAATGAATGTATATATACTAAACTAAGCAACAAATGGCATATTCATGTGTGTTTAAGTGGCATATTTACAATGTGTATTAGGTGGCAACTAACTATGGTGTTAAATGGCATAAAATTGGCAAATGGAATCTAAAATGGCAAGCAGAATTTTAGACTATTCTAGATTATTCTCTATTTCCTGATTCTCTAATAGCCTAAATCAATAATAACATTAATAAAAAATGTAGTAAAAATAAAATAAATGAGAAAACGGGAGAAAATAGAACCAAATTTGGTGTCACACGGTCGTGGGTACTGTTGCACGGGCGTGTGGATCGAGAAAATCTAGAATGGTAGCGTTTTAGAGGGCTGTGGTGGTGTTTTTTGAGGTTTGGGGAGATTTTGAGGGAAAAAGCTTAGGGTTTAGATGAAATGGGAAGGGAGAAATGGCCCTGTATATATACATTTTGGGTCACACGGGCATATCGCATGCCTGTGTGAGTCGTGTTGAGCCCGTGCTTTTCGAAAATTAGAGGTTTTTGGCGTGCCACGTTCGATGAGCACGCCCGTGTTTCCTTTGAGCACAGCCGTGGAGATTAGTCCTTCGTTAAACTCGCGGGCGTGGTAAGGTATACACGACCGTGGAGATCAGTCCTTCGTTAAACGCACGGGCGTGTAATAGAGCACACGGGCGTGTTTGAATTGGCAGTAGCTTCCACGGGCTTGCGGTACGGGCGTGTGGCTCTATGTTTGCCCGTGTGGAAGTTGCAGGGTTGCCACGGCCATATCGCACGGCCGTGTGTTTTTCTGTCTTACCCGCGTAGATGTCGAAGAGTCACCACGGCCATTTTGCACGGCCGTGGGATTTTATCGGAAGCCCTTGTTTTGGGGAAACGGTACTCTGTTTGCACACGGTCTGCCCACACGACCGTGTCTCTGCTTTTCGGTATGCGCACGGCCTTAGGCACGCCCGTGTGCCTGGCCGTGTGGTCCATATTTTCTGCCGAAAAAGTGTTAGTTTATGCAATAAAATCATGAAAAAAATTTTAAAAAAAAGGAGGTTACTATGTTAGTGCTCGGGTTGCCTCCTGAGAAGCGCTTATTTAGAGTGTAAGCTCGACTCTTCCTAGAGATGTCAAGAAGAAACGGGATGGAGCCTAAGCTCCTCCTTATTTTCTGCAAAATTCTCAAATTTATAATGTTTTAGCCTATGGCCATTTACCTTGAAAGTACCGTGGTTGGGGTGTGTTACCTCGACAATGCCGTATGGAAAGACTTTGAGAATGGTAAACGGACCTGACCAACTTGATTTGAGTTTTCCAGGGAATAGTTTCAATCTTGAGTTGTAAAGTAGAATGAGATCACCTGTTTCAAACTGCTTAGGTTGTTTTAGCCTTTTGTCGTGACGTCGCTTCACGGCTTCCTTATATAATCGTGAATTTTCGTACTCGTTGTAGCGCCATTCATCTAGCTCATTTAGCTGCAAAAGTCTCTTTTCACCTGCACTTTTAAGATCAAGGTTTAGAAATTTTATAGCCCAGAATGCTTTATGCTCGATGTCAAATGGTAGATGACAATTTTTTCCATAAACGAGTTTATAAGGAGATGTTCCTATGGGTGTTTTAAACGCAGTTCTGTAAGCCCATAGTGCATCATCTAATTTTCTAGACCAGTCTTTCCTATTTGATTCTATGGTTTTTTCTAGGATGCGCTTCAGTTCTCTGTTTGTCACTTCGACTTGGCCGCTAATTTGTGGGTGGTAGGGGGTGGCTGTTATGTGGTGTACTCCATACCTTCTTAAATTTTTTTCAAATTGGGTATTTCAAAAATGTGTGCCCCTATCACTTATGATTATCCTAGGTGTTCCAAATCGAGAAAAAATCTTCTTCAAAAATCGTACTACCATTCTAGCATCATTTGTAGGTAAGGCTTGAGCTTCTACCCATTTTGACATGTAATCTACTACTACTAGTATGTACTTATTTCCGAATGAATTAGGGAAGGGTCCCATGAAGTCTATACCCCATACATCAAATATTTCACATGAAAGTATATAGTTTTGAGGCATTTCATTAAGTTGGGAGATATTACCTATTCGTTGGCATTTGTCACAAGAAGTCACATAACTGTTGGCATCTCTGAAAAGTGTAGGCCAGTAAAAACCTGATTCGAGAACTTTATGGGCAGTTCTGGTTCCATTGTGGTGTCCTCCTGTGGGTCCTGAGTGGCAGTGTTCCAAAATTTGATATGCCTCTATGTCATCAACGCATTTCCGTATGACCTGATTTGCGCAAATTCGAAAAAGAAAAGGATCTTCCCAAAAGTAGTTTTTCACATTAGCAAAGAATCGCTTCTTTTGCTGATGGGTTAGCCCTTTTGGGGTTATATTGGCTGCTAAATAATTTGCAAAATCGGCAAACCAATGAAGTGTCGTACCTGCAAAAGTTAGGAGTTGTTCTTCAGGGAACATATCGTTTATCTTTTCGAGGTACCTGGGTTGTGTATTTTCTAGTCTCGAGAGGTGATCTGCTGCTAAATTTTCGGCTCCTTTCTTGTCTTTAATTTCCAAGTCGAATTCCTGTAAAAGTAAAATCTATGTTATTAACCGAGGTTTTGCATCAGGTTTGGCTAAGAGATAACGAAGAGCTGAATGGTCAGTAAAAACAATGACTTTTGACAAGATTAAATAAGATCTGAATTTATCAAAAGCAAAGATAACAGCTAGTAATTCTTTCTCCGTGGTGGTGTAGTTGGCTTGAGCAGCTGTCAATGTTCTGCTGGCATAGTAGATCGGTTGGAAGTGCTTGTCCCTTCGCTGTCCTAAAACTACGCCTACGGCAAAATCACTTGCATCGCACATTAGTTCAAAAGGCAGATTCCAATCAGGTGAAATCATAATTGGAGCGCTGACTAACTTGTCTTTAAGGGTGCTAAAGGACTCTAAACATTCTTGGTCGAAGTTAAAGGTATGTCTTTTTCTAGCAATTTAGTTAAAGGCTTAGCTATTTTAGAAAAGTCCTTAATGAATCTACGATAAAAACCGGCATGTCCTAAAAAACTTCTTATAGCCTTAACTGAACTGGGAGGGGGTAGTTTCTCAATAGTTTCAACTTTAGCTTTGTCTACCTCTATTCCTCTATTAGAGATTTTATGTCCTAGTACAATACCTTCCTGAACCATGAAATGACATTTTTCCCAATTTAGCACTAGATTTGTTTCTTTACATCTTATCAAAACAAGTTTCAAATTATTTAGACAGTGTTGGAAAGAGTTACCGAAAACGGAGAAATCGTCCATGAATACCTCCATGATATCTTCCACAAATTCGTTAAAAATAGCTAGCATGCATCGCTGAAAAGTAGCAGGAGCGTTACATAAACCAAAAGGCATTCTACGATATGCAAACGTACCGTATGGGCATGTGAACGTCATTTTTTTCTGATCTTCTGGAGCTATCGGAATTTGGAAGTAACCGGAGAGGCCATCTAAGAAGCAATAATACATGTGACCGGCTAATCTTTCTAACATTTGATCGATAAAGGGCAAAGGAAAATGATCTTTTTGAGTGGCGTCATTTAGCTTTTGGTAATCTATGCATACTCTCCATCCTGTGACTGTTCGTGTTGGCACGAGTTCTTCTTTGTCATTGGATACCATGGTTAGCCCACCTTTCTTAGGAACAACCTGCACGGGGCTTACCCAAGAACTATCAGAAATAGGATAAATGATACCTGCATCAAGAAGTTTAATTACCTCAGCCTTTACGACTTCCTTCATGTTAGGATTTAATTGTCTCTGAGCTTGCACTGCTAGTTTATATTCATCTTCCATTAAAATCTTGTGAGTACAGAAAGAGGGATTAATTCCCTTGATATCTGAAATTTTCCAGGCTATGGCTTGCCTACGTTTTCTTAATACCTGAAGCAGTTCTTCCTTTTCTCTAGAGCTTAAATTTGATGCAATAATGACTGGCAAAGTTGAGTTCTCTCCTAAGAAGGCATATTCTAAGTGTTCTGGCAGTTGTTTTAATTCTAATTTAGGGGGTTCCTCAATGGAAGGTTTCTGTCTTAGCTTATCATGCATCTTTAAATTGTCATAGCTTATGTGTCTAGTGATAGTTTTGCTAGAGTCTAATTCTTTTCTTACTTTCTCCACTTCCAAGGAGGTTCCACCCTCTCCCTGAATAAGACACAATTCCAGAGTGTCGGTGATAGAGATTTCCTGCAAATTATCTTGAACAAAGTAATCAACCATATCAACAAAATAACAAGAATCATCTTGTTCTTTGGAAAATTTCATGGCATCATAGATTTTAAAAATGACTTCCTCTTCACCAACTCTAAGAACTAATTTACCATCTCCTACATCAATGATAGCTCTAGCAGTGGCTAAAAATGGGCGTCCTAAAATTAAAGGTACGTCAATGTCCTCATCCATGTCAAGCACAACAAAATCTACAGGGAATATAAATTTATCGACTTTTACTAGCACATCTTCAATAATTCCCCTAGGATACTTAACAGATCTATCAGCTAATTGGATGCTCATCCTAGTGGGTTTAGGTTCCCCTAGACCTAGTTGTTTGAACATTTTATAGGGCGTGAGATTAATACTTGCACCTAAATCAGCCAATGCTTTATTAATAATTAAGCTACCAATTAAACAAGGGATAGTAAAACTCCCTGGGTCCTTTAGCTTTGTTGGCAGTTTATTTTGGAGAATGGCTGAACATTCTTCGTTGAGTTCCACTGTGGCTAATTCTTCCAATTTTCTTTTGTTCGTCAGGAGTTCTTTTAGGAATTTTGCGTATTTCGGCATCTGTGAAATTGCTTCAACAAAGGGTAAGTTAATATGTAATTGTTTGAAAAGTTCAAGAAACTTACCGAATTGGGCGTCTGTTTGGTCCTTCTTTAACCTTGCTGGGTATGAGATGCGCGGTTTGTACTCCCTGAGTGTTGGAGTGGTGTCATCCTTAGATTCCTCTACTTTATCCTTCGGCAGTTCGTGAGCATGCTTCTTTTCTGGTTCTGCTAGCACTTTACCATCTCTTAGAGTGATTGCTTTCACATGTTCTCTGGGATTTGGTTCAGTGTTGCTTGGAAGCCCGCCATGAGGTCTTTCTGAGATTAATTTTGCAAGCTGACTGATTTGGTTCTTGAGTCCTTGGATAGAGGCCAGCTGTTTCAGTGTTTTGGAAACGAGTTTCTGAGGCGGCCATGAATTTAGTGAACATGTCCTCAAGGTTCGGCTTCTTTTCTTGTTGAGGTGGTGGCTGCTGGAATACCGGAGGCTGTTGTCTTTGATTTCCTTATCCTCCCCATGAAAAATTTGGGTGATTTGTCCAACCTACATTATAAGTATTACTATAAGGATTATTTTGAGGTCGAGAATTATTACCCATATAATTAGCTTGTTCGGCTTCCATGTTGTGTAGATGGTCTGAATTAAACATATTTCCTGGGGCTGCATCACATTGCATCACTGATTGAGCCTGCGTGGAACCAACAAAATTATCAAATTTTTTATTTAAAAGTTCTACTTGGTTAGTGAGCATAGCAACAGCATATATATTATAGACTCCTGCGGCTTTCGTCAGCTTTGTCCTCATGACTTGCCATTGATAGTTATTCAATGACATTTCCTCAATAAATTCGTAAGCTTCGTCAGGTGTTTTATTATTGATGGTTCCGCCTGCGGCTGCATCGATCATCTGCCTAGTTGATGGGTTTAACCCATTGTGGAAAGTTTGAACCTGTAGCCATAAAGGTAATCCGTGGTGAGGGCATCTTCTTAAAAGATCTTTGTACCTTTCCCAGGCATCATAAAGTGTTTCTAAATCCATCTGCACAAAAGAAGAAATATCGTTCAGTAATTTAGCAGTTTTAGCAGGGGGAAAATATTTAAGCAAAAATTTTTCAGACATTTGGTCCCATGTAGTAATTGAGCCTCGTGGTAGAGAGTTTAACCACTGTTTTGCCTTATTTCTTAGGGAAAATGGAAATAGCCTTAGGCGAATGGCGTCATCAGTAACGCCATTGATTTTAAAAGTGTTGCATAGTTCCAAAAAATTGGCTAGATGTGAGTTGGGATCTTCATCCTGTAAACCGTCAAACTGCCCAAGTTGCTGAATCATCTGAATAGTACTAGGTTTTAATTCAAAATTATTAGCAGCGATAGCAGGTCTAACAATACTAGTTTGAGTACCAATCACACTAGGTTTAGCATAATCATACATAGTACGCGGAGCTTCTTCTGGTTCAGCGGGTAGTGCTGGAGGTTGGTGAATATTTTGATTTGCGGCCATCTCTTCAGTAGGTTCTGGCTCTTGCTCAAGTTCCTGCTCTGGATAATGTAAACTTCGTCTAATTTCTCTACGATTTCTGCGGACTGTAGCTTCCAAATCTTCGTCAAAAAGTAGTGGTCCTGACGGGTTGCTTCCAGTCATAAACTAGAAAAACCTAAAAAGAAAATAAAATAAAATAAAATAATTAAAAGAAAAAAATAACAATAAAAATAAAAATAAATAAATAAATAAATAATGGCTAAAGTAATAGAAATCGAGCTTTCGTAATATTTCAGTTATTTCCCCGGCAACGGTGCCAAAAACTTGATATCGACGTGATATGAAGTAATAAAATTTATAAAGAACTTGATCAAACCTAAACTGACTAATATCACGACGTTTTTAAGGTAAGTGCACCTATCGACAGTAGTATAGTCTAGTGATAAGATCGAGTATCATACCCAAGGGAATCGAAATTACTATTACTCACTTTCTTCCTATTATTTAACCTAAAAATTAAGTGAGGGTTTATTTAAAACTAACTCTAAAACTAACTAAGAAAAGCAGGAAAAATAAATTGGGAAGAACTTTTAGGGAAAAGCTAATTGATATGATTAATACTTAAGGGAGAATCCACCTAGACTTCACTTGTTATTATTTTCTTGAATTATACGAGTTATTTACTTGACTTGATCCGTAGAGATCCCTAATCTATGCTAAACCCTGCGTCGAGGTGAAGAGCAACTAGGCCTAAGTTGTTAATTAAAGTTCCTTTATTAATTAACTCCCTAGGTTGCATTAATTCGACCTATGGTTCCCCATATTAGGTTTGACCCTAATCCGGCAGATTTATGTCGCCCTATGTCTAGGGTTGCATACAACTCCGCTTAATTATGGTAGATCTACTCTTATCACAGGGACTTTTGCTCCTCTGCTCTAAGCACATCCAATTCTTGAATCAATACCTAGGACTATTAAATCAAGGATTAAAAACACATAATTAAGAACAATTCAAGTAATTCTCATAATAATCAAGAATAAATAACAAGATCTGTCTTAGGTTTCATGCCCCTCAAGTATTTGAGGGGTTTAGCTCATAATAATAAAAGAAAACATCTCAGAAGTTATAAAATAACAAATCATAAAAGAAACCAAAAACCTCTGAAGGAATTTAGGAGAATCCTCTATGTTGATGCAGAATTTCGGCTTCTGAGATGAATCGATTGACTTCTCCCTTCGAGTAATCCCTTGCTTCTACCTGTGGTGTGGCAGAAAGACGAGAGGAAAAGAATATAGAGGGTGTGTAAAAGATGGAAGAAGGCCCTCCTCTATGTTGCCTCATGGGGTCTTTATATAGAGAGGTTTTGGGGATTCTTTCTTAGCCCCTAAGCATCCCAATTCAAGTGAAATTCGTCTTTCCTGCGACTAGAACACGCCCGTGTGCCACGCCCGTGTGGGTTCGATAGAGGCCGTGTGATTTAGCACGCCCATGTATAGTGGCCGTGCTTGTCGGGGCTTTGTCCGTGTGATCTTCGTGAGGCACACCCGTGTGGCACGGCCGTGTGGCATCCCCTGGCCCGTGTGATTCGTGCTTTTTGGTCCATTTTTCACCGTTTTGGGCCCATTTTCTGTTCTTTCATCTCCCCTATGCTCTCCTGAGTCTAAGATATGCAAAAGAAAGATTAAGAGCACCAATTCTTACTAAATTGATAATAATTCATCCAAAATATAGGCTAAAGATGAGGTAAAAAATATGTATAAATTAGCGCTTATCATCAGCTCTTCGTCACACTACCTACTATTATGGTAATCATATGTCTTGTTTTGGTCTTCGCTTATGGCATGTATAGGGAGGACAATGAGTAGAATGATACTTTGATTTTCATATATAGGTCATGTGAACATGCATCTTATGGAACTTTCTCGTATAGGTTTTAAACTCGAACTACATTTGTGTCTAAGCATGGTAGAAAGTGAATGATCTTTATTTAAGAAAATGTTCAAAATTTTACCATCCTGATCCGATTTCTAGTCATTGGTAACGCCCCGTCCTATTTCGACAATGGTTACGGGATAGGGGTGTTGCAGTCCACTACTTGAGGGATGGTTAAATTACCCTATTAGACCATCTAGATTTGTTTTAATAAATAATTTCACTTTTAAACACTTAACAAATAACTTTTATCACTTTTCGAATTTAGTCCTTTTTCTTCATAACTAACCAAACATTAAAATTATGAGACCAAAATTTAATATGACACTATAATAACCTCGTAAATATTAAATAAACAATATTTATGAACTTACACATCAGAATTGTGGTCCTAAAACCACTATTTTTGACACCACTAAAAAATGGGTTGTTACAAAGTTCGTATAAACTTAGTGAGTCCTTGAAAGGGTGAAAGATTCCACCCGATTCTTCGAGCTACTTAGCTAGCCATAAGACCATTCTCTGGTTGGACTCTCTACATGACAATACCCCTTGCTGCTTTGCTATATCGACAAAATCTATCCTTATTTATCGTTCTTTCATATCCTCATTACTTTTTCCCCTTACACAGGGTGTGTATTATCCCAACTAGACTTGCCTGCTCACCTACTTCCCATCATGGACCTTTGTGGTAGCCTTTCTAACTATCTGCCAAAGGATTCTTATAGCGTACTTTCTTGAGGCAGACAAGATCGTGCTAGTTCTTTCCAGACTCTTTGTAGCCAACCTTAGTCCCGGAGGTCCCCATGACATATCCATATTATGCTGACCTTCAGCAGACTTTGCCATTCTGGCGAACTTATTCTCATTTCTCCCTTTACTTGGGAACTCACCTATCTCATACCTAAAAGACAATCTACCTTGCTAGACCAACTGGTTATCGCCCATATGACTATATGTGTCTACTATTTCACTTGCACATTTACTTCATACGAGGACATTCACTTCTCTTGTACCACTTCATTTCACCATTCCTGGTGGATCTTGATTTCTGATCCTATTTTGTAATACTTGGAAAATTTCATTTCTCATATTTCTTTAACAAGGCTAGCTCTCGCCTGACCTATCTTTCTTTAATTCTAGTTGGCTCCTCACCTATGCCTTTTTGGTTTTCACCACTATCACAACTTTTGTCGAATTCCTCATGACCCACTTACCATACTTACACCTTCTTCGCTCTACTTCCACCTACATGGATTCTCATACTTGGCACCTAGGCTTATACTCCTCACTTGATTTTTCGGTGTACTTTTCGTATCTATTCCATGGTGGACTCTAGGTTGCCATAGTTGAGCTGCAGTCTTATACCCTTCTCATCTCGTTTCCTTTGTCCCGACGGACTTCCCATGTTTATCGTCTCGGTGGACTTACTCTATTCCGTATTTACTGTCCCGACGGACTAATCTTTATGGATGCTATGGAGTCTTTCATCCATGATCTTACTCATCATTCCTGATTACCATAGCATTTGTCATCTATGGTCTTACACTACATACCTTTTACCATTTACCTTGCTGTCATGGCATTTTTCATCCATGGTCTTACACTATTACTATTTTACCGTATACCATGCTTACATGATATCTTTCATCCGTGGTCTTACACTACATACCATATACTAAACTATCATAGCCTCTTTCATCTATAGTCTTATGTCATATATCTTATATTAGACTACTATAACCTCTTTCATCTATGATCTTACGCCATTTACCATCATCACGGTGTCGCTCCAAAGGATTAGACAATATCGTTGTCATGGTAAATACCATTCCATGATTCATATTACCCAAATCCCACCCCATTACCTCCTTAATGCCACCTAACATTGATGCTCGATCACCACAGTGTTCCCTCCGCAAGGTCTGGAGCTTCACTCGAGGTGATAACTAATGGGCTTTCTCCTCATTCCCTTCCAAAACTTCATCTATCCCTTTGAGTTTTCCTCATAGTCATGTAATGCATGCTCATATGATCATCATTCATGCTTAAACAACGTAAACCATAATAGTGGGTTTAAAGTTTAGAACTCACCTAAAACTTCATCGTTTCCATCGCTTATCCCTTCTTTCGAGCACAAGAGCTTCCATTTTCCAGGCAGTAGCTTACAACAAAAAATAATCATGGGTTATACTCTATATTCTTAGTTTAAACCCATTTTTTTGAAACATGTAAAACCCTTAAAATAGTTCTAACATCCATAAAGTTTACCCTACATACATAAAAGGGTTAAGAACCTTACTCACTTGCTGATTTCCCTACTTTTCCAACTCCATCCTTATGAAGTCTACTCCATATAGAACCTTCCTGATTATTCCTTCGAGCTATCGAAGAAGATGAAGAATGAGAGAATTTGGACAAGGTAGGGAATAGAAATCATCCTTGAGAGCCATCTACCAGCAATTTATAGCCTTTACCGCGCTAATTCTAATCCTATGAGAGCTTTCCATTGCTAATTATGATGTCTATCACTAAGAAACCATCGAGTTCCATCCTAACCGAACCAGAATTGGATCTCTATAACACTCTAACTAGCATCCATTGCCGGAATAGGATTACAGAGTATTACTATATAAATATAACCTAAAAATATTCATTTCCAAACATTACAATAAACATGGCATAATTCAATCATATACGTGCATATTGTCCCTTAATCAAGCCCTCGAGGCCTTAGAAATGCTTTTGAAATGATTCAAGACTAAATCGAAAACATTGGAAATAGTGAGGAAAAGGTTAAAAAATTCAAAACCACAGGGGTCACACGGTCGTGTAACTCACACAGCTGCAGCATACGCTCGTCCTTAGGTCGTGTAACAATCGAAATAGGGACACAAAACCATGTCCCAGCCTATGTAATTCTCTGACTTGGGTCACACAGCCAAGCCACACATCCGTGCGTTAGGCCGTGTAACTTTCAAAATGGTCTCACACGCCCGTGTGCCAAGCCGTGTGCTACGTTATGTAACTGCCTGACTTGCAACCTTAAAACTTACAGGGGTCACATGACCGTGTCGCATGGCTATGTGTCATACACAGTTGAGACACACGTCGTGTCTTAGGCCGTGTGGACAAGAAATTGGCCAAAGTTAAGCCAATTTTTTCACCTATTCAAGCATGTACCTACAAGTAGTATGGACATATAATCAAGGTACTAAAACATACCAAAACATGCATAATAAGACCAATTCAATAGTCCATTTATCTATCCAACCAATATGCCATATAGGCACCTCAATTACAAACAAGCAATTATACCTAACTTATGTCTAATTAGCCATATTTCATCCAAACACAATTATTTCAATTCCATATCAAAGCATACCATAATTGGCCACATTGCAAACACACTATGTAACACTCGTATCCTGTAACCGTCGCCGGAATAGGTAAGGGGCATTATCGGACTTGTAACTCATATCAGATCAGAAAAATTTTGAAATTTACAATCAACAACATAGTTCTAAAATCATTCATCCAATCAGGCTCTAAAGCTCATACAAAGGAACATACATTCATTTAGGATCAAATTAAAAACATATGAAAGATAGGGAAAACATTGAGAAAATGTTCAAGCTAGGGACACACGGCCGTGTCCCTAGCCTGTGCACATCAACACAGTCGTGCCCTACTAGACACACCCAAACAATTAAACTGTGGAAAACACTCCAAACCCCACACGGTTACTAGACACGCCCGTGTGTTCAGTCCGTGGCCAACACTGTCAATTACCACACGGCTACCAGGCATGCCTGTGTGTATAGGCCATGCGCAAGACTGCCTAAAATCTATTAGGTGCAGGGGTTACACGGCTGAGTCACACGCCCGTGTGCTCTGACCGTGTGGCACAATGTAGGCTTGGTTTAAGCCATTTTGCCACCTAAATGGGTCATTCCTACAAGCATCAAAGTAACCACAACCTTTCATACACCATTTGGCAATCAAAACTAGCATTTCAAGCATAAAATGAGCCATTTCAAACACAATTTACAAGCATTATTCATCATCTAAACATGTACCAAAAATGCATCATTTCTTACTAATTCACTCATCAATTTCATAGCTAATAATGCTACCTAAATAACATCATAACACTTTGCAATTTATCACATAGAAATACATCATGATAGTCATTCAAAATATATTAGCATATACAAAACAAGCAACATCTCATAGCTTGAATAGGTACCAAAACATACCACATTCATTAGCAAAGCTAACCATAAACATTCACTTAACAACTAGCCTATACATGCCATGACCATCTCATTTGCAAAGGTTCAAAAGTACCAAAAGCTTGATGGATAGTGTGATAGCAAATCTCTGACTTGTCCGAGAATCGAGCTAGCTTCCAAATCTATAAAACAGAGGAAAAGTAAATAGAGTAAGCTTTAAAAGCTTAATAAGCCCATATAATTTAGAATTAAACTTACCGAACATTAGAGATAAGTACATAATTAATGTCAAACCAAGTCATAAGCTCATATTGCCTATTCATCATTCATACACAAGTTAGTACTTGCAAAATCTTGTAATCGTTCATTCTCTAAATGGATCATTCACATAGTACAACATATATCATTTACTTATGACATATAATTCATTGATATTCATGCCATATAGTTCATATAAATCATGTAGCTCATGTAACATGTACTTCGTATATCCTTTGATCTTCATATAACATGTATCGATAATTGCCCGTTGAACCTTTAAGAACATCAAGGGATAGTCGGGTGATACACACACAGTGTATATACGTATAACCTGTAATCCATCAATGCATCATGTATGCTTTTTCGAGCCTGTAACGGTAAGCCCAAAGGCTGAACATGTGATCCCAAAGGATGAACGGTAAGCCCATAAGCTGAACAGTAAGTGCGAAGACTAAACATGTAATCTCGAAGGATGAACAGATAGCTCATGAGCTATGGTGAGTCCGTAACACATGCAGGAGCTCAAACCACCCTGTAGCCCTAGTGACATGTCACTTGTATCCTACGACTTCTACGGTTCGAATGGGACTCGAAAATCATATCACACTTATAATCTTTAAACATTTCCATACCAATTCATATATGTGTAATCAATAGGCAATTCCATTTCTATAATGTATCATACTTTAACATGACAAATTAAACCACAATTATAAGCATTTACAATTCAATTCTAATTATACGAACTTACTTCAATTTCCCGATCTCTACTCGTATACCTTTCGTTTTCCCCGATCAAGTTCTGGGATTTGATTGTGTTTATCTATATTAGTACAAATTCAACTATTCAATCACCAATATATTCAATTTAATCCAAAAAAATGTATTTTGACCTATTTACAAAGTAGCCCTTAACTTTTAATCATTTTGCAATTTAGTCTATTAAACACAAAATAGCAATTTACACTATAAGACCCTCAATATATCATAGCCGAATATTCATATACCTCATATAAGCACATATATTTCATTTATTCACAATTCCAACAACAAAAATTCTACCTTTTTTAATTTAACCCTTTTTTGGCATTTTTATCAAAAACTACTTTATAAAATTTGTATATTTTCAAACAACCATCAATAATTCACCATTATTTATCAAAATAACATGTATTCATCAGTGGCACTTTTCAAAGACATAACAAATTTCATAAATTGAGGTACGGGTCAGTTAAACCGAGCTGCAACGAGTTCAAAAATATAAAAATCATTAAAAATCGAGACAAAATCATACTTTAATTGGTGGATTTAAGCTTGCCGAATACAAAAGCTTTCCAAACCCTCTTATTTTGTTTGAAATCGGTGGAAGATGATAGAAATTAAAGCATTTTTCATGTTTTATTTTGGCTAAAACATATAATAAAACCAAATGAACATTTTAGCCTTTAATAAAACCATTTGAAATCATTTAATCAAACCCACTACTGTCCATATTCAATTATAAAGGAAAATTTTCACTTTAAGGACTTCTAAATATAAAGCTAAAGTCATTTAAGCCCTTTATGTAAGAGAACTCCTATTTATCACTTTATGCAATTTAGTCCTTTTTACCGAATTAACTATTTAATCGGTAAAATTTCTAAATCAAACTTTCATACCGTAATACTATCATACTGTAAAACATATTAAAGCAATAAAAATAATATTTCAACTCGGTTAAGTGGTCCTGAAACCACTCGTTCCGTTTAGGGTCTAAAATGGGCCTTTACAACTCTCCCCCTTTAAAAATTTTCGTCCCCGAAAATCTTACCGGTAAACAGGTTAGGGTATTGTTTTCGAATTGCTTCCTCGGTTTCCCACGTAGCTTCCTCTATCCCATGTTTACACAGAGAACCTTTACAAGTGCTATTCGCTTATTTCTCAGTTCTTTGATCTCTCAAGTTAGAATTCTGATCGGTTCTTCAGTATATGACAAATCAGACTGTATTTCCACATCAATGGGAGAGATAACATGAGACGGATCAGATTGATATCGACGAAGCATCGATACGTGAAACACATTATGAATCTTTTCGAGTTCAGAAGATAACGATAGTCAACAAGCTACAGATCCTATTCTTTCAATAATTTCATATGGTCCGATAAACCAAGGAATTAACTTCCCTTTCCTACCAAAACGGAGAATATTCTTCCATGGTGATACTTTTAGAAATACTCTATCTCCGACCTGAAACTCTATTTCTTTTCGTTTCAAATCTGTGTATGATTTCTGTCTGTCAAATGCTGCTTTCAAATTGTCACGAATCACTTTTACCTTATCTTCCGTTTCTCGAATCAAATCAGCCCCGTGTAACTTTTTCTCACTCAATTCAGTCCAGTATAACGGTGTTCGACATTTACCACTGTATAGTGCTTCGTACGGAGCCATTTTCAAACTCGTCTGGAAGTTGTTGTTATATGCAAACTCAATCAGGGGTAAATATTTCTCCTAGCTACTTTTAAATTCAAGAGTACAACATCATAACATATCTTCTAAAACCTGTATAACTCTTTCAGATTGACTGTCAATCTGTGGATGAAATGCTGTACTGAAATTCAATCTTGTTCCCAGAGCTTCTTGCAAGTTCTTCCAAAATCTCGAAGTAAATCTCAGATCTCGATCCGAAATAATAGACAACAGCACCCCGTGCAATCGTACAATCTCTGATAAATACAATTCAGCTAATTTATCCAGAGAAAAGTCTGTACGTACCGGTATAAAATGAGCAGATGTCGTCAATCTATCAACGATGACCCAGATTGCATTTTTCTTCTTTGAAGTCAGGGGTAATCCTGATACAAAATCCATTGTAACTCTGTTCCATTTCCATTCCGGAATCAAAATAGGCTGTAGTAAACCTGATGGTATTTGATGTTCGGCCTTAAGTTGTTGACAGATCAGACATTTAGATACAAATTCTGATATATCCTATTTCATACCCGACCACCAGTATAATTGCTTTAAATCATTATACATTTTCGTGCTACTCGGATGAACTGAAAAATGACATCATGTGCTTCGTGCAAAACTTTCCGAATGAGTTCACTATTTTTCGGTATGCAAATTTTATTTCAGAACATTAAACAATCATCGGTCCCAATAGAAAATTTAGAATCAGAATTTAACTTGAAGTAAAGTCGCTTAGCTTGTAGTTCATGATCATTCTTCTGAGCCTCGCAGATTTGTTGCAGAATCATCGGTGTAACCTTTAACTCAGCTATAATAGATCTGTCATCACATAACTTCATAAGAGTATTCAAAGTCCGCAAAGTAAATAAAGACTTTTGACTCAGAGCGTCAACTACAACATTAACTTTTCCTAGATGATAATCGATTACAAACTCGTAGTCTTTCAGTAATTTGAGCCATCTACGCTGTCGCATATTCAAATCTTTTTGTGACATCAAGTATTTCAGACTCTTATGATCTGTAAAGATTCGACATTTCTCACCATATAGATAATGTTGCCAAATATTTAAAGCAAAAACTATTGTAACTAACTAAGATCATGTGTCGGGTAATTCTTCTCGTGTGGTTTCAACTGTTGGGAGGCATAAGCTATAACTTTCCCGTCTTGCATCAATACACAACCCAGTCCAATTATCAATGCGTCACTATAAATCACAAACTCTTTACCTGATTCAGGTTGGACTAAAACCGGTGCTTCTATTAATAAAGCTTTCAACTGTTCAATACTCTGCTGAAATTTATCCGTTCACTCAAATTTCACATCTTTTTGGAGCATTCGAGTTAATGGTACTGCAATCATCGAAAATCCTTTCATAAATCTTCAGTAATAACCCACTAATCCCAGAAAACTTCTAATCTTAGAGACATTTCTCGGTGGTTTCCAGTCTATAATAGTAGATATTTTGCTGGATCAACTCTGATGCCTTCCGCAGAAACAATATGACCCAGAAATCTGACTTCTCGAAGTCAAAATTTATATTTGCTAAATTTGGCGAATAACTGTTTATCTCTCAAAGTCTGTAACACGATTCTCAGATGTTCAGTATGTTCCTTTTCATCATGTGAACAGATCAGAATATCGTCAATAAATACAACAACAAACTTGTCTAGATACGGTCTGAAAGTACGATTCATTAAATCCATAAACACTGCAGGTGTGTTAGTTAACCCAAAAGGCATAACTAAAAATTTATAATGACCGTTCCATCTTCTGAAGGAGTCTTTGGTATGTCTGACTCTTTAACTTGTAACTGGTAATAACCTGATCTCAGATCAATCTTTGAAAATACAATAGCTCCTTTTAGCTCATCAAACAAATCATCAATTCGTGGAAGAGGGTATTTATTCTTTGCTGTTACTTTATCCAGCTGTCGATAATCAATACACATTCTCATTGACCCATCTTTCTTTTTCACAAATATTACTGGAGCACCCCAAGGCGAAAAGCTCGGTCTCGCGATGCCTCTATCTATTAAATCTTGTAATTGTGCTTTCAACTCTCTCAATTCAGTCGGTGCCATTCTGTACGGAGCTATCAATATCGATGTAGTACCCGATAATAACTCGATACCAAATTCAACCTCTCTAATCGGTGGTAAACCCTGTAACTCTTTTGGAAAAACATTTGGAAACTCACAAACAACTGGTACAGACTCAGTTTTTGATTCTGACACTTTAGTATCTAACACATACGCTAAATACGCATCACAACCCTTTCTCACATACTTTTGAGCTCGTATAGCAGATATAACCATCGGTAATTCATTCAATTTATTTGGCTCAATCTAAAGAATTTCACCATTCTGACATTTCAACTCTATACTCATTCGTCTGCAATTCACAACTGCCTCATGTATATTTAACCAATCCATACCCAGTATCATATCAAACTCATTAAATGGGAGGAGCATCAAGTCAGCCGGAAAATAATATCCCCGAATCATCAATGGACATTTCTTACATATTTTATCAACTAACACTAACTTGCCTAACGGATTCCTGCAAATTCTGTAGACTTAACATGTAGACTCTTTTTAAACACTAATTCCATACAGATATATGAATGAGTTGATACAGGATCTATCAACGCAACAATATCAGTGTTATAAAGAGAAAAAGTACCGGTAATAACGTCAGGCAACGAGGCTTCCTCGTGTGCACGTTTTACATAAGCTCTAGCTGGAGTGCGTGCTCGGATCTCACATTAACATCTCGTGAAGTATTGCAGTTTCCACTCTGATTCTCGATATTTCGAGGCGGTCTACTTCTGATCACAACATTGGTCGCTTTAGTTGATTGTTCTTTATCAGCTATAGATCTTTCAGGACAGTCTTGCAGATAATGATCCAGCAATCCACATCTAAAACAAGCTCCGCTCTTCAATCGACATTCACCAAAATTCTTCCAGTTACAATACTTGCAATCAGGCTCGAGAGTTCTCACACTATCCGCACTGGCCACAGAAGTTGCCTGAGGTCTCGAATGAAAAGATCTAACATTTCTTTCTCTAATGGATATACCCGTAGAAATAGTAGAACGAGGATGAAAGTCTTTTGATCTCTTGGATCCAGACTGGTGCGACTTACTTGTAGTTCTCTTTCTGAATTCTCTGGACTCAAAATCAGCTTTCTGTTTTTCTTTAGCAAGTTCTTCGGCTTTACAAGCCCGATCAACTAGAACTACAAACTCTTTCAACTCCAGTATCCCAACTAATAGTCGAATTTCTTCATTTAACCCATCTTCGAACCGTTTACACATAATTGCTTCAGTAGAGACACATTCAAAAGCATATTTACTGAGTCGTACAAACTCTCTCTCATACTCAGTGACAGACATTCAACCCTGTTTCAGCTCTAGAAACTCCTTTCTTTTCTGATCGATGAATCGTTGGGTAATGTACTTCTTTCTGAATTCTGTCTGAAAGAAGTCCCAATTAACTAGTTCTCGTGGAACAACCGATATCAAAGTATTCCACCACTGGTATGCTGAATCCCGTAGCAAAGAAATAGCACATCTCAAACATTCATCAGGTGTACAAGCTAATTCATTAAAAACCCTGATTGTATTCTCAAGCCAGAACTCGACCCTCTCTGCATCATTGCTCATTGAAGCTCTGAATTCTTCGGCCCCATATTTCCATATCTTGTTAACAGGAGGTCTACTCAGTCTCAAAGGATCCATAACTCGTACATTTTTAGGGTTAGGTTGTAGAACCTAAGGGGTAGAGGTTGTAGAGCAGCTGGGTTTGCTCGCACAAACTCGCTAAACCATTCAAACATCATTTGGAAGAAAGCTTGCTTAGCTTCTCCTTGATTGCCTGCAACAGGGCCTGATTCAGAAGGCACAGCCCCTTGAGCAGGTGCTGGCGTAATACTTTTAACATTGTCGGCTATTGCTCGATTCAGATCCATTTCTATACAAAACAGATTTTCAAAGGATGTCAGGAGGTATGACACTATCGTATTTCATGAACATGGCATGTATAACTAGACTCGTACTTACTACGGTAGTCCTAGAATTGACTAAACCATAGCTCTAATACCAATAAAATGTAACACCCCTATACCGTAACCGTTGTCGAAATAGGTAAGGGGCATTACCGGACTTGTAACTCAGATCGGATTAGAAATATTTTGAAATTTACAATCAACAGCATAGTTCTAAAATCATTCATCCAATCAGGCTTTAAAGCTCATATAAAGGTACATACATCCATTTAGGATCAAATTGAAAACATAGGAAAGATAGGGAAAACATTGAGAAAATTTTCAAGTTAGGGACACACGGCCGTGTCCCTAGCCTGTGCACATCAACACGGTCGTGCCTTACTAGACACACCCAAACACTCAAACCGTGGACAGCACTGCCAAACCCCATACGGTTACTAGACACGCCCGTGTGTCCAGTTCGTGGCCAACGCTGTCAATTACCACACGGCTACCAGACATGCCCGTGTGTCTAGGCCGTGTGCAAGACTGCCTAAAATCTATTAGGTGCAGGGGTTACACGGCTGAGTCACACGCTCATGTGCTCTAATCGTGTGGAACAATGTAGGCTTGGTTTAAGCCATTTTGCCACCCAAATGGGTCATTCCTACAATCGTTAAAGTAACCACAACCTTTCATACACCATTTGGCAATCAAAACAAGCATTTCAAGCATAAAATGAGCCATTTCAAACACAATTTACAAGCATTATTCATCATCTAAACATGTACCAAATATGCATCATTTCTTACTAATTCACGCATCAACTCAATAGCTAATAATGCTACCTAAATAACATCATAACACTTTGCAATTTATCACATAGAAATACATCATGATAGTCATTCAAAATAGATTAGCATACACAAAACAAGCCACATCTCATAGCTTGAATAGGTACCAAAACATACCACATTCATTAGCAAAGCTAACCATAAACATTCACTTAACAACTAGCCTATACATGCCATGACCATCTCATTTACAAAGGTTCAAAAGTACCAAAAGCTTGATGGATAGTGTGATAGCAAATCTCCTGCTTGTCCGAGAATATAGCTAGCTTCCAAATCTATAAAACAGAGGAAAAGTAAACGGAGTAAGCTTTAAAAGCTTAGTAAGCCCGTATAATTTAGAATTAAACTTACCGAACATTAGAGATAAGTACATAATTAATGTCAAACCAAGTCATAAGCTCATATTGCCTATTCATCATTCATACACAAGTTAGTTCCTGCAAAATCTTACGATCATTCATTCTCTAAATGGATCATTCACATAGCACAACATATATAATTTATTTATGACATATAATTCCTTGATTTTCATACCATATAGTTCATATAAATCATATAGCTCATGTAACATGTACTTCGTATATCCTTTGATCGTCATATATCATGTATCGATAATTGCATATACGTATAACCTGTAATCCGTCAATGCATCATGTATGCTCTTTCGATCCTGTAACGGTAAGCCCAAAGGCTGAACATGTGATCCCGAAGGATAAACGGTAAGCCCGTAGGCTGAATGGTAAGTCCAAAGACTGAACATGTAATCCCGAAGGATGAACATATAGCTCATGAGCTGTGGTGAGTCCGCAACAAATGTAGAAGCTCAAACCACCCTTTAGCCCTAGTGACTTGTCACTTGTATCCTATGACTTCTACAGTTCAAACGGGACTTGTAAATTATATCACACTTGTAATCTATAAACATTTCCATATCAATTCATATACATGTAATCAATAGGCAATTCCATTTCTATTGTAACACCCCCAGACCCGTACCCGTCGCAGGAAGGTCAAGAGACATTACCCGGCATTCACTTAGTTTCTTTAAACTCCATTCACATAAATAATATTTATGAGTATATAAAAATATAATCACCGATTCAATCAGATTTCAACACTCATCAGACGAAATTATAAAAACATGCATAACAAATGTACTCTGGATCCATTATACAAAATAATTGACAATTGCTATTCATTTGGTAAACGATCTTAAGCATAACCAAACAAGATTCATTCGAAATCCCAATTCACTTCAAAACGTTTAGAACATTTATCAAAGTTTCCAAGGACATATTCATATTAACTAACAAAACACATAAGGTAATGCGACAGCCATTTTCGCATGGCTATTCATATTTACAATTCAAAAATAAAAGTTTGATTTCAAAACATAGGATTTCAGCCTATACATGCCATTGCAAAAAAAAAAACCTTCAAAAGTACCAAAAAAATCCGACGGCGATAGTGTGATGAACTATGACTTGAATCCCTCGAACCGTAGCTTCGATTAAGATCTATAAAACAGAAGGAACAAAAACAAAAGAAAAACGGAGTAAGCTTCTAAGAGCTTAGTAAGCTTTGATTAACTTAAATAATTCATGCCTTAATACACCTACTATATTATTGAACAAAAACTCAATTCCAAAGGCCTATTTATTTGGCCGAATGCATCTTCACACATGAGGGAGATTCAACTTTTATTTTAGCATGTTTCCTTGTCACCCATTGTCACAAAATTTCATTATCTTATATATATATCATCCATGGCCGAATATGTGTATACCATACTATGCATAGACAAAGCTCTCATTCGTAAAACTAACAAATTTGATACTTAAAGCACATATCAATTTAAACCTTGCACATAGGTACAAGGTACATACCTGACCCTTTTAATACAATGTTCGTACTTTACTAAAATTTCATCAAAATTTATCATAATCTCACACGTACTCAAATCACTGGTGCTAAGCCTGCTAGGCACACGGGCCTGATATTATCACCGGCACAAAGCCTGCTAGGCACAAAGGCCTGAAATTATCACTGGCACAAAGCCTGCTAGGCACGAAGGCCTGAAATTATCACTGGCACGAAGCCTGCTAGGCACGAAGGCCTGAAATTATCACCGGCACGAAGCCTGCTAGGCACGAAGGCCTGAAATTATCACCGGCACGAAGCCTGCTAGGCACGAAGGCCTGAAATTATTGTAATTAAATTCCCGGGCAATATTTGTTCACATTCGCATGTGTAATACCAAGCATATCATCTTTACAAATCATTTGATACCTTCAACAGAGATAAATCATCCACATATAACATCTTTCCATAATTAATTTGCCAAATACATATGACATTCTATTCTATACCCATTCGGTGTTATGGAATTTACTATAAAAATTTCACATGCATAAGCAAATCACATTTTTCCTTAAATTTCAATATGCCCACGGCTACTTCACTCATGTCATCATGTTCATAATTGAATTGTTTTATCAAAGTAAGGTCATTTATTTACAAGGCATGTAACTTAAATGTTTCATACCATATTCATGTATATACAAAGATGATACACTCAAAACTTACCTCAAGTGCCTCCGAACGATTGTGGACCGGCTATTCAACCACTTTTTCTTTCCCTTTATCCACCCTTGGTCCTTGATGTTCTTGAGCTCAATTCAAGCAATTTCCATGGCCGAAGGTTTTTGGAATTTCCTTGTTCTTTTTGTTTGATGTTTCGGCAACAATAAGAGAAAAATGAAAGCCATTTCATTTTTTTACTTAATTAATACAAAATTATATATATCAAGTTACTATTTTAGCCTTACTAAAATTATTTCTTTCCCACTAACTATGACCAAAAGTGTCCATGCAAGATTTCTTGGTCTTATTGCATCATAAATCCCTTAAGTTACAAAAACATCAACAATTCAATACTCACACATGTAACACTTAATTTTTCTTTTCATGCAATTAGGCCCTTCAAGCAATTTAGCATTTAAATAGCAAAATTAAGACACGAAACCTTCACATATTAAAATTCACACAATAAAATCACAAAAACTAACACTTAAATATTTTTTTGACTCGGTTTCATGGTTCTGAAACCATTTTCCGACTAGGGTCGAATCTATAATGTATCATACTTTCACATGACAAATTAAACTACAATTATAAGCATTTACAATTCAATTCTAATTATACGAACTTAACTCGATTTCTCGATATCTACTCGTCTACCTTTCGTTTTCCCCGATCAAGTTCCGGGATTTGATTGTCTTTATCTATATTAATACAAATTCAACTATTCAATCACCAATATATTCAATTTAATCCAAAAACATGTATTTTGACCTATTTACAAAGTAGCCCTTAACTTTTAATCACTTTGCAATTTAGTCTATTAAACACAAAATAGCAATTTACACTATAAGACCCTCAATTTATCATAGCAGAATATTCATATACCTCATATAAGCACATATATTTCATTTATTCACAATTCCAACCACAAAAATTCTACATTGTTCAATTTAACTCTTTTTCGGCATTTTTTTCAAAAACTACTTTATAAAATTTGTATATTTTCAAACAACCATCAATAATTCACCATTATTCATCAAAATAACATGTATTTATCAATGGCATTTTTCAAAGACATAACAAAATTCATAAATTGAGGTACGGGTCAGTTAAACTGAGCTGCAACGAGTTCAAAAACATAAAAATCATTAAAAATCGAGACAAAACCATACCTTAATTGGTGGATTTAAGCTTGCCGAATACAAAAGCTTTCCAAACCCTTTTGTTTTGTTTGAAATTGGTGGAAGATGATAGAAATTAAAGCATTTTTCATGTTTTATTTTGACTAAAACATATAATAAAACCAAATGAACATTTTAGCCTTTAATAAAACCATTTGAAAATCATTTATTCAAACCCACTACAGTCCATATACAATTATAAAGGAAAATTTTCACATTCAGGACTTCTAAATATAAAGCCAAAGTCATTTAAGCCCTTTATGCAATAGAAGTCCTATTTATCGCTTTATGTGATTTAGTCCTTTTTACCGAATTAACTATTTAATCGGTGAAATTTCTAAATGAAACTTTCATATCGTACTACTATCATACTGTAAAACATATTAAAGCAATAAAAATAATATTTCAACTCGGTTAAGTGGTCCCAAAAAAACTTACCACAATTTCCCCTTTTGTTTCTACTCAGATCTGATGCAGATCTAACCCCTAAACGCTAATAGAAACCGAATCTTAGAGATCTAAAGATTCGGCTATAAGCTTCTAGAGATGTGACGTTTTCGACTTTTTGGCTAGTGAAGAAGAATATGTTTTGATGGTGTAGTTTTTGAGTGATGCTGCCGACAGGGGTTAAGGGTTTAGAGAAGGTGAAAATCGGTGAAAAGGAATGGAAAGAATTGAAGGATTTTGGCTTGGAGAAATCGGCACAAAAAGTAATATTTCGGGATTTCGACTTGTATGGCAATCGGCTATGGTGGTTTTGAGAAGAATGGAGTTGAAAGAGAGGATGAGCTGAGTGGTAGGGATGTTCGGCTAGAGAAGAAAACAAAAGGAAAAAGAAAAGAATGGAAGAGGAGAAGAGAAAAGAGAAATCGGCACAGAGGGGGTGTATTTGGGTTTTCGATCACTTTGTGAAACTGAGAAGAGAATAGCACTTTAGGTGGCTAACCCTAATTGGCAAGACAGAAGAAAAAGAAAAGAAACTAACCCTAATGACTCCCTGTGCAATCGGCCCAACCTCCCTAAGGCCCTAGCTGATTCTTACCTAAGTTACTCACATGCCTGGCACATGCCCAAAAATAAAATGTAACACCCTTAGTCGCTAGAATAGGGTTACAAGGTATTACTCAACAAAGCACAGCTGATGGACATTCAATTCATATCAGTACGACATTCAAAATCATACGCTTTTCAAATTTGTACAGACAAACATAAGATTCAGCATTCTACTAGTTCAAGCTTCAAGATGTTAACTAATAACTATTTTATTATCGTGTTCAATATAATATAAGCATAGTAGCCATTTACTAATAAAGCAAATCGATTAAATAACTCATATTTACAAACATTGACTACACATGGACATTTTATGAATTTGCAATTAAGAAAGTGGTCAAGCCGTTTTCGCATGGCCTTCAAATACACACCAAAATCAAACTTGTTCCAAAAAACAGGTTTATCTACACATGCCATGTAACACTCCTTACATGTTAACTCGATAGTGTGATGTTATCTCCGGTCCTTCCAAATCGAGCTATTGAACAGACCTATAAGAAATAGGGAAAGAGAACAGGGAGTAAGCTTTACAGCTTAGTAAGTTCATAAGAAAACAATAAGCAACTCGTTAACAAGTTTTATCAATGTTTGCAACAAAATCACAATTTCATTCCAAGCTATCTTCCTGAGCAACTGTCACTAAATTATTTATAACTAGAGTTACAAAACTCCAAATCAAGTGCCATAAATTTTCCCTGAAAATAGATTCTTATATCTTCTATCCATAGAATTTCCAAAATTTTTGGTTTGACCAATCAATAGCAGATGTTTCTTAAATTTCCCCTGTTTCACTGTTTGACTATTCTGGACACTCTTCACTATGAATCAGATTTATCATTGTACAGAATTCAAAATATGTTCTCGTTTATTGCATTTGAAACTAGATTCATTAAGGAGTCTAAGCATCTAAATTTTATCTTATAACCATTTTTTTTACAATTTATAATGATTTTCTAAAGATAGAGCAGGGGATCTCAAAGTTGTTTTAGCTCTGTCCCACGCCACATCAAATATCTCATTATCGGCAATTCTTTTGCTTACACTGTTTCTTTTATAAGAAACTAGACTCATTAAGCTTTAATTACATAAATTATTCAGCCTCTAACTCAACTCCAACAATTTATGGTGATTTTCTAAAACCACGTTTCTGCTGCTGTCCCAAGCAGATTTACTATAAATTTACTCTTTCACACATTCTTTGCATTCATATTATTTAAACATGTATCTCATATTGTTCAAGATTGAACTCATGTAACATAGGCATTTAAAATGCTTCACTGTCAACTTTAATTTAATCGAAACGAACAAAATACAATATCATATCCACATTTAATTTCCCATGATTGTAATCATATATAAAAATTATATACTTCCATAAAACATTCCACAAGGACCAAGTGGTTATATATATATATGAATATAAACATAGAATCACTTCACATATATTTCGCATCCATCATCTAATTACCTTAATTCTCATGAGCATAAATAAGTTATACATACCTCGATAACTTAATTAATGAAACGAATCCACATGTCGTATTAGTACAAAGTCTCATAATCACAACATCTAAATGCCTCGAAGTAATTCTTTAATTCGACTTTATAGGGTTAATTCAGGGCACTACATTAACATATAATTTCAATGATCATAATCACATATATAACATATACTTTCATGTACTAAATTCAAATTAGCCGAATATAAATCTACACAACCACATTTCATATACTTCTCGTTTCACTTTGTAATTCGATTCACATTATCCTCATATGCATAAACAATTTATATGTACCTGAACAATTTAATCTATCGAATGAATTCTGGCGTCGTATGGCACAAATCTCATATTCATAGACTTTTATTATTTCACCGGCACTTAGCCTGCTAGGCTCGTAGCCCGAACATTACACACACACATATATATATATGGTACCTCGATTGACATAACAAAAACTCATTAAGATCTCAAATTCTTTCCTTCAAATTCCAAATCACAATTAGAAATTTCATTCACTTTATAACACTAATCCAAAACTCATCTCATAATACATTCGGAAATTTCATCACCTAATTCATTGAAATACCCTACACATATCTTAATTTCAAATACATTCAGCTACCGCATTTAGCCATTCTTAAAGGAATACAGATCCCCTTTACCCTTGTTCTTTAGGAATACATATGTCATTCGTATATTTTAAATCTCATATACTCATCATTCCCAATTATATATACATATATTCTTTTAACCTTTAATCATATATGTAATCGAACTTAATTAACTAAGAACTTACTTTTTATTAGATGAAACAACTTCGATCGGCTACTCGATAGTTTTAGCCTTCCCCTTCTTCGGCTCTTCTCCGTCAGGCTCTTGAGCTAAATCAATAAGTTAACTAATTTAATCACCTTACTAATGTATCTAATAATCACTTTAATGATAATTTCATACAAAATGGGCTATACGGTGCTTCAAATTTCTATTACATTATACATGCATTAATTCAAACCATTTCCCTATTATCATCTCACTACACATCACTTGTTCTTTTCATTAATTAGAATCACATTCGGCACTCTTGCATACCAAGGCTAACAATTATGCATCCAATTCTAAAATCAAGCACCAATCTTATATTTTCTATACTACCCGATTCATATCACTCTCATCAACCACAAAAATCGAATTTTACCAACCATTCAATGCATTTCCTTCATGACCGAATATATACACATAACCACATCTCAATATATAACATATATACTAATTGACCGGATGCTCATAGCTTTTATATTCATTCAATTACATCATTCCTTGACTAAAATACCACATTCGACCATGGTATAAGCTACATTAACAAATAATCACATACTTCCCTTAACTAATAAGAATTTCTTTACAACTTAACACTAATGCCCTAATTACATTTTTGAATACTTATGTAATTCATTAATCACTTGATCAATTGGAAATCATATTTCCCATTCCAGCCTTATTACAAACTACCATGTACCATGGTTGCATTATGCTCTAATAGCCGATTATCATCTACCTATCTAGCCACATCTAACATTGTTCATCAAGCTCATATCATCCATCATCACATTTAATTCCAAAAACATCACATGCCATCAAAGACACTCAAACAACCATGGCCGAATGCATTACTTCAAACCAACAACGAAATTGGGTCATGGGCTATGAATGGAACTTAGAAATTAACTAAATTTCACATAAATCATCGAGAAACAAAATTAAACATACCTCTAATTGGGAATTACTAAGGCCGAATGTCTAAGACTTTTTTTGTTTTTCTTCCTCTTTAGTTTCGGCAATTTGAAACAAAGAAAAAATGGATGATAACTTTGTTTTCATCACCAATTAACTAATATAAAATTCTTATTTCATTAAAAATTATTTCTTTATCAACTAATTCCACTAATTCAATGAAATAAAATAAAAACAATAATAATTTCATGCATGGAATGACCGGCCACTATCTTCAAATTGGTCAAATTGACATGCAAGTCCCTCACATTAATAAACCATGCATTATTCGGTCACTTACCTATTGTACCTCTAATTTTTCCTTTTATGCAATTGAGCCATTATTTAATAATTGACGTTCAAATGTCAAAATTGAAGCACCAACTTTTCACAATAGACAATTCACACAATAAAAACACTAAAAGTAATAATAAAAGAAAATTTTCTAACTCGGTTCTGTGGTTTCGAAACCATTTTCCCGATTAGGGCCAAGATAGGGCTGTCACAACAATAATTATTATAAAATCACCAACTAAAGTAAAGCAATCATGAAAACCAATAATTTCATGCATGTGTTGGCCGGCCACTATCTTTAAAATGGCCAATTTGACATGCAAGTCCCCTATATTATTAAACTCTATAATATTTGGCCACTACACATTTACCTATCACATTTTCAATATTCTCAAACAAGTCCTTTTTAACTAATTCCACATTCAAAAGACAAAATTAAAACACGATACTTTCACACCCGAAACTTAACATATAATAAACATAGAATAGAGCATTTTAAAAATTTTTGTGACTCGATTTTGTGGTCCCCAAACCATTTTCTGACTAGGGTCAAAAATAGTGTTGTCACAAGTTAAACTAAGTTAAGATAGACTACTGTGACGAAAAATGAATTATGAATGACTGTAATATGCATAAAATCCCTAAAAACTACTAAATCACTAAAATACCCCTATGTATGAAAATTACTATTATACCCCTAGGTGCAAAATGACTGTTATACCCCTAGGGTTAATTTTACCTGAAATGCATGATATTCTGATTTTGTATGATGTATGCCATGACATGTGTATCTGTTGCATGGTTTATGGGTTATTTTGTTGGGGGAAGTGTTCTGGTGGCCTCGCCACATATATCTGTTCTGGTGGCCTCGCCACATATATCTGTTCTGGTGACTTCGCCATAATATCTGTATCTAGTGACTCTGTTACAATATCTGTTCTAGCAGCCTTTTGCAAATTCTGTGGTGTGTAGCGGATAGGTGGGTTGAGTAGTCTCCCCACATAGTGTAAGGCTGGTATGGGGGTGTATATGGATGGATTTGGGTTGGGTTTTCTGCATACATAATATATCTGTTCTGTATCTGTTATGGGCCTATTGGCTTTATTCTGATTTCTGTAATAGGCTAAAGCTCAAATTAATCTGACTCTGAGGCTTGATCTGATTTGGACTATCGTTGGGTTATGTGTACACACTGAGTTTCTCCAAACTCACCCCATATTTTCATCCTTGCAGGTAAACCCCAACCATAGCTAACTTGGAGCTGAGAGGGGTTCGGTGTGGCCACATATTCTGCAAGTTCGATTTATCATACTTTTCTTTAGTATTTTAAGTATTTATTTGATATTCGTTTTGGGTTTTAAGATTGTAATAAGGCCGCTCTTAAATTTCTTTTTCTTTTATGGTTTTATTTACTAGTTTTACATATACTTTATCGAAACTGCTAGTTATAGGTCGTGCAGTTTTTTACTCAAATTTAATGAACATTTTCAAAACACAACAAACGTAACCAATGGATAACTTAAAGACTTAATAAACTGACCTTTCACTAGACCACTATTTTTTTTTTTCAAAAAATCACTTTAGTCATCTTAAACAAAGAACACACTCAATCGTAAGTCCATGTGACACGTCAAATTTGGCCATAACGTTCAGGCCAGGTTTGAGGTGTTACAGATCAAGTCGTAGCTGATGATGTCAAGAGTATAGCTCTTGCTCCCACACAAGGGACAGCGCTAGCTGACCGACTTTGAGTAGCCAAGAGGGAGAGGATAAACAAGCCTTTTCCAAATGATGAATGATTGGTTTACTCAGTATATCAGGAAAAATTTGGCTATTCAACAACCCCTACCCTCGACTAATCCACCTTCGATATCTATGGTGCCTCAAATGATTGATCCGATGAGATTACATAAGCCCCTTGCAAATAAAATTAAAAAAAATGGGGCTGAAGAGTTCAGAGCCACTGTTAATGACGATGCTAAGCGGGCTGAAATTTGGCTCAATAATACTATCCACGTACTCGATGAACTATCCTATACACCTGTTAAGTGTTTAAAATGTGCCATATCATTAGTTTGAGATTCTGCATATCACTAGTGGAATACACTAGTTTCGTCAGTTCCGAAAGAGCGGGTTACTTGAGAATTCTTTTAGACTGAGTTTCATAAGAAATACATTAGCCAAAGATTTATCGATAAAAAATGAAAGGAGTTTCTCGAGTTGAAACAGGGTCGTATGACCGTGATAGAATATGAACGTGAGTTCGTGAGGTTGAGCAAGTATGCAAGAGAATGTATCTCGACGGAAGCTAATACGTGTAAACGATTTGTTGATGGGTTGACGAAGACATTAAACTTTTAGTTGGAATTCTCGAATTGACAGAATTTGTTGTGTTGGTTGAAAGAGCCTATAAAGCTAAAGAGCTTAGTAAAGAAAAGAAGAAAGCTGAATCAGAGGTTAGAGATGAGAGGAAAAGATCTATGAGTAAGTCGCATCAATCTTCGTGAAAGAGATTTAGAGATGCACCTAGTCATTCAAATGCTTCAGTGGGAGATTCCAGTAAGGATTGTGTGAAACAATACACTAATCCTAAGGTTCAAGCTGCAATGGAATCGAGTGTTGGCAGTGTTCGAAACAATAAGCCTGAGTGTAGATAGTGTGGGAGACGTCATATTGGTATATGTTGGGGCAAGTATAATAATAGAGTTTGTTACAAATGTGGCTCACGAGATCATTTTATTTGGGATTGCCAGGAGTTAGCGGAGAAAGATAATGTTTAGAGTATGAGGTCGAGTAAGCCAGCAGCTAGGGGTAGACCACCTAGAAACTCTGGTAAGGTGAGTGGTAGCCAGAGAGAGACAACTGATACAACTATAAGATCTGAGGATAGAGCACCTGCCAGAGCTTATGCCGTTCGTGCTTGCGAGGAGGCTTCATCTGTAAATGTTATTACATGTACATTCACTCTCTATGATATTAGTGTAATTACATTGATTAATCCTGGTTCGACTCATTCTTATGTATGTGGGATGTTAGTATCCAGTAAGACTTTACTTGTAGAGTCTGTTGAGTTTGTGATTAGAGTATCGAAGCCCTTGGGTCGATGCGTTTTGGTTGATAAAGTGTATAAGAACTGTCTGTTGATGATTCAAAATTATGTTTTTCGGCTGATTGATGTTGTTGCCATTTGACGAGTTTGATATAATTCTAGGTATGGACTGGTTGACTTTACATGATGTTGTTGTAAACTGCAAAAGAAAGACTATTGACTTACGGTGCTAGAATGATGAGATTATTGGAATTGAATCTAATCATCTGAATTGTTTCCCGGCAGTGATATCCTCGATGTTAGCTCAGAAGTATGTGAGAAAGAGTTGTGAAGCTTACTTTGCATATGTGCTTGATAGTAGAGTGACTGAAAAGAAGATTGAATCAGTACCAATTGTGTGCGAGTATCCGAATGTGTTTTCTGAAGAATTGTCGAGTTTGCCACCTATTCAAAAGGTAGAGTTTGGTATTCAAATAGTGCCAGGGACGACTCCAATATCGATAGAATCGCACCGACTGGATTAAAAGAATTGAAAGCTTAGTTGCAAGAGTTAACAGATAGAGGTTTCACGTGACTGAGTCTTTCTCCCTAGGGTGCATCGATTTTGTTTGTGAAAAAGAAAGATGGAACTATGAGAATGAGCATCGATTATCGATAGCTCAATAAGGTGACCATAAAGAATAAATATTCGTTACCACAGATTGACGACTTGTTTAATCAGTTAAAAAGGGCTACAGTGTTTTCGAAGATAGATTTGAGATCAGGTTATTGCCAGTTGCAAGTTAAAGACTTTGATGTGTCAAAAATTGCTTTCTAAACGAGGTACGAACATTATTAGTTTCTAGTTATGCCTTTCAAACTTACTAATGCATATGTTGTTTTCATGGATTCGATGAATCGGATCTCCAGACAAAATTTATATCGGTTTGTAGTTGTGTTCATGGATGATATTTTGATCTATTCCCATGATGAAACCAAGCATGCCAAACATATGAGACTTGTGTTACAGACTTTGTGAGATACACAGTTGTATACGAAGTTCAGTAAATGTGAGTTTTGGTTATGCGAAGTCAGTTTTTTGGGACATGTTGTATGAGCATCGGGTATTTGGGTTGATCCAAGTAAGATTTCGGCTATACTAGATTGGAAACCTTCGAGAAATGTTTCTGAAGTCTGAAGTTTTCTGGGACTTGGTGGTTATTACAGATGGTTCATGAAAGGTTTCTCTATGATTGCAACCCCGATGACGAAGTTACTACAGAAAGATGTTAAGTTCGAGTGGTCAGAAAAGTGCCAGAAAAGTTTTGATCAGTTGAAAGCCCTAATGACCGAAGCTCTAGTATTAGCTTAGCTAGAATTGGGTAAAGAATTTTTTATTTATAGTGATGCATCTTTGAATGGTTTGGGCTGTGTTTTGATGCAGAAAGGCAAAGTCATAGCTTATGCCTTGAGAGAGTTAAAGCCACACAGACAGAATTATCTGACTCACGACTTGGAATTGGCACCTATTGTGTTTCTGTTCGGCAAAAAATGTCATGTCTATTCAGATCACAAAAGCCTGAAATACTTGATGACTCAAAAAGATCTGATTTTGAGACAGCGTCGATGGTTAGAGTTGTTAAAAGACTACGAGCTTGTGATTGATTATCATCCGAGTAAGGCTAATGTTGTTCCTGATGCTTTAAGTTGAAAATCATTGTTTGCTCTTCGTATAATGAATACGCATATGGCTCATCTAATGATGGCTCAGTTGTAGCTGAGTTGAAAGCGAGACCGTTATTTATGCAATAGATTTACGAAGGTCAGAAAGTCAATAATGAATTATTAGCAAAACAGGCTCAATGTGATTTGAATACTGATTCAGAGTTCTGAGTTGATACTGAGGGTTGTTTGAGGTTTAGAAACCGAATATGTCTTCCGAGAAATTCAAAAATGATTCAGATGATTTTGAATGAAGCTCAAAGCAGTCGGTTATCTGCTCATCCAGGTAGTACGAAAATGTATAATGATCTGAAACAACTCTATTGGTGGCATGATATGAAATGAGACATTTCTGACTTTATTTCAAAATGTTTAATCTATCAACAAGTCAAAGCCAACCATCAGACATCTTCTAGATTGCTTCAGCTGATTATGGTACCTGAGTGGAAATGGGATAGGGTCACGATAGATTTTATCTCGGATTGTCTTTGCCACCGAGCAAGAAAGAAGTCATCTAGGTTATTGTTGATAGACTGACTAAATCGGTTCATCTCGTTTCAGTTTGCACAGATTACTCCTTTGATAAGCTTTCTTAGTTGTACATTTTTGTATTATAACTCGCAAAATTAAGGAATTACAAAACAAGAAAATTCCTTTAGCGAAAGTACTATTGTGGCATCGACACGGAGCTGAAGAGGCTACTTGTGTAACAGCCCAAATTAGGGGCTAAATGGGAAAGTGGTTTTGAAACCATGAATCTAAGGTTTAAAATATTATTTTAATTTAGTTTTGATGTTTATTGGGTGTTTGGATAAATATGTGAAATTTTGGTGTGTGAATTTTATTGGTTACATGTCCAATTTGGTATGTTGGACTAAATTGCAATAGGTGAAAAATATGGGTCTTATTTCATAAGTTACTTGATTGAAATAGGTTTTGAAATTAGAGGTCCTTTATGGTAATTAGGCCCTTTTAACTTAGCTTGGACAAAAATGCCCAAGGTAGGGTAGGCTTAACAAAGGTTTTAATGATGGGCATTTTGGTTATTTGGTTAATAAAAGAATAAAAAGGGAAAAATAAGGCAAAATCTTGTCCATGAATTCTTCTCCTTGGCCGAATATAGAGAGGAAGCAAGGTAGGGTTTCTTCAACTTCCAAGCTTGATTGTAAGTGATTTCTAGCCCCGTTTTTATTTTTCTTCGTATTTTTAGAATCCTCGCAGCTTGCTCTAGCTAATTTACTATTATTTTAAGCTAGGGTTAATGTAAAAAATTTTATCCATGTATGACATACAAATATTTTGATGTTTAATGGTGGAATATGAAGGTCTAAGGTGTGGTAAACTATAATTACTAGCTGACATGAAAGTCCCTAAAAATGACCAAATTGCAAACTTAATAAATTGAGTGGTAAAAGTATAAATTGATGAGACATGTGGGCTATTTTGAGTGCCATGGATATTTGGCTAGGCTTGGGTAACCAAGAGATTTGATACATTTCAATTTACGAGCCTAAGGACTTAGTTGTAAAAATTTACAAAGTTAGGGCTAAAATGGTAAAAATTGTCTTAGGATGATTTTGGACTAAATTGAACAATGTGTGCATTAAAAGAGATAAATGTGTCATTATAGATAGAGAAGATTGAGGAATTAACCTTGACCGAGGCAAGGGCAAGGTGTCGGATTAAGCTGCAAAATACCACTTTTTGTTGTCGAGGTAAGTTTATATGTAAGTAATGTGTCTGTTTTATTTGTACATTAATTATTTTAATAGATGTTATGAAATGTTACTATTGAATAATCTTCTATGATGATGAAAGTATGGAAATGAGAGTTCCCGTTTGAACTTTCGTAAATAACGGGTGATATGGATAAATATGGCTAGGTCACATGGGTGATAAAGTTAGCTTCACCATGTAGACCCGAGACCTATGGAACTTAATGGCTAAATCACATGTGTGATAAAGTGAACTTCACCATGTGTACATGAGAGCAATATCATATGTAGCTAAGTTACATGGGTGATAAAGTGAACTTCACTATGTGCACACGAGGGCTACGAGACTAAATGGCTAGGTCACACGAGTGATAAAATGAACTTCACCATGTGTACCGAGCTTATGTGTTTGTGGAATCACGAGCAGAAGGTCCACCGAGTATCGAATGTTAATCTGAAGAGTTCAACGGGAATACTTACTAAAGAGATTTGGTGTGGTAGTATGATATGTGTGTGCAGGTATATTCTTTTGGGCAAATGTAATTCTGGGAAAATGCATGTGGATGCAAGGGTGCATGTGAACTTAAGTAGGTTGTAAGCTGGTGTGTGAGAGATAATTTTGGTGTGGCTAAATGTTATCATGATGATAATTATTTACATATAGACTTACTAAGCTTTTAAAGCTTACGCTTTTCTCTTTTCCCTTGTTTTATAAATTCAGTCAAGCTAGCTCGGGATCAGAACGAGTCGGAGGATCACCCACACTATCGACATTATCTTTTGGTATGGTGAAATGAACTCTTAAACTATGGCATGTACAGGGACTTAGTGGTGTTTTAGGTGTTAAGTTGGTTTCCTTATGTTGTTGTAATTGTCATGGGATAAGTCATTTTGCATTCAAGGCTAAGTGATATAGCCATTGATGATGATATTTTGTTTATCTATCCTTATGAGGAAATTCATGGGGTGCTTAGTGTGTTTGTGTGTGTTTAATTTGAAATGGGTGATGCATGGGTAAATGGAGTCATTTAGATGTCTAAAGATGTGTTTGTTGTGTGGTGTTAAAAGTAGTAGAGATGGTATGTGTTTTGGGGCAAAGTATGGATTGGAAAGTAGCCTAATATAGGGCCATACGGCCAGTACCCACAGCCATATGTGTAGGGCGTGTGAATTTTGCATGGGATTTTCGAAAATTTAGGACGCCACACGGCCTGGTCACACGGGCGTGTCCCGTGGTCGTGTGACCAAAATTGTATGTTGACATCATAAGCAGAATGTCCCAGTTTTTTCACACGGGGAGGCGACACGGGCGTGTCGAGGCCGTGTGATGGACACGGGCAAAGGACATGGGCGTGTGCTCGACATGTGAAAACCCTATAGGTTCGAAATGAAAAATAATTTTTCAATAATTCAACACGGGTAGGGGACACGGGCGTGTATGACCACACGGGCGTGCCTCTGTCTCACACGGGCGTGTGCCCAATATTAGGTCAAATTTTCCCAAATTTTTTAAGTTCTCGGTTTAGTCTCGACCATTACCAAACCAGGTTTCGGGCCTCATAGGCCCACTTTAAGGGTTGTATGGTATTTTATGAATAATTTTTAAATTGGAATGAAAATTGGTGGTTTGATTGTGCATGAATGATATTGATTTTGTCCGGTAATGCCTCGTGCTTAGGTAAGGTAATAAACCCAGGTAAGGGGTGTTACATTTAGGAAACCAGATGATGCAATGAGAGAACGTTACCTAAACCTAATCATCAGTATGATTTTCGGGGACAAAAATCCCTAAGGAGGAGAGTTGCAACAACCCAATTTAGACCCTATTTAGAACAGTGGTTTCGGGACCACAAATCCAAATCAGAAAATATTTTAAAATTATTTTATTTTTTTATTATGTGTGAATTTATATGTGTGTAATTTTCGTGTTTTAATTTTATCGTTTGAGTGCTCGATTTAATAAAAGAGTTGAATCATGTAAAATGAAAAGTTAATAGTTAAATGTGTAAGAGCTAAATTACTGTTGTCTTTATAAATTGAGGTGTTTATAATGCAATTATGCCATATGGATTAGTGATGGACAGTTATATCCATGATTTATAATGGTTTTATATTTTAGAAAAAAAAGGTTAAACTTGTAAAATGATAATAATGTTAATATAATAAAACATATATTAAAACATCATGCATTCATCTTTATTTTCCATCGTGACCGAATACTAAAAGAAAGAAAAGAATAAAGCTTAGGGTATTCGACCATTTGGAAGCTTGATTAAGATATGTAACTAGCTCGATTTTTGATAATTTTTACAATTTTGAGATCGTTGCTATGAAATTTACAAAGCTCATACCTTAATTTTTGATTTTGATAAATATTTTGAGTTATGCCATTGATGAATTTATGAGCTTTATGATGTTAGATGATGAACTATGAAAGATATTTTTTGTATTAATATGTTTTGTATTGGAATTTTTGATGAATTTGAGTAATTAGGGATAAATTGTAAAAATAATAAATTGAGGGACTAAAATGTGAAATAAGTGAAATGTATGGACTTGTATGAATATGATGAAGATTCGGCCTACGCATGATGTATTCAAATTTTGCATGTTTTGTGTTTTGTGCAATTTGGATTAAATTGTAAAAAGTGTGAAATGTTAGGGGCAAAATAGTAAATTGCCGATTTATGTGTTTTTGGACTAAATTGAATGAAATTATGTTTGAATGAGTTTAATTTGAATATGTTTAGATCAAGAACCAAAGAAATCAGATTTGGATTGGGGAAAAACGAAAGTTGTCGAATAATCATCCCGTTCGGATTATCGTTGTCCGAGGTAAGTTTATAAGCAAATAGACGTTGTTAAATTTAAATAAATACGAATTGTATATGCTGAAATGAAATATGTGAAAATATCTATATGGTAGCTGAATGTGTATATGCTTGGGAAGCATGAATAGATGTGAATGTGATTTGTTGATATTTAGAACTGAGTGTACGAGTATAAAATAGCTACAACTATACGAATGGCACCAAGTGTACGAAACTAAAATGATGGTGATTGAATGATGGGCACTAAGTGTGCGATACTGAGACCAATTTGGTTTAATGCAAGGGCACTAAGTGTGTGATTTCATTATAGCTTTGGCTAATTATTTAGCACTAAGTGCATGAATCCATTGAGTAATTCAAGGTGATCGAACAAGTTAATACGTCTGGTAAATGTGACATATAAGTACGTGATAGTACATGTATGTACAGAAACTATGTGGTTGATGATATTGAGTTTAAACCTATGTGATTGATATTAATAAATGGGAAATAGATGAAAGTGTGTGAGAATGAAGGATGAAATGAGTCGATTTGAAAAGATGATATGAATTATACATGTTATAATATTAAATATATGTATATTTGAATGCAAATATATTTGGCTTAATGATATATGTATGATATATATATTGAAGTGTGAATTTTATTTTTGTACCAAAGCTTATACGTGCTTTTGGCTATATGGTATTTAAATGTGAATGTAAGTATAATGAAATGTGAATTATATATATATATGCATATATGAAAGTATACATACGGCCAAATAAGGTATTTATAATATTGAATATGAAAGATAATAATACTAATGAATTATTATGTATTCGACCAAGCTATAATTTATGCATAGTTATATGTTTGATATATGAATTTTTCAAGCTTGAAAAATGTATATGTGAATATGATAGCATGATTTGGTTTTGTCTAATTGAACCATTAATGTCATTGAATTGTTTCTTTACTTATAACTTATTATGCTGTGGAAGCTTATTGTGTGTATGTTTGCTCTCTGTTTTATAGATTTTGGAAGCTAGTTACGGGTTCAAGGATCGTCAAAGAAGTCTATCACACTATCAACTATTTCAGTATTTTATAAACTTGAAATTAAACCTATGGCATGTATAGGCTAGTTTGTGTTTATGTTTGATTTTGGGTTATGTAAAAATGAGCCATGCAAAAATGGCTATAAATGATGTCTAAGCTTAAGTGTTTTGATCATGTTATACATATATCGCAACACCCCTTACCCATATCCAACACTGGAACGGAGTACGAGGTATTACCTAACTAAAGCTCATGCAAAATAATCAAGTTTAAGCAACCGAAATACGACCCAATTTGAAACTTTTTCGAACAATGACCTACAGGCCTCAATAAGGGTCTATGAGGTCTAACTCATGGTTTAGAAATAACTCGGGGCCATTTTGAACACTTAGAAATCTTTTAAGAATATCCACTATAAGTTGGGCACACGCTCGTGTAGAAGGGCAACATGCCCGTGTGACCTCTAGACACGGTTGTGTTCATAGCCCGTGTACTTCGCACGGCCTGAACCATCGAGGGACATGCCTGTGCCCTTCTGTAACACCCCAAGACCCGTACACGTTGCCGGAGGGTCAAGAGGCATCACCCGACACTCACATAAGTTAAACAGGCATCACTCATACAAGCATGATATATAAACGCTTATGGATAATGGTTTAAGATACATTAGATTTCATATCTATGTTATGAGAATAAGATCAAAACCATATGTGCAACAATTACTGCAAAACACCTAGCTTCATGGATAAAAGCTATTCATGAAATTCCCAAAGCTTAAACCGAATCTATTCATGCCTTTAGGATCATGCTACCAATTTCACATCTAGCTACCTTTGAATAAACTCCAATCTACTCATATATGCATATATTTGAAAATACATATTATCATTTTAAAGACCACATGTAGATATAAAGCATCTTGTGAAGCCATTTTCGCATGGCTATGCTTAATTACAACCTCAAAATAAAAGTTTCTTAATTAACAACCACAAAATGCATCCTATACATGCCATTTACAAAAGTTTAACTATTTAAATACCGAAAAGGGCTTTGATAGTATAGATGACTTCGAGTGCAAGATTCCTGAGACCGTAGCTAACGAACAAGATCTATAAAATAGAAGGTTAAGAGCAACAGAGTAAGCATTTATGTGCTTAGTAAGCTTAAGTAATAAGATTCAATCAAAATGATTAGAGTAAAATAAATTCTAATGCTTATTTAATTAACCCTATAGCCGAATGTAACCAAGACTAGGTTTGCCACCATTATACAAACATGCTAAACATAACCTAATTCATTCCCCCATAAATCAAAAGTCATGTATAATAAAGAAACCACAAACTTTTATACAACTCTAAACCATGGTCAAAACCGATATCATCATTCTTAAGCGTAATTCGACCGAAACTAGTTCATATTTTGTGTGTAGTGCGTACCTGACTAGCTCATAGAAATAGGCTTATTAGTTGAAATTGTTAGGATCGAAACTATTGCATATTTCCAACAAGAATGCCTTCGGGATTAGCCCGGATTTTAACTTTAGCCCTAAGGCTCTTCGGGACTTGGCCCAGCTTATAACGCTAACCCTAAGGCTTTTCGGGACTTGGCCCAGCTTTTAACACTAGCACGAAAGCCCTTCAGGACTCAGCCTGGATGAAACTCTGGCACATATGCCCTTCGGGTTTCCACCCGGATCATAGCACAGATGCACATATATTTGGATTCACAACTTAATACAAAGCATGGCACTTTCATTACATAATCGGTCAATGGCATTTAAATAAGTCACACATTAAGTTGTTTTCTAATGCCTTCATAGATCTAAGAGACTTTCGGCTATATTATTTTGAAGCTTAAAACTTAAAACTTACCTCGATGGTCAATAATTATTTGTGAACCGACTATTCCAACACTTTTGCCTTTCCTTTGTCCAAGTGTGGCTCTCTTAGCTCTTGAGCTAAAATAAACAAGTTTACCATTCAAAATCTATTACTAAAATCACATAATTATTATTTAAATAAATCTGTGCATAACCGAATACCTATATACACACATCTCATTCACAAGCATCTCAATATACCTTTACTAGATGTACTCACTCACAAAAATCAGAAATTTTCATATAGGCCGTAAACACATTTGCCATAACCCTTAAGTTTAGAACATCCCATCTCACACATACATTCGGCCTTATAAATATAAATTTTATAACACATATGTTTTCTAATTCAAAACATCAAAACACCAAAGGTAGGCACATAACTATACTAGCCGATTATTGCTTATCATCTAATTCTCCTTCAATCATCTCAAAATTACAAATCAATTTCACATTTCATTTTTTAATGTGGTCATTCGGCAAATCATAAAACATAGGTTAATACTTAAGCATTGTTTTCAAATTTCATAACCTTCATCTCAATTCTTTCATTCCTTAATTAACATACAAATTCCCATTTGTTAAACTATAATTTCTTACAAATCCTACATTCGGCAAATATAAAGGCACCACATTAATAGATTTCTAAATCCCATTCGGCCATAACTAAAATACCTATAATAACATTGTTACAAAATTCAATGCCATAACTTACAAGATACACACATATAATTTCTAAGTTTAAGTACAATTTGCGCCATCACCTCAATGGCCGAATGTACTTTACTTCCCAATTCAATTCTATTCATTTAACCATTCTACTTTTTCATGCCATTATTTTCTAAAAATACCATCCAACTAATACATTTTAACAAGTACATGAATATGTACATATATATATCAAGGCCGAAGGCTTATTAACTTAACATCAAATTGGTTTTTCCTATTATTTAAACAACTAACATTACACCTTAAGCATCATAACATACACAAAGATACTCAACCTCCATGACCGAATGCCTCTTTTAGAATTAAGAACCATTCAAAGAAAAAATTTGTATCATTAGGCAGACTTTCATGAATTCTTGAAATTTAACCTCAAAGTATCTCTCAAGAGCTCCCTAATACTATACATACCATTAAAATTCAAAAGCTTCAAGTTTCCATTTAATCCATAAATGGTCGAAAGTGGCATTCACAACCAATTCAAAATTCAACACATGGGCTATGCCATAGGCCTAAATATCAACTTGAATTCACAAAATTAAAGCAAACCAACATGAATTCTTACCTTAATCAAGCAAAAAAATAAGGGTGCCGAATGCTTAGTCCCACCCCCCTCTCATTTTCGGTAAAATGAAGAACAAGGAAGAAAATGAATTAGCCTTGTTCTTTTCACCCTTTTCATTTATTATTTAATCATATTATAAATTAACCACCAATCAAATATTTCTTAATGTGAGAAAATGCTAAAATAATTCTTTAAAAGCTTGCAGGGCCGGCCACTAAAAAGAATTATGGTAATTTTGACATGCAAGGCCAAGTATTATGAAGCCATGAAGTATTCGGTCACTCAAATTTTTCCTATATCATTTTCAAATTTTATCACTTGAGTCCTATTCACTATTTAGCAACCAAATCATGAAATTACAGCACCAAATTTTTACATACTATCAAGCACAAAGTAAAAACATGGATAATAATATTTTCGAAATTCTCTGACTTGGTTTAATGGTTCCGAAACCACTTTCCCGATTAAGGCTTAATTAGGGCTGTCAGAACTCTCCCCCCTTTAGGGATTTCCGTCCCCAGAAATCTTACCAGAAAATAGATTTGGGTAACGTTCTCTCATAGCATTCTCAGGTTCCCAAGTTGCTTCCTCGATCCCGTGCTTGAGCCACAGAACTTTTACTAATGGAACCTTTTTATTTCGCAATTCTTTAACCTCACGAGTTAAAATACGGATAGGTTCTTCTTCATAACTCAAATCAGGTTGAATTTCAACTTCCAACGGATTAATCACATGTGAAAGATCAGATCTATAACGACGGAGCATCGAGACATGAAAGACATTGCGAATCTTCTCAAATTCAGGGGGCAGAATCAATCTGTACGCTACCAGCCCAATTCGTTCCGAAATCTCATACTGTCTGATGAATCTCGGACTCAACTTGCCTTTACGACCGAATCTGAGTACCTTTTTCCATGGTGAAACTTTTAAAAACACTTTGTCACCAATGTAATACTAGATATCTTTACGTTTCAGGTCCGCGTACAATTTCTAACGATCGGATGCCGTTTTCAAACTGTTACGAATTGTTTTCACTTTTTGTTCTGCTTCTCTTACCAAATCAACCCCGAGGATCTTATTCTCACTAAGCTCAGACCAAAACAGAGGTGTACGACATCTTCAACCGTAAAGAGCTTCATAGGGTGCCATTTGAATACTCGATTGGAAACTGTTATTATACGAAAATTCAATCAAGGGCAAGTATTTTTCCCACGAACCGCTAAACTCGAGAATGCAACATCTCAACATATCCTCGAGTATCTGAATAACCCGCTCAGATTGACCGTCAGTCTGCAAATGAAAAGCAGTGCTAAAATGGAGCTTAGTACCCAATGCCTCGTGTAATTTCTTCCAGAATCGCGAAGTAAATTGGGGATCTCAATCTGAAACAATCGAAGTCGGCACTCCGTTCAATCGCACAATCTGAGAGACATATAATTTCGCTAACTTATCAAGTGAAAAATTTATACGAACCGAGATGAAATGAGTTGATTTTGTTAGTCTGTCCACAATAACCCAAATGGAGTCTTTCTTGCTTGATGTTAGCGGTAAACCGGGCACAAAGTCCATCGTAACTCGATCCCACTTCCATTCGGGTATTAGGATCGGCTGAAGTAATCCCGAAGGTACCTGATGTTCTGCTTTTACTTGCTGACACACCAAACACTTAGATACAAATTCGGAGATGTCACGTTTCATATCGTGCCACCAATATCGTCGTTTCAAGTCATTGTACATTTTCGTGCTACCCGGATGAATTGACATTCGGCAATTATGGGCTTCATTCAAAATCATCGAAACTAGCTCAGAATTTCTCAGAATACACAATTGATCCCTAAACCTCAAACAATCTTTTTCATCAATTCGAAACTCTGTATTCTCACTCGACATACATTGAGTTTGCTTAGCAATCAAGTCACCATCGACTTTCTGAGCCTCACAACTTTGTCGTACAAACACTGGCTCTGTTCTTAATTCGGCTACCAACACATCATCTGTCGACATTGTTAATTTCACGTTCATAGCTCGCAAGGAAAATAGAGATTTTCGACCAAGAGCATCTGTAACTACATTAGCTTTTCCCGGGTGATAATCAATAACAAGCTCATAGTCTTTAAGCAATTCTAGCCACCGCCTTTGTCTCAAATTCAAATCTCTTTGAGTCATCAGATACTTGAGACTTTTGTGATCAGAGAAGATGTGACATTTCTCACTAAACAGATAGTGTCGCTAGATCTTCAAAGTGAAAACGATAGCAGCTAATTCAAGATCATGAGTCGGATAATTTTGCTCGTGAGGCTTCAATTGTCTAGAAGCATAAGCGACAACCCGACCTTCTTGCATCAAAACGCAGCCTAAACCGTTCAAGGATGCATCAATATAAACTACAAACTCTTTGCCGGATTCGGGCTGAACTAACACTGGAGCTTTCGTCAAAAGAGTTTTCAACTGGTCGAAATTTTGCTGACACCTATCCGACCACTCGAACTTGACCTCTTTTTGCAGCAGCTTCGTCAACGGAGTCACAATCATCGAGAAACCTTTGACGAATCGTCGGTAATAACCGGCAAGTCCTAAGAAGCTTCGAACCTCAGAAACATTTTTAGGGGGTTTCCACTCGAGAATAGCTGAAATTTTATTCGGATCGACACGAATACCCGAAGCAGACACTATATGTCCCAAGAAGCTGACCTCACGTAACCAGAATTCACACTTCCTGAATCTTGCAGACAATTGATTTTCACGTAATGTCACAAGTACAAGTCTCAAATGCTTGGCATGCTCGATCTTATCGCGAGAGTAAATCAAAATATCATCGATGAACACTACTACAAAACGGTCCAAAAAAGGCCTAAATACCCGGTTCATCAATTCCATAAAAACTGCAGGGGCATTAGTGAACCCAAACGGCATCACTAAGAATTCGTAGTGCCCGTATCTTGTTCTGAATGTAGTCTTCGGCACGTTAGAATCTCTTACTCTTAACTGGTAATAACCGAATCGTAAATCAACCTTCGAAAACACCGAAGCTCCTTTCAACTGATCAAACAAGTCGTCAATTCGGGGCAACGGATACTTATTCTTTACGGTGGCTTTATTCAGCTATTGATAGTCAATGCACATTCTCATGGTCCCGTCTTTCTTTTTGACAAACAAAACTGGCGCACACCAGGGTGAGAAATTCGGTCGCGCGAAGCCTTTGTCTGTCAACTCTTGCAGCTGAGACTTCAATTCTTTTAACTCGGTAGGTACCATACGGTACGGGGCAATTGAAATCGGCATCGTACCCGAAACCAACTCTATACCGAACACAACCTCTCTAACAGGCGGCAATCCCGGCAATTCCTCCGGAAACACATCCGAAAACTCACAAACTACAGGCACAGTCTCTAGTTCTCGTTCGGATACCTTGTCATCTAATACATAGGCCAGATACGCTTCATAGCCCTTTCTCACGCATTTCTGAGTTAACATGGGAGTGATTACGGCAGGTAGCCCGTTTAAATCAGTGGATTCAATTCGGATTGTTTCATTATTCGAACATCGTAAATCAATAGTCTTTCGCTTGCAATTCACTATCACGTCGTATACGGTCAACCAATCTATTCCGAGTATAATGTCATATTCATCGAAGGGTAAAAGCATCAAATCAGCCAGGAAACAGAAATCTTAAACCATTAGGGGACATTTCTTGCATACTTTATCAACCAGAACACAACGACCCAAAGGGTTTGATACTCGAATTACGAACTCAGTAGACTCAACAAGAAGAGTCTTACTGGAGGCTAAGGTTTCACACACGTATGAATGAGTCGAACCGGGATCAATCAAAGCGATAACATCAGTGTTAAAAAGAGTAAAAGTACCGATAATGACATCTAGAGAGGAAGCCTCCTCTCTGGCTCGAATAGCATATGCTTTGGCTGGTGCACGAGCCTCGGATCTGATTGCAGTGTCTCTAGTCCCTCTCTGACTACCACTAGTATTACCTTCTCGCCACGGTGGTCTACCCCGTGTAGCCATGCCACTAGGTCTCTGACTCGGATCGGGCGTGCGTTCATCCACTTTCAGACAGTCTTTGATGAAACGATCGACATATCCGCATCGGAAGCAGGAGCGGTCATGATGTCTACAGCTCCTCGGGTGCCATTTACCACAGTGTTTACATTTAGATCTATCCCGACGTTCATTGCCAACACTAGCGACAGAAGTAGCTCGCGAACTCACAAGGGGTCGATGATGATCACGTCTAGAAAAACCCGAAGTATACTTGGATCGGCCCAAGTCATCTCTAATCTTTTTGGACGATTGCTGAACAGATTTTCTCGTAGATCTTTTATGAAACTCTCTAGCCCCTTCCTCGGCTTTTCTTTTCTCATTACCGAGCTCTTCGGCTTTGCAAGCTCGCTCGACTAGAACAACAAATTCTTTAATTTCCAGAATTCTCACTAGCAATCTAATATCTTCGTTCAATCCGTCCTCAAAACGTTTACACATGATAGCCTCAGATGATATACACTCGCGAGCATATCGGCTGAGTCGCACAAATTCTCTCTCGTATTCAGTTACTGACATCTGACCTTGTTTAAGCTTAAGGAATTCCTTCCGTTTCTGATCGATGAACCTCTGACTGATATATTTCTTACGAAACTCGGTTTGGAAGAACTCCCAGGTGACTCACTCTTTCGGAACAACAGAAACTAGAGTATTCCACCAGTAGTACATTTTAGACACTCCTTGGGTGTACATGACAGTTCATCGAACACTCAAATGGTATTGTCGAGCCAAAACTCAGCCTGCTCAGCATCATCACTAAGAGTAGCCCGGAACTCCTTAGCCCCGTATTTTCTAATTTTGTCGACTGGGGGCCTACTTGATCTCACCGGATCGGTTACAGGAGGGGCCACATAGGTTGGGAGCGGAGCATTCGGAGGCGGGGGTTGTGGAACAGCCAGATTCGATCTAAGAAATTGAGCAAACCAGTCGCTCATCATTGTATAAAAAGCTTGTCTCGTGTCATCGTCTCGATGACTATTATTAGGTTGAGAGTCATTCGGCGCTGTCTCTTACGCAGGAGCAGGCGCTATGCTCTCGACATCGTTCGCTACAGCTCGACCAGGTTCGGGATCTATTCTATACCAAAAATCACATTTCAGATGTCAGAAGTCATCTCACTATCACAACGACACTAAATGGCATGTATAGCTAAACGCATACTTACTACAGTAGTCCGACAATCGAGTAAACCGTAGCTCTGATACCAATAAAATGTAACACCCCAAGACCCGTACACGTTGCCAGAGGGTCAAGAGGCATCACCCGACACTCACATAAGTTAAACAGGCATCACTCGTACAAACATGATAAATAAACACTTATGGATAATAGTTTAAGATACATCAGATTTCATATCTATGTTATGACAATAAAATCAAAACCATATGTGCAACAATTACGGCAAAACACCTAGCTTCATGGATAAAAGCTATTCATGAAATTCCCAAAGCTTAAACCAAATCTATTCATGCCTTTAGGATCATGCTACCAATTTCACATCTAGCTACCTTTGAATAAACTCCAATCTACTCATATATGCATATATTTGAAAATACATATTATCATTTTAAAGACAACATGTAGATATAAAGCATCTTGTGAAGCCATTTTCGCATGGCTATGCTTAATTACAACCTCAAAACAAAAGTTTCTTAATTAACAACCACAAAATGCATCCTATACATGCCATTTACAAAAGTTTAACTATTTAAATACCGAATAGGGCTTTGATAGTGAGATGACTTCGAGTGTAAGATTCCCGAGACCGTAGCTAACGAACAAGATCTATAAAACAGAAGGTTAAGAGCAACAGAGTAAGCATTTATGTGCTTAGTAAGCTTAAGTAATAAGATTCAATCAAATGATTAGAGTAAAATAAATTCTAATGCTTATTTAATTAACCCCATAGCCGAATGTAACCAAGACTAGGTTTGCCACCATTATACAAACATGCTAAATATAAACTTAATTCATTCCCCCGTAAATCAAAAGTCATGTATAATAAAGAAACCACAAGCTTTTATACAACTCTAAACCATGGTCAAAACCGATATCATCACTGTTAAGCGTAATTCGACCGAAACTAGTTCATATTTTGTGTACAGTGCGTACCTGACTAGCTCATAGAATAGGCTTATTAGTTGAAATTGTTAGGATCGACACTGTTGCATATTTCCCGCATGAATGCCTTCGGGATTAGCCCAGATTTTAACTTTAGCCCTAAGGCTCTTCAGGACTTGGCCCGGCTTATAACGCTAGCCCTAAGGCTTTTCGGGACTTGGCCCGGCTTTTAACACTGGCATGAAGGCCCTTCAGGAATCAGCCTGGATGAAACTCTGGCACATATGCCCTTTGGGTTTCCACCCGGATCATAGCACAGATGCACATATATTTGGATTCACAACTTAATACTAAGCATGGCACTTTTATTACATAATCGGTCAATGGCATTTAAATAAGTCACACATTAAGTTGTTTTCTAATGCCTTCATAGATCTAAGAGACTTTCGGCTATATTATTTTGAAGCTTAAAACTTAAAACTTACCTCGATGGTCGATAATTATTTGTGAACCGACTATTCCAACACTTTTGCCTTTCCTTTGTCCAAGTGTGGCTCTCTTAGCTCTTGAGCTAAAATAAACAAGTTTACCGTTCAAAATCTATTGCTAAAATCACATAATTATTACTTAAATAAATCTGTGCATAACCGAATACCTATATACACACATCTTATTCACAAGCGTCTCAATATACCTTTACTAGATGTACTCATTCACAAAAATCAAAAATTTTCATATAGGCCGTAAACACATTTGCCATAAACCTTAAGTTTAGAACATCCCATCTCACACACACATTCGGCCTTATAAATATAAATTTTATAACACATATGTTTTCTAATTCAAAACATCAAAACACCAAAGGTAGGCACATAACTATACTAGCCGATTATTGCTTATCATCTAATTCCTCTTTCAATCATCTCAAAATTACAAATCAATTTCATATTTCATTTTTTAATGTGGTCATTCGGCAAATCAAAAAACATAAGTTAATACTTAGGCATTGTTTTCAAATTTCATAACCTTCATCTCAATTCTTTCATTCCTTAGCTAACATACAAATTCCCGTTTGTTAAACTATAATTTCTTACAAATCCTACATTCGGCAAATATAAAGGCACCACATTAATAGATTTCTAAATCCCATTCGGTCATAACCAAAATACCTATAATAACATTGTTACAAAATTCAATGCCATACCTCACAAGATACACACATATAATTTCTAAGTTTAAGTACAATTTGCGCTATCACCTCAATGGCCAAATGTACTTTACTTCCCAATTCAATTCTATTCATTTAACCATTCTACTTTTTCATGCCATTATTTTCTAAAAATACCATCCAACTAATACATTTTAACAAGTACATGAATATGTACATATATATATCAAGGCCGAAGGCTTATTAACTTAACATCAAATTGGTTCTTCCTATTATTTAAACAACTAACATTACACCTTAAGCATCATAACATACACAAAGATACTCAACCTCCATGACCGAATGCCTCTTTTAGAATTAAGAACCATACAAAGTAAAAATTTGTATAATTAGGCATACTTTCATGAATTCTTGAAATTTAACCTCAAAGCATCTCTCAAGAGCTCCCAAATACTATACATACCATTAAAATTCAAAAGCTTCAAGTTTCCATTTAATCCATAAATGGCCGAAAGTGGCATTCACGACCAATTCAAGATTCAACACATGGGCTATGCCATAGGCCTAAATATCAACTTGAATTCACAAAATTAAAGCAAACCAACATGAATTCTTACCTTAATCAAGCAAAAAAATAAGGGTGCCGAATGCTTAGTCCCACCCCCTCTCACTTTCGGCAAAATGAAGAACAAGGAAGAAAATGAATTAGCCTTGCTCTTTTCACCCTTTCATTTATTATTTAATGATATTATAAATTAACCACCAATCAAATATTTCTTAATGTGAGAAAATGCTAAAATAATTCTTTAAAAGCTTGTAGGGCCTGCTACTAAAAAGAATTATGGTAATTTTGACATGCAAGGCCAAGTATTATGAAGCCATGAAGTATTCGGTCACTCAAATTTTTCCTATATCATTTTTAAAATTTATCACTTGAGTCCTATTCACTATTTAGCAACCAAGTCATGAAATTACAGCACCAAATTTTTACATACTATCAAACACAAAGTAAAAACATGGATAATAATATTTTTGAAATTCTCTGACTCGGTTTAATGGTTTCGAAACCACTTTCCCGATTAGGGCTTAATTAGGGCTGTCACACCTTCGCCCGTGTAGATTTATTTTCCAACATCAACCTACAGGGGTTTTCACACGGCCTGGCGGACGCCCATGTGCCCAACCCGTGACTTTCACATGCCCATGGCACATCCGTGTGCAAAAACCTAGACATTTTTTTCTAACATCATCATTCCCACGGCCGTGGCACTCGCCCATGTGCTGGCCGTGTCCTCCATACGGTTGAGACACACGACTGTGTCTCATGCTTGTGGGAGAACCTGATGGCATTTAATGCTATCCACGCAAGGTATAGGGGACACACGATCAAGCCACACACCCGTGTGCAGCCCGTATGTCTCACACGGCCTAGACACACGCCTGTGTATCTACCCGTGTGAGAAATATAGGGTTGTTTACCAAGCCCTTAGCCACCTTGGAACATATACAAACAATGCCCCAATCTACATACATCATAACATAGCACCAATATTCATCTAAATGCCCCTAGATAGGTATTCTTACACCTACCAACTCATGTCCAAAATGCATACATAAACTACTAAGCAATTATGCACAAATTCTATATAAATTCATCTCATTTTATTAAGCAACTTGAATGGTTAGAGAATTTCAATATGCATTAACCATACCGATACCTCCTACCATAATGTCACCTACTCTTCACACAATTTACCTAACATTCTCAACACAATTTTTATGCACAAGGCTCATATTGCTTAGTACATACAATTCTTGCACTTATCCATCATCACAACACACATAAAATTTCATTCGAGTAATTTTTTTCACAACAAACTTATCCATACATGATAGATTCATATATGGTCACCTGTAGTGACAATAGCAATACTAAGATGACTCCGCCCTTTGCCCATCGTCATTAATAAAAATTACGGTGGTATCGCACTTAGCCCACCTTTGCTAATTAAAATACGGTGGTATCGCACTTAGCCCACCTTTATTAATTTGTTTCCGATGGTTTCGCACTTAGCCCATCGATAATAATTGCCAACCAAGCGATTTGTTCTTAACTCACTAATCTCAACGATTCCCCGGTGGTTCGCACATAGCCCACCTTTATTCATGATTTATGGAAATTTAATCATACTCCAACTTTTCACGATTTTATTAAATGGCCATAACATTTAACCATACCTAATATAAAATATTCATAAGCAAAAATATTAATGAAAGAGGTATTGTTTACATATAAACTGAACTTGGTATACAAAATACAGGAAATGTGGAATTTACTCTGAAGCTTTTCCCTTACCTCGGTCAAGGTTGACTTCATGCCCTCTTTGATCTATATTAATACAAATGCATCCATTTAATCACTATATTAATTAAAACAATTCGAAACTCACATTTTAGAAAAATGACAATTTCGCCCTTAATCTCTTGGCAAAATGACCATTTTGCCCCTAAGCTCAAAAATTAATTTTTATCGAATTTCCTCATCAACCAAGCCTAAAAAACTCTTTTTATCCTCAATACTACCCCAATTTCTCATTATTTCACACAATTTCTCATTATTTTACAACTTCTACAACTATGTCCAATTTGAATGTTTTTATGCAACCTCTTACGCAAAAGTGGTTCAATGGACAACCTACATTCATTTTCCTTGCCAAAATTTCCAGCAAACATCATTTATTTAACAACGGCAAAGCTCTCAACTTTCAACCATTTTGCACAATATACCCCCAAAATGTAGCTCATGCTACAAGGGTCTCAAATATGCAAAAATATTCAAGAAAAGCCTTAAAAATCACTTACTTGTGAGTGTACAAAGTTGCTAAAATTTTAAGCTTCTAAAATCCCCAAAGATGGCTGAGAAAATTCGCTAATGTGGAGAAGAAATTTAGAAGAAAAATGATAGCTGGGCAATTAGGCTATTATTTTATCCATTAGTCACCTAAAACTACCTGCCCTTGACTTTTCCATGCTTGTTCCTCCCTATTACCAGCCATCATGAGTTTTAAGGGACTAATTGCCCTTTAAAACCCCCAAACTTTGATTCTTAATCTATTTAACACCTTTTACTATTAAAATAAAACTTTTAGCCTTTACGCGATTTAGTCCTTTTTCTCGATTAAGCCCTCATTCGCTTAAATTAATTCACCAAAATTTTTATGCATACTTATAATATTATCACAACACATAAATTAACACAAAAATAATTTTCTCAAACCTCGGGAAGTGATTTCAAAATCACTATTCCGACTAGCTCTTAAATCGTGCTGTTACATATATGATGTGCTAGATATGTTTAATTTTGGTGATTCGGCCATACCATACATATTATTATGTGAATAATGTTTGATATAATTGCTAATGGTAGTGAAATTAGGTCAAGGTATATGTGTGTGACATATTTGGTATGATGTGAAATTGTGGATGGATATATATAGTTAAGTATTATGCATGATAAACGAGTGTGATTTATGTGGTAAATGGTTATGGTTTGAAATAATGGTATTCAGCTATGGGATGAATTAGATAAGGATAATGACTGTGAGCTGCTCATGAATCGACACTTATCCTTATGTACATGATGAGTTGGTTTAGAAGTTGTTATAATGTACTTATGTATTTCAATTTTGTGAATGCTTATATGTATTGATTTTGGTAAGTTTAAATCGGCTAAGCAATGTGTATATATATATCAATGTTTTTTATTTATTTAATATGTTCGGCTATAGGAGTCATGGAAATGGATATATAGCTAGGTTGATTTGGACAAATGTTTTGATATGATTTCTTTTGATAAATGATGTTTAAGATTTAAATACTTTGGTTAGCTTGAAATGGATTGTTAAAGATAATAATTTGATGGTAATGTTCGGTTAATAATAGATGAAAATGAGTGAAACATATGACTAGAAATATTTGTATTTGTTTTGGTTTTAAAATGGTCAAATTGATGATATGATATTTGACAGTAAATATGTTGTTTATGACATTGCAAATTTAGTTATAATTCTTGACTCATTTGGGCATAATAATGTGATATTGGGTTGACATTTTCATTTTATGTTTGCTATATCAACTCAGGTTAAAAGCTTATTTGTTGTATACCTATGTGCTCATTTATGAATGAGTGAATGAATATGTTTGGTCTTGTGGAAAGGTTATATGAATTAATATTTATACTTAAAAGTTTGTTTGATTAACTTGTTTTTACCTAATGTCGTGTATTAAGAGTGCTCTAGTTATGAGTTTTGTGTTTGTATTATGGTAAATCTGGTATATAAATTGGCTCATAGTTTTGTGATTTAAATAAACGTGATTAGCATGTCTGGTCATTTTATTAATTTGATATTGTCGCCTATAATTTTTGGATATAAGCATTGATATATGAATTGTTTGATTGTTAAGAGTATATTATAACAATAGCAAATAAATGTGTGATAGTTACTAAGTATTTGTATTACGATTTAATTATATGTTTAATGTTTTAATTAGAGTTATGTTTTAAATATGTGAATATAGCATATGTGTATATGTGAATGTCCGGAAGTTGTGTCTTGTTCAGTAATACCTCGTAACCCTATTCTAGCAACGGATACGGGTTAGGGGTGTTACATGGTGATCGAAGCAAGTTGAAGCTTACATCACACTATCAAACTATTCTTTTGGGTAAAGTTAAGTTTGAGTCTTTTGAGTGTGGCATGTATAGGAATTTGGCATATGTTGTTATGTATCATATTAGGTGGCCATTGTGTTGGCTATTGTTGATATTCATGCCTTTTGTAAATGGATAATTGAATTTGGCCAATACTAGTTAAGCATGATTATTCAATGAGAATGAAGTTTATGAATGGGTAAACTTGCAAAATTTGAATGTGAATGCATGAGGTTTATGCATGATGAATGTGGGATGAGATTATAGTTTGAATGCCTTGTTTGAGGTTGTTTGGATGTACATTTATGCCATAATATGTGGTATTGAAATTGGCCTTGTATTTGGTTAAGTTTTAGGGTGGCAAAGGGCTTGGAAAATAGCCTATATTTGTCCACACAAGTAGACACACGGGCGTGTGTCTAGGCCATGTGTGATCCGCCCCATGGGCGTGTAGTCAGGTCGTGTGTCCCCTATATCCAATTTGCGAAAAATTGAGTACGTCACACGGGCTAGCACACGGGCGTGTGGTTAAGCCGTGTGACCTAAATTGCACGCTGACGTTATAAACAAAATGTCCAGGTTTTTGCACACTGGTAGAGACACGAGCATATGCTTGGCCATGTGAAGGAAACGGTCTAGGGCACGAGCGTGAATTCGACCGTGTGAAAACCCTGTAGGTTCGAATTGAAAAATAAATTCTGCACGGACTAGGGACATGGGCGTGTGTGACCACATGGCTTGCCCACACGGGTGTGTCCCACTTCACAAGGGCGTGTGCCCCTGTTTTAAGTAAAAAATTTCCAAGTGCCCGAGAGTTTCCGATTTGGTCTCAAACCATTCCCGATGCATGTTTTGGGCCTTGTAGGCCCATGATAAGGATATTAAGAGAATGTATGAAAATTTTTTAAATGAGAATGAAATTTTATGGTTTGACTTTGTATATTAAAGTAATTTTAAGTACGGTAACGTCTCGTACCCTCTTACGGTGTCCGACACGGGTAAGGGGTGTTACACGTTTATCTAATCTATGATCACCCGGTTAAGCCATGAAAAGTGTATGCCATGTATTTATGTGTGATTGTTGCTATATCAATTGATTATTGAAAGCCATGAATAATTGATTTTGGTATTGTAAATTCTTATGGAAAATTTAAATGACATGTTACATTATTTTGGTTGAATATTGGTGATCGATTGGTTGTGAATTAAGCATGAATTGGATGTTAATTTACTTGTCATTTTCATTAACATTCACTGAGTTTTTTAAAGCTCACACCTTGACATTCGTGCAAATAATTGTCAGGATTGAAGAGTTGAGGAGCCGAGCAAGAGAGCTCCAAGAGATCCAGGCTTAGTAGATACTTTATTACTCATTTTAGAGACTGTAGTCGGGCATTGTGGAACTCCCGAGAATTAGTTGATTTTGGTTGTAATTGGACTTTAGACATTGGACATTTATTTTGGATAGTTTTATAATAACTTTGAGGCATGTTTGAGTTTAATTATTGAATGATTTACGATGTTTTGTTGCTTGATAACATAGTGATTGATAACAAGATGTGTGAATCATGAAATTTTTACTAACGATTGATTGAATGAAGCTTCCATAGAGTTATTTACTAGCGACTAAGGTATACTACTTGTTAGTTTTACTTGGTGTTTGTTATGCATGAAATTGATTGCCTAATTATATTTAATTAAGGCTTAATTGATTTCCATAAATTCAATTGAGGGTGTATGTATATATATGTTAATTAATTGTAGTGATATCGGGTTTAATTGGTCATTAAAATATGCAAAATCAAGATTTAAAATGAGTTTTTCGCAAAAATAGGTGCAGTGGTTTTCACACGAGTGTGTGCTTATCCACATGGCATGTAAGGAGTTGTAAGTGACACCAGAGTGTGAGATTTTCACACAGGCGTGTGCGATCTGACAAAAAGTTTTTCATGACATGAATAGGAGCATTTAATGACATACGGTCTGAGTGACACAGCCGTGAGGGTTTTTGGGGGGTTTGAATTTTTGTCTTTTAAAAATTGTATTCTAATTTGTTTAAGTTACGATTTAGTCCTGAAAATTAATTAGTCTAATTAGAGCCTTAAATGATAAGGAAACTTGGCAAAATTTAGGATTAGTCTTGTACTGGGTAAAATTCGATAGAAACACACTTAATTTGTAAATTGGAATAGGTCCTGATAGTTGGTATTTATTATAATTTAGCCCCTAATAGTAAAAAAATGAATTAGACGTAGCGAACAAACTCAATTTAAGCTAAAATTTTTAGGCTTGCATAATTTAAACTAAAATAAGGTCAGTAAACATTTAGACCTAAAATCGGGTTAGTTTTACAATAGGTGGTAAAATGACAAAAATGCCCTTAAGAGAAATTACCTAAGAAAAGTTTAAAATTGGCTCATAATTTGCTTCCACATTAATAAATAACAAATATCCAAATAAGATTGAGGTGTTATAAGGTTGATGTGTGTCTTGGGTGGTCGTTAGCAAGAGAGTCACTTAGGTTGCTAATGTAAAGCTTTGAATTCGGGTCGGTCCATCTTGTTCAGGTTTGGGGTGTCACAGAATGAGAGTAGCAACAATGGGTGAACAGAAGGGCGACACAAACGAAAAACAAAAACTAGTGTTTAAGGGCTTCAACAATGGTGAAAAAGGGAAAAAAAAGAAAAGAAAAAGAGACGACAAAGAGAGGAAAAATAAAAAAAAAAAAGGAGAAAAACTTTAACAAAAAAATAGTTTAGTATTTAAAATGGATAGCCTTTTTGTTAAATCAAATAAAATATTTTTTTATTCAAGTTAATCAAGAGATTTTGAGAGTTTTAGTCCGACTAAAATCTGAAGAGATTGACTAGAATATTCTTTTAAGTTTTTAATTTTTTTACAATTTTTATAGTTTCAAATTTTATTATTAATGTCATAGAAAAAGCTTACTTTAACTAGGATTAAAAAGTTTGAGAGCCAATTTATTCTAAATAAAAATAGTAAGGTCCAAATAAATATATATGTAAGGTTAATTCATAAATTTGTTATTTTTTATACAATAAATATATATGTAAAGGTTAATTCATAAATTTATATTCTATCACATATATAACCCACAAATAAGAAATTAATTATCAAACTTTAATAGATGGATATTTTTCTCCTTCATCTAACTTAAGCGATCAACTTTCTTTTTCAATAAGAAAATCAAAATGGAATATAAGATATAATTCATGGATTTCTGTGTTACTTTCTGCCCACCTAATATTTCGTTGCTATTTTATAAAGTGAAAATTTTTCATTTTTTCACCACATGTTAAATATACTTTAGATATGAAAACTTGTATATTTATATTAAGTTCGTAATAAAATAATTAAATTTATTTCAATAATTAAATATTTGAATTGGCATTTAAAATTTATTTGGATTGTCATGTAGGATTGTCGTTAGGGAGGTAATGAAGTTTAACGGTAAAATGACCACTTCATAACAAAACAATAATATAAGTGATTAAAATGTAACATTTCAAATATAAATAACTAAATTATAACGTGAGGCAAATAAAAGTTGTTATTTTTATAATTTACTTTATTTTATATATAAATTTTTTTAATATTCATTCTTTTGTTTGTCTTTATGTTTGTTTTTCTTATTATGCTTTCATTATTTTCCTTGTGTCATGTTCAATATTATCCGATAAAATAACTCATAACATGTTTGAAAAACAATCGAAAGTCAAGAGAGGGCTAATGGAAGTTTTAATGATCTTTCTTGAGCACTGTTCAATAAAGTGGTATCTACGATCAGATCATGGCAATGATTAAATTCCCAAGAGCAATATAGAATACTTGTCAACGTTACTCCTTAAAAGATGATTTCTGCCTCAGTTGAAACCTTCACTCTATTATATGTCTTCTTCTGATTTTTCTTCTCCCACTCAATGCATACGGAAATACATCTATATGCCATATATTACTTCCTTGGCACATATCTACCAGCTCTTTTTCTTTTCTTTTTTTCTTTTTTATAAAAAAATGGTTAATTTTCAATTTTGATTTTTTAATATGTTTACATTTGATATTTAATCCTTATATTTTAATTTTTAATATAATTTGGTCTCTATATTTTTATAATTTTATTAATTAGTTCATATAATTAATGTCGTTAGCTTTTCAATTAAAATATTATGTGGTTATTATAATTTGGAAGCAACTTTTTAAATCCATAAAGCTAAGAGATTAAATTCTTGAAAATAAAAATTAGAGTACTAAATTTCAAATGTACGAAGTTTAGAGACTTAGAGTGATGGTTGTTGGAATCAATCAAACATGCCGAGTACTAGTTGGATGAGAGCCATCAGACTGGTTAACTCGCAAACAAGTACGAGCTAGGTTAAAAAACAATTGAACTGGTTTTTCTAAAATTATTTTATTTTATTAATGATTTATTTAATTGAATCATACGACCCAATGATCTGATCAATTCAACCACCGTGTTGGTTTTAAAAACTTTTCTTAGAGTTTATTTAATCTCCAATTTTTTTCTCTATAATTTAAAACAAACAAATAATCAACTTAGCGCAAAACATGGATGGGCCATACTAGTATCTAATTATTCTTATAATCCCAATATATATATAAACACATTACTTTTTAAGGTTTTTATTTTAGAAATGATTATATAAAAATAATTGTTTGATAACTCTAAATTATAGATTTATTTTAATACCTTTTAACTTACAATTTCATACAAGTTAAGGGTGATTGATAAGAATTTCTGTTATAATTATTCTAATTTTTATTAATTGTAATTTGTTATTAGAATAATGCACTTTGGTTGATTTATATGCTAGAACAAGAAATTTTTATAAATAAACGTCACTGGCGGACTCAAAGGAAAGAAGAAGTTGAAGTTCACATGTTGACGTTCAATGCCGTAGCAAATCTATAGCATAGGATGTAACACCCCTTATCCGTGTTCGACGCCGGGACAGGGTTCGAGGCATTACCGAACTTATGACACAAATAAACATACAATTCCGAGACATGAATTTGTGTCCAAATTAAAAACTTTCATACATAATCATCATGTCCCTATTACGGGCTTATAGGGCCCTAAACATACGTTGGAAGTGGTTCGGGACTGAATCGAGAACTTTCGAAACTTTTTCAACACTTATAAAAAAAATTTCATGTTTTGGAAAGTCACACGCCCGTGTGAGGAGGCTGTGTGGTCACACATGCCCATGTGACTCGGGACACACCTGTGTCCTCTATCCATGTAACTCTCTATTTATGACGTCATCACCCATTTAGGGTCACACGGCCAAGTCACATGCCCGTCTCTAGGCCGTGTGGCAAACTAAATCTTCACATTTAATGTGCAGACTCCACACAGCCGAGGCACATGCCCATGTCCTATGGTTGTGTCCTTCACACGGCTAAGACACACAGCCGTTTCTCTGCCCGTGTGTTTACTACTGGACATTCTATTTTAAATACATGAGGATGTAGGGGACACACAACCTATCAACACGCCCATGGGGCTGACCGTGTGTCGCACACGACCTAGACACACACCCGTGTGTCTACCTCGTGTGGACAACTTTAAAGTTATTTTCCAAGCCATTTGCCACCCTCAACCTCATTCACATACTTATGCAACTCAATAGCATTTAACTCAAAATTAATTTTCAATCAAACACCCATAATCATGGCTTGAACATGGTATTCACTCATCAACAAAGGCAATAACTTGTGCATGCTTATATAAATAGGTTTACAACCCAATTAACCAATGTAAGCCAACTTATGTGGATATACACCAAATCAAATCCTTAATAATTACAAGCCAATACTTTTGGCCATATCATAATAACACGTACCCAAAATGACTAAGTCCCTATACATGCCATAGACTCAAATTTACCCAACATGATAGCTTGATAGTGTGATAGCATCTACGATGATCTCCAACTAGAGCTAGCATACCATCCTATAAGATATGGGAAAGGAAAGGGAGTAAGCTATAGAGCTTAGTAAGTTTATATGCAAATAATGGACGTCTTATTATTTATTATCCCAAGACCAACAATATAACCACAAGATAATGTCACTTATTAAACCACATTGTCAATTCTATTAATTTGTAATCATAATTTAACGTATCTTAGCATTTATCTAGCAATCAAAAGCTCTTCATTTTTAATAAAATACCACAATTTGTACGATTAGAATACGCTACATCATAATTTAGTTTGTCCCGGAAGTTAATTACACAATCACCAATCAAATTTATCATATATTCCATACCTCACAAGCATTGTAACTGTAACACCCCTATCCCACGACCATGGTCGAAATAGAAAGGGGTGTTACCAGATATTTAGAACAAATCAGAACAGAATATTCAGAGATCATAACAAGATTCAAACATACAGTCCCTTTTTGGTAGCCTACTATACCTCAAACATTGTAACATCCCTATGCTGACCCTAGTCGAGAAGTGGTTTCGAGACCACTAAACTGAGTCGAAAAATTTATTAAATGTTATAACTTGTGCCTATTATATGTGCAATTGTATGTGTAAAATTTTGATTTATTGATTTGTGACATTTGGATGTGAATTTAATTAATAAGGGCTTGTGTGTGAAATAGTGAAAATAGGTGAGGTTAATTAAAAAGGGGCCAAATATTGCATGGCTTGAAACATGGGGATTTGCATGTCAAATTCCCCATTATTTTAGTAGTGGACGGCATAATGATGATAGAATGACTTTGAATACATCTTGTTTTATTGATAAAATAATAAATAAGTGTTTTATAATATAAATTATAAAATATGTTATAATATAAAAGTTTTATATTAAGAAAACTTTTGATAAAAACAAAGGGAGATTTTTTTCTTCTCATCTTTGCCGAACCATAAAAGGGGGGAGGAATAATGAAGCTCATAGTTTCGGCCATGGTGATGGCATTAATTCAAAGGTATGTTTGGGTGTTTTACAAATTTATTTTTGTATTTGAGTTTATTGTGGCATAACTTCTTCTACCCACAGTTTAATTTTGAGAATTGAGGGTGATGAGGCATTTAGCCTTGGATGATAGTTGATTAAAGGATTTGAATTTGATGTTTTGTACTTTAAAATTTGGATATTTAAAGCATAATTTGATCATAGGAATGTTTATAACAAAGTATAGACTATTAGGAAATCCATGGGAGATTCGGCTATGTGCTATAGACTATTAGGAAATCCATGGGAGATTCGACTATGTGCTATGTGTTTAATAATTTTGTTTAATTGTAAAATTTTGTTAAGATTATCTAAATGGAGTAGTAACATTCGGCTATTGTGGAGAATGTGAGGATTATGTTCGTTTTTATTATTTTTGCTAATTAAATTGATAGTATATATTTATATGTTAGCCTAATATGTGCTAAAATGAGAAATGAAATGATGATTAAGTTTAAATATTTCATTGAGGTTTGAAATGGAGATTGTCGTATAGGTGTATTTGGGAAAGAAACATTATCTTTGATTAATTTTCCTATGCCATTGTTGAATTGAGCTAGGAAATAGGGAAAATTTGGTGTTAAATAAAAAGGATTCATATTCGGTCATGTTTAGAATGAATTAATTAGAGTGTTTGATGTTTGAGTAGTAATGGTCATTAAGAGAGCTTTCAAATTGTTAAAGTATTGGTATATGTTTGTGTATTAGCCGAATGTGTATTTAAATTGATTTAATGATGTTGTTTGTTAATTGATGTTTGCACCATTATCTAATGTGCTTGACATTAAGGCATGATATAGTTAAATGCAAAATGTGTTTTATGCTACTCTTTGAACAAAAAGGGGATATTCGGCCATATTCTTTTAAATGAAGGAAGTAAGTATTTGATGTGTAGTTGATGTTTTTACAAGTTAATTTTAATGGGAATTTTAATATATATGTGCTTTAGACAAATTAAAGGATTTTATAGGTTTCGGCTAAGAAATTATACATTAGTGAAATTTTGAATTGAGTTAAGTGGGTGTTAATGTGCCGTATGTGAGCTTTGAAATAGCTATGTGATGGTTATGCTTCTAGTAGTCAAGAGAAGAATTCGATATTAGTATTATGCTTGTATAATGTGAGGTTGGATGCTTTAATGGTTAAATTATAAACAACTGTTTTGTATGTACCTTGATTTCTTTAAGTGACATTCGGTTATTTGGAACAAGTACACATGAGATGTCGTTTTGATATTAAAGGATGATTGAATTGATATTCTTCGAAATGGCCGAATGAGGCTTGTGATGTGTTTAAATTGAAATGATTATAAAGTTATAGTGCCGTATGTATCCATGCATGAAATTACTAGTATTTTGATTTTGATAATTTGATAAGAGGATTAAACTAATTTAATTGTTTAAATTCAAAGCTCAAAGATCAAAGAGAGACCAATTTGGAAAGAAAAGAATGCGGGATTAGTGGAATAGTGATCCGTAATAACTTAACCACCTTGAGGTAAGTCTCTAAGTAATTAAACCTATTTTGTATTTTGATTAATGGATACTATTATAGAAATGCTTATGCCCTAATATGAAAGTTAAGATGAAAGAATTATAATTAGAAATGTTTTATGGTCTATTCGTAAGGATGAGATATAAGATACGAGTTTATTATAAGTGCTAAAGCCGAATGGCTAAATTGTAAAATATGATGTGGCCATGATATGTTCTAAGGCCGAATGAAAAATTTTAAGTGTTTGAATTAATTCACTAATGTGATTTTGTACCTAAGATGAAAAAAAATGACAAGGTGTGATATCTAGCTTAAGATCGAATGACACATAGAAGCTTTAAGTAAGGATTGTATTATGATTTTGAAATGAATGGGAAATACATATATTTATATGTGTTAAGGACATGTATGAGATAGAATGAAATGTGAGTAATTCATATATATGTGATGAATGTGAAAGTGTGTACATGTGATAATGCCGAATGGCCAATGTGATATATGTGTAAGTGTATATATGTGATAAGGCCGAATAGCCAATGTGATGAATGTGAAAGTGTCTACATGTGATAAGACCGAATGGCCAATGTGATATATGTGTAAGTGTATATATGTGATAAGGCCAAATGGCCAATGTGATGAATGTGAAAGTGTATACATGTGATAAGGCCGAATGGCCAATGTGATATATGTGTAAGTGTATATGTGATAAGACCGAATGGCCAATGTGATGATTATGAAAGTGTGTACATGTGATAAGGCCGAATGGCCAATGTGATATATGTGTAAGTGTATATATGTGATAAGGCTGAATGGCCAATTTGAGATAGGTGTAAGTTGTGTATCGTTATATGCTTATAAAATGAGAACGAATAACTTATGGGATGTGTGGCGTGGCTGAATGGCTATTATAAAAATGAAAGTAAATCATGTGTTTTATGAGTTGGTCTGATTGAAAGCATTGTCCTGTTAAAATGTTGTGATATGTGAATACTACAAGCATATAATATAAAGTGTGATAAACTTTCTGAATGGTCTATCGTACAAAATCATTCGGGACAATATTGACCTAATAAGCTTCGAAGCTGGTAATCAAAATTGGGTTTTATAACTGGTCGGCCAAGTGCCGATGAATTCAAATAAACAACAAATATATATATATATATATGAATACGAAATCCCACATTAAGATGACAAATGGAGCTCGTACTATACATTAAATGACTCAGGTATGTGATACTTACCTTTTGATGTAAGAATGACTCGAACTGAATTTGATTAGATTCAATTGTGAAATTTTGTATTTGAAAGTATAAGATTTAGGTATATGTGATTTTCAGTCACTGGGATTAAATGATGATGGAATACCTTAAGTTGGCCAGGTATGTGTCCTACACTCATAATTAAATCTGCTCTGGATTGAATTACAAGTATGAAATGATTTATATATATCTATGGGAATAAGTATTAAGACTACTATGCGATTAAGCCATGTTCGACTGATGTGAGAAGTCATGTGAAGTTATTGAATTACTCTGTCGTTTGAGTTTGAAGTTAAGTGACTTATATTTATAAATGGTGCATTGTGTGCTTATATATAATTGGTCATTTATGAAATTATCATGGAAGTGGATATAGCCTTGAGAAATTTGATTGTGGTTGAGTACCTCTACAATTGGCCACTGTGGCAATTTATTAATGAAGTGGTTATGTGATATCAATTTCTAAGTAAATGAACCGATCAGTGAAGTATGTGCAGTTGTGATTAGGTTCATTCAACAAATGATTTTTACATATATACATTGAGATATGATCGGGACTAAACCGAACACATTCACGAACTTCAGAACACATGTAAAATTGTCCAAATTTAGGAGGTCACAAGCCCGTGTGACCAGGCCGTGTGCCTCACACGAGATTCAGGCACGCCCATGCACCCAAGCCGTGCCAAAACAGAGTAAGCATACTAACTTTTTGCCACGGCCACAAGGCACGCCCGCGGGTCTTGGCCGTGTGAGTTTTTGTGTCAATACTGGAAAATTAGCACGGCCATAAGGCACGCTTGTGTGCCATAGCCGTGTGGCACTAAGCAGACTTAGTTTAAGTCATACTTTCCACCCATTTTCATGCCACAACAATACCACAATTTCAACTAAAATTCAATGCCTAATCATACCTCCCCCACGATCAAATCATTTATATACACATTCATGTTCAAATATCACACCAAGCTAATCTATGTCACAAACAAAGTTCATGACTAAAGACATTGTACATATCTCACTCATACCATATCCAAATTTTTACCATTTCTTCACATTGATATGATTCAAGATCACCAAAACAAGCTAGATCATAAAACCATTATGAACTTACCAAATTATACATCACAAGCCATAAACCAAAACTAAGCACAAACATACCATTTACTAGCCAATTCTCATGGCATTACAAATAAACATATCTAATCTTAACACATAGACCTTCTAGCCTATACCTGCCATATTTAAACTTTGTAAATTCAAAAGATACCAAAATCAAGCTCGATAGTGTGGTGACGATCCTTGATTATCCCCGAGCCTTCAGTAGCTATGATATCTATAAAACAGTTGAAAGAGAATACAGAGTAAGCTACACTGAGCATAGTAAGCCAAATACAAACATATGCAATCCTTAAACACAATATGATAGCAATCTCGTGTAGATAACTCATGAACCAAATATACTCATTCGTCACATACTCATAGTTCACATAGCATACCTTTCATGCTCGTAAATTCAATATAGAACAAACGTACCTGAGTCAGACATATAAAATATGCATTCATTCATTTCTCAAAATTTCTCCTTATATCATTCAAGAACGTTACAGAGATCATATAGGCCTTTTACAATGCCGACGTCGTCAATGTGGTCTTACATGTTATTTAATGCCGTTGCCACTGCCCCGGACAAGGTCTTATACGAAACATATACGATGCTAGTGTCCCAGACAAGGTCTTACACGTAATTCTCTAATCAATGCCTACGTCCCAGACGAGGTCTTACATGATATCACTTTACCATTGCTCATTCGAAAGTGACTCGGAGTAATACTAAGGCTCTCATGGACATTCAAATACAGTTTATAAATCAAGAATTTATAACAGACATCATTATAATGCATATTTGTATTTTGACTTACCTCCTAAGGATTTAAATGGATTCGAGCTGACTATTCTACGATTTTGGACTTCCCTCGATCTAAGTCCGATTTTCTTTGTTCTTGATCTAAAACAATTCAAATTCAACTATTCAATCCTTCCTTTCATTAAGTTAAATCCATAAATACAAATTTAGGACATTTTGCATTTTAGTCCTTATAGTTTCATACTTTAACATTAATATGCCAATTTCACCAAGACTATGGCTTGACCGAATGTATATGTAGCTCATACCAACTCATACATTTCGTTTATTTTACAAATTGGTCCTCTAAAATTTTCATTTTCACAAATTAGCCCACATAACTCAAATTCATCAAAATTTCATAGCAAAACATGTTTATTCAATACCTATCTATCACAATTTAACCAAATTCATCACAAAGCTGCAACTACCATTAATGGCTTTATTCATAATCTTCGTCAAAAATAGAAATTGTTACATGGGCATGGAAGCTTTCAAAGCAACGATTATAAAAATGTAGAGATTATCAAAAATGGATAAAAAATACATACCCAATTGATGCTCAAACCATGGCCGAATATGAAGAAAACAAACCCTTCTTTCTTTTTTTTTTTTATTTTATTTTCGGCAAAAACAAAGTGGAAACGGCCATGTTTTTGTTTCATTTGTTTTAATATAATTCAATTAATAAATAATTTCCTAATTTAACCTTTTATGAAAACATAAAAATTCATATAGTGGATGGCTATTATTGTCCATTAAACAAGCCAATGGTCTATTTATAAATTAAGGACTTCATCTTCAATAAACCATGCCAAAACAGTACTTTAGTAATTAGAAATGCACTTTTGTAATTGTTATGATTAAGTCCTCTTTCATAATTAAGCACAGTGACAAACATATTAAATCACAGAATTTTCACATATGCTAATTCATATATCACAGACACAGAAAATAATATTAAAATATTTTTCAGATTCGGATATGTGGTCCCGAAACCACTATTTCGACTAAGGTCCAAACCGAGTTGTTACAATTCTCCCCCTTAAGGATTTTAGTCCCTCAAAATCTTACCGTTAAACATATTCGGGTGTTATTGCCTCATTGCACTTTCAGGCTCCCAGGTAGCCTTTTCTATTTCGTGACGATGCCACAATACTTTTACCAGTGGAATATTCTTGTTTCTGAATTCTTTTATTTCTCGTGCTAAGATACAGATCGGTTCTTCATCGTAAGACATATTAGACTTTAATTCAATCTCAGAAGGGGATATCACATGAGACGGATCAGATTTATAATGTCGAAGCATCGACACGTGAAATACATTATGTATCTTTTCTAGCTCAGGTGGCAATATTAGTTTAGAAGCAACCGACCCAACTCGTTCAATGATTTTATACGGCCCTATGAACCTCAGACTCAGTTTGCCCTTTTTGCCAAATCGAGACAGTTTCTTCCACAGAGACACTTTCAGAAATACTTTGTCGCCAATTTCAAATTCAATGTCTTGTCGTTTCAGATCTGCATATGATTTCTGACGATCAGAAGTTGCTTTCAGACTATCTCTAATCACTTACACTTTCTATTATGTTTCTTTTATCAGATCAATCCCGTAATTCTTATTTTCACTGAGCTCAGACTAGTATAATAGAGTTCTACATTTTCTACCGTATAAAGCTTTATATGGGGCCATTTTAATACTCGATCGAAAACTATTATTATACGCAAATTCAATCAGAGGTAGATATTGTTCCCACATACCATTAAATTCCAGAATACAACATCTAAGCATGTCCTCGAGTATCTGAATGATCCGCTCAGACTGACCATCTGTCTGCAGATGAAAAGCAATACTGAAATGCAATTTCGTACCTAAAGCCTCTTGCAACTTCTTCCAGAATCGCAAAATAAACCTTAAATCTCTATCAGACACAATTGACAGTGGTACTTCGTGTAATCTCACAATATAAAAAATGTAGAGTTCAACTAATTTATCAAGTAAATAGTTAGATCGTACTGGAATAAAATGAGCAGACTTCGTCAACCGATCAACAACCACCCAGATTGAATTTTTCTTTTCTGGAGATAGAGGTAAACCGGAAACAAAATCGATAGTTACTCGATCTCACTTCTATTCGAGTATCAAAATCAGTTGTAATAAACCAGAAGGCACTTGATGTTCAGCTTTTACTTGCTGACATATTAAACATTTCAAAACAAAGTCAGAAATATCACTTTTCATTCTCGGCCACCAGTACAACCGTTTTAAATTATTATACATCTTTGTGCTACCTGGATGTACAGAAAATTTGCTATTATGAGCTTTACTCAAAATCATCCGAATCAATGCAGAATTTCTCGAAACACAAATTCTATTCCTGAATCTCAAACAATCATCAATACCAATCCGAAAATCAGAATCAGAATCACACTGAGCTCGTTTCACTAGCAATTCATTATCTAGTTTCTGAGCATAAATGATTTGTTGCAAAAATAAAGGTTTTGCTTTTAATTTAGCTAACACTGAATCATCAACAAATGGATCAGCACTAGCATTTAAGGCACATACTACAGATAGTGATTTCTGACTTAAAGCATCAGCTACAGCATTTGCTTTACCTGGATGATAATAAATAACAAGCTCATAATCTTTTAACAGTTCCAACCATCTTCGCTGTCGCAGATTCAAATCTTTCTGTCAGGTATTTCAACCTTTTGTGATCAGAAAACACGTGACATTTATCATCGAATAGATAATGGCGCCAAATCTTCAAAGCAAATACAATCGCAGCTAGCTGAAGATCATGTGTCGGATAGTTCCTTTCGTGTGGCTTTAACTGTCTAGAGGCATACGCTATAACTTTGCCCTCTTGCATTAAAACACATCCTAATCCATTCAATGAAGCATCACTATACACAACGAATTCCTTGCCTGATTCAAGTTGCATGAGTACTGGAGCTTTAGTTAACAGAGCTTTCAACCGATCGAGACTTTCTTAACACTTTTCAGACCATTCAAAGCTTGAATTTTTCTGAAGTAGTCGAGTCAATGGGGTTGCTATCACAGAGAAATCTTTTACGAAACAACGGTAATACCCAGCAAGTCCCAGAAAACTACGGACTTTAGAAACTTTTCTTGGAGGTTTCCAATCTAAAATAGCTGAGATTTTATTTGGATCAACACGGATACCTGATGCAGATACAATGTGACCTAGAAAACTAACTTCGTGTAACCAAAATTTACATTTGCTGAATTTTGCATAAAGTTGCTTATCACGCAATGTCTGAAGTACAATTTTTAAATGTTCAGCATGCTCACTTTCATTCCGTGAGTAGATTAAAATGTCATCAATGAATACAACAACAAATTGATCTATATACGGTCTGAAAATTATGTTCATCAGATCCATAAACACGGTAGGAGTATTTGTTAATCCAAAAAGCATAACTAAAAATTCGTAATGCTTGTACCTCGTTCAGAAAGCTGTTTTCAGAATGTCAGAATCTTTTACTCACAACTGGTAATAACCTGATCTCAGATCTATCTTTGAGAATATAGAAGCACATTTTAATTGGTCGAACAAATCATCAATTAGAGGTAGAGGGTATTTATTCTTTACAGTCACTTTGTTGAGCTGACGGTAATCAATACACGTTCTCATCGTGCCATCTTTCTTTTTCACGAACAGAACAGGAGCATCCCACGGTGAGAAACTCAGTCTAGCAAAACAGCGATCTGTCAGTTCTTGCAATTGAGTCTTTAATTCTTTCAATTCAGTCGGTGCCATTCTATACGGAGCTATTGAAATCAGAGTAGTTAGTCCCAATACCAATTCAATCCCAAACTCAACTTCTTGAATCAGAGGCAAACCCGAAAGTTCTTTAGGAAATACATCAAGAAATTCACAGACGATCAGCCCAAATTCAATCTTTTTATCAGATACTTTAGAATCAATCACATAAGCAACGTAGGCTTCACAACCTTATCTTACATACTTCTGAGCTTTAAATGCAGATATCACAGCTGGTAAACCACTCAATTCACTAGACTCAATTCTAACGATTTCACTATTCTTGCATCTCAAATCAATAACTTTTCGTTTGCAATTTACAACAGCATCTGTGGATCGGGTCCAAAAAGTTTTCTTATAAATAAAATAAAGGCTTAAAAGGGTATTTTGAAATTTGGTTTTGGAAAATTTTTTTAAGTTGATTTTCTTCAAGATATACTTATTTTATTGAAGGTTCTACTTTAAGGACAAAGTTTAGTCTTACTAAAATTTTACTAAAATTTGGTTTTCTGAAATCTGGATTTCAAAGAGTGGAACACCGAATCTCCGGCACCAAGTCAGTAAGTATTCTTACTATACTGTACTGTACTGAAATACTATTGTAGATAGTACTGAGACCCTACTCAGATTTTGTACTTAGGGCAATACTGAAACTATAGAGGCTGAGACAGTAGGAAAATTTGAAAACCCTAGAAGATTCAGACTGTATCTTGGCTACGATTCTGCGAAAACAAAACTCTGAAATACTATTTGTGTATAAGACATTTGTAATAAACACTGAAATACCGAACTAATTCATAAAATTCGTAATTAGATAATATGATATGAGTATAAGGGCAGCTCGTAGACAAGGCTGTGGACGTGGCCGAGGTAGTTTACAAGCTAGGTCTTCATCTTCGGGACATATGCCAGTTGAGGAGGCACAGACGCCGCCGACAACTGAGACTGGATCATATGATCGGGCTGCAGAGGACGACGCTTTGTCCCAGGCGATGTTAAGGGTTCTGGAAAGGGTCACTGGAGCAAGTATATAGACTATGAATCGAGGGTCTATTTCTAAGAGACTCCAAGCTAATGGAGCAGAGATTTTCAGGGGCATATCTGGAGTAGCCCCAAATGTGGTCGAATACTGGTTGGAGGCCACGGAACAAATCATGGATGATTTGGACTGCTCAGTGGAGCAGAAGCTGAAGGGGGCAGTATCTCTGCTGCGTGACGAGGCTTACCAGTGGTGGATCACTGTGAGGGATAGTACCCCAGCTGAGTGGGTAACTTGGGAGCTATTTAAGATGGCCTTCAAAGGAAGGAATTTTTTAACCTAACTTAGGGTAATAAGTCTGTTGCTAAGTACGAGGCTAAGTTCTTAAGGTTAAGCCGGTACGCTAGTGGGATAGTTGCTACAGAGTATGAACGTAGCATACGATTTTGCTGCTCTAATTATAACTTGCTTAAAACGAATAGACTAAGGCTGCGCGGGTTTTTCTTTAAGATTAATCAACATTTTCAAAACATATCATACACAACAACTGGATAACCTAACGATAAATGAGGTCTTTTAAAGAAATAAACTCCAACTGATAGTGGATAGGATTTTCTTAAATGAAATAACTTGTTTTCTTTCCAACCACTTAAAAATGATTTTGCTAGGTCACCTTAAACATATTAATTAAAGAATGAGGTGTAATTCATCGTCCATTTGACACACTAGATTTGGCCATAACGTTTGGGTCGGGTTTGGCGTGTTACACTTTCTCTCTCTTCTTTGTCTTTTGCAAATTGAATGGTATTTTTCTTATGTTCTTGTTTTCTCTATTTTCAAGTGTGTCGTCTCCCTTTTTCCTCCTTCTTTTTTTCTAAGGTTTGTGAGGTATGTTTCGGCTACAGCATTGCTCTTTTCAGTTTTGTCTTTTTCTCTTGCACAATTATCAGTTCTTCCTCCTTCATTGTCGATTTCCTATTTGGTTTCCTCTGTTCCTACTGTATTAAGCAAACATTTACCGCATAGTTTTCCCTTTAGCTGAGTCTTTCTTTTCTTCCATCCTCCCTTTTTTACTCTAGTGCCGAATTTACAAGTTGGTCTTGTTTTTACTCTCTACCGAATTTGGGTGCTATTCCTATTCTTCATTTTTGTGTTTCGGTAAGTTGTTGTTCGTTTAATTCAAACTAGTCACGTGGATATTCTTTTGTTAATAATAGGGGTTTGGCTAGATTGTAGGTTTTAACCGAGGGGTTAGTGCTCATTTTTCTTTCACCGGTTTAGGTGGATAAGGCCTCGGTCGTTCAATAAGGTAAGTGGTTGATGATTAAGTGTTCGATTAGGGTTATTTTTTGGCTAACTTGCGACTAATTGAATGTGTATGGTTGGATTTAGATTTGGTGTGCTCAAGGACTACGTGCATGTTTTCGTAACTAGGTGGTATAAACACGACTTCTATTATAGAAATCGACAGAAGCCAGAATAAGTGAACGTCGAGGCCACATGGGCATGCCCGCCCCTGTGTAGGTAAGCCACGTGACTGAACATGGTCGTAGATCAACGAGGCCAGCAATGAGCGATTTCATGGGATGGGCCGTATTGGGCAGAATTGGGCCATGTGGGACCACAGACATGTGGGCCCCAACCGGGTGAACCACTTGGGCATGTGTAAATTATTGGGCCAAGCCATGTATGTAACACTCCGAACCCGGCCCAGATGTTATGGCCATGTCCGGTGTGCTACATCACCTAGACTATCCTACGCCGCCCTATTTACTAAGTCCGATGGTGAGGTTTGAAAAAGCAATGCTTGATTTTTTTGGAAATTCCCGTTTTAATAACTATTCAACTTAATCTCTATTTCATTTGTTAAGCGATTCACTTTAACCTTATTATCTTACTTAGTCTTTTGTAATAACAGGTTGGTTAAGAAAACGTTCATTTACTTTTTGAAAACATGTGTGATATTTGTAATCGAAGTAAAGCAATTGAAAATCCCAAATAAAATAGTTATAGTGGCCTTATTACAACCCATAAACAAATTTAAAAGTAGAAACTGATAATTAGAAATATAACGATAATTAGAAATATAAAGTAGTAAAACTTATTTTAAACCGTGCTCAATCCTCGTGGCCACTCTGAATCCCTCCCAGCAACCAAGTCACGATCTAGGGCTCACCTGCAAGGATGGAAAGAGAAGGCTGAGTTTGGGAAAACTCAGTGTGTGCAGAACCCATCCAAAGCCCAAATTGGCTCGAGCCCACTGGCCTAAGCCCTAACCAGTCTCAGTCAGATACTGGGCCGAAGCCCTATTCAGATTACAGATACTGGGCCAAAGCCCTATAACAGATACTGGGCCGAAGCCCTATTCAGATAACAGTTTGGCCCATAGGCCCATAACAGTACAGTACATTATAACAGTATGAATGCAACCCAATTGGGGAGACTACTCAACCCACCAACCGCTACACACCACCCGTACCAGCCAACACACCATGTAAGGAATAACTCGACCCATCCTGCCCACACACCACAGTCGTAGCATGGCTGCTCAGATAAACAGTATATGAGGTGAAGCCCCTTTCAGAAACAGTACGAGGCATAGCCCCTTTCAGTAACATGGCAGTGCCACTCACACTTCCTCCAATATAAAACCCATCCCATGCAACAGATACATATCATGGTATTCAGTAACAGTAACAGTCATATTAAGCAATACAGTCGATTTTAGCCCTAGGGGTATAATGGTAATTTTATACTTAGGGGTAAATTAGTAATTTCACACCCTAAGGGTATTTCAGTAATTCTGTTCTCTTATTACAGTTTTTATGACTATTACAGCCTTTACTATTTTAGTGGTCGTTACAGAATCTCATTTAACCCAATTTATCAGTTTTAGCCTTTAGGCCCTAAAACCCCTAATGGGCTCTACCCTGCCATTTTAGCCCATTAGGCCCATTTAAGCCTTAATTTCTAATCCGTTATCTTGGTTTAACTGTTTTTATGCATGCAGTCCATATTATTGCCTTTAAACCTATTTTTACCCAAGTGGGCCCAAATTGCCTATGGGGTTCGGCCCACCGAGGCCCAACTTATCGTAGCGCCCAAAATTCTACGGTCAACTCGCCTGACAGTTTCGATTCCAAAACCAACCTTCTCCTACCAACTTGAGAGCGTTCGCACGCTCACAAGCTCTCGAAATGCCGGAACTTCGGCATTTCGACTTTTCGGCTTTTGCTAATTTGAGCATTAAAGGGTGTTCGAGACACAGACCTGTTTTGCAGTTTCACCGACGAGATCTCCTATGCGACAGTTCCTACAACCCAATATCTAACTGATTAATCAATAGATCTACGAAAAACCAAAGCCACAATCCCTTACCACATTCGGCCACACCCTTAATGGCCATGGAAACTTACCTCTGACGATTTAGGTGCACTAGATCCAGATATGGTGATACCGATGCCTTCAACTTCTTGCTTGATCACCTTCCTCGCTAACTATCACTCAAAAAGAATAAAAATACCACTTTGAATTACTAAAAGTCCAAATCGACAATCTCACTAACTTTAGGGACTTTCGGCTTTTCCAAAACATGAAATAATGTACAGATCTGAGGTATTAAGCACTTACCAACAATTTCTCTTCGATTCCTATGCAGATCTGATGTAAATCTGACCCTTAAACGTTAGTCAAACCCTTATCTCTGAGATCTACAAATTCGGCTATCTCCCTAAAACTATGGTGATTTCGGCTTTTCAACTAGAGAAGAAGATGGCAATTTGGGCTATGAGTTTGAGTGATGGTGTCGACAATGACGTGGCTCAAGGGGATGTAGTAATCGGCCACAACAGGTGAAAGGAACAGGGGTAATTCGGCTTAGAAAGATTCGGCAAAAGAAAGCAATTTTCGGGATTTCTGGCAATTTGAGCAATCGGTTATGGTTGTTTTTGAGAGGGATGGAAGCGAAAGAAAGAGTGGATCTGAGTAAGTAGGGTATTCAGCTAGAGAAGAGATCAAAGAGGTAAAATAAAAGTGAAAAAAAATAATTTTAGAGGTGAAGAAGAAGAAATCGGCTGGAAGCTTTCTAGGGAGGCAAGTTTCGTCTTTTCTGACAGTAAAAGAGAAGATTATACCTATGGTGGCTAGCCCTAATTCTTATGACAGAAAATAGAAAAAGATAAAACCCTAATAATCTCTCTAAAGCAATCGGCCCAAGTCCCTAAAGCCCTTGCTGAAATTCACTTAAGTTAGTCACATGCCCGGCACATGCTTAAAAATTAAAAAGAACACTACGCTTACCTTGGAACTCGAACCCTTGTCCTTGAATACCCACTTAGGTGCCACTTTTTTAGGAGCTTAGTGGAGCCACCTTGCCACCCTACCAAGCCTCCCTTTGTGACATATTTTACACGGTTTTTCTTAAAGGCCCACTTAACGAAGTCCCCTTTCACTTAAAAATCCAACTTAATATTTTACCAGGTTTTAACTTAAGCTTGGGCCTTCTAAAGGCCCACTAACACATGTACATTCATTTTCAACCTTCAGAACACCAAAAATTTTAAAATTTCACTAAAATTCACAAAACCCGAAAAATCCCAAAAATCAGGGCGTTACAACTCTACCCCCTTAAAGAACCTGATCCAAATAACTAAAGGTATTGTTGATGCATCGTCTCTTCAGGCTCCCAAGTAGCTTCTTCTCTACCATGGTTACGCCACAGCACCTTCACCAATGGAACTGACTTCCTCCTTAAGACTTTGACCTCACGCTCCAAGATTTGCACAGGCTCCTCCTCAAAGGTCAAATCAGTACTCACCGCAATCTCTTCCACTGGTACAATATGCGAAGGATCGGATCGATACTGTCTTAACATGGATACGTGAAAAACATCATGAATACGATACAACTCTGGCGGCAACTCCAACTAATTTGCTACTGGCCCAATCCGTTTGAGAATCCGATAAGGCCCAATAAATGACGGACTTAACTTGCCCTTCCTACCAAACCTTAATATCTTCTTCCACGGCGAAACTTTTAAGAACACCATATCTCCAATAGCAAACTCAATCTCTTTACGCTTAAGGTCAGCGTAAGACTTCTGCCGATCAGACGCCTCCTTTAACCGATCACGAATCAGCTTAACCTTACTCTCGGTCTCAGTTACCAACTCTGGTCCAAGAACTTAACGTTCTCCTAACTCCGTCCAACATGTAGGAGTACGACATTTGTGACAGCCCTAATTCGACCCTAGTCGGGAAGTGATTTCGGGACCACTAAATCGAGACGAAAAATTCATTAAAAGATAAACTTCATCCTTATTAAATGTGAAAATGCATGTGTGAAATTTTGATGCTTTGATTTTGTTAGGTAAATGTGAATTAAAAAAAAAAAGGACTTGTGTGTTATAAATTGAAAATGCGTTAGGAAATATTAAAAGAGGCCAAATAGTGCATAGATTATTAGTTAGGGAGTTGCATGTCAAATTTACCAAATTTGACATATTGACCGGCCATCATTACCATGAAATTATGTGTTCCATATTTCTTATATTTCTTTATTTGATTTATATGATATAATAATATTAAAAGGTAATTTAGTTGGGTTTGTTTGTATGTGCCGAAAATAATGCCCTAAAAAAGAAAGAGGGCTTATGCTGCAAATTGACCATACATAATTGACATGGACACTATTGTCCATGACTTAGTGGAAAGGCATGATTTTTAATAGGGGTAGGTTAGTAATTGAATAAATAAAGCATGCATGTCATGAAATAATGGAAAATAAGCTTCATTTTTGCCCTTGTTTTGCCGAATTCATTAAGAGAAAAGTGAGAAAGAGCCTAAGACATTCGGTTAAGTAAGAGGCTAATTAAGGTATGTGTTCAAATGATTTTAATGTAATTTCTATGAAATAGAAATTATTTTGTAGTCTATGCCATGACCCATGTATGTGTTTTTGAAAATAATGCCAATATTGTATTCGGCCATGATAGAAAGGTGTGGTATAGGTTTCATTTCACGTTTTGATGAATTTAGGAAGTTAATTGATGGTTGTACTAGTTAAATGAGGTTGCGTGTGGATTCAAAACAAAAATTTGATTCGGTTTGTGCATTAGGGTCTTAGGCATTGTTGCCGATTTGTAAAATTGTGGAGTTGTTAAGTGAATGATATTAAAATCAAGTAGAATTGAGATATAGCAATGAATAAGTGAAGTATTTGCTTGGTTGATGAAATTAAACATTGATTAGAGGTTAATGGATAGAAAACGAATTGGTCGAATGCCTTGACATGGGTTCTTGAAATAGTGATGAATGATAGAATCGGTTAAAGCCTTGGTATGTTAAAAAAAAAAGAAATTATTGATGAACTAGTATTTTGAATTAGGGAAAATAGGCTTAATGTTTGAATATTAAATTCTGGCATTTATAAGTGCAAATTTGCCAAATATGCTTAATGCCACTGCCTAGACTATTGAAATGTGTGTATATATATATGCGGTAATGAAAGTTGTATAAACTTTTTTTTATTTGGACATTGGGATATGGCCATAGTTTCGAAGCTAATAGGGTCATTTTGGAAATTCCTTTAGTTTAAATTATGCATGTGCTATTATGCAAGATAGTGAATTGAATTGCCTTATGGAAATCGGGTTTCATGATTTGGGGGTGTACCATTGTGCTGAATGTATAAAGAATTTAGATGTGAACTTGTATTCGTGTCATGGTGGTTATATACATATATATATAATTATGTGTGTATTTAAATTGTGGATGATTGCCGAATGATAGTGAAGAGGATAAGTAATAATGTAAATTTTTATAATAGGATAGAATAGTGGAAACACGTGGCCATATGAACATTGAATTAGTGAGATGAAAGACTTAAAGTGGTGACCTTATTTGGTAAGGTGAATGACCTAGAGAATGATAGTTATAGATAAATTTGTTGTATGGTCTTAGATCATTTGATGTGTTGGTAAATTATTATAATTCATAGCATAGAAAAAAATGCCTTACCGATTGTAATTAAAACAAACCCATTTGGTTATTTTTAAGCTCAAGAGCAAAGAGGATTAAAGTCGGATAAAGGAAAAGAGAAGGTAGCTGAGTAGCCGAGCTACAACCGTTCGAATATATCAAGGTAAGTTTTGAGCATACCAACTTAGCATGTGTATGAATACGATGTGGAATATTCAAGTGAACGATTTATAAATAATTAACTTTACCTTGTCAAAATCAAATTATGAAATAAAAGTCCCCAAGATAGGTAGCCGTATGTATATGCATAAAATTGAAAGAATGAAGTAATTGGCTTGTGTTTATGATTTTTGAGAGGTTGTCTCCATTAAACCGAATGGGTATGGAATGTAATATATATTAAATGAGTATGTTTTGTCTTTGTCGAAAACTACTAATGAATTTCGGAATTGATAAGTCATGAGATATAAATTAGATTATGGTTGAATAATGTAAAATACTCATTGATATGAAATCGGGCCTTTGTGCCTAGCAGGCTTTGTGCCGGTGATACATTCGGGCCTTTGTGCCTAGCAGGCTTTATGTCGGTGATATAATCGGGCCTTCGTGCCTAGCAGGCTTCGAGCCGGTGATATGTAATCGGGCCTATGTGCCTAGCAGGCTTAATGCCGGTGATTTAAGTATTCGATAAGGTTATGAAAAAAATTTTAATACAACCTCAAGAGAGAGCGAGCATTATATTAAGAAGATCAGGTACGGATTTCATATTCACATGTGATATAAAAGTCATTTGCAACTTGAGTACTAAAATTTGTTAAGTGAATGAAGATCATTTCTTTTATGCCTACCATAGTATTTTATGCGTATACATATATATATACATATAAATTCAGCCGTGAATGAGCTTATATGAAATTAAATGATTTTGCTATGTTACACGAGCATTTTGTCAATTAGAAGAAACTAATGGGACTTCCTTATGAATGTTAATGTATTCGGCCAAGTGGATGAATCCTTATGAGTTGAGTTTGTGTTTTTAGCTATATTTAAATTATTAAGTTATGAATTGTTTAAATACTCAAACTTACTAAGCATGTGGAAGCTTACTTCGTTGTTGTGTCTCGCTCTATTTTTTTTAGATCGCGTTGGAAGCTACGGTTCGAGGGGTTCAAGTCTTGGTCACCCACTCTATCGACATTATATTTTGGTATTTTCAAAAGTTTACTTCCTTGAGCAATGGCATGTATAGGCTAAAACCTTTGTGATGGAGTAGAACTTCATTTTGATTTGTAAATATATATATATAGCCATGCGAAAATGGTTGTCGCGTCGCCATATATGTTCTGTTAGTTTTAAATAAATGTGCTCTAGAAATTTATAAATGTTCTAAATGCTTTTTTTTAGGTGAATTGGAATCTCGAACGTATCAATGTGTTTATTAATGTGTGATGAACGTTGTTCGATCATGCTTATTATTTACTAAGTGATTAGTAATCGTTCTTTAACTTGTATAATGGATTCAGAGTACATTTCTTATGCATGTTTACATGATTAGGTTTGATGAGAGTTGAAATCTAATCGAATTGATGATTGTATATGTATATATATACCCATAAATATGATTCCTGTAAATAGAGTCTAGTTGAACAAGGTGAATGTTGGGTAATCTTACTTGGCCCTCCTGCGACGGGTAAGGGTCCAGAGGTGTTACAACATTTTCGCCTATAAAGTGCCTCATATGGAGCCATCTGAATACTCGCTTGATAACTGTTGTTGTACGCAAATTCCGCCAACGGTAAATAATCTTCCCAACTACCATGAAAGTCGATAACACATCCTCTCAACATATCTTCCAACACTTGAATAACCCTCTCAGACTGACCATCTGTCTGAGGGTGAAATGCAGCACTGAAGTCCAATCGTGTGCCTAACACCTCATGCAACTTCTTCTAGAATCGAGATGTAAATCTAGGATCTCGATCAGAAATTATCGAAACTGGCACCCCATGCAACCGCACTATCTCTGCTACATACAGCTTGGCCAACTTCTAAAGTGAGCAATCGGTTCTAACCGGTATAAAGTGAGCAAACTTTGTCAATCTATCCACGACCACCTAAACGGAGTCTTTCTTCGAAGGTGTCAAAGGCAACCCACTCACAAAATCCATCGTTACTCTTTCCCACTTCCACTGTGGAATCTTTACTGGTTGTAACAATCCAAAACACAATTGATGTTCAGCCTTAACCTGCTGACACGTCAAACATTTCCCAATGAGTTCAGTTACCTCTCGCTTAAGGCCAGGCCACCAATACACCTTTTTCAAATCTCGATACAGCTTATTACCACCAGGGTGCATAGCATAGGGTCCACCATGAGCCTCACTCAAGATTAACTGCCTCAAATCGGAGTCATTGGGAATACAAACTCTTTCACGAAAGTAAAGAACCCCATCAGAATTCAGTCTAAAATCCCCACTCTCACCCTTCTTGACTTGCTGAAATCGAGGAATCAATGAATCATCCTTCAACTGTAACTCTTTGATCCTCTCAGTCCAAGTCGGTCTTACTTGCAACTCTGCTAGCAAGCTCCCATCATCATACAAATTCAAACGAGCAAACATGGCCATTAACTCAACAACGGTCCTTCGACTCAGTGCATCAGCCACTATGTTAGCCTTGCCAGGATGGTATTCAATCGAACAGTCATAGTCCTTAAGCAACTCTATCCATCTCCGTTGCCTAAGATTCAACTCTTTCTGAGTTAATAGATATTTGAGACTTTTATGGTCAGTGTATATAATACACTTTTCCCCATAAAGGTAGTGTCTCCAGATTTTCAATGCAAATACCACCGCTGCCAACTCCAAATCATGCGTAGGGTAATTCACCTCGTGAGGCTTAAGCTGCCGCGAAGCATAAGCAACCACCTTACCCTCTTGCATCAGTACACAACCTAATCCTACATGCGAAGCATCGCTATAAACCGTAAAGTATTTCCTAGATTCTGGCTGTATCAACACTAGTGCCTCAGTCAACACCTTTTTCAGCTTGTCAAAAGCTTCTTGCTATTTCTCAGTCCATACAAATGCTACTCCCTTCCTTAACAATTTCGTTAACGGAGCTGTAATTAAAGAAAATCCCTTAACAAACCTTCTATAATAGCCTGCCAAACCCAGAAAACTATGAATTTTAGACACCGATCTTGGCGACTTCCAATCCAGAACTGCCTCAATCTTGCGAGGATCTACCCTAATCCCCTCTGCAGAAACAACATGACCCAGAAAAGTCACTTCTCGAAGCCAGAATTCGCACTTGCTAAATTTCGCATACAACTGCTTTTCCCTCAAAACTTGCAGAACAATTCGAAGATGCTCGTCATGCTTCTCCTCTGTTTCCGAATACACCAATATATCGTCAATAAAGACGACCACGAAACGATCCAAGTACAGCTGAAATACTCGATTCATTAAATCTATAAAAGCTGCTGGTGCATTTGTCAATCCAAAGGGCATAACTAAGAACTCATAGTGACCATAACGAGTTCTGAATGCTATTTTATGCATATCCACCTCCTTTACCCTTAATTGATGGTAGCCAGATCGAAGGTCAATCTTGGAAAACACTGAAGCTCCTTTAAGCTGGTCAAACAAATCATCGATTCTTGGCAGAAGATACTTATTCTTTATCGTCAGTTTGTTCAACTGGCGATAATCGATGCACATACGCATTGTTCCATCCTTCTTTTTCACGAACAGCACCGGTGCTCCCCACGGAGACACACTCAGTCTAATGAAGCCTCTATCTAACAACTCTTGAATCTGGGCTTTCAATTCCACTAACTCCTTTGGTGCCATTCAGTAAGGCGCAATGGACACTGGAGCTGTTCCAGGCAACAGATCGATCTCAAATTCCACTTCTCGATTAGGAGGTAATCTAGGTAGCTCCTCAGGAAATACATCTTGAAATCCATTAACAGTCCTCACTGTCTCCACTGTCAACCCTTCGGGTTCAGTTTGACTTACGAACGCCAAGTATGCTTCACAGCCTTTGCACATCAACTTTTCAGCCCTTAAGGCAGAAACCACATTGGACAATAGTCCCTACGTTCACCCATAACCATCACCTCCTCGCCTTCAGTTGCCCTCAATACCATTATTTTGGCCATACAGTCCAGCGTTGCCTTGTGCTTAGTTAACCAATCCATGCCCAGTATCAAATCAAATTCTCCAAAATGTAACTCCATCAAGTCTCCCAGAAAGATCCTACCTTGAGTCTCTAAAGGCACATCTCTAAAGAGTTTATCTACCCTAACAGAGTGACCTAAAGGACTAATCACAGTTACCCCACTCACAGTTTCCTCAGGATGCACACCCAACGACCCAGAAATTTCACAAGCAACATATGAATGCGTCGAACCCACATCAATTAAAGCAGTATATGGTGTATGAGATATTATGAACGTACCAGTTATAACATCAGGTGCATCACCCTCCTCGCGACGGCGAGCAGCATTCACTAAGCCTGGCTGACGAGCCTCAGCATTACCAGTACCCCTGCCAGGTGCTCTACGACCACGTCCATTACCATTGCCTCCTCTACCTTGACCACGGCCCCTTGGCGGTGGCAGTCCTCCTCGCGTAGGCTGAGCAACCCTCTGATCAACAGCTTGAGCCTGAGCTGGCTTCTGTGGGCAGTCCTTAACCTGATGATCCTTAGACCCACAACGAAAACAAGCTCCACTGTGTTTCCAGCATTCTCCTCAATGAACTCTGCCACAGTCTCCACAAGCCTGTGGTCTAACAATATTCACTAGCATAGCTTGAACTGGTTCTTTTACTCTAACCCTCTTAAAATTTCGGTTTGCAGCTCCTGATGTTGCAGAATCTCTCTTAAAATGGTTGCGATCTCTATCACGGTTCTGACGCTCAGCTCGCTTAACTTCTTCGGCTATCTTAGCCTTCTCTACTAGTACAGCAAAGTTGCACTCCCTCTGCGGCGCTATCAGTACTCTCAGCTCATCTCTGAGGCCATCCTCAAACAGAACACTGTGCTCGTACTTGGTGGAAACAATGCCACTAGCATACCGGCTTAATCGCAGAAATTCTGCCTTATATTCAGCCACAGTCTTACTACCCTGGGTCAGGTTAAGAAATTCCTTCCTTCGTGCGTCCACATAACTAGTCCCAACATATTTTGCCTTGAAAGACTACTTGAACAATTCCCAGGTTACCCTCTCAACTAGGGTACCCTCTCTCACGGTGATCCACCATTGATACGCCTCGTCCCTCAGCAACGATACCGCTCCTTTTAACTTGTGCTCCACTGAGCAATCCAAGTCATCCATAATTCACTCTGTGGCTTCCAGCCAGTACTCAGCCACATTCGGGGCCACTCCAGATATGCCCCTAAAAACTTCCGCTCCATTAGCCCGGAGTCACTCAGAAATGGACCCCCTATTCATGGGCCCGACATTGGCTCCGGCCACCCTTTCCAGAACCCTCAGCATGGCTTGGGACAGAGCACTAACTCAGCCAGTGGTCGTGCCTCTCCAGCTGGCATATGCTCAGAAGACGACAATCCAGCTTGAGCACTAACTCAGCCTCGTCCACGAGCAGCTCTTGTACTCATATCGATTATCTGATTTACGAATTTTATGACATCAGTTAATGTTTCAGTTGTTTATTACAGAATATCTTATGAACAGATAAAGTTTCAGAGTTGTATTCGCGCGATCGTAGCCTAGCTACTGTCTCAGTTTCCTAGGGTTTAGTTTACCCTACAGTCTCAGTTTTATAGCCTTAATACTACCTCACCTATAGTATTATATCTAAGGCTCAGTGCCAACTACAGTTTTATTCTCAGTACAGTACAGAATTTAAAGCAGGGAATACTTACAACTTGGAGCCGGGGATTCAGCGTGCCACTTTCCGATTTATCAGATCAAATAGTTTGAGGCCTCTTTAAAAATCAATGTTTCAAACAACTTGTTTTAAAAACTACAATTTGAAGGGAAAAAAAATCCTTTTTAAAACCAAAATTTTTTTGAAAATCTGATTTTCCAAAAATACCCTTCTGGACTCTAAATTTTTGAAAACATTTTTTGGACCCGATCCACAACAGAGTTGTTGTAACCGGGCTCTGATACCACTAAATGTAACACCCCGAACCCGGCCCAGATGTTATGGCCATGTCTGGTATGCTACATCACCTAGGCTATCCTATGCCGTCCTATTTACTAAGTCCGATGATGAGGTTTGAAAAAGCAATGCTTGATTTTTTTAGAAATTCCTATTTTAATAACTATTCAACTTAATCTCAATTTATTTGTTAAGCGATTCACTTTAACCTTATTTTAAGCCGTGCTCAGTCCTCGTGGCCACTCTGAATCCCTCCCAGCAACCAAGTCACGATCTAGGGCTCACCTGTAAGGATGGAAAGAGAAGGGTGAGTTTGGGAAAACTCAGTGTGTGCAGAACCCATCCAAAGCCCAAATTGGCTCGAGCCCACTGGCTTAAGCCCTAACCAGTCCCAGTCAGATACTGGGCCGAAGCCCTATTCAGATTACAGATACTGGGCCAAAGCCCTATAACAGATACTAGGTCGAAGCCCTATTCAGATAACAGTTTGGCCCATAGGCCCATAACAATACAGTACAGTATAATAGTATGAATACAACCCAATTGGGGAGACTACTCAACCCACCAACCGCTACACACCACCCGTACCAGCCAACACACCATGTGGGGAATAACTCGACCCACCCTGCTTACACACCACAGTCGCAGCATGGCTGCTCAGATAACAGTATACGAGGCGAAGCCCCTTTCAAAAACAGTACGAGGCATAGCCCCTTTCAGTAACGTGGCAGTGCCACTCACACTTCCTCCAATATAAAACCCATCCCATGCAACAGATACATATCATGGTATGTAGTAACAGTAACAATCATATTAAGCAGTACAGTCGATTTTCGCCCTAGGGGTATAATGGTAATTTTATACTTACGGGTAAATCAGTAATTTCACACCCTAAGGGTATTTCAGTAATTCTGTTCTCTTATTATACTTTTTTTGACTATTACAACCTTTACTATTTTAGTGGTCATTACAGAATCTCATTTAACCCAATTTATCAGTTTTAGCCTTTAGGCCCTAAAACCCTTAATGGGCTCTACCGTGCCATTTTAGCCCATTAGGCCCATTTAAGCCTTAATTTCTAATCCGTTATCCTGTTTTAACTATTTTTATGCCTGCAGTCCATATTATTGCCTTTAAACCTATTTTTACCCAAATGGGCCCAAATTACCGATGGGGCCCATATTCGGCCCACCGAGGCCCAACTTACCGTAGCGCCCAAAATTTCACGGTCAACCCTCCTGATAGTTTTGATTCCAAAACCAACCTGCTCCTACCAACTTGAGAGTGTTCGCACGCTCACAAGCTCTTGAAATGCCGGAACTTTGGCATTTCGGCTTTTCGGCTTTTGTCGATTTGAGCATTGAAGGGTGTTCGAGACACACACCTGTTTTGCAGTTTCACCGACGAGATATCCTATGCGACAGTTCCTACAGCCCAATATCTAACTGATTAATCAATAGATCTATGAAAAACCAGAGCCACAATCCCTTACCACATTTGGCCACACCCTTAATGGCCATGAAAACTTACCTCTGACGATTTAGGTGCACTAGATCTAGATCTGGTGATACCGATGCCTTCAACTCCTTGCTTGATCACCTTCCTCGCTAACTATCACTCAAAAAGAATAAAAATACCACTTTGAATTACTAAAAGTCCAAATCGACAATCTCCCTAACTTTAGGGACTTTCGGCTTTTCCAAAACATGAAATAATGTACAGATCTGAGGTATTAAGCACTTACCAACGATTTCTCTTCGATTCCTATGCAGATCTAATGTAAATCTGACCCTTAAATGTTTATAGAACCCTTATCTCTGAGATCTGCAAATTCGGCTTTCTCCTTGAAACTATTGTGATTTCGGCTTTTCAACTAGAGAAGAAGATGGCGATTTGGGCTATGAGTTTGAGTGATGGTGTCGACAATGACGTGGCTCAAGGGATGTAGTAATCGGCCACAATAGGTGAAAGAAACAGGGGTAATTCGGCTTAGAAAGATTCGGCAAAAGAAAGCAGTTTTCAGGATTTTTGGCACTTTGAGCAATCGTCTATGGTTGTTTTTGAGAGGGATGGAAGCAAAAGAAAGAGTGGGTCTGAGTAAGGAGGGTATTCGGTTAGAGAAGAGATCAAAGAGGAAAAAGAAAAGTGAAAAAAATAATGGTAGAGGTGAAGAAGAAGAAATCGGCTAGAAGCTTTCTAGGGAGGCAAGTTTCGGCTTTTCTAACAGTAAAAGAGAAGATTATACCTATGGTGGCTAGCCCTAATTCTTATGACACAAAATAGAAAAAGATAAAACCCTAATAATCTCTCTAAAGCAATTGGCCCAAGTCCCTAAAGCCTTTGCCGAAATTCACTTAAGTTAGTCACATGCCCGGCACATGCTTAAAAATTAAAAAGAACACTACGCTTACCTTGCAACTCGAACCATTGTCCTTGAATACCCACTTAGGTGCCACTTTTTTAGGAGCTTAGTGGCGCCACCTTGCCACCCTACCAAGGCTCTCTTTGTGATATATTTTACACGGTTTTTCTTAAAGGCCCACTTAACCAAGTCCCCTTTCACTTGAAAATCCAACTTAATATTTTACCAGGTTTTAACTTAAGCTTGGGCCTTCTAAAGGCCCACTAACACATGTACATACATTTTCAACCTTCAGAACACCAAAAATTTTAAAATTTCACTAAAATTCACAAAACCCGAAAAATCTCGAAAATCAGGGCGTTACAGTGTAGGTCAATTTGGGTCGTGGGCCTATTTTCACTATTTGACTACTGAGGTTGCATGGGTCGCCCGAGATGACTGTGGACCGAATGAAGGGTCGGTAAGCGTACCTAAACCCCTAAATGACTGAATGACTATTTTACCCCCGTGTGTGATATATATATACACGTATGTACATGTATGACTATACTTAGCATGCTATTTTGACTATACTGAAAACATGTATGACATTATGATATGACATGACATGGCATGATTGCATGATGCATTGCATAGGGGTGGGTTTATATTGATCAGAAGAAGTGTACTGAAAGGCTTCGAGCCTAAATTATTGGCAGCCTAGTTGCATACTACTGTATAGTGTCGCATTTGGTACTCTCTGGAGTGTAAGGATAGGTGGGTTGATTATATCCCTACATGGAGTGTAAGGTTGGATGGAGATTGTGACAGCCCTAGTTCGACCTTAGTCGGGAAGCGGTTTCGGGACTGCTAAACCGAGTCAAAAATTTTAGTTGGTGATGTGAGTTGCGTAGTTGATATGAGTTTTGATATGTGTTATAAAATTTGTGTGGAAATTTGATCTTTAAAGTGATTAATTTCTTAAAAAGGGCTTAATTGTTAAACTTTAAGAATGTGATGTGCAAAAATCATAGTGTCTAAATAGTATGAATTACCATGAAAGTGGATTTGCATGTCAATTTACCCAAATCCACTTTAGTGGACGGTAATAATGATGCATAAATAATATTTTATAAGTTGTTTCATAATGAGTTATATTATAATGTATTAAATAAAAGAAAGAAAATAGAAAATAGAAAAGAAAAAGTGATAATACCAAGTGAATGCTCATTTCTCTTTCCTCCATTGCCGAACTTAAAGAAAGTAGAAGAGAAGAGAGGTTTGGGCATTCGGCTACTCTATTGCAAAAATTTAGGTATGTTTCTTGATAATTCCTTTAGAAAGTTTGAAATGTGGCTGACTAGTGGGTCCTTAATACAACCCATATGTAAATTTTTTATTTTGATGTATATTGGCATTCGGTTATAGCTAAGAAATGTAGAAGATGGTTGAAGTTCATGCTAAGAATTTGATTGATGGTTAAGTAGACTATGATGGTAGAAACCATGAAATTTTAAGACTTTGAATTGAAATCTTGAAATTGAACCATGTATGACATGCTTTCATGAAATGGGCAATTCGGCAATTGCATAAAAAGGTATAGAGGTGGAGCATTGGTTGTGTTAAATGGGGTTCTATGATCGTGAATTTAAGTTTGAAGCTAAGAGTTTTCGTATATTAATGAATGCAAAGATCTTATGATATTTGGTTATCTAAATGAGTGCATTCCTAATATTTCAATTGAATGAAGCATGCGGCTATGATCATTGAGCATGAAAGAATGGAGTTGAGTAATTTTATTGATATGTACCGATGTAAATTTAGTATAGAGCTTAGTATTTTCGTTAAATAAGAAAGTAAACCTATGTGAGGTACGGTCTTGTACAATTTGGGTAAAATCAATAATGCTTTGATGCTATTAAATGAAGCTAAAATGGGAATGAGTTTTAGACTTGTTAATTTTGATGAATTAAAGTATAGTGACCGAATATGATTAATGATAAAATTTACTTAATGTGATTATGTGTATACTTTGAGAAGGGTTGAATGTTAATGTATGTGTAGTCATGATCAAATATGATATTTTAGGGAGTATGCGAGATACTCATGTATTTGCAAATGCGAAAATAGGTTATTTGCTTAATCTGTGATAAATTGAGTGAGTTGATATTTATGGATTTAGTGACTTTGGCCTTGGATAATTATTATATCATGAATGATAAGTTGATCTAAAAGAATATGTATATTTTAATCTAATCTAAGCTAGACATGATTTGTAACATAATGGTATTTGGCCGAACATATGTGAAAGGAAAGTATTGTGTGTATGCCATATTGGGTTGAATGTATATATATATATATATATATATATATGGCCGAATGTGTATGTGGAACATAGAGAGGATACTTTGTACTTCTTGCTTTGATTAAGTGAAGTATATGAAAGTTGATACACTCAAATTGTTTAAAATTTAGCTCAAGAGCCTAGAGGGACAACATCAGATAAGGGAAAAGCGAAGGTGACGGAATAGCCAACCCATAATTATCCAGAAAGATACGAGGTAAGTTCTTGAGTAACAAATACTTAAATATGATAAAGTGAAATTATAATATTTATATATGCATATTATGCGAATTCAAATGGCAAAGGATGTGTCTAAATGCAAAATTTTGGAAATGAGAGCATGAGTAAATATGAGATACCGAATACTAAAGTGGAATCTTAATGTATTTGAATATGAATTTGTGTTCCTTGCTTACAAATAAATAAGCCGTATGAAATAAGTTTGGTGGTATGACGAAACTTGTGTTTCTGTATTTGAAATGTTATTGAAAGATAATATGATATGTATGCCGATATAGGTAAGTAGAAATTTCAGAGTTAAAGCCGAGCTTTGTCTCGAAAGGCTTTCGAGCCAGAGTTAAAGCCGAGCATTAGTCTCGAAGGGCTTTCGAGCCAGAGTTAAAGCCGAGCTTAGTCTCGAAGGGCTTTCGAGCCAGAGTTAAAGCCGAGCTTAGTCTCGAAGGGCTTCCTAGCCAAAGTTAAAGCCGAGCTTAGTCTCGAAGGGCTTTCGAGCCAGAGTTTAAGCCAAGCTTAGTCTCGAAGGGCTTTCGAGCCAGAGTTTAAGCTGAGCTTAGTCTCGACGGGCTTAAAGCCAGTGATAAGATCCGGATTTGGCCTTGAAGTCCATTCGTGGTGGAAATCAGATATGGGTTAAATGTATAAGCTCACGTATGAATAATTATATAAATAGTATGCCTTAACAAAACATATGCGCCACTGTATGTAAGGAAGGCAGGTATGCATTTTATGCTTGTAATGATTTAGCCGGTCATTGAATTCGTTTAGTTGAGTCGGTAAGGATTTGTGAACTATTATTTGATATCGTGGGTATGTATACGAAATTTGATGTTGAGGTGTGTAATTTTATACTCGATTGCTTTGCAAAGAAGAAATCTGAACTACTCGATTTTTTTTTTAGTGAATAACTCGTTGAATGCATTCGAGCTTCTTTTTGTGAAAACTTGTGAGTGAGTTAGTAATATGGGTATGAGCATATTCGGCCAAAGAAGGTTAATCATGAGTTGATAATACTATGCCCTTCATTTATTTTGATTAAGTTACTTATGTACTTACTAAGCAAGTATTTGCTTACTCTGTTGTCCCTGCTCTCCATTTTGTAGATTCTTGATCGAAAGCTACGGTCTCGGGAATTTCGAAATTGAAGTCATCTACACCATTATTTATCTTTCGGTACGGGGAACCTAGTCTAGAAATGGCATGTATAGGTTTAGCTTTTGGCGGTCATGCAAACACCTTTTGAATTTTGTAACTAAATTAGGCCATGCGAAAATGGTTCTCTTAAGATTTTCACTTTGATAGTTATAGTAATAATTCGACTATGTTATACACGAATGGTTGTGAATGCATGTTTGGAAACTGGTCTTGAAGTATGTCATACTTCTAATATGGAATTATATGAAGTAAAAGTGATGAAAGTGATTAGGGATGAGTTCTTTTCGTACATTGTTTTGAATGCGATAAATTGGTTTAGTTGTGTTCGGTTGATGAGCTTTTGCGCACCTTTTGCCAATTATATCGATAGGTTTAGTAAAGGATTTTCTTTTATTATCATGCGGCTCTTCAAAGAGAATAGTCTGGTGATGCCTCTCGACCCTCCTGCGATGGGACCGGGTCTAGGGGTGTTACATTTTATTGGTATCAGAGCTACGGTTTAGCCGATTCTCGGACTACCGTAGTAAGTATGAGTTTAGCTATACATGCCAATTAGTGTCATTCTGATAATGAGATGACTTCTGATATCTGAAATGTGCTTCTTGGTATAGAATGGATCCCGAACCTGACCGAACCGTAGCGGACGATGTAGAGAGTGTAGCTCCTGCGCCCGCGCAAGGGACAGCGCCACCAGACTCTCAGCCAAATATTGGTCATCGAGATGATGACATTAGACCAGCTTTTTATGCAATGATGAGTGACTGGTTCGCTCAATTTGCTAGATCAAATCTAGCTGTTCCGCAACCTCCGCCCCCGAATACTCCGTTTCCAACTTTTACGACTCCTCCTGTGACCGATCCAGTGAGATCGAGTAGGCCCCCTGTTGATAAAATTAGAAAATATGGGGCCGAAGAGTTCCGGGCTACCCCTAGTGACGATGCCGAACGGGCCGAGTTTTGGCTCGACAATACCATCCGAGTGTTCGATGAACTGTCCTGCACACCCGAAGAGTGTCTTAAATGTACGGTATCTCTGTTACGAGACGCTGCCTACTACTGGTGGAATACTCTGGTTTCTGTTGTTCTGAAGGAACGGGTCGACTGGGAATTCTTCCAAACCGAGTTTCGTAAGAAATATATCAGTCAGAGATTCATCGATCAAAAACGGAAAGAATTTCTTGAACTTAAACAAGGTCAGATGTCAGTGACCGAGTACGAGAGAGAGTTTGTACGCCTCAGCCGCTACGCTCGTGAATGTGTATCCTCTGAGGCCATCATGTGTAAACGTTTTGAGGATGGATTAAATGAAGATATCAAATTACTGGTGGGGATTCTAGAAATTAAGGAGGTTGTCGTACTAGTCGAGCGGGCTTGTAAAGCTGAAGAACTCAGTAATGAGAAAAGAAAAGCCGAAGGTGGAGATAGAGAGTCTCACAAGAGGTCTGCGGGGAAATCTGTTCAGCAATCGTCCAAGAAGAATAGAGATGATTCAGGCCGATCTAAATATACTTTGGGTCTTTCTAGACGAGAACACCATCGACCTCCTGTGAGTTCGCGAGCTACTTCCATTGCCAGTGTGGGTAATGAACGTCGAGATAGATTAGGTTGCGATTATTGTGGTAAATGGCATCCGGGGAGTTGTAGGCATCGTGACCGCTCGTGTTTCAGATGTGGATCTGCTGATCATTTTATTAAAGATTGTCCGAGAAGAGATGAACGCACTCCCGATCCGACTCAGAGATCTAGTGGCACAGCTTCGCGGGGTAGACCACCGCGACGGGGTGGAAATATTAGCGGCAGTCAAAGAGGGACTAGAGATACTACAGCTAGATCCGAGGCTCGAGCACCGGCCAGAGCATATGCTATTCGTGCCCGCGAGGAAGCTTCTTCTCCGGATGTTATTACTGGTATTTTCACCCTCTTTAATACTGATGTTATTGCCCTGATTGATCCTGGTTCGACCCATTCATATGTGTGTGAAACTTTAGCTTCCAGTAAGACTCTTCCTGTTGAGTCTACTGAATTTGTAATTCGAGTGTCGAACCCTTTGGGTCGTTGTGTTCTGGTTGATAAAGTATGCAAGAAATGTCCGTTAATAGTTCGAGATTTCTGTTTTCCGGCGGACTTGATGCTTCTACCATTCGACGAATTTGACATTATTCTTGGAATGGACTGGTTGACCGTTCATGACGCGATAGTTAATTGCAAGAAGAAAACTATTGAATTGCGATGTTCGAATAACGAAATAATCCAAATTGAGTCCATTGATCTAAGTGGGCCATCTACAATAATTTCGACCATGTCAGCTCAGAAATACGTGAGGAAAGATTATGAAGCGTATTTGGCCTATGTGTTAGATAACAAAGTTCCCGACCGAGAACTTGGGACGGTGCCGGTGGTCTGCGAGTTTCCAGATGTCTTTCCCGAAGAATTACCGGGATTGCCGCCTGTAAGAGAGGTTGAGTTCGGTATAGAGTTGATTCCAGGTACGACGCCGATTTCGATTGCCCCGTATCGTATGGCACCTACCGAATTAAAAGAATTAAAATCTCAGCTACAAGAGTTGACGGATAGAGGCTTTGCGCGACCTAGTTTTTCGCCTTGGGGTGCACCGGTTTTATTCGTGAAAAAGAAAGACGGGACTATGAGAATGTGCATCGACTATCGACAGCTGAATAAAGCCATGGTAAAGAATAAGTATCCGTTGCCCCGTATTGACGACTTGTTCGATCAGTTGAGAGGAGCCTCAGTCTTTTCGAAGATTGATTTGCGATCCGGCTATTATCAATTGAGAGTTAGAGATTCCGACGTACCGAAGACGGCATTTAGAACGAGATACGGTCACTATGAGTTCTTAGTGATGCCGTTTGGACTCACCAACGCCCCTGCAGTATTCATGGATTTGATGAATCGAGTATTTAGGCCATATTTGGATCGTTTTGTAGTAGTGTTCATCGATGATATTTTGGTCTACTCTCGTGACGAGTCAGAGCATACGGAGCATTTGAGACAAGTACTTCAGACCTTACGTGAAAATCAATTGTATGCGAAATTCAGCAAGTGCGAATTTTGGTTGCGCGAGGTCGGATTCTTGGGCCATATAGTATCTGCTTCGGGTATTCGAGTTGATCCGAACAAAATTTCAGCTATTCTCGACTGGAAACCCCCTAAAAATGTTACTGAAGTTCGAAGCTTTTTAGGACTCGCTGGTTATTACCGACGATTCGTCAAAGGTTTTTCGATGATTGCGACTCCATTGACGAAACTGCTGCAAAAAGATATCAAGTTCGAGTGGTCGGATAAGTGTCAGAAAAGCTTCGACCAACTGAAAACCCTTTTGACGGAAGCTCCTGTGTTAGTCCAACCAGAAACTGGTAAAGAGTTTGTAGTTTATAGTGATGCATCTCTGAACGGTTTAGGCTGCGTTTTGATGCAAGAAGGCCGGGTTATTGCTTATGCTTCGAGACAGTTAAAGCCTCACGAACGAAATTATCCGACTCATGATCTTGAATTAGCCGCTATTGTTTTCGCTCTGAAGATTTGGCGACACTATCTGTTTGGTGAAAAATGTCACATCTTCTCTGATCACAAAAGTCTCAAGTATCTGATGTCTCAAAAAGAGTTGAATTTGAGACAAAGGCGATGGCTAGAATTGTTAAAAGACTATGAGCTTGTTATTGATTATCACCCGGGGAAAGCTAATGTCGTTGCGGACGCTCTTAGTCGAAAATCCTTATTTTCCTTGCGAGCTATGAACGTGAAGCTGACGATGACAGGAGATGATGTGTTGATTGCGGAATTGGTAGCAAGACCTATACTACTTCAACAGATTTGTGAGGCTCAGAAAGCCGACGACGAATTAGTTGCCAAACGAGTTCAGTGTGAGTCAAGTGTGGGTTCAGCATTTCGGGTCGACGGAAATGATTGTTTGAGATTTAAAGACCGATTGTGTGTTCCGAAAAAGTCTGAGCTAGTTTCGATGATTTTGAATGAAGCCCATTGTAGTTGAATGTCGGTCCATCCGGGCAGTACGAAAATGTATAACGATTTGAAGCGTCAGTATTGGTGGAATGGCATGAAACGAGACATCTCTAATTTTGTATCTAAATGCTTAGTATGTCAGCAAGTAAAAGCGGAACATCAGGTGCCGTCGGGATTACTTCAGCCGATTTTAATACCCGAGTGGAAGTGGGATCGCGTCACAATGGACTTTGTGTCAGGTTTACCGTTGACGTCGAGCAAAAAGGACTCCATTTGGGTTGTTGTTGATCGATTAACGAAATCAGCCCATTTTATCCCGGTTCGCACTAACTTTTCGCTTGATAAATTAGCAGAATTATACGTTTCTCAGATAGTACGATTGCATGGGGTGCCGACTTCCATTGTTTCTGATCGAGACCCTCGATTTACTTCTAGATTTTGGAGGAAGCTGCAAGAAGCTTTGGGTACTAAACTTCATTTCAGTACAGCTTTCCATCCGCAAACGGACGGTCAATCTGAACGGGTTATTCAGATACTCGAGGATATGTTGAGATGTTGCATTCTTGAGTTAAGCGTTTCATGGGAAAGATATTTACCCTTGGTTGAGTTCGCGTATAATAATAGCTTTCAGACAAGTATTCAGATGGCACCTTACGAAGCTCTTTACGGTCGTAAATGCCGTACTCCTCTATTCTGGACTGAGCTTAGTGAGAATAAGATTTTCGGAGTTGATTTAGTTAGAGAAGCGGAGCAGAAAGTGAGGATAATTCGTGACAGCTTGAAAATAGCATCCGATCGTCAGAAATCATACGCGGACTTAAAGCGTAAAGACATCGAGTACCAAGTTGGTGATAAAGTGTTTCTGAAAGTTTCGCCGTGGAAAAAGATATTTCGTTTTGGTCGAAAAGGCAAGTTGAGTCCAAGATTCATTGGACCGTATGAAGTTTCAGAACGCATTGGGCTGGTTGCTTATTGACTAATTCTGCCCCCTGAACTCGAAAAGATCCATGACGTCTTCCACGTATCGATGCTTCGTCGCTATAGATCCGACCCTTTGCATGTGATTAGTCCGTCAGAAATTGAAATTCAGTCTGATTTGAGCTATGAAGAAGAACCGATTCGTATTTTAGCCCGCGAAATAAAAGAATTGCGAAACAAAAAGGTTCCATTAGTAAAAGTACTATGGCTCAAGCATGGGATCGAAGAAGTGACTTGGGAACCTGAAAACCTTATGAAGGAAAGATACCCAAATCTGTTTACCGGTAAGATTTTCGAGGACGAAAATCCTTTTAAGGGGGAGGGAGTTGTGACAGCCCTAGTTCGACCTTAGTCGGGAAGCGGTTTCGGGACTGCTAAACCGAGTCAAAAATTTTAGTTGGTGATGTGAGTTGCGTAGTTGATATGAGTTTTGATATGTGTTATAAAATTTGTGTGGAAATTTGATCTTTAAAGTGATTAATTTCTTAAAAAGGGCTTAATTGTTAAACTTTAAGAACGTGATGTGCAAAAATCATAGTGTCTAAATAGTATGAATTACCATGAAAGTGGATTTGCATGTCAATTTACCCAAATCCACTTTAGTGGACGGTAATAATGATGCATAAATAATATTTTATAAGTTGTTTCATAATGAGTTATATTATAATGTATTAAATAAAAGAAAGAAAATAGAAAATAGAAAAGAAAAAGTGATAATACCAAGTGAATGCTCATTTCTCTTTCCTCCATTGCCGAACTTAAAGAAAGTAGAAGAGAAGAGAGGTTTGGGCATTCGGCTACTCTATTGCAAAAATTTAGGTATGTTTCTTGATAATTCCTTTAGAAAGTTTGAAATGTGGCTGACTAGTGGGTCCTTAATACAACCCATATGTAAATTTTTGATTTTGATGTATATTGGCATTCGGTTATAGCTAAGAAATGTAGAAGATGGTTGAAGTTCATGCTAAGAATTTGATTGATGGTTAAGTAGACTCTATGATGGTAGAAACCATGAAATTTTAAGACTTTGAATTGAAATCTTGAAATTGAACCATGTATGACATGCTTTCATGAAATGGGCAATTCGGCAATTGCATAAAAAGGCATAGAGGTGGAGCATTGGTTGTGTTAAATGGGGTTCTATGATCGTGAATTTAAGTTTGAAGCTAAGAGTTTTCGTATATTAATGAATGCAAAGATCTTATGATATTTGGTTATCTAAATGAGTGCATTCCTAATATTTCAATTGAATGAAGCATGCGGCTATGATCATTGAGCATGAAAGAATGGAGTTGAGTAATTCTATTGATATGTACCGATGTAAATTTAGTATAGAGCTTAGTATTTTCATTAAAGAAGAAAGTAAACCTATGTGAGGTACGGTCTTGTACAATTTGGGTAAAATCAATAATGCTTTGATGCTATTAAATGAAGCTAAAATGGGAATGAGTTTTAGACTTGTTAATTTTGATGAATTAAAGTATAGTGACCGAATATGATTGATGATAAAATTTACTTAATGTGATTATGTGTATACTTTGAGAAGGGTTGAATGTTAATGTATGTGTAGTCATGATCAAATATGATATTTTAGGGAGTATGCGAGATACTCATGTATTTGCAAATGCGAAAATAGGTTATTTGCTTAATCTGTGATAAATTGAGTGAGTTGATATTTATGGATTTAGTGACTTTGGCCTTGGATAATTATTATATCATGAATGATAAGTTGATCTAAAAGAATATGTATATTTTAATCTAATCTAAGCTAGACATGATTTGTAACATAATGGTATTTGGCCGAACATATGTGAAAGGAAAGTATTGTGTGTATGCCATATTGGGTTGAATGTATATATATATATATAAATATATATGGCCGAATGTGTATGTGGAACATAGAGAGGATACTTTGTACTTCTTGCTTTGATTAAGTGAAGTATATGAAAGTTGATACACTCAAATTGTTTAAAATTTAGCTCAAGAGCCTAGAGGGACAACATCAGATAAGGGAAAAGCGAAGGTGACGGAATAGCCAACCCATAATTATCCAGAAAGATACGAGGTAAGTTCTTGAGTAACAAATACTTAAATATGATAAAGTGAAATTATAATATTTATATATGCATATTATGCGAATTCAAATGGCAAAGGATGTGTCTAAATGCAAAATTTTGGAAATGAGAGCATGAGTAAATATGAGATACCGAATACTAAAGTGGAATCTTAATGTATTTGAATATGAATTTGTGTTCCTTGCTTACAAATAAACAAGCCGTATGAAATAAGTTTGGTGGTATGACGAAACTTGTGTTTCTGTATTTGAAATGTTATTGAAAGATAATATGATATGTATGCCGATATAGGTAAGTAGAAATTTTAGAGTTAAAGCCGAGCTTAGTCTCGAAGGGCTTTCGAGCCAGAGTTAAAGCCGAGCATTAGGCTCGAAGGGCTTTCGAGCCAGAGTTAAAGCCGAGCTTAGTCTCGAAAGGCTTTCGAGCCAGAGTTAAAGCCGAGCTTAGTCTCGAAGGGCTTTCTAGCCAAAGTTAAAGCCGAGCTTAGTCTCGAAGGGCTTTCGAGCCAGAGTTTAAGCCGAGCTTAGTCTCGAAGGGCTTTCGAGCCAGAGTTTAAGCTGAGCTTAGTCTCGACGGGCTTAAAGCCAGTGATAAGATCCGGATTTGGCCTTGAAGTCCATTCGTGGTGGAAATCAGATATGGGTTAAATGTATAAGCTCACGTATGAATAATTATATAAATAGTATGCCTTAACAAAACATATGCGCCACTGTATGTAAGGAAGGCAGGTATGCATTTTATGCTTGTAATGATTTAGCCGGTCATTGAATTCGTTTAGTTGAGTCGATAAGGATTTGTGAACTATTATTTGATATCGTGGGTATGTATACGAAATTTGATGTTGAGGTGTGTAATTTTATACTCGATTGCTTTGTAAAGAAGAAATCTGAACTACTCGATTTTTTTTTAGTGAATAACTCGTTGAATGCATTCGAGCTTCTTTTTGTGAAAACTTGTGAGTGAGTTAGTAATATGGGTATGAGCATATTCGGCCAAAGAAGGTTAATCATGAGTTGATAATACTATGCCCTTCATTTATTTTGATTAAGTTACTTATGTACTTACTAAGCAAGTATTTGCTTACTCTGTTGTCCCTGCTCTCCATTTTGTAGATTCTTGATCGAAAGCTACGGTCTTGGGAATTTCAGAATTGAAGTCATCTACACCATTATTTATCTTTTGGTACGGGGAACCTAGTCTAGAAATGGCATGTATAGGTTTAGCTTTTGGCGGTCATGCAAACACCTTTTGAATTTTGTAACTAAATTAGGCCATGCGAAAATGGTTCTCTTAAGATTTTCACTTTGATAGTTATAGTAATAATTCGACTATGTTATACATGAATGGTTGTGAATGCATGTTTGGAAACTGGTCTTGAAGTATGTCATACTTCTAATATGGAATTATATGAAGTAAAAGTGATGAAAGTGATTAGGGATGAGTTCTTTTCGTACATTGTTTTGAATGCGATAATTTGGTTTAGTTGTGTTCGGTTGATGAGCTTTTGCGCACCTTTTGCCAATTATATCGATAGGTTTAGTAAAGGATTTTCTTTTATTATCATGCGGCTCTTCAAAGAGAATAGTCTGGTGATGCCTCTCGACCCTCCTGCGATGGGACCGGGTCTAGGGGTGTTACAGAGATGGAGTGTAGAGGCTGGATAGGTAGGATCTGTACACTGTTATATCTATTAGTGCACTGTTTAACGATACTGTAATGGGCCAAGGCCCAAGCACATGTCTGTTCTATATTGAGATGGGCTAAAGCGCAGACTGATATTGGCACTAATACTGAAAAGGGCTTAGGCCCAAATTGTGTTTGTTTCTGTCTGTTACTTATATGGGATTACACACTGAGTTTTCGTAAACTCACCCTTCTATTTTAACTGTACAGGTAATCCCTAGACTTAGGCAGATCAGTGCATCGAGGACTCAGCGGTGGCCAAACTGCTTATTTAATTTGATTTAGTATTATTTATTTATTTATTGGGTTATTTTGTTGTAATAATGGCCTTTAAAATTTTAGTTTTTAATTTGGTGTTTTATTATTTGACTTATAATTGCTAGTAGTAGAGGTAGTCGAGGCTTTCAAAACGAATCGATCATTTTACCAAAATAGGCACAAATATGCAACCATTTTAATAAGCTTCCGTAATAAAATGATATTTTGAAAATGCATAACGTTTTTTAAAGTAAATGGCTTTAGATAAAAAGGCACGTTTTGAAAGTGATCGTCACATCTTGGAATCGTTTTAAGGAAATAAAAAGGGGCTAGATAGAAAAGAGTGTTTTTGAACGACAACATACTTTTCGAAAAGCACTTCAATGTGACATCGTCAGACTCGACCATAGCGTCTAGGCCGAGTTTGGGGTGTTACAGCCCCTAGCTTAAAAATATTCTATTTCACCTATTTCATGTCCATTTTTGTCCAACAAATTAACCATTGGTCTAATTACCATCTAAGGGCCTCTAATTTAGGAACTCATTTCAATTAAATCCCTTTAGCAATTAAAAGCACTCATATTGCAGTTAAAAACAAATCTAATTGGACACTTTATCACTAAAATTTCTTAACCAAATTTTCACCCATTCATTCAATCGTATAATAAACCTCAAAACTTTATCGCAATAAAATTTTCTACTTCAGATTCATGGTTCTGAAACCACTGTTCCATTTAGGCCCTTATTCGGGTTGTTACATAGGACCTACTAGATTTGGCTAAGATGTTGTCATATTTGGACACCCCAAATTAGCTTGTTGGACCTCAGAATACTCCTCAACTCAATGCTGTCGACGATAACTAAGTTTGGACAACCCAAACCATCCACAAAAGGGGACGAAGATGTGGTCTACAGCTACCTAAACTACATGGGAGAAAATCAAGCAACTATCAACAACCAAGGAGGAAATTTCGATAACCACTAATCAACATGGAGAAAATTATGTTGGAAAAATATGACAACAAAAGAAAATTGTTAGCACTAACTAGAAATAAACCAAGCATAAATAAAAGAAAGATTCACTGTGTTGTGGAAAAACCACTACCTTAGAAACAAATTCACCCTAACCATGTAATCGTATAGGGGATGTTGCCCCCAAGGTTAACACAGAACTTCAATACTTGTACACCTAAATAAGGAAGGTGGAGCACAATTTGCATTGCTCTTCTTTGAGGAATCTGGAAATAAGATAAAAATAAAACCTTAAATCTACTTAGAAAAACTTGGCTAGAAAAATCACATTAGGTTCAATTCTCAAGAAAGGTTGGAGAGGTTATAGACGGTCCCGCTTAAAATCCATATCCTAGAAAAAAAATATCATTTAATGTAATTTTAGTAAGATGCCAAAGTTTTAGAGAAACGAAGGATGAAATAATCAAAAATAATGAGAGAAGTTCTCATTTTGTTGGTTATAAAGAATGAGGGGAAATGACCTTCTATTTATAAGATTTTCAAAGGGGCAAATTGGTCCAAAAAATTCAACGACCATTTTGAAACGGCCATATTATAACAGTCAGATTCTAATGGTCATATTTTTGCATTATCAACATTCCCCCACTAATACAAAAGTTTGGAAATTTTTGTAAACACGAAAAAAGATAAAATGTGAGAAAAGCAACAACGAAATTTGCTACTTAAGCACTAGTATCTTGTGGGTTTGAACTAGAACATAGTGAAATGAGTGATTCTTTTCTTTAAAAAGTGAACTAATTTTGAACTTGTTAAGATAGGGGTTAACTCATTACTCATGACTAATCTTTGATCCAATTGGTGTTCCAAGATAGATAACCAAGATTTAGCCAATACACCTCGAGATGTTGGTAAGTGCTCTAACAAGACTGACCAATGGCTTTCATAGTAGGTGGCTACTTACATAATTAATTTCATCAAGTCTATCTTAATATAGATCATCCTAATCAGGACTCTAAAATCATTCAGAGCATTTATTAAGCTCATTTTCTCAAATTTAAATTCAATGAATACATCAAGTCTGTCTCAATAGGACCACCCAAACTTTGCGATATGAATTCATTAAGAGTAATAAACTCAACCTCACATGTCAGTAAATTCATCAAATACATCTCAATAAGACCACCTAAATCCTAGGCTATGAATCCATTAAGAGTAAGAACTCAACCTTATGCATGTACATCGTTCGCCATAGGGATAGGTAGAATGTAAACTATGAGTACTTCCATGGTTTTGTTTGACGACATTGAACTTAAAGATCTAAGTTGGGTATCAACTATGAATTCCTTAACCACTAGTGATATGAGCATGGGTATGACATTAAGACCAAATGTGATGGTTCCATCACTTGCATATTCGTTACAAGTACTTATGGGGCAAATTACGAAGGCAAAGAGCTTAAGGGGGTAGTCAATATTGTCATACAAGTCATTTGGGCTGAGTTGGAAAAATCCCTATTGCATTCAGGACTTAATATGGAACATCGGCCTTGCAATGTTTTATTCGATGCTCAATAGGTGTTTCCTATTCACATTTTAAATAAAGTTTACTTGTATTTTAGATAAAGAACTTGTGGGTTTTCTATTCTATTTGTTTGTTAGTTTTATTTCAATATTTTTTTTGCACTCATAATATTTTAGTTTATGCATATTGAAAGAATGAATTGTGAAATGAGTCTAATTTATATTGTTTTACAGGTAGCTTTGTTCACCATTCACCTTTCATGAAGACTTTTCATCTCCTGTTCAGAATTTAAAGAGTTTGGGAACTCATAAAAAAATTTCTTTATTATTTAGTGCTTTTGAGCCTATCTTTCATATTTTGGTAAGTTTTGATGATAGCCAAAAATTTTCGTGTAAAAAAAATTTAGTTTGTCCAAATCATCCTAATTACATTCCATTAAACATTTTGAGTTTGTTGCATCTATTTTGTCAAAGTAGTATAAACCTTTTCATAATTGTTTTTTCGTATTTGAGTAATTTGTTTCATTTTCACTTGTTTATCTCTATTTCCTTCAAGTTGTCACATCCTATCAATGTCCACAAGGTCACGGGTTTTTTTAAGTTTATTCCCAGCATTCTTGAAGAGCTTAAGAGGATTTTGAGTGGAAAAATGCAAGTGCGTGTGTGATCAACCGCGTGGTAAAAGCCTAAATTGTGCACAAACACTAGATGAGTGATTTTTCTTTCTGAGTGAAAACCATGAGGTTTGATTTGGCGAGGTACATATTTTACTATTTAAAACTATTGTTTTGGTTTTTAATAATTTCTTATGCATTTCAACGAATGTCTAGTAACGAACGTGATAGAGGTAAAAGAGGTGGAGTTCCTAACCTTCAAATTCAAGCCATGACGTGAGAGATGCAAATGATGATGCAAGAGGGACTAGATCAGATTAGTGAACGTGTGGTTCGTATGAAGGAAAGGACTCGAAGGGAAATGTTTCGAAGGGGAAGATCTCCAAGAACACCTAGTGTTCAGGATGGTGAAGTGTAATAGCCCAGTTTAGACCCTAATCAAAATAGTGGTTTTGGGACCACAAATCTAAGTAAAAAATAATTAAATATTATTTTTCGTGTTTATCATGTATGAATTGATATTTGTGAAACTTTCGTGATTTAATTTTATCGTTTGTGTGTTGAGTTATGAAAAAGGACTAAATTGCAAAAATTATAAAGGTTGCTTGCTATTTGATTTAGTGCCAAATTTGAAGTGGCTTTTAATTATAATAGCCTGAAGTAGAAATTAAACCTTTAAAATTTTAAGTGGACATGAATGATCATAATATATATGTTTTATATTGTTTTTAATGATGGATAAAATGGTAATTGTTTTATTAAAGTAAATTAAAATAAAACAAAACATAAAATATGGCCATTATGTTCATGTTGGTCGATTCTATCAAGGAAAAATAAAAGAATAAAAACTCTTAAGGGTTTGGCACTTGTGTGGATTAATTAAGGTATGTTCTTTGTTTTGTTTTCGATGATTTTTATATTTTTGTGATCGTTGCTATGTAATCTATCAAGCCCATGTTTCAATTTCTAATTTTTTTGAAGAATTTGAGTTATGACATTGATGAAATTGTAACCTTTTTGATGTTAGTTGGTGATATATGAAAGTTATGTAAAGGATTAACATGTTTTGTCTTTGAATTTTTGATGAATTTGGGTAATTAGGGCTAAATTGTGACAATAAGAAATTGAGTGGTTAAAATGTGGAATAAATGAAATATATGGGCTTATATGAAGTGTAGGAATATTCGGCCAAGCATGAATTGAATTGAATTATGCATATTTTGTGATTTTGTCAAATAGGGACTAAAGTGTTAAAATGTGAAAGTGTGAGAGTTAAATTGTAAAATGCCCCAAAAATGTGCTTATGGGTTGATTGAATGAATGTGTGATGTAATGAGTTAATTTTAATACATATAGATCAAGAAAAGAGGAATCCAAGTCTAGATCGAGGGAAATCAAAAGTCAACGAGTAATTGACTCATTTCATCGTTTCACACTCGAGGTAAGTTCATAGGAAGTAATTTTGTTATAAATGAATGTTAAATGTATTGATATTGTATACACTAAGATGAATGTGAACTCGGAGAGGATTGAAATATCGAATGAAATATTACGGGCTTGATGATGTATAATTATGTTACAATGATAATGATTGTGAAATGTTTGTAAATGTTCTAAATTGTCTGGTAATGCTCCTAACCCTAGTCCGTTGACAGATACGGGATAGGGGTGTTACATGAAGCATCCAACTGGTCTGATAATGATGGATACTATGATAATGATGATGAAATCATGTCTGATTGAAGTGTAATGCAAAATGAACGAAGGCCAAGAGAAAGACGAGATCGAGGGCTAGTTGATGGTGACCTTGGATCTATCAAATTGAACATTTCGACATTCCAAGGAAGAAATGATCCCGAAGTGTAACACCCCTAACCCGTATTCGTAGTAGGAATAGGGTTATGGAGTATTACCAGACTTATATCAATAATGGTCATACATTAAACATGATTTATATCAATAACAGTCATGCATTAAACATTCATTTCTCATATCCAAATATAAACATTCATTCACATTAATAAAGTCCCTAATACGAACCTACGAGGCTCAAAACATGCATTAGAAGTGGTTTGGGACTAAACAGAAAACTTATTAAAATTTTGGGAAAACGTTGAAGATTTCAAAATATAGGGAACACACGCTCGTATGGCAAGGCCGTGTGGACATTCGAAATGGGATCACATGGCCATGTCACAGACAGTGTCCTACATCGTGCAACTCTCTGACTTGTGTCACACGGCCAACCACACCCCCATGTTATCAACCTGTGTAACTCACTGACTTGTTTTTATTAAATTCTACAGGGGACACACCGCCATGTCACCTGACCGTGCGTCACACATGGCTGAAACACACACGCATGTCTCTCCCCGTGTGGATGAAATTAAGCTAGTTTACAAGCCATATTTCTCACCCAAACTTCCATTTAATACATAGGCATATAACATGACATAAATATGCAACCCAATCAACTTCAATCAAGGTTATTTCAAGCTAATTCCATACCAAATCTATAAAGTTCATAATTTCATGATTCAACTATTCAAAGCATAACAAAATCATGTTCAACAATCATCAATATAGTTACTATCCATTATGCACTATTTTACCTAAAATCATAGGCATACGAATTCCACATTTTAACTATTTTGGTACATCCATCACCAATTCTCAACAAGTATTTATAAAGCAATTTTTACTCAAATTAAAAGGCCATTTACACATATATAAATGCATCACCTTGCATTTGAATATGAATGCATTCAACAATTATTCAAGCTTCATGATCTCATATTATTTATTTCATACTTCAATACATCATATTACAACAATTTCATGTAATTCACATAACTCTTGTGATTATTCATATAAACTCATGTAACCTATAGTAGATTTGTGCTTGTTGAACCAATTACAGATCAATAGATATAGGGTGGTACACACGAAGTGTACAAATCGGTAATCTATCAATTCCTGAACACATAAGCTCTTTTGAGCTATAAATGGTAAGCTCCTCTTGAGTGGAGGTAATGGTATGCTCTAATGAGTCGTGAAACGGTAAGCTCTTATAAGCTCAAATATCAGTAAGCTCATATGAGCTGTGGTGAGTCCACAACACATGTAGGAATCTCAACCAAACGGTAACCCTAGTGACATATCACTCGTATCCTATGAATTTTTAAGGTTCAAACGGGGCTCGGTACTATTCAAATTTCATCATTTAGGCATTCAGACATCATATAATTTATTTTCTCAATTCATAAACATTTATTTCAAATAAGTACATATATAAATATTCAATTCTAATTATACGAACTTACCTCGTTATCGCTCAGATGTATATGATCGTTTATTTGTCAACTTTTCCTTTTCCCCGATCTAATTCTAATTTTGCTTTTCTTGATCTATATATAATCAAATTTAACTTGTTCAATTTTCATTCTATTCAATTTAGCCCAAAACACCTATTTTGGCTAAATTACACTTTTACCCTAGAATTTTAACTTATTTACAATTTATTCCTTACCAAATAAAAATGCAATTTCATGCAATTAGGTCCTTAACCATGCTAGTCGAATTTCTCCTCTTATCGTATCAGCCCATATTTTTCATTTCACAATTCAACCACAAAATTTTCATATTTCTCATTTCAATCCAAAATTGACATTTTAACCAAAAATCACTTTACAAATGTTGTTTATCTAACAACAACCATTCAAAATCTATCATCAAACATCAAAATACACATATATTCATCAATGGAAAAACCCTAAACCTTTAACAATTTTGCAAAATAGTACCTAGGCTAGCTAGACCTAGTTGTAATGATCTCAAAAACATAGAAATCATTAAAAACAGGACAAAAATCGTACCTAATTGGACAAAATAGGGTTGGCTGAAAGTTAAGCTACCACGACTCCTTTTTTCTCTTTGATTTTCGGTTGAAGATGGTGTTTAAAGATGAAGGCTTGTTTTTCTTTTATTTAATTAACACTTATTTACTAATCTACTTAATTAACCTTTTAATATATTAGAAATTTCAAGTAAACCAATCTCATAAATGTCTACTAACATACTAATGGTCAATTACCACTTAAGGACCTTTACTTTAATGTTCTATAGCTATTAGACACCTTTAACTAGTAGAACTATTATGCTTTGCGTGATTTAGTTTTTTTTATCAAATTAAGCATTCAAACAGTAAAATTTCTTAACGAAATTTTCACACAATCAAAACTATCATGCTGTAGACCTCAAAATAATAATCAAATAAATATTTGACCTCAAATTTGTGGTTTCAAAACCATTGTTTTGATTTCACTAAAAACGAGTTGTTACAACTCTCCCTTCTTAGGGATTTATATCCCCAAAAATCTTACCAATTAATAGGTGTGGGTACTATTTTCTCATAGCTTCCTTGAGTTCCCACGTAGCTTCTTCGATATCGTGTCATTGCCATAGAACTTTTACTAAAGCTATGTTTTTATTTCTCAACTCTCTATTCTCTTTAGCCAAAATTTTGATTGGTTCTTCATTATACGTCATCTCAGGCTGAATTTCAATTTCGGTCGGAGAAATTATGTGAGACGAATCTGATCTATATTGACGCAATATTGACACATGAAAAACATTGTGGATCTTTTCAAATTCTGACGGTAAAGCTAGTCGATATGTCAGTGGCCCTATTTTCTCAGTAATATCATAAGACCCAATAAAATGCAGACTTAACTTTCCTTTGTGACCGAATTGGAGAATCTTCTTCCATGATGATACTTTTAGAAATACTCTATCATCGATTTGAAATTTAATGTCTTTATGCTTCAAATCCGTATAGGACTTCTATCGGTCTAAAGCTAGTTTGAAATTGTCGTGAATTACTTTCACTTTTTCTTTGGTTTCTCTAATGAAATCAACCTCGTGAATCTTCTTCTCACTAACCTCGGTCCAGCATAATGGAGTTTGGCATTTACGACCATACAATTCTTCATACAGTTACATTTTTATGCTCGATTGGAAATTGTTGTTACATGCAAATTCAATCAATGGTAAATATTTCTCCCAGTTGCCTTCAAACTCTAAAACATAGCAATAAAGCATATCTTTGAGAATTTGAATTACTCTTTCAGATTGGCCGTTAGTTTGGCGATGAAAAGCAATACTAAAGTTCAACTGTGTACCTAAAGCTTCTTGTAACTTCTTCCAAAATCACGGCATAAAACTCAAATCCCTATCCAAAATAATAGAAATGGGCACCCCGTGTAATCTAACAATCTCAAAGATGTACAAATCAACTAATTTATCAAGTGAAAAGTCTGTACGTACTGGAATAAAATATGTTGATTTAGTCAGTCTATCAACAACAACCTAGATAGCATCTTTCTTTTTTGGAGATGGGGGCAATCCCGATAAGAAATCCATTGTAACTCAATCCCATTTCCACTCAGGTATCATCACAGGCTGTAACAATGCCGAAGGCACTTGATATTCGACTTTTATTTGTTGACAAACTAAACATCTTGACACAAACTCTGAAATATTTCGTTTCATGCTTGTAACACCCCTAACCCGTATCCATTGTTGGAACAAGGTTATGAGGCATTACAGAGAAGTACGGAACACTTATAAATAATTTAAATCACTTAGAGTTCAAATACCAAAATTAATTATAAACGTCCTTTAAATGGACCCTCGAAGCCCAAAACATACATTAGGATTGGGTCGGGACTAAACCGGAACCTCAGGAAATTTTTCACAAAGTTTAAAACTTTTCTCACAAATAAAGGTCACACGGTCGTGTCATAGGGGGACACGCCCGTGTGGTTCAGGCCGTGTTGCGAACACGCCCGTGTGCCTTACTTGTTCTAGGCCATGTGGCTTCACACGCCCGTGCCCCATGCCCGTATGGAATTTTAATGCATTCTAATTTGTAACCCCAAAACAAATTGATTTCACAAGGCCAAGCCACACGCCTGCATCCACCGCCTGTGTGGTTAATTCTTGTTTCTAATCTAGGTGCAGTTTTTACACGGCCGTGTCACATGGCTATGTTTGAGACCATGTCCTTCACACAGCCAAGACACACGGTCGTGTCTTAGCCCGTATGCTATTCTGATTTCATATTTTAAAGATACAGGGGACACACGACCTTAACACACGCCCATGGGGCAAGCCGTGTGTCACACATGGCAAAGACACATGCCCATGGGGTAGGCCGTGCATCACACACGGCCTAGACACATGCCCATGGGGCAAACCATGTGTCATACACGACCTAAAGACATGTTCGTGTGTCTACCCATGTGGACAAAATAGGCCTTTTTAGGCCATTTTTCTCACCCTTACACCAATAACCTGCACATAAACACAATTTCATACCAATATAGGCTAGCCAAACAACCAATTCAAGCTAATTATGCACTTCTCTATACTCTTACATACCAACACACTAAGTTTTATACATACATAGTCATTTAAAATTATGTTATCTCCATTTAACTATTACATAGTTAATATCCTAAACATGCCATATAAATTTAAAAAGTTTTGAAAAATCTACCGTAGATTATCTGGATAGTGTGATTTTCAATGTTGATCTGATCCTCCGTATTCATATCAATCTACAAGAAACATTGAACCCATAAAAGTAAGCTTATAGAAGCTTAGTAAGTTTATAGGCATAGAAATTAAATCTTACCGAACATTTTATAACAATCATACAATTTACAATTTCACTACTTCCTCTTGTCAATCAGAAAATCAGTGATAAGATCACATGGTTGAGTTCAACGTCACTCATTAAGAAATTTTAATCTCTTGGGCCCATTTACTACTTACCCTTCTTAATCGAATTAGGGAATGATTACGGAATTGAGTACTTCGTTTTTATGATGCCATAGTATGACTATGGTCTTGCACATGAGCACATATCACATATTGTGTAACACCCCTCACCCGAGTCTAATATCAGGACAGGGTACAAGGTATTACCGGACTTACGATCACACAATCACTCAATTTTGACTTACGAATTCCACAAAAATTTAAAACTTTTTAATCTTATTCAAAATACTCTTATTATGGGCTTATGTGACCCAAAAGATTCGTTGGGTACGATCTAGAACCCAACTAGAACTTTTCAATCACTTAGAAAAATTCCACTTAAAACAAGGCACACGCCCGTGTGGGACACGGACACACCCGTGTTGGCAGGCCGTGTGGTCGCACATGCCCTGTCCCTAGCCCGTGCGAAATTATTTTTCATTTCAAACATAAAGGGGTTTTCACACAGCCGAGCACACGACCGTGCCTAGGCTGTGTCCTTCACACGACTGGGCACATGCTCGTGTCCTAGCCCATGTGAAAAATCTGACGTATTCTATTTGTGACATCATCATACAATTTTAGACACACAAGCAAGCCACGCGCCTGTGGGCTAGGCCGAGTCTCTCACACGGTCAAGACACACGGCCGTGTCTCTACCCGTGTGTTTACTACTGGGCAATTTAATTTTTTATGCAATCAGGTGCAGGGAACACACGGCCTATCAACATGCCCATGGGGCTGACCGTGTGTCACACATGGCCTAGACACACGCCCGTGTGCCCATCCGTGTGGACAATTATAGGCTATTTTCCAAGCCAATTGCCACCCTAAAAACACAAACAACACAAACCAATTTTTGCTAATACATAGTTTGACATAAAAAATACATCTAAACATCCACATTTCAACATCCACATATGACATTATACCCACTATACACAGGCATACTCATCCATACACATTTTACACCTATTATGCCACTTGTATCAAAGAGATTACAACACTTTAATTAGAAAACATTCAATCATATGTGGCCTATAGCAAATGGCCAAATACCATAACATTAATGACAACATTTGACCCCAAGAACTATGAAACATAACAAAACATTAGACCATCTATACATTCCATAATCTTAAAGTTCAATGACAAAATACCAAAATGATTGTTGATTGTAACACCCCAAACCCGACCTAGACGTTATGGCCAAATCCAACGTGTCACATTGAAGTGTTTTTCGAAATCCATGTTCTCATTGTAAACCTTTCTTACTATTTAAAACTTCTAGCCATTCAAAATGGGTATAAAACCTACGTTAGTTTATTCTCAAAACATGGTTCATTGAAAAGTTATTCTCTTATTAAATCATTGTTATTTTTGTTTTTAAAATGTTGTTTGTTGCGGAAGCTTAATATTATGTTGCGAAAACGTGAAGTTTTAAAAGCAGTTGTCGTTTTGGAAAACTGCGTTCTAGTACTAACAGCTAAAGACGAAAACAGATTAAAATCTCCAAACTCAAAATAAAATCTAGAAATTAAGAGAAAGGCCTTAGTACAACAAAACCAAAATAAAAGGAAATGCAATTAAAGCAATGTAATTAAAAAAAAATGAGAATCAAATGTCCATAGTGTGGCCCCCTCCGAGTTCTCCAATATGTCAAACTGCCCATCACTGAGGATTACCTGAAAATTTAAAAAGAAGGGTGAGTTTACAAAAACTCAGTGTGTACAACCCCCAATAATCAAATAGCATACATCACATCAATCTGGGCTGAAGCCCATTACGATAATAGTGGCAAATAGGCCTTAGCCTGCAATAGCCTCGGTTGGACCTAAGCCCATAGCAATATCAGAATCAATGTATGCAATGCATATAAGCCCCAACCAACCCTGCACTCCGTGTCCCATCCAACACTACACTCCTGTGGGGATTAAATACACCTACCCATCCCTACACTCCCAATGTAGCACCGGTTACGGCATTAACCAATAATGCAGTAGAGCTGCCAAAAGTATAAGTGACCTAAAGGCATCGGTAGGTCCACAGTCGTCCCGGGCGACCCATGCGACCCTAACAGACCAAACACTCCCTCTATTTATAAGATCCCATCCCCATGCAACATAAAATCACACATGAATGCAAACATAAATAACATATGGCATGCATAATCAAGTACATATCACATAAGGGTATTATCGACATTTCACCCGATAAGGGCATAACGGTCATTTCTTAATTTAGGGTCTAAGTACACATACCGAGCCATTAGTAGGTTCATAGTCATCTTGAGCGACTCGTGCAACCTTATTCAATCAAAATGCACAATTGGGCCTAAGCTCATTACATAACCAAAGTGGGGCCCACATGCCTATTTGGCCCACTAAGCCCAAAATCAAACTTAGCCATATAAACGACATAGCCAGATCCAATACTTCCACATATCGATGAAAAGACCTGTGTGGGGCCCACGAGCCCTTGGGCCCACACGGCCTGTTTCGACCTAAACTCGACCTAAACTAGTGAGGCCACTCATGGTGGCCTCTACTATCGCATCGGACTCTCCACATGTGCGTTCGTACGCTCGTGTGGCAACCGTAGCCGAACTTTCAGCTTTTCAGCATTTCGGTATTTTAGCTTTTTCCGTTCTACGAGCTATTAGTGTGAGTACACACATGCTTGTGAAACCATAAGAATAATCGCGAGTTCCGAACCTAAATACAACATAAAAAGCCATTAGCCCCTTGACTACGGAATTATAACGATCCCCTTCAATATAATACACAAAACGGTTTCTAACAGTCTACCTTGGTCAATCGATTGAGAACCTTACACTCAATCCCCTATACTTGATCGCCTTCCACCCCTTAAATAAAATCTTGCATACCATTAAGGACTTAATAACTATATGCATTTGATAAACAATTATAAGTTTGCATCAACTACAACACTTACCAAAATACTGATTATTTGCAAAGGGAAATCCTTAATCAGCCCACTAGAGTATACTCTAAGGCCAAGGCACGAGTCGAAACACCCTCTTTGCAAGGACCATTCGATTTTCCCCCAACAGGGAAAAGGGAGAAGAAAATCGAAAGAGATTTAGAGCAATGTGGACTAAAGAAACCAGTTTTTAAAAGTCAAGAGCATTACCCTAACTAGCAAAAGTAGAGGAGAAATGTGTAAGAGAGATCAACTTGAAAGTCAGAGGATGATTGCCGATTTGAAAACAACAATAGAAGCAAGGAACGCTGTTGACTAATCTAGATACCAACAAGCGAGGCCGATTACCAAAAGATAGAAAATAAGTGTGAAAGGTAATATTTAGCTACCGTAATTAAACTAGAATAGAAGAGAAACAAAACATTCGACCAAACGATAAGGTTTTGGAAAACAAGAAGTGTTGGGAGAACTAAGGTAATCGGCCAGGTCTATAAGCAAAGGGACCAAATGTAATCGGTTTAGGCAAAGATGAAAAGATATATCAAAAGAAAATGAGAGGGAGAAAGGAAGAATAAAGACGAAAGGAGCAACAAGAGAAGAGTGTCTATACATTTAGGCAAATTGACCAAAAAGGGAGAAAACCAAAATGACGTAGCTACGGAATGTATCAAGAAACAAAAAGAGCCGAAACTGACTAAATGTGTCAAAAGTTGAAATAGTTAGAAGAGAAATTGGCATCACCTCCCTTACACCACACAAAGTTGAATTCCCCAACAAGCAAAGAATTCCATCGGCACTAACTTCTTACTAACTCAATCCCTTGATTTTCTCTACATTATCACTTCATAATCCACTCCTCAAATCACTCACTTGACCAATTCAAACTACACTCAGCAGAATTCGAATCCATCTCAACTACTAGCCATCCAAGGATGCAAAATAAATACCCATCATAATATTACGGCAACACTCGAACCCCTGACCACAAGCACACTCCTAATGCCGCATTGCCACTTGACCACATGCTCTCTTTATGTCACCTTTTAACCTTAATTATTTAAAAGGATTACTACCTAGCATTCAGGGTTTTACTCACTTAAAAGCAAAAATTTCGCTAAAGCCCAGGTTTGAACCCAAGACTTCTCCAACAATTCACAAGACCCTTAACCTCTGAAGCAGACATATAATTGTCACTTCTTACACAACAAAAATTCATATGCTGACTTCCAAATATTCCCCAAGGTCAATGCCCATTTTCTTCTAGGCCCAAAATTTGAGGCGTTACAATTCTACCACCTTAAAAAAATTTCGTCCTCGAAATTTCCAACTATTAAAATAGTTGTACGCCACAGCCTAACCGCTATGCTTCCACTACACAATCTACCTCTAATTTTAAATCCAAAATAAATATGCAATACACTATGGATAGAGTACGTACCAATATTCACATCTAGAGCGTCTTTGTCTTCTCGGCAGTGTGCTGCATAGACCAAAGCTGGCTGCCTCGCCTCAACATAACTAGCACCTCCACCTAGTGATCCACGACCCAAACCGTTTCTACCCCTGACCTACCGACAGCCTCTTGGCGGCTGCTGACCACCCCTTGGCAGTTCTACATTACCCCTACCAGTAGCTTGTATCTGATCTGGCCTTCTGGAACATTCCTTGATATGATGCTTCATAGATCCACAACTCAAACAGGCTCCCATCATTCTCCAGCATTCACCCACATGGCGCCTTCCACAATCAGCACAAGGTGGCAACCTAAAAGTGCCAAAAGGGGGCCCAACTCTGACTGGCCCATCTACTCTGGCCTATTTCTTAGGCCTCTGAACGAATCTGGAGCCTCTATATCTCTCTTGTTTCTACTTGTTTCTTTTTCCTTGTTTTAGCACTCAATACGATTTACCTCCTCAGTAACCTTTGTTTTATCCACCAGTGTAGTAAAATTCTGCTCCCTCTGTGGAGCTATCAAAACACGAAGGCTATCTTTGAGGCCATCCTCAAATCAAACACAACGCTCATATTTCGTAGCTACTATCTCACGAACATACCGACTAAGTTACAAAAATTCTGCCTCATAATCAACCACCGATCTATCCTTTTGAACCAGGTTCAAAAATTCCTTCCTTTGGGCATCCACATAACTTGCGCCCACATATTTCTCTTCGAACGCAAATTTGAAGAACTCTCAAGTCAACTGGTCAGGTTGAGCTCCTTCTTTCATAGTAAGCCACCACTGATAGGCTTCTTCTTGCAACAAGGACACGCACCCTTCAACTTCTGTTCTGAAGTGCAGTCGAGGTCATCCATAATCTTTTTCGTGGCCTCTAGCCAGTACTCAGCCACACTAGGAGCCACCCCAGAAACTCCCCTAAAAATCTCTGCTCCATTTGACCGGAGTCGTTCCGTAACTGACCCACCGCCTACAATAACGATATTATCCCAACAATCCCAGGAACCCTCTCCAAAATACGAAAAATGGCCTGGGACAACGCGTTATCTCCAAAATACGATCTTGCCTCAGTAACCGGGGAAGCCGGTGCCTCCCTCTCCTCAACGTTGGGCATGTGGCCCGATGACAAAGACTCAGCTCTTGCACTCCCGCGAGCTCTACCGCGGCCTCTTGCACGCCTTCTATTGCTCATTATCGCTTCACGTATTATTTGAATTAGAAATTTTATGCCATTTACCTCATAGTTTCAATGATTAAGCAGATGTTTTATGAAAGTAGTAGTTAAGAGTTATTTTCGCAGTCATAAGATCACTACAGTTTTAGTTCCCTACGGTTTCAGTTTTACACTAACTAAAGAGTCTCAGTAGTCTGATATCTAAAGTAATCCTAGTAGTATCTATAGTACAACAATTTAAACAAATTTTAGTATCAAGAAAACTTACTTGGTTCGACACCAGAGACTCGGTGTGCCACATAATAAATCCTTCAAATTTACTCCAAAAAATCATTTGTAAACAACTTTAAAATCCTAAAAACAAAAGCCTATTTCACAGCCTGAGTTTTACAACTTGCTCTGATACCACTAAATGTAACACCCTAACCCAGCCTAGACGTTATGGTCGAATTCGACGTGTCAAACCTTTCTTACTATTTAAAATTCTAGCCATTCAAAATGGGTATAAAACCTAAGGTAGTTTATTTTCAAAATATGGTTTATTGAAAAGTTACTCTATTATGAAATCGTTGTTATTTTTATTTTTAAAACGTTATTTGTTGCGAAAGCTTAATATTATGTTGTGAAAACGTGAAGTTTTAAAAGTAGTTGTCGTTTTGGAAAACTGCATTCTAGTACTAGCAGTTAAAGACGAAAGCAAATTAAAATCCCCAAACTCAAAATAAAATCTAGAAATTAAGAGAAAACGACAAAACCCAAATAAATGGTGGTGAGTTTACGAAAACTCAGTGTGTACAACCCCCAATAATCAAATAGCATACATCACATCAATCTGGGCCTCAGCCCATTACGGTAACAGTGACAAACGGGCCTTAGCCCACAATAGCCTCGGTTAGGCCTAAGCCCATAACAATATCAGAATCAATGTATGTAATGTATATAAGCCCCAACCAACCCTACACTCCGTGTCCTGTCCAATTGTACACTTCTGTGAGGATTAAATTGACCCACCCATCCCTACACACCCAATGTAGCACCGGTTGCGACACAAACCAATAATGCAACAGAGCTGCCAAAAGTATAAGGAGCTTAAAGCCATCGGTAGGTCCACAGTCGTCTCAGGCTTGTACAACCTTACAAGAATGGGTCTATAGTTGTCTCGGGTGACCTGTGCGACCCTAACAGATCAAACACTTGCTCTAATTACAAGATCCCATCCCCATGCATCATAAAATCACACAGGAATGTCAACATAAATAACAGATAGAATACATAATCAAGAACATATCACATAAGGGTATTATCGACATTTCACCCTACAGGGGCATAACGGTCATTTTGCAATACGGGATCCAAGTACACATACCGACTACCAGTAAGTTCACAGTCGTCCCGAGCGACTCGTGCAACCTTAATCAATCAAAATGCACAATTGGGCCCAAGCTCATTACATAGACCAAGTGGGGGCCACATGCTTATTTGGCCCACTAAGCCTAAAATCAACCTTACCAATGTAAACAACATAGTCAGGTCTAGTATTTCCATATATCAATGACAAAGACCCATGTGCGGCCCACGAGCCCATTGGGCCCACATGGCAGGCTTCGACCCAAAATTGGCCTAAACCTATGAGGTCGCTTATAGTGGCCTCTATTATTGCATCGAACTCTCCACACGTGTGTTCGCACGCTCGTGTGGCAACTGTAACTGAACTTTTGACTTTTTGGCATTTTAGTATTTTGACTTTTCGCCATTCTATAAGCTATTAGTGTGAGTACACACTTGCTTATGAAACCGTAAGAATAACCGTGACTTCCGAACTTAAATACAACACAACAAGCCATTAGCCCCTTGACTACGGAATTATAAGGATCCCCTTCAATATAACGCACAAAATGGTTTCTAACAGTCTACCTTGGTCAATCGATTGAGAACCTTACACTCAATCCCCTATACTTGATCGCCTTCCACCTTAAATAAAATCCTGCATACCATTAACAACTCAATAACCATATGCATTTGATAAAAAATTATAAGTTTGCATTGATCTCGTGATGATGAAGTAATAAAATCTGATCGCACCTGTAAACTAACTAATATCACGATAAGGCAAGTACATCTATCGAATAGTAGTATAGTTAGTGGCAAGAATGAAATATCAAATCCAAGGAACTAAAAGTACTAGTAATGACTTTCTTCCTATTATCTAGCCTAAAAATAAATAGGTGGTTTGTGTAAACTAATTCATGCTAAACTAAACTAAGGATGTGACAAAGAGTAAATTGGGAAATTGCTTTTGGGAAAACTAATTAATGAGGACAATACCTAAGGAAGAATCCACCTAGACTTCACTTGTTATTTAACTCTGAACTAGATGATTTATTCATTTGACTTGATCCATAGATATCCCTAAATTATGTTAATATCTCCGTCGAGGATAAGAACAATTAATCCTAGGTTAATTGAAATCTCTTTCTAATTAAAACCCCTACTCTTGGATTAACCCGATCTATGGCTTCCCATATTAGATTTGACTCTAATCCGACAGAGTTTTGGCTTTCTATGTCTAGGATTGCGATAAACTCCTCTTAATTGTGTTGGATCTACCCCTATACAGGGACTTTTGCTCCTCTATATAAGCACATTCGACTTAAATTAATATCCCGAAAATATCAATTCAATAGTTAAAAACACAATTAAGAACAAATCAAATATTTATCATATAGTTCAAATAACAATAATAAGATTCGTCTTGGGTTTCACCCCCTTAGATATTTGGGGTTTTAGTTCATAATTATAAAAAAAAACATCTCAGAATAAATAAAATAAAAAAACATAAGAAAACCCAAAACCCCTAAAAGGATAGAAGGGAGATCCTCTATCTTGATGTAGATCCTAGCTTCTGAGATGGATCAATTGGCTTTCCTTCAAGTAATTCCCTGCCTCTAGCTCTCCTTCTTGGCAGGAGGATAGAGTTGGTACTGTTTTGTACTGTCCCTTCTACTATGTCCCTTTGTAGTTGCCTCCTAGGGTCTTTATATAGAGTTTAGAGTGTCTTTCTTAGCCCATAAGTAGCCTTTTCTGAGTGAAATTGAACTTCCTCACGACAGGGACACGCCCGTGTGCTACGCCAGTGTGAGTCGATGTAGAGGCCGTGCTCGGGCCTGTTAATGTGGCATGGCCGTGCTGATTTTAAGCCGTGCTTGGGCCTGTTAATGTGGCACGGCCGTGTCGCACACCCGTGTGACGAACTTCCAGGCCGTGTTGATTCCTTCCTTTGGCCCATTTTCTCTGTTTTCGTCATGTTTCTTATTCTTTTCACTCCCTTGAGCTCACCTGAATATAAAACATGAAATTAAAGGTTTAGGAGCATCAAATTCCACAGTTTCAAGGAAAAATTCATTCATAAATGTACTAAGTGTAAGGTAAAATCATGTATAATTTCCTGTTTATCAAATACCCCCACACTTAAGCCTTTACTTGTCCTCAAGCAAAATCTCAATTCACAATTAAAAGTCATTCCTCTCAACATATAATCCTTATCAATAAAGTTTCAAACTAATTCACAAGAAATCATACATTGAAATTTCAACTGAAAGAAAATTAAAGTTTCAAACACTTTAAGTTGAGAATCTTATCAAAGAAACAGAGGTCTTCTCCCTTCTTTTAGGTAATTACCTTGAACTCAAAATCAAGAAGAGTTGATATCCTCACTAAAGATTCACTCTATCCACTTGAAGTGTTTAGGGTTCAAAAATTAAGCACTCATTAGTCAACCTGAAAAGTTATTGCCATAAGCTTGCAGGAAAATTAAATCTCTACCACTATGTATTGACATGATACATCGATCACAAGGTCTTTCAAGGGTTGTAACATGGCTTTGGTTAGGGGTGTTTTCACAAGCTGAAAAAGAGGGTTAGAATCAAGATTGAACTGAAAAATCATCTAACTAGAAAAATCTCTATCACTGAAACATATTCCTAGAACTAAGCATCTTCTTTCGGATAATATTGTTTTGGATTCAGAAGCTTATAATAGAAATATGCAAAAATATTAAATTACAACTGAAACATGAATTACAACTGAACTAATTATATATGCACTTTTTTTAAGAATAAATCAAATAACAATAAACTAAATATTTATAGACATTACAAATTGAAAAGGAGAACAAAGCTAGATAATTATTCAACTCAAATATCGACAAAAATAGGGATCAAAATAATTGAAGAGAATTCAACAAAAAATAGGTTATAGGTTAATATTGAAGGTAAGTTAAGGAATAGTTTGTTAGGCTCAATAGGGTTCACTATGGGTTAATTTATGGAGGTAGGCTTTTATGGAGTAAGTGGGTTAAAACCTAGGTTCCTTTATCATTTCAATATATGAAATCAATGATGTGGTCTCGACATGAATAATCAAAGTAAGTTCTAGAATAATAATTCAGTATTGGCTCACTCAAAGCAACAATAAAAGTGAGCACAAAAGGATGTATGCTCAAAAGGCTCAACAATCTCACCACAATTATGGCTTTTGATGTCAATCCTGCGAATTTCAAATTTCAAGATAACACTTAAAATTGGGAAAAATAACCTAGAAAAATTTAAATTCTAAAAAATTTTAACTTATCATGCTTGATTCTCTAATATCTTAAAGTTTGAATAATCAAAGCATAAGTACTTATGTCCTAATTCTCAACATATTAATAAAAATCATAAATCAATCAGAATTCATTTTAATAGGGGATTGAGACTAATGCAGAGAGTGAAAGTGAGAATTCAAAATTTGAGAACAATGTAACAAGTTAGTGGCACAAATTTTCAGAGTTTCAAGGATAATACAAATAATGAAAGTGAATTCCCCCCACACTTAAGATGTACATTGCCCTCAATGTACTAAGATACATTAGTAGCAATAGAAGCATAAAATCATAAGATAAGGAGAAAAGTGAAACTCCCTAAATATTGGATGAATTCCTTGAGCTGGGTGTGAAGATTTGTAGGGAAGGGTGTTTATCCACGATTTTCGTGCCAAAAGGATATCTTGATCGGGGTCATGGTGGCTATGGTCGTGGTCATGTAGGAACCAGCTGTCATGGCAGGGTTTTCCCATTAGATATGGATTTAAGCTGTAAGGCTCTTTTGAAACTGCGATAGCATTTATCAATTTTAGGGAATTTGGATTAGCAAAGTGTACTCGTTAGGAAATAGCCAATATTAAACAATTGAAATAAAATAAACTAAGTTCATAAAATACTAAAATTCAAATAATGAAAAAGATAAGATAAAAGAAAAAGGAAAAATAAAAATGAAAATAAAGGAGAAGATAAGAGGACTCGTGAGTCCTAATCTTCAGATGGTTCATGCAATGGGGGCGGTGATGAAATGTGTAGATGCTGGCATATCTGCTGAAGATTAGCGTCAATATGGTCGAAACGTTAGAAGCACTGCTGCTTGAATCGTGTAAGACGCTTGGATATGTCAGAATAAGAAGTTGTTGCATAAACTGGGCAGTGGCTCAGTCGATGCCTCCTCTTGTGGTGGGACATCATCAGGAATGCCCACTAGATCCCTCTGCTCAACACCCTAGAATAGGCGGTATTGTAAAGGATCAGTCCCATGTCGACGTTGAATCATCCTCATGTGAAACATGCTCTGGATGCCTTGTGGGAAGATCTGGCCAATAAGAGTATAGGAGGATGTTTGGGCCTCTGTGTTGAGGAGGCCAAAGTAGCGGGCCAGGCGGGTCACGTACGGGCCCATCGAGATTACACCGCTCCAGTGTCGCTCCGTCTAGTGTTGGATGGCATGGGCGATGAAGTATGCAAGTCGAGCACATGCCCATGCGACATGCTTCACAAGAAATAGGCATCATATACGTTGACAACGTCGATGCTGTCTTGCTAACCCGTCAATATATGTACGAGTATGGCATGAAGGTACCTCAGAGATGGGGCGAGAGCCGTCGCCTTAAAGCGGCTGGGATCGTAAGTGGCCGAAGCAAGGACCAAGGCCTGCCAACATTTAGACGGTGAGAAGTGGATGTAGTAGTGAAGCTTTGAAAGGTTCTCCTCCTCCAAAAACTAGTCGGTGTATAGGCCCAATACTGTACCAAACTTCGGTGCACTGAGTTGTCGAACCAGGCCTCCTAGACTGTATTGGATCACCCTGGATCGTCGTATCGGGTCATGACTGTAACGCCCTAATTTTCGAGATTTTTGGGATTTTTGGGATTTTCTTGATTTTGGTGAAATCTTGAGATTTTGGTGTTTTGATTATTGAATTTGTGTTTAAGTGTGTTAGTGGGCATCTAGAAGGCCCAAGGTTAAATAAAACCCGGCAGAAATATCAAATTTTGGATTTAAGAGAAGAGGACTTTTGTAGGTGGGCCTTTAAGAAAAATTAGTAAAATAAGACACAGAGAGGCTCTTGGTAAAGTGGCAATGTGGCACCACTTAAGTGCCTAAAAAAGTGGCATGTGGACTGAGTTTAAGGGCTAGGGTTCAAGTCACAAGATAAGCAGTTGATACTTTTAATTTTGCAGATTTGCTCATATGGATAGGGGCATTCGGCTAGGGCTTTTGGGTGGTTGTGCCGTGGGCTTGTATAGCCATTAGGGTAAGTTCTAATTTCTTTTTACTGTCTTGCCGAATTAGGGTTAGCCACCTAGGGTTTTCATTTTTGTTTTATTCTCCTCTTAGTGTACCAAAAAGCCGAAAAACAGGAAAAAGTTCTCCATTGTGCCGAATTCTCCCTTCTCTTCTCCTCTCTTCTTCCATTCTTTTTCCTTCTTCTTTTCATTTCAGGTCGAAACCACCTCTCTTCCTCACTTATCTTCCCTTTTCTTTGCTTCAAAAATTGAAGCTGCCATTCTTTTCTTGTCAAACCCATCAACTGCTAAAAGCCGAAATCCCAAAAGGCTGCTTCTTGTGCCGATTTCTTCTAGACGAAACCCTCTATTCTTCTTCATCTCTTTTAGCCAAATTTCACACTCTTTAAACCCTTAGTCTCTGTCGACAAACACCTTTCAAACCATAGTCTCAAATCATTTGTTTTTCATCTCTTCAAAAGCCGAAAAACACCATAGTCATAGGGAATTGGTGGCCAAATCTTTAGATAGCTAGATTCGTTCTCTACTTGTGTTCAAGGTCAGATCTACGTCAGATCTAGATTAAAGAAAGGTTAGAAGCATTCTGGGGTAGTGGATCTTTGGTAAGTACTCAAATCTTTTACGTCCATTCCTTATTTGGGATTTAAGAAAAGCCGAAACCCATTTGAGTAGGGGGTGGCTGTCGACTAAGGTTAAAGATTCATTGGTTATCATTCTTTTATGAGTAGGGTGGACTAAGGTCTATCGATCTAGGAACAGGGAAGCAAGGGTTCTGAAACGACTGGTAGATCTAGATCTTGTGGACTGGATCGACAACGGTAAGTGGCTAAGAACACCCTATTGTGGCCAATTATGGTAAGGAGTTTTAAGATTTGTTGGTAATGCTTTGTAATCTAAAGACTGTAGTGCTGATTGTAGTTGCCATGGGAGATCTCATTAGCAGTCGTCGCATAATAGGTGTGTATCGAACACCCTGTTGTAGTTCAAATTGATAAAAGCTGAAAAGCCTAAATGCTGAAATTCTAGCATTTCGTGGGCTTGTGAGTGTGCAAGCGCTCGTAAGTCGATTGGAAATCCTTAGATCTATAATCGCAAGTGGAAAGGTGGATGAGTGTACAATTTTGTGCACTTCGGTAAGTTTGGGCCTCAATGGGCTGAAGTGAGCCTAATAGGCTTACGGGCCCATATGGGTAAAAATAGGCAATAAATATGTACTAATAGACTGTAGGTCCAAAACTGCTAAAACCGGTAAATCAATCATAAAACTTGGACTAATTGGGCTTATGTAGCTAATAGACACTGTAGGGCCCATTAGGGGTTTTAGGGCTCAATGATTGTAATCTGCTAAAATGGGCTAAATAAGCTACTGAGATAAAAGTTAGACTGTTACTGATTAAAATGTGCATGAAACCCTAGAGACTGGCATAATTACTGAAATACCCCTTATGGGTGAAAAATTACTATTTTACCTCTAGGTGCAAAATGACCGATATACCGCTAGGGCTAAATTCGACTAAAATGCATGCTTTACTGTTTCTGTTCACTGTATGCCATGACATGATTATCTGTTGCATGGGACTGGGATTATTTGATTGAGGAAGTACTGAAAAGAGGCTTTGCCTTAGTTTATTGAAAAGAGGCTGTGCCTCGGTTTTCTAAAAAAGTGGCTTTGCCCTAGTTTACTGAAAGAGGCTTTAGGCACGCCCGTGGGCATGGCCGTGTGGCTTGGAAAACCTGCATTCAAGGGGTTAGTTGATGTATTGGAGAGCTTAAATAAAAGAATTTTACTACGTCATTACTCGGGTTGCCTCCCGAGAAGCGCTTATTTATAGTCTAAGCTTGACTTTTCTCAAGCTTGTTCGGTCATGGTGGTTTGAAGAGTTAAAACTCTTCTATCTCACTTTCAATTTTATTATCAACATAAGGTTTGAGTCGAGTATTATTTACTTTGAAAGTGCCAAGTGTCTTGTGTGTTATCTCGACTGTACCATAAGGAAAGATTTTCATTACCGTGAAGGGAGGTATGTCACCTGTATGAAGTTTTGCATTCGAAATTCGAGGATCTTCCTCCTCTAAGAATACCTTATCCCCTACCTTAAATTGATTCATTTTTACCTTAGGGTCGTCTTGGTGATGCTTTAGGTTGGTGTGGCATATTTTGGGCTTTTCTTCTTGATAGTTCAACCACTCATCTAGTTCCTCAATATGGAGCATTCATTTTTCATGAACATTTCCCTTGGATGGACTCATCTGTGGTTGGGCCGCCCTTACGTGAAGTGTATCCTGCAAAGAAGGTTGGACAGTGGGATCATTCTTATTACAGGGACTCGTAACAATATTTTTGACATCAACAATCTTATTCGAGTTCCGGGCTTGAAAAGTAACTTTGTCATCACCTACACGATGTGTAAGCTCACCTATGCCTACATCAATTATGGTCTATCAGTTGCTAAAAAGGGTCGCCCTAGAATTAGGGGTACATTGCTATCCTCATCAATGTCTAGAACAACAAAGTCGACAGGGAATATGAATTTATCAATTTTGACAAGCACATCTTCAATTATGCCCTTTGGAAATCTAATGGTTTTATCAGCCAGTTGGATGCTCATTTTAGATTGTTTAGGTTTCCCGAGACCTAGTTGTTTAAACAATTTATATGGCATTACATTAAAACTAGCCCCTAAATCAGCTAAAGCATTGTTAACATCTAAGCTACCAAGTAAGCAAGGAATTTTAAAACTCCCTGGATCTTTTAGTTTGTTGGGTAGCTTATTTTGTAAAATAGCTGAGCACACTGCATTCAGTTCCACATGAGATGTCTAATCTAGCTTTCGTTTATTCATCAATAGCTCTCTAAAAAATTTAACGGCGTATGGCATCTGCGAAAGAGCTTCAATAAATGGTAAGTTAATTTCTTTAGAAGTTTAAGGAATTTACCGAATTGTTCATCTGTGCGATCTTTCCTTAACGCATTAGGATATGGGATATGAGGCTTATATTCTTTGACAATTGCTTCTTTGGGACTTACCTCATCCTTTCCTTTACTTACTGTAGTCTCCTTACATGGCTTTGGGTTGGTTTTACCTACCCCTTCCTCATCTATTGTATCTATGGCATTAAGTTGCTCCTTAGGGTTAGTCTCGGTGTTGCTTGGTAACCTACCTTGTGGTCTTTCAAAAATTAGCTTAGTGAGCTGGCCTATTTGAGTTTCAAGCCCTTGAATGGATGCTTGCTGGTTCTTAAGTGCCATTTCAGTGTTCTATAAACGGGTTTCTGACATGGAGATAAATTTTGTGAGCATCTCTTCAAGGTTCGACTTTTTCTCTTATTGGAACGGTGGCTGTTGAAATCCCGGAGGAGGTGGTTGCCTTTGATTTCCTTGACTTCCCCATGAGAAATTTTGGTGGTTCCTCCAACCTACATTGTAAGTATTACTATAAGGGTTATTTTGGGATCTAGAATTATTATCCGTATAGTTGGCTTGATCGGTTTCCACGCCATGTCCATAGGAGGAGTAATTGGGATTGTACATTTTTCTTGGTTTGAGTCGCATTGCATCACTTGGTGTACCTGCATAGAACCAACAAAATTATCAATCTTTTTATTAAGGAGTTCTACCTGATTAGAAAGCATTGTGACGTTATCAATATTAAAAACTTCGGCAGCTTTCTGTGGCTTTGTTCTCATGACTTGCCACTGATAGTTATTCAGTGACATCTCTTCTATAAACTCGTAAGCTGCTTCTGGTGTTTTGTTGTTGATTGTTCCACTGGTGGCTACATCGATCATTTGCCTCGGCAAACCGTTGTGAAAGGTTTGAACTTGTAACCACAGAGGTAACCCATGGTGAGGGCACCTTCTCAATAAGTCCTTGTATCTCTCCCAAGCATCGTAAAGTATTTCTAAATTCATCTGCACAAAAGAAGAGATATCATTCCTTAATTTAGCCGTTTTAGCCGGCAAAAAATATTTGAGCAAAAATTTTTCGATCATTTGTTCCCATGTAGTGATAGATCCTCATGGTAAAGAATTTAACCACTGTTTAGCTTTATTTCTCAAGGAGAATGGGAATAACCGAAGATGAATGGCATCATCAAAAACGCCATTTATTTTAAATGTGTTGCAGAATTCCAAGAAATTGGCTAAATGAGCGTTAGGATCCTCATCCTGCAAACCATCAAACTGAATAAACTGTTGTATCATCTGAATAGTGTTAGGTTCAGTTCAAAATTATTTGCAGCAATAGTAGGCCTAACTATACTAGATTCAATACCAGTGAAATTGGGTTTAGCATAATCATACATAGTGCGAGGAATAGGATTTTGCTCAACAGGATTTGTGGCAACCACAGGTGGTAGCTAATTATCTTAATTTGCCTCCATCTCTTCAGTAGGTTCAGGTTCTTCTTCTTCACTTTGTTCTAGATATTGCAAGCTTCTTCTTATCTCTCTGTGAGTTCGACGTATTGTAGCTTCTAAATTGCCGTCAAACAATAATGGTCCTCCTGGGTTTCTTCTAGTCATAAACTAGAGATACCTAGAAGGAAAAGGTAAGAAAAAAAAGAAAAAGAAAAACCTAAAAAATAAATAAAAATAAATAAAAACTGAAAGTAATTTGCAATAAAAGTCAAAATAGCTAAAGTAATAGGAATCGAGTGTTCCTAATATTTTAATTCCCCGACAATAGCGTCAAAAACTTGATCCCGTGATGACGAAGTAATAAAATCTGATCGCACCTATAAACTAACTAATATCACGATAAAGGCAAGTGCACCTATCGAATAGTAGTATAGTTAGTGCCAAGACCAGAATATCGAATCCAAGGAACTAAAAGTACTAGCAATGACTTTTTCCTATTATCTAGCCTAAGAATAAAGAGGTGATTTGCGTAAACTAATTAACACTAAACTAAACTAAGGATGCGACAAAGAGTAAATTGGGATATTGCTTTTGGGAAAACTGATTGATGTGGACAATACCTAAGGAAGAATCCACCTAGACTTCACTTGTTATCTAACTCTGAACTAGACGATTTCTTCATTTGACTTGATCCGTAGAGATTCCTAAATTATGTTAATACCTCCGTTGAGGATAAGAACAACTAATCTTAGGTTGATTAATTGAAATCTCTTTCTAATTAAAACCCCTAGTCTTGCATTAACTCGATCTATGGCTCCCCATATTAAATTTGACTCTAATCCGGCAGATTTTCGTCGTCCAATGTCTAGGATTGCGATCAACTCTGCTTAATTGTGTTGGATCTACTCCTATATAGGGACTTTTGCTCCTCTGTATAAGCACATTCGACTTAAATTCATATCCTAGAAATATCAATTCAAGAGTTAAAAACACAATTAAGAACAAATCAAATATTTATCATATAGTTCAGGTAACAATAACAAGATTCATCTTAGGTTTCATCCCCCTTAGATATTTGAGGTTTTAGTTCATAATTATGAAAAGAAATATCTTAGAATAAATAAAATAACAAAACATAAGAAAACCCAAAACCCCTAAAAGGATAGAAGGGAGATCCTCTGTCTTGATGTAAATCCTGACTTCTGAGATGGATCAATCGGCTTTCCTTCGAGTAATTCCCTGCCTTTAGCTCTCCGTCTTGGTAGGAGGACTGAGTTGGTACTGTCTTGTACCGTCCATTCTACTGTGTCCCTTTGTAGTTGTCTCCTAGGGTCTTTATATAGAGTTTAAAATGTCTTTCTTAGCCCCTAAGTAGCCTTTTCCGAGTCAAATTGAACTTTATCATGACAGGGACACGACCGTGCGCCATGCTTGTATGAGTCGATGTGGAGGCCGTGCTCGGGCCTGTTAATGTAGCACGACCATGTGAACTGATTCTAGGTCGTGCTCGGGCCTATTATTGTGGCACGACCGTGTGACACGCCCATGTGGTGAACTTCCAGGCCGTGTTGATTCCTTACTTTGGCCCATTTTCTCTATTTTCGGCCCGTTTCTTGTTCTTTTCACTCCCCTAAGCTCACCTGAACATAAAATATGAAATTAAAGGTTCAGGAGCATCAAATTCCACAAATTCAAGGAATAATTCATTCATAAATGTGCTCAGCATGAGGTAAAAACATGTATAATTTATGGTTTATCATGCATCAACTGCAACACTTACCGAAATATTGATTATTTATGAAGGAAAATCAATAATCAACCCACTAAAGTATACTCTAAGACTAAGGTACAAGTCGATACACCCTCCTTGAAAAGAGCTTTCAGTTTTCCCCCAACAAGGAAGAGGGAGAAAAAAACCGAAAGAGATTGAGAGCAGCGTGGACTAAAGAAATCACTTTCTAAAAGTCAAGAGCACTTACCCCGACTGGCAAAAGGAGAGGAGAAATGTGCAAGAGAGATCGGCTTGAAAGTCAGAGGATGATTGTCGATTTCAAAACAACAATAGAAGTAAGGAACGCCGTTGACTAATCTAGATACCAACAAGGGAGGCCGATTGCTAAAAGATAGAAAAGAAGTGTGAAAGGAAATATTCGACTACTGTAATTAAACTAGAATAGAAGAGAAGGAAAACATTTGACCAAGCGACAAGGTGATGAAAAACAAGAAGGGTTGGGAGAACCAAGGTAATCGACCAAGTCTATGAGCAAAGGGACCAAAGGTAATTGATTTAGGCAAAGATGAAAAGGTAACCAAGAGAAAAGGAGAGGGAGAAAGGAATATTAAAGACAAAAGTAGCAACAAAAGAAGAGTGTCTATTCGTTTAGGCAAATTGACCAAAACGGGAGAAAACCAAAATGAGGTAGCTATCGGATGTATCAATAAACAAAAAGAGCCAAAATTGACTAAAAGTGTTAAAAGTCGAAATAGTCAGAAGAGAAATCGGCATAACCTCCCCTACACCACAGAAAGCTGAATTCCCCAACGAGTAAAGAATTCCATTCGGAACTAAATTCTTACTAACTCCATCCCTTGATTTTCTCTGCATTATCACTCCATGATCCACTCCTTAAATCACTCACTTGACAAATTCAAACTACACTTAGCAGAATTCGAATCCATCTCAACTACTGGCCATCCAAGGATGCAAAATAAATACCCATCATAATACTATGGCAACACTCAAACCCCTGACCACAAGCACACTACTAACACCTCCTTGCCACTTGACCACATGCTCTCTTTGTGTCACCTTTTAACCTCAATTATTTAAAAGTCTTACTACCTAACATTCAGGATTTTACTCACTTAAAAGCAAAAATTTTGCTAAAGCCCAGGTTTGTAACCAGGACTTCTCCAACACTTCATAGGACCCTTAACCTCTAAAGCAGACATACATTTGTCACTTCTTGCACAATAAAAATTCATGTGCCAACTTCCAAACGCTCCCCAAGCTCAACGCCCATTTCTTTTAGGCCTAAAATTTGGGGCGTTACATTGATAGTGTTGATAGAATCCTGTTGATCTCCAAACCTCGGTTTAGCTTGATGAACCTCTAAGGGAAAGGATAAGAAAGAGGGTTAAGCTAAATAGCTTAGTAAGTCTATATGTAAATTAATGAGTAATTTAAACCAATAATACAAATTCAAAATAAACAAATTCTCTTGTTACCACATTGAAATTAAGATTATAACTTACTCAATGATCTTACCACATAAATCAATGTATACTTAAGCACTTAGTACACATATCATATTTCATATAACCTATACATACACACACTTAACACACAGTTAAATCTTTTACAAAACATTCACATTTTATCAATTCGAATCAAATACCCGTTGAACCATATGGAATTCTAGAAGATACACAGAAAAAGGCACAAGTGCCACACATAATGTAGCCAAAGCTACCACTAGTATATAGTTGAGGCTAGTACATATCAAATATGGCATAAAGGCTCAATAATGAGCTATTCATGGGTCTACTCACACAAGCTGATGGCATAGCTGAAACTATTCAGTGCTGCTCACACAAGCTGACAAGTATCCGCAACAAATGCAGGATTACCTAGCCACTGGTAGTTGGACTAGACCAGCACCCAAAATCACATAAATGATCGATCACATACAATAGTTTCCTAGTGACATGTCACTAGTATCCTAGTCGATTCCTAAGGCTCAATCGAGTTTTCCTTACTCATTGATTTCTTTGTCAATAAACATACTCATATATATATATATATCACAAATTATCATAAGATTTCAATTATTAGAATAATTAAGGTAATTAATTAAATAATCAATATCACTCATTATTTACACATAAACTTGCCTCGAGTCAACATGCAACCTTTATGAATTTAATCCGAGACCTTGCCTTTTCCCTGGTAAAGGTTGTTTTCTTGTCATTCTTGATCTATAAAACCAAATTTAACTCATTCAATACATACATTACTCAATTGGACGCAAAATCATCCTATGGAAATTTTTACCATTTTCCTCTAACTTTGTCAATTTTTACGACTTAGTCCCTAGGCTCGTAAAATGAAATGTACCTATTTTTCTTCATTCCCAAGCCTAGCCGATGCTATTTCTCTCTTATAACAGCCCAAAATTTTCAATATTTCACAATTAGTGTACATGTTTAACAACTTTTACATTTTAGTCCCTAAATGCATTTTTATGCAAAATCACCTAGTAAAAGTTACTTACTTGTAACACCCCAAACTCGGCCCAGACGTTACGGCCAAGCCTGGTGTGTCACATCAACGACAAATAAGCCATGATTCCTAGATCTTATGATTAGGGTAAGTTTTGCAAAACCGTTATTAACGTTTAAAGAGAAAATCTAGGTTTAATTGCGAACCTCCTCTCTACTACCAAATTTTAGGGGTACTCTTATTATAAGATCTCGATTTAACTTTTTTTACTTGTTTGATATGCGTGATTGATTTTTGAAAACGTTTGACTAATTTTAAGAAAACTCGTGTAGCCTCAATTAAATTATTTAAAACAAAATATAAATAAAGAATTAAAAACCCAATTTGAAATACTTAAAGCGGCCTTATTACAAAATTAAAACCCAAAATGATAATAAATTAAGAAAATACAAAAATAAATAATTTAAGAAAGAAACCAAATGCAGTTCACGTGGCCACTCTAAATCCCTCCAGCTCCAAGTCCTACAGTCTAAGGCTCACCTGCATAGATGAGAGAAAATGGATGAGTTTGGAAACTCAGTGTGCAAAGAAAGCCCATCTAGAGCCCAAAACAGCTCAAGCTTATTGGGCCTAAGCCCTATCCAGTCTCAGTAATAACTAGGCCAAAGCCCTATTCAAAAGTTAGTTAACTGGGCCTTAGCCCTATTCAGTAAACAGTGTAGCCCTTAGGCCCATTACAGTAACAGAACAGAATAATGCATGTATGTAAAGCCCATCCTATGTCCATCTGCTACACTCCACCCGTACCATCCCTACACACCATGTGGGGAACAACTCAACCCACCCAGCCCTACACTCCACAGTTGTAGCATAGCTGCTCAGATAACGTGGCCAAGCCACTAACAGTATAACGAGGCAAAGCCCCTTTCAGTAATACGAGGCGAAGCCCCTTTCAGTAAACGTGGCAATGCCACTTGCACTTCCTCCATCAATAAACCCAGTCCCATGCAACAGATAATCATGTCATGGCATACAATGAACAGAAACAGTAAAGCATACATTTAAATCAAATTTAGCCCTAGGGGTATAACGGTCATTTTGCACCTAGGCGCAAAATAGTAATTCCTCACCCTTAATGGGTATTTCAGTAATTATGCCAGTTTTTAAGGTTTTATGCATGTTTCAATCATTAACAGTCTCATTTTCATCTTAGTAACTTATTTAGCCCATTCTAGCAGTTTAAAGTTATTAGGCCTTAAAACCCCTAATGGGCCCTACAGTGCCAATTAGCCATTTTAGCCTGTTTAGCCCAAATTTTATTAATGTCTAACCGTTTTAACTTATAGTATACCCGAATACACTTACCACGCATTTTCACCTATATGGGTTTTAGTCTTGAACAATCGGTTAAGTGAGGTTTAAGAGAATCAATGAAGAAGATAAAGAAAAGAAATAGGGGAGGAATGAAGAGAATAGGTTCGGCTAGAAGAAGAAGTCGGCAAAGAAACCTAAAGTTTAAGGTTTTGGCTTTTGAAGAGATTTGCTAAGTAGGGTTCTAAGTGAATCATTTTAGGCTAATGTAACAAAGAAGAAAAGAAGGAGAAGAAGGTTGTTTCGGTTTGAGAAGAAAAGAAACAAGGAAGAATAGAGAGGTGGTTTGGCTCTTTGATCAAATTGGTACCCAAAAAGGTTGGTAACTTGATTTTTCGGCCTTTAGATCATAAAAAAGAGAAAAGTAATGAAAGAAAACCCTAAAACTTACCTAGTCGGTACACCTACTTACCTAATTTGCCGAATTAAGACCCCAAGAGAGACCTCAAAAGTGTTCGGCTAGCACCCTAAACAACCCCTAGCCGATTACACCAAAACCAGTTGGCGCCAATCGGTAATGCTCCCCCAAAAGTCCCATAATCGGCCACCACATGCTCCCTTTCAAAATTCCTAAAATCTCTCCCTCTTATCCTACTTGATCACATCCCATGAGCATCTCAAATTCTTCCATCAGAGTTTCACTTAACATCCATCACATCACTAGCACATGCACAAAAATTAAAAACACACACAATGCTTACCTTGTGACTTGAACTCTGGCCCTTGCACATGCATCTACACGCCACTTTTTTAGGAACTAAGTGGCGTCACATTGCCACTTTACCAAGGGCTCACTTTTGTCTTATTTTACTCACTTTTTCTTAAAGGCCCACATAACCAAGACCCCTTCTCTTTAAATTCAAATTTCTGAAATTCTATCGGGTTTCAACTTAGGCTTGGGCCCTCTAAAGGCCCACTAACATACTTAAAACACAAATTTTAATGATCTACCAAACAAATTTCATGATTTCACCAAAATCACAAAAATCCCGAAAAATGGGGCGTTACAACTCAACCCACCTTAAGGAAATTTCGACCTCAAAATTTACTTGATCCAAATAGGTGAGGGTATTGTTGCCGTATCGCCTCTTCTGGCTCCCAAGTAGCCCTTCTCTGCCATGATTGCGCCAAAGCACATTTACCAATGGAACTGACTTCCTTCTCAACACTTTGACCTCTCGATCCAGTATTTGCACAGGCTCCTCTTCAAAAGTTAAACCAGTCTCTACCTCAATCTCTTCCACTGGTACGACATGTGAAGGATCCGATCGATACCGTTTTAGCATGGACACATGAAAGATGTCATGAATACAGTTCAGATTCGGCGGTAACTCCAGCTGATAAGCTACTGGCCCTACCCGTGTAAGAACCCGATAAGGCCCAATAAATCTCAGACTCAACTTGCCCTTTTTGCCAAACCTCAAGATCTTCTTCCATGGCGTGGACTACAACACCTCAAACCCAACCCAGACCTTATGGCCAAGTCCGATGTGTCACATTACCTAAAACTAATCATGTTACCTAGTTACTAATATTAGGGTGAGCTTTGCAAAACCATTATTAAAGTTTTAAGGGAAATTCTCGATTTATTGGTGAACGTCCTATCCACTACCAGTTATTAAGAGACTCCTTATTATAAAATTCAACTTGTTACTCGATTGAATCGCGTGACTGATTTTGAAAATGTTTGATTATTTTTTTGAGAAACCGCACGCAGTCCTAGTCTATACGTTTAAAACAAATTCTAGCAAAGTATTAAAACAAAAAATCAAAATATTTAAAGCGGCCTTATTACAAACCCAAATTAAAAATAAAACAATTGAAATAAATAATAAAATAAGTAATCTAATTAAACCAGAAACGTAGTCTTCGTGGCCACTCTGAATCCCTCCCAGCTCCAAGTCCACCAATCTTGGGTCATCTGCATGGATGGAGAGAAAGGCAGGAGTTTGGAAACTCATTGTGCAAAGAAGCCCATCCAGAGCCCAAATGAGCTCAAGCCCACTAGGCCTAAGCCCTATCTAGATACAGTAAACTGGGCCGAAGCCCTATTCAGTATTCAATTAACTGGGCCTTAGCCCTATTCAGTAAACAGTACATTTAAGCCTTATCCCTTTTTAGATGACAGTACGGCCGATAGGCCCATTATAGTAACAGAATAGATATCATGCATGAATGCAAATCCCATCACATGTGGGGAGACTACTCAACCCACCCAACCGCTACACTCCACCTGTACCAACCAAACATTCAATGTGGGGAAACTACTCAACCCACCCCACCGCTACACTCCACAGTGGCAGCATAGTTGCATAACCAGATATTGTGGCCAAGCCACCAGTACAGTAACACGAGGCAAAGCCTCTTTCAGTAAATAGTATGGGCAAAGCCCTTTTCAGTATTCAGTACGAGGAAAAGCCTCTTTCAGAAAACAGTACGAGGCAAGCCTCTTTCAGTAATCGTGGCAATGCCACTTGCACTTCCTCCATCAATAATCCCAAATCCTATGCAACAGATAATCATGATATGGCATACAATAAACAGAAACAGTAAATCATGCATTTCAGTCAAATTTAGCCCTAGGGGTATAACAATCATTTTGCATCTAGGGGTAAAACTGTAATTTCTCTCCCTTAAAGGGTATTTCAGTAATTACACTAGTTTTTAGGGTTTTATACACGTTTTAATCAGCAATAGTCTAACTTTTATCTCAGTAGCTTATTCAGCCCATTTTAGCAAATTACAGTCATTGGGTCCTAAAACCCCTAATGGGCCCTACAGTGTCTATTAGCTACTCAAGCCCAATTAGTCCAAGTTTTACGATTAACTTACCAGATTTAGCAGTTTTGGACCTACAGTCTATCAGAACATGTTTATCTCTTATTTTACCCATATAGGCCCATAAGCCCATTGGGCCCACATTCGGCCCATCAAGGCCCAAATTTACCGAAGTGCACGAAATTGCGCACTTAACTATCTTACCCCTTGTAATTACAGATCCAGTGATTTCCAACCGACTTATGAGCACTCGCACACTCACAAGCCCAGAAAATGCCAGAATTTCGACATTTCGACTTTTTGGCTTTTACTGATTTAGACTACAGATTGGTGTTCGATACACACCTGATTTTCAACGAACGCTACCACGATCTCCCACAGAGTGTCCTACAACCTTTTACTACATTATTAGATTACAAATAAAAAATAACCAACCTAAACACCTCTTACCACATTCGGCCATAACAGGGTATCTTTAACCACTTACCCTTGTCGATCTTAACTACTAGATCTAAATCTAGTTTGCGTCCATGTCTCCAACTTTATTCCTCCTATCTTAAATCACCTTTCCTTGCAAACTAGAATGCATAAACTGATTAGAATGACTAGCCCTACCTATCACCACAGTTGACAGCCTCCCTAAAGAGTTTAGGGATTTCGGCTTTTCTTAAATCTCGAAATAAAGAATGAAATAGAGATCTGAGCACTTACCAAAGTTTCACTTATTCAGAATGCTTTTAATCATTTTTCTAATCCCGATCCAACATAGATCAATCCTTAATCATGAGCAAAGAGTGAATCCAAACGATTTTGGCTTTTGGATCTATCCTAGAGTGTCTATTTCTGTTTTTAAGAAGAATATTTATAAAGGAGTTCACATGAGCAAAAACTAATCGACAAAGAATGAAATTAGAGATTAGAGGTTCGGCTTTGAAAGAAGAGATGAAAGAAGAAGAATAAATTGTGTAAAGAAAAGTGAAGGTGGTCGGCAAACAATCTTGAGAAGAAAAGGTTGTTTCAATAGAATTTGGCTTTGAGAAGAAAAAAAATATAAAAGAGAGAGTTGATTCGGCTTTGGGTGAAAAATAGAAAAGAAGATAAGCAAAAGAATATAGATAAAATAAAATTAAAAAACAAAAACCTGATTGAAAGGAAAAGCACAATCGGCTAAGAACCATCCCAATTTAATCCCGTGCTTATCCCTTATTTTTTTAACCAACCACATAGTTTGAATTTCATTCAAACTCCTGCACCATCAACAGCAGTCCACCGCTTGGCCAACTCCACCTACTACTAGGGAGAGTTTCGGTCCACTTGAAATACTCTCCCCTCACATGCAGTAAAAATACAGCTCTTTGTGCACACAGCAGCTCGAACTCGGGACCTCCAAGCACCTACACACGCTGCTGGCCACTACGACGCGACCTTACTTTCAATATATTATGGTCGCATTTAATTTTAAGGCTTATCCGTTGAAGCCTCTGCTGTTTAAAAATAAAACTAAAATTTCACCTGCACCTGGACTCGAACTCAAGTCCCCTCAGCGTTCCTAGCACGCTGCTGCCACTGCGCCACAGGCGCTTTTGTGGCATAATCTGTTAACAACTTCTTTTAAGGCTTATTTAGTCGCACTCCTGATTACTAAAAACAAAACAACTTGTGCGAGCGAGGCCTCGAACCCAGGCTCTCTTCCATGCTTCCAGCGCCTTTGCCACTGGGCCAAGCTTTCCTTTGCGTCCCCTTTTTAATCCAACTAATTATAAGGCCTCCTTCCGTCGGTTCTTGGGTTTTAAAAAAAAACCCACATTTGCACATGCTGGGAGTCGAGCCCCAGCTCCCCTTCCTGCTACCTAGCGTGCTTAGCCACTGGGCCAGGCACTTCCTTGTGCCTAATCTTAGCCCAGCTTAAATATAAGCCCTATTGCCTAGATTCCCCTAAAGAAGCAAAAAATAATTTTTTTTGCTAGAGCCCTGGGCCGAGCCCAGGACTTTTCCCACACTATAAGTCCCTCTTAATTTATTTAATTACTAAACTAAACACCAATATTAATGATAATAATTTTTTTATAACAATAATATTTAAAATTTCTAAATTATTCAGGTCATCTTCTATCCGAACCTAGACTTAAGGCCCAATTCTTCTAGTGTAACACCCCTTACCTGAGACCGTCGCCGGAGTCGAGCACGAGGCGTTACCGGACTTAACTTACTTAATCGGGCATAAAAATTTGCTTTTAAAAAAATTAATTTATTTTCATTCATTCAATAAGTCCCTAAGAAGGGTCATCGAGACCCTAAATCATGCTATTGAAATGGTTCAGGGCCAAACCGAGATCAATAAAATTTTTCCGATTGCTTAAACGAACCAAAATAAATTATTTCTCTGTTCCTTATAAAGCTGTCCAACTGCATCACAGTCACTAAATAAATCATAACTTGAGTTACGGAACTCAAAATTCAATTCTGTAAATTTTCCCTAAAACTAGACTCATATAAATTCTTACTAATTTTTTTATAGAATTTTTAGTTTAGCAAATTAGTACAGTTTATTAGTTAAAGTCTCTCCTGTTACACAGTTCGACTACTCTGACCTCTATTCACTACGAATTCATTTTCTCTCTGTAAAACATTCAAATAGGTATGCCGTTTATTTCATTTGAAACTAGACTCAATTAGGAATCTATGAAAATAAACTATAGTTCCTAATTATTTATGTACAATTTATGGTAAATTTTCAAACTTAGAACAGGGGATCACGAAGTCAATTTGGAGCAGTCTCACTCAATCGCGAGTAACTCATAATATAAAACTCTTTCATATGTTTCTTCACATGAAAATAGACTCATTAAGCTTTAATTTCATGTCTCATTAACTATTTAATTCCATTCCTACAATTTTTAGTGATTTTTCACATTCACGTCACTGCTCTGTTACAGATCTGTTTCATGGCCAACTTTTTCCTCCTCCATCGTTTCTTTACATAAACTAACATTTAAGCATACATAACACCCATACATGTTCTTACGTAGCCATTTCAATAGCTAACCATCATCAAGCATTCACATACCATTCTTTAGTCATACCATAAGGACATACACACCATAATGACTAAGTCCCTATACATGCCATAACCCAAAACATTTCAAACGGCAAAATACCGAGATAGTCTTTGATAGTGTGAAACGAGCTCCGACGTCCTTTTGATTCCCAGGTTGGCTTGGCAAGAACTATAAAAAGAAGGAAAATAAAGAGAGTACACTAAGCTTAGTAAGTTTATAAGTAAATAAATCACAACATTCACCCTAAATAATAGTTAATCATAGTATCATCAAGCATCATAAGCTTTTCTTACACCTCATTTCTTACCCTCTTCCTTATTTACATACTTTCTTTCTTAATTGATTATTCAATAAACTCATGAATATAACTTACCTTTCCTTTGCTGAGAATTTCCTGTAATTTAACCTGTACAATAGCCCGTTGAACCACTCGGAATACTAAGGATACTCTGGTTTTCCTGCCTGATGATAGCCTGTCAATGCCATGTTCTAGACATGGTCTTTCATGAGATGTTCCTTGTCCTACCAAAGCCATACTTTTAATATGGACTTATATGGGATATTCCTGTCTTGTCTGGTAACCCAAAATGTCATGACATTCCGTATCCCAAACATTCCTAGAGTTCAAACGGGGCTTTCTGATACTTTTTCTCTGTCATCTCGTCTTTGGTTCAACTTCGAATATTTTCATGAAGTAAATGTATATATGCTGGAAATTAAAAACATTAACGTAAAATAATGAAATATTGCATTTATTTGCCGTAAACTTACCTCGGTGCAAAATACGATCGACTTGACAACCTAATCTTCCACCTTTTCTTTCCTCGGTCTATCCCCAAATTTTGTTCTTCTTGATCTATAATTAGCAAATTTAGCTTATTTAATACCCACATTTAACAAAATAATCCTTAACTCTAACTTTAGCAAAATTATGATTTTGCCCCTAAACTTTTACATATTTACACTTTTACCCCAAAGCTCAAAAATTAAACTTTTTCCCTAATTCTTATGTGTTATGACACGCTGATCATTTTCCCTTAATGGCAACATCAAATTCTCACTCTAACATGTACTTATGAACAATAGGTATTTTTACCAATTACGTCGTTTTACTCGTTTTCACTTAAAACCGAGTAGCACAAGTTGTTTAACATAATTTAAAACCTCATATTCTATCATAAAACATCAAAATAAACACTTTTCAACTATGGATATTTTTCCAAATATGAACCCTAGGTTAAATTATTGCTAGAATAAGCTAAATCAAGTTATCGGGACTCCGAAAACATAAAGAACATTAAAAACGGGGCTTGGAATCACTTACTATGGAGCTTGAAAGCTTGAAACAAACCCTAGCTATGGAGAACCCTTGAAATTTCATGCTAATGAAGAACTTGGACATATTTTGCCATCTTTTTCCCTTTTTTAATCTTTTAATTACCAAATGACTAAAATACCCTTCATTAAAAACTTTGGTTATTTCTACCTATGTATGTCCATTTTTGTCCATGAAACCTAATGGTATAATTACCATTTAAGGACCTCTACTTCAATTACGCTCTTCAGTTAAATCCTTTAACATCTAAAACTCATATTTATCAACTTTTGCAATTAAGCCCTAATAAGCAAATTAGTCATGCAATTCATAAAAATTTCTATCAATACTTTAACACATACATCTAACCACTCAGTAAATCATAAAAATTAATCGAAATAAACTTTTCTATCTCAAATTCATGGTTTCACAACCACCATTCCGTTTAGGCCCTATTTCGGGATGTTACATCTAGGCCCAAATTCAGGGTGTTACAGAGACCTTCAAAAATACTATATCCCCTACAGAGAACTCGATTTCCTTTAACCGATCTCTGATCAACTTAACCTTATTCTCAGTATCTGCCACTAACTCTGGTCCAAGAACCTGTCATTCTACCAATTCCGTTCAACACGTAAGCGTACGACACCTTCACCCATAAAGTGCCTCATACGGAGCCATCTGAATACTTGCCTGATAAATGTTGTTATAAGAAAATTCCGCCAATGGCAAGTAGTCCTCCCAACTACCTCGAAAGTCGATAACACAACCCCTTAGCATGTCCTCTAGAACCTGAATAACCCTTTTCGACTGTCCATCTGTTTGGGGTGAAAAGTAGTGCTGAAATCCAATCGCGTACCCAACGTGTCAATCAACTTCTACCAGAATCGAGATGTAAACCTAGGATCCCAATCAGAAATAATCGAAATTGGCACCCCATGCAGTCGCACTATCTCTGCCACATACAACTTGGCCAACTTCTGAAGTGAGTAATTGGTTCGGACAGGTATGAAATGAGCAGATTTCGTTAATGTATCCACAATTACCCATACAGAGTCTTTCTTGGAGGGTGTCAGCGGTAGCCCACTCACAAAGTCCATGGTTACCCTCTCCCACTTCCAAAGTGGAATTTTCACTGGTTGCAACAGTCCAAAAGATAGTTGATGCTCAGCCTTTACTTGCTGGCATGTCAGACATTTTCCCACAAATTTTGTCACCTCTCGCTTAAGTCCAGGCCACTAGTACAACTCTCTCAAGTCTCGATACAGCTTATTCCCTTCCATGAGCCTCTTTCAGAATTAACCGCCTCAAGTCAGAGTCCTTCAGAATGTAAACTCTTCCTCGAAAGCACAGAACTCCATCAGTATTTAGTCCAAAATCAGAATTCTCATCATTCCTAGCTTGCTGAAACCGAGGAACTAATGACTCATCCTCTAACTGCTTCTCCTTAATCTACTCAGTCCAGGTTGGTCTCACTTGCAACTCCGCTAACAAGCTTCCATTGTCATATAGACTCGAACGAGCAAACATGGCTCTCAACTCAGCTACAGCCCTTCGGCTTAGTGCATCTGCCACTACATTTGCCTTGCCTGGGTGATACTCAATCGAACAGTCGTAATCCTTATGCAACTCTATCCACCTCTATTGCCTAAGATTCAACTCCTTCTGAGTCAACAAATACTTGAGACTCTTATGGTTTGTGTATATATTACACTTTTCTCCATATAGATACTGTCTCCAGATTTTTAATGCGAAGATCACCGCTGCCAACTCTAGATTATGCGTAGGGTAATTCGCTTCGTGAGGCTTAAGTTGTCGCAAAGCATAAGCAACCACCTTACCCTCTTGCATCAATATACAGCCTAGTCCCACATGCGATGATCACTGTACACAGTGAAATCTTTCCCAGACTCCGGCTGAATCAACACTGGCGCCTCAGTCAATACCTTTTTCAACTTATCAAAAGCTTATTACTATTTCTCAGTCCATACAAATGCTACTCCTTTCCTTAGTAATTTCATCAATGGTGCAGCAATCAAAGAGAATCCTTCTACAAATCTTCTGTAGTACCCTGCCAAACCCAGAAAACTTCGAATTTTTTATACCGACTTCGGTGGCTTCCATTCTAGAACTGCCTGAATTTTTTGAGGATCCACCCTAATCCCCTCAGTAGAGACAACATGACCCAGAAAAGTCACTTTTCGCAACTAAAATTCACATTTACTGAATTTTACATAGAGTTTCTTCTCTCTCAATACTTGCAGAACAATACGGAGATGCTCATCATGGCTCTCCCCAGTTTTCGAATACACCAAAATATCATCGATAACGATGACTACAAATTGATCCAAGTAAGGTTGGAACACTCGATTCATCAAGTCCATGAAAGCTACAGGTGCATCCATTAGTCCAAATGGCATAACTAGAAACTCGTAATGACCATACCGAGTTTTGAATGCTGTCTTATGAATATCCACCTTCTTGACCCTTAACTGATGGCATCCAGACCGAAGATCGATCTTGGAAAATATCGAAGCTCCTCTAAGCTGGTCAAACAGATCGTCGATCCTTGGCAGAGGGTACTTGTTCTTTATCGTCAGTTTGTTCAACTGGCGATAATCGATGCACATACGCATCGTCCCATCCTTCTTCTTCACGAATAGTACTGGTGCTCCCCATGGAGACACAGTCGATCTAATAAAACCTCTATCCAACAACTCTTGGATTTGAGCTTTCAGTTCCACTAACTCCTTCGATGCCATCCTATACGGCACGATGGACACAGGAGCCGTTCTAGGCAGTAAGTAGGTTCCAAACTCAACTTCACAATTCGGAGGCAATCCAGGAAGCTCCTCAGGGAAAACATCTTGGAACTCATTAACAGTTCTAACGTTCTCCACAGTCACATCCTCAGTCTCTAACTGACAAATGCCAAGTATGCCTCGCAACCCTTGCGAATCAGCTTCTCAGCCTTTAAGGTCGAAACAACATTGGACAAGTAGTCCCTTCGCTCCCCTATAACCATTACCTCCTCATCTTCTATAGTCCTTAACGTCATCCACTTAGCCGCACAATCCAGAGTCGCCTTATGCTTAGTCAGCCAGTCTATCCCCAAGATGAGATTGAATTCTCCAAACGGTAACTCCATTAAATCTCCAGAGAAAATCCTACCTTCAGTTTCTAAAGGCACCTCCTTAAAGAGTTTGTCTACCCTAATCGAGTAACCCAGTGGACTTATCACAGTTACCCCACTCATAGTTTCCTCAGAGTGCACAACCAACAACCCAGATATATCATATGCTACGTACAAATGAGTAGAACCCACATCTATCAAAGCAGTGTATGGCATGCTAGAGATCAAGAACGTACCAGTTATGACATCAGGTGCGTCACCCTCCTCTCGGCGGTGAGCAACATACACTAGAGCTGGCTGTTGAGCCTCTACATTTTCAGCACTCCTGCCAGGTGCTCCACGTCCACGACCATTTCTGCTGCTGGCCCTACCTTGACTACGGCCTCTTGGCGGTAGCGTTCCACCTCGCACTGGTTGAGCAACCCTTTATTCAGCAACTTCGGTCTGAGCTGGCCTCCGAGGATAGTCCTTGATCCTATGTTCTTTGGACACACATTGGAGACATGCCCTAGTACGCTTCTAGCATTCTCCCAGATGCACTCTACCGCAGTCCCCACAAGCCTGTGGTCTAACTGTATTCACCGGAACCGCTCAGACCGGTTCCTCCACTCTAGCTCTCTTGGCATTTCAGTTTGCAGCACCAGAGGGTCCAAAATCCCTCCTGAATTGGTTTCGGTCCTTATCACGGTTCTACCGTTCAGTTTACTTCACCTCCTCGGCTATCTTAGCCCTCTCCACCAATGCAGCAAAGTCAGCACCCTAAGCTCATCCCTGAGGCCATCCTCAAAACGAACGCTATGCTGGTACTTAGTAGCAACTATACCGCTGGCATACCTGTTCAACCTCAGAAACTCTGCCTCATACTCAGCAACGAACTTATTGCCCTGAGTCAGGTTTAGAAATTCTTTCCTATGACCATCTACATAACTTGCTCTGACGTACTTTCCCTTAAACAGTTCTCAAGTTACTCGCTTAGCTGGGGTACTCTCCTTCACAGTGATCCACCACTGATACACCTCGTCTCGCAGCAGAGACACCACTCCTTTCAGCTTTTGCTCCACTGAGCAATCCAGGTCGTCCAAGATCCGTTTCATAGCTTCAGCCAATACTCAGCCACATTTGGGGCTACTCCAGATATGCCCCTGAAGACCTCCGCTCCGTTAGCCTGGAGACACTCAGAAATGGATCCCCTATTCATAGTCCTAGTGCTCGCCCCAGCGACCCTCTCTAAAACCCTTAACATTTCCTAGGACAGAGCATCATCCCTTGCAGCCCGATCATACGATCCAGTCTCAGTCGCTGGCAGTGCTCGTGCCTCCTTAGCTGGCATATGTCTTAAAGACGAAGACCCAGCTCGCACACTACCTTGGCCATGTCCACATCCTCGTCCACAAGCAGCCCTCGTACTCATATCGTCTTATCTGATTACGAATTTTATGACGTTAGTTTAATGTTTCAGTTATTTATTACAAAATATTTTATGTACAGATAGAGTTTCAGAATTTGTTTTCGCGAAATCGTAGCCTAGCTACAATCTTAGTCTTCTAGGATTTAGTTCCCTTACAGTCTCAGTCTTACAGTTTTCAGTACTACCCTATCTACAGTATCATAATAGGGTCTTAGTTCTATCTACGGTACAGTATTAGAGAAGAATACTTACAGACTTGATGCCAGGGATTCAGTGTGCCACTTCTTTGGAAACCAGATTTTGGAAAGCCCAAAAAAACTCGAACTTTTAAAATAAAACCTTCAATAAAGTATGTTTAAAAGGAAAATAGGTTTAAAAAGGGTTTTTCTTAGAATTTTTTCCCGAAACCCATTTCAAAATACCCTTATTGGGTCTTCATTTTAAAATTTTCAAAAACTTTTTAGACCCGCTCCACAGCCGAGTTGTTGTAACCTAGCTCTGATACTACTAAATGTAACACTCCAAACCCGGCTCAGACGTTACGGCCAAGCTTGGTGACGGATAAGCCATGTTTCTTAGATATTATGATTAGGGTAAGTTTTGCAAAACCATTATTAACGTTTAAAGAGAAAATCCAGGTTTAATTGTGAACGTCCTCTCTACTACCAGATTTTAGGGGTATTCTTATTATAAGATCTCGATTTAACTTTTGTTACTTGTTTGATATGTGTGATTGATTTTTGAAAACGTTTGATTAATTTTAAGAAAACTCGCGCAGCCTCAATTAAATAATTTAAAACAAAATATAAATAAAGAATTAAAAACCCAATTTAAAATACTTAAAGTGGCCTTATTACAAAATTAAAACCCAAAATGATAATAAATTAAGAAAATACGAAAATAAATAATTTAAGAAAGAAACAAAATGCAAATCACGTGGCCACTTTGAATCCCTCCAGCTCCAAGTCCAACAGTATAAGGCTCACCTGCATAGATGAGAGAAATGGGATGAGTTTGGAAACTTAGTGTGTAAAGAAAGCCCATCTAGAGCCCAAAACAGCTCAAGCTTACTGGGCCTAAGCCCTATCTAGTCTCAGTAATAACTAGGCCAAAGCCCTATTCAGAAATCAATTAACTGGGCCTTAGCCCTATTCAGTAAACAGTGTGGCCCTTAGGCCCATTACAGTAATAGAACAGAATAATGCATGTATGCAAAGCCCATCCTATGTCCATCCGCTACATTCCACCCGTACCAGCCCTACACACCATGTGGGGATAACTCAACCCACCCAGCCCTACACTCCACAGTTGTAGCATAGTTGCTCAGATAACATGGCCAAGCCACTAATAGTATAACGAGGCAAAGCCCCTTTCAATAAACATTGCAATGCCACTTGCACTTCCTCTATCAATAAACCAAGTCCCTTGCAATAGAGAATCATGTCATGGCATACAGTGAATAGAAATAGTAAAGCATGCATTTCAGTCGAATTTAACCCTAAGGGTATAACGATCATTTCGCACCTAGGGGCAAAATAATAATTCCTCACCCTTAATGGGTATTTTAATAATTATACCAGTTTTTAGGGTTTTATGCATGTTTCAATCATTAACAGTCTCATTTTCATCTTAGTAACTTATTTAGCCCATTCTAGCAGTTTAAAGTTATTGGGCCCTAAAACCCCTAATGGCCCTACAGTGCCAATTAGCTATTATAGCCCGTTTAGCCCAAATTTTATGAATGTCTAACCGTTTTAACTTACAGTATACCCGAATACACTTACCACGCATTTTCACCCATATGGGTGCAAAAGCCCATTGGGCCCAAACTCAGCCCATGGAGGCCCAAATCGCTCACTCACCAACTTTACCAATTTCGGTTACAGAATCTTACCGCTTCCAACCGACCCACGAGCGCTCGCACGCTTACAAGCCCACGAAATGCCGAGATTTTGACATTTCAGCTTTTGTCGATTTAGTCTACTAGAGGGTGTTCGTTTACAGACCTGATTTGCAACGAACATTAGCGAGATCTCCCACGAGTATCCTACAATCGGTCACTAACATATTAGACTTATGAATCAATGATAACTAACATAACTATGCTTACCATATTCGGCCAATCTCCCTTAAGGCCTTAGAACACTTACCTTTATTGAAAATAGGGACTAGTATGATTCACTAAGCACTTACCGAAGATTCATTAAGCAAGAACACTTCCAATCCTACTTTAATCCTGATCGTGACGTAGATCAATCCTCAACCACAAGCAGAGGTTGAATCTAATAGATCTAAGGGTTCAATTCTCGAATCACTTATGAATGTGAAGATTTGGCTTTTGGTATGATGATGGAGAAAGAAAATAGAAGTTTTGTAGAGAAAAGAAAAAGATGTCGACAAGGGTTATAGGAGTTGACATATTCGGCCAAAAGAGAAGAAAAGAGTAAGGGTACTCAACCAAGAAGAAATCGGCACAACCTAGAACCTTTTGAGATTTTGGCTTTTAGGAGTATTCGGCCAAGAGAGGTCTGACTAGAATAGATTCGGGTTTTAGTCTTGAACAATCGGTTAAGTGAGGTTTAAGAGAATCAATGAAGAAGATAAAGAAAAAAAAGAGGGGAGGAATTAAGAGAATAGGTTCGGCTAGAAGAAGAAGTCGGCAAAGAAACCTAAAGTATAAGGTTTCGGCTTTTGAAGAGATTTGCTAACTAGGGTTCCAAGTGAATCGTTTTAGGCTTATGTAACAAAGAATAAAAGGAGGAGAAGGTTGTTTCGGTTTGAGAAGAAAAGAAAGAAAGAAGAATAGAGTGGTGGTTTGGCTCTTTGATCAAATTGGTACCCAAAAAGGTTGGTAACTTGAGTTTTCGGCCTTTAGATCACAAAAGAGGAGAAAAGTAACAAAAGAAAACCCTAAAACTTACCTAGTCAGCATACCTACTTACCCAATTTGCCGAATTAAGACCCCAAGAGAGACCTCAAAAGTGTTTGGCTAGCACCCTAAACAACCCCTAGCCAATTACACCAAAACCAATTGATCCCAATCGGCAATGCTCCCCAAAGAGTCCCATAATCGGCCACCACATGCTCCCTTTCAAAATTCCTAAAATCTCTCCCTCTTATCCTACTTGATCACATCCCATGAGCATCTCAAATTCTTCCATCAGAGTTTCACTTAACATCCATCACATGACTGGCACATGCACAAACATTAAAAACACACTCAATGCTTACCTTGTGACTTGAACTTTGGCCCTTGCACATGCATCCACACGCCACCTTTTTAGGAACTAAGTGGCGCCACATTGCCACTTTACCAAGGGCTCACTTGTGTCTTATTTTACTCACTTTTTCTTAAAAGCCCACGTAACCAGGACCCCTTCTCTTTAAATTCAAAATTCTAAAATTCTACCAGGTTTCAACTTAGGCTTGGGCTTTCTAAAGGCCCACTAACATACTTAAAACACAAATTTTAATGATCTACCAAAAAAATTTCAAGATTTCACCAAAATCAGAAAAATTCCCAAAAAATCCCAAAAATTGGGGCATTACATTACTTATACATCAAATCTTTAATTTCTACCATTAAACATCAAAATGCTTTCATATCACATATGGGTAAATTTTTAAACATGAACCCTAATGCAAACTAATGGTAGAAATAGGTACTCCAAGCTTCAAGGACTTCAAAAATACAAAGAGAATTAAAAACGAAACTAAACTGCACTTACTAGGAGCTTGAAAAAGTTAAAAACCCTAGCTATGGAGGCTTAGAGAATTTCAGCACTGAGGGGAAGAAGATGGACACATTTTTGGCTTATTTTTCCTTTTTATTTCATTTAATAACCAAATAACCAAAATGCCCTTAATGGCCTTCTTTGTAAATTTTTCCTTCCATGGGCATTTTTGTCCACTATGCTATAAAATGGTCTATTTGCTAAATAAGGACCTCAAATTTATGAATGAAATTCAATTACACACTACATGCTTCTAGAATGCATATTTTGAAAATTTTGCAATTTAGTCCTACCACTCAATCGAGCACTTTATCGATAAAATTTATTTATAAATTTTCACTCATGCATTCAATCACACAATAGACCTTAAAAATTTATCGAAATAATTTTTTCTATGTCGAATTAGTGGTCCCAAAACTACATTCTGTTTAGGCCCTAATTCGAGTTGTTGTAACTCTCCCCCTTAAAGGATTTTCGTCCTCGAAAATCTTACCAATAATGAGATATGGATATTGTTTTCTCATGACCTCCTCCTATTCCCATATAGCTTCTTCTACACCATGCTTTTGCCATAGGACTTTTACCAAGGCCACACTTTTGTTCCTTAATTGTTTCACTCCTCGTGCTAAAATTTTGATTGGTTCCTCGCTATATGTCATATCTGGCTAAATTTCCATTTCGGTCGGCAAAATCACATGTGACAGATCAGAACAGTATCGTCGTAGCATCAATACATGGAACACATCATGAATCTTTTCTAACTCTGCTGGTAAAGCCAATCGATAAGCCACTGGTCCAACTCTTTCCACAACCTCATATGGCCCGATGAAACGTGGGCTGAATTTGCCTTTCTGGCCAAATCTCAGAATCTTCTTCCAAGGAGATACTTTTAAGGACACTTTATCACCCACTTGGAACTTAATTTCTTTTCTTTTCAAATCTGCATAAGACTTTTGCCGAGCTGAAGCAGCTCTCAAACAATCACGGATTACCTTTACCTTCTCTTCGGTCTCTCTAATCAAATCAACTCCATGCACTCTCTTTTCACTGAGTCCAGTCCAATATAAAGGTGTCCGGCACTTCCTTCCATACAATGCTTCATAAGGTGCCATTTGAGTACGCGATTGATAGCTATTGTTGTAGGCAAATTCAACCAAGGGTAGATATTTCTCCCAACTAACTTGGAACTCCAATACGCAACATTGAGGCCTATCCTCAAGGATTTGAATTACTCGTTCTGATTGACCATCTGTTTGTAAGTGAAAAGCAATACTAAAATTCAACTTGGTACCCAAGGCTTCTTGCAACTTTTTCCAAAACCTTGAGGTAAATCTTGGACCTCTGTCCGAAATGATCGATAATGGCAGTCTATGCAATCTTACTATCTTAGAAACATACAAGTTAGCCAACTTATCAAGGGAATAGTCGGTACGCACTGACACAAAATGGGCTGATTTTGTAAGCCGGTCAACCACAACCCAAACAACATCTTTCCTATTTAGTGACATTGGCAATCCTGTCACAAAATCCATAGTGACTCGGTCCCATTTCCATTCAGGAACCATAATAGGCCGCAATAGGCCGAAACGTACTTGATGTTCAGCCTTCACTTCCTGACAAGCTAAATATTTCGATACAAACTTAGAAACATCTCTTTTCATGCTGGGCCACCAATACTGTTTCTTCAAATCATTATACATCTTAACGCTACCCGGATGAATAGATAAACGACCATTATGTGCTTCATGTAGAATCTTCCTAATCAACTCTACATCTTTCAGTACACATACTTTGTCTCGAAACATTAAATAGACATTCGGATCAATCCAAAAATCGGTCTCACTATTTCCTCGACACTACGCCCTTTTTGCTTACAACTCACTATCACCTATTTGGGCTTCACAAATTTATTGAATAAACAATGCCCTAACTCTCAACTCAGTCAAAATCATGCTATCATCAGATAGGGCCGCCTGTGTATTCATAGCCCTCAATGCAAATAATGATTTTCAACTTAAGGCATCAGCGACCACGTTCGCCTTTCCCTAGTGGTAGTCAATCACTAACTCATAATATTTTATCAATTCAAGCTACCTTCGTTGTTGTAGCTTCAATTCTTTTTGTGACATCAAATACTTCAAACTCTTGTGATCAGTGAAAATACGACATTTTTTCTCCATATAAGTAATGTCGCCAAATTTTCAAAGCGAAGATAGTAGCGACTAATTCCAAATCATGTGTCGGGTAGTTCCTCTCATGTGGCTTCAACTGTCTCGAAGCATACGCCACCACTCTACTCTCTTGCATCAATACATATCTGAGACCATTTGAGGACGCATCATTGTAGATTAAAAACTCCTTTCCGGACTCAGGCTGTACTAACACTAGTGCCTCGATCAATATTGTCTTTAACTTTTCAAAACTTTGCTGACACTTTTCCAGTCAAACTTAACATCTTTTTGTAATAACTTGGTCATCGAAGAAGAAATCATAGAAAATCCCTTTATGAAACATCTGTAGTATCTAGCCAAACCTAAATAACTTTTGACTTCCGATACATTTTTCAGTGACTTCCAATCAACTATTGCCAAGATCTTTCTCAGAGATCCACTCGATTGCCATCTCTTGAAACAATGTGGCCCAAAAATCTGACTTCACTAAGCCAAAATTCACTTTTACTAAATTTGGTATACAACTGTTTATCTCGCAAGATCTGTAAAACTGTTCTCAGATGCTCGGCATGTTTAATCTCATCATGAGAATAAATTAAGATGTCATCAATAAATACCACTACGAACTTCTCCAAATATGGCTGAAAGATTCGGTTCATTAAATCCATAAATAAGGCTGGAGCATTGGTTAAGCCAAATCGCATCACAAGAAATTTGTAATGACCATACCTTGTTCTAAATGCGATTTTCGGCATATCAGATTCTTTCACCCTGAGTTGGTAGTATTCGGACCTCAAATCTATCTTTAAAAATATTATTGCCCATTTTAATTGGTCAAATAGATCATCGATTCTCGGTAAGGGCACTTGTTCTTTATCGTTACTTTGTTGAGTTGCCTATAATCGAAACAAAGTCTCATTGACCCTTCCTTTTTCTTTACAAACAACACCAGGGCACCCTAGGGAGAAAAACTAGGCCTTACAAACCCTTTGTCTGTCAACTCTTGTAGCTGTACTTTCAATTCTTTTAGCTCAGTCAGAGCCATTCCATAGGGGGCTATAGATATCGGGGCAGTCCCAAGTAACACACCGATAGCAAACTGATGCCCTGAAATCAAATTGTCTTACCCTACTTTTACTTGATTTTTCAGGTGCTGAGGTAGCTCGACTGAAGTCATCTCTGGATTTCTTTGTTGGCAAAGCTGTAAAGGATTTGGATGAACTTCTATTGTCAAATTCGCTGTTCTTTCTATCCCTTTGCATCTTTCGGTTATACACTTCTTCTAATTTCTAAGCACCATCTGATAAAATAACAAATTCCCATATCTCTGTGCCCCCTACATCATTCAGATCCCATCATTTAACCCTTCTTCGAACCGTATACACATTTCTTCTTCCGTAGGTACAATATTTCGGGCGTATTTATTGAGATAAACAAATTCTTTTCATATTCTGCCGCTGACTTATTTCTCGGTTATAAGTCAAGGAATTCTCTTTTCTTCTTATCCAAATATTTTCCATCCACATATTTCTTTTTAAACTCATTCTGGAAAAATTCTCAAGTAATTTTCTCAGCCGGTACCACAGCTTCTATTGTTTCCCACCAATAATAAGCTTATTCTTTCAATAATGACGCATCATATCTCAGGTAATCATCTGGTGGACACGCCATTTTTGTAAAAACTCTCACTATACTGTGCAACCAGTACTCTACTTTGACAAGGTCATCGTTTGTTCTACCCTAAAATTCCTCAGCCCCTAGTTTTCTAAGCTTTTTTAACAGAGAACATTTATTGATTTCAGTTAGAGGAGCAACCGGGGGTACTACTGGTAGTGCAATAGGGGGAGGAGGTTTCTAAGCCCGACTCCTTTCTTGCATCGTTTCATTATACCACTGATTCATAAATCTATAAATCATATTTTTGAGTTATTGCTCTCGTATCAGAGAAATTGGAACATCACTGCTTGTTCCTTGTTCAGAGGTCTGTGCTCTACTATTAACTTCTTCTTGTTCAACACGTTCAGGTCTATCTGACATCTTTACAATCTATAAAAATAATAGAAATTAGATCGGATCATACACATCACACTATCACAGATTTATATGGCATGTACTTCTAATCACTTTACACATCTCACATGTTCTGAGAATCGGCTAAACCAAAGCTCTGATACCAATAAATCTAACACCCTTAACCCGTATCCATCACTGGAACAGGGTTATGAGGCATTACTGAGAAGTACGAAACACTTACAAATAATTTAAATCATTCATAGCTCAAATATCGAAATTAATTATAAATTCCCCTTAAAATGACCCTCGAGGCCTAAGACATACATTAGGATTGGGTTGGGACTAAACCGAAACCTCAGGACATTTTTTAAAAATTTTAAAATTTTTCTCACAAATAAGGGTCATACGCCTGTGTGATAGAGGGACACGCCTGTGTGGTTTAGGCCGTGATTTATATGGCTTCACAAGCCCATGTCCCGTGCCCGTGTGGAATTTTGATACATTCTTATTTGCAGCCCAAGAACAAATTGATTTCACACGGCCAAGCCACACACCTGTGTGGTTAAATTTTGTTTCGAATTTAGGTGCAGCTTTCACACGGCAGTGTCACACGGCCATGTTTGAGACCATATCCTTCACACGGCCAAGACACACGGTCGTGTCTTAGCTCGTGTACTTTTTTGACTTCATGTTTTAAAGATGTAGCTAGACACACGCCCGTGTGTCTACCCGTGTGGACTACAATAGGCCTTTCTAGGTCATTTTTCTCACCCTCACACCAATAACCTGCACATAAACACAATTTCATACCAATATAGGCTAGCCAGATAACCAATTCAAGCTAAATATGCCTTTTGTATACTCCCACATACCAATACACAAAGTTTTATTCATACATAGTCATTCCAAATCATGTTATCTCCATTTAACTATTCCATAGTTAATATCCTATACATGCCATATAAATCTAAAAACTTTTGCAAAATCTACTGGAGATTATCTGGATAGTGTGATATTCAGTGTTGATCCGATCCTCTGTATTCACATCAATCTACAAGACACATTGAACACATAAAAGTAAGCTTATAAAAGCGTAGTAAGCTCATAGGCATAGAAATTAAATCTTACCAAACATTTTATAACAATCATACAACATACAATTTTACTATTTCTTCCTGTCAATCCCAAAACCAGTGATAAGATCACATGGTTGAATTCAATGTCAGTCATTAACAAATTTTAATCTTTTGGGCCCATTTACCGCTTACCTTTCTTAATCAAATTAGGGAACGATTACGGAATTGAGTACTTAATTTTCGTGATGCCATAGTATGACCATGGTCTTGCACATGAGCACATATCACACACCGAAGCCATAGCCCAGCCGTGATGTTACACGGATCACATATCACACTGATGTCATATCGCAAATATGGTCTTACATAGAATCACATATAACACCAATGCCATATCCCAGATATGGTCTTATACGGAAGCACATAATCACATCACACTGATGCCATAGACCAGCTATAGTCTTATACGGAAGCACATAATCACATCACACCAATGCCATAGCCCAGCTATGGTCGTATACGAAAATCACATATCACATGTTGCCATGGTCCAACCATGGTCTTTTCTGTCAATTCGTCTTAGCTACTGAACGAAAGTACTCAAATCCGCTGTCCACCTAATTTGTACTTTTACTCAAACATTATTTCACAATTATCCCAACTTAATAACATTCATATACGATAATATTTTATGGCATTCATGAGATTTTCATAACAAAACATTGAACTTAGCCATATGAACTTACCCGGGCTTGTTTGCAAAAGTTGTAAAAGTTTGGGGACTAATAGACTACTTTCTCTTTTCCTCGATTCACTTCATGTTCTTGATCTATAATAGTAAAATCATTCCTTCATTACCATTCACTTTAATTTTACTCTACTTCACAATTTATGCCCTTTAATTCCTGAAATTACACTTTTACCCAAAGTTTAAAGTTTTTACAGCCTAGTCCCTGATCAATTAACCCATCAATGGAACTAATTCCTCTCAATTAACACTTTATTTAACCATTATGAACTATTTCACAGCCATTGAAATACAAAATTCAGCACAAAACCCTAATTTTAAATTATTTCACAATTAGGTCCTAAATATCGATTTCTATTCAATTTATTCAATAAAATCATCATATAATAAAATTAAAGTTTCAATCTGAAGCTAAATCATCATAAACTTCAAACACTTATTCATGGAAACTTGAAAAATCAACCATGAAATCAAAAACTAATGAATTAAATAGTAGGACCTAGTTGTAAAAGTCTCAAAACACAAAAATTTCAAGAAATAATCAAAAATTGAACTTACATGAAGTAAGAAAATGAAAAACCAGCTCTAAGGATTCTTCAATGGCTATTCTTGGGTGAATATTAGTGAAGCATTTGCTAGAAACCTTCTTAATTAGATTTTTATTTTGTAAATTTTGTAAAATTTCCAATTTTGCCCCATATTTCACATTACTTCTCTGCCAATTCACTACCCAACTGTCCTGCCCATTTAGTTTGGGGCTAAATTGCTCTTTAAGTCCCACTTATTTATTATTTGAGCTATTTAATTATCTTTCACAATTTTACATCTTATTCAATTTAGTCCTTTTCATCCAATTGACTGTTGAAACCTTAAAATTTCTTAACGAGACTTTAATACTAAGTTATTAACACTCCATAAATATTTATAAAATATTTATAGCTCGATTTAATATTTTGAGGTCTTGATACCTCGTTTTACTTAATTTACCTAATTATTTCTCTTAAACTACAAATCCACAATTTTAAAAATATTACTAGCACCACACTTATCTATAAATTATCAAAATTTCTAACTTATTCATCGGATTTTGTGATCTGAATCACTATTCTGACACCACTAAAAATTGTGCCGTTACAATGCTTGACCACTAGTACTTGTTTCAAATCATTGTACATCTTAGTACTCCCTAGATGAACAAATAAACATCCACTGTGTGCCTCGTGTAAAATTTTCTGAATAAGCTCAGAATTATTTGATACACATATTCTACCTTGGAACATTAAACAGTCATCGGATCCGATCTGAAACTCTGAATCACTAGTCAACTCGCACTGAACTCTTTTAGCTTGCAATTCACTATCGCCTTTTTGAGCTTCACAAATTTGCAAAATAAACATTTGTTTAGCTTTTAAATCAGCAAAAATTAATCCTTTATTAGACAATGTTAATCAAGTATTCATCGTCCATAAAGTAAATAAAGAGTTTCTGTCCAAAGCATCTACGACTACATTCAGTTTCCCCAGATGGTAATTAATCAATAACTCATAATCTTTCAACAACTCGAGCCATCTTCTATGTCATAAATTCAAATCTTTTTGAGACATTAGGTATTTCGAACTCTTGTGATTAGTAAATATGTGGCATTTTTCACCGAACATATAATGTCGCCAAATTTTCAATGTGAACACAATAGCAGCTAGCTCTAAATCATGTGTCGCATAATTCTTTTCGTGCGACATTAATTTTCTGGAAGCGTAAGCTAGTACTTTGCCTTCTTGCATCAAAAAACATCCCAAACCGTTCAATGACGTATCACTAAAAATCACAAACTCTTTACCCGACTCAAGTTAAACTAGAACTGGTGTGTTTTAGTTAACGGTGCTTTTGTTAACAGTGCTTTCAACTTTTCGAAACTCTGTTGGCATATCTCAGACCACTCAAACTTTACGTCTTTCTGTAACAATTTTAAACTTCTTTGGTCTAGCACGTGTTACAAACTCGATGAGAATTTCAATTGGATTCTCTCTTGGAACAGAAAGCTTGGAGTTTGGTCCACTTAATGAACTCAAATACACTTCAATCGTTCCTGTGCATGTATCATCCCCTCCGTCTTCAAAATGATTTGTCCTAAAATAAGACCATTTGCTTGAAAAAAATCTTTGTTAATCACAGATCCTTAAATTATATCTTTCTTTTATTAAGTTGATCACAACTCTTTTCGGAACATGAAAACCAAAAACATTTTCGCAAACAAAATCAAACTGAAGGATTTCTTTCAATCCATCACTTACACAATCTTGAAACAATTTAAAGATGTTGCAATTCATATAAACATAAAGATTATCAAGCGTTCCTTCCAAATGTTGTAAACTCAAGTTAACTTCTAGATTAAAAACAAAGTTTTGTCTTACCATTTCAAATTGACTCGAAAGTTTCATGGCTAGCAACATAGAAGAAACATGAAGCAAATGAAAGTTATAATCATGCAAAACATGCTCGAATCCTTTCAGCCATAATATAGAACAATAATCTTTGGGATAAAATATTTGATTTTGACTTTGTAAGCCACCAGAATTCAAACATTTTGTTTTCAAAACTAATGATAAAACATGGAGCAAATGAAAGTGGCCAACACATTTATACAAAATAAAATTATGATGCTCACCTTCTCTCAATAGTAACTTAGGAAAACCTGCTTCGAGTTTAAACACATGGTTTTGATTACTTATTTTCGAATACAAGAAAAAATTTTCTTTCAGCAACAATTCACACATGTTAAACAAATAAGATTTAAGCATACACACGTTCAAACAACCAAACCTCTCAAGTTTTATCCATACAGGCATGCACTTACATGAAGATTTCACACAAAGATTTAAAGGATTCACATAACCATCACAATCAAACATGTTAAGCTTTTTATGTGAAAATTCTTTATCACATATGATAATCAAATTTTGTCGACATATAGTTGGAACAAAGACGTCAATGTCCAAATCATCTTGTGATTTAATGTTATTTAAATCAACAAGAAACAAATCATGAGAGAAATATTTTAAAACACTATTCGGGACAAAATCAACAACTTTATTCAACGAATAACAACAAAACATGTTATTGTAAAGAATATTTTTAGATAAAAAATATTGGCAAACTCGTCAATGAAATTCAATGAATACTAATTTGATTGAATATCAAGAGGTTCCTTACCTTGCTTACCTTCAGAGATTTGACAAATATTTTTACTCTTTAACTTACCTTTTTTGATCAATTGGAACCGTCTCTCGTTGGAAAGGTAATGAAGTTAGAACTCGTCCATGGGTGGAATTTTATAAACCTGAAATTAAGAGAAATCAAAAGGCAAACTCAATCCCATTTTCACTCGTTTCACCTTTGTTTGAATACTCTCTTCTTTTTCACTTATTTCTTTTTCAATCCCATTTTCAAACTATCTTTTTTTTCCACACTCTCTTTTATTTTTGAAAACTCACTCCCACTCTTCATTTTACTTTCTTTTTTCAACAATGTCACTCGTTTCAGTCACACATTCTTTTATTTCTTAAATCTTTATAAAACACTAATCTTTCATATTTTCTTTTCTTTTGCTATCTTTTTTCTCTTTTTCAATTTCGTTTTCTTTTTCGTCCTCAAACTCTTTTTCGAGGTTCTTTTCTCACTCCCATTCTTTTTCTTTCTCTTTTCTTTCAAGCTCTCTTTTTCTTTCAATTTCTTTTTCTCTTATTTCTTTTTTTCTTATCTCAATTTCTTTTATTTTTCACTCATTTTCTCTCATTATCAACTTTTGTCTTTCTTTTCTTTCAATTTCCTTTTCTTTCATTGTTTCATTACAAGATGTGGTTGACATGAAAGAATCAAACTAAGAAGATTTTTTTTAAGTAAGAGTGGAACGATTTACATATGAGACACAATCAACTCATTGTGATTGAACCTTCATGGATGAGTATTTTGGTGCAGTCGAAGAGATACTTGTGATTTCTCATTTGTTACCTTGAAAGGCTTCAAACTCGTGGTTTGCTTTACTCCGACTTGAATTGCTCGATGAATTGGAATCACGACAAGGATCTCTTCTCAAGAAATCATAGGAAGACTGACTCCTTGATGATCTTACTTCTATATGATCTAATTTTTTTTTATTTGCTCGGTTTCAGATTGAATAATCCTTTTCATTTCTTTCAACAACATTTGCAATTCCAAATCGGAAAGTTTTTGGGACATGATTTCAATAGAGGATTAGAAAACAAAAGAAGAATTAAATAGAATATGAACCTCACTAAATTCAAAATCGTCACAAATCCTTTCAGAAAAAATTCACTCCGCTCGTGTTTCACTTAATTTTTACTTTTTCTCGCTCTTTTAATCTCACCACTCGTGCCTTTTTTCTCTAAAGTTCATCTCAAAGTTCTAGATTGAACTAGTTAGGACATGGCCAAAGAACACTAGCAACCGTCAGTTAGCAACAAACGATTGATATGTGGTAGGATAGGTTCAAAAAAGGAAAGAAAAAGGTAACAATTTTTTTAATCGAAAGATTTCAGTAGCGTGACAACTTGTCGGAAAATATAAGATATACTCAAGGATATGAATCAAATTGTTTTCAACTTTAAATTTTTTTCATGAAATTTCACTTCGTATTTTTTTAAATTTTTTCTCTATTTCGAAACTTCTAATACAATACATGGATTAGATTTTGGTAGCTCTGATACCAAATGATGCATACTCGTACTCATGAGTTTGATTACAATATGTTAGTTTTCCCAATCGTCTAATTCTGCATAGTCTTGATTTAGCATTCAAGGTGAAATTATGAATAATGGAAACTTGGTAGATGAAAAGGACTAAAAGTAGGTTGTATGGATGACTATATGAATCAAACAGTTGGAAATAAACCAACAATATGAGAGATCACGATCCAATTTCTATAAAGTGAAATAACAAACAAGTCTTTGAAGAAGAAGAAGTAAACTATGACTCGTTATTTACCAAAATAAGAGCCAACAGTATATTAGAACACCACACTTCAAAACAAAAAAGGGAAAAGAAGTGATAAGTTCAAAAGAAAAAAAAGGTTTGACGCCACAAGGAGTACCTTGATAAGTCTAAGTAAGTTCTTTCAAGAACAATGAGAGAGAATTCTCACAATAACTTAAAAATATTCAATCAACATTCATTCAACATAGTCTAACCGTAACATTATCCTTTTACAAGTTATTTATAGGCACTAATATGACTATTCAAATTTGACATTCATACTAGCCATTAACAAAATATTAAAATTCGATCCTTTAAATGTGCTGCTTGATTCATGCATAGCTAAAAAGTCATGCCTCTTCACTAGATGAAGGCTTAATGGTCCTTTAAATGTGCTGCTTAATGTCCTATCATTTTCCCCTTAACCAAATGCCTTAATGCTTATGTATTCATCTTATTAATTGGCACCAAAACTAGCTTTGAGTGCATGAAACTAATCAGACTTGAAGAGTCACTCTTGGTCCCTTTGAACAGCCATCATAATGAGCTTTGAGTGCTTCAATATCCACCAGAAATGTTCCCATTATGCACCAGTAATTAAGTGACCAAATGCATACTCTTTTATGCCAAAACTGAACAGCCATTTAAATGTGACAGCTTTTGATTCTTCTTAGCAAACGAATAGCCCTATTGTAGCTTTAAAATATGTGAACAACCTTTTGGACTTTCCTACAACAAACTGTTGAACACAAATTAATTTATTTAAGAAAAATTAAACACACTATAACTTATGCATTAAAAAGTAACAACCAAATTAAATAACATACTTATATAAACAAACTCAAACGTATTTAACAACTAATATGCTTAAATTCATGGTTTAAGATGTAAACTAAATGAACAAATGAGTTACTTAATGCATGACTTAATTTAATGATGGAAACTCTAACTAACATGGGAGTTATATAATACGTGTCATAATTTATGGTGCAAACCTAACTAACATAAGAGTTACATTGTAACACCCCAAACCCGGCTAGACGTTATGGCTTAATTTGACGTGTCACATTAAAGTGTTTTTCGAAAACCATAATTCTTTAATAAAAACCTGTTCGAAGGTTAAGGCCTCTTTATTAATTCTCAAATCATCTTAGTTGTTTGCTAACCATTTTAAAACTTCATTACTTCTAAAACATTATTTGTTGTGGAAGCATAAAAATTTGAGTTACGAAAATGTATCATTTTGAAAGTAGTTATCGTTTTGGAAAATCACGTTCTAATATTAGCAGTTAAAACGGAAGTAGATTAAAATCCCAAAATTTAAAATAAAATCCAGAGAGGCCTTATTACACAGATAAAAGCCTAAAATGAAATTTAATAGTAACTTAAACCCAAATAAAGGAAACAGAAGCAGTAGTATGGCCACCTCCGAGTCCTTCACAGCACCGATCCGCTTATCGCTGGGGATTACCTGTACAGTTAAAAGTAGGGTGAGTTTATGAAAACTCAGTGTGTAATCCCCTACTATATAAAAAGAAAAGTCAGCCAGATAAACAGAATACAAAAACAGTCTGGACCTGAGCCCATTACAGTATCAATATCAATTGGGCCTTAGCCCATTTAGGTAGCAAAATCACAGAATACAGGTGGCCTAAGCCCAATACAGTATCAGTATCAAGATCAAGTGGGCCTAAGCACAGTGCAGTATCAGTAAATAGAGTAGAAATGTAATAGTACAACCCACCCCAATCCAGCCAGCACACCACTCCGTACCACCAACACACCATGTGGGGATTAAATTGTGTAACGCCCCCAAAATCCCAAAACTTTTAATTTTGTGTGATGAAACTTTGCTTGAGTTATGGGAATTAGTCGGGTGTTGATTTTAGGGTTTTATAGGGTTCCTTTGAAGTTTCAAGTTTAAGGTAGACCATAGGAAAATTTAATTTTCACCTTAGTGGAACCCTGACCTTAGGAGCTAGGATTTTTAAATAAATAAAGGGGAAGTAAGACACAAAAAGGCTTGTAGCCTAGTGGCAAGGTAGCGCCACAATGGAAGCAGGGAGGTCCATGGTTCGAGTGGTGGCATGAGATGTGGATAAGTATTTATGTTTACAAATTTGGATAGCCAGTGGTGGATTTGGAGTTGAACTCTAAAGGGAGTAGTTTGAAGTGGTCAAATGAGGGATTTGTGGAGTGATAAGGGGAGGAAATCTAGGAGAAAATTTAGGGATTGGGTGGTTGGAAGAGTTTTGGCTGAATGGGGAGTTTGGGAAAGCTAGTTTCGGCAAAAAGGGTATTGTGGAGTGTACATTCGGCTTTAGTGATCTTTTAGTGTTGTACCGAATATTATTCATTTTTTTGCCAAGAACTGAGCCTTTTTTCCTTTAAATTGTGTAGTGTTGAAAATTCAATACCATTTAGGGATTTTTCTTCTTCTTTCCTCTCTGTTTTGCCTACTATTGCTATTTACTGCCGATTCCTCTCTACACAACTTGCCTATTTCTTAGTTGGTATCTCTATTGATTTTTCTTTTGAGTGCCGAATTGCTCTCCTCTCCCTCTTTCTCTATTTTTCTTCATTTGTCGAATTCAAAGGTATCATTCTCCTTACGTTTCATTCTTTTTCAAGTATAGTCGATTCTCCTTTCTTCTTGCTAAAGCCGAGTGCATATTCCTCTCTTTTCTTCCTCTTTCTAGGGTAGACCGATTACTTCTTCTTTATCAAGAAAGCAAAATCGAATCTTGCTTCTTCAACCCATATTCTTCCCGATCAGATTTCCTATTGGTAAACGATTGCACAATCAATAAGTGATCTAGATCTTCTTCTATTCTTTTTGACCTCTTTCGAGGTTGCCGATTCCCATTACTCTTTGATAGGTGTGGTGTTATCAAGGCTTGGGGTAGTGGATAAGATTTTTCACCCATCAATCGGTTGAAGATAAGTAATCGGCCAAGGAGATTTGGATAAGGCCGAATATTGGATCTTGGCGTAGGGCTTAAGTTTTGTTACTGTAATTTTTTATTAACGCTAGTTATTCGATATTAACAACTGAGAGATTACATTTGTGATCCAGATCTTTTGCAATGAGTTGAGGGTGTTTCGTAATCAACGATCTACGAAGGATAAACTAATTTAGACAAGGTGGGTATTGATTAGTCATTTGGGAATAGGTTTCTAGGGTCGTTATTGATAGGAACACTAATGATAACTCTTGATTGGTTATAGGTTCGTGACTCATGGACTTGATTATTGTTTCTCAAAAAGGTGTGCACATACATCGCACACACGACGAGTCGGCAAAAGCTGAAATCTTGAAAAGTTGAAAGATTAGCTCTGATGATCACACGAGCGTACGAACACTCGTGTGGAGACACTGATACAATGTCCGAGGCCAAGGGAGTGATCTCATGGTCTCGAGCCACTTTTGGCCAACTAGGCCAAAATGGGCAAAATGGGCCTGATGGCCTCGTTGGCCCATTGTGAGTAAAACTGGTGGACTAGTAGGATTTGATGAGCTAGTTAGACTTATTATGTGGTTCTTGGTAGAATTGGGGCCTATTGCGCCAAATAAGTGTATGGACCCAACTTGGGCTATGAAATGGGCTTTTAGGCCAAATGAACTGGTAACTCTAATGAACTCGGCTTAAAATGCATTGAATAATGGGAAAGCGTTAATGGGCCATGTCCGTACTTAAGCCCACAATATGTTATGACTGGTATGTCTAAGTGAAAAATGACTAAAATGCCCTAAATGCATAACTGACTAGAATACCTCTATGTGCTAAACATGTGAAAATGTATGTGCTACATTCATATGATGTATGTTGCATTTGGGTGGGTGTATGATACGGAGGAAGATATGTAAGGATTGCATAGTCGCTTGATGACCATGGATCCACCGATAGCTTTTGAGCCCATTACATGATTAGCAGCTCTGCTGCAACGATTGAGTTAGTGTGCAACTGGTGCTACTACTAGAGTGTAGGGATGGGTGGGTTGATATTTATATCCCCACAGGAGTGCAGGGTTGGAAGGGGAAATGGAGTGCAGGGTTGGATTGGGATGGGATCATTGCATACATATGATATTGATGCGATATCGGCTCAGGCTTAACTAAGGCCATTGTGGGCTAAGGCCCAAGGCCACTGATATCGATAGGGCTTAGGCCCAATTTGTTAATTGCATGTTAACATGTTTGCCAAGGGTTGTACACACTGAGTTTTCGAAAACTCACACCCTCCTTTAATTTCAGGTGATCCTCAGTAGGCAGCTCGATGTTGGAGAAGACTTGGGGGTGGCCACACCGCAAGTTGAATATTGATTTAGTAGCTATAATTATTTACTTTATCTTTAATTGTTTTTATTGGGTTATAATAGGGCCCTTATCTCCGGTTTTTGTTTTATTCATTTTTACTTGGGTTATTATTATTATTATCATAGCTGCTGGATTTCCAAACTTAAACTTGATTTCTAAAATAAAATATCACTTTGAAATCAACATAGAAACTTGAGCTTTCACTGTATCTTAACAAGTAAACTTACAAGTTATACAAATTTGGGTTTCACTTACAAAATCAAAGCTTTTACTTAAACTCACCTGGGCTTTTAAATCAAGCAAACATCCCAAGGAATTCATTTCCAACTAAACTTTTTTTTTCCAGCGGAGCTGATTTGAAAATAAACCCTTGTTTGAACCACGAGAGGATAATTTTTTTTAAAGTTTTCCACTGTACGCGGTTGGTATGAATCACCCTTCCATGTGACACCGCTGGATTCGGCCATAACGTTTAGGCTAGGTTTGGGGTGTTACAATTTGAGCCACCCAGCCAGCACACCAATATTGCAGCCCAGCTGCCAGTACGGTATATGTGGCAAAGCCATTAGTAACAGTATATGTGGGAAAGCCACCAGTAATAGTATGTGTTCGACAAAAAGCCATCAGTAGTGGTAATATGATCAGTACAAGCCATCAGTAGCATTAATATGATCGGCACAAAGCCATCAGTAGCAGACAAAGCCATCGATAGTGGCACACAACCATTAATAGCGGCACAAAGCCCTCAATAGCGGCATAAAGCCCTTCGCAGCAGCACAAAGCCTTCAGAAACGGCATAAAGCCTCAGAACAGCACAAACCTTAGGTAGGTCCCCATTCGTCTCGTAAGACCTGTGTGACCCTAACAGATCAGTACAGTACTTCCTCCATAACAATATCCCAACCCTATGTAGTATGTTGTGCATGTATGCAAAACACATAAATATCATACGAAACGCTCAATCAATCAAACATCATATAAGGGCATAATAGTCATTCTACTCGACAGGGGTATTACGGCCATTTTACCCTATAGGGGTAATTCAATCATTTCACCCTGTGGCAGTGTATCGGTCATTTTACCCTATGGGGCTATATCGGTCATTTACCCTATGGAGGTATATTGGTTATTTTACCCTTCGGGGGTAATTCAGTTATTTTACCCTTTGGGGGTAATTCGGTCATTTTACCCTTCTGGGGTAATTCGGTCACATGCCAACCTCCTAGAAGGTCTACAGTCACCTAGATTGACTTATATAATCTAAATGGTCATAACAGTTTAAATAGGCCCAAGGCCCATTCCCCGGCCCTAGTGAGTGTAAGAGTATGCCCAAAGATCAATCACGAGATGGTTGTAACAACATACTTGATTTATCATGTTTATTAATATAAGGCTTTGCCATTATTATTTCAGTTTCATTTCTGTGTGCATAAATAAACTGTTTTATAATAATGTCCTAAGAATAATATGATTACTCTTAAAAGATCCTTAGTCAAGTATTATTGTTGGCTAGGACAATAATAATGCATTGAGACTAACATGTAGTTGATTGATGATAAAGAGTTGTCATTGATATCGGGTATCAGAATCAATGCATGAATGTGTGTGTTAGAGAACAACATATTGGACCGACCCGCTATGAGTATGTTTCTTGGATTATTATGTAATTGTCACAATATTACTCATAGTGATTAATATGTATATGATCCTCATACTTGAGATCATCATCATTCCAACATCGTGAGTTGTATATTTTGATATAGTCAAACGAACACTGTAATTGGTTGTTCTATTAAGACTAATGTTGGATATACCACAATCTATGTAGAGGGATATGGTTGATCAATATAGGATAAGTCCCTCCTACATAATAGGAGTAATATCTCAGGCCACTTGATTGAGTGAGACTAGAAATGCATGGCCATGCTCAAATAAGTTGATATGAGATGTCATACTTATTTGTATATCATAGTCTACTCAAGGTATCAAGAAACATAGGATGGACTATGCAAGTGTGACTATTCCATGACTTGTGTCTATTCTAAAGATATTGGACTTAAGGATTAATGCATGAAAAGTTAATCACAAAAGGTTATGTCGAATCATGACTTCTTGTAACTTAGGTAGCAATGATGCATTGCTAGATGCCACTCATTGTTTGTAATATTAGAATAGTTCTAATATTACTGCTAATGTTACAAGAACCTATAGGGTCACACCTTTTAATTGAAATGAACGGAGTAAAACATAGTTGGTATTGTGTCTGGTTGTCGCATGAATTAAATTAATTATATAATTAATTAAATTCGGCAATCAAATTATTGAACATACTATATGTACAAGGATGTTGTACACATAATCAAGAACATAATTTTCTAATATATGATTTTAGTTCATATATATATAAATTTAAATAAATATAGTTTACCGAAATCTTTATTATAATTAACGTAATTATAATTTTCGGTTAAACGTTATTATATTTATTTAATAACGATTATTATGATTCGGATTATTTATGGTAATAAATATTCATTATGAATATATACCAATTAACACAAAGTTTTAAATATGGCAAGGGTAAAAAACCCTAAAGGGGATATACATAGGCAATCCCGAAACCATAAAAAGTAAGGCCTAGCAGCCGTCAAAAGTGATACTCTCTGAAAATAGTTTCTGAGAGATTTCCGTTCATTGTCAATTGGGTGGACTACGTAGAGGCCGACATCGTTAAAGGTTGCGGCTTGGTTCGATAGTGCTTCAGGATTCCCGTTGCCTTGGCGTCCCTGTCTACTCAGATTGAAGTTTCGGTAATTTCGAAACCTTTATCACCCCGATTCGTTCCTTACACATGGATCCATGGTATGGATCGCCGGTAAAATTTATTATTCTAATTTTCCGCTGCGCCTTGGAGGCACCGGGCGATCCTACAGTGGTATCAGAGCCACTTGTGTGATACGAACTCGGGTTTAAATACTTGGGTGATGCAATTGTATGAGATACATGTTTTAATTTTATTTTGCTTTCCCTGTTTAAATCGTTTAAGCGAAATCTGATAATTGTTCCTTTCGATAAGTGATTAAATGTTAATCATGGTATTATGGCCTATTCAGTTTTATGTTATTACTGTAAACATTAACAAGTTTGTTATGATGTAGCGGTGATTTTTCAATTTCCAGTAAGAGTTTACTGGCCAGTGGAACAAGAGCTGTTCCGATATGAAACCTGAAGGATTAAAATCCTGAAAACACGATTCTGTTGATAAAAGTTATCAAATCGTGAGGTTTCATTTGACTGGGGCATGCGGTTCGTACCGCGGGGCTCTGCCCCGCACCCCTGGTCCATACCGCGGGGGCTCCGCCCCCGCACCCCCGGGGATGGGGATCAGGCGGTTCCGGTCGCGGGCCTTCGGCCCGCTCCCTGTCACCGCCTTTTGATCCCCATCATCTTCCAGTATGTTTTTTTTTTTTTTTATAAATAAAACTTAATGGGCCATAAAAGGATTGAAAGGATATTTTAATATGTCACTTAACAAAACGTTGAATGGTACATGTTATTTTTGAAATGCACGGTGTTTGAAATGCATAGTTATAGCCCGTTGACCCATTTGATAAAAGGTTGTAATTTTATAAATACGGCCTGCGTGTCGTGCCTTACTACTATTCTTTTGTATTTCTCTTCTCATCTTACTCCCTCGTATGTAAAACGAGTTTCTGAATTTTGTAATTTGTAAAAATTGCTATGGACAAGACGAGAAGGAAGATTGGCTGACAAGTGTGGATCGACAGCGTATGAAACGGCTTACACCTTTAGGTTCCCTATTAGTTCTCCCATTGGCTTGGGTTGAACCACCATAGTTTATGGGCTATAACTATTGCATTTATTTATTGCTTTACTTATTCATGTATGAGATGCTATGGATGTCTAAAGCATGCAAATTTGGTAATAATAATAAACCCCACTAATTGATGAGATCAATTAAAAGATTAAATGGACTAAAGTAGACCATAATTGGTGAGATGTAACATTTTAATAAAATCCCTCAATTAAAATATTAAGTCAATATAGGCCTTCCAATTTATGCCCTCGTTAAAGCCTCGATCAATACTATGTAGGTTTTGCCAAAGCGAAGTACTAGTATTTATCTTGGTTAAACGCGAAGAATAAACAAGTGATATTCGCTGGTTAAAAATTGGTTAATGACTTAACTAGGTTACTCTAATAGGATTAGAAATCTAGAGGCAAGTAATTTGGATATATCATAAGATGATTAGAACAAGAGTTGTTCACCAAATTGTAGGAGTTACATATGATGTAATTAGCAAGTGTTGCTTACCTAAATAAACCATAATCTTGAGAGTAAAGCCAAAGCTGACTTAAGAGAAGGTGAAATATGGATCCTTGACCCACTAGAAATTCTTTGAAGAAAGTCTTTCCGAAATTAATATATGAGGGTTATTAATTTTGAAATAGTGGGAAACATCATCTAATAAAGTCCTTTTAATGATTAATATAAACTTGGTAAATCTATTCACATGCATATTTTATTGTTGTAGATATATTATGGCTGCAAACACTAATACACTCTCATTGCGATCGGTCCTTGAGAAGGACAAATTGAATGGTTTGAACTTTCTTGACTGGTTCCGTAACTTGAGGATTGTCCTCAAACAAGAACGGAAGTTATATGTCATTGAAAAATCACTTCCTGATGAACCACCTGCTAATGCCTCGAGGGCTGAAAAAGATGCTTATAAGAAGCATCTCGATGATATGGTAGACGTCGGATGTCTTATGCTTGCCACTATGAATCCTGATCTTCAAAAACAACATGAGGATATGGTTGCTTATGATATGATCGAGCACTTGAAAGAACTATATCAAGGGCAAGCAAGGCAAGAGAGGTTCGATATCTCTAAGGCCTTGTTCCAATGTAAGCTGGCTGAAGGAAGCCCAGTAGGACCTCATGTCCTTAAGATGATTGGTTATATTGAAAGCTTGTCTAAACTTGGGTTTCCATTGGGCCAAGAGTTGGCCACTGATGTTATTCTGCAATCGTTGCCGGATAGCTACAGCCAGTTTGTTCTCAATTTCAATATGAATGAAATTGACAAGACTCTACCACAACTGCTCAGTATGTTACGAACTGCTGAAGGCAACATGAAAAAGGTTGGACCCAAGCCCGTACTGATGGTCCGTAACAATAAGGGCAAGGGAAAGGCCAAAGTCCCGACAAAGCCCAAGGGCAAAGGTAAGCCCAATCTTGGAAAGGGAAAGGCTGCACTGAAACCTAAAGGTGGGGTATCTAAGGAAGGAAACTGTTTTCATTGTGGTGTGACTGGACATTGGAAGCGGAACTGCTCTGTCTATCTTGAGGAAATCAAGAAAGCCAAAGCAAGCGGAACGTCTGCTTCAGGTATTTATGTTATTGATATTAATTTATCAACTACTACTTCTTGGGTATTAGATACTGGTTGTGGTTCTCATATTTGTACTTCTGTACAGGGACTACAAAGGAGTAGGACTTTGGCTAGAGGAGATGTGGACCTGCGAGTTGGAAATGGAGCAAGAGTTGCTGCATTAGCTGTAGGAACATATACTTTATCTTTGCCTAGTGGACTTGGTTTAATTTTAGAGGATTGTTATTTTGTGCCTAGTTTGACTAAAAACATTATTTCAATTTCTTGTTTAGACAAAATTGGCTTTGAGATAATAATTAAGAATAATTGTTGTTCCTTTTATCTCAATAATGTTTTTTATGGTTCGGCACAATTGATTAATGGCCTCTATATTTTAGATCAAATGAATCCCATTTACAACATAAATACTAAAAGATCTAAAATAAATGACTCAAATCAAACTTACCTTTGGCATTGTCGTTTGGGCCACATAAGTGAGAAACGTATATCCAAACTCCATAAAGATGGTTTCTTGGATTCATTTGTTTTCGAACAATTTGAAGTATGTGAATCTTGCTTATTAGGAAAAATGACTAAATCTCCTTTTACTGGTAAAAGTGAACGAGCTAATGATTTATTGGGCTTAATACATTCAGATGTATGTGGACCAATAAATACACAGGCCAGAGGTGGATTTCACTACTTCATTACTTTCACTGATGATTTCAGTAGATATGGATATATTTATCTCATGCGCCATAAGTCTGATGCCCTTGAAAAGTTCAAGGAATTCAAAAATGAAGTACAAAATCAACTAGGCAAAACTATCAAGACACTTCGATCTGATCGAGGTGGAGAGTATTTGAGCCTACAGTTTGATGATTTTTTGAAGGAATGTGGGATTGTCTCACAACTCACTCCTCCTGGTACTCCTCAATGGAATGGAGTTTCTGAGAGAAGAAATCGAACTCTGTTAGACATGGTTCGGTCCATGATGAGTCATGCTGATCTACCGACTTCCTTTTGGGGACATGCACTTGAAACAGCTGCTTTCACACTAAATCGTGTTCCATCTAAATCGGTTCAAAAGACGCCATATGAGATGTGGACTGGGAAACGTCCCAGTATGTCTTTTATGAAAATTTGGGGTTGTGAAGCTTATGTTAAACGTCAGACGTCTACTAAGCTTGAACCCAAATCTGAAAGGTGTAATTTTGTGGGGTATCCAAAAGAAACCAAAGGATATTATTTCTTTAATCCCACTGAGAACAAAGTGTTTGTTGCTCGGACTGGTGTCTTCCTAGAAAGAGAATTTATTTCTAGAAAAGGAAGTGGGAGAAAGATTGAACTTGAAGAAATTCGAGAATCACAAGATACCACCGAACTAGAGATAGAACAACAGCAAATTCCACAAGAAATTGAGGAACAAGTAACTGCTGTAGATACACAACCACCACGTAGATCTTTAAGAGAACGCCGTGCACCTGAGAGATATGGATTTCTCATTACAATGCATGGTGACATTCTTCTTTTAGATCAAGATGAGCCTAGGACTTATCAAGAAGCGGTGGCGAGCCTAGACTCTGAGAAATGGCTGGAGGCTATGAGATCTGAGATGGATTCCATGCATGAAAATCAAGTATGGACTTTGGTTGACCCACCCGAAGGAGTAAAACCTATAGGGTGCAAGTGGGTTTTCAAAAAGAAAACTGACATGGATGGTAATGTACAAACATACAAGGGGCGTTTAGTCGCTAAAGGTTTTCGCCAAATTCATGGTATGGACTATGATGAAACTTTTTCTCCTGTAGCTATGTTTAAATCCATCAGGATCTTGCTTGCTATAGCTGCATTTCATGATTATGAAATCTGGCAAATGGATGTCAAAACAGCTTTCCTTAACGGGAACCTTGAAGAGGATGTGTACATGACACAACCTGAAGGTTTTGTCAATCCAAAGGATGCTAGAAAGATATGTAAGTTACAAAGATCCATTTATGGATTAAAGCAAGCTTCTCGAAGTTGGAATCTTCGTTTTAATGATGCAATCAAAGAGTTTGGTTTTATTAAAAATGAAGATGAGCCATGTGTTTACAAGAAAGTTAGTGGGAGTATAATCACATTCTTGGTACTATATGTGGATGACATACTAATCATGGGAAATGACATACCTACCTTACAGTCTATTAAGACTTGGTTAGGAAGTTGTTTTTCTATGAAGGACTTGGGCGAAGCCACTTACATCTTAGGAGTCAAGATCTATAGAGATAGATCGAGACGACTACTAGGTCTAAGCCAAAGTACATACATAGACAAAGTATTGAAAAGGTTCAATATGGAAGAATCTAAAAGAGGATTCCTACCTATGAGACATGGTATTTCACTCTCGAAGGAAATGTGTCCTTCAACTCCACAAGAAAGAGAACGCATGAGTAAAATTCCATATGCTTCTGCTATTGGATCTATCATGTATGCCATGTTATGTACCCGTCCAGATGTCTCATATGCCTTAAGTATGACGAGCAGGTACCAAGTAGATCCCGGTGAAAGTCACTGGATCACAGTCAAGAATATCCTTAAGTACTTAAGAAGAACTAAGGATACGTTCCTAATATACGGAGGTGAGGAAGAATTAAGTGTAAAAGGTTACACTGATGCTAGCTTCCAAACCGACAAGGATGATTCTCGATCACAATCAGGTTTTGTGTTTTGCCTTAACGGTGGTGCTGTGAGCTGGAAGAGTTCAAAGCAAAGTACAGTAGCCGATTCTACAACAGAGGCCGAGTATATTGCAGCTAGTGAGGCAGCAAAAGAAGCAGTTTGGATCAAAAAGTTCATTACTGAACTAGGGGTTGTGCCTAGCATATCAGATGCTATAGAACTCCGATGTGATAACAATGGAGCCATCGCACAAGCTAAAGAACCCAGATCTCACCAGCGATCCAAACATATACTAAGGCGCTACCATCTTATTCGAGAGATTATCGATAGAGGAGATGTAGAGATATGCAGAGTACCTACAGATGATAATATTGCTGATCCCCTGACCAAGCCTCTGACACAGCAGAAGCATGATCGTCACACTAAGTCACTTGGTATTAGATATATGAGTGATTGGTCTTAGTGCTAGTGGGAGATTGTAAGAGTATGCCCAAAGATCAATCACGAGATGGTTGTAACAACATACTTGATTTATCATGTTTATTAATATAAGGCTTTGCCATTATTATTTCAGTTTCATTTCTGTGTGCATAAATAAACTGTTTTATAATAATGTCCTAAGAATAATATGATTACTCTTAAAAGATCCTTAGTCAAGTATTATTGTTGGCTAGGACAATAATAATGCATTGAGACTAACATGTAGTTGATTGATGATAAAGAGTTGTCATTGATATCGAGTATCAGAATCAATGCATGAATGTGTGTGTTAGAGAACAACATATTGGACCGACCCGCTATGAGTATGTTTCTTGGATTATTATGTAATTGTCACAATATTACTCATAGTGATTAATATGTATATGATCCTCATACTTGAGATCATCATCATTCCAACATCGTGAGTTGTATATTTTGATATAGTCAAACGAACACTGTAATTGGTTGTTCTATTAAGACTAATGTTGGATATACCACAATCTATGTAGAGGGATATGGTTGATCAATATAGGATAAGTCCCTCCTACATAATAGGAGTAATATCTCAGGCCACTTGATTGAGTGAGACTAGAAATGCATGGCCATGCTCAAATAAGTTGATATGAGATGTCATACTTATTTGTATATCATAGTCTACTCAAGGTATCAAGAAACATAGGATGGACTATGCAAGTGTGACTATTCCATGACTTGTGTCTATTCTAAAGATATTGGACTTAAGGATTAATGCATGAAAAGTTAATCACAAAAGGTTATGTTGAATCATGACTTCTTGTAACTTAGGTAGCAATGATGCATTGCTAGATGCCACTCATTGTTTGTAATATTAGAATAGTTCTAATATTACTGCTAATGTTACAAGAACCTATAGGGTCACACCTTTTAATTGAAATGAACGGAGTAAAACATAGTTGGTATTGTGTCTGGTTGTCGCATGAATTAAATTAATTATATAATTAATTAAATTCGGCAATCAAATTATTGAACATACTATATGTACAAGGATGTTGTACACATAATCAAGAACATAATTTTCTAATATATGATTTTGGTTCATATATATATAAATTTAAATAAATATAGTTTACCGAAATCTTTATTATAATTAACGTAATTATAATTTTCGGTTAAACGTTATTATATTTATTTAATAACGATTATTATGATTCGGATTATTTATGGTAATAAATATTCATTATGAATATATACCAATTAACACAAAGTTTTAAATATGGCAAGGGTAAAAAACCCTAAAGGGGATATACATAGGCAATCCCGAAACCATAAAAAGTAAGGCCTAGCAGCCGTCAAAAGTGATACTCTCTGAAAATAGTTTCTGAGAGATTTCCGTTCATTGTCAATTGGGTGGACTACGTAGAGGCCGACATCGTTAAAGGTTGCGGCTTGGTTCGATAGTGCTTCAGGATTCCCGTTGCCTTGGCGTCGCTGTCTACTCAGATTGAAGTTTCGGTAATTTCGAAACCTTTATCACCCCGATTCGTTCCTTACACATGGATCCATGGTATGGATCGCCGGTAAAATTTATTATTCTAATTTTCCGCTGCGCCTTGGAGGCACCGGGCGATCCTACAGTGAGCCCACACACTCGTGTGGCCCATTTAGGCTAGATTTAGCCATGACTATGTGAACTACACGGCCCAGTCCAATATTTTCCACATAACGTGAATTTAATCCGTGTGTGGCCCATGAGTCCATTGGGCCCACACGACCCATCTCGACCCAACATGGCCCAAAACAGCCTAAGCCTATGACAACGCTCATGGTGGCCTTTACAGTCTTACGCCCATGTTCGTGGGCTCGGTTACACCACATGAGTGTTCGCACGTCCATGTGACCTCAAAGCCCAACCTTCCAGCTTTTTAGCTTTTTGGCTTTTCGCCTTTCGCTGAACTACAGACATATCAGTATAGAATACACACCTTTATTCATGAAGAGTGTGAATAACCCTTGAATACCCAAACCTATATCCAATCACAAAACATGATTAATCGCATATCACTAGAAACATAACCAACCTTAATCAATATACTTCATCACTTAAGCCACAAACACCTACCTTGCTTGAACTAACGGATACTTGCCCTTCACTGTTGATCAAGAGCGGTTACCCATTCCTTGGTTAATATCTACAACGAAACGAACCACTCATTAACATATATCTATAAAGATAAATGATCCTTCGCGAAGCACACTTACTGGGAACATGACACATGGAGCCCAAAATAAATAGATGAGCTAAGCATACAGTAGAGCAGATTAGGCACAACAGGGCAAAAGGTAATGGAAATTGGCCATTACAGAGAACAATAATTACCCACACTCGGCAACAACCTTAGAAAATGCTAGATCAAAGAAAAGGAGGAGAAGCAAAATGCTCTCACAGAGGAAAACAACAATAATCAGCCCAAGGAAAAACTAATCAAAAACCTGAACTATTGAGAGGGAAAAGTTCAAAAGCGATTGGTCCACAGTCTCTAGGCTACCAAACAAATGATAGAGTTGAGCAAGGGAGGAAGAATATATATTCGGTTTAAAAGGGAAAGAATAAAGATATGAAGAATCGGCTACTAAAGAAACCCAAAAAGAATAAAGGTAAGGGGGAAGAAGCTACTGCTGGCCAACAATGAGAGAGGAAGAGAAAGGAAAAAGGAGAGTTGGCTTCTAACACATTCGGTTCAACAAGTACCAAAAAGAGAAAAAAAGAGGGAGGAGTAAAATGTAATCGGTCATACTTACTAGATAGGGAGGAGGGAGAGGCAGTAAATTCGGCCAAAAGAGAAAAGTAAACAAACACGTAAATGCCCTAAATGGTAAGGAGAAGTTTGGCTTTCGCCAAAAATTGACCTAAACAAAAAAAATGACTAACGTTAGACCCAAAACACAGAGAGAATAATACCCCCCAAAAGAAGTGTAAAATTTAGCTTCTAGAAAAAGAGCCAAAAATGTACTAGGGAAATTCAGCAACAACTGACACCCCTCAACTCCTCCAAACTAAATTCTTGTGTGCCTAAAATCCTTCTACGGTACCAACACCTTCCCTCAATCAAAATCCCTTCATTTTCTCCACTCATCCCTCTTAAAATCTCTCCCATTATCTCTCCATGATTCACTCCGTAACTTACCCAACATCCAATTCAAATTGCCTACAACCAACTCATGACCCATTCAAACTCAGAATCAATTCCTACTAGATGCACGCCAATGAGACCCTCCAATAAGTCTATTGGAATTGCCTCTGTATCAATGGAATCTCATCATCACTCCACCTCTTCCATAACCTAGGTAGCAAAATAAATACCTCTTTGAGCAAAGAGTGACTCGAACACAAGCCCTCTTGGTTGCAGTAACACGCCACTTACTCTCTTTACCAGTAGGCTCTTTATGTCATATTTTATTTGCAACAATTTAAAAGCCTACAAGCCAAAGTCAGAGTTCATTTAAGTAAGTCGACAAAAATTTTGCATACGCCAAGACTTGAACCTCAGACCCCATGCACACTCCACATGCCATTTACCACTTGACCAACAGCTCTTCCATGTCATATTTCAACCAAATTAATTTAAGAGGCCTACAATCTAGAACCAATGGCCTTATTCACTTAAAATTAAAATTTTGACTAAAGCCCAGGTTTGAACCCAAGATTTTTGGAACAGTTTTTAGGACACATAACCACTGAAGCAGACATTTATTTATGTTATTTTCTTGCACAGCTAAACTTTTATGTGCAATTCCCTAACCGTTCCCTTGCTCAAGGCCCAATACTTCTAGCCCCAAATTTAGGGCGTTACATACATAATGCAAGATATTAATTAAAGATGCATATAATAGTTAAGAAATAATTAAAAGCTCTAGAATTAATTAAACTAGACTAATAGCCACATGCAAAACATTGTATGGACTTAGGACATTATTTTTGGTCCAATAAGGGCTGGACATCTCATGTTCAACCCAAACTTGGTGAATCAGGCCCATCATCGCCTCTTTAAACTTCTTTGGTCTAGTACGTGTTAGAAACTCAATAAGAATTTCAATTGAATTTTCTCTTGAAATGGGCAGCTTGGAGTTTGGTCCACTTAATGAACTCGAATGCACTTCAATCGTTCCCGTGCATGTATCACTAATAAAAAAGAAAACTTAAAAAAAAATAGAGGATAAATATTCAAAATAATAACTAAATAGTTAAAATATAGATTAAAGAAAAATGGAAGATGGAATGATAAACCGATGGATATGATGAATAGAAAGATAAAAGTCCAATTCAACCCTTTGAGATATAAATCCCAACAAACTCAATTAATGGCTCTAACTAATCTTCCAAGAAATAATCCCAGGCAAATTGAAGGGTGAAGAATGAATTCCCACAACTCCATGAAGAAACCCGAGAAGAAAACTACTTCTAAAAACCACAAGAAAGAAATCTTTCACAAAGAAATAAACTCTGAGAGTTGAAAATTTTATAAATGAAAACAATTGTCTCCCCATTAAACCATGAAGAAGCCTTTATATAAGCTAGCTAAGTATATCCAAATAAAACTCTAGAATATATTGAAACTTTGATTAATCTAAACAAGAAATAGTTTTAAACTAAATTTTATTGTTTGACTAATAAACAAAAACTCCTAAACAACTTAAAACACTTAAACAATATCAAAATTTGGAATAATTAAATAATAAAATAATAAAACCTAATAAATGCAATATTGGACTCCCATATAATAAAAATTAAGCCTAAAAACCAAACCCAATATGATTTAAACTTGAATTAAAAGCCCAAAACTCATAATTCCCATCCTAATATTGTCTAGAAATTTTGCTCACATAGTCTTCACTAAAATGGTCATAACTTGAGCTTCTGAACTTAAAATTGAGTGATTTAAATTCCATTTCAAAGATAAGAGATAGATATTCAAACTCAAACTCCATGAGACATATAAACCCAGAAATGTCTGGATCCCATCTAAAAAGATGTTGTAAGTGTAATGATTTCCCAAACTTAAAAATTGGTAGCTTCGGTGAATGTAATTTAATAAATTTCACCCCATCCATGCATGTATCATTCCCCCTTTCCTCAAAAACATTCATCGTTGAATCTTATCTTTGGTTGAATAAGAAAGAATCTTTATCATAGGTGGGATGATTTAATAGAGCTCCTCACAAATGATCAACAAATTCATGAAAGAATAGAACAAGTCCATCAGACAAATTCAATTTAGGGTTAGTGAAAACATAATCATTCCTCTCTTTCAGATAGGTTCTCTCTTTCTTTCCATTCTTCTTTTTAATGTGAATTGAACTCTTTAATTTTACCTCGTAGGAATTTTCACTCACCAAAATTGGACCATTAAATTGACTTTTATCACTCAAGGTCTCTTGACTCTTAGTCTTTTTACATGAATCATCCTCACTTCTTTTTAACCCCTCTAAAAAAATTTGTAAATTGAATTCATCATAATATAACTATTTAGGAGGATAATTAAGGTCTAAATCCTCCCAATTCATAGGCTCCAGGAAACAATTCTGATTATCAACTTTTATCAGTTCACAAAGTTTAAAATCACTATTATTATAGTTTGCACTATTACTATCAGCTTCTTCGATATCAACTTTAAAACAAGGTGCAATTTTAAATATAAACTCAACAGTAGGCACAAAATCACATTTACTGTTTTACAAATGGTCTGACTTGAAGTTTTTCACTCATTTATATCAACATCATCAATGATATCAGTAGACAAAGCCTCCTCAATAGGCTTTGTGTCATCATCATCATCAATGATATCAGTAGACAAAGTCTCCTCAATAGGCTTTGTGTCATACTTACGTTCCTCGGCTTGCAAGGATGTTTTGTTAAATGAATATGCTGGACATTTAGAGGCTTTTTGATCTTTCGTATTACACCACATGCACTTTCTAGCTCGTTCTCTTTGTTCTACCATAAGTCGTTTAAGCTCACAAAAGATGTTATGTTTTTTGTACCAATGCCTTTCTTGACAACTCCATGAACAATAGAAGGTTGAATGACATTGGGAACAATATGTCCGTACAGGTTTTTTACAAATATGACATATATGCTTTGCGTAAGGTTTATCATTGTTACTTTCCATTTGAGCCAAAGTTTGGCTGAAATTTTGTTGAACCACCTCGTGACGAAGGACTTGAATTTGCAATGTGTCAAACTTATTTTCCAAACACTCGTGATCCTCTTTCAAATCTTCCCAAAGTTCTTCAATTGGCATTGTAAATTGGTCCATGGTAGCCATGGATGAATCATGCTCTTTGTCCTTACTATGTGTACGTACCATTATTAGAGGCTGAAATAAAAAAAATCAAAATAAAATTGATCAAAGAAAATTAAAGCTTGTCGTTATATACTCACAACAAAAAAAATAAACCCTAAGAGACAAAGAAAAGAAGTTAAGATTTTATCACTTGTAACTTTTAAAGAGTAATCAAACTCAATAATATTTGACAAGATGTGGGATCACTTTTTTTTTTACTTTTTTTTTATTTTTCTTACTTTTATTGAACTTTTTCATCACTTTTTTTTGGAAATATTTTTTTTTATATTCTAAGAGAATGCCAATAATCAGTATGTAAAATTTCAGATCATTTGGAAAATGTTTACCTATTGAAAAATATTTTTTTCCAAAAAACTTTATGGGTAAAAGAAATTGTTTTTGAGATTGTTTGCTAGAAACCAATTTATAAAAACACAAAGAACACCTAAAATGTCCAAATCTAATACGAAATGATAAAGAATTGAAGCGAAGGAAGCAGTAGAAAAAATTGAATTCAAGTTGTTTCACTAAAGAAAGAAAGATTTGGATGTGACCTAAAATGAAGAAACCACATAAATTTAGAAAATAACAAAGAGAATAATAAAAAAGAAGAAAACTTAAAAAATATAAAGGATAAATATTCAAAATAATAACTAAATAGTGAAAATATAGATTAAAGTAAAGTGGAAGATAGAATGATAAACCGATGGATAGGATGAATAGAATGATAAATGTCCAATTGAACCATTTGAGATATAAATCCCAACAAACTCAATTATTGGCTCTAATTAATCCTCTAAGAAATAATCTTTGGAAAATTAAAGGGTGAAGAATGAATTCCCAAGACTTCTTGAAGAAAATCAAGAAGAAAACTACTTCTAAAAATCACAAGAATGAAATATTGCACAAAGAAACAAACTCCCAGAGTTGAAAACTTTATTAATGAAAACAATTTTCTCCCCATTGAACAATGAGGAAGTCTTCATATAGGCTAGCTAATTATATCCAAAAACAACTAAAGTGTATTGAAATTCTAATTAATCTAAACAAAAAGTAGTTTTAAACTAAACTTTCTTGTTTGACTAAGAAACAAAAACTCTAAAACAACCAAAAACTCTGAAACAACTTAAAATACTCAAACAATATCCAAAATTTGCAATTAATAGATAATAAAATAATAAAACCTAATAAATACAATATTGGGCTCATACATAATAAAAATTAAACCTAAAAACTAAATACAATATTATTTAAATTCGAATTAAAAGCCTGAAATGTAACACCCCAAACCCGGCCCGGACGTTACGGCCAGGTCTGGTGTGTCACATCATTGATGAACTAACTACATTCCTTAATTATTATGATCAGGGTGAGTTTTAAAAAATCGTACTTGAAGTTTGGAAAGAAAATCCAGGTTTAATTTGTGTTTGTCCTATCCACTACCGGTTTAAAATTTGTTTTATTATTAGATCTTGGTCATTGATTTGTTATCCATTTTTTACGAGTGCTTTGTTTCTAAACGTTGATTAATTTTTAGGAAAAACCCGCGCAGCCTTAATCTACCCATTTAAATCAAACTGTAATTAAAGGATTAAAAACTCCAATTAAAATTAATTAAGAGCAACCTTATTACAAACCCAAAACCAGAATGAAAAATAATTAAAAATAAATAAGAAAATAAATAACTTAATTAAAACCAACAATGCTATCCACGTGGCCACTCTGAATCCCACTAGCTTCAAGTCCACCAATCTAGGGCTCACCTGCACAGATGAAAGGAAAGGGTGAGTTTGGAAACTCAGTGTGCAAAGAAGGCCCATCCAGAGCCCGAATCAGCTCAAGCTTACTAGGCTTAAGCCCTATCCAGTCTTAGTAATAACTAGGCCGAAGCCCTAATTAGATACAGTAAAACTGGGCCTTAGCCCTATTTAGATATCAGTGCGGCCCATAGGCCCATAACAGTAACAGAACAGAATAATGTATGTATGCAAAGCCCATCCTATGTCCATCTGCTACACTCCACCCATACCAGCCTTACACACCATGTGGGGAATAACTCAACCCACCCGGCCCTACACTCCACAATTGCAGCATAGTTGCTCAGATACGTGGCCAAGCCAGTAACAGTAATTCGAGGCAAAGCCCCTTTCAGTAAAACGAGGCAAAGCCCCTTCAGTAAACGTGGTAATACCACTGCACTTCCTCCATCAAAAAACCCAATCCCATGCAACAGTTTAAACATGTCATGGCATACAGTGAACAGAAACAGTAAAGCATGCATTTCAGTCAAAATTAGCCCTAGGGGTATAACGGTCATTTTGCACCTAAGGGTAAAACGATAATTTCTCACCCATAAGGGGTATTTCAATAATTATACCAGTTTTTAGGGTTTTATGCATATTTCAGTGATTAGCAGTCCAATTTCCACCTTAACAGTATTTCTAGCCCATTTATCAATTTTAAAGCTATCGGGCCCTAAAACCCCTAATGGGCCCTACAGTGTCACTTAGCTATATTGGCCCGTTTAGCCTAGATTTTTATGAATGTCTTAACAGTTTAAACCTACAATATACCAGAACACGCTTACCGCTTATTTTTACCCATATAGGCCCGTAAGCCCATTGGGCCCAATTTTAGCCCATCGAGTCCCAAATGTACCAAGTGCACGAAATCGTGCACTCACCAACTTTATCAATTCTGGTTATGGATCTTACCACTTCCAACCAACCCATGAGTGCACGCACGCTCGCAAGCCCACGAAATGCCAAAATTTTGACATTTTGGCTTTTCAACTTTTGCTTATTAAGACTACTAGAGGGTGTTCGTTTACACACCTGATTTGCGACGAACGCTAACGAGATCTCCCACGGGTATCTTACAATCGGTCACTAACATATTTAGATTACGAATCCATGATAATCAACATAATGATCACTTACCACATTCGACGATAATGAGGCTTTATTAATGACTTACCTTGTCGATCTTAACTACTAGATTTAGATCTAGGTCGCTTCCACGTCCCTAGCCTTTGTTCCTTTTGCTAAACCACCCTTTCTTGCAATCTATAACACATAAACCGATTAGGAAGAATAGCTGATAACGACTCGCGATATTAAGTAATAAAATTTATAAGACTGATCACACTAAAACTAACTAATATCACGTTCTTAAAGGCAAGCGCACCTGTCGAACAGTAGTATAGTTTAGTAGCAAGACCGAGTTATCGTACCCAAGAGAACCAAAAGTACTATTACTTACTTCCTTTCTATTACCTAGCCTAAGAATAAAAGAGGGTTTATTTAAACTAATTCGAAACTAAACTAAGAAAGCACAAAGAGTAAACTGGGAAAACTTTTGGGGAAAAGCTGATTGATATGGACAATACTCAACGGAGAATCCACCTAGACGTCACTTGTTATTGTTTCCTTGAACTATATGATTTATTTACTTGACTTGATCCGTAGAGATCCTTAACCTATGCTAAACCCTCCGTCGAGGCGTAGAGCAACGAGGCATAAGTTGTTAATTAAAGTTCCTTTATTAATTAACTCCCTAGGTTGCATTAATTTGATCTATGGCTCCCTATATTAGGTTTGACCCTAATCCGGCAGATTTATGTCACCCTATGTCTAGGGTTGAATGCAACTCCGCTTAATTATGGTAGATCTACTCTTATCATAGGGACTTTTGCTCCTTTTCTCTAAGCACATCTAATTCTTGAAGTAATGCCTAAGATTATTAAATCAAGAATGAAGAACACATAATTACGAACAATTCAAGTATTTACCAAATAAATCAAGAATAAATAACAAGATCTGTCTTAGGTTTCATCCCCCTTAATTATTTGAGGGGTTTAGTTCATAATAAAGAAAGAAAACATCTCAGAAGATATAAAATAGCAAAACATAAAAGAAACCAAAAACCTCTAAAGGAATTTAGAGAGATCCTCTATGTTGCTACAGAATTTCGGCTTCTGAGATGAATCAGTCAGCTTCTCCTCTGGAGTAATCCCTTGCTTCTACCCTCTGTGTGGCAGAAAGACGAGAAGAAATCTAAATATTCTGTATCTAAAGGTGTATCAAGTGCCTTTTGCCTATTGCCTCATGGGGTCTTTATATAGAGCCTTCTGGGGGGTCTTTCTTAGCCTCTAAGCATCCTAATTCGAGTGAAATTCTCCTTCCTTACGATTAGAACATGCCCGTGTGCCACGCCCATGTGAGTTTAACAAAGGCCGTATGGAACTATCGGTGGGGGCACGGCCATGTGGCCTGGCCGTGCTTGTCGAGGGCTGGACCATGTGATCTTCATATGGCACGGCCGTGTGGCACGGTCATGTGGCGACTATTTGGGCCGTGTGTTATGTCATTTTTGGCCCATTTTCCTCATTTTCAGTCCATTTTCTATTCTTTTCTCTTCCCTATGCTATCCTGAGTATAAGATACTTAAAAGAAAGGTTAAGAGCACCAATTCTCACAAAATTGATAATAATTCATCCAAAATATAGGCTAAATATGAGGTAAAAATATGTATAATTTAGCATTTATCAAATACCCCCACACTTAAGCCTTTGCTTGTCCTTAAGCAAAATCTCAATCCCTAAATAAGAATCATTCTTCTCAACCTACAATCTCTATCAATAATGTTTCAAACTAATCCATAGGTAATCACACAATGAAATATTCAATCAGAAGAACATTAAAGATTCAATTATTCTAAGTTGAGAATTTTATCATTGAAAACACAAGTCTCTTCCTTTCTTCTAAGTAATTATCTCTCCATCTTAATTAACAGGAGTTGACATCCTTACTAAAGATTCACTCTATTCACTCGAAGTGTTTAGGGTTCAAATTTAAGCACTCTCTAGTCAACCTGAAAAGTTTTTACCATAAGCTTGCAAGAAAATCAAATCTCCACCACTATAATTTGATATGATACATCGATCAAAAGGTCTTTTAATGGTTGTAATGGGGCTTGGTTAGAGGTGTTGTCACAGGCTGCAAAAGAGGGTTAGAATCGAGATTGAACTAAAAAAATTATCTAGCTAGAAAAATCTTTATGACTGGAACATATTTCTAAAGCTTAATAACATCGTTTCTTCCTTGGTAGCCTTGAAATAGAAGTATGCAAAAACTATTTAAACTATTACAAATTACAACTGAATTTCACTGTATATATATATGGTGTTTTTTTTTAAGAACAATTCATAATAACTTGAATATTTACAACTTTACACGCTGGAAAAGAGAATAAAGCTAGATAATAATTTCAACTCAAATCTCGACAAAAATAGCGATCAAAATAATTGAATGGAAATTAAAAAAAACGAGTTAATGGTTATTAATTAGAAGGTAAGTCAAAGAATAGTTGTTAAGCTCAACGGGGTTCACTAGGGGTTAATTGAAGGAGGTAGGCCTTTGTGGAGTAAGTGGGGTAAGTCCTAGGTGCTTTTATCATTTCGGTATATCAAATCAATGATGTGGTCTTGACGCATATAATCGAAGCAAGTTCTAGAATAACAAATCAGTATTGACTCACTCAAAGCAATAATAAAAGTGAGCATGAAAGAATGTATGCTCAAAAGGCTCAAAATCTCACCAGAATTATGGCTTTTGATGTTAATCCTGTGAATTTCAAATCTCAAGATAATACTTAAAATTAGGGAAGATAACTTATGCAAAAAAATAGGGTTCTCAAAAATTTCAACTTATCATGCTTGATTCCCTAATGTTTTTAAAGTTTGAATAATCAAAGTACACTTGCCTATCTCTTAATTCTCAACATATTAATAAAAATCATAAATCAATCAGAATTAATTCCTAATAGGAAACTAAAGAAAATGCAGAGAACAATGCATGAAGTACAAATTCAGGGAGTTTCATGAAAGATATACTGAATTAAAGTATGTTTCCCCCCCACGCTTAAGATGTACATTACCCTCAATGTACAAAGATATAAAAATAGCAATAAAAGTATAATATCATAAGATAGGGAGAGAATCGAAACTCCCTGAATTTTGGATGAATTTTGGGAGGAAGAGTTGGCAATTGTGGCAGGGTGCTCCCTTTTGCATAGAAGTTTGAGCTGTAGAGCTTCTTTGAAACTACGAAGGGATTTATTAGTCATGGGATGTTAAAATGAAGAGGGGTTACTTTGTTAGGAGATGGCCGAAGAAAATAAAATAAACAGAATATTAAAAAAAGAAAATTCAAATAAAGAAAAAGCTGAAATGAAAAAATTAAAAATAAACCTAAAAAAGAAAATAAAGTTAGAAGAAAAAGTGAAAATAAAGATCAGTGTTTAAGAGTTAGAATAAAGTAATAATAAAAAATAAAAGATAAAATAAAAGAAAAACAAAATAAAGATAAAAATAAAAATAAAAATAAAAGAGGATCTAGTCCTCTGATGGATCTTGTGGCAGTGGGGTAATGCCGAGGTGCTGACATATGTGTGCTAAAGTGGCGTCGATGTAATCGAGGCATTGCTCAAATCGGTCCAGGCACTCGTGTATGTCAGCATGTGGGGCTGCTGTCTAGGTGGTCGTCTGGGTCGTGGTGGCTCGGCGGGTTCATCCTCTATTGGCGGTGGGACATCGTCAAGAATGTCCTCTGGCTCCTCGCCTTATTGGACAAGGCAGAAGTGGAAGTGTCCGCCACCTGGTCGTCGCTCTATCATCCTCATGTGTAACATGCTCTGGATGCCTTGAGAGGGCATCTGGCCGAGGAAAGTATATGAGGATGTTTGGGCCGTAGTGTTGAATAGGCCGAAGTAGCGGCCTAGTCTCGTGATGTAAGGGCCCATGGATATGACGCCTTTCCGGTGCCGCTCAGTCTAGTGCTGCATGGCAAGCGCGATGAAGTATGTGAGGTTGATAGCGTGGGCATTAGCCATGCACCAGAGGAAGTAGACGTCGTGAGTATTAACGATGCCTGTACTCTCTCGCCTACCTGTCAGAGTGTGAGCGAGAAGAGCATGAATTACCTCAAGGAAGGAGCGAGGGCGGTCGCCTTACTGACACTGAGCTTATAAACTTGCTGCCCCAGAGCGATCTCGTTCCAGCAGTCGAGGGGTCGGATGTGGATGCAATGAGAGAGGGTGGGGAAGTCCTCCTCTGCCATGAACTGCTCAGTGTAAAGCCCAAGTGCTACTCCGAACTCTGGTACACTGAGTCGTTGTACGAGCCCTCCTAAACAGAATTGGACTGTCCCTAGTTCATCAAATCTAGTCATTACGGTCTGGAAGTGGAATGTGGAGCAGAATTCGAGGGTGAGCTCTAGGTAAGTGGGCTCAACAATCCTAAAGAACTAGTCCCACAGGTCAGTCACTAACAGGGCTCAGACATCATCCACCAGGTTTACTTGCGCGAGGGCCTCCCAGTCAATACACCAGCCCATAGAGATAGTGCGTGCCCGGAGTAGCTGATAGTGTTCCTCCTGGGAGTCTTGGGTGAAAGTGATGAATGGGTCACGTGCCTCAGAGGTGGGCTGCGAAGAGGAACTCTTGGGTCCCTTTCGTTTTTTGGAGGCGGGGACAGTAGCTTTTCTGGTGCGTAAAGATGACATAGTATCAATTGTGGGCTTGCACGGTCGTGGGATGCTATTACACGGACGTGTGGTGGTTATTTTCAAGTCTTATGGTGGTTTTAAGGGTGGTGACGGTGCTCACGGGGGTTGGGGAGATTTTGGGTTAGAAATTTTAGGGTTTGAGTGAAAAGGGAAAGTTAAAAATGGCCCCCTATTTATACATTTTGGGTCACACGGGCATGTCGCACGCCCGTGTGAGTCGTGTTTAGCCCGTTCTTTTCGAGAATCGATCGTTATAGCGCGCCTGGTGTCAATGAGCACGCCCGTGGGATTCGTCAATCACACGATCGTGTGATGGTAGACACGGGCGTGGGAGATCGCGTTTGTTCATCACACGGTCGTGTGTTCTGGGCCACGGGCATGTTCCAATTGACAGTGTCTTCTATGGGCTGGAGGCACGGGCGTGTGTCCTTGTGTGTGCCCGTGTTGATGCTGCAGGGTTGCCACGGCCATATCGTACGGCCGTGGGCATGTGTTGGTAGCCTGTGTAGAATTCATAAGGTCGCCACGTTCGTGGGACACGGCTATGGGGTCTTGTCGACCACCCGTGTCTTGGGGAAAGTATGCTTTGTTTGTACACGGTCGGGGTGGACGACCGTGTCCCTATTTTAAGTGTGCGCACGGCCTTAGGCACGCCTATGTGCCTGGCCGTGTGGTCCTAAATTTCTGCATTCAAAAAGTTAGTTTATGCATGAAAAACACTAAAATCATAAAGAAAAGAAAAGTTACTAAGTTAGTACTCGGGTTACCTCCCGAGAAGCGCTTATTTGGAGTCTAAGCTCGACTCTGCCTGAATGTGTCAAGAAGGGATGTGGTGGAGCCGAAGCTCCTCCCTGTTTTCCATAAACTTCTCACCTCTGCAATGTTTAAGCCTATGGCCATTTACCTTGAAAGTACCGTGGTTAGGGTGAGTTACCTCAATGGTGCCGTGTAGAAAGATATTTAGAACAGTGAATGGACCTGACCACCTTGACTTGAGTTTTCCAGGGAATAATTTCAGCCTTGAGTTGTAGAGTAAGACGAGATCACCTGTTTTGAACTGCTTAGGTTGTTTCAGCCTTTTGTCATGACGTCGCTTCATGGCTTCCTTATATAGTCGTGAGTTCTCGTAAGCATTGTAGCGCCATTCATCTAGTTCATTCAACTGCATTAATCTCTTCTCGTTTGCACTCTTAAAATCAAGGTTTAGAAATTTTATAGCCCAGAATGCTTTATGTTCAAGGTCAAATGGTAGATGGCAGTTTTTTCCATAAACAAGTCTATAGGGAGATGTTCCTATGGGTGTTTTAAAAGCAGTTCTATAAGCCAAGAATGCATCATCTAACTTTCTTGACCAGTCTTTCCTATTTGTTTCTATTGTTTTCTCTAGAATGCATTTTAGCTCCCTATTGGTCACTTCGACTTGACCACTGGTTTGTGGATGATAAGGGGTGGCTGTTCTATGATGTACTCCATACCTTTTCAAGACCTTTTCAAATTGGGTATTGCAAAAATGTGTGCCCCTATCACTAATGATTATCCTAGGTGTTCCAAATCGAGGGAAAAGTTTTTTTAAAAAGCGTACTACCACTCTAGCATCATTTGTAGGTAAGGCTTGGGCTTCTACCCATTTTGACATGTAATCTACTACTACTAATTTGTATTTATTCCCAAATGAATTAGGGAATGGACCTATGAAATCAATACCCCATACATCAAATATTTTACATGAAAGTATATAGTTCTGAGGCATTTCATTATGCTGAGAGATATTACCTGTTCGTTGGCATTTATCACAAGAGGTCACATACCTGTTGGCATCTCTGAAAAGTGTAGGCCAGTAAAAGCCTAATTCGAGTACCTTATGAGCAATTCTAGTTCTGCTGTGATGTCCTCCTGTGGGTCCTGAGTGGCAATGATTCAAAATTTGATATGCTTCTGTGTCATCAACGCATCTTCGCGTAACCTAATCTGCACAAATTCGAAAAAGAAAAGGATCTTCCCAAAAGTAGTTCTTCACATTAGCAAAGAATCGTTTCTTTTGCTGATGGGTTAGCCCTTTTAGGGTTATGTGAGCTGCTAAATAATTTGCAAAATCAGCAAACCAAGGAACTGTCGTACCTGCTAAGGCTAGGAGTTGTTCTTTAGGGAATAGATCGTTTATCTTGTCGGGGTACTTGGGCTGTGTGTTTTCTAGTCTTGAGAGGTGATCTGCTGCCAAGTTTTTTGCTCTTTTCTTATCCTTTATTTCCAAGTCGAATTCCTGTAACAATAGAATCTATCTTATCAATTGAGGTTTTGCATCAGTTTTATTTAAGAGGTAGCGAAGAGCCGAATGATCAGTATAAACAGTGACTTTTGACAAAATTAAGTAAGATCTAAAATTGTCAAATGCAAAAATAATAGCTAGCAATTCTTTCTCTGTGGTAGTGTAATTTGCTTGAGCGGCTGTCAAGGTCCTGCTAGCATAATAGATCAGCTGGAAGTGCTTGTCCCTTCGCTGTCCTAAAACTGCACCTACTGCAAAATCACTTGCATCGTACATTAGTTCAAAAGGTAGATTCCAATCAGGTGAGATCATAATTGGGGCGTTGACTAACTTTTCCTTAAGGGTCTTGAAAGATTCTAGACATTCTTGGTTAAAGTTGAAGGGTACATCTTTTTCTAGTGATTTAGTTAAAGGCTTAGCTATTTTAGAAAAGTCTTTAATGAATCTACGATAAAAACTGGCATGACCTAAAAAGCTTCTTATAGCCTTAACTGAGTTAGGGGGAGGTAATTTTTCAATAGTTTCAATCTTTGCTTTATCTACCTCTATCCCTTTACTAGAAATTGTATGTCCTAAAACAATACCCTCTTGAACCATAAAGTGACATTTTTCCCAATTAAGCACTAGATTTGTCTCTTCACATCTTATCAAAACATGCTTTAAATTGTTTAGATAGTGTTGGAAAGAATTACCAAAAACTGAGAAATCATCCATAAATACCTCCATGATGTCTTCCACAAATTCATTGAAGATAGCTATCATGCATCGCTGAAAAGTAGTAGGAGCGTTACATAAACCAAAAGGCATTCTACGATAAGAAAACGTACCATATGGGCATGTGAACGTCGTTTTCTCTTGATCTTCTGGAGCTATTGGGATTTGGAAGTAACCAGAGAGGCCATCTAGGAAACAATAATACATGTGACCTGATAATCTTTCTAACATTTGATCAATAAAGGGCAAAGGGAAATGATCTTTTCGAGTGGCGTCATTCAGCTTCCTGTAATCAATACAAACTCTCCATCCTGTGACTGTTCTTGTAGGTATCAATTCTTCTTTATCATTAGTTACCACAGTCAATCCACCTTTCTTAGGGACAACCTGCACAGGGCTTACCCAAGAACTGTCAGAAATAGGATAAATAATACCTGTATCTAGAAGTTTAATTACCTCGGCTTTTACAACTTCCTTCATGTTGGGATTCAACCGTCTCTGGGCTTGCACCGCTGGTTTATACTCATCTTCCATCAAAATTTTGTGGGTGCAAAAAGAAGGGTTTATTCCTTTGATATCTGAAATTTTCCATTCTATGGCCTGCTTGTGCTTTCTTAATACTTGGAGAAGTTCTTTTTTTTCTTTAGTGCTCAAATCTGATGCGATAATAATCGATAAAGTTGAATCTTCCCCTAAAAAGGCATATTCTAAGTGATCTGGTAGTTGTTTTAATTCTAATTTAAGGGGTTCATCAATGAAAGGTTTCTATCTTAGCTCATCATTCATCTTTATACTCTGATAACTTATGTGTCTAGTGATGATTTCACTAGAATCTAATTCTTTTCTTACTTCCTCAATTTCAGTGGTGGCCTCATCTTCCCCCTCACCTTGAACAAGACACAGTTCCAACGTGTCTGTGAGAGAAAGTTCCTGAAAATTGTCTTGAGCAAAGTGATTAATTGTATCAACAAAATAACAAGAATCATCTTATTCTTTAGAAAATTTCATGGCATCATAGATTTTAAAAATGACTTCTTCCTCACCAACTCTAAGAACTAATTTACCATCCCCTACATCAATAACAGCTCTAGTAGTGGCTAAGAATGGGCGTCCTAAAATCAAAGGTACTTCAATGTCCTTATCCATGTCAAGCACAACAAAATCAACAGGGAATATAAATTTATCCACCTTTACTAGCACATCTTCAATGACTCCCCTAGGATATTTAACAGATCTGTCGGCTAATTGAATACTCATCCTATTGGGCTTGGGTTCCCCTAGACCTAGTTCTTTTGAACATTTTGTAAGGCATGAGATTAATGCTAGCACCTAAATCAACAAATGCTTTATTAATAAGTAAACTTCCAATCAAACAAGGAATAGTAAAACTCCCTGGATCTTTCAGTTTTGCCGGCAGTTTATTTTGGAGAATAGCTGAGCATTCCTCATTGAGTTCCACTGTGGCCAATTCTTCCAACTTCCTTTTGTTTGTCAAAAGTTCTTTAAGGAACTTTTGAGTACTTTGGCATCTGCGAAATTGCTTCAACAAAAGGTAAGTTAATGTGTAATTGTTTGAAGAGTTCAAGAAACTTACTGAATTGAGCGTCTGTTTGGTCTTTCTTCAACCTTGCCAGATATGGAATACGTGGCTTGTATTCTTTGAGTGTTGGATGAGTGTTTTCCTTGGGTTCTTCTACTTTGTTTCTTGGAGGTTCTTGAGTATTTTCCTTTTCTGGTTCTGCTAGCACCTTCCCATCTCGTAAGGTAATTGCTTTAACCTGTTCTCTGGGATTTGGCTCAGTGTTGCTTGGTAGCCCACCTTGTGGTCTTTCTGAAATTAATTTCGCAAGTTGACCAATTTGGTTCTAAAGCCCTTGAATCGATGCTTGTTGATTCTTTAATGTTGTTTCAGTATTTTCGAAACGAGTTTCTGATGCAGCCATAAATTTGGTAAACATCTCTTCAAGATTCGGCTTCTTTTCTTATTAGTGGCTATTGAAATCCTGGATGAGGCTGTTGTCTTTGATTTCCTTGTCCTCCCCACAAAAAATTTGGGTGATTCCTCCAACCTACATTGTAAGTATTACTATAAGGGTTATTTTGAGATCTAGAATTGTTACCCATATAGTTGGCTTGTTCAGTTTCCATGCTATGTCCATAGGATGCGAGATCTGGATTGAACGTGTTTCCTTGAGTCGCGTCGCCTTGCATCACTAGTTGTGCCTGCGTAGAACTAACAAAATTATCAAACTTTTTATTTAGAAGTTCTACTTGGTTAGTAAGCATAGTAACAGCATCAATATTATAGACTCCTGCAGCTTTCATCGGCTTTGTCCTCATGACTTGCCATTGATAATTATTCAATGACATCTCTTCAATAAATTCATGAGCTGCTTCAGGTGTTTTATTATTGATCGTCTCTCCTGCGGCTGCATCGATCATTTGTCTGGTTGACGGATTTAAACCGTTGTGGAAGGTTTGAACTTGTAGCCCCAAAGGTAGACCATGATGAGGACACCTTTTCAAAAGATCTTTGTATCTCTCCCATGCATCGTAAAGTGTTTCTAAATCCATCTGCATAAAAGAAGAAATATCATTTTGTAATTTGGCTATTTTAGCTGGAGGAAAATATTTGAGTAAAAATTTTTCGGTTATTTGTTCCCACGTAGTGATTGAGCCTCGTGGTAAGGAATTTAACCACTATTTGGCTTTATTTCTCAAAGAGAATGGAAATAGCCTCAAGCGAATGGCATCGTCAGAAACACCATTTATTTTAAAAGTATCACAAAATTCCAAGAAATTCGCTAAATGTGAATTTGGATCTTTGTCTTGCAAACCATCAAAATGCACAAACTGCTGAATCATCTGAATAGTGTTAGGTTTTAATTCAAAATTATTTGCAGCAATAGCAGGTCGAATAATGCTAGTTTGGGTACCAATCAAACTAGGTTTAGCATAATCATACATAGTGCGAGGAGCTGTATCTTGGTTTATTGGTTCTACTGGTAGTGCTGGAGGTGGTGGAACATTTTGATTTGCGTCCATCTCTTCTGTAGGTTCTGGCTCTTGCTCAGGTTCTTGTTTTGGATAATGTAAAATGCGTCTAATTTCTCTGTGATTTCTACAAACTGTCGCTTCTAGATCTTCATTAAAAAGTAATGGTCCTGTTGGGTTGTTTCTAGTCATAAACTAAAAATACCTAAAAAGAAAAAGCAAAGAAAATTCAAAAATTTAAAAGAAAATAAAAATAAATAAATAAAAACTGAAAATAAAAATAAAAGAAAAATAAAAAAATTATATAAATATAGTAATGGCTAAAGTAATAGAAATCCAGTTTTTGTAATATTTTAATTCCCCGGCAACAACGCCAAAATCTTGATAACGACTCGCGATATTAGGTAATAAAATTTATAAGACTGATCACACCAAAACTAACAAATACCACATCCTTAAAGGCAAGCGCACCTATCGAACAGTAGTATAGTTTAGTGGCAAGACCGAGTTATCGTACCCAAGGGAACCAAAAGTACTATTACTTACTTCCTTTCTATTATCTAGCCTAAGAATAAAAGAGGGTTTGTTTAAACTAATTCTAAACTAAACTAAGAAAGCACAAAGAGTAAACTGGGAAAACTTTTAGGGAAAAGCTGATTGATATGGACAATACTCAACGGAGAATCCACCTAGACTTCACTTGTTATTGTTTCCTTGAACTATATGATTTATTTACTTGACTTGATCCGTAGAGATCCCTAACCTATGCTAAACCCTCCGTCGAGGCGTAAAGCAACTAGGCCTAAGTTGTTAATTAAAGTTCCTTTATTAATTAACTCCTTAGGTTGCATTAATTCGATCTATGGCTCCCCATATTAGGTTTGACCCTAATCTGGCAGATTTATGTCGCCCTATGTCTAGGGTTGCATGCAACTCCGCTTAATTATGGTAGATCTACTCTTATCACAGGGACTTTTGCTTCTCTGCTCTAAGCACATCTAATTCTTGAAGTAATGCCCAGGATTATTAAATCAAGAATGAAGAACACATAATTAAGAACAATTCAAGTATTTATCAAATAAATCATGAATAAATAACAAGATCTGTCTTAGGTTTCATCCCCCTCAAGTATTTGAGGGGTTTAGTTCATAATAAAGAAAGAAAGCATCTCAAAAGATATAAAATAGCAAAACATAAAAGAAACCAAAAACCCCTGAAGGAATTTAGGGAGATCCTCTATGTTGTTGCAGAATTCCGGCTTCTGAGATTAATCAGTCGACTTCTCCTCTGGAGTAATCCCTTACTTCTACCCTCTGTGTTGCAGAAAGACGAGAAGAAATCTAAATATTCTGTATCTAAAGGTATATCAAGTGTCTTTTTCCTATTGCCTCATGGGGTCTTTATATAGAGCCTTCTGGGGGGTCTTTCTTAGCCTCTAAGCATCCCAATTCGAGTGAAATTCCCCTTCCTCACGACTAGAACACGCCTGTGTGAGTTCGACAAAGGCCGTGTGGAACTATCGGTGGGGCACGGCCGTGTGGCCTGGCCATGCTTGTCGAGGGCTGGACCGTGTGATCTTCATGTGGCACGACCGTGTGGCACGGCCGTGTGGCGACTCTTTGGGTCGTGTGTTATTTCATTTTTGGCCTATTTTCCTCATTTTCGGCCCATTTTCTATTCTTTTCTCTTCCCTATGCTCTCCTGAGTATAAGATATTTAAAAGAAAGGTTAAGAGCACCAATTCTCACAAATTGATAATAATTCATCTAAAATATAGGCTAAACATGAGGTAAAAATATGTATAATTTAGCGTTTATCACTAGCCTTTCCTATCACCATAGTCGACAGCCTTCCTAAATTACTTAGGGACTTTTGGATTTCTTAAATCCCGAACTAATGAATAGAGAGAAGGGATCTGAGTACTTACCAAAGATCCACTACACCCGAATGCTTCCAATCCTTTTCTATCTCAAATCTATCACAGATCTAGCCTCAAGACACAAGCAGAGAACGAATCTAACTATTTCAACTTTTGAATCTGACTTAGAGCATGCCTATTCGATTTAAGAAGTAAATGGAAGAAAAAAGTGAAGAAAATTGTTTTACGAAATAACAGGGACGATCGACAATGTGAGGAGAAGTTTAGGATTCAGTTTTTTGAAAGGCTTGAGTAGAAAGAAGAAGTGATCTTAGTCAATAAGGTAATCGAAAATGGTGGATTAGTTTCGACTTTTAGGGAAGTTGACTGCTAGGCTTGAGAAGAGAAAAGAAAAAGATCAAGAGTGAGCTCGGTTTTGAGAAGAAAAGTGGTGAAACGAATTCGGTTTAGGGGAAGAAAAAGTAAAGAGAAGAGATGAAAGAAGAGAGGGGAGATTTGGTTATGGTCAATTGGCATAAACGAATGGATGCTTGCGGCTTCGGCTTCTAATTCAATGGGAAAACAAAGGAAAATAAAAACCCTAAGGGTTCTATACCTAATCGGCACACCTACACACTCAAATGTCGAATTAGGACTCCAATAAAGACCCTAAAAATGTTCAGCTATCATCTCAAAACCACCCCTAGCCGATTGCACTAAAACCAAATGTCCCAAACGGCAATGCTTCCCTAAGAGTCCCCCCATTCAGCCATCACATGTCTCATTTCAAAATTCCTAAAATCTCTCCCCCTTATCCCACCTGATTCAATCTCATGAATGTTTCAAACTCTTCCATCAGAGTTTCACTTAACATCTATCACATGACTAGCACATGCACAAAAATTAAAACACACACAATACTAGAGCCCTTGCAAACACATCCACACGCCACTTTTTTAGGAACTAAGTGGCGCTACATTGCCACTTTACCAAGGGCTCACTTGTGTCTTAGTTTACTCTCTTTTTCTTAAAAGCCCACTTAACCAAGTCCCCTTCACTTTAAATCTAAAATTTGATATTTTTCCCGGGTTTTATCTTAGGCTTGGGCCTTCTAAAGGCCCGCTAACACACTTAAAACATAAATTCCATATTTTAACAATAAAATTTCAAAATTTCACCAATACCGCAAAAATCTCGAAAATTGGGGTATTACATGAAACTTGTAATTCTTATCATAATCTTGTCTAAAAATTCTGCTTGCACAATATTCATTAAAATGGTCATAACTTAAGCTCCCAAACTCAAAATCGAGTGATTTAAAGTGCATTTTGAAGCTAGGAGATAGATCTTTAAACACTATGCAGACATATAAACCTAGAAATGTCTAGATCCCATCTAAAAAGTCATTGAAAATCTAATGATTCCCCAAACATGAAAATTGATAGCTTCGATGAATGGAATTCAATATATTTCACCACGTTCGTGCATTATCAAATGCAGCACAAGAGAATGAAGCACATAGACATTTGTTATCATTTTGTTCGAGAGGTGATTATTCAAGGGAATGATTAGATTCTTAAAATTGGTACAGAACATAATCCGACCGACATGTTGACAAAGAGCCTTCTAGTTTCAAAGTTCAAGCATTGCTTGGACTTGGTAAGTATCCAGTGAAGAATTAGTCTAGCAAGTAACAAGGCTCAAAAAGGGAGTTGGTCCAAATACTAGTCAAGGTAGAGATATGTGGGGGAATGCCACTTATTTTGACCAAATTTTATTTTTGTTTTTCTTCTCCTAGTTAAACTATAATAGCTCATTTTTTAATAGTGTCAGAAATAGTGGTTTTGGGACCACTAGTCCAATGAGTGAGTCCACAAATATTATTTTTTAATATTTATGAGTCAAATATAGTATTATAATAAATTTTGATTTGATAATTTATGTTGTTTGAACTAAAGTTTAAGTGTAAGTGGTTTGTTCCAAAAGTCAAGTGGTTTTGGAAAATGAGGTATCGGGACCCGTTTCTATGAATCGAGCGCGTAAATATTTTATTAAATAATTACAGGGTGCTATTAGGGTTATGTTAAAATTTGGTTAAGAAATTTTAATCTGATCATTCTAGATCTGTTCCTATTTAGGTAACAATTTCGTATCTTTTCGTTGCATCTCATAATTCCTCTGAAGAATTAATGATTTAATTCTTGAGTCTGTAATAATCTAACTGGTATAATTTGAGATCATCTAAGTGAAACATTACTGTAATTAATGAATTCTTCTCTAGCTTAGGTTGAAGTTGTAATGCCCAGAATTTGGGCCTAATAGGATTAGGCCTTGTGCCTGGAAGCCGTTAGGAGGTTGTACATAAAAGTTTATGTGTACAAGAAATATCACAAATGCATGTTTGCTTCAATGGCTAAGTGATGTAGGAGTGTCTGGGAGTGTTGGAGAAGTTCTGGGTTCAAACTTGGGTTTTGGCTAAAATTTTAGTTTTAGGTGAGTAAACCTTTGATGTTAGTAGGCAGGCTTTAAGAATATTTTTGGTGAAAGCTTGACACAAGCAAGCATGTGGTCTAGTGGTTGTGGCATCATTAAGGTGGAAAGGAAGCTTAGGTTCAAGTCTTGGCTCTTGAAATTTATTTTGGTTTTCTCATAACTAAACTTGGATGCTAGCATGTAGGGCTTATATCTAATTGTAACTATTTTGCGTCACAAGAAGTAGTGTGGCCTAGTAGAAAAGGCGTTACTGGGGTGGCAGAAGATCTAAGGTTCGAGTATTGGAGGGAGCTTTGGGTATTTATTTTTGCAGCTATGATGCCAGTGGTTGAGTTGTAGTGAAATTCTGCCATATGGAATTGGTCTTGGAATTTGAATGTGTGGTGAGAATCAGTTGAGGAGTGACTTATGGAGTGATTTAGGGAGATAATCGTGGAATTTGAAGGGGGAGGTGTTGTAATCGAGTTGGACTTTGTGAGTGTGGCAAATTCAGCATAGGGAAGGGTGAGTGATGTTTGTGGTCATTGTTTGGTATAGCTGAATCTTGCTAGGAAGAGTTTATGTGTTTTCTTTTCACTATTTTTTGGTACCTTTTTTTGTTTTCGCTTTCAAGATCCGGGTTATACTATATTCTAAGCTGAAATTGCATTACCATTTAGGTCACCTATTAGCCAGTTTCTCTTCTTCTAGTCCTCTCCTTTTCTTTCTAATTCTTTGGTCTTTCTCCTTTCATGTTGTTGTGACCGTCTCATTCTCTTTTCTTCATCTCAAACTTTTGTACCGATTTCTTCAACCTAGACTCTCAAACTTTCACTTCAACGATTGCCGTTTATGGTTCATTTCTCTATTGTATCGGGTATTGTTCTTCTTCTTCGCTCTCTTCTCTACTAATCTCTTTTTCAATTGGTTTTGGGCCATAGCCGAACCTTGTTACTACATTTCTCACTCATTTTCTTTGGCTAGGCCAAATCTCTGTGTTTCTCTGCCAAATCATTGTTATTTCTTTGCCGAACTACTCTCTTTGCATTTGGTTTTCAGTGTGGTAAGGGGTTCCTGATCAACTAGTAAGTGCACTCATTTTTCCCTTGTTTATAGTTTAGACCGAATACTCTTTTATGTTGTTAAAGGTTATCAAGCATGGTTGAAAACCACAACCGTATTCCATATTTGTTAATAAGGCTCTTTGGTTAACACAGATACCAACAAGAAGTTCACCGTTAATAATGATTAGTGAGGATTTAGTGAAGCTTGATTGAATAAGGTAAGCAATAGTGTGGTTTCGGCTTTTGGTTAAGGAGGACAAGTACTAATTGATTAAATGATGGTTAGTCTTGTATGTTGTAGGTTTGGTGCTAGGGTTTTATGGCACGCTTCATAATCAAGGTGTGTATCAAACCCTATTTCTGTGGTTCGGCTTAGAAGCCGAAGGTGTGTGTAACTGTATGCCATGTATTGATAATTGGCTGAAAAGCCGGAAGTGTGTACATTATTGTGTAGTATTCGATAATTGTTTAAAGCTGAGAGTATGTGTTGTTTACATTGCTATGCTTGCAGATAGGCGAAATGCCGAAATGCCGAAGTGCCGAAAAGCTGAAAGTTCGACAACTGTTGCCACACGAGCGTGCTAGCGAGCATGGATAATCTGATGCAATAATGGAGGCCAACATGGCGATCTCATGGGCATAGGCCAATGTTGGGCCAAAGTGGGCCGTGTGGGCCCGATGGGCTTGTGGGCCCACACGGACCTTTGTCATGTTATGTGGAAAAATTGGATCTGGCTATGTTGTTTGCATGGCTAAGGTTGATTCTGGGTTGTTTTGCGCCTCGATGGGCCGAAATGGGCTGTGGGGGCCCAATGGGCTCATGGGACCCACACGGATGAAAGTTTACGATTGTGGTGAATGTTGGATTAGATTGCGTCGTTGCTTAACCGTGGTTAATTCGGGGCGAGATGAGCCAAACGAGCATGTGGACCCACCTGGGCCGACAGTAGGCTACTATCAGGATCGTTGTGTTATGGAAGTCGTTCGAGGGGACTGTAATCCTCCTCAAATGTGGGAAAGTTATCGAAATACCCTTGTAATGTGAAATTACCTAAATACCCTTATAGTGTAAATTTACCGAAATACCCCTGTAGTTCGAAATTACCGAAATACCCCTATAGGGTAAAATGACTTTTTTTTCCTTGTGGGAAAAAGACTGACTTGTGCTATGTTTTGACAAACCTGGTTGTAAATTTATGTGTACAACGTGAATGACTTGACTGTGATTGTATGATCGATTTTGGACATGTCATTCTGCATACATGACATTATGTATGGGTTGGGTTTGATATAGAGGAAGATCTGATCTGATAGGGTCGCACGGGTCGTGTGATACGACTGTGGATCCACTGAAGCCCTTGAGCTGTATATTCCTTCTGATTAGGTATGGTCGCACGGGTCACCCGAGACGATTGTGGACCTAGTGATGGCTTTAAGCCACTTAATATGATTATGGCTTTGTGCCAATAGATGGCTTAGTGCCGATTATATTACCATGATAGATGGCTTTGTGCCGATTATATTACCGTGATGGATGGCTTTATGCCAAGTGTATTACCGCGATTAGTGGCTTTGTGCCAATTGGATTACAGTGATTAAAGGCTTTGTGCCGTATTTATGGCTCTATGCTGTTCTGTTTATGGCTTTGTGTCGTTCTGTTGATTATGGCTGTGTGTCATTCTGTTTACGGCTTTGAGCCATTCTGTTGACTTAGTGTCGCAACCAATGTTAAGCTTGGTGTGTTGGATGGGTGGGTAGATTATATCCCTATAGACTGTGTAGGGTTAGACGGAGGCAAGTGCAGGGTTGGATGGGGTTAACACATTACATGAATCATACATGTTGCATTTTGATTCTGTTACTCTATTGGGCTAAGGCCCATATGTATTTTGATTCTGAACTTGAAATGGACTAGGCCCATCCGTTACTATCTGCTATTCGGGCTAGGCCCAGTTGATTTCTGTTATGGGCTAAAACCCAAATACTATTATATTAGGCTTTTGGCCTACATATACTCTGGACTGCTACCATTTTTTTGCATGCTGATTATCTATTTTTAGTAGGGGAATTACATACTGAGTTTTTTGTAAACTCACCCCGTTTATTAACCTTTCAAGTAATCCCCAACATTAGGAGGATTGGTGCTGCGAGGGACTCGGAGAAGGCCACACATCTACTACTGTTTTCGTTTTCTTTTATGTTTAATTACTTACAAGTACTTATATTTTTATTTGGGTTGTAATAAGGCCTTTCTAATGTTTTAAGTTTTAATTGGGGCTTTATTTATTTTAATCTATGTTTCTTAGAAGTAGGACACGGCTTTCCAAAACGACAATCGATTTTCAAAACACTACGTTTCCATAATATTTTCAAAATGGTTTCGCAACTTAATTTCTAAACATCATGTTTTTGTAAACCAACTCTTTTTAATTAAGATTCTTCAACAACCAATATTTCCAAAAGGAATATCTTTCCATTGAACCTCGTTTTCAAAATAAATTGATGTAGGCTGGGGGTTTTACACAAGTTTTAAATGGTGAGGTTTTTTTTCTAATCTTTAAGAAGGGTTTCCAATGAAAACATGGTTTTCGAAAAACACTTCAATGTGACACGCCAAATTCTGACCATTATGTCCAGGCCGGGTTTGGGGTGTTACAGAAGTAGTTACATAACTTGACTAAATAAATTTTTATGTTTTCCTATAATAACTTCATCATTAGTAATGAAATTGTCAAGGAATTCTTAATAAATCGTCTATAATATAGATTTCCAAATGTTGAGCATGCATTGAATTAGTTTTATAATAGATCAGTACATCATGTATACAAAATATCAATGAACTTGTTAAACTGTGACTACAAAGAAACCCGATTCACCAAACTTCAAATGCTATAGGGCATTATTAAATACGAAAGACATAACTAGAAACTCGTAATGCTCATAACGAATTTTGAATGTTGCTTCTGGTACATTTACATCTGTAACTCATAGCTGATAGTAACCAATTTGGTAATCTATCTTCAAGAACACTATAACACTTTTCAACTAATCGAATAGGTCCTTAATATGAAGTAACAAGTTTTTATCCTCTATCGTAAATTTATTCAACTACTTGCAATCTATATACAGATTCATCGAATTATCTTTCTTATAACACACTGAATTTAGGCCTAGAAGTAGTGGGCCTTGAGTGTGGGATCGATTAGAAGGCAGCTTATAAATATTTTGTTGTGCATGAAAATATCACATTTGATTGACTACTTTTATGGTTAAGTGATTTTGAAGTGTTTGGGAGTGTTGGAGAAGTCCTGGTTCAAACTTAGGCCTTAGCAAAAATTTATGTTTTTCTCTTAAAAGAGCCTTGACGTTAGTGGGTAGGCCTTAAGAATATTTTTGGTGAAAGCATGACATAAGGAAGCATGTGGTCTAGTGGCAAGGAGGTGTTAAGAGTATGCATGTGGTTTGAGGTTCAAGTCATGGCGTGAGCAGAATTTTTTGTTGTTTCTTGATTAAACCTGGATATTGGCAGGAAGGCTTTATAAATATTTGGGATAAAATGTGACACAAGATGAGCTTGTGGTCTAGTGGTTGTGGCATCATTAGGATGGCAAGGGATCTCGGGTTCGATTCACCCTGTGCACAAAGGAGTATTTATTTTCCTCCTTTGCTATGAGGTGGTGGAATTCGAGTGAAAGACTACTGGGAGGAAGTTTGAATTGGTCTTGAGTTGTTGGGAGAAGATTATGGAGCATATCAAGGAGGAAATCAAGGGAAAGGATAGAAAGTTTGTAGTAGGCCGAATCTGGGACTCCCCATTGTGCATATTCAGTCATAGGACCTTTTTCCCATATTGCCGAATTCTTTTGCGTCATTTAGGGTTCTATTTGTTTTCTTTTTTCTCATTTCTTTGTATTGCTGATCATATACTAAAAACCAACCACTCGTGCAACATTTCTGTCATTTCTGGCAAGCGTTGAGTGCTCTTTCATTTGTCCATTTTTCTTTTTTGTTTCTCTCTCCTTGCTCAAACTTCTACAGAAAATCTTTTACTTTTTGGCTCCTCTCTATTTCTTTCAGGGTTTCCGATTGTTTACCCTTTATTACTCCTTTGGCAATCAGTTCCTTGTATGACCGAACCTTCTCACCCATTTCTCTATTTTCTATCCTTCTTTTCTCTCATTTGCCCTTACCCCTAGTTGGTTGAATACCCCCTTTGCCTTTTGTGATCACTCTTGTGTTACCCTAGAATTTGATTTTTGACCAACTACTCTGTATTGGTATATTGATTCGGATGCAAGAGTTGGTTTCTTTAAGAAGTGGCAGGGTACAAGCATTTCAGAAGCAATTGAAACTTTTTCCCTTGTTATTCAATTAAGGTAAACGCATTACCTTCATTCTTTTAGGCAAGGCCATATATTCCTCTCTTATCGTTTGGATGTTGATTACTTGGTTTGTTTCTAGAACTCTCGATGAGTCAAGGTTCTAGCAGCAAAGCGATGACATTAGTGCTGGTTGGAAATGGTCTCGTAGTCCCTGCCCTAAAGTTTAAGCACAGCAAAGTGTCGGTAAATTGGGACTTTCCGCCTGGGTGTGGTAGGGTAGCTGCACCAAGCTCTAGATCAAGTGAGTTAATCATAGTCGACCGATCTAGTGAAGGCAAGTGGTAGTCGATCCTACGGCTAGGGGTTTGGTTATAGTTCTTTTAATTCTCTTGATAAGAGATTAACTGATGTTTTGTTTGAATAGGTTCCGACGCTCAGGAATTCTTAGCACTCTACGTGATCAGGTGTGTAATCATATACTATGTTTGATAATTGGCTGAAAAAGGCGAAAATGTGTACTCGCACTAATATTGTTGATCGGAAAATGCCAAGATGCCAAAAAGCCAAAAATATGAAAACGGTTTCCATATGAGCGTGCGAATGCATGGGTGGATAATCTGATGTGATAGTAGAGGCCACCGTGAGTGACCTCGTAGGCTTAGGCCGATTTTAGGCCAAAATAGGCCGTGTGGGCCCGATGGGCTCGTGGGCCCCATACTGGCCTTTGTCATGGATATGTGGAAAGATTGGACCTGGCTATATCGTCTACATGGCTAAGGTCAATTTTGGGCTTAACACGCCAAATGTGTATGTAGGCCCCACTTGGGCCGAGCAATAAGCCTTAGGCCCATTTCGACCGATATGTTTATTTAGGTTACTGAAGTCATTCGAGACGACTGTAGACCTCCTAGGAGGTTGGAAAATTATTAAAATACCCTTGTTGTGCAAAGTTATTGAAATACTGCTATAGTGCAAAGTTACCGAAATACCTTTATAGTGGAAAATTATCGACATACTCCTGTAGTGCAAAATTACTAAAACACCCCTATAGTGGAAAATTACTGAAATACCCTTGTAGTGTAATTTGACTGTAATTGTATGATTATGAAATGAATGATTTGAATGTGATTGTATGACCAATTATAGGCATGACATACTGCATACATGTTGCATGGGTTGGAATATTATACGGAGGAAGATCTGATCTGATAGGGTCGCACGGGTCACGCGAGACAACTGTGGACCCACCGAACGCTTAGAGCCATATATTTGTATTGATCTGGTAAAGTCACACGGGTCGCCCGAGACGACTGTGGAGTTACCTGGCTTTAAGCCACTTAATCTGCTTATGGCTTTGTGCCAACCTAATTAAGGCTTTGTGCTAATTGATGGCTTTGTGCCGAGTACGTTGCCATGATTGATGGCTTTGTGTCGAATACGTTACCGTGATTGATGGCTTTGTTCCAACCTAATTAAGGCTTTGTGCCAATTGATGGCTTTTGTGCTGAGTATGTTACCGTGATTGATGGCTTTGTGTTGAATATGTTACAGTGACCAATGGCTTAGTGCTATCCACTCTATCGATGGCTTTGTGCCACACATATTATTATGGCTCTGTGCCATTCTGTTTATGGCTACTGGCCATTCTAATTTCAGGCAGCATTGCTACAGATTTTGGTTAGTGCCGCAACCGGTGCTAACATTTGGAGTGCAGGGATGGGTGGGATGATTTTATCCCCACAGTAAGTGCAAGGTTGGACGGAGGCAAGTGTAGGGTTGGATGGGATTAACTCATAACATGCATCATGCATCATACATGCTGCATTCTGATTCTGTTACCGTATTAGGTTAAGGCCCACATGTATTTTGATTCTGAATTTGAAATAGGCTAAGGCCCAATTGATACTGAGACTGTAATGGGTTTAGGCCCAGATTGTTACTATTTTTTACTGTGACTAACTATTCTCTTCATAGTAGGGGATTGCACACTGAGTTTTCGTAAACTCACCCCGTTTATTAACCGTTTCAGGTAAACTTCAGCGTGAGGAGGATCGATGTTACGAGGGACACGGGGATGGCCACACAACTACTTTTGTTTTCCATTACGTTTATCTACTTTTAAGTACTTTGATTTTAAATTTGGGTCGTAATAAGGTCTCTTTTAATATTTGGATTTTAAATTGGGTTTTTGGTTTATTTTTATCCATATTGGTTAGAAGTAGAATTTGGTTTTTTTTCCAAAAACAATTTATTTTTTTCCAAAGGTCTACGTTTCCGCAGCATTTTTGAAATAGTCTTACGACTTAATATCTTTTTAAACATCACGTTTTCGTAAATAAATTATTTTAAAACAAGCTTTCACAACAGACAATATTTTAAATGGGAGTTATTTTTCAGCAAACTACATTTAGAAAATAAACTGACTTAGACTAAAGTTTTACTCAAGTTCAAGTGACAAGAAGTTTTAACTAGCACGAAGGGTTTTCAATGAAAACATAATCATTGCAACTAAACTTTTAATTCTTTTAATTCATTTAGTTTATTTAAAGACATTCTGTATAACACAATTGAGATTGGAACAATTCCTAGTGTTAATTTTGTGACAACTTGATGTATCTCTTTGGTAGCAAACTCAGTAATTCTACAAGAACATATGTAATTTTCATACGGTCGATAACTGATCAACTTTCATTTCAAGTACACTTAAATCCAGGATATAAATTAAAGCATATTACAGCCTTTTTGTAGAAACTTTTGTACAGATATCACTGAAATCACAATTGAATCACAATCAGACATAATGTAAATTAGTTCACAACTCTGGCATCTTAAATTAATTAGTTTTTGTAGACAATTCACTACAATAACATCAGGAGTTGATGCCTACTTGCATGCCCAAATCACATAAGCTTTGGTGGGGTGTAACAGCTCGTTTTAGACCCTAGTCAGAATAGTGGTTTCAGGACCACAAATCTAACATCAAAAAAATATTTTAATATTATTTTTTATGTTTATAGCCTATGATAATGCATGTGTGAAAGTTCTGTGTGATGATTTTATCGTTTGAGTGCTAAATTAGGAAAAAGGAGTAAATTGTAGAAAATGTAAAAGCTGTGTGCTATTTGTTAAATGTGCTTAATTGATGCGACTTATTAGACCAAAGGTCTTTATGTTGTAATTGGACTATTGTTAAGGTTAGGGGACATTAATGGCCCTATTTTTGGTGAAATATAAGTTAAATAGCCAAGGTTAAAATAGTAAAATGTTAATTATGTAAGATTAAAATAAAACAAAATGAAAATGTGTTCATATTCTTGCATGTTCAACCAAAAATAGAGAAAAGAGAAAGGGATTTTGTGTTTTAAGCATTCGGTACTTTGGAACTATAATCAAAGTATGTTTTGAACTCAGTTTTTGATGATTTTTACGTTTTTAAAATCTTTGTTATCTGTTTTATAAAGCCCATACTTAAATTCATGAAATTGTTAATGTTTCCATGAGATGATGTTAACAAATATTTGAATTTTGAAATGATTGGTGATGAAAACTAAGTGTTTGATGATAGTTGAATATATTTTGTCTTTGGTTTTTTGATGAATTTGAGTATTTGGGCTAAATTGTGAAAATGTGAAATAGATGGGTTCAAAATGTGAATAATTATGAAATATGGGCTGCTAAGGACTAGTACAATAGTCAGCCAAGCTTTTGTGTAATGGGAATTTATGAATTTGATGTATTTGTGAATTAGGGACTAAAGTGTGAAGTGTGAAAATGTGAGGGCTAAATTGCGAAATGCCCTAAATTTATGATTTGGATTGAATTCAATAAAATGTGAGATTGAATGGTTGAATTTAAATGTATTTAGATTGTAACGCCCCAAAAATGTAATCGTTGTAATTTTGCATGATTTGACATAAAATACATGTTTGACATGCTGGATGAGTAATTCGGGTGTGTTTGGTGGATTTTAGAAAGCCTAGGTTCAAGTCTTGGCTTTTGCAAAATGTTTAGTTTTGCTATTAAATGGATCTGGATGCTAGTATATAGGCCTTATATCTAATTGATTTGGTTTTATGACAGAAAAAGAGAGCTTGTTATTGGTGGCAAGTGGCATGACTAGAGACTGTGAGAGCATGGGTTCGAATCCTATGCCAGGCAAGGAATATTTATTTTTCTAACATGAGAAAGCAAGTGTTGGAAGTGGATTCAAACTCTATTGAGTGAGAGTTTGAACTGGTCTTGGAGTTTGTTGTGGAGGATATCAAGGAGTAAATCAAGGAGGGATAAGGGAGAGATTTGTGAAGGGTTTCAAGGGATTTGAAGTGTGTGGGAAATGTTGGCCGAATGTGGCTTCCTTTGGTGAAAAAATCACTCATAGGCACAAAACGCAAAAAGGCTAGTTTTTCTTGTTTTGCATTTTCAGTTTTTTTCCTTTTTCTTTGAAGTCTTGCTACTCTTGGTTTTCTAAAGCTGAAGTAACTTTTGGTCAATCTGGGTATCTTTCTTTGTATTGTATATTGTGGTTTTCTTTTTTTTCACAATCACTTACTCTCGTTTTGACTGTCCTTCCTTCTCATCTTTCTTTTCTTTTTCTCTCTACATTTTAGGTTCTTTCCTTCTTGTGGCTGAATTTTTGTCTAAGGTTTGGGGTACTTGACTATTGGCCGAATACATATTCCTCTCTTCTCTTCTCAGTATCTTTCTTTTTGTATTTTATGTTGTTATTTCTTCAATCGATTCTCCTCTTGACTAGTTACCTTGTTCACCGCTTTCTCTCAGTTGATTTTTTTCGTTGGTCGAATATTACTGGTAAGTGTCGACCCTCATCTTGCTTTTTTCTTTGATAGGGTCTTATTCCATTAACATCTTCTTGCTCTATCGTTGCTCGAATAGGGATACACTCGGTGCGTGTTGTCTCTTCTATTTCTAATACGTTTGGTGTCGACATGTGAAGGGGTGTAGGCGGACTCCTCCTGTCATCAAATCTTGGACAATTGCGCTGTTTGTAAGTGTTGAACTGAATGGTATTTTCTTTTGGGGGAAGGGTTTTCTTGTTCTTTTGTTAGACTATTATATGTTTAACCATGATTATAGTCAATAATAATGGATGGATTGCGCTTGTGGTATAGTTAATCGGCAAGGGACATGTGGGCAGTTATAGTTAGTGACCTAAGGTAAACAAACTGATTGTTAGTCGATCAAGGTGAGTAGGAGTTGGCGTTTTAGGCTCGATTAATTGTTAAATCGATTGATGATATGACTGATAGTATATCTTGTTTGTATCAGGGTTTGTAGCTCGTGGATCTTAGCTCAGTTTTGTATACAGGTGTGTATCTACACCCTTGTTTTACTGTGAATAGGCAAAACATGGGCCTCTTGAGTGTGCAATCGCACTTGTGGGGAATCGAGTCCACAAAACATGGGCAATAAGCTGTAGAGGTCGTGGGCCCAATGGGCTCGAGGGCCACATGGATAAAATCCACGGTAAGTGACAATTATTGGACTGGGCTATGTAAATCACATAGCCGTGACTGAATTTGGGCTTAATGGGCCACACGAGTGTGTGGGCCCACTTAGGTCGATTAATGGGCCTTGGGCCCATTTAAACCGTTATGTCCACTTAGGTTATCTGATTCGTTCGAGATGACTGCAGACCTTCTAAAGGATCGTTATATGTACCAAGACCCCACAATTAGCAAAATGACCAAAATACCCCTAAGGGGTAAAATTACCATTTTACCTTAGTAGTAGGTTGATTGTTGTGTGTATGATATTTATATGACTGATTCTGAGTATGACATACTGCATACACGTAATATCTATGTCACGACATACTGCATGGGGTTGGGATTCTGATATGGAGGAAGTACTGTATAGTGGCTCTGCCACGTATTTTCTGTTATTGGTGGCTTTGCCATATTTTCTGATTCTAGTGGCTCTGCCACGTTTACTGTCACTAACAGCTTTGCTGCATTATTACTACTAGCAGCTTCGCTGCGATATTGGTGTGCTGGTTGGGTGGGTCAATTTTTATCCCCACAAGGTGTGTTGGTTGGTACGGGTGGTGTGTTGGTTGGATTGGGTTGGGTTGCATTATTGTACTATACTGACTCTGTAATGGGCTTAGGCCCACACTGTTACTGTATAGGGATAAAGCCCAGGCTGTTCTATTACTGGATAGGGCTTAGGCCCAGACTGTTCTGCATGCACTGTTACTGTTGACTGATAGGGGATTACACACTGAGTTTTCGTAAACTTTCCCTTTCTTTTAACTATGCATGTAATCCCCAGCCTTAGGCGATTTGGAGCCGCGAGGGACTCGGGGGTGGCCACACAACTGCAATCGCATTGCTTTGACTTTACTTATTTAATTTTCATATTGGGTTTTTGGTTATGTAATAAGGCCGTTTTGGTGGATTTACTTCTTATTCGGGTTTTGATTTCTTATTTTAACTACTAGAGTAGGAAAAATGAGTTTTTCAAAATAACATCTGTTTTCAAAGAAAAACACGCATTTTAAACTTAAAGGTTTTCATCTAGGAAAGCTTCCGTGATTTTATTCAAATTAATAAACTAGCAATAATAGTATAGCAAACGTTGTGAGAAATTGATTTCAATTTGTAATAATGAAACTTACCAAATTTTGCTCAAGTAATAAAAAAAACTGAATAGGTTTTTAACTGAAATATGGATTTCTATCAACAAGTCTAAATTTTAAAAGGCACTTCAATATGACACACCAGATTCGGTCGTAACGTCTAGGCTGGGTTTGGGGTGTTACATAGATCAAGAGAAGAGAAGTTTGGACTTAGATTGAGGCAAGAACAAGGTGCTCGATTGATCGATCAAAATCATCATTAATTCATCTGAGGTAAGTTCGTGTATAATACATACTATTTAATAATACTTGTATGTGGCCTAATGAATAGAAATGTGGTATCAAATTTGAAAATGTGAGCATGTGAATGGAAAAGACGAGGCATTAAGTGTGCAAATGATAAATGGCTACGGCTATTGAATTTGGCACAGAGTGTGCGTATGTGAAATAATGTTAGCTGAATTGAGCACTAGGTGTGCGATCGGTTTATATTAGTGGCACTAAGTGTGGATATTATTATAGCTTCGGTTAGATATTTGGCACTATGTAACAGCTCGAATTAGGGCTTAGTCAGAATAGTGGTTTCGAGACTACAAATCTGAAGTAGAAAATTTTATTTCCATGATTAATTATGAGTTAGAAAATGCTTGTATGGTATTGAGAAATTTTCATGAAGAAATTTTTATGAAATAAGAGCTAGATTGTCCTTTAGGACTAAATTGCAAAAGATGCAAATTATGGGTTTCTAAAAGGTTTTAGTATGAAATAGCATAAGAGAAATTACTAGGAGTCCTTAATTAACAATTATACCAATTTTAGACATGATGGACAAAAATGCCCATGATAGGGAAAAATATCAAAGAATGGCCATAAGGGCATTTTGGTCATTTGGTAAAGTTAAGTAACAAAAAAGGAAAATAAGCCAAAATTTTGTCCATCTTCCTCTTGCTTGTGCAGAAAATCTAAGGGACTCCATAGCTAGGGTTTTCTTCAATTTCAAGCTTTAAGTAAGTGTCTCCAAGCCCCGTTTTTCATGCTTTTCGTATTTTTGAAATCCTCGTAGCTTAATTTAGCTATTTCTACCACTAATTCGAGCTAAAGATCATTTTCAAAAATATAACCATGCATGACATGTAAGTGAAATGATGTCTAGTGGTAGAAAATGAAGGTTTAAAGTGTAGTAAACACTTATTTCCAAGTGATTTTGCATGCAAGTCCCTAATAGGGACTAAATTGCAAAGTGTAAACATGTGTAGTAAAAGTATGAAATTGTGAGCAATGTGGGCTTGCATGGACACTAGTAAGTGTCTGCTAGGCTTGGGTAGCCAAGAAAATAGATACACTTCATTTTATGAGCCTAAGGACTATTTGGCAAATATGTAAAAGTTTAGGGGAAAAATTATAAATATTCCCAAAGTATGAGTTATGGGCAATTTAGTCAATATGAGTACTAAATAAGCTAAATTTGTCATTTTAGATCAAGAAACATGAAGCCCAGATCGAAACAGAGGTAAAGGCAAAGTCGTGGACTAAATCGAACAAATATCTGCATTTTGGACTCGAGGTAAGTTGTATGTAATAATTTAGCTTAAATACTATATAAATTAATCATGAACATGTTTTATGAAATGTTGATGTTCCATGAAGTCTTGGGTGATGTCTACAAGAATTAAATATGAATACAATGATGTTGAGCTAAAAAGATAATGTGCAAAAATTCATGAAATTACTATTGTAAAATTTTATCAAGTGAAGACGAGACCATGAAGAGAAATTACATGCAAGTTAGTTTGATACGAGGGATACCATGGTCATATCATTGAGCAGTGTAGGTCTCGTATAAGACCATGTCCGGGATATGCAATCGACACCGAATCAAGGATCCATGTAAAACCATGTCTACGACATGGCATTGGCTTCGAAAAGTGATCCTCTGTAAGACGATGTATGGGACATGGCATGAGCATCCGAGATTAGGTCCCATGTAAGACCATGTCTGGGACATGGCTTTGGCACTGAGAAATGATAGGATCTCCTGTAAGACCACATCTGGGACATGGCTTGGACATCCATTAAGAGATCCCGTGTAAGACCATGTCTGGGACATGGCATCGGCATTAGAGTACGATCTTGTGTAAGACCATGTCTGGGACATGGCATCGACATTGATGGCAATCCCATGTAAGACCATGTCTAGGACATGGCGTTGGCTTCATTTTATGATATCGATTTATGGGTATCCTTCGGTATTCTAAAGATTTTTAAAGGAAAGTTTACGAGTTATTAAATTATATGAAAAAGACTAAAATTTCATGTTGAGTGTTGCAGGTTCAAGAATGAGTAAGTTATGGGTAATTGAAATGCATGGCTATGAGAAATATTATTTGATGAAAATGAGTAAGACATGAGAATGAGCAATTCATGAGAGTAAGTAAGAAATGTGCATGATGAAAACTCCAGAATGAGTAAGAAGTCCATAATACTCTTTCAATGCCTATTTAGGCAAATATTAATTGTGGCTAACTTATTTATGCAACTTACTAAGCATTTTATGTGCTTATCCCCTCTCTTTTCCTTTTTCCATGTTGGTTTGCTAATCTAGCTCGAGGATCCCTTGGAGTCGGAGCTCGCAGTCACACTATCAAGCCAACTATTTTGGGTATAGTAATTAGCCTTTTATTGTATGCCATGTATAGGAAGTTAGTTACTTTGTAAATTGCCACTTTAATGGCTATATGTGTTGGCCATTGTTGTGCTTGAGTCAGGTTGTAATGGCCCATGGATATGGCCTAAATTTGCCTATTTTGATTTTATACAATGGTGGATGTTTTCATGTTTGCTAAGTTCTAAATTGTAAAATGATGTTGGTGTGGATTGGTACTGTATTTGATCATGTCTCAGAGTGGCTTAAGGCTTGGAAAATAGCCTATTAATGTTCACACGGTTTGGCACACAGGCGTGTGTCTAGGTCATGTGTCCTCTGTATCTAAATTACCTAAGTTAGTATAGTACACGGGCTAAGCACACGGGCATGTGCTCTGGCCATGCTAGAAAAATAGAATACCCAGGTTCTTGCACACCTACTATAGACACGGGCGTGTGCCTATGCCGTGTCAAAACCCCTGTAGGTGAAAATTAAAATAAATTCAGCACAGGCTAGGGACATGGGCATGTAAGACTACATGGCCTGCCCACATGGGCGTGTCCCACCCCACACGGGCGTGCAACCATGTTTTAGATAAAATCTTCTAAGTGTTTGGAAGTTCTAGGATCGGTTTCGAAACACCTTCGGTGTATGTTTAGGGTCTCGAGGGCCCATGTTAGAGTTAATAAGAGATTAAATGAGATGTTTTAAAGGAAAACAAATTTTATAGCCGAACTCATAAGTTTAAGAATGTTGAAGTCCGGTAATGCTTTTGAAACAATTGCTTTTGAAATGATTGAATGATTTAATACATCGAATGTTGAGGTGGTGTATGTAATGGCTGAGTACGAGATTGTACAGGTATGTACATAACCTATGTGGTTGATGGTGTCATATATGATATATATACGAACCTATGTGGTTGAAAATGTGATGTGTTATATAGTTGAATTTATGTGGTTGGTGGAATTGTTTGAGCTATAATTGAACCTAAGTGGTTGATTATGTTATTTCTGAAATGTGTGGATCTATGAGATTAATAAATTGAGTAAGGTTTAAATGTCATGAAAATGAGGAAGAAATGTGGTTAAGGTTGATTAATGAGCTAAATGAGCCATGTGGTAGTTTAATGGTTTGTTATTCTTATATTAAATGTATTATATTATGAACTTACTAAGCACAAAGCTTACTGTGTGATCATTTTCTTTGTTTTACAGTGTTATAAAGCTAGCTCAGATCCAGGGATCGTCAGTGACCAAATCACACTATCGGACTTCTATTTTGGTATATCTTGAAATAGTAAATGTTTAAGTATGGCATGTATAGTCTAGATATTTTGGGATATGATTTTGATATGTATATATGTTATGCCATGAGATATGGCTAACTAAAGAATGTTGTTATGCTTGAACTTGATATGTGACTCGTGGTGTAATTTTGGTATGTTTCATAGTACTTATATGGCCTAATGGGAATTGGACATTTTGGGTATGAACAATGTGGTGAAATGGGAAAGTTTCATCATGAGAATGAATGTGTTATTTGATGAATTATAGATCATCTATTTTGGTATAATTTTGGCTAACAAATTGATATGTTTTAATAAGTTGTATGAGCAAGAATAAATTGATAATGATTTGGCTATATAGATGAATGTTTTGAGCATGATTTGGCTGGAAAGTTTGGTATGAATTGCCTTGGTTTTATGCTTATAGGTACATAGCATTTTGGGGTAAGAAAATGGCTTAAACAAAGCCTATTTCTTGCCACACGGCCTGAGCACACGGGCATGTGTCTTGACCGTGTGACCCCTATTTTATGGGCAATTTAGTCAGAATGACATAGGGCTAGACACACGACTGTGTCTAGTGACCGTGTGATCCCTGTTTTGTAGTCATTGAGGTCAGTATGGCACATGGGCTAGACACACGGGCGTGTCTGGAGACCGTGTGGCTAATTTAGGGTGGTACATGGGCTGGACACACGGGCGTGTCTAGTGACCGTGTGATCCTACTAAGTGTTGCACACGGGCCAAGGTAAGAATTGAGACACGGCCGTGCAAGACACACGGCCTAGCCACACGGGCGTGTGCCCTGTTTTTAAAGGAAAAATTATCTAAGTCTCATAAAGTTTTCAAATGTTACCGGTTTAGTCCCGACTCCTTTCTAATGTATGATTAAGGTTTCGTTGACCTTCTAAAGGGACTTCGTGCTAATGTATGATGGTGAAATGATGTTGTTTGTGAAATACTTGTTTGATAATGTCTATTGATCGGTAATGCCTCATAACCCTAGTCCGGCGACGGATACGGGTTAGGGGTGTTACATGGGGAGCTTAAGCTTTAGATCAAGCCACTATGTCTTTTGTTTCACTTCTACTAACTCTACTTGTGCCTCAAATTCCTAGTCATTTGACTTTTATAGAAGTAACAATAGTTCTTACATTCTGATTTCTGACTATCTACATATCTTAGAACAATTCTATCCACAAAGGCTACATTCAAGTTTATTTACATTTCTAACACTACCCGCATTGGCTAATAAAGTCATTGATGGTCTCACATTACTCCATTTCTTATGATATCAAATTTCTTCCCTTTCCCAAGCTCGATCAGATAAAAATTACGAACTCACAAAATTCCATTGCACTGACATATATTTTAATCTCATTATTCAATCCATCCCTAAAACAAATAAAAAATTTATGTTCAATTGATACCATCATAAAAACATTTTACTGAGCTGAACTACTCTCACCCAAAATCCATAACGGATTTGTTTCCCAGCTTCAATTCAAGAAATTCCTTTTTCTACTTGTCTAAATATTGTTTGCTGACATAATTCTTTACGAAATCAATTCAGAAGGAATCTCAGTTTATTTTTTCTTTCAATACTATAGTAGTTAAAGTCAACTACTAGTGAGAAGCCTCCTCTTTTTAATAGTGGCATGACACATTTTAGACAATCTTTAGAAAGACATAAGATTTCTTCTAAAACTCTCTATGTTTGCTAACCAGTACTCGACTCTGGTAGAATCACCACTCACTTTACCACTAAACTCTTCGACCCCACATTTTTGAATTTTAATCAATAGGAAGCCTATGAATATTCTATCGTATAAAGCTTTGAGAACGAGGAGGTGAAGGTCGTTCAGCCACTAGATTACTCTCAAATTTATGTAAAACATACAATTCATTAATAAGAAAAGTACTATGAACCTCTTTCTAGAATTTTGAATTTTGACACATAATAAGCAGTCATTAGATCGGAAACTTCAGAATTACTCTCACTTCATTGGAATTAGCTCGGTTGGAAGACACCCTTTATCTATAAAGAAACAAAATCACTTTAAGTCAGGAGGCATCACACTATCAAAGTTTATAAAATGCCATGTATTTCTAAACTCCACACATGCTACATTCTGTCCAAGAACTGACTAAACCATAAATCTGATATCACTAAATCTAACACCCTAACTCGTCTCCATCGTCAAATAAGGGTTACAGGGCATTACAATGCAAAACAGAACCTTAACCATTGAAACATGGATCAACATGCAATTCACATATTTATTTTCAATAACTTATTTTAAATATGATAAAAATACTTTTACAGGCCTTAAATCGAGCTTGATTGGCCCTAAAAATAGTTTGGAAACAATCAATGACTTATTCAAAGCAAATCAGATATTTTAGGCAAAACATGAAAAATTTGTAAAGCCGGGGTCACATGACCATGTGATATAGTCCAGACTGTCTGGACATTAGAAATAGGGCAACACTGCTGTGCCATTGGTCATGTGCCAAATTGTGTGCATATTCAAAGTTGGGTCATACGGCTATGTAGCAGGCCGTGTGCTAGACCGGTAACTAACTATTTTAGGAGACATGGCTATGTCACAAACTGTGTCTCAGACTATATGAAACCTGCATTTAAAAATAATAATGACACACGGCAGTGCGACCAGCCCGTGTCTTAGGCTATTTTTGCTAAAATGTGAATTGAAAAACAAGTGCACCAAAAAAATGCTTTCTTGAGCCACAAACATACCTTTTGCTAACCTTTTTAACCTTATTAAAGCACACTTAAATGAGACCAAATCATGTTAAAATCATCATATATGCAACACCTTTCATCATTCAACCTATGTACCCTTATTGGTACCACAAAATATACATCCAAGTAAATTCATCTAATTGACATAAACTAAGCTTAAATCTACACCATATACCTATCATTCATCCATTTCAACTTCAAATAAACCAAATCAAGTCAAGAATCATTCAACATATACCTACCAATATGCCAATCAAAGACACCATATTTCACACGCCAAATTTAGAGCCATAACACATCTCAAAGTTCTATTGAACCTATGTCAAACCTGCCAAATTCCCATTCCAAAGTAGGTCATTATACTTTATAATACCTAACATCTATAAAGCATGCATAAAGTTCATCCATACATACTTGTACCTATTATTCACTTGCCATCATTTAATATCATTAAACATAACAAACTTAGTGTAACGCCCTAAATTTGGGCCTAGAAGTGTTGGGCTTGTGTAACGTCCTCATTTTCGGGATTTTTCAGGATTTATGAGATTTTGGTGAAATTTTGAAATTTTGGTGTCCTGAATATTGGAATTGTGTTTAAGTGTGTTAGTGGGCCTTTAGAAGGCCCAAGCGTAAGTTAAAACCCGGTAAAATATCAAGTTTGGATTTTAAGTGAATAGGAGACTTGGTTAAGTGTGCTTTTAAGAAAAACTTCGTAAATTATGATACAAGAAGAGCCTTGGCAAAGTGGCAAGGTGGTGCCACTAAGTTCCTAAAAAAGTGGCGCTTGGGAAGGAATTAAAGGTCGAGGGTTCAAGTTGCAAGGTAAGCGTACTGTTACTTTTTAGTTTTTAGGCATGTGCCAGGCATGTGATCACTTAAATGAATTTCGGCTAGGGCCTTAGGAAGGTTGGGCCGATTGCTTTGTTAGTAATTAGGGTTAGTTTCTTTTCTTTTTCTGTCATGACAAATTAGGGTTAGCCACCTAAAAGCTTTCACTTTCATTTATCCTTCTCTAAGTTTCCACAAAAGCCAAAAACGCAGATTCTTTCTCCTATATGTCAATTTCTTCTTCCTCTCCTTCTCATCAATTCTTTTCTTCCCTTTTGCTTTCTCTTCTAGCCGAAACCTTCTTATCACCTTACTCACCTTCTCTGCTGATCCCATCCTCCACAAAACCACCATAGCCGATTGCCATAAAAGTCGAAATCCTTAAAACTTACTGCTTGTGCTGATTTCTCCAAGCCAATTCCCCCTATTCTTTTCATTCCTTTTGACCGACTTTCATCTTCTCTAAACCCTTAGTACCTATCGGCAAAACTACTCCAAGATTATAACCACAAATCACCACCTTCTTCACCAGTCAAAAAGTCAAAACTGCCATAACCATAAGAGCTCATAGCCGAATCTTTAGATCTCTAAGACTCGAGTTCTGCTAGCGTTTAGGGGATAGATCTGCATCAGATCTAAGTAGGAACATAAGGAGAAACTATGGTAAGTACTTGTAATCTTAGATCTACATTATTTTACGATTTAGAAAAAGCCGAAGTCCCTAAAATCTAGGGGGCTGTCGATTGGGGCTTAGGGCTCTAAGGGTCATTAACCAATGATTTCTTTTGGTGATTAGTGTGTTCTAGAGGTGATTGATCGAAAGCTTGGATCTTTGGAATGACTAGATCTAGATCTAGTCATCAATTTCGGCAAAGGTAAGATTTTAAGGGCCTTAGGGGCATTGGCCAAATATGGGTAAGTGAATATTGGGAGTTTTTTGTTGTAGTTTTGCAATCTAAGAATTGTGGTAATCGATTGTAGGACATCGTGGGGGATCTCTCTAGCAGTCGTCACGAAACAGGTGTGTATCAAACCCCTTCTTTAGTCTAATTCGGCAAAAGCCGAAATGATGAAATTCTGGTATTTTGTGGGCTTGTGAGTGTGCGAATGCTCACAAGACGTTAGAAATCATTAGATCTGAAATTGCAAGGTGGTAAGCTAGTCACGTGTGGAATTTCGTATACTTCGGTAATTGGGCCACGATGGGCTGCAAATGGGCCCAATGGGCTTATGGGCCCATATGGGTAAAAATAGGCAATAAGTATGTTCTGTTAGACTGAAGGATCGAAACTGCTAAAACTGGAAAGTTGGTAATGAAACTTCGACTAAATGGGCTTAATTTGCTAATAGACACCGTAGGGCCGATTAGGGGTTTTAGGGCCCAATAGCTAAAGTTGTTAAACTAAGCTAAATAGACTACCGTGAAGACAAATGGATTAGTAGTGACTGTATTATGCATGAAAACCCTAAAAACTGATAAAATTACTGAAATACCCTTATAGGTAGAAAATTACGATTTTACCCCTAGGAGTAAAATGACTGTTATACCCCTAGGGTTAAGTTTGACCCAAAATGCATGTTTTACTGTTACTGTTTACTGCATGCCATTATTATCTGTTGCATGGGACTGGGATATTGATGGAGGAAGTACTGAAAGTGGCTTGACCACGTACCGGAGGCCTTGCCTCAATCTACTGTTATCTGAGCAGCCATGCTGCAACTATGGAGTGTAGGGCTGGGTGGGTTGAGTTATTCCCCACATGGTGTGTAGGGCTGGTACGGGTGGAGTGTAGCGGATGGATTTAGGATGGGTTGGGCTTACATACATGATATTATCTGTTCTGTTCTAAAATGGGCCTATGGGCTATACTGTTAACTAAAAGGGCTAAGGCCCAGTTTATTGTATCTGGATAGGGCTTCGGCCCAGTGGGCTTGAGCTGACTTGGGCTCTGGATGGGCATTCTATACACACTGAGTTTTCCAAACTCACCCCCTTTTTTTCCATCCATGCAGGTGAGCCCTAGTTGGTGGACTTAGAGCTGGGAGGGATTCAGAGTGGCCACGAAGATTTAAATTTCTAGCTTTCAATTATTTCATTTTATTATTTACTTAGATTACTTAATTTTGGTTTCTGGGTTGTAACAAGGCCGCTCTATTTACTTTATTTTGGGTTTTTAATTCTTTAATTCTTTAATTGTTTTTAGCTTAAGTAGGACATCGTTTAAATCGTCTTGAAATCGATTAGCTCTACAACACGTTTTTATAAAAGTTACTTGTTTTTAAAATATATCGAAAACAGAGCAAAGCTTCCGCAACATAAATGTTTTCATAAATAAATATCTTAAATACGTTTAAACTTAATTTGTTGTTCATGAACAAGTCATAAGGGTAAAGTGTGGTAATGGATGTGTGCATGTCTAGGATTGGATCTAGGAAGAGCTTGGTACTTAAGCAGTCTAAATGACTCACATTCTCTTCTCTTGAATCCTACCTAGTGCGTAGTATCCATTCACTTTAAGCCATAACAAAGAAAGTCTGATTTTTCGATGCTTAAACTGTTTTTATAATAACATGTTTCCGTAACTATAAAGGTTTACAAGCTTTCGCAATTTTTCCATAAGGTTTTATACAAGTTTACCGGTAAAAGTTTCTAAGACTCGAGTTCTGCTAGCTTTTAGGGGATAGATCTGCATCAGATCTGAGTAAGAACATAAGGAGAAACTGTGGTAAGTACTCGTTATCCTAGATCTACATTATTTTACGATTTAGAAAAAAGCCGAAGTCCCTAAAATCTAGGGGGCTGTCGATTGGGGCTTAAGGCTCTAAGGGTCATTAACCAATGATTTCTTTTGGTGATTAGTGTGTTCTAGAGGTGATTGGTCGAAAGCTTGGATCTTTGGAATGACTAGATCTAGATCTAGTCATCAATTTCGGCAAAGGTAAGATTCTAAGGGCCTTAGGGGTATTGGCCGAATATGGGTAAGTGAATATTGGGATTTTTTGTTGTAGTTTTGCAATCTAAGAATTGTGGTAATCGATTGTAGGACATCATAGGGGATCTCTCTAGCAGTCGTCACGAAACAGGTGTGTATCGAACCCCTTCTTTAGTCTAATTCGGCAAAAGCCGAAATGATGAAATTCTGGCATTTTGTGGGCTTGTGAGTGTGCGAATGCTCACAAGACGTTAGAAATCATTAGATCTGAAATCGCAATGTGGTAAGCTAGTCACGTGTGGAATTTCGTTTACTTCGGTAATTGGGCCACGATGGGCTGCAAATGGGCCCAATGGGCTTACGGGCCCATATGGGTAAAAATAGGCAATAAGTATGTTCTGTTAGACTGAAGGATCGAAACTGCTAAAACTGGAAAGTTGGTTATGAAACTTGGACTAAATGGGCTTAATTTGCTAATAGACACCGTAGGACCGATTAGGGGTTTTAGGGCCCAATAGCTAAAGTTGTTAAACTAAGCTAAATAGACTACCGTGAAGACAAATGGATTAGTAGTGACTGTATTATGCATGAAAACCCTAAAAACTGATAAAATTACTGAAATACCCTTATAGGTAGAAAATTACGATTTTACCCCTAGGAGTAAAATGACTGTTATACCCCTAGGGTTAAGTTTGACCCAAAATGCATGTTTTACTGTTACTGTTTACTGCATGCCATTATTATCTGTTGCATGGGACTGGGATATTGATGGAGGAAGTACTGAAAGTGGCTTGACCACGTACTAGAGGCCTTGCCTCAATTTACTGTTATCTGAGCAGCCATGCTGCAACTATGGAGTGGAGGGCTGGGTGGGTTGAGTTATTCCCCACATGGTGTGTAGGGCCAGTACGGGTGGAGTGTAGCGGATGGATTTAGGATGGGTTGGGCTTGCATACATGATATTATCTGTTCTGTTCTAAAATGGGCCTATGGGCTATACTGTTAACTGAAAGGGCTAAGGCCTAGTTTATTGTATCTGGATAGGGCTTCGGCCCAGTGGGCTTGAGCTGACTTGGGCTCTAGATGGGCATTCTATACACACTGAGTTTTCCAAACTCACCCCCTTTCTTTCCATCCATGCAGGTGAGCCCTAGTTGGTGGACTTAGAGCTGGGAGGGATTCAGAGTGGCCACGAAGATTTAAATTTCTAGCTTTCAATTATTTCATTTTATTATTTACTTAGATTACTTAATTTTGGTTTCTGGGTTGTAACAAGGCCGCTCTATTTATTTTATTTTGGGTTTTTAATTCTTTAATTGTTTAATTATTTATAGCTTAAGTAGGACATCGTTTAAATCGTTTTGAAATCGATTAGCTCTACAACACGTTTTTATAAAAGTTACTTGTTTTCAAAATATATCGAAAACAGAGCAAAGCTTCTGCAACATAAATGTTTTCATAAATAAATATCTTAAATACGTTTAAACTTAATTTGTTGTTCATGGACAAGTCATAAGGGTAAAGTGTGGCAATGGATGTGTGCATGTCTAGGATTGGATCTAGGAAGAGCTTGGTACTTAAGCAGTCTAAATGACTCACATTCTCTTCTCTTGAATCCTACCTAGTGCGTGGTATCCATTCACTTTAAGCCATAACAAAGAAAGTCTGATTTTTCGATGCTTAAACTGTTTTTATAATAACATGTTTTTGTAACTATAAAGGTTTACAAGCTTTCGCAATTTTTCCATAAGGTTTTATACAAGTTTACCGGTAAAAGTTTCTAAACATTAAGAAGGGTTTTCAATGAAAACATGGTTTTCGAAAAACACTTCAATGTGACACACCAGACTTGACCGTAACGTCTAGGCCGGGTTTGGGGTGTTACACTTAGCACAACCTAATCAAGCCAAATCACTGGAATAACCATTTTAACCCTATTACATTGCATTTATAACTATTAACCAAAACAATGAAAACTACCAAAATGTCGAATGAATAGTGTGATGATGCTCCAATAACATTCCAACCGGTCGAGTTTTTCTAATGATCTACAAAACAGAGAAAAAAACTACGTAAGTAATTAGTGCTTAGTAAGTTCATATAAAGGAAACTTAAACTTACCTAAAATATTAAACTAAACAACCAACCAAACTTTTACCATGTCATATGCCAAACTTCCTTTCCTATACACATCACCTCATAAGGTTAGTAAGTATAACATTACATGTAACTTCCAAATAAATCATGGCATATACATAATAAGCATTTAGGCTTTATATATCATCCATCACATATATATCCATTACACATTTTTCTCATTTAAATCAACATAGTTAGTAGATAATAAGTAAACGTAACATCTATGAAACATATCATATACTAAGAAATGAATTCCATGCGTATTTCATCCTTCACATGATAAATTCTTATCCTTTTCATTTCATATATGCATATCTATCTTTTCATTTCATATAGACATTTGTGACATTAAGTTTAATACATGCCTTTCCAATGACCTTTACTTACCAATTGAACCATATAGAATCACATCAGATACTCAGGAATGCTCACACATAGCTTGCCTTTTCATATAACCATAACATTTCCAATAGTGCTTACACGAGCTATGAAATGGGCCTACTCACACAAGTTATGGGTCAAGATGTTAGCAACACGATGCTGCTCACACGAGTTGTGGAGAACCCGCAACAAGTGCAGGACCTCAACCATCAGTAAGACATCCAAGACCAGCACTCGAATCGTATAATCCCAAATGAGATGTCATTTGTATCCTAAGAATTCACAAGATTCAAACGAAACCTTTGTACATATCCAATTCTTTAAATTTCATTATATTATATCATTTCGTACACGCTTCGTGAAATACACACTTTCCTTTATTTCATTGTCCCATTCCATTACACATTAAATGAAGTTCATATTTTTCATATATAGACTTTAATTTTAATTATCTTCACAACTTAATCCATTATACCAAAATCAATACACAACTATCAATCTAATTATGCATATCACAAATATTAATTAATATTCCATATAAAACAACAATAGCAAATTTAATCCTTATATGAACTTACCTCAATTAAAATGATTGCTAAAATAGAGCCAACAACTAGTCCGAAACCTTACCTTTTTCCTTGATTTAAAACTAATTGTAGCATTTCTTGATCTAAATAATATAAATTCATTTAATTAAATAATTCAAATAGCTTAAAATAATTAATTCAAGCCTATAACACATTTTAATGTTAATTTACAAAATTGCGCAAATATTTTTCCATTTATTCAATTTAGTCCTTAGACCAATAACTTGTAAATTTACCATTTTAAAAGAGAGCCCATGTTAGTCGATTTTCTTAAGATTTCTAAATAGTCTATTTTCATCAAAATTTTACATCAAATCCCATGAATTTTACTTTTTTAACAAATTAATCCTTTAACATTAAATTTACTAAAAATCACTTAACAAAATACTTCTATTTATCATCCAAGCTTAATAATCTATCAATTAACTCTACAAACACACTTAAATCATTCATCGCAAGTCCATAAACTTTTAACAGTTTTACAAATTAACCCTTGAGCTAGCTAGATTGAGCTAAATTGATCTCAAAAATATAAATTTTATAAAAAACGGGTGGAAATTAAGCTTACATGCAACAACCTTGCTTGGTCAAAACTTTCTTGATGAAAAAATGGTGGTTCAATTGAGGAATTGAAAGAATGAAGAAGATGAATTCCCTTTTTCCTTTTGTTTCTATTATCTTATTAACCGTATTAATTAATTTAACTTATATAACATATAAAATACAATAAATAAATAAATAAATAAATGTTTACCTTCCACTATAACTTAATATGGCCAATTTACCATTTACAACCATGCAACATTGATAATACTAGAAAGAACATATGTTTTCTCATTACTTATTGGTTAATTTGTCCCCATTTAGTTATCTTTAGCACATATTTTAGCATTTTCAATTCAGTAAATTGCAATTTATAACTTAGTGGACCTTAGCCTATTTATACTTAATTTTGTCATGTTTTGGTATCAATGTCACTGCATTAGTATTTTTAGATTGCACCCAGAATTGTTGCTACAGCTAACAACTGTCTAGAGAAGAACAAAAATATGTGTGCTGTCCAGTCTGGTGTAACCAACTTGTACGTACAAAGGTAGCATGATTCTGATGAAAGGACACCTAAGCTATTTGCAAAGAATATAAATATTCATGTGAAAAGAAAAAAAAAGTTTTTGGATTATCATCTTTTTCAACATACCCTTTGAAGCTTTTTGGTTATGGCGGCTTAAGTCTCCTACGGGAAAATAGATATAAAATGGATGTAGACCAGCTCTTGAGGAGGAGCCCTAAGCACGACACAAGAAGGAATAGAGATATTTAAGTCGACTTGTCTAGGAATAGTATTCTCCTCTTGTTTCTTTTATTTTTCTTTTTTAAACGCTGGTGATTACTTTTGATTTCATTTTAGTACAGAAGTACACATGATTTTTGGGTTAAATGTTATTTTATTCAAACTTTCTTCTATTGTTTAGTCCTTGGGTTTGAATGTTTTTAGCATGGAAGTGTTATTGCAGTCACTGACACTGGAAGGTGCAGCGACAGTTCAAGTTAACAAGCATGACAATGCAAATTGCTTGAGGATTAAAGGAATTTAATTTACTTGTTCTTAATAGTGTTCCATTGCCATCATCGAAAGGTGTGGTTATGTGCATGTTTAAGTCTTAGATTAAGTATAGAAGTTAAGCTTGGAAAGATATTCATTGCAAATTACTGCATCGATAATCACCTATCCTTTTATACCTTGTAAACACTTAGTATCATGTTGAATATTCACCTTAAGAATCTCAGTTTATCATTATCATATTTTATCTTATTGTTTTCAAGTTATTACTTCAATAACTACTCTCACAATTTTCTCATTTCTATCTATTTATTGCATTGACATTGATAGACAAAAAAAAACCATCCTCGTGGGATCGATATCTGACAGACTCATATCTGTCTACTATACTTGCATCGATAGTGTACATTTGCACGTTATTACTATGATGTTAAATAGCCGATCACTATAACAAAATAAATAAATGTTTACCATCGACTATAACTTAATATGGCCAATTTACCATTGAAAAACATGCAACATTAATTACATATATATACATATATGAAATGGAAAGGATGAGAATTTATCATGTGATGGATGAAATACGCATGGAATTCATTTATTAGTATATGTTATGTTTCATAGATGTTATGTTTACTTATTATCTACTACCTTTGTTGATTTAAATAAGAAGAATGTGTAATGGATATATATGTGATGGAAGATATATAAAGTCTAGATGCTTATTATGTATAAGCCATGATTTACTTGGAAGTGACATGTAATGTTATACTTACTAAACTTATGAGGTGATGTGTATAGGAAAGGAAATTTGGCATATGACATGATGAAAGTGTGATTTGTTGTTTAGTTTAATATGTTAGGTAAGTTTAAGTTTAATTTATACGAACTTACTAAGCACTAATTAGTTACGTAGTTGTTTTCTCTGTTATGTAAATCATCAAAAAAACTCGATCGATTGGAATCTTGTAGGAGCATCGTCACACTATCCATTCGTCATTTTGGTAGTTATGGACGTTTTGGTTAATGGTTATAAATGGGATGTAATAGGGTTAAAAAGGTTATTCCAGTGATTTGGCTCGATTAAGTTGTGCTAAGTTTGTTGTGGTTAATGATATTAAAGGATGGCATGTGAATAATAGGTACAAGTATGTGTGGATGAACTTTATGCATGCTTTATAGATGTTAGGTATTATAAGGTATAATGACATAATTTGGAATGTGTATTTGGCATGGTTGACATAAGTTCAAAATAGAACTTTGAAATATGGTATGGATCTAAATTTTATGTTTGAAATGTGGTGCCTTTGATTGACATATTGATAGGTATATGTTGTAACAGCTTGTTTTAGGGGCGAGTCAGAATAGTGGTCTCGGGACCACGAATCTGAAGTAGAAAAAATTATTATGATAATATTTTAAGGTCTATAGTATGATTGAATGCATGTCTGAAAATTTCGTTAAGAAATTTTATCGATAGAGGGTTCAATTTAACTAGTAGGACTAAATTACAAAAAGTGCAAAATATGTGTTCTAGAAGCTTTGGTTGTCTATTTGTTATGATATTAAATTGGAGGTCCTTATTTACTAATTAGACCATTATATCTCATGATGGACAAAAATGGACATAGAAGGGTAAAATTTCAAGGTTAGGCATTAAGGGCATTTTGGTCATTTGGAAAATAAAGACAAATTAACTAAATAAAAAGTCTTCATCTTCATCCAATTTAGTCCATTGTGTCGAAAATTTGAAGGAAGCCATAGCTAGGGTCTTGGCCAAGCTTTAAAAGCTCAATTGTAAGTCCATTCTAGCTTCGTTTTTAATGATTTTTACATTTTTGAAATTCTTGTAACCTAATCTATCTTTTTCAAGGACTAAATTGAAGTATTAGCAAAGTTTAAAATTTTACCCATGTTAGACATGCATGTATTTTGATGTCTAATGGTAGAATATGAATGTTAATTGGGTGATAAATGACTTTGACTAAGTGATTTTAGGTGAAAATGTCAAAAAAAGGACCTATTTGTAAAAAGAATGAAATGAGTAGTAAAAGTGTGATTTAATGGAAAACATGGGCTGGTATGAGTAGGAATATGGTTCGGTTAGGCTTGGGTTTTGAGAAAAATGAATACATGTAACATCTCGAAATAGGGCCTAAACAGAACAGTGGTTGCGAAACCACGAATCTGAGATAGAAAAATTTATTCCAATTAATTTTTAGGATTTACCGAGTGATTAGATGCATGTGTTAAAGTATTGATAGAAAATTTTATGAATTGCATGTCTAATTTGCCTATTAGGGCTTAATTGCAAAAGTTGATAAATATGAGTTGTAGATGTTAAAGGATTTAATTGAAAAGCATAATTGAAGTAGAGGTCCTTAAATGGTAATTATACCATTAGGTTTTCATGGACAAAAATCGACATACGTAGGTAGAAATAACCAAAGTTTTTAATAAAGGGCATTTTAGTTATTTGGTAATTAAAATGAATTAAAAGGGAAAAGGATGGCAAAATTGCTATCATCTTCTTCAAGGGCCAAAACTCATATTGTCTCCATAGCTAAGGTTTGTTTCAAGCTTCCAAGCTCCATAGTAAGTGATTCGAAGCCCCATTTTTAATGTTCTTTACGTTTTTGGAGTCCCAGTAATTTGATTTAGCTTATTATAGCAATAATTTAACCTAGGGTTCATATTTGGAAAAATACCCATAGGTGAAATGTGTTTATTTTGATGTTTTATGATAGATATGATGTTTTAAATTATGTTGAACAACTTGTGCTACTCGGTGAAAACGAGTAAAACGGCATAATCGGTAAAAATACCTAATGTTCATAAGTACATGTTACAGTGAGAATTTGATGTTGCCATTAAAGGAAAATGATTAGCATGTCCTAAAACATAAGAATTAGGGAAAGATTTTAATTTTCGAGCTTTGGGGAAAAAGTGTAAATATGCAAAATTTTAGGGAAAATTTGTAATTTTGCCAAAGTTAGAGTTAAGGACTGTTTTGATAAATGTGAGTATTAAATAAGCTAAATTTGCTAATTATAAATCAAGAAGAATGGAATTTGGGGATAGATCGAGGAAAGAAAAAAAGTAGAAGATTAAGTTGTCAAGTTGATCGTATTTTGCTCCAAGGTAAGTTTACGGTAAATAAATGCAATATTTCGATGTTTTATATTAATGTTGTTAATTTCTAGCATATATACATTTACTTTATGAGTATATTCCAAGCTGAATCAAAGATGAGGTAACAGAGAAAAAGTATCAGAAAGCCCGTTTGAACCTTAGGAATGTATGGGATACGGAATGTCATGACATTTCAGGTTGAGGCAGTTGAGGAACATCCCATGTAAGTCCATATTAGACATATGGCATTAGCAGGTTGAGATAGTTCAGGAACATCCCATGTAAGTCCATATCAAATATATGGCTTTGGCAGGACATCCCATGTAAAACCATGCCTAGAGCATGGCATTGGCAGGCTATTATCGGGCAAGAAAACCCAAGTATCTTGGGTATTCCAAACGATTCATTGGGCTAATATAAAGGCTATGTTACAAGAAAGTTTAGGTAAATCAATGATAAACAGGAAAGTTAAAGAGTAAGTGGATAAGTAAAATAAAGATATTTTAATTGATGGTATAATATGAGTATATTTATACTTGGTGAATGTTGTCATTTATTTATTTGTAAACTTACTAAGCATTGTAGCTTACTCATTTTCCTTTCTCTCTTTTATAGTGTAGCCAAGCCAATTCGGGGATCGTAAGGACATCGGAGTTCGTCTCACACTATTAAAAGCTATCTCGGTATTTTGTAGTTTGAAATGTTTTGAGTTATGGCATGTATAGGGACTTGGCTATTTTGTGTGTATGTTCTTGTGATATGACTAAAGAATTGCATGGGAATACTTGATAATGATTAGCTATTGAAATGGCTAATTAAGAACATGTTTTGATGTTATGTATGCCTAAATGATAGTTTATGCAAAGAAATGGAGTAAAAGTTGGCCATGAAACATTTTTGTAATAGTAGTAGTAATGTGAATTTGAAAAATCACTAAAAATTGTAGAAATGGAACTAAATGGTGAATGAGATATAAAATTAAAACTTATTGAGTCTATTTTGATAAGAAATAAATAAAGCAAGTAAAGGAAGTCTATATTCTGAGATATTTAAATTCTTGTGAGACTGGTTCAGAGAGATTTCGTGATCCCCTGTTCTGAATTTAGAAATTCACTAAAAATTGTACAAAAAGAACTATGAGTTAAAATTTATATTTATATTTTCCTTTGTGAGTCTATTTTCATTAGAAACAAGTGAAAACACTATTTGAAAACTTTACTAAGAGATAATTGATTTTTAGTGAGCAGAGGTTAGAACTATTAGATTGCAAAATAGGGGAAACTTTAACTAATAAACTATACTAATTGGCCACACCAAAAATTCTGGAAAAATTATGGTAAGAAGATATATAGTCTAGTTTCAAGGAAAATTTACGGATTTAAATTACAAGGTTCGTAACTCAAGTTATAATTAATTTAGTGACTGTTACGCTAGTGGACAGTTTTATTATGAACAGTGAAATAAATTATTTTGATTTGTGTAAATAATTGGAAAATTTTCAAATGTTCTCATTTTGGTCCCAAACTGCTTCAACTGCATGTTTTAGAGTCTTGAGGGCCTTTTTTAGGGATATTGGACGAATGTGAATGAATTAATTTTAAAAGCTATTTTTTATGCCCCGAATTAGTAAGATAAGTCCAATAACGCCTTGTGCTCGACTCTGGTAACGGTCTCGGGTAAGGGGTGTTACATATATTGGTATCAGAGCAAGAGTTTAGTCAATTCTTGGAATATTCAGTATGAGTAAGAGTCTAGCTATACATGACATACTTATATATTGATAGTGTGACGATTCTTGACGATTTTAAAATACTTTTCTTTTATAGTTATGGATCCCAAACAAGTTGGTACAGATGATGTAGAAAGTAATGCACCTGCTCCCACAGAAGGGACGGTGCCACCAGATAGTAGTGAAAGGCCCGTTACAGTTAGTTAGGGAGGAGGGCCTCGAGAAGCCTTCTTCCAAGCTATGAATGAATGGTTTGTCGAGTTTATTCGAACGAATCTGGCTACTAGACCTCCAGCCCGTCATGATCCTCAGACTACCCATGTAGCTCCCTCAGTTACAGATACAGTTAGAAGAAAAAAGCCACTAGTAGACAAAATTAGAAAATAGGGGGCCGAAGAGTTTCAGGCTATGCAGAGAAAGTTGAATTTTGGCTTGAGAATACTATTAGAGTTTTTGATAAGTTATCCTGCACACCAGAAGAGTGTATTAAGTGTGTGGTGTCACTTCTTAGAGATTCAGCTAACCACTGATGGAAGACACTTGTGTCAGTAGTACCGAAAGAAAGAGTTACTTGGGATTTCTTTCAGGAGGAGTTTCGTAAGAAATACATTAGTCAGAGGTTTATCGACTAGAAAAGAAAGGAATTCCTTGAACTAAGGAAAGGTAAGATGATAGTAACTGAGTATGAGCGAGAATTTGTCAGACACAACAATTATGCTAGAGAGTGTGTGTCAATTGAAGCTATTATATACAAAAGATTTGAAGATGGGCTCAATGATGATATTCAACTGTCTGTTGGTGTTCTAGAGAGAAAAGAGTTTGTTGTTTTAGTTAACAGAGCTTGTAAGGCAGAGGAGTTGCTGAATGAAAAAGAAAAAAGGCAAAGCTAAAATTGAGATACAAGATACGAAGAAAAGACAGATGAGTAAGTCGTTTCAGTCTACATCCAAAAGGCCTAGAGAGTTCTCTACTAGATCAAACTTTTCAGCTGGTATTCGAGTAGAAACAGAGATAATAAAAATATGGGTTCGAAAGCTAATACTACCTTGATTGCGAGTGTAGGTAGTGTCCGATCGGGTAGACTAGAGTGTCCATGGTGCGGTCAACATCATTTTGGCCAGTGTCGAGTAGATGATAGTGTTGTTACAATTGTGATGCTCCAGATCATTTTATGCGAGCGTGTTTAGAAATGGTTAAAAAGGAAAAAAGAGTGCTTGGTCCAGGAATGTTCCAGTCTAAGGTAGACCACATAGAAAGTCAGGAACACGTGTAGGTAGAGGTGCATCTAGAGAATCAATAGCGAGACCAGATGTTAGAGCACCTGAAAGGACCTATGCTATCTGTGCTCGTGAAGAGGCATCCTCCCCCAACATAATTACTAGTACATTTTCTCTTCATGATGTTAATGTTATTGCTTTGATTGATTCGGGTTTGACCCATTCCTATGTTTGCATGAAATTGATGCCTAGTATGAATATACTTATAGAGTCTATGATATTTGTGATTAAAGTATCGAATCCATTGGGTCAGTATGTATTAATAGACAAAGTATGAAAAAATTACCCTTTGATGATTAAAGGTTATTGTTTTTCGGCCAATCTCATGCTATTGCCATTTGATGAGTTTGATGTGATTCTTGGTATGGATTGGTTGACTGTGCATGACGTGATGGTGAATTTTGGAAAGAAATTCATTAAGTTTAAATGTGAAAATGGTGAAATTCTTTGGGTTAATTCAGATGAGTTAGATAGTTCATTTGCCATGATTTCTGTTATGTCTGCTCAGAAATGTTTGAGGAAAAGGTATGAAGCTTATCTTGCTTTTGTGTTGAATACTAAAGATCTAGAGTTGAAAATTGAATCGGTGCTTGTAGTATGTGAGTTCCCTGATGTGTTTCTGGAAGAACTATCAGGTTTGCCTCCTATTAGAGAAGTTGAGTTGGTATTGAGTTGGTTCCGGGTACAACACCCATTTCTATTACTCCTTATAGAATGGCTCCAATGGAATTGAAAGAATTGAAAGTTCAGTTGCAAGAATTAACAAATAAAGGCTTTGCAAGACCTAGTTGTTCACCATGGGGTGCACCATGGTTCGATGAGATTGTGCATAGATGATCGATAGCTTAACAAGGTAACTATTAAGAGCAAGTCTCCACTGCCTAGAATTGATGATTTGTTTGATCAATTGAAGGGAGCTACTATGTTTTCCAAGACAGATTTGAGATCTGGATATTATCAGTTACGAGTTAAAGAGTTAGATGTTCCGAAGACTGCTTTTCAGACTAGGTATAACCATTATGAGTTCCTTGTGATGCCATTTGGCTTAACTAATGCTTCTGCCATTTTCATGGACTTAATGAGCCAAATTTTTAGACCTTACTTGGATAAATTTGTAGTTGTGTTCACTGATGATATCTTGATTTATTCTCATGATGAGACTGAGCATTCACAGCAATTGAGAACAATTTTATAGACTTTGAGAGATAATCAACTTTATGCCACGTTTAGTAATAGTGATTTCTGGTTACGAGAAGTTGGTTTTCTTGGACATATAGTCTCAGGTGAAGGTATTAGAGTTGATCCGAGCAAGATTTCAGCCATTGTTGATTGGAAGCCTCCCAGGAGTGTTTCAGAGGTCAGAAGTTTTCTTGGTCTCGCCGATTATTACAGACGCTTTGTAGAGGGATTTTCCATGATAACTACCCCATTGACAAGATTGCTATAGAAAGATGTCAAGTTTGAATGGACTAAAAAGTGTCACCAGAGTTTTGACAAGTTAAAGGCGTTGTTAACTGAAGCTCCTGTCTTAGTACAACAAGAACCGGGTAAAGAGTTTGTGTTTACAATGATGCATCCTTGAATGGACTAGCCTGTGTACTTATGTAGGAAGGAAAGGTAATTGCTTATGCCTCTAGACAACTAAAGCCACATGAGAAAAATTATCCAACACATGATTTAGAACTAGCTATCATTGTATTTGCATTGAAAATCTAGAGACATCACTTGTATGGTGAGAAATGCTAAATATTTACTGATCATAACAATTTGAAATACCTGATGACTCAGAAAGATTTGAACTTGAGGCAAAGAAGATGGCTAGAGTTGATTAAAGATTATGAACTAGTGATCGATTATCACCCAAGTAAGGCAAACATAGTTACTGATGCTTTGAGTAGAAAATTTTTATTTGCATTACGAGCTTTGAACACCTTAGTGAGTCTATTTTCATTAGAAACAAGCGGAAACACTATTTGAAAATTGTACTAAGAGATAATTGATTTTTAGTGAGGAGAGGTCAGAACCATTAAACTGCAAAACAGGGGAACCTTTAACTAATAAACTGTACCAATTGGCCACACCATAAATTCTGGAAAAATTATGGTAAAAAGATATCTGAGTCTAGTTTCAGTGAAAATTTACAGATCTAAATTTTGAGATTCGTAACTCGCGTTATAATTAATTTAGTGACTGTTACGCAGGTGGACAATTTTATTATGAATAGTGTAATAAATTGTTTTGATTTGTGTAAGTAATTGGAAAAATTTTAAATGTTCCCAGTTTGGTCCTGAACCGTTTCAATTGCATGTTTTGGGGTGTCAAGGGCCCTTTTTAGGGATATTGGATGAATGTGAATGAATTAATTTTAAAAGTAAATTTTTTTGCCTCGAATTAGTAAAATAAGTCCAGTAACGCCTCGTGCTTGACCCTAGCGACGGTCTCAGGTAAGGGGTGTTACAATACATTTCATTTTACGAGCTTAGCGACTAAAGTGTAAATAATTGAAAAGTTAGAGGAAAAAGTAATTTTTCCTTAACATGATTTGTAGACTGAATTGAGTAATGTGATAATTAAATGAGCTAAATTTGTTATTATAGATAAAGAAAAATGAGGTTCTAACCTAGATCGGGGAAAGAACAATATTGTAGACTAAGTCGCATTATTAGGAATTTATTTTGTACCGAGGTAAGTTTGTGTGTTAAATAGTGCATCGTTGTATTTGGTTTATTACCTTAATACTACATGAATTGCGTGATTAACTCTTCAAATGTAATTGGAAAAGTTTCGATAAGAGAGAAATCCCAGTTGAACCTTAGGAATAGAATAAGATACGAGTGACATGTCACTAAGGACCCATGTGTGAATATGTGATTGTGTGACTCCTAGTGCTGGTCTTGTACGTCCTACCAGTGGCTAGGTACTCCGACATGTGTTGCGGATACCTGTCAACTTGTGTGAGCAGCACTGGGTAGCTACGTCTCGACCATTAGCTTGTGTGAGCAGACCCGTGAATAGCTTGAAAACAAGCGCATATGTGAAATGAGATATGCGGTAGCTTTGGCTACATATGTGGCACTTATGTGCAAGATTTCTGAGTATCCGTTAATATTTTGAGTGTTCAATAGGAATGACAAAGATATGAAAATATGGTTTGTATGATAATATGGTACTGGTGTGTACGGGAAACTTGAAAGTATCAACTTTATAAGTGAGTATCTTATGGTAAGATTGTGCTTGAGTAAGTTAAGCGTATGTGATTTCAATGACAAATGTATTATCTTTCATTATGTGAATTGCATGACAATTTATGTGGTTAAGATGTTTATTATTTGCCTATGAACTTACTAAGCTTTCTAGCTTACTATCTTTTTCTCACCCCTATTTTATAGTGTCACCAAGCTAGCTCAGGGATAAGGAATCTTCAGAGTTTAACATAACACTATCAAGGCTTTATTTTGGGTATTGATGATCTTAGCATTTTAAAAGTATGACATGTATAAGGACTTGGTTATTTTGTATATGTGTCATAATTGATTGGGCGAATGGTGTTGGTTTATATTGGTTAAGTGATTATTTTGTATAAGGCCATTGGAAATTGACTAATGTTGGTTATAAGTTTAATCATATGATGATGCATTTCATAGAAGTGGTAATTTGCATGATTTGGGTTGATAAGTGTGTGATGTTTAAGTATGATAGGTATGGCATGAGAATGATGTGTTGATGTCTTAGTTGTGGATATTATGATTACTTAAGTATGTTATGTTAAGTACCTTGATTTGGTATGAGGGCGTTTATGTAACAGGGTGGCAAATGGCTTGGTAAATAGCCTATATATTGTCCATACGAGTGGACACATGGGCGTGTGTCAAGGCCGTGTGTGACACACAGTCAACCCCATGGGCGTATAATAGGCCGTGTGTCCCCTGTACAATAGTTCTGAGAAATAAAATGCCCAGTATTGAGCAGACAAGTAGAGACACAGGCATGTGTCTCAATCGTGTGGACGACACGGCCTTTAACACGAGTGTGTGCCTAGGGCATGTGAGGTTTGCACCTATTTTATGAAAAATTATGAAAATTAAATTGACCACACGGCCTAAGCACACGGGCGTGTGACTTGGTCGTGTGACCTTCAAGTGTTGATGATGTCATAAATAAAGTGTTACACAGGTTAGGGACACGGGCGTGTGTGACCACACAGCTTGCCTACATGGGCATGTCTCATAACCATATGGGCGTGTGACTCTTGTATAGTGGAAAATTTTCTATGTTTTCTAAAATTTTCTAACGTGCTCAGTTTAGTTCCAAATTGCTCCCAATGTATGTTTTGGGGCCCGTAGGCTCATTTTAGAGACATTATGATTTAATGTGAATGGTTTTTAATTTGGACACAAATTTATGTCTTGAAATTATATGTTTATTCGTGTGATATATCTGGTAATGCCTCGTACACTGTTCCGATACTGAATATGGTAAGGGGAGTTACATTTAATGGGATTGGAGCTATGCTTGAGTCGATTCTCGAACTAACCTGGCATGTGTATGAGTCTAGCTCTACATGGCATATATAAATTGTGATAGTGTAACAACTCCTGACAATTTAAAATTTATTTTCATATAGTTAGTGGATCTCGATCGAGCCGTGGTTGATGACATTGGAAGTAATGCGCCGGCTCTCACCCAAGGGACCGCGCCACCCAAAAGTAGGCGTGTGACCATTAGTCAAGGAGGAAAGGCTAGGGAAGCCTTTCTCCACATGATGAATTAGTGGTACTCGGAGTTTGTTCGAACAAACCCGAATGCTCAACCTCCTCCACCCCCTCCTATCCCTCAACCACTTCTCGTAGCTCCCCAAGGTGTGGAAATGGTAAGACTGAATAAGCCTTCGGTTGATAAGAGTCAAAAGTACGAGGCTGAAGAATTCAGGGCTAATGAAGATGATGACCCCGAGAGGGCAGAATTCTTGATTGAAAACACTATTCGAGTATTTGATGATCTTTCTTGTACACCAGAGGAGTGTTTGAAATGTGCTATATCGCTATTGAGGGATTCGACATATCATTGGTGGAAAACTTTAGTATCATGGTACTAAAGGAAAGAGTCACTTAGGATTTCTTCGAAGAAGAATTCAAAAAAAAGTATATATGTGACATCCCTAATTTGACCCTAGTCGGGATGTGGTTTCGGGACCACAAAAATCGAGTTCTAAAATTTATTAAATATTAAAATTCATATCTACTATGTGTGATAGTGCATGTGTGAAATTTTGATGCTTAAATTATGATAGTTGAATGTGAATTTTAGTCAAAGGGTTTATGTGAGAAACATTAAAAAAGTGATGAATTAATTTGAAGACTAATTAGTGCATGATTCTCAAAATGGGGACTTGCATATCAAATACCCGATTTTGAGAAGTAGTGGCTGGCCATAATGATTAGGGGGCATAGAAAATGAATTTAAGTAAGTATATTAATATTATATGGCCTTAATTTATAAAGAAAAGATAAATAAAATATTTTGGGGTGAAAAAAACAAAGTTTGGTTCATTCTTCTTCTTCATTGCCGTGGTAAAGAAAGAATAAGGAGAGTGAAGCTCAAATAATCGGCCATATGCATAGATCTAATTCTAAAGGTATGTAATGTGATTTTTGTCAAATTGATTATGAAATTTGGTTGTTAATGACATGTGGTAGATAACCCATGATTTTAATTCTAGATTAAGTGATCATAGGGCATTTGGCCATTTAAGAGAAATGTGAAAATTTTTGTTTTAAAGCTCGTAATTCATGTTTAATTGCTGAATGGAGATTTGAATTGGTAGAATTGAGTTTTAATTTTAAGAAATAAATGATGTTTGTAAGGATTTTCAAAGTTCATGTAAAGCTTACCTTCGGTCATATTAAGGAATGGTAAATTGGTTGTAATATTATATATTTTGATAGTATATTAGATGGTTTGAGATTTGAGCTAGTTACATGTGCTATTATGAAGATTTATGGATGTTTTAGAATCGGCCTAAGTGTTTTAGTCATTAATATATATATTGCCGAATGCATGCTTAAGGAATTGATTAAGTACATTGTTGTTAAATGCTTGTTGTTTTTGTATAATTGTTGCCTAGCTACTAAATGAACTTAGGGTATTATGGATAAGTTTAAGAGTGGCATAATTGAAATGAAGTTTGCTTGTGCTGAATGTGATTTTAGTGCATGAATTAGGAGTTTAATTTTATTCGGTAACTCATACCAAATTGGGAGATAGTATTAAACATTAGTATTATTTGTTAAATAATTGAAGTGAGCTTTGAATGGTTGTTTTGCTTATAATGGCCGAATGTGAACTTAAGTTTTGAATTACAATTGAAGCTTGTTAGTTAGTTGATGATGTCCTTTGATAGCCCTTTTGATATTCGGCCATTGTTAAGGAAGTTTGAATTGGTTATAAATTTCTATATTTTAATTAGTAAATTGAATTATTGAAGGTTGAGCTAATTATATATGTATACGTTTTATATGTACATTAATTTCTTAGTCTATGTTATTCGGCTATAATTGTCATGGTAGAATTTTTTAATTTGTAAATTTGTGAATCATTAGCTCAAGAGCATCAAGGACAAAAGTTGGATAAAGGGAAGGCAAAACTAAGCGAATAGCCGTAGAATTATAGTCGTCGACAACTCTTAAGGTAAGTTTCTAGCATATAAGTTTAGTTATAATGAAGAATGATATGGAATACGGGTAAAGATGGGACTATGAATTGGTGTGATTACCTATAGTAAAATGATAAGGAATAAGTTACTTCTATGAGCCTTAGCCGAATGGTTATTAGAAAAGTGAGATTTAAATTATGATTTCTATGTGATAATAAGAAGTACTTATATATGATGATATGCTCTAAACTCAAATGGTAAGTTCTTAAGTGCTTGGACTTGGAAATTTAAGAGCAAATTGTAATAATCTGCTTAGGACAGCAGCAGTAGCGTGATTTTTGAAAATCACCATAAATTGTTGAAGTGGAATTAGAGGCTGAATAAAATATGTAATCAAAACTCAATGAGTCTAGTTTCTTATAAAAGAAACCGTGTAAGCAAAGGAGTTTCCTATAGAGAGATATTTAAAGTTGTGTGAGACAATGTCAGAATGAATCCGAAATCCCCTGTTCTGTTTTTAGAAAATCATTATAAATAGTACAAAAATTTTTATAAGATAAAATTTATATGCTTAGACTCCTTAATGAGTCTAGTTTCAAATGAAATAAACAAGAACATATTTTGAAATCTGTACAATGAGAAATTTGATTCGTAGAGAAGAGTGGTCAGTATAGTCAAATAGTGAAATAGGGGAAACTTTAAGAAAATTCTGGTTTTGATTGGCCAAACCAAAAATCCTGAAAATTTTATTGATAGAATATATATGAGTCTGTTTTTGGGGAAAATTTACGGCACTTCATTTGGAGTTTTGTAGCTCCAGTTACAAATAATTAAATGACTATTGCTTAGGAAAATAGCTTGTAGTGAATCTGTGATTTTGTTGTAAACATTGATGAAACTAATTGAGTTGCTTATAAGCTATTGCTGATATTGATGTACAAGATAAATATATTGGTGGTGAGGCCAAAATGGCTAAAATTTAAATGTGTGCAAGTTATCCGAATGGCTATTTTATAAACGTAAGCAATGTATATGTAATATTTGTTGATAGTTTTATAAATTGAAGGTGTAGTGACTTATATGTTGTTTAGCCGAATGGTTGTTAGGAGAAGAATGTAAGTCATGTGTGTATTTGCTTATTTAGTTGGAAGTTTATTGAAAGGGATATATATATATAAATATATATATATATATATAAATATGTATTAAAGTCGAATGATATTATGACATGAAGCTAAGGCGCATGCTATATGCTTATATTTGAATGAGGTTAATGAATTACAATGGTGATAGTTTGTGTGAAATGTGGTAACATGTGATTAAATATACATGGAATTTGGAAAGTATCCGGGTTAAGACTCGCTGACTACGTGATGTGGCCTAATGGCTCTTGTGAAATGAGACTAGCTATATTGAGATACGAATAAGTTCGAATGAAGTGATACCTTATTAATGTGTTTCCATGTTGGAAAAATCGAAGGAATGTGAATTGATGTGTATACAACTTTGTGAATTGACTATGATGATATATCTGGGCTTAAAGTCCCGCAGGCTTGGTGCTGGAAACTGGATACGGATTTTTAAACCTAGAAGGCTATGGCTAAGTGCCTTGAATTATTTCAAACCGAAGACCATTTGTATTATCTTTAAGATAAGGATTTAATTAGTTTCATAAAAATTTACTAATTTGAGTTGTATTCGGCAGGATGTGCAAATACAAGGTATGGATTGCGTTTGGTCATTTATGTATATGCGATAAGGAATATGTTTGGTCCTTTATATACTTATACGAAACTTTAATACTTGTCATGATTTGATTATTTGAAATATTAATGTGAATATGAACTAAAGAACTAAGCTCCTAAATACATATATACATTTATGTATGTGCACGAAATGAGTGCATATGATTAAGTGGTTAGAAGTATTGAAAGATTGAATTGGTAATTGGTAACTATGGAAACAGTAAGTGTACAAAGGTTAAGTATATGGTAAGTGATACTTACTTGCTATGTGACCTTAATTTCGGTTGTATTACAAATGTGCTTGGGGAATCACTTATGAGATGGTTATAAGTTATATTCAACGAGTATTGACGCTATCAAATTGTTTATGTAAGATTAAAACATGAATATGTGCTTCCAAATATGGAAACTGAATGTGATTATAGTGTTATGTTTTAGTTCGACTGATTAAACTAGAAGTAGCATTGATGTTTTTAAATGCGAAGGGGTATATACTCTTAAATTTGGATGAAATAGATGAATTACATGTGCATACATGGGGTTTAAACTATTTGACCGAATAGTGATGTATCTTGACATTTCAAAAACGTGATTTGTGCAAGGCCTAATCTTAAGCGACTTAGTAATAAATCAACAATTACGGATGTTCAGCACATTAAGTTGGCCAGGTATGTATTATGTACTTGTGTAGGCTTATTAAGCCGATCGAGACTTAACTTGGATTTTGTATAAGTTATAAATGTATTTAATTCAGCAAAGTTAATTGTTTAATTAAGACTTACTAAGCCTTGAAAGCTTACTCTGTTGTTACGTTTCTCTGTTTTATAGATTATCGAATTTTTGCCTTTGCTCAGGGATCGTCAACAATTCGTCACACTATCACTATCCACTGTTTGGTACTGCTATGTTTTGGATTATTTTATGGCATGTATAGAATAAACTAGTAGCAGAATAATATTTTGGTTAATGTATATAAGCCATGCGAAAATGGCATCTTTTGAATGTGTATTTATAGAAGTTTAATTTTATCCCTGGCTGTATTTAGCATTTATCTAAATGAATGATCTTTATTTCAAAAAAAAAGTTCAAAATTTTACTGTTCTGACATGAGTTATAAGTCCGGTAATGCCCCTTTCCTATTCCGATAACGGTTATGGGATAGGGGTGTTACTTTTTATTGGTATCAAAGCCACGGGACTAACGTAGCACGTACGAGTCTAGTTATACATGCCATATAATGATAAAATGATAGTGTGATGATTTCTGACAGATAGAATGTATTTTTCGTATTGTAATGAATCTCTATCCCTATCGAGCTGTAACAAGCATGATGGCTGGTAATGTGTTTCAGACTCAAAGTTCAACAGGCTTGTGCCAGTGACGAGTCCAGGTTATACCTAGTAGGCTGAATGTTGGAAAACTATTAAAGAGACTAGAACTATGAAGCTTATGCTATACGGTATCTGAATCCGTCCACTAAATTAAGTTTGTTCAGGTATGTAAGTGTTATTTACGAAATGCGGATGGGAAATGGTGGTATATCTATGCGTTCGATTTCCATAGAAATTTATATTCATAGAAGTGTATGTGACACCCATGTGAGTCGATCATTGAAATTATAGAAATTAAGTTGGATAGTGAAACAAAAATGTGATCTTTGTATGTGGCTATTGAACTGAAATTTGAATGGTTGATAAGCATGTAGTGCTTGTATTTGAGTAATGTAAATGATATACTAATGTGTTATGTTATATATATATGTGTGTGTGTATTAGAATTGAGAGTTATATCTGGGCTAAGTCCCGAAGAGCATTCGTGCTAGTGTTATATCTGGGCTAGGTCCCGAAGAGCATCCGTGCTGGTGTTATATCCGGGCTAAGTCCCGAAGGGCATTCGTGTCGGTGATGTGTATTCAGGCCTTCGTGCCTAGTAGGCTTCATGCCGGTGATGTGTATTCAGGCCTTCGTGCCTAGCAGGCTTCGTGCCGGTGATGTGTATTCAGGCCTTCGTGCCTAGCAGGCTTCGTGCCGGTGATGTGTATTCGGGTCTTCGTTCCTAGTAGGCTTCGTGCCGGTGATGTGTATTTGGGTCTTCGTGCCTAGCAGGCTTAATGCCAGTGATTCGAGCAAAGTTTAAGTGTTCATTACTATATGAATTCAAAGTTAAATGAAAGGACACGTTTAAAGTGTACTTATATGATGTTTTACAGACTTGGTTAAGTTATTTCAATGTGTAATAACAAATGAAAATAGGCACTATGTGTGCGAATGAATTGAGGCACTGTGTGTGGGAATTCTTTAACCGAGCACTATGTGTGCGAGATCGGTCAGGGGGCACTGTGTGTGCAAATTCTTTAACTGAGCACTATGTGTACGAGATCGGTCAGTAGGCACTGTGTGTGCGAATTCTTTAACCGAGCACTATGTGTGCGAGATCGGTCAGTGGGCACTATGTGTGCGGATTTCGTTTCATGTAAGATCTCGTCTAGGACGACGGCAGTGATTTGTGATAGTGTGTAAGACCGTGTCAAGGACACTGGCATAACTTGTGTTTCACGTAAGACCTCGTTTGATACAAAGGCGTTGATTTGTAATAGTGTGTAAGACCGTGTTTAGTACACTGGCATCACTTGTGTTAAGCTTCATGCCTATTCGACTGTGTACGGGTAACTTTAAATATGATTGGATGTATTGAATGAACTAAATGTTCAGGTACGTGGAAGTTGATCTTCTTTTGGAAATGAGTTAAGTTGAATATTTAGATATGATAATGTTATAAAAGATATTCATTAAGATGTTTAAGAACATGTATACTTTCGGCCATGTTACGGCTTATATATATATATATATATGAATGAAAATGTGGGTTATGAATATCTGAGTTGATGTTATGTATTTGTTTTAAAACAAGGACGTTATCCTAACGTAGTCGCTAATAAGATTTTCAGGGATGAAAATCCCTAAAGAGGGGGAGAGTTGTGACATCCCTAATTTGACCCTAGTCGGGATGTGGTTTCGGGACCACAAAAATCGAGTTCTAAAATTTATTAAATATTAAAATTCATATCTACTATGTGTGATAGTGCATGTGTGAAATTTTGATGCTTAAATTCTGATAGTTGAATGTGAATTTTAGTCAAAGGGCTTATGTGAGAAACATTAAAAACGTGATGAATTAATTTGAAGACTAATTAGTGCATGATTCTCAAAATGGGGACTTGCATGTCAAATACCCCATTTTGAGAAGTAGTGGCCGGCCATAATGATTAGGGGGCATAGAAAATGAATTTAAGTAAGTATATTAATATTATATGGCCTTAATTTATAAAGAAAAGATAAATGAAATATTTTGGGGTGAAAAAAACGAAGTTTGGTTCATTCTTCTTCTTCATTGCCGTGGTAAAGAAAGAATAAGGAGAGTAAAGCTCAAATAATCGGCCATATGCATAGATCTAATTCTAAAGGTATGTAATGTGATTTTTGTCAAATTGATTACGAAATTTGGTTGTTAATGACATGTGGTAGATAGCCCATGATTTTAATTCTAGATTAAGTGATCATAGGGCATTCGGCCATTTAAGAGAAATGTGAAATTTTTTGTTTTAAAGCTCGTAATTCATGTTTAATTGCTGAATGGAGTTTTGAATTGGTAGAATTGAGTTTAAATTTTAAGAAATAAATGATGTTTGTAAGGATATTCAAAGTTCATGTAAAGCTTACCTTCGGTCATATTAAGGAATGGCAAATTGGTTGTAATATTATATATTTTCATAGTATATTAGATGGTTTGAGATTTAAGCTAGTTACATGTGCTATTATGAAGATTTATGGATGTTTTAGAATCGGCCTAAGTGTTTTAGTCATTAATATATATATTGCCGAATGCATGCTTAAGGAATTGGTTAAGTACATTGTTGTTAAATGCTTGTTGTTTTTGTATAATTGTTGCCTAGCTACTAAATGAACTTAGGGTATTATGGATAAGTTTAAGAGTGGCATAATTGAAATGAAGTTTGCTTGTGCCGAATGTGATTTTAGTGCATGAATTAGGAGTTTAATTTCATTCGGTAACTCATACCAAATTGGGAGATAGTATTAAACATTAGTATTATTTGTTAAATAATTGAAGTGAGCTTTGAATGGTTATTTTGCTTATAATGGCCGAATGTGAAATTAAGTTTTGAATTACAATTGAAGCTTGTTAGTTAGTTGATGATGTCCTTTGATAGCCCTTTTGATATTCGGCCATTGTTAAGGAATTTTGAATTGGTTATAAATTTCTATATTTTAATTAGCAAATTGAATTATTGAAGGTTGAGCTAATTATATATGTATACGTTTTATATGTACATTAATTTCTTAGTCTATGTTATTCGGCTATAATTGTCATGGTAGAATTTTTTAATTTGTAAATTTGTGAATCATTAGCTCAAGAGCATCAAGGACAAAAGTCGGATAAAGGGAAGGCAAAACTAAGCGAATAGCCGCAGAATTATAGTCGTCGACAACTCTTAAGGTAAGTTTCTAGCATATAAGTTTAGTTATAATGAAGAATGATATGGAATACGGGTAAAGATGGGACTATGAATTGGTGTGATTACCTATAGTAAAATGATAGGGAATAAGTTACTTCTATGAGCCTTAGCTGAATGGTTATTAGAAAAGTGAGATTTAAATTATGATTTCTATGTGATAATAAGAAGTACTTATATATGATGATATGCTCTAAACTCAAATGGTAAGTTCTTAAGTGTTTGGACTTGGAAATTTAAGAGCAAATTGTACTAATCTGCTTACGACAGCAGCAGTAGTGTGATTTTTAAAAATCACCATAAATTGTTGAAGTGGAATTAGAGGCTGAATAAAATATGTAATAAAAGCTCAATGAGTCTAGTTTCTTATAAAAGAAACCGTGCAAGCAAAGGAATTTCCTATAGTGAGATATTTAAAGTTGTGTGAGACAGTGTCAGAATGAATACAAAATCCCCTGTTCTATTTTTAGAAAATCATTATAAATAGTACAAAAATTTTTGAGTCTAGTTTCAAATGAAATAAACAAGAACATATTTTGAAATCTGTACAATGAGAAATTTGATTCGTAGTGAAGAGTGGTCAGTATAGTCAAATAGTGAAATAGGGGAAACTTTAAGAAAATTCGTGTTTTGATTAGCCAAACCAAAAATCCTAAAAATTTTATGGATAGAATATATATGAGTCTTTTTCGGGGAAAATTTAAGGCACTTCATTTGGAGTTTCGTAGCTCCAGTTACAAATAATTAAATGACTGTTGCTCAGGAAAACAGCTTTTAGTGAATCTGTGATTTTGTTGTAAACATTGATGAAACTAATTGAGTTGCTTACAAGCTATTGCTGAAATTGATGTACAAGATAAATATATTGGTGGTGAGGCCAAAATGGCTAAAATTTAAATGTGTGCAAGTTATCCGAATGGCTATTTTATAAACGTAAGCAATGTATATGTAATATGTGTTGATAGTTTTATAAATTGAAGGTGTAGTGACTTATATGTTGTTTAGCTGAATGGTTGTCAGGAGAAGAATGTAAGCCATGTGCGTATTTGCTTATTTAGTTGGAAATTTATTGAAAGGGATATATATATAAATATGTATTAAAGTCAAATGATATTATGACATGAAGCTAAGGTGCATGGTATATGCTTATATTCGAATGAGGTTAATGAATTACAATGGTGATAGTTTGTGTGAAATGTGGTAACATGTCATTAAATATACATGGAATTTGGAAAGTATCTGGGTTAAGACTTGCTGACTACGTGATATGGACTAATGGCTCTTGTGAAATGAGACTAGCTATATTGAGATACGAATAAGTTCGAATGAAGTGATACCTTATTAATGTGCTTCCATGTTGGAAAAATCGAAGGTATGTGAATTGATGTGTATACAACTTTGTGAATTGACTATGATGATATATCCGGGCTTAAAGTCCCGCAGGCTTGGTGCTGGAAACTGGATACGGATTTTTAAACCTAGAAGGCTATGGCTAAGTGCCTTGAATTATTTCAAATCGAAGACCATTTGTATTATCTTTAAGATAAGGATTTAATTAGTTTCATAAAAATTTACTAATTTGAGTTGTATTCGGCAGGATGTGCAAATACAAGGTATGGATTGTGTTTGGTCATTTATGTATATGTGATAAGGAATATGTTTGGTCCTTTATATACTTATACGAAACTTTAATACTTGTCATGATTTGATTATTTGAAATATTAATGTGAATATGAACCAAAGAACTAAGCTCCTAAATACATATATACATTTATGTATGTGCACGAAATGAGTGCATATGATTAAGTGGTTAGAGGTATTGAAAGATTGAATTGGTAATTGGTAACTATGGAAACGGTAAGTGTACAAAGGTTAAGTATATGGTAAGTGATACTTACTTGCTATGTGAGCTTGATTTCGGTTGTATTACAAATGTGCTTGGAGAATCACTTATGAGATGGTTATAAGTTATATTCAACGAGTATTGACGCTATCAAATTGTTTATGTAAGATTAAAACATGAATATGTGCTTCCAAATATGGAAACCGAATGTGATTATAGTGTTCTGTTTTAGTTCGACTGATTAAACTAGAAGTAGCATTGATGTTTTTAAATGCGAAGGGGTATATACTCTTAAATTTGGATGAAATAGATGAATTACATGTGCATACATGGGGTTTAAACTATTTGACCGAATGGTGATATATCTTGTCATTTCAAAAACGTGATTTCTGCAAGGCCTAATCTTAAGCGACTTAGTAATAAATCAACAATTACGGATGTTCAGCACATTAAGTTGGCCAGGTATGTATTATGTACTTGTGTAGGCTTATTAAGCCGATCGAGACTTAACTTGGATTTTGTGTAAGTTATAAATGCATTTAATTCAGCAAAGTTAATTGTTTACTTAAGACTTACTAAGCCTTGAAAGCTTACTCTGTTGTTACGTTTCTCTGTTTTATAGATTATCGAATTTGGCCTTTGCTCGGGGATCGTCAACAATTCGTTACACTATCACTATCCACTGTTTGGTACTGCTATGTTTTGGATTATTTTATGGCATGTATAGAATAGACTAGTAGCAGAATAATATTTTGGTTAATGTATATAAGCCATGCGAAAATGGCATCTTTTGAATGTGTACTTATAGAAGTTTAATTTTATCCCTGGCTGTATTTAGCATTTATCTAAATGAATGATCTTTATTTCAAAAAAAAAGTTCAAAATTTTACTGTTCTGACATGAGTTACAAGTCCGGTAATGGCCCTTTCCTATTCCGACAACGGTTATGGGATAGGGGTGTTACAATATAAGTTGACAGTTTATTGATCAAAAACGTAAAGAGTTCTTAGAGCTGAAACAAGACCGAATGATTGTGTCTGAATATGAGTGAGAGTTTGTTAGACTCAGTAAGTATGCTTGGGAATGTGTGTCCGTAGAGGCTATCATGTGTAAGAGGTTTGAAGATGGATTGAATGAAAATATTAGACTATTTGTTGGAATTTTAAAGTTGAATGAATTTGTTGTGTTAATCGAGGGATATGGACATTTTGTTCGAATGTTTCAGCTAGAAACCCTAGCAGAGATCATGGGAAGTAATATTCGGGTTCTAAGGCCTGAAATATGTCCATAGCGAGTGTTGGTAATGTTAGAACTGAAAAGTCTAAATGCTAACACTGTGGTAGGTGACATCACGATGAATGTTGGATGATCAACCAGGCTTATTTTAAATGTGGCTCCAAAGATCATTTCATTAAGGATTGCCCTAAAATGATTGAAAAAGACAACTTCCAGAATGCTAGATCGAGCAACACTACTACTAGAGGAAGGCCAATGAGAAATACGGGAAATGGGGCTAGTAGCAAAGGTGCATTTGAAGATTTAGCTACGAGATCAGAAGCAAGAGCACCTGTGAGAACTTATGTCATTCATGCTCGAGAGGATGCATCATCCCCTGATGTGATTACATGTACATTTTCTCTTTACGGTACTAATATAGTTGCATTAATTGATCCTGAATCGACGCATTCCTATATTTGCATGAATTTGGTGTCTAGTAAAAATTTTCCCATTGAGTCCACTGAGTTTGTGTTTAAATTGTCAAACCCCTTAGGTAAGTATGTGTTAGTGGATAAAGTTTGCAAGAATTGTCCTTTGATGATTCAAAGTCACTGTTTTTTGGCTGAATTAATGTTGTTACCATTTGATGAGTTTGATGCTATTTTGGGTATGGATTAGTTGACATTGCATCATGCTAAGATAATTTATAGACAAAAAATTTCTGAATTGAAATGTGAATGTAACGCCCTAATTTTCGAGTTTCTCTTAGATTTTTCTTTATCTGATAAAATGTTTAAATTCTAGTATTCGGGTGTGTAATGCATGTTTGGAGGGTGTTAATGGGCCTATGGAAGGCCCATGTGTTGGTTGGAAGCTCGGCAGAATTTTGTATTTTTAACTTAGGAGATAGGGGTCTCTTGAATATAGGTGTTATAAGAAAATAATTGTCAAATAAGACACAAAACAAGTCCTGGTAAAGTGGCAAGGGAAGTGCCACTAAGCTCCTTAAAAAGTGGCGCCTAAGTGAGCTTGGAGGTCCAAGGTTCAAGCTCCAGAGTTGGCAAAGATGGCGTTTTATTTTTGAGCTTGAGCAGGTAGGAGTTTGAAGAAGATTTAAACTCTGTTTTTGGAGGAGTTTGAATCGGTCAATGAGCAAATCTAGGAGGAGGTTGAGGGAGTCTGAATTTTGAAAGATGGTGGCCGGCTAGAGGACTCTTGGGGAAGGCAAATTCGGCTTTGTGCTTAGGTAGCATTTTTGACAATTAGGTTCCTGAATGTGCCGATTCTCTTAAGGTTCTTTTAGAGTGACTTTTGCCGATTTCTTTAGGTGGTAAGGCACCCTTCTTTTGTCGATTTGTACTTAGCAATAGGCTTCTTATTTTATCACCCTGTTTTTTCATTTACTGCCTTAGGAGCCGAATTCCATTACTTCTAAACCCCTAGTGCCGCACACTTATTTGACCGAAGCTCAACCTTGCAAAGCCGATTATCACTCTTCTTCTCTAACCTTCATCTTTTATCTTCCTTCCCTCATTCTATTTTCTTTCGACAACCGTACCTCTTCTTTTTTCACCCACACATATTTCTTCATCATTGTAAACCGAAAGACTATCCTCCATTGCCGATTCTCCTATTGACCGAAACCCCTATGCACTTTGTCGGTTTTCGTTAGTATCATACCTTTCTTCTCCTTCTTCTTCTTCTATTGCTATCTTCCATAACCGAACCCACTTTGCTTGTATCCCCTCCCTTCTTCTCTTCAGAAACCAACCGAATAGATACTTGTTGTGGCCGAATCTCAGTTGTCCTTAATAAGCCGAAACCTTCACATTTTGTAGCGTTCAAGGCCGAATCTTTAGACCAAACCTATCTTGCTTAGGGGCCTGTGGAAGGGAATATTTTGGTGCGAGATTATACTTCTACCTAGGACTCTCTTTGAACCGATTAGCACTCTGGTAAGTACTCAATCTAGTTTTCGATTAATCTCTAATTAAAGTTTAAGTTGAAGCCCTTATGAGGGTGGTTATCGTGGGACTAAGGCAGATGTGGTCTCTTGCTTTGATGTTATTGTGTTAGCGTAAACAAAGGGGCACTTCGCGAGGATTTGAAGGTTGGTTCGGCAAAGCACAAATACCTAGTCTATATTTCGGCAAAGAAGGGTAAGATTTAATGACTTAGGCCATGATGGCCGATTTTGGTAAGGGATTTATGGTTTAGCGATTTTTGATTATATGTCTAACATTAAGGTGATTAACGATAGGTTTTCATTCGTGGATTCCGTCAACGATTCCGACAGTTAACAGGTGTGTAACTAATCCCAACTTTTAGACTAAAGTGATAAAAGCCAAAATGGCCATAAAGTGATCGACCACTAGTGGGAAGTGACCGAAAGTACACTCGTGTAATATTTAAGAGTAATCGTTTACTTCGTTGGGGCTAACCACGAATTCGGTGGTGAAGGAATTGCAGAAGGTGCTATTCTGAACGTTTTGGTAAGTTGGGCTTCGATGGGCCAAGGTGGGTCTAATGGGCTTCCGAGCCCAAATCGGTAAAATGACTGTTATGGGCTTTCTGGTAACCTGATTAATAATAATATGGTTAAATTGGTAATCTGAACCTAAAAATTGGACTTAACGAGCTGAAGACTTTAGTGGACACAATAGGGCCCATTACGGGTTTTAGGCTAAAAAGGGCAAAAGTGGAAATTAAGCTTAAAATGGACTTCTGTGGATATCTATGGACTGATAACCAATTGAACATGCATAAAATCTCTGAAAATATGGAGAAGGAGCATAATACCCTTAGGTAGGGAAAATTACCAAAATACCCCTAGGTGTAAAAGACTATTGTACCCCTAGGGTCAATTCTGTATGAAATGTATGATTTTATGTGTCTGCATGAGTTACCATTTAATATGAATATATCTGATGCATGAGATGCTATATGTTGCATGCTAGTATGTATATATCTGGTGCATGGGGTTTGGGTTTATGATGGAGGAAGCGTTCTGGCAGCCTCGCTGCAATTTGGTGGCCTCGCCACATATATATTTGTTCTGGCAGCCTCGCTGCAATCTGGTGGCTTTGCCACGTATATACATCTGTTCTGGTGGCCTCGCCACAATATCTGTATCTGGTGACCTTGTCACAATATCTGGCAGCCTCGCTGCAAATTATATCTGGTAGCTTCGCTGCAATTATCTATGGTGTGTAGCGGTTGGGTGGGTCGAGTAGTCTCCCCACATGGTGTAAGGCTGGTACGGGGGTGTTATGGATGGATTTGGGTTGGGTTTCTATTTGCATATTATATCTGATCTGTATCTGTTATGGGCCTATGGGCTTAACCTGATTTCTGTAATGGGCCAAGGCCCAATTAATCTGATTCTGAGGCTTGATCTGTTTTGGCCTATGGTTGAGATAACGTTGAACACTGAGTTGTCAAACTCACCCCCCTTTTATTTCATCTCTGCAGGTAACCCTCAACCATAGTGGGCTTGGAGCTGCGAGAGATTCGGAGTGGCCACAACATCTGCAAATTCGGTTTTTGTTTCACTTTAAGTATTTTCATTAAGCTATTTTGGGTTTAATTTGTAATAAGGCCGCTATTTAAATTTCTTAATTGGTTTTATATTCTTTTATGGTTTAAATCATATTTTATCGAGACTGCTAGTTATAGGCTGCGCGGGTTTTTCAAACTACTAAAAAGGTTTTCAAAATTCAACAAATTCAAATATGGATAACCTAAGGGCTTATATGAATACTTTTTCATAATCTTGCTGTTTTAGTAAAATATCCTCTAAGTCACAACAAGAAAAAAGATCATAAGTTTAGTTGTAGGATCATGTGACACACCAGATCTGGTCATAACTCTAGACTGGGTTTGGGGTGTTACAGTGAAAATGGTGAGATGCTTCGAATTGAAATAGATAAATCAAGTGAATTGCCTGTTGTGATTTCGTCTATGTCTGCTCAGAGGTATGTAAGAAAGGGTTGTAAAGCATTTCTTGCGTATGTGTTGAATACGAAAGTATCCAAATTGAAGATTGAATTAGTGTCTGTAGCCTGTGAATTTCTGAATGTGTTTCCAGAAGAGTTGCCAGGATTGCCACCGGTCAGAGAGGTAGAGTTCGCTATTGATTTGCTACTAGGGACTACACCGATATCGATAGCTCCATATAGAATGGCTCCAACTAAATTAAAAAAATTGAAGACTCAGTTGCAAGAGTTAATGGATAAGGGATTTGCGAGATCGAGTTTTTCTCCCTAGGGTGCTCCAGTGTTATTTGTAAAGAAGAATGACGGATCTATCAGATTGTGTATAGATTACCGACAACTCAACAAAGTGACTATAACGAATAAGTATCCCTTGCAGAGGATTAACAACTTGTTTGACCAGTTAAAGGAGCAACAGTGTTTTCAAAGATAGATTTGAGATCTGGCTACTACCAGTTGAGAGTTAAGGACTTGGATGTGCCGAAAACCACGTTCAGAATGAGGTATGGAAATTATGAGTTTCTTGTTATGCCTTTTGTACTTACTAATGCTCTTGCCATATTTATGGATTTGATAAACCGGATCTTTTGACCGTATTTGGATAAGTTTGTGGTTGTATTTATTGATGATATTTTGATTTATTCTTGGGATGAATCTGAACATGCTGAACATTTGAGAACTGTGCTGCAAATTTTGATAGATAAGAAGTTACTTGCGAAGTTTAATAAAAGTGAGTTTTGGCTCCGAGAAGTCAGATTTTTTGCGCATATCGTCTCTGCGGAAGATATAAGAGTTGATCTGAGTAAGATTTCGATATTTGTTTTTGGCTCCGAGAAGTCAGATTTTTTGGGCATATCGTCTCCGCTGAAGGTATAACAGTTGATCTGAGTAAGATTTCGATAATTGTTTATCTTTTTCAATCATCTCGAGGAACTCTCTAATGAAGTGGTCTTGAGAGCCACACTTGAAGCAACCCCTCTCATGCGGCACGCATTCGCCAAAGTGTTGTCTACCGCACTAGAGGCACTCAGGGCTACTGGGTCGAGTATTACCCACGCTCGCAATGAATGTAGTTTGAGCTTTGGAGACTGAATACTATTGGAGGAGGATTGAAATGATTTGCCCATCTGTCACTTTCTTGAGTAACGAGACTCCATCTCAGCTTTCCTCTTCTCTTTGGCCAATTCCTCGGCCTTACAAGCTCTGTCCATGAGTACCACAAACTCCTTTATCTCAAGGATACCGACGAACATTTTAATATCCTCATTTAAACCATCTTCGAATCTTTTACACATAAGAGCTTTGATAGATACACATTCCCGAGCATAGTTGCTGAGTCTTACAAACTCACGCTCGTATTTGGTTATGGCCATCTGGCCCTGTTTCAACTCCAAGAATTCCTTGCGTTTTTTATCGATAAACCTTGGACTGATGTGCTTCTTGCGGAACTCCTCTTGGAAGAACTCCCAATTAACTGTTTCCCTTGGTACCACCGACACAAGGGTGTTCCACCACTGATAAGTGGAATCTCGTAGGAGAGATACGACACACTTCACACATTCCTCAGGTGTGCAAGATAATTCATCAAATACCCTAATGGTATTCTATAGCCAAAATTCAGCTCTTTCTGGGTCATCATCTTTAGTAGCTCGAAACTCTTCTGCCCCTTGCTTTTGGATCCTATCAACCGGGGGCTTTTCTCGTCTTACTACTTCTTCAATTTGGGGAGCTGCCGGGGTAGATTAAGGAATAGCAGGGGGTGGAGCTTGGAGTTGAGTGGTCGGGTTTGTTCGTATGAACTCTGTGAATCACTCATTCATCATTTGGAAAAAGGCCTCCCGGGCCTCTCCTCCATGACTACTGTAGCTGGTCTATTTTCTGACCCAGCTGGCACCGTCCCTTCAGAGGGAGCTGGTGCGTTACTTTCTACATCATCTGTCATAGCTCATTTTGTATCCATTTACTGTAAGAAAACACATTTAGATTGTCAGGAGTCGTCACCCAATCATATCACATATGTATATAAGTATGGCATGTATAGCTAGTCTCATGCATTTGCTAGGTTAGTTTTAGAATAAATTAAACACTGGCTCTGATACCACTAAATGTAACACCCCTTACCCGAGTCTGATGCCGTGGCGGGGTACGAGGCGTTACCATACTTAAATTTGCTCAAACTTACTAAAACGAGTCTTAATTCTGGCATCAATTTGAAACTTTTGAAAACACATTCCTAATAATCTTATTATGAGCCCACGAAGCCAATAAAATACATCGAAAGTGGTTTGGAACCCATCTGGGAACTTTCGAGCTCTATGAAAAATTTTGCTTGAAACAGGGCCACACAATCGTGTGACAGGGGAACACGCCCGTATGAGTTGACCATGTGGTCTCACACACCCATGTCCCTAGCTCGTGCTGAATTTATTTATCATTTCAATCGTACAGGTTTTAACATGATTTGGGCACACGCTAGTGTCTATGGCCCGTGTCACTCACACGGCCTAGACATGCCCATGTCAATAAATCATGGAGTACTATGATTTGATTACTATAAACAATAGGCATTCACACGGCCAAGGCACACGCCCGTGTGCAATATTGACTTAACTACCTAAGATGCAAGGGACACACGGCCTACTAACATGTCATTGAGGCTGATCGTGTGTCACACACAGCCTAGGCACACGCCCGTGTACCCAACCGTGTGGACAACTATAGGCTATTTTCCAAGCCTTTTGCCACCCCGAAACTGATTCAAATACAATGCCAATTCAATATCACAACTCATGGCACAATAGAACATCCAAACATTCACAAACATGATATTCAACTATAACCTCATAATACATTCATCAACATTCATCTTTCTCATCGATTTATGAAATTTCATACAATACCATTGACATTCACTTTGCAATTAAACTTGATCAATATTAGCCTATTTTCAAAGGCTATTACAAAATGACTTGAGCAATACTAGTAGCCAACACATTAGGCTAGCAAAATGACACATCTCAAAGTGACAGTTTCCTATACATGCCATACACAAAAATGATTAACTATACAATACCCAAAATGGACGGCTTGATAGTGTGACTTCAAGCTCTGACTTTAATGATCCTCGAGCTAGTTCGGCAAAACTATATGGAAAAAGGGAAAGGAAAAGGAGTAAGCATAAATGCTTAATAAGTTACATGGAATAATATAGCAACATAAATCATGAAACACTATAAACATTTAAATACCGTAAAATGCCATAAATTTTCTTACTCATTTTAAAATTTACTAAATCTCATAAATGTCTCATTCTCATAACTTACTCATTCTCATGGATCACTCGTTCTCAAGGTTTATGAACTTGTAACTTACTCGTGCCTTTCTTGCTGTATTACTCATAACATTATACTTTCAAATTTCTCGTAACTTATTCATGCACACCTGTATCACTTACCACAAATCTTTAGTCTTTATCCATAACTCATTAATTTGTGTACTTTTCTCATTAAATTGACTTATAATACCAAAGGATACTTGAATGTCACTCTCGTGATAGGGTGCCAAAGCCATATCTCAGATATGGTCTTACATGGGATCTCAGGTTGATGCCAAAGCCATATCCCAGATATGGTCTTATATAGGATCTCATATCGATGTCGATGCCATGTCCCAAACATGGTCTTACATGAGATCATAATCTAATGCCTTCACCATGTCCCAGACATGGTCTTATACGAGATCTCTCTTAGATGCCCATGCCATGTCCCAAACATGGTCTTACAGGGATCTATATCTCATCTCGGTGCCGATGCCATGTCCAAGATATGGTCTTACACAGGACCACATGTCGATGCCAATGCGATGTCCCAAATATGGTCTTACATGAGATCTCGATTCGGTGCCAATGCCATGTCCCAGACATGATCTTATACAGGACCTACAAAATTCATGTCATGACTTCGGTATCCCTCATATTCTTTAACATTACTAACCAATAATTCTCATCTATAATTTCATCCTTTCTTGATGATAATTAGGTTAGATAACTGCATGGGATTTGCATGATTACATAAAATATCATCATAAATTTACATCATGCATAAAGCTAAATTACTACATATAACTTACCTCAAATCCAAAATGTGGGTGAATACTCAGTTTAGTCCACTACCTTACTTTTTCCCCGATTTCAGTCTGGGCTTTGTGTTTCTTGATGTAAAATGACAAATTTAGCTTATTTAGTACCTACATTGACTAAATAACCCATAATTCATATTCTGGCAAAAATTATAATTTTGCCCCTAAACTTTTGCATATTTGTAAAATGGTCACTAGGCCTGTATAATGTAATGCACACATTTCCTTGATTACCCAAGCCTAGCTGAACCTTTCATGGGCTCATAACAGCCCACATTTCTCATCAATTTGTACTTTCACTACACATTTTACTAACTTTACAATGTAGTCCTATTAGGGACTTTCATGAAAAATCACCTAGAGAAAGGTGTTTACTACACTTCAAACTTTCATATTCTACCAATTAACATCAAAATACTTGCATGCCATGCATGGGTACATTTTTAGCATAAACCCTAGCTCAAATTAGTCATAGAAATAGCTAAATTAAGCTACGAGAATTTCAAACATATGAAGAACATGAAAAATGGGGCTTCGAGTCACTTACTTTGAGCTTGAAAATGAAAAAACCCTAGCGGGTTCATCCTCTATTGGCAGTGGGACATTGTCAAGAATGTCCTCTGGCTCCTCGCCTTCTTGGACAAGGCAGAAGCGGAAGTGTCTGCCACCCGGTCGTCGCTCTATCATCCTCATGTGTAACATACTCTAGATGCCCTGAGAGGACATCTGGCCGAGGAAAGTATAGGAGGATGTTTGGGTCGTAGTGTTGAATAGGCCGAAGTAGCGGCCTAGTCTCGTGATGTAAGGGCCCATGGATATGACGCCTTTCCAGTGCCGCTCAGTCTAGTGCTGCATGGCAAGCGCGATGACGTATGCGAGGTTGATAGCGTGGCCATTAGCTATGCACCAGAGGAAGTAGACGTCGTGAGTATTGACGACGCCTGTACTCTCTCGCCTACCTATCAGAGTGTGAGCGAGAAGAGCATGAATTACCTCAAGGAAGGAGTGAGGGCGGTTGCCTTACTGACACTGGGCTTATAAACTTGCTGCCCCAGAGCAATCTCGTTCCAGTAATCGAGGGGTCGGATGTGGATGCAACGAGAGAGGGTGGGGAAGTCCTCCTCTGCCATGAATTGCTCAGTGTAAAGCCCAAGTGCTACTCCGAACTCCGGTACGCTGAGTCGTTGTACGAGCCCTCCCAAACGGAATTAGACCGTCCCTGGATCGTCAAATCTGGTCATTACGGTCTAGAAGTGGAATGTGGAGTAGAATTTGAGGGTGAGCTCTAGGTAAGTGGGCTCCACAATCCTAAAGAACTAGTCCCATGGGTCAGCCGCTAACAGGGCTTGGACATCGTTCACCAGGTTTACTTGCACGAGGGCCTCCCAGTCAATACACCAGCCCATAGAGATAGTGCGTGCCCGGAGTAGCTGATAGCGTTCCTCCTGGGAGTCTTGGGTGAAAGTGATGAACGGGTGACGTGCCTCAGAGGTGGGCCGCGAAGAGGAACTCTTGGGTCCCTTTCGTTTTTTGGAGGCGGGGACAGTAACTTTTCTGGTGTATGAAGATGACATAGTATCAATTGTGGGCTTGCACGGTCGTGGGATGCTATTATACGGGCGTGTGTGGTTATTTTCGAGTTTGATGGTGGTTTTGAGGGTGGTGACGGTGCTCACGGGGGTTGGGGAGATTTTAGGTGAGAAATTTTAGGGTTTGAGTGAAAAGGGAAAGTTAAAAATGGCCTCTTATTTATACATTTTAGGTCACACGGGCATGTCGCACGCCTGTGTGAGTCATGTTTAGCCTGTGCTTTTCGAGAATCGATCGTTATAGCGCGCCTGGTGTTAATGAGCACGCCCGTGGGATTAGTGCGCACGCCCGTGGGAGACTGATTCTTCGTTAATCACACGGTCGTGTGATAGTAGACACGGGCGTGGGAGATCGCATTTGTTCGTTACACAGTCGTGTGTTCTAGGCCACGGGCGTGTTCCAATTGACAGTGTCTTCCATGGGCTGGAGGCACATGCGTGTGTCCTTGTGTGTGCCCGTGTTGATGCTGCAGGGTTGCCACGGCCATATCGCACAGCCATGGGCATGTGTTGGTAGCCCGTGTAGAATTCATAAGGTCGCCATGGTCGTGGGACACGGCTGTGGGGTCTTGTCGACCACCCGTGTCTTGGGGAAAGTATGCTTTGTTTGTACACAGTTGGGGTGCACGACCGTGTCCCTGTTTTAAGTGTGCGCACGGCCTTAGGCACGCCCGTATGCCTGGCCATGTGGTCCTAAATTTTTGCATTCAAAAAGTTAGTTTATGCATGAAAAACACTAAAATCATAAAGAAAAGAAAAGTTAATAAGTTAGTGCTTGGGTTGCCTCCCGAGAAGCGCTTATTTGGAGTCTAAGCTCGACTCTGCTTGAATGTGTCAAGAAGGGATGTGGTGGAGCCGAAGCTCCTCCCTGTTTTCCACAAACTTCTCACCTCTGCAATGTTTAAGCCTATGGCCATTTACCTTGAAAGTACCGTGGTTAGGGTGAGTTACCTCAATGGTGCCGTATAGAAAGATATTTAGAACAGTGAATGGACCTGACCACCTTGACTTGAGTTTTCCAGGGAATAATTTCAGCCTTGAGTTGTAGAGTAAGACGAGATCACCTATTTTGAACTGCTTAGGTTGTTTCAACCTTTTGTCATGACGTCGCTTCATGGCTTCCTTATATAGTCGTGAGTTCTCGTAAGCATTGTAGTGCCATTCATCTAGTTCATTCAACTGCATTAATCTCTTCTCGCTTGCACTCTTAAAATCAAGGTTTAGAAATTTTATAGCCCAGAATGCTTTATGTTCAAGGTCAAATGGTAGATGGCAGTTTTTTCCATAAACAAGTCTATAGAGAGATGTTCTTATGAGTGTTTTAAAAGAAGTTCTATAAGCCAATAATGCATCATCTAACTTTCTTGACCAGTCTTTCCTATTTGTTTCTATTGTTTTCTCTAGAATGCATTTTAGCTCCTTATTGGTCACTTCGACTTGACCACTGGTTTGTGGATGATAAGGGGTGGCTGTTTTATGATGTACTCCATACCTTTTCAAGACCTTTTCAAATTGGGTATTGCAAAAATGTGTGCCCCTATCACTAATGATTATCCTAGGTGTTCCAAATCGAGAGAAAAGTTTTTTTAAAAAGCGTACTACCACTCAGCATCATTTGTAGGTAAGGCTTGGGCTTCTACCCATTTTGACATGTAATCTACTGCTACTAATTTGTATTTATTCCCAAATGAATTAGGGAATGGACCTATGAAATCAATACCCCATACATCAAATATTTCACATAAAAGTATATAGTTCTAAGGTATTTAATTATGCTGAGAGATATTACCTGTTCGTTGGCATTTATCACAAGAGGTCACATACCTGTTGGCATCTCTGAAAAGTGTAGGCCAGTAAAAGCCTAATTCGAGTACCTTATGAGCAGTTCTAGTTCCGCTGTGATGTCCTCTTGTGGGTCCTGAGTGGCAATGATTCAAAATTTGATATGCTTCTATGTCATCAACGCATCTTCGGATAACCTGATCTGCACCAATTCGAAAAAGAAAAGGATCTTCCCAAAAGTAGTTCTTCACATTAGCAAAGAATCGCTTCTTTTGCTGATGGGTTAGCCCTTTTGGGGTTATGTGAGCTGCTAAATAATTTGCAAAATTAGCAAACCAAGGAACTATCGTACCTGCTAAGGCTAGGAGTTGTTCTTCAGGGAATAGATCGTTTATCTTGTCGAGGTACTTGGGCTGTGTGTTTTCTAGTCTTGAGAGGTGATCTGCTGCCAAGTTTTTTGCTCCTTTCTTGTCCTTTATTTCCAAGTCGAATTCCTATAACAATAGAATCTATCTTATCAATCGAGGTTTTGCATCAGTTTTATTTCAGAGGTAGCGAAGAGCCGAATGATCAGTATAAACAATGACTTTTGACAAAATTAAGTAAGATATAAAATTGTCAAATGCAAAAATAATAGCTAGCAATTCTTTCTCTATGGTAGTGTAATTTGCTTGAGCGGCTGTCAAGGTCCTGCTAGCATAATAGATCGGCTGGAAGTGCTTGTCCCTTCGCTGTCCTAAAACTGCACCTACTGTAAAATCACTTGCATTGCACATTAGTTCAAAAGGTAGATTCCAATCAGGTGAGATCATAATTGGGGCGTTGACTAACTTTTCCTTAAGGGACTTGAAAGATTCTAGACATTCTTGGTCAAAGTTGAAAGGTACGTCTTTTTCTAGTAATTTAGTTAAAGGCTTAGCTATTTTAGAAAAGTCTTTAATGAATCTACGATAAAAACCGGCATGACCTAAAAAGCTTCTTATAGCCTTAACTGAGTTAGGGGGAGGTAATTTTTCAATAGTTTCAATCTTTGCTTTATCTACCTCTATCCCTTTACTAGAAATTGTATGTCCTAAAACAATACCCTTTTGAACCATAAAGTGGCATTTTTCCCAATTAAGCACTAGATTTGTCTCTTCACATCTTATCAAAACATGCTTTAAATTGTTTAGACAGTGTTGGAAAGAATTACTGAAAACTGAGAAATCATCCATAAATACCTCCATGATGTCTTCCACAAATTCATTGAAGATAGCTATCATGCATCGCTGAAAAGTAGTAGGAGCGTTACATAAACCAAAAGGCATTCTACGATAAGAAAACGTACCATATGGGCATGTGAACATCATTTTCTCTTGATCTTCTGGAGCTAATGGGATTTGGAAGTAACCAAAGAGGCCATCTAGGAAACAATAATACATGTGACCTGATAATCTTTCTAACATTTGATCAATAAAGGGCAAAGGGAAATGATCTTTTCGAGTGGCGTCATTTAGCTTCCTATAATCAATACAAACTCTCCATCCTGTGACTATTCTTGTAGGTATCAATTCTTCTTTGTCATTAGTTACCACGGTCAATCCACCTTTCTTAGGAACAACCTGCACAGGGCTTACCCAACAACTGTCAGAAGTAGGATAAATAATACCTGCATCTAGAAGTTTAATTACCTCAGCTTTTACAACTTCCTTCATGTTGGGATTCAACCGTCTCTGGGCTTGCACCGTTGGTTTATACTCATTTTCCATCAAAATTTTTTGGGTGCAAAAGGAAGGGTTTATTCCTTTGATATCTGAAATTTTCCATACTATGGCCTGCTTTTGCTTTCTTAATACTTGGAGAAGTTCTTCTTTTTCTTTAGTGCTCAAATCTGATACGATAATAACCGGTAAAGTTGAATCTTCCCCTAAAAAGGCATATTCTAAGTGATCTGGTAGTTGTTTTAATTCTAATTTAGGGGGTTCATCAATGGAAGGTTTCTGTCTCAGCTCATCATTCATCTTTATACTCTCATAACTTATGTGTCTAGTGATGATTTCACTAGAATCTAATTCTTTTCTTACTTCCTCAATTTCAGTGGTGGCCTCATCTTCCCCCTCACCTTGAACAAGACACAGTTCCAACGTGTCTGTGAGAGAAAGTTCCTGAAATTTGTCTTGAACAAAGTGATTAATTGTATCAACAAAATAACAAGAATCATCTTGTTTTTTAGAAAATTTCATGGCATCATAGATTTTAAAAATGACTTCTTCCTCACCAACTCTAAGAACTAATTTACCATCCCCTACATCAATAACAGCTCTAGCATTGGCTAAGAATGGGCGTCCTAAAATCCAAGGTACTTCAATGTCCTTATCCATGTCAAGCACAGCAAAATCAATAGGGAATATAAATTTACCTACCTTTACTAGCACATCTTCAATGACCCCCCTAGGATATTTAACAGATCTGTCGGCTAATTGAATACTCATCCTACTGGGCTTGGGTTCCCCTAGACCTAGTTGTTTGAACATTTTGTAAGGCATGAGATTAATGCTAGGACCTAAATCAACCAGTGCTTTATTAATAAGTAAACTACCAATCAAACAATGGATAGTAAAACTCCCTGGATCTTTCAGTTTTGCCGGCAGTTTATTTTGGAGAATAGCTGAGCATTCCTCATTGAGTTCCACTGTGGCCAATTCTTCCAACTTCCTTTTGTTTGTCAAAAGTTCTTTAAGGAACTTTTGCATACTTTGGCATCTGCGAAATTGCTTCAACAAAAGGTAAGTTAATGTGTAATTATTTGAAGAGTTCAAGAAACTTGCTGAACTGAGCGTCTGTTTGGTCTTTCTTCAACCTTGCCGGATATGGAATACGTGGCTTGTATTCTTTGAGTGTTGGAGGAGTGTTTTCCTTAGGTTCTTCTGCTTTGTTTCTTGGAGGTTCTTGAGTATTTTCCTTTTCTAGTTCTACTAGTACCTTCCCATCTCGTAAGGTAATTACTTTAACCTGTTCTCTGGGATTTGGCTCAGTGTTGCTTGGTAGCCCACCTTGTGGTCTTTCTGAAATTAATTTTGCAAGTTGACCAATTTGGTTCTCAAGCCCTTGAATCGATGCTTGTTGATTCTTTAATGTTGTTTCAGTATTTTTGAAATGGGTTTCTGATGCGGCCATAAATTTGGTAAACATCTCTTCAAGATTCGGCTTCTTTTCTTATTATGGTGGTGGCTATTGAAATCCTGGATGAGGCTGTTGTCTTTGATTTCCTTGTCCTCCCCACGAAAAATTTGGGTGATTTCTCCAACTTGCATTGTAAGTATTACTATAAGGGTTATTTTGAGATCTAGAATTGTTACCCATATAGTTGGCTTGTTCAGTTTCTATGCTATGTCCATAGGATGCGAAATCTGGATTCAACGTGTTTCCTTGAGTCGCGTCGCCTTGCATCACTGGTTGTGCCTGCGTAGAACTAACAAAATTATCAAACTTTTTATTTAGAAGTTCTACTTGGTTAGTAAGCATAGTAACAGCATCAATATTATAGACTTCTGCAGCTTTCGTCGGCTTTGTCCTCATGACTTGCCATTGATAATTATTCAATGACATCTCTTCAATAAATTCATGAGCTGCTTCAGGTGTTTTATTATTGATCGTCCCTCCTGTGGCTGCATCGATCATTTGTCTGGTTGACAGATTTAAACCGTTGTGGAAGGTTTGAACTTGTAGCCCCAAAGGTAGACTATGATGAGGACACCTTTTCAAAAGATCTTTGTATCTCTCCCATGCATCGTAAAGTGTTTCTAAATCCATCTGCATAAAAGAAGAAATATCATTTTGTAATTTGGCTATTTTAGCTGGAGGAAAATATTTGAGTAAAATTTTTTCGGTCATTTGTTCCCACGTAGTAATTGAGCCTCGTGGTAAGGAATTTAACCACTATTTGGCTTTATTTCTCAAAAAGAATGGAAATAGCCTCAAGCAAATGGCATCGTTAGAAACACCATTTATTTTAAAAGTATCACAAAATTCCAAGAAATTCGCTAAATGTGAATTTGGATCTTTGTCTTGCAAACCATCAAACTGCACAAACTGCTGAATCATCTAAATAGTGTTAGGTTTTAATTCAAAATTATTAGCAGCAATAGCAGGTCGAATAATGCTAGTTTGTGTGACAGCCTTAAAATGACCCTAGACGGAATGTGGTTTCGGGACCACAAAACCGAGGCATAAAATATTTTTAATATTCATTTTGATGCCTATTGTATGTGTAAATTCATGTGTGATATTTTGGGTGCTTTAATTTAGTTTTATAATTGTGAATTGCACCTAAAAGGGCTTAATTGTGAACTTTGAAAATGAGCTAGGTAATTATGTGATGACTAGTAAGTGCATACAATAGAATTAATGTCATTGCATGTCAAATTCCCTCTTTTTTCTCATGATGGCCGGCCAACCTACTAACATGATGAAATTTTGTTTGTTTTTGCTTTGTAACTTAGTGATATATATATTATATGTGTTAAAATAAAAGGGAAATAATAATGAATTAGATTTAAATTAATTTGTTGTCATAAAATAGAAATAATAAAGAATAAACAAAATTAGAAATGGGTGTGAAAAACAAAAAAAAAAAGGCTTCATATCTCTTTGTTCATAGCCGAAACTAAAGAAAACTTTGAGAAGGTGAGCTTTGGGCAATCAGTCACTTGAGAGGCAAAAATTCAAGGTAAATCTTTGATATTTTGTGTTGAATTTGGAAATATGAGCTCCTTGTCTTGTTTTCCCTTAAACCCAAGTTAAATTTTGATTTTTGGTAGAGATATGAGCATACGGTCTTGTTCAAATTGGTGAGAAATGGTTGTTGTTTCATGCATTTAGAAGTAATGGTGGTTAAGAGAAATGGAATTAAACAAATGCACTTATATGCGGAGTAATTTGCTAGAGAGGATTCGGCTTGCATGCTTGGGTTGTATGATTTCTAAATGTTGCTTTTAATTTGAATTGTGAGTAAAGAGTGGTGTATAGAGATGTTGATTCGGTTGGATAATTGATTCTATTTGAGTATGAACAAAGTAGGTGTGGTTGATGGCTCATATGAACTTGAAAAGTTGGCCAATGTTGTTTAAAGTCATGAACTAGGGCATAAGTGTTTTCGGCCAACTAGGATAAATTGTAGAAATTTTCTTAGCATTAGTAGCATGTGCTTAATTGGTGAATTGAACTTTGAGTAAATGAAATTTTGTGTTTGGGGCTTAGTGGAGTATTCGGCCATATGAGCTAGGATGGGTAAATTGTGCTTTCTTTAATGCTTGTGTTAAATAATGAAATTTGGGTGTTGTTTGAGCTAGTTTAGGGGTCCTCCCCCTTGCCCATTATGGAATTCTTTGAGCTTGAAGAATGTAGGCATTCGGCTATGTCAAATTAGGCTAAGGAATTGTTAAATTGAAGTCATGAACTTACTAAAGCTTGCCAATGAACCTTATGGTGTTATATGATGGAATTATGTGTTACGTATAAAAATTGAAATGCTATAAAATGTTAGTTGTTTAGTAGGGTAAGTTATATGGGGTGTTATGTATGATATGGATTTGAATAAAGTCCATGCTGGACATATGGCTGAATGGCCTTAGTGAGTATGCATTAGAAATGGTAATTTAAACCAATTGATCAATTTATGCTTGTGGGAGCTTCTTGGTTAAAGAAATGACCTATTCGGCCATGTGCATAAAATCTTTGATGTTTGTGTTGATAATTGGTGTCTTAAGAGTGGTATAATGATTAAAATGAATATGAAATATGTACATTATGTTAAGATTGATGACTACTCTAAATGGTGCCTTAGGAAATGCTATGTTTTAAATAAGTGAATAAGAACATTAAAGAGTGGATTTTGTATAAAAATCTGCTTGGTACAGCAGCAGTAACGTGTCTTGGAAAAATCACCATAAATTGTGGGAGATGAATTAGAGGCTCAATAAATTGTGTAATTGAAGCTTAGTGAGTCTAGTTTCTTATCAAAGAAACCTTGCAAACAAAGAGATTTCCGATAAATAGATTTTTAGAGTAGAGTGAGACAGTGTCAGTTTGACTTCGAAGTCCCCTGCTCTGTTTTTGAAAAATCACTATAAATTGTATAAAAATTGTTATGAGACAAAATTTATATGCTTAGACTCCTTAATGAGTCTAGTTTTGAATGGAATAGGTGAGACCATATTTGGAATTCTGTACAAGGAGAAATTCGGTTCGTAGTATAGAGTGGTCAGTTTAATCAAACAGTGAATTAGGGGAACTTTAAGAAAATTCTGGTATTGATTGACCAAACCAAAAAATTATGAAAATTTTATGGATTAAAGATAAATGAGTCTATTTTCATGCAAAATTTACGGCACTACATTTGGAGTTTCGTAGCTCCAGTTATGAGTAAATTATTGAATGCTGCTTAGAAAATCAGCTTGTTGTAACTTATGATATGTATGTGAAATGCTCCAATGTGCATGTGTGTTTGCAATGAGAAGAATATGCATGTATGATTTGACTATGACTGAAAATGATTCATTGAGGTGCTTGAATAAGAATTAATAGAATTAAATGTTTTATTTAGCTCAAGAGCATAGAGGGACGAGTTCGGATAAAGGGAAGGCTAAAGTGGTCGAATAGCCAACTCGTAATTCCTCGTGAAAGTTCAAGGTAAGTTTTGAGTAATCGAAATTGGTAATTAAGTTAAAATGCCATGACATACATGCTGATATTCGGACGATGTCCCATTTAGAAAGACACATTATTCATGTTTGATCATTTGGCCGAAAGTCTAGGAAAGTAAAGTATACGTGTATGAATTTTGAATTATATGTACAGTTACGATATAAAGTCGAGAAGCATGTTATATGTTTGTATGCATATGAATTGATTGAATTGTAAGTGAAATCTTGCTATGTGAAACTTGACTACATGCGAATATATATATATATATGAGAATTTGTGATGCGAATCCGGGATTTAAGTCCCGCTGACTATATGTGGAGACTATGTCCGGGTTAAGACCCGAAGGCTATATGCAGAGATGATGTCCGGGTTAAGACCCGAAGGCTATATGCGGAGATTATGTCCGGGCTATAGACCCGATGGCTATGTATAGAGTTTACCCGAGCTAAAGACCTCGATGATGATGAGAATAAAGCCTAAGACTAATGGTCTTCAAGGTAATGATCGCTAATGAATTGCGCTGAAAGTGTTAAACTATACAGGTATGTACCCTTGGCTTATATACAAGATGGATTTTGGACCGAATACTAAAGTCATTATGTGATTTCATATGTGTACTTGAAATGAGATTATTAAAATGATCAAAGTACAATTGGCCTATGTGAAATGTTATGTGACTTCTTGTGACATGTATATGTTATGTGAACTTACTATGAGTGGAAGCTATCCATTTTCGTATGTGATGTGAATGTCTATGTTTGGAAAAAGGGTGACATACCCAAAAAGGAGAGGGAAACAAAGATATGATCAATTATGCTATAATTTGATGATCTATTTAATGTCATTGCTTAAAACTTACTAAGCATTGTAATGCTTACTCCGTTTCCCTTGTTTCCTCTGTTTTATAGATCTCTTTTTGGAAGCTACGGACTCGGGGATTGAAGCCTTAATCACCTACACTATCGCTGTTATTTTGGTACATTCGATGGTTATTTTTGGGTCAATGGCATGTATAGGCTATTTTCCTTCGGTTGAATCAAACTTCATTTTGAGTTGTAAATATTTCTAGCCATGCGAAAATGGCTTGCTTAGTCTTCGAGTTTGCTTATATGGGTTGGAGTGATTCTCATACTATTCGATGTTGTGGCATGGAATTTAGTTAGTACTTAATATGCAATGATTTTTCTAATATGATGTTTGGTTATCGAATTTGTTCGTTTTAGCCAATTCGTTAGTATGCTTATAGAACGATTTAATAAGATACGATGTCCTGACCGAATCGACCTAAGTGTTATATTCAACTATTGAACTCAATGAATTCACGTCTAGCTTTGTATCTACGAACCTCGGTAGTTGTATTTTGATTTTGTAATACTCTAAACCCTAATCCGGCGACGGACAGGGGCGTAGGGTGTTACATTTTGGGTACCAATCAAACTAGGTTTAGCATAATCATACATAGTGCGAGGAGCTGCATCTTGGTTTATTGGTTTTACTGGTAGTGCTGGAGGTGGTGGAAAGTTTTGATTTGCGTCCATCTCTTCTGTAGGTTTTGGCTCTTGCTCAAGTTCTTGTTCTGGATAATGTAAACTGCGTCTAATTTCTCTGCGATTTCTACAAAATGTCGCTTCTAGATCTTCATTAAAAAGTAATGGTCCTGTTGGGTTGTTTCTAGTCATAAACTAAAAATACCTAAAAAGAAAAAGCAAAGAAAATTCAAAAATTTAAAAGAAAATAAATAAAAATAAATAAAAACTGAAAATAAAAAAATTATATAAATATAGTAATGGCTAAAGTAATAGAAATCGAGTTTTCGTAATATTTTAATTCCCCGGCAACGACGCCAAAATCTTGATAACGACTCGCGATATTAAGTAATAAAATTTATAAGACTGATCACACCAAAACTAACAAATACCACATCCTTAAAGGCAAGCGCACCTATCGAACAGTAGTATAGTTTAGTGGCAAGACCGAGTTATCGTACCCAAGGGAACCAAAAGTACTATTACTTACTTCCTTTCTATTATCTAGCCTAAGAATAAAAGAGGGTTTGTTTAAACTAATACTAAACTAAACTAAGAAAGCACAAAGAGTAAACTGGGAAAACTTTTAGGGAAAAGCTGATTGATATGGACAATACTCAAGGGAGAATCCACCTAGACTTCACTTGTTATTGTTTCCTTGAACTATATGATTTATTTACTTGACTTGATCCGTAGAGATCCCTAACCTATGCTAAACCCTCCGTCGAGGCGTAAAGCAACTAGGCCTAAGTTGTTAATTAAAGTTCCTTTATTAATTAACTCCTTAGGTTGCATTAATTCTATCTATGGCTCCCCATATTAGGTTTGACCCTAATCTGGCAAATTTATGTCGCCCTATGTCTAGGGTTGCATGCAACTCCGCTTAATTATGGTAGATCTACTCTTATCACAGGGACTTTTGCTCCTCTGCTCTAAGCACATCTAATTCTTGAAGTAATGCCCAGGATTATTAAATCAAGAATGAAGAACACATAATTAAGAACAATTCAAGTATTTATCAAATAAATCATGAATAAATAACAAGATCTATCTTAGGTTTCATCCCTCTCAAGTATTTGAGGGGTTTAGTTCATAATAAAGAAAGAAAACATCTCAGAAGATATAAAATAGCAAAACATAAAAGAAACCAAAAACCCCTGAAGGAATTTAGGGAGATCCTCTATGTTGTTATAGAATTTCGACTTCTGAGATTAATCAGTCGGCTTCTCCTCTGAGTAATCCCTTGCTTCTACCCTCTATGTTGCAGAAAGACGAGAAGAAATCTAAATATCCTGTATCTAAAGGTGTATCAAGTGTCTTTTGCCTATTGCCTCATGGGGTCTTTATATAGAGCCTTTTGGGGGGTCTTTCTTAGCCTCTAAGCATCCCAATTCGAGTGAAATTCCCCTTCCTCACGACTAGAACATGCCTGTGTGAGTTTGACAAAGGCCGTGTGGAACTATCGGTGGGGCACGGCCGTGTGGCCTGGCCGTGCTTGTCGAGGGCGGGACCGTGTGATCTTCATGTGGCACGACCGTGTGGCACGGCCGTGTGGCGACTCTTTGGGCAGTGTGTTATTTCATTTTTGGCCTATTTTCCTCATTTTCGGCCCATTTTCTATTCTTTTCTCTTCCCTATGCTCTCCTGAGTATAAGATACTTAAAAGAAAGGTCAAGAGCACCAATTCTCACAAAATTGATAATAATTCATCTAAAATATAGGCTAAACATGAGGTAAAAATATGTATAATTTAGCGTTTATCACTAGCCTTTCCTATCACCATAGTCGACAGCCTCCCTGAAGTACTAAGGGACTTTCAGATTTCTTAAATCCCGAACTAATGAATAGAGAGAAGAGATCTGAGTACTTACCAAAGATCCACTACACCCGAATGCTTCCAATCCTTTTCTATCTCAAATCTAACGCAGATCTAGCCTCAAGACACAAGCAGAGAACGAATCTAACTATTTCAACTTTTGAATCTGACTTAGAGCATGCCTATTCGGTTTAAGAAGTAAATGGGAGAAGAAAGTGAAGAAAATTGTTTTACAAAATAACAGGGACGATCGACAATGTAAGGAGAAGTTTAGGATTCAATTTTTTAAAAGGCTTGAGTAGAAAGAAGAAGTCATCTTAGTCAATAAGGTAATCAAAAATGGTGGATTAGTTTCATCTTTTAGGGAAGTTGACTGCTAGGCTTGAGAAGAGAAAAGAAAAAGATCAAGAGTGAGCTTGGTTTTGAGAAGAAGAGTGGTGAAACGAATTCAGTTTAGGGGAAGAAAAAGTAAAGAGAAGAGATGAAAGAAGAGAGGGGAGATTTGGTTATGGTCAATCGGCACAAACGAATGGATGCTTGCGGCTTCAGCTTTTAATTTAATGGGAAAACAAAGGAAAATAAAAACCCTAAGGGTTCTATACCTAATCGGCACACCTACACACTCAAATACCGAATTAGGACTCCAATAAAGACCCTAAAAATGTTCGGCTACCATCTCAAAACCACCCCTTGTCGATTACACTAAAACCAAATGTCCCAAACGGCAATGCTTCCCTAAGAGTCCCCCCATTCGGCCATCACATGTCTCATTTCAAAATTCCTAAAATCTCTCCCCCTTATCCCACCTGATTCAATCTCATGAATGTTTCAAACTCTTCTATCAGAGTTTCACTTAACATCTATCACATGACTAGCACATGCACAAAAATTAAAACACACACAATACTAGAGCCCTTGCAAACACATCCACACGCCACTTTTTTAGGAACTAAGTGGCGTCATATTGCCACTTTACCAAGGGCTCACTTGTGTCTTAGTTTACTCCCTTTTTCTTAAAAGCCCACTTAACCAAGTCCCCTTCACTTTAAATCCAAAATTTGATATTTTTCTCAGGTTTTATCTTAGGCTTGGGCCTTCTAAAGGCCCACTAACACACTTAAAACATAAATTCCATATTTTAACAACAAAATTTCAAAATTTCACCAATATCGCAAAAATCTCGAAAATTGGGGCATTACATGAAACTTGTAATTCTTGTCATAATCTTGTCTAAAAATTCTGCTTGCACAATATTCATTAAAATGGTCATAACTTAAGCACCCAAACTCAAAATCGAGTGATTTAAAGTGCATTTTAAAGCTAGGAGATAGATAGATCTTTAAACACTATGCAGACATATAAACCTAGAAATGTCTAGATACCATCTAAAAAGTCATTGCAAATCTAATGATTTCCCAAACATGAAAATTGATAGCTTCGATGAATGGAATTCAATATATTTCACCATGTTCGTGCATTATCAAATGCAGCACAAGAGAATGAAGCACATAGACATTTGTTATCATTTTGTTCGAGAGGTGATTATTCAAGGGAATGGTCAGATTCTTAAAATTGGTATAGAACATAATCCGACCGACATGTTGACAAGGAGCCTTCTAGTTTCAAAGTTCAAGCATTGCTTGGACTTGGTAAGTATCCAGTGAAGAATTAGTCCAGCAAGTAACAAGGCTCAAAAAGGGAGTTGGTCCAAATACTAGTCAAGGTGGAGATATGTGGGAGAATGCCACTTATTTTGACCAATGTTTATTTTTGTTTTTCTTCTCCTAGTTAAACTATAATAGCTCATTTTTTAATAGTGTCAGAAATAGTGGTTTCGGGACCACTAGTCCAATAAGTGAGTCCACAAATATTATTTTTTAATATTTATGAGTCAAATATAGTATTATAATAAATTTTGATTTGATAATTTATGTTGTTTGGACTAAATTTTAAGTGTAAGTGGTTTGTTCCAAAAGTCAAGTGGTTTTGGAAAATGAGGTATCGGGACCCTTTTCTATGAATCGAGCGCGTAAATATTTTATTAAATAATTACAGGGTGCTATTAGGGTTATGTTAAAATTTGGTTAAGAAATTTTAACCTGATCATTCTAGATCTGTTCCTTTTTAGCTAACAATTTCGTATCTTTTCGTTGCATCTCATAATTCCTCTGAAGAATTAATGATTTAATTCTTGAGTCTGTAATAATCTAACTGGTATAATTTGAGATCATCTAAGTGAAACATTACTGTAATTAATGAATTTTTCTCTGGCTTAGGTTGAAGTTGTAATGCCCAGAACTTGGGCCTAATAGGATTAGGCCTTGTGCCTAGAAGCCGTTAGGAGGTTGTACATAAAAGTTTATGTGTACAAGAAATATCACAAATGCATGTTTGCTTTAATGGCTAAGTGATATAGGAGTGTCTGGGAGTGTTGGAGAAGTCCTGGGTTCAAACTTGGGTTTTGGCTAAAATTTTGGTTTTAGGTGAGTAAACCCTTGATGTTAGTAGGCAGGCTTTAAGAATATTTTTGGTGAAAGCTTGACACAAGCAAGCATGTGGTCTAGTGGTTGTGGCATCATTAAGGTGGAAAGGAAGCTTAGGTTCAAGTCTTGGCTCTTGCAATTTATTTTGGTTTTCTCATAAGTAAACTTGGATGCTAGCATGTAGGGCTTATATCTAATTGTAACTATTTTGCGTCACAAGAAGTAGTGTGGCCTAGTAGAAAAGGCGTTACTGGGGTGGCAGAAGATCTAAGGTTTGAGTCTTGGAGGGAGCTTTGGGTATTTATTTTTGCAGCTATGATGCCAGTGGTTGAGTTGTAGTGAAATTCTGCCAAGGTGGTTATAGAATTGGTCTTGGAATTTGAATGTGTGGTGAGAATCAGTTGAAGAGTGATTTATGGAGTGATTTAGGGAGATAATCGTGGAATTTGAAGGGGGAGGTGTTGTAATCGAGTTGGACTTTGTGAGTGTGGCAAATTCAGCATAGGGGAGGGTGAGTGATGTTTGTGGTCATTGTTTGGTATAGCTGAATCTTGCTAGAAAGAGTTTATGTGTTTTCTTTTCACTCATTTTTGGTACCTTTTTTTGGTTTTCGCTTTCAAGATGCGGGTTATACTTTATTCTAAGCCGAAATTGCATTAACATTTAGGTCACCTATTAGCCGGTTTCTCTTCTTCTAGTCCTCTCCTTTTCTTTCTAATTCTTTGGCCTTTCTCCTTTCATGTTGTTGTGACCATCTCATTCTCTTTTCTTCATCTCAAACTTTTGTGCCAATTTCTTCAACCTAGACTCTCAGACCTTCACTTCAACAATTGCTGTTTATGGTTCATTTCTCTATTGTATCGGGTATTGTTCTTCTTCTTCGCTCTCTTCTCTACTAATCTCTTTTTCAATTGGTTTTGGGCCATAGCCGAACCTTGTTACTACATTTCTCACTCATTTTCTTTGGCTAGGCCAAATCTCTGTGTTTCTCTACCAAATCATTGTTATTTCTTTGCCGAACTACTCTCTTTACATTTGGTTTTCAATGTGGTAAGGGGTTCCTGATCAACTAGTAAGTGCACTCGTTTTTCCCTTGTTTATAGTTTAGACCGAATGCTCTTTTATGTTGTTAAAGGTTATCAAGCATTGTTGAAAACCACAACCTTATTCCATATTTGTTAATAAGGCTCTTTGGTTAACGCAGATACCGACAAGAAGTTCACCGTTGCTAATGATTAGTGAGGATTTAGTGAAGCTTGATCGAATAAGGTAAGCAATAGTGTGGTTTCGGCTTTTGGTTAGGGAGGACAACTGTTCTAATTGATTAAATGATGGTTAGTCTTGTATGTTGTAGGTTTGGTGCTAGGGTTTTATGGGACGCTTCATAATCAAGGTGTGTATCAAACCCTATTTCTGTGGTTCGGCTTAGAAGCCGAAGGTGTGTGTAACTGTATGCCATGTATTGATAATCGGCTGAAAAGCCGGAAGTGTGTATATTATTGTATAGTATTCGATAATTGTTTAAAGCTGAGAGTATGTGTTGTTTACACTGCTATGTTTGCAGATAGGCGAAATGCCGAAATGCCAAAGTGCCGAAAAGCTAAAAGTTCGGCAACTGTTGCCACAGGAGCGTGCTAGCGAGCATGGATAATCTGATGCAATAATGGAGGCCAACATGGCGATCTCATGGGCATAGGCCAATGTTGGGCCAAAGTGGGCCGTGTGGGCCCGATGGGCTTGTGGGCCCACACGGACCTTTGTCATGTTATGTGGAAAAATTGGATCTGGCTATGTTGTTTGCATGGCTAAGGTTGATTCTGGGTTGTTTTGCGCCTCGATGGGCCGAAATGGGCTGTAGGGGCCCAATGGGCTTGTAGGACCCACACGGATGAAAGTTTACGATTGTGGTGAATGTTGGATTAGATTGCGTAGCTGCTTAACCGTGGTTAATTCGGGGCGAGATGAGCCAAACGAGCATGTGGACCCACTTAGGCCGACAGTAGGCTACTGTTAGGATCGTTGTGTTGTGGAAGTCGCTCGAGGGGACTGTAAACCTCCTCAAATGTGGGAAAGTTATCGAAATGCCCTTGTAATGTGAATTTACCTAAATACCCTTATAGTGTAAAATTATCGAAATACCCCTGTAGTTCGAAATTACCGAAATACCCCTATAGGGTAAAATGACTTTTTTCCCTTGTGGGAAAAAAACTGACTTGTGCTATGTTTTGACAAACCTGGTTGTGAATTTATGTGTACAACGTGAATGACTTGACTGTGATTGTATGATCGATTTTGGACATGTCATTCTGCATACATGACATTATGGATGGGTTGGGTTTGATATAGAGGAAGATCTGATCTGATAGGGTCGCACGGGTCGTGTGATACAACTGTGGATCCACTGAAGCCCTTGAGCCGTATATTCCTTCTGATTAGGTATGGTCGCATGGGTCACCCGAGACGATTGTGGACCTACTGATGGCTTTAAGCCACTTAACATGATTATGGCTTTGTGCCAATAGATGGCTTAGTGCCGATTATATTACCACGATAGATGGCTTTGTGCCGATTATATTACCGTGATGGATGGCTTTATGCCAAGTGTATTACCGCGATTAGTGGCTTTGTGCCAATTGGATTACAGTGATTAAAGGCTTTGTGCCGTATTTATGGCTCTATGCCGTTCTATTTATGGCTTTGTGTCGTTCTGTTGATTATGGCTGTGTGTCATTCTATTTACAGCTTTGAGCCATTCTGTTGACTTAGCGTCGCAACCAATGTTAAGCTTGGTGTGTTGGATGGGTGGGTATATTATATCCCTACAGACTGTGTAGGGCTAGACGGAGGCAAGTGCAGGGTTGGATGGGGTTAACACATTACATGAATCATACATGTTGCATTTTGATTCTGTTACTCTATTGGGCTAAGGCCCATATGTATTTTGATTCTGAACTTGAAATAGACTAGGGCCATCCGTTACTATCTGCTATTCGGGCTAGGCCCAGTTGATTTCTATTATGGGCTGAAACCCAAATGCTATTATATTAGGCTTTTGGCCTACATATACTCTGGACTGTTACCATTTTTTTGCATGCTGATTGTCTATTTTTGGTAGGGGAATTACATACTGAGTTTTTTGTAAACTCACCCCGTTTATTAACCTTTCAGGTAATCCCTAGCATTAGGAGGATTGGTGCTGCGAGGGACTCGGAGAAGGCCACACATCTGCTACTGTTTTCGTTTTCTTTTACGTTTAATTACTTATAAGTACTTATATTTTGATTTGGGTTGTAATAAGGCCTTTTTAATGTTTTAAGTTTTAATTGGGGCTTTATTTATTTTAATCTATGTTTGTTAAAAGTAGGACACGACTTTCCAAAACGACAATCGATTTTCAAAACACTACGTTTCCATAATATTTTCAAAATGGTTTCGCAACTTAATTTCTAAACATCACGTTTTTGTAAACCAACTCTTTTTAATTAAGATTCTTCAACAACCAATATTTCCAAAAGGAATATCTTTCCATTGAACCTCGTTTTCAAAATAAATTGACGTAGGCTGGGGGTTTTACACAAGTTTTCAATGGTGAGGTTTTTTTTCTAATCTTTAAGAAGGGCTTCCAATGAAAACATGGTTTTCGAAAAACACTTCAATGTGACACGCCAAATTCTGACCATAATGTCCAGGCTGGGTTTGGGGTATTACAGAAGTAGTTACATAACTTGACTAAACAAATTTTTATGTTTTCTTGTAATACTTCATCATTAGCAATGAAATTGTCAAGGAATTCTTAATAAATCGTCTATAATATAGATTTCCAGATGTTGAGCATGCATTGAATTAGTTTTATAATAGATCAGTACATCATGTATACAAAATATCAATGAACTTGTTAAACTGTGACTACAAAGAAACCCGATTCACCAAACTTCAAATGCTATAGGGCATTATTAAATACGAAAGACATAACTAGAAACTCGTAATGCTCATAACGAATTTTGAATGTTACTTCTGGTACATTTACATCTGTAACTCATAGCTGATAGTAACCAAATTGGTAATCTATCTTCAAGAACATTATAACACTTTTCAACTAATCGAATAGGTCCTTAATATGAAGTAACGAGTTTTTATCCTCTATCGTAAATTTATTCAACTACTTGCAATCTATATACAGACTCATCGACTTATCTTTCTTGTAACACACTGAATTTAGGCCTAGAAGTAGTGGGCCTTGAGTGTGGGATCGATTAGAAGGCAGCTTATAAATATTTTGTTGTGCATGAAAATATCACAATTGATTGACTACTTTAATGGTTAAGTGATTTTGAAGTGTTTGGGAGTGTTGGAGAAGTCCTGGTTCAAACTTGGGCCTTAACAAAAATTTATGTTTTTCTCTTAAAGGAGCCTTGACGTTAGTGGGTAGGCCTTAAGAATATTTTTGGTGAAAGCATGGCATAAGGAAGCATGTGGTCTAGTGGCAAGGAGGCGTTAAGAGTATGCATGTGGTTTGAGGTTCAAGTCATGGCGTGAGCAGAATTTTTTGTTGTTTCTTGATTAAACCTGGATATTGGCAGGAAGGCTTTATAAGTATTTGGGATAAAATGTGACATAAGATGAGCTTATGGTCTGGTGGTTGTGGCATCATTAGGATGGCAAGGGATCTCGGGTTCAATTCACCCTGTGCACAAAGGAGTATTTATTTTCCTCCTTTGCTATGAGGTGGTGGAATTTGAGTGAATGACTGCTGGGAGGAAGTTTGAATTGGTCTTGAGTTGTTGGGAGAAGATTGTGGAGCATATCAAGGAGGAAATCAAGGGAAAGGATAGAAAGTTTGTAGTAGGCTGAATCTGGGACTCCCCATTGTGCATATTCAGTCATAGGACCTTTTTCCCATATTGCCGAATTCTTTTGCGTCATTTAGGGTTCTCTTTGTTTTCTTTTTTCTCATTTCTTTGTATTGCTGATCATATACTAAAAACCGACCACTCGTGCAACATTTTTGTCATTTCTGGCAAGCGTTGAGTGCTCTTTCATTTGTCCATTTTTCTTTTCTGTTTCTCTCTCCTTGCTCAAACTTCTACCGAAAACCTTTTACTTTTTGGCTCCTTTCTATTTCTTTCAGGGTTTCCGATTGTTTCCCTTTTATTACTCCTTTTGCAATCGGTTCCTTGTATGATCAAACCTTCTCACCCATTTCTCTATTTTCTATCCTTCTTTTCTCTCATTTGCCTCTACTCCTAGTTGGTTGAATACCCCCTTTGCCTTTTGTGATCACTCTTGTGTTACCCTGGAATTTGATTTTTGACCAACTGCTCTGTATTGGTATATTGATTCGGTTGCAAGAGTTGGTTTCTTTAAGAAGTGGCAGGGTACAAGCATTTCAGAAGCACTTGAAACTTTTTCCCTTGTTATTCAATCAAGGTAAACGCATTACCTTCCTTCTTTTAGGCAAGGCCATATATTCCTCCCTTATCGTTTGGATGTTGATTACTTGGTTTGTTTCTAGAACTCTCGATGAGTCAAGGTTCTAGCAGGAAAGCGATGACATTAGTGCTGGTTGGAAATGGTCTCGTAGTCCCTACCCTAAAGTTTAAGCACAGCAAAGTGTCGGTAATTTGGGACTTTCCGCCTTGGTGTGGTAGGGTAGCTGCACTAAGCTCTAGATCAAGTGAGTTAATCATAGTCGACCGATCTAGTGAAGGCAAGTGGTAGTCAATCCTCCGGCTAGGGGTTTGGTTATAGTTCTTTTAATTCTCTTGATAAGAGATTAACTGATGTTTTGTTTGAATAGGTTCTAACGCTCAGGAATTCTTAGTACTCTATGTGATCAGGTGTGTAATCATATGCTATGTTTGATAATTGGCTGAAAAAGGCGAAAATGTGTACTCACACTAATATTGTTGATTGGAAAATGCCAAGATGCCGAAAAGCCAAAAATAAGGCAACGATTTCCACACGAGCGTGCGAATGCATGGGTGGATAATCTGATGTGATAGTAGAGGCCACCGTGAGTGACCTCGTGGGCTTAGGCCGATTTTAGGCCGAAATAGGCCGTGTGGGCTCGATGGGCTCGTGGGCCCCATACTGGCCTTTGTCATGGATATGTGGAAAGATCGGACCTGGCTATATCGTCTACATGGCTAAGGTCAATTTTGGGCTTAACACGCCAAATGTGTATGTAGGCCCCACTTGGGCCGAGCAATAAGCCTTAGGCCCATTTCGACCGTTATGTTTATTTAGGTTACTGAAGTCATTCGAGACAACTGTAGACCTCCTAGGAGGTTGGAAAATTACTGAAATACCCTTGTTGTGCAAAGTTATTGAAATGCCCCTATAGTGCAAAGTTACCGAAATACCTTTATAGTGGAAAATTATCGACATACCCCTGTAGTGCAAAATTACTAAAACACCCCTGTAGTGGAAAATTACTGAAATACCCTTGTAGTGTAATTTGACTGTAATTGTATGATTATGAAATGAATGATTTGAATGTGATTGTATGACCGATTATAGGCATGACAGACTGCACACATGTTGCATGGGTTGGAATATTGTACAGAGGAAGATCTGATCTGATAGGGTCGCACGGGTCACGCGAGACGACTGTGGACCCACCGAAGGCTTAGAGCCATATATTTGTATTGATCTGGTAAAGTCACACGGGTCGCCCGAGACGACTGTGGAGTTACCTGGCTTTAAGCCACTTAATCTGCTTATGGCTTTGTGCCAACCTAATTAAGGCTTTGTGCTAATTGATGGCTTTGTGCCGAGTACATTGCCGTGATTGATGGCTTTGTGTCGAATACGTTACCGTGATTGATGGCTTTGTGCCAACCTAATTAAGGCTTTGTGCCAATTGATGGCTTTTGTGCTGAGTATGTTACCGTGATTGATGGCTTTGTGTTGAATATGTTACCGTGACTGATGGCTTAGTGCTATCCACTCTATCGATGGCTTTGTGCCACACATATTATTATGGCTCTGTGCCATTCTGTTTATGGCTACTGGCCATTCTGATTTCAGGCAGCATTGCTACAGATTTTAGTTAGTGCCGCAACCGGTGCTAACATTTGGAGTGCAGGGATGGGTGGGTTGATTTTATCCCCACGGTAAGTGCAAGGTTGGACGGAGGCAAGTGTAGGGTTGGATGGGATTAACTCATAACATGCGTCATGCATCATACATGCTGCATTCTGATTCTGTTACCATATTAGGCTAAGGCCCATATGTATTTTGATTTTGAATTTGAAATAGGATAAGGCCCAATTGATACTGAGACTGTAATGGGTTTAGGCCCTGATTGTTACTATTTTTTACTGTGACTAACTATTCTCTTCATAGTAGGGGGTTGCACACTGAGTTTTCGTAAACTCACCCCGTGTATTAACCTTTTCAGGTAAACTTCAGCGTGAGGAGGATCGATGTTACGAGGGACTCGGGGATGGCCACACAACTACTTTTGTTTTCCATTCTGTTTATCTACTTTTAAGTACTTTGATTTTAAATTTGGGTTGTAATAAGGTCTCTTTTAATCTTTGGATTTTAAATTGGGTTTTTGGTTTATTTTGATCGATATCGGTTAGAAGTAGAATTTGGTTTTTTTTCCAAAAATAATTCATTTTTTTCCAAAGGTCTACGTTTCCGTAGCATTTTCGAAATGGTCTTACGACTTAATATCTTTTTAAACATCACGTTTTCGTAAATAAATTATTTTAAAACAAGCTTTCGCAACAGACAATATTTTAAATGGGAGTTATTTTTCAGCAAACTACATTTAGAAAATAAACTGACTTAGACTAAAGTTTTACTCAAGTTCAAGTGACAAGAAGTTTTAACTAGCACGAAGGGTTTTCAATGAAAACATAATCATTGCAACAAAACTTTTAATTCTTTTAATTCATTTAGTTCATTTAAAGACATTTTGTATAACACAATTGAGATTGGAACAATTCCTAGTGTTAATTTTGTGACAACTTGATGTATCTCTTTGGTAGCAAACTCAATAATTCTACAAGAACATATGTAATTTTCATACGGTCAATAACTGATCAACTTTCATTTCAAGTACTCTTAAATCCAAGATATAAATTAAAGCATATTACAGCCTTTTGTAGAAACTTTTGTACAGATATCACTGAAATCACAATTGAATCACAATTAGACATAATGTAAATTAGTTCACAACTCTGGCATCTTAAATTAATTAGTTTTTGTAGACAATTCACTACAATAACATCAGGAGTTGATGCCTACTTGCATGCCCAAATCACATAAGCTTTGGTGGGGTGTAACAACTCGTTTTAGACCCTAGTCAGAATAGTGGTTTCGAGACCACAAATCTAACATCAAAAAAATATTTTAATATTATTTTTTATGTTTATAGCCTATGATAATGCATGTGTGAAAGTTCTGTGGGATGATTTTATCGTTTGAGTGCTGAATTAGGAAAAAAGAGTAAATTGTAGAAAATGTAAAAGCTGTGTGCTATTTGTTAAATGTGCTTAATTGATGCGACTTATTAGACCAAAGGTCCTTATGTTGTAATTGGACCATTGTTAAGGTTAGGGGACATTAATGGCCCTATTTTTGGTGAAATATAAGTTAAATAGCCAAGGTTAAAATAGTAAAATGTTAATTATGTAAGATTAAAATAAAACAAAATGAAAATGTGCTCATATTCTTGCATGTTCAACCAAAAATAGAGAAAAGAGAAAGGGATTTTGTGTTTTAAGCATTCGGTACTTTACTATAATCAAAGTATGTTTTGAACTCAGTTTTTGATGATTTTTACGTTTTTAAAATCTTTGTTATCTGTTTTATAAAGCCCATACTTAAATTCATGAAATTGTTAATGTTTCCATGAGATGATGTTAACGAATATTTGAATTTTGAAATGATTGGTGATGAAAACTAAGTGTTTGATGATAGTTGAATATATTTTGTCTTTGGTTTTTTGATGAATTTGAGTATTTGGGCTAAATTGTGAAAATGAGAAATAGATGGGTTCAAAATGTGAATAATTATGAAATATGGGCTGCTAAGGACTAGTACAATAGTCAGCCAAGCTTTTGTGTAATGGGAATTTATGAATTTGATGTATTTGTGAATTAGGGACTAAAGTGTCGAAGTGTGAAAATGTGAGGGCTAAATTACAAAATGCCCTAAATTTATGATTTGGATTGAATTCAATAAAATGTGAGATTGAATGGTTGAATTTAAATGTATTTAGATTGTAACGCCCCAAAAATGTAATCGTTGTAATTTTGCATGATTTGACATAAAATACATGTTTGACATGCTGGATGAGTAATTCGGGTGTGTTTGGTGGATTTTAGAAAGCCTAGGTTCAAGTCTTGGCTTTTGCAAAATGTTTAGTTTTGCTATTAAATGGATCTGGATGCTAGTATATAGGCCTTATATCTAATTGATTTGGTTTTATGACAGAAAAAGAGAGCTTGTTATTGGTGGCAAGTGGCGTGACTAGAGACTGTGAGAGCATGGGTTCGAATCCTATGCCAGGCAAGGAATATTTATTTTGCTAACATGAGAAAGCAAGTGTTGGAAGTGGATTCAAACTCTATTGAGTGAGAGTTTGAACTGGTCTTGGAGTTTGTTGTGGAGGATATCAAGGAGTAAATCAAAGAGGGATAAGAGGAGAGATTTGTGAAGGGTTTCAAGGGATTTGAAGTTTGTGGGAAATGTTGGCCGAATGTGGTTTCCTTTGGTGAAAAAATCACTCATAGGCAAAAAACGCAAAAAGGCTAGTTTTTCTTGTTTTGCATTTTCAGTTTTTTACCTTTTTCTTTGAAGTCTTGCTACTCTTGGTTTTCTGAAGCCGAAGTAACTTTTGGTCAATCCGGGTATCTTTCTTTATGTTGTATATTGTGGTTTTCTTTTTTTTCACAATCACTTACTCTCGTTTTGACTGTCCTTCCTTCTCATCTTTCTTTTCTTTTTCTCTCTACATTTTAGGTTCTTTCCTTCTTGTGGCTGAATTTTTGTCTAAGGTTAGGGGTACTTGACTATTGGCCGAATACATGTTCCTCTCTTCTCCTATCAGTATCTTTCTTTTTGTATTTTATGTTCTTATTTCTTCAATCGATTCTCCTCTTGACTAAGTACCTTGTTCACCGCTTTCTCTTAGTTGATTTTTTTCGTTGGTCGAATATTACTGGTAAGTGTCGACCCTCATCTTGCTTTTTTCTTTGATAGAGTCTTATTCCATTAACATCTTCTTGCTCTATCGTTGCTCGAATAGGGATACACTCGGTGCGTGTTGTCTCTTCTATTTCTAATACGTTTGGTGTCGACATGTGAAGGGGTGTAGGCAGACTCCTCCTTTCATCAAATCTTGGACAATTGCACTGTTTGTAAGTGTTGAACCGAATGGTATTTTCTTTTTGGGGAAGGGTTTTCTTGTTCTTTCGTTAGACTATTATATGTTTAACCATGATTATAGTCAATAATAATGGATGGATTGCGCTTGTGGTATAGTTAATCGGCAAGGGACATGTGGGCAGTTATAGTTAGTGACCTAATGTAAACAAACTAATTGTTAGTCGATCAAGGTGAGTAGGAGTTGGCGTTTTAGGCTCGATTAATTGTTAAATCGATTGGTGATATGACTGATAGTATATCTTGTTTGTATCAGGGTTCGTAGCTCATGGATCTTAGCTTAGTTTTGTATACAGGTGTGTATCTACACCCTTATTTTACTGTGAATAGGCAAAACATGGGCCTCCTGAGTGTGCAATCGCTCGTGTGGGGAATCAAGCCCACAAAACATGGGCAATAAGCTGTAGAGGCCGTGGGCCCAATGGGCTCGAGGGCCACATGGATAAAATCCATGATAAGTGACAATTATTGGACTGGGCTTTGTAAATCACATAGCCGTGATTGAATTTGGGCTTAATGGGCCACACGAGTGTGTGGGCCCACTTAGGCTGGATAATGGGTCTTAGGCCCATTTACACCGTTATGTCCACTTAGGTTATCTGAGTCGTTCGAGATGACTGTAGACCTTTTAAAGGATCGTTATATGTACCAAGACCCCACAATTAGCAAAATGACCAAAATACCCCTAAGGGGTAAAATTACCGTTTTACCCTAGTGGTAGGTTGATTGTTGTGTGTATGATATTTATATGACTGATTTTGAGTATGACATACTGCATACACGTAATATCTATGTCACGACATACTGCATGGGGTTGGGATTCTAATATGGAGGAAGTACTGTATAGTGGCTCTACCACGTATTTTCTGTTACTGGTGGCTTTGCCACATTTTTTGATTCTAGTGGCTCTGCCACGTTTACTGTCACAAACAGCTTTGCTGCATTATTACTACTAGCAGCTTCGCTGCGATAGTGGTGTGCTAGTTGGGTGGGTCAATTTTTATCCCCACAAGGTGTGTTGGTTGGTACGGGTGGTGTGTTGGTTGATTGGGTTGGGTTGCATTATTTTACTATACTGACTCTGTAATGGGCTTAGGCCCACACTGTTACTGTATAGGGATAAAGCCCAGGCTGTTCTATTACTGGATAGGGCTTAGGCCCAGACTGTTCTGCATGCACTGTTACTGTTGATTGATAGGGGATTACACACTGAGTTTTCGTAAACTTTCCCTTTCTTTTAACTATGCATGTAATCCCCAGTCTTAGGCGATTTGGAGCCGCGAGGGACTCGGGGGTGGCCACACAACTGCAATCGCATTGCTTTAACTTTACTTATTTAATTTTCATATTGGGTTTTTGGTTATGTAATAAGGCCGTTTTGGTGGATTTACTTCTTATTCGGGTTTTGATTTCTTATTTTAACTACTAGAGTAGGAAAAATGAGTTTTCAAAATAACATCTGTTTTCAAAGAAAAACACGCGTTTTAAACTTAAAGGTTTTCATCTAGGAAAGCTTCCGTGATTTTATTCAGATTAATAAACTAGCAATAACAGTATGGCAAACGTTGTGATAAATTGATTTCAATTTGTAATAATGAAACTTACCAAATTTTGCTCAAGTAATAAAAAAAACTGAATAGGTTTTTAACTGAAATATGGATTTCTATCAACAAGTCTAAATTTTAGAAGGCACTTCAATATGACACCCCAGATTCAGTCGTAACGTCTAGGCTGGGTTTGGGGTGTTACATAGATCAAGAGAAGAGAAGTTCGGACTTAGATCGAGGCAAGAACAAGGTGCTCGATTGATCGATCAAAATCATCATTAATTCATCTGAGGTAAGTTCGTGTATAATACATACTATTTAATAATACTTGTATGTGGCCTAATGAATAGAAATGTGGTATCAAATTTGAAAATGTGAGCATGTGAATGGAAAAGATGAGGCATTAAGTGTGCGAATGATAAATAGCTACGGCTATTGAATTTGGCACAGAGTGTGCGTATGTGAAATAATGTTAGCTGAATTGAGCACTAGGTGTGTGATCGGTTTATATTAGTGGCACTAAGTGTAGATATTATTATAGCTTCGGTTAGATATTTGGCACTATGTAACAGCTCGAATTAGGGCTTAGTCAAAATAGTGGTTTCGAGACTACAAATCTGAAGTAGAAAATTTTATTTCCATGATTAATTATGAGTTAGAAAATGCTTGTATGGTATTGAGAAATTTTCATGAAGAAATTTTTATGAAATAAGAGCTAGATTGTCCTTTAGGACTAAATTGCAAAAGATGCAAATTATGGGTTTCTAGAAGGTTTTAGTATGAAATAGCATAAGAGAAATTACTAGGAGTCCTTAATTAACAATTATACCAATTTTAGACATGATGGACAAAAATGCCCATGATAGGGAAAAATGTCAAAGAATGGCCATAAGGGCATTTTGGTCATTTGGTAAAGTTAAGTAACAAAAAGGGAAAATAAGCCAAAATTTTGTCCATCTTCCTTATGCTTGTGCCGAAAATCTAAGGGACTCCATAGCTAGGGTTTTCTTCAATTTCAAGCTTCAAGTAAGTGTCTCCAAGCCCTGTTTTTCATGCTCTTCGTATTTTTGAAATCCACGTAGCTTAATTTAGCTATTTCTACCACTAATTCAAGCTAAGGATCATTTTCAAAAATATAACCAAGCATGACATGTAAGTGAAATGATGTCTAGTGGTAGAAAATGAAGGTTTAAAGTGTAGTAAACACTTATTTACAAGTGATTTTGCATGCAAGTCCCTAATAGGGACTAAATTGCAAAGTGTAAACATGTGTAGTAAAAGTATGAAATTGTGAGCAATGTGGGCTTGCATGGACGCTAGTAAGTGTCTGCTAGGCTTGGGTAGCCAAGAAAATAGATACACTTCATTTTATGAGCCTAAGGACTATTTGGCAAATATGTAAAAGTTTAGGGGCAAAATTATAAATATTCCCAAAGTATGAGTTATGGGCAATTTAGTCAATGTGAGTACTAAATAAGCTAAATTTGTCATTTTAGATCAAGAAACATGAAGCCCAGATCGAAACCGAGGCAAAGGCAAAGTCGTGGACTAAATCAAACAAATATCCGCATTTTGGACTCGAGGTAAGTTGTATGTAATAATTTAGCTTAAATACTATATAAATTAATCATGAACATGTTTTATGAAATGTTGATGTTCCATGAAGTCATGGGTGATGTCTACAAGAATTAAGCATGAATACAATGATGTTGAGCTAAAAAGATAATGTGCAAAAATTCATGAAATTACTATTGTAAATTTTTATCAAGTGAAGACGAGACCATGAAGAGAAATTACATGCAAGTTAGTTTGATACGAGGGATACCATGGTCATATCATTGAGCAGTGTAGGTCCCGTATAAGACCATGTCCGGGATATGGCATCGACACCGAATCGAGGCTCCATGTAAAACCATGTCTAAGACATGGCATTGGCTTCGAAAAGTGATCCTCTGTAAGACCATGTATGGGATATGGCATGAGCATCCGAGATTAGGTCCCATGTAAGACCATGTCTAGGACATGGCTTTGGCACTGAGAAATGATAGGATCTCCTGTAAGACCACATCTGGGACATGGCTTGGACATCCATTAAGAGATCCCGTGTAAGACCATGTCTGGGACATGGCATCGGCATTAGAGTACGATCTCGTGTAAGACCATGTCTGGGACATGGCATCGACATTGGTGGCAATCCCATGTAAGACCATGTCGGGGACATGGCGTTGGCTTCATTTTATGATATCGATTTACGGGTATCCTTCGGTATTCTAAAGATTTTTAAAGGAAAGTTTACGAGTTATTAAATTATATGAAAAAGATTAAAATTTCATGTTGAGTGTTGCAGGTTCAAGAATGAGTAAGTTATGGGTAATTGAAATGCATGGCTATGAGAAATATTATTTGATGAAAATGAGTAAGACATGAGAATGAGCAATTCATGAGAGTAAGTAAGAAATGTGCATGATGAAAACTCCAGAATGAGTAAGAAGTCCATAATACTCTTTCAATGCCTATTTAGGCAAATATTAATTATGGCTAACTTATTTATGTAACTTACTAAACATTTTATGTGCTTATCCCCTCTCTTTTCCTTTTTCCATGTTGGTTTGCTAATCTAGCTCGAGGATCCCTTGGAGTCGGAGCTCGCAGTCACACTATCAAGCCAACTATTTTGGGTATAGTAATTAGCCTTTTATTGTATGGCATGTATAGGAAGTTAGTTACTTTGTAAATTGCCACTTTAATGGCTATATGTGTTGGCCATTGTTGTGCTTGAGTCAAGTTGTAATGGCCCATGGATATGGCCTAAATTTGCCTATTTTGATTTTATACAATGGTGGATGTTTTCATGTTTGCTAAGTTCTAAATTGTAAAATGATGTTGGTGTGGATTGGTACTGTATTTGATCATGTCTCAGAGTGGCTTAAGGCTTGGAAAATAGCCTATTAATGTTCACACGGTTTGGCACACAGGCGTGTGTCTAGGTCATGTGTCCCCTGTATCTAAATTACCTAAGTCAGTATAGTACACGGGCTAAGCACACGAGCATGTGCTCTGGCCATGCTAGAAAAATAGAATACCCAGGTTCTTGCACATCGACTATAGACACGGGCGTGTGTCTAGGCCGTGTCAAAACCCCTATAGGTGGAAATTAAAATAAATTCAGTATGAGCTAGGGACATGGGCATGTGAGACTACACGGCCTGCCCACATGGGCGTGTCCCACCCCACACGGGCGTGCAACCATGTTTTAGATAAAATCTTCTAAGTGCTTGGAAGTTCTAGGATCGGTTTCGAAATACCTTCGATGTATGTTTAGGGTCTCGAGGGCCCATGTTAGAGTTAATAAGAGATTAAATGAGATGTTTTAAAGGAAAAGAAATTTTATAGCCGAACTCATAAGTTTAAGAATGTTGAAGTCCGGTAATGCCTCGTACCCGTTCTGGTTCAAGCTCGGGTAAGGGGTGTTACACACTAAGTGTGTGAGCTCAGCGATTGCTTTTGAAACGATTGAATGATTTAATATATCGAATGTTGACGTGGTGTATGTAATGGCTGAGTACGAGATTGTACAGGTATGTACATAACCTATGTGGTTGATGGTGTCGTATATGATATATATACGAACCTATGTGGTTGAAAATGTGATGTGTTATATAGTTGAATTTATGTGGTTGGTGGAATTGTTTGAGCTATAATTGAACCTAAGTGGTTGATTATGTTATTTCTGAAATGTGTGGATCTATGAGATTAATAAATTGAGTAAGGTTTAAATGTCATGAAAATGAGGAAGAAATGTGGTTAAGGTTGATTAATGAGCTAAATGAGCCATGTGGTAGTTTAATGGTTTGTTATTCTTATATTAAATGTATTATATTACGAACTTACTAAGCGCAAAGCTTACTGTGTGATCATTTTCTTCGTTTTACAGTGTTATAAAGCTAGTTCAAATCCAGAGATCGTCAGCGACCAAATCACACTATCGGACTTCTATTTTGGTATATCTTGAAATAGTAAATGTTTAAGTATGGCATGTATAGTCTAGATATTTTGGGATATGATTTTGATATGTATATATGTTATGCCATGAGATATGGCTAACTAAAGGATGTTGTTATGCTTGAACTTGATATGTGACTTGTGGTGTAATTTTGGTATGTTTCATAGTACTTATATGGCCTAATGGGAATTGGACATTTTGGGTATGAACAATGTGGTGAAATGGGAAAGTTTCATCATGAGAATGAATGTGTTATTTGATGAATTATAGATCATCTATTTTGGTATAATTTTGGCTAACAAATTGATATGTTTTAATAAGTTGTATGAGCAAGAATAAATTGATAATGATTTGGCTATATAGATGAATGTTTTGAGCATGATTTGGCTGGAAAGTTTGGTATGAATTGCCTTGGTTTTATGCTTATAGGTACATAGCATTTTGGGGTAAGAAAATGGCTTAAACAAAGCCTATTTCTTCCCACACGGCCTGAGCACATGGGCATGTGTCTCGACTATGTGACCCCTATTTTATGGACAATTTAGTCAGAATGACATAGGGCTAGACACACGACTGTGTCTAGTGACCGTGTGATCCCTGTTTTGTAGTCATTGAGGTCAGTATGGCACATGGGCTAGACACACGGGCGTGTCTGGAGACCGTGTGGCTAATTTAGGGCGGTACATGGGCTGGACACACGGGCGTGTCTGGTGACCGTGTGATCATACTAAGTGTTGCACACGGGCTAAGGTAAGAATTGAGACACGGCCGTGCAAGACACACGGCCTAGCCACACGGGCGTGTGCCCTATTTTTAAAGGAAAAATTATCTAAGTCTCATAGAGTTTTCAAATGTTATCAGTTTAGTCCCGACTCCTTTCTAATGTATGATTAAGGTTTCGTTGACCTTCTAAAGGGACTTAGTGCTAATGTATGATGGTGAAAGGATGTTGTTTGTGAAATACTTGTTTGATAATGTCTATTGATCGGTAATGCCTCATAACCCTAGTCTGGCAACGGATACGGGTTAGGGGTGTTACATGGGGAGCTCAAGCTTTAGATCGAGCCACTATGTCTTTTGTTTCGCTTCTACTGACTCTATTTGTGCCTCAAATTCCTAGTCATTTGACTTTTATAGAAGTAACAATAGTTCTTACATTCTGATTTCTGAAATAGGACTCGTCTTTCTATCTACATATCTTAGAAAAATTCTATCCACAAAGGCTACATTCAAGTTTATTTACATTTCTAACACTACCCACATTGGCTAATAAAGTCATTGATGGTCTCACATTACTCCATTTCTTGTGATATCAAATTTCTTCCCTTTCCCAAGCCCGATCAGATAAAAATTACGAACTCACAAAATTCCATTGCACTGATATATATTTTAATCTCATTATTCAATCCATCCCTAAAACAAATACAAAATTTCTGTTCAATTGCAACCATCATAAAAACATTTTACTGAGCTGAACTACTCTCACACAAAATCCATAACGGATTTGTTTTCCAGCTTCAATTCAAGAAATTCCTTTTTCTACTTGTCTAAATATTATTTGCTGACATAATTCTTTATGAAATCAATTCAGAAGGAATCTCAATTTATTTTTTCTTTCAATACTATAGTAGTTAAAGTCAACTACTAGTGAGAAGCCTCCTCTTTTTAACAGTGGCACGACACATTTTAGACAATCTTTAGAAAGACATAAGATTTCTTCTAAAACTCTCTATGTTTGCTAACCAGTACTCGACTCTGGTAGAATCACCACTCACTTTACCTCTAAACTCTTCGACCCCATATTTTTGAATTTTAATCAATAGGAAGCCTATGAATATTCTATCGTATAAAGCTTTGAGAACGAGGAGGTGAAGGTCGTTCAGCCACTAGATTACTCTCAAATTCATGTAAAACATACAATTCATTAATAAGAAAAGTACTATGAACCTCTTTCTAGAATTTTGAATTTTGACACATAATAAGCAGTCATTAGATCGGAAACTTCAGAATTACTCTCACTTCATTGGAATTAGCTCGGTTGGAAGACACCCTTTATCTATAAAGAAACAAAATCACTTTAAGTCAGGAGGCATCACACTATCAAAGTTTATAAAATGCCATGCATTTCTAAACTCCACACATGCTACATTCTGTCCAAGAACTGACTAAACCATAATCTGATATCACTAAATCTAACACCCTAACTCGTCTCCATCGTCAAATAAGGGTTACAGGGCATTACAATGCAAAACAGAACCTTAACCATTGAAACATGGATTAACATGCAATTCACATATTTATTTTCAATAACTTATTTTAAATATGATAAAAATACTTTTACAAGCCTTAAATCGAGCTTGATTGGCCCTAAAAATAGTTTGGAAACAATCAATGACTTATTCGAAGCAAATCAGAAATTTTAGGCAAAACATGAAAAATTTGTAAAGCCGGCGTCACATGACCGTGTGATATAGTCCAGACTGTCTGGACATTAGAAATAGGGCAACACTGCTGTGCCGTTGGTCATGTGCCAAATTGTATGCATATTTAAAGTTGGGTTATACGACTATGTAGCAGGCCGTGTGCTAGACCGGTAACTAACAGTTTTAGGAGACATGGCTGTGTAACAAACTGTGTCTCAGACTATATGAAACCTATTTAAAAATAATAATGACACACGGTAGTGCGACCAGCCCGTGTCTTAGGCCATTTTTGCTAAAATGTGCATTGAAAAACAAGTGTACCAAAAAAATGCTTTCTTGAGCCACAAACATACCTTTTGCTAACCTTTTTAACCTTATTAAAGCACACTTAAATGAGACCAAATCATGTTAAAATCATCATATATGCAACACCTTTCATCATTCAACCTATGTACCCTTATTGGTACCATAAAATATACATCCAAGTAAATTCATCTAATTGACATAAACTAAGCTTAAATCTACACCATATACCTATCATTCATCCATTTCAACTTCAAATAAACCAAATCAAGTCAAGAATCATTCAACATATACCTACCAATATGCCAATCAAAGACATCATATTTCACACACCAAATTTAGAGCCATAACACATCTCAAAGTTCTATTGAACCTATGTCAAACCTGCCAAATTCCCATTCCAAAGTAGGTCATTATACTTTATAATACCTAACATCTATAAAGCATGCATAAAGTTCATCCATACATACTTGTACCTATTATTCACTTGCCATCATTTAATATCATTAAACATAACAAACTTAGTGTAACACCCTAAATTTGGGCCTAGAAGTGTTGGGCTTGTGTAACATCCTCATTTTTGGGATTTTTCGGGATTTATAAGATTTTGGTGAAATTTTGAAATTTTGGTGTCCTGAATATTGGAATTATGTTTAAGTGTGTTAGTGGGCCTTTAGAAGGCCCAAGCCTAAGTTAAAACCCGGTAAAATATCAAGTTTGGATTTTAAGTGAATAGGAGACTTGGTTAAGTGTGCTTTTAAGAAAAACTTCGTAAATTATGATGCAAGAAGAGCTTTGGCAAAGTGGCAAGGTGGCGCCACTAAGTTCCTAAAAAAGTGGCGCTTGGGAAGGAATTAAAGGTCAAGGGTTCAAGTTGCAAGGTAAGCGTACTGTTACTTTTTAGTTTTTAGGCATGTGCCGGGCATGTGATCACTTAAATGAATTTTGGCTAGGGCCTTAGGAAGGTTGGGCCGATTGCTTTGTTAGTAATTAGGGTTAGTTTCTTTTCTTTTTCTGTCATGACAAATTAGGGTTAGCCAACTAAAAGCTTTCACTTTCATTTATCCTTCTCTAAGTTTCCACAAAAGCCAAAAACGCAGATTCTTTCTCCTCCATGTCGATTTCTTCTTCCTCTCCTTCTCCTCTATTCTTTTCTTCCCTTTTGCTTTCTTTTCTAGCCGAAACCTTCTTATCACCTTACTCACCTTCTCTGCTGATCCTATCCTCCACAAAACCACCATAGCCGATTGCCATAAAAGTCGAAATCCTAAAAACTTACTGCTTGTGCCGATTTCTCCAAGCCAATTCCCCCTATTCTTTTCATTCCTTTTGACCGACTTTCATCTTCTCTAAACCCTTAGTACCTGTCAGCAACACTACTCCAAGATTATAACCACAAATCACTATCTTCTTCACCAGTCAAAAAGTCGAAACTGCCATAACCATATGAGCTCATAGCCGAATCTTTAGATCTCTAAGACTCGAGTTCTGCTAGCGTTTACGGGATAGATCTGCATCAGATCTGAGTAGGAACATAAGGAGAAACTGTGGTAAGTACTCGTTATCCTAGATCTACATTATTTTGCGATTTAGAAAAAATCGAAGTCCCTAAAATCTAGGGGGCTGTCGATTGGGGCTTAGGGCTCTAAGGGTCATTAACCAATGATTTCTTTTGGTGATTAGTGTGTTCTAGAGGTGATTGATCGAAAGCTTGGATCTTTGGAATGACTAGATCTAGATCTAGTCATCAATTTTGGCAAAGGTAAGATTTTAAGGGCCTTAGGGGCATTGGCCGAATATGGGTAAGTGAATATTGGGATTTTTTGTTGTAGTTTTACAATCTAAGAATTGTGGTAATCGATTGTAGGACATCGTGGGGGATCTCTCTAGCAGTCGTCACGAAACAGGTGTGTATCGAACCCCTTCTTTAGTCTAATTCGGCAAAAGCCAAAATGACGAAATTCTGGCATTTTGTGGGCTTGTGAGTGTGCGAATGCTCACAAGACGTTAGAAATCATTAGATCTAAAATCGCAAGGTGGTAAGCTAGTCACGTGTGGAATTTCGTATACTTCGGTAATTGGGCCACGAGGGGCTACAAATGGGCCCAATGGGCTTACGAGCCCATATGGGTAAAAATAGGCAATAAGTATGTTCTGTTAGACTGAAGGATCGAAACTGCTAAAACTGGAAAGTTGGTTATGAAACTTGGACTAAATGGGCTTAATTTGCTAATAGACACCGTAGGGCCCATTAGGGGTTTTAGGGCCCAATAGCTAAAGTTGTTAAACTAAGCTAAATAGACTACCGTGAAGACAAATGGATTAGTAGTGACTGTATTATGCATGAAAACCCTAAAAACTGATAAAATTACTGAAATACCCTTATAGGTAGAAAATTACGGTTTTACCCCTAGGAGTAAAATGACTGTTATACCCCTAGGGTTAAGTTTGACCCAAAATGCATGTTTTACTGTTACTGTTTACTGCATGCCATTATTATCTGTTGCATGGGACTGGGATATTGATGGGGGACTGGGATATTGATGGAGGAAGTACTGAAAGTGGCTTGACCACGTACTGGAGGCCTTGCCTCAATTTACTGTTATCTGAGCAGCCATGCTGCAACTGTGGAGTGTAGGGCTGGGTGGGTTGAGTTATTCCCCACATGGTGTGTAGGGCTGGTACGGGTGGAGTGTAGCGGATGGATTTAGGATGGGTTGGGCTTGCATACATGATATTATCTGTTCTGTTCTAAAATGGGCCTATGGGCTATACTGTTAACTGAAAGGGCTAAGGCCCAGTTTATTGTATCTGGATAGGGCTTCGGCCCAGTGGGCTTGAGTTGACTTGGGCTCTGGATGGGCATTCTATACACACTGAGTTTTCCAAACTCACCCCCTTTCTTTCCATCCATGCAGGTGAGCCCTAGTTGGTGGACTTAGAGCTGGGAGGGATTCAGAGTGGCCATGAAGATTTAAATTTCTAGCTTTCAATTATTTCATTTTATTATTTATTTAGATTACTTAATTTTGGTTTCTGGGTTGTAACAAGGCCGCTCTATTTATTTTATTTTGGGTTTTTAATTCTTTAATTCTTTAATTGTTTTTAGTTTAAGTAGGACATCGTTTATATCATTTTGAAATCGATTAGCTCTACAGCAGGTTTTTATAAAAGTTACTTGTTTTCAAAATATATCAAAAACAGAGCAAAGCTTCTGCAACATAAATGTTTTCATAAATAAATATCTTAAATACGTTTAAACTTAATTTGTTGTTCATGGACAAGTCATAAGGGTAAAGTGTGGCAATGGATGTGTGCATGTCTAGGATTGGATCTAGGAAAAGCTTGGTACTTAAGCAGTCTAAATAACTCACATCCTCTTCTCTTGAATCCTACCTAGTGCGTAGTATCCATTCACTTTAAGCCATAACAAAGAAAGTCTGATTTTTTGATGCTTAAACTATTTTTATAATAACATGTTTCCGTAACTATAAAGGTTTACAAGCTTTCGCAATTTTTCCATAAGGTTTTATACAAGTTTACCGGTAAAAGTTTCTAAACATTAAGAAGGGTTTTCAATGAAAACATGGTTTTCGAAAAACACTTCAATGTGACACACCAGACTTGACCGTAACGTCTAGGCCAGGTTTGGGGTGTTACACTTAGCACAACCTAATCAAGCCAAATCACTGGAATAACCATTTTAACCCTATTACATGCCATTTATAACTATTAACCAAAACAACGAAAACTACCAAAATGATGAATGAATAGTGTGATGATGCTCCAATAACATTCCAACCGGTTGAGTTTTTCTGATTATCTACAAAACAGAGAAAACAACTACGTAAGTAATTAGTGCTTAGTAAGTTCATATAAAGGAAACTTAAACTTACCTAAAATATTAAACTAAACAACCAACCAAACTTTTACCATGTCATATGCCAAACTTCCTTTCCTATACACATCACCTCATAAGGTTAGTAAGTATAACATTACATGTAACTTCCAAATAAATCATGGCATATACATAATAAGCATTTAGGCTTTATATATCATCCATCACATATATATCCATTACACATTTTTCTCATTTAAATCAACATAGTTAGTAGATAATAAGTAAACATAACATCTATGAAACATATCATATACTAAGAAATGAATTCCATGCGTATTTCATCCTTCACATGATGAATTCTTATCCTTTTCATTTCATATATGCATATCTATCTTTTCATTTCATATAGACATTTGTGACATTAAGTTTAATACAAGCCTTTCCAATGACCTTTACTTACCAATTGAACCATGTAGAATCACACCAGATACTCAGGAATGCTCACACATAGCTTGCCTTTTCATATAACCATAACATTTCCAATAGTGCTTACACGAGCTATGAAATGGGCCTACTCACACAAGTTGTGGGTCAAGATGTTAGCAACATGATGCTGCTCACACGAGTTGTGGAGAACCCGCAACAAGTGCAGGACCTCAACCATCGGTAAGACATCCAAGACCAGCACTCGAATCGTATAATCCCTAATGAGATGTCATTTGTATCCTAAGAATTCACAAGATTCAAACGAAACCTTTGTACATATCTAATTCTTTAAATTTCATTATATTATATCATTTCGTACACGCTTCGTGAAATACACACTTTCCTTTATTTCATTGTCCCATTCCATTACACATTAAATGAAGTTCATATTTTTCATATATAGACTTTAATTTTAATTATCTTCACAACTTAATCCATTATACCAAAATCAATACACAACTATCAATCTAATTATGCATATCACAAATATTAATTAATATTCCATATAAAACAACAATAGAAAATTTAATCCTTATATGAACTTACCTCAATTAAAACGATTGCTAAAATAGAGCCAACAACTAGTCCGAAACCTTACCTTTTTCCTTGATTTAAAACTAATTGTAGTGTTTCTTGATCTAAATAATATAAATTCATTTAATTAAATAATACAAATAGCTTAAAATAATTAATTCAAGCCTATAACACATTTTAATGTTAATTTACAAAATTGCGCAAATATTTTTCCATTTATTCAATTTAGTCCTTAGACCAATAACTTGTAAATTTACCATTTAAAAGAGAACCCATGTTAGTCGATTTTCTTAAGATTTCTAAACAGTCTATTTTCATCAAAATTTTACATCAAATCCCATGAATTTTACTTTTTTAACAAATTAATCCTTTAACATTAAATTTACTAAAAATCACTTAACAAAATACTTCTATTTATCATCCAAGCTTAATAATCTATCAATTAAATCTACAAACACACTTAAACCATTCATCGCAAGTCCATAAACTTTTAACAGTTTTACAAATTGACCCTTGAGCTAGCTAGATTGAGTTAAATTGATCTCAAAAATATAAATTTTATAAAAACGGGTGGAAATTAAGCTTACATGCAACAACCTTGCTTGGTCAAGACTTCCTTGATGAAAAAATGGTGGTTCAATTGAGGAATTGAAAGAATGGAGAAGATGAATTCCCTTTTTCCTTTTGTTTCTATTATTTTATTAACCGTATTAATTAATTTAACTTATATAACATATAAAATAAATAAATAAATAAATAAATAAATGTTTACCTTCCACTATAACTTAATATGGCCAATTTACCATTTACAACCATGCAACATTGATAATACTAGAAAGAACATATGTTTTCTCATTACTTATTGGTTAATTTGTCCCCATTTAGTTATCTTTAGCACATATTTTAGGAATTTCAATTCAGTAAATTGCAATTTATAACTTAATGGATCTTAGCCTATTTATACTTAATTTTGTCATGTTTTGGTATCAATGTCACTGCATTAGTATTTTTAGATTGCACCCAGAATTGTCGCTACAACTAAGAACTGTCTAGAGGAGAACAAAAATGTGTGTGCTATCCAGTCTGGTGTAACCAACTTGTACGTACAAAGGTAGCATGATTCTGATGAAAGGACACTTAAGCTATCTGCGAAGAATATAAATATTCATGTGAAAAGAAAGAAAAGTTTTTGGATTATCATCTTTTTCAACATACCCGTTAAAGCTTTTTGGTTATGGCGGCTTAAGTCTCCTACGGGAAAAAAGATATAAAATGGATGTAGACTAGCTCTTGAGGAGGAGCCCTAAGCACGACACAAGAAGGAATAGAGATATTTAAGTCGACTTGTCTAGGAATAGTATTCTCCTCTTGTTTCTTTTATTTTTCTTTTTTAAACGCTGGTGATTACTTTTGATTTCATTTTAGTATAGAAGTACACATGATTTTTGGGTTAAATGTTATTTTATTCAAACTTTCTTCTATTGTTTAGTCCTTGGGTTTGAATGTTTTTAGCATGGAAGTGTTATTGCAGTCACTGACACTGGAAGGTGCAGTGACAGTTCAAGTTAACAAGCATGACAATGCAAATTGCGTGAGGATTAAAGGAATTTAATTTACTTGTTCTTAATAGTGTTCCATTGCCATCATCGAAAGGTGTGGTTATGTGCATGTTTAAGTCTTAGATTAAGTATAGGAGTTAAGCTTGGAAAGATATTCATTGCAAATTACTGCATCGATAATCACCTATCCTTTTATACCTTGTAAACACTTAGTATCATATTGAATATTCACCTTAGGAATCTCAGTTTATCATTATCATATTTTATCTTATTGTTGTTTTCAAGTTATTACTTCAATAACTACTCTCAATTTTCTCATTTCTATCTATTTATTGCATTGACATTGATAGACAGAAGAAAACCATCCTCGTGGGATCGATATCTGACAGACTCATATTTGTCTACTATACTTGTATCGATAGTGTACATTTGCACGTTATTACTGTGATGTTAAACAGCCGATCACTATAACAAAATAAATAAATGTTTACCATCGACTATAACTTAATATGGCCAATTTACCATTGAAAAACATGCAACATTAATTACATATATATACATATATGAAATGGAAAGGATGAGAATTTATCATGTGATGGATGAAATACGCATGGAATTCATTTATTAGTATATGTTATGTTTCATAGATGTTATGTTTACTTATTATCTACTACTTTGTTGATTTAAATAAGAAGAATGTGTAATGGATATATACGTGATGGATGATATATAAAGTCTAAAAGCTTATTATGTATAAGCCATGATTTACTTGGAAGTTACATGTAATGTTATACTTACTAAACTTATGAGGTGATGTGTATAGGAAAGGAAATTTGGTATATGACATGATGAAAGTGTGATTTGTTGTTTAGTTTAATATGTTAGGTAAGTTTAAGTTTAATTTATACGAACTTACTAAGCACTAATTAGTTACGTAGTTGTTTTCTCTGTTATGTAGATCATCAAAAAAACTCGATCGATTGGAATCTTGTAGGAGCATCGTCAAACTATCCATTTGTCATTTTGGTAGTTATGGATGTTTTGGTTAATGGTTATAAATGGGATGTGATAGGGTTAAAAAGGTCATTCCAGTGATTTGGCTCGATTAAGTTGTGCTAAGTTTGTTGTGGTTAATGATATTAAAGGATGGCATGTGAATAATAGGTACAAGTATGTGTGGATGAACTTTATGCATGCTTTATAGATGTTAGGTATTATAAGGTATAATGACATATTTTGGAATGCGTATTTGGCATGGTTGACATAAGTTCAAAATAGAACTTTGAAATATGGTATGGATCTAAATTTTATGTTTGAAATGTGGTGCCTTTGATTGACATATTATAGGTATATGTTGTAACAGCTTGTTTTAGGGGCGAGTCAGAATAGTGGTTTCGGGACCACGAATCTGAAGTAGAAACAATTATTATGATAATATTTTAAGGTCTATAGTATGATTGAATGCATGTCTGAAAATTTCGTTAAGAAATTTTATCAATAGAGGGTTCAATTTAACTAGTAGGACTAAATTACAAAACGTGCAAAATATGTGTTCTAGAAGCTTTGGTTGTCTATTTGTTATGATATTAAATTGGAGGTCCTTATTTACTAATTAGACCATTATATCTCATGATGGACAGAAATGGACATGGAAGGGTAAAATTTCAAGGTTAGGCATTAAGGGCATTTTGGTCATTTGGAAAATAAAGACAAATTAACTAAATAAAAAGTCTTCATCTTCATCCAATTTAGTCCCTTGTGTCGAAAATTTGAAGGAAGCCATAGCTAGGGTCTTGGCCAAGCGTTAAAAGCTCAATTATAAGTCCATTCTAGCTTCGTTTTTAATGATTTTTACATTTTTGAAATTCTTGTAACCTAATCTATCTTTTTCAAGGACTAAATTGAAGTATTAGCAAAGTTTAAAATTTTACCCATGTTAGACATGCATGTATTTTGATGTCTAATGGTAGAATATGAATGTTAGTTGGGTGATAAACGACTTTGACTAAGTGATTTTAGGTGAAAATGTCAAAAAAGGACCTATTTATAAAAAGAATGAAATGAGTAGTAAAAGTGTGATTTAATGGAAAACATGGGCTGGTATGAGTAGGAACATGGTTTGGTTAGGCTTGGGTTTTGAGAAAAATGAATACATGTAACATCCCGAAATAGGGCCTAAACGGAACAGTGGTTGCAAAACCACGAATCTGAGATAGAAAAATTTATTCCAATTAATTTTTAGGATTTACCGAGTGATTAGATGCATGTGTTAAAGTATTGATAGAAAATTTTATGAATTGCATGTCTAATTTGCCTATTAGGGCTTAATTGCAAAAGTTGATAAATATGAGTTGTAGATGTTAAAGGATTTAATTGAAGAGCATAATTAAAGTAGAGGTCCTTAAATGGTAATTATACCATTAGGTTTTCATGGACAAAAATGGACATACATAGGTAGAAATAACCAAAGTTTTTAATGAAGGGCATTTTAGTTATTTGGTAATTAAAATGAATTAAAAGGGAAAAGGATGGCAAAATTGCTATCATCTTCTTCAAGGGTCAAAACTCATATTGTCTCCATAGCTAGGGTTTGTTTCAAGCTTCCAAGCTCCATAGTAAGTGATTCGAAGCCCCATTTTTAATGTTCTTTACGTTTTTGGAGTCCCGGTAATTTGATTTAGCTTATTATAGCAATAATTTAACCTACGGTTCATATTTGGAAAAATACCCATAGGTGAAATGTGTTTATTTTGATGTTTTATGATAGATATGATGTTTTAAATTATGTTGAACAACTTGTGCTACTCGGTGAAAACGAGTAAAACGGCATAATCGGTAAAAATACCTAATGTTCATAAATACATGTTACAGTGAGAATTTGATGTTGCCATTAAAGGAAAATGATTAGCATGTGCTAAAACATAAGAATTAGGGAAAGATTTTAATTTTCGAGCTTTGGGGAAAAAGTGTAAATATGCAAAATTTTAGGGGAAAATTTGTAATTTTGCCAAAGTTAGAGTTAAGGACTGTTTTGATAAATGTGAGTATTAAATAAGCTAAATTTGCTAATTATAGATCAAGAAGAATGGAATTTGGGGATAGATCGAGGAAAGAAAAAAGTAGAAGATTAAGTTGTCAAGTTGATCGTATTTTGCTCCGAGGTAAGTTTACGGTAAATAAATGCAATATTTCGATGTTTTATATTAATGTTGTTAATTTCCAGCATATATACATTTACTTTATGAGTATATTCCAAGCTGAATCAAAGATGAGGTAACAGAGAAAAAGTATCAGAAAGCCCGTTTGAACCTTAGGAATGTATGGGATACGGAATGTTATGACATTTCAGGTTGAGGCAGTTGAGGAACATCCCATGTAAGTCCATATCAGACATATGGCATTAGCAGGTTGAGATAGTTCAGGAACATCCCATGTAAGTCCATATCAAATATATGGCTTTGGCAAGACATCCCAAGTAAAACCATGCCTAGAGCATGGTATTGGCAGGCTATTATCGGGCAAGAAAACCCAAGTATCCTGAGTATTCCAAACAATTCATTGGGCTAATATACAGGCTATGTTACAAGAAAGTTCAGGTAAATCAATGATAAACAGGAAAGTTAAAGAGTAAGTGGATAAGTAAAATAAAGATATTTTAATTGATGGTATAATATGAGTATATTTATACTTGGTGAATGTTGTCATTTATTTATTTGTAAACTTACTAAGCATTGTAGCTTACTCTTTTTCCTTTCTCTCTTTTATAGTGTAGCCAAGCCAATTCGGGGATCGTAAGGACATCGGAGTTCGTCTCACACTATTAAAGGCTATCTCGGTATTTTGTAGTTTGAAATGTTTTGAGTTATGGCATGTATAGGGACTTGGCTATTTTGTGTGTATGTTCTTGTGATATGACTAAAGAATTGCATGGGAATACTTGATAATGATTAGCTATTGAAATGGCTAATTAAGAACATGTTTTGATGTTATGTATGCCTAAATGATAGTTTATGCAAAGAAATGGAGTAAAAGTTGGCCATGAAACATTTTTGTAATAGCAGTAGTAATGTGAATTTGAAAAATCACTAAAAATTGTAGAAATGGAACTAAATGGTGAATGAGATATAAAATTAAAACTTATTGCGTCTATTTTGATAAGAAATAAATAAAGCAAGCAAAGGAAGTCTATATTCTGAGATATTTAAATTCTTGTGAGACTGGTTCAGAGAGATTTCGTGATCCCCTGTTCTGATTTTAGAAATTCACTAAAAATTGTACAAAAAGAACTATGAGTTAAAATTTATATTCATAGTTTCCTTAGTGAGTCTATTTTCATTAGAAACAAGCAAAAACACTATTTGAAAACTTTACTAAGATATAATTGATTTTTAGTGAGGAAAGGTCAGAACTATTAAACTACAAAATGGGGGAACCTTTAACTAATAAATTATACTAATTGGCCACACCAAAAATTCTGGAAAAATTATGGTAAGAAGATATATAGTCTAGTTTCAAGGAAAATTTACGGATTTAAATTACAAGGTTCGTAACTCAAGTTATAATTAATTTAGTGACTGTTACGCTGGTGGATAGTTTTATTATGAACAGTGAAATAAATTATTTTGATTTGTGTAAGTAATTGGAAAATTTTCAAATGTTCTCATTTTGGTCCCAAACTGCTTCAATTGCATGTTTTAGAGTCTTGAGGGCCTTTTTTAGGGATATTGGACGAATGTGAATGAATTAATTTTAAAAGCTAATTTTTACGCCCCGAATTAGTAAGATAAGTCCAATAACGCCTTGTGCTCGACTCTGGTAACAGTCTCGGGTAAGGGGTGTTACATATATTAGTATCAGAGCAAGAGTTTAGTCAATTCTTGGAATATTCAGTATGAGTAAGAGTCTAGCTATACATGCCATACTTATATATTGATAGTGTGACGATTCCTGACGATTTTAAAATACTTTTCTTTTATAGTTATGGATCCCAAACAAGTTGGTGCAGATGATGTAAAAAGTAATGCACCTGCTCCCGCAGAAGGGACGGTGCCACTAGATAGTAGTGAAAGGCCTGTTACAGTTAGTTAAGGAGGAGGGCCTCGAGAAGCCTTCTTCCAAGCTATGAATGAATGGTTTGCCGAGTTTGTTCGAATGAATCTGGCTACCAGACCTCCAGCCCGTCATGATCCTCAGACTACCCATGTAGCTCCCCCAGTTACAGATACAGTTAGAAGAGAAAAGCCACCAGTAGACAAAATTAGAAAATAGGGGGCCAAAGAGTTTCAGGCTACTAAAGATGATGATGCAGAGAAAGTTGAATTTTAGCTTGAGAATACTATCAGAGTTTTTGATAAGTTATCCTGCACACCAGAATAGTGTATTAAGTGTGTGGTGTCACTTCTTAGAGATTCAGCTAACCACTGATGGAAGACACTTGTGTCAGTAGTATCGAACGAAAGAGTTACTTGGGATTTCTTTCAGGAGGAGTTCCGTAAGAAATACATTAGTCAGAGGTTCATCGACTAGAAAAGAAAGGAATTCCTTGAATTAAGGAAAGGTAAGATGATAGTAACTGAGTATGAGCGAGAATTTGTCAGACTCAACAATTATGCTAGAGAGTGTGTGTCAATTGAAGCTATTATATACAAAAGATTTGAAGATGGGCTCAATGATGATATTCAACTGTCTGTTGGTGTTCTAGAGAGAAAAGAGTTTGTTGTTTTAGTTGACAGAGCTTGTAAGGCAGAGGAGTTGCTGAAAGAAAAAGAAAAAAGGCAAAGCTAAAATTGAGATACAAGATACGAAGAAAAGACAGATGAGTAAGTTGTTTCAGTCTACATCCAAGAGGCCTAGAGAGTTCTCTACTAGATCAAACTTTTCGGATGGGTATTCGAGTAGAAACAGAGATAATAAAAATATGGGTTCGAAAGCTAATACTACCTTGATTGCTAGTGTAGATAGTGTCCGATTGGGTAGACCAGAGTGTCCATGGTGCGGTCAACGTCATTTTGGCCAGTGTCGAGCAGATGATAGTGTTGTTACAATTGTGATGCTCCAGATCATTTTATGCGAGAGTGTTTAGAAATGGTTAAAAAGGAAGAAAGAGTGCTTGGTCCAGGAATGTTCCAGTCCAAGGTAGACCACATAGAAAGTCAGGAACACGTGTAGGTAGAGGTGCATCTAGAGAATCAGTAGCGAGACCAGATGTTAGAGCACCTGAAAGGACCTATGCTATCCGTGCTCGTGAAGAGGCATCCTCCCCCAACATAATTACTAGTACATTTTCTCTTCATGATGTTAATGTTATTGCTTTGATTGATTCGGGTTTGACCCATTCCTATGTTTGCATGAAATTGATGCCTAGTATGAATATACTTATAGAGTCTATGATATTTGTGATTAAAGTATCGAATCCATTAGGTCAGTATGTATTAATAGACAAAGTATGAAAAAATTACCCTTTGATGATTAAAGGTTATTGTTTTTCGGCCAATCTCATGCTATTGCCATTTGATGAGTTTGATGTCATTCTTGGTATGGATTGGTTGACTGTGCATGACGTGATAGTGAATTGTGGAAAGAAATTCATTAAGTTTAAATGTGAAAATGGTGAAATTCTTTGGGTTAATTCAGATGAGTTAGATAGTTCATTTGCCATGATTTCTGTTATGTCTGCTTAGAAATGTTTGAGGAAAGGGTATGAAGCTTATCTTGCTTTTGTGTTGAATACTAAAGATCTAGAGTTGAAAATTGAATCAGTGCTTGTGGTATGTGAGTTCCCTGATGTGTTTCTGGAAGAACTATCAGGTTTGCCTCCTATTAGAGAAATTGAGTTTGGTATTGAGTTGGTTCCGGGTACAACACCCATTTCTATTACTCCTTATAGAATGGCTCCAATGGAATTGAAAGAATTGAAAGTTCAGTTGCAAGAATTAACAGATAAAGGCTTTGCAAGACCTAGTTGTTCATCATGGGTGCACCATGGTTCGATGAGATTGTGCATAGATGATCGATAGCTTAACAAGGTAACTATTAAGAGCAAGTCTCCACTGCCTAGAATTGATGATTTGTTTGATCAATTAAAGGGAGCTACTATGTTTTCCAAGACAGATTTGAGATCTAGATATTATCAGTTATAAGTTAAAGAGTTAGATGTTCCGAAGACTGCTTTTCGGACTAGGTATAACCATTATGAGTTCCTTGTGATGCCATTTGGCTTAACTAATGCTTCTGCCATTTTCATGGACTTAATGAGCCGAATTTTTAGACCTTACTTGGATAAATTTGTAGTTGTGTTCACTGATGATATCTTGATTTATTCTCATGATGAGACTAAGCATTTAGAGCAATTGAGAACAATTTTATAGACTTTGAGAGATAATCAGCTTTATACCACGTTTAGTAATAGTGATTTCTGGTTACGAGAAGTTGGTTTTCTTGGACATATAGTCTCAGGTGAAGGTATTAGAGTTGATCCGAGCAAGATTTCAGCCATTGTTGATTGGTAGCCTCCCAGGAGTGTTTCAGAGGTCAGAAGTTTTCTTGGTCTCGCCGATTATTATAGACGATTTGTAGAGGGATTTTCCATGATAACTACCCCATTGACAAGATTGCTATAGAAAGATGTCAAGTTTGAATGGACTAAAAAGTGTCACCAGAGTTTTGACAAGTTAAAGGCGTTGTTGACTGAAGCTCCTGTCTTAGTACAACAAGAACCGGGTAAAGAGTTTGTGTTTACAATGATGCATCCTTGAATGGACTAGCCTGTGTACTTATGTAGGAAGGAAAGGTAATTGCTTATGCCTCTTGACAGCTAAAGCCACATGAGAAAAATTATCCAACACATGATTTAGAACTAGCTATCATTGTATTTGCGTTGAAAATCTAGAGACATCACTTGTATGATGAGAAATGCTGAATATTTACTGATCATAACAGTTTGAAATACCTGATGACTTAGAAAGATTTGAACTTGAGGCAAAGAAGATGGCTAGAGTTGATTAAAGATTATGAACTAGTGATCGATTATCACCTGGTAAGGCAAACATAGTTGCTGATGCTTTGAGTAGAAAAATTTTATTTGCATTAAGAGCTTTGAACACCTTAGTGAGTCTATTTTCATTAGAAACAAGCGGAAACACTATTTGAAAATTGTACTAAGAGATAATTGATTTTTAGTGAGGAGAGGTCAGAACCATTAGACTACAAAACAAGGGAACCTTTAACTAATAAACTGTACCAATTGGCCACACCATAAACTCTGGAAAAATTATGGTAAAAAGATATCTGAGTCTAGTTTCAGTAAAAATTTACAAATCTAAATTTTGAGATTCGTAACTCGCGTTATAATTAATTTAGTGACTGTTATGCAGGTGGACAATTTTATTATGAACAGTGAAATAAATTGTTTTGATTTGTGTAAGTAATTGGAAAAATTTTAAATGTTCCCAGTTTGGTCCTGAACCGTTTCAATTGCATGTTTTGGGGTGTCAAGGGCCCTTTTTATGGATATTGGATGAATGTGAATGAATTAATTTTAAAAACAAATTTTTTTGCCTCGAATTAGTAAAATAAGTCCAGTAACGCCTCGTGCTTGACTCTAGCGACGGTCTCAGGTAAGGGGTGTTACAATACATTTCATTTTACGAGCTTAGCGACTAAAGTGTAAATAATTGAAAAGTTAGGGGAAAAAGTAATTTTGCCATAACATGATTTGTGGACTGAATTGAGTAATGTGATAATTAAATAAGCTAAATTTGTTATTATAGATAAAGAAAAACGAGGTTCTAACCTAGATCGGGGAAAGAACAATATTGTGGACTAAGTCGCATTATTAGGAATTTATTTTGTACCGAGGTAAGTTTGTGTGTTAAATAATGCATCGTTGTATTTTGTTTATTACCTTAATACTACATGAATTGTGTGATTAACTCTTCAAATGTAATTGGAAAAGTTTCGATAAGAGAGAAATCCCAGTTGAACCTTAGGAATAGAATAGGATACGAGTGACATGTCACTAGGGACCCATTTGTGAATATGTGATTGTGTAACTCCTAGTGCTGGTCTTGTATGTCCTACCAGTGGCTAGGTACTCTGACATGTGTTGCGGATACCTGTCAGCTTGTGTGAGTAGCACTGGGTAGCTACGTCTCGACCATTAGCTTGTGTGAGCAGACCCATGAATAGCTCGAAAACAAGCGCATATGTGAAATGAGATATGTGGTAGCTTTAGCTACATATGTGGCACTTATGTGCAAGATTTCAGAGTATCCGTTAATATTTCGAATGTTCAATAGGAATGACAAAGATATGAAAATACAGTTTGTATGATAATATGGTACTGGTGTGTACGGGAAACTTGTAAGTATGAACTTTATAAGTGAGTATCTTATGGTAAGATTGTGCTTGAGTAAGTTAAGCGTATGTGATTTCAATGACAAATGTATTATCTTTCATTATGTGAATTGCATGACAATTTATGTGGTTAAGATGTTTATTATTTGCCTATGAACTTACTAAGCTTTCTAGCTTACTATCTTTTTCTCACCCTTATTTTATAGTGTCACCAAGCTAGCTCGGGGATAAGGAATCTTCAGAGTTTAACATAACACTATCAAGGCTTTATTTTGGGTATTGATGATCTTAGCATTTTAAAAGTATGACATGTATAAGGACTTGGTTATTTTGTATATGTGTCATAATTGATTGGGCGAATGGTGTTGGTTTATATTTGGTTAAGTGATTATTTTGCATAAGGCCATTGGAAATTGACTAATGTTGGTTATAAGTTTAATCATATGATGATGCATTTCATAGAAGTAGTAATTTGCATGATTTGGGTTGATAAGAGTGTGATGTTTAAGTATGATAGGTATGGCATGAGAATGATGTGTTGATGTCTTAGTTGTAGATATTATGATTACTTAAGTATGTTATGTTAAGTACCTTGAATTGGTATGAGGGCGTTTATGTAACAGGGTGGCAAATGGCTTGGTAAATAGCCTATATATTGTCCATACGAGTGGACACATGGGCGTGTGTCAAGGCCGTGTGTGACACACAGTCAACCCCATGGGCGTATAATAGGCCGTGTGTCCCCTGTACCATAGTTCTGAGAAATAAAATGCCCAGTATTGAGCAGACGAGTAGAGACACAGGCATGTGTCTCAGCCGTGTGGACAACACGGCCTTGAACACGAGTGTGTGCCTAGTGTAACGCCCTAATTTTCGGGTTTCTTTTAGATTGTTCTTTATCTGATAAAATGTTTAAATTCTAGTATTTGGGTGTGTAATGCATGTTTGGAGAGTGGTAATGGGCCTATGGAAGGCCCATGTGTTGGTTGGAAGCTCGGTAAAATTTTGTATTTTTGACTTAGGAGATAGGGGTCTCTTGAATATAGGTGTTATAAGAAAATATAAGTGAAATAAGACACAAATTGTTCAGTGGTAAAGCGGCAAGGGAGGCGCCACTAAGCTCCTTAAAAAGTGGCGCCTAAGTGAGCTTAGAGGTCAAGGGTTCAAGCTCTAGAGGTTGCAAGGTGACATTTTATTTTGTGCAGGAAGCAGGCAAGAAGTTGAAGCTCAATTAAACTCTACTAGGGAGATTTGAATCGGTCAAGGGAGCAAATCGTGGAGGAGGTTGAGGAGCAAATCAAGGAGCAAATTAAGGACTTTTTAAATTTGAATGAAAGTGGCTGGCCAAGGGACTCTCTATGGTGCAAATCGGCAAACAAGGCTAGGCATAGAACTTTCGGCAATTAGGTGTGAGCGGTGACGAATTCCCTTAGTTTCTTCTATGATTTTGTGCCGATTTCCCTCAGTAAGTAAGCTTCTTTCTTTTGTCGATTTTACATAGCCTATTAGGTACCTTTTTGCCACTTTGTTCTCCCTATCAAACCTAATAGCCGAACCTCTTACCCCTCTAAAACCCCATTGCCGAATTCACTTTTTTCTTTTCATTGCCGAATGTAGAACTTCAAATAAAAACCCCATATTGTGCCGTTCTTCTTTCGTTAAACCGATTGCTTATTTCTTACCCTCTCAAATCTCTTTTCTTAATTTCTTCCTTTCCATTTTCTTCTGTTATCACCTACATACCTTCTTTTGACATTACTCTCTGGTTGTTAGACACAAAAGCCGAAAGCAAACACCCACTTTGCCAAAACACTTCCTTTTCACTCTCATTCTTTTTCTCCTTCCTTTTCTAAACCCTTTCATAAATCGAAACCCTTATTGTGCTTAGCCGAATCCTCTGTATTCTCAACTCTTCCTTTCTTTTATTTAGAACGTGACTAAAGGAGCATCTAGAGGCACTTCATGAATCGATTAGCACCTTGGTAAGTACTCAACCCAGTTCTCTCGTTAACCTCCTATTAAAGTTTAAGTTAAAACTCTGGTAAGGGTGGCTATCGTTGGACTAAAGCATTTGGGGTCTTTTGCGTTAATGCTGTTGTGCTAGCGTAGACAAAAAGGGGGCAAGTTGTAGGGACTCGAAGAGTGGCACGACTGGGCTCATAGACTTAGTCTATTCCTTTCGACAAAGGTAAGGACCTTGCAAGTTTTAGGCTATGTTAGCCGATTATGGTAAGGAGATTTTGGCTTAACGTTTGTCGATTATTAGGCTAACGCTTTAGTATAACTGTAGGCCTTCGTACGTGGACCTCGTCGTCGTTACATCCGTTAACAAGTGTGTAACTAATCCCAACTTTAAGACTAAAGTGGTAAAAGCCGAAATGGCCATAAAGTGACCGACAACTAGTGGAAAGTGATCGAAAGTGCACTCGTGTAAAACTTAAGAGTAATCGTTTACTCCGTTGGGGCTAACCACGAATTTGGTGGTGAAGGGATTGCAGAAGGTGCAATTCCAAACGTTTTGGTAAGTTGGGCTTCGAAGGGGCAAGGTTGGCCCAATGGGCTTCCGAGCCCAAATCGATAAAATAACTATTATAGGCTTTTTTGTGACATGGTTAATAAAACATGGTTAAGTTGGTAAACTAAACCTAAAAATTAGACTTAACAGGTTTGAGATGGTAATGGACTTAGTAAGGCCCATTAGGGGTTTTAAGTTAAAAAAGGGTAAAACTGGAAATTTGGTTTAAATGGACTTCCGTGGTAATTTATGGACTAATAATTAATCGAACGTGCATAAAAACTCTGAAAATATGATAAAGGACTGAAATACCCCTGAATATGGAAAATTACCAAAATACCCCTAGGTGTAAAAAGACTATTATACCCCTAGGGTCAATTCTGTATGAAATGTATGATTTTATGTATCTGCATGAGTTACCATTTAATGTGAACATATCTGATGCATGAGATGCTATATGTTGCATGCTAGTATGTATATATCTGCTGCATGGGGTATGGGTTTATGATGGAGGAAGCGTTCTGGCAGCCTCGCTGCAATCTGGTGGCCTCGCCACATATATATATCTGTTCTGGTAGCCTCGCTGCAATTCTGGTGGCCTCGCCACAATATCTGTATCTGGTGACCTCGTCACAATATCTGGCAGCCTCGCTGCAAATATTATCTAGCAGCCTCGCTGCAAATATCTGTGGTGTGTAGCGATTGGGTGGGTCGAGTAGTCTCCCCACATGGTGTAAGGCTGGTACGGGGGTGTTATGGATGGATCTGGGTTGGGTTCTCTGTCTGCATAATATATCTTATCTGTATCTGTTATGGGCCTATGGGCTTAATCTGATTTCTGTAATGGGCAAGGCCCAATTATGTCTGATTTTGAGGCTTGATCTGTTTTGGCCTATGGTTGAGATTATGTTACACACTGAGTTATCAAACTCACCCTCTTTTTATTTCATCTCTGCAGGTAACCCTCAACCATAGTGGGCTTGGAGCTGCGAGAGATTCGGAGTGGCCACAACATCTGCAAATTCGGTTTTTGTTTCACTTTAAGTATTTTCATTAAGCTGTTTTGGGTTTAATTTGTAATAAGGCCGCTATTTAAATTTCTTTACTGGTTTTATATTCTTTTATGGTTTAATTCATATTTTATCGAGACTGCTAGTTATAGGCTGCGCGGATTTTTCAAACTACTAAAAAGGTTTTCAAAATTCAACAAATTCAAATATGGACAACCTAAGGGCTTATATAAACAATTTTTCATAATCTTGCTGTTTCAGTAAAATATCCTCTAAGTCACAACAAGCAAAAAAAAAAAGATCATAAGTTTAGTTGTAGGATCATGTGACACACCAGATCTGGTCATAACGTCTAGACCGGGTTTGGGGTGTTACATTTAGTGGTATCAGAGCCAGGTTGCAACAACTCGGCTGTGGATCGGGTCTAAAAATGGGAGCTTTCAAACAATTAAAACAAAGATTTTCGAAAAAAACCATGTTTTTAACATTGTTTTCAAAATTAATTGGAACTTGTTTTGATGAACTTCTTTCGTATATAAATGATTTATTTTCAAAATTAAGTTTTCCTATGTAATCTTTCTAAAGAGTGGCACACCGAATCTCCGGCCCAAGCCTGTAAGTTTTCTGAACTTTTCTGGTTAATTCTGAATTTCTGATTATATGCCTGACTAAGACCCTATTATGATACTTTAGCTAGGGTATTACTGAAACTATAGAGACTCTGATAGGTGGACTGAGACTGTAGCTAGGTTACCGCGGAAGAAGATAACCTCTGAAATGCTACTTATTCATAAGACATCTGTAATAAACACTAAAATATTAATCTGACTCATAAAATTTCTAAAACAGAAAATACGAAATGAGTACGCGAGCAGCTCGTGGACGTGGCCATGGACGTGGCTGATGTAGTACACGAGCTGAGACTTCATCTTCGGGTCATGCGCCAGTAGCTGATATACCGATACCACCGGCAACAGAGGTAGAATCCCATGATCGAGGTGTTGGGGACGACGCCCTATCACAAGCGATGCTTCGAGTTCTGGAAAGGGTTGCTGGGGCAAGTACTGGTAATGGATTTCGGGGATCCATTTCTGAGCGACTCCGAGCTAATGGGGCGGAATTCTTTAGGGGCATGTCTGGTGTAGCCCCGAATGTGGTCGAGTATTGGTTGGAGGCCACAGAGCGGATTATGGATGATCTGGATTGTTCTATGGAGCAAAAGCTGAAAGGAGCCGTGTCGTTGCTGAGAGATGAAGCTTATCAATGGTGGCTCACGGTAAGAGATAAAACTTCAGATGGTGAGGTAACATAGGAGTTGTTTAAGAAAGCCTTTAAAGGAAAATATGTTGGGGCTAGCTATGTGGATGCCCGTAGGAAAGAGTTCTTGAATTTGGTTCAGGGAAGTAGGACAGTATCTGAGTACGAGGCTGAATTTCTGAGGCTAAGCCGATATGCTTCTGGGATAGTTGCTACTAAATATGAGCGTAGCGTACGTTGCGAGGATGGTCTGAGAGATAAACTAAGGGTACTGATTGCTCCGCAGAGGGAGCGTAACTTTGCTGCGTTGGTTGAGAAAGCTAAGATAGTTGAGGAAGTAAAGCGTACCGAGAGGCAGAATCGCAAAAAGGATAGAAACCGCTTCCGGAGGGAGTCTGGACCATCAAGTGGGGCTAATAGGAATGCTAAGAGGGCAAGAGTGGTGGAACCAGTGCGAGCAGTGCCAATGAATGCTGTTAGACCGTAGGGTTGTAGGAATTGTGGTAAGATACATATGGGCGAGTGTCAGAAACGTTTTGGAGCCTGTTTTCGATGTGGGTCGATGGAGCATAGGATTAAGGACTGTCCCGAAGAACCGGATCAAGGACAAGTTATGGCTCAAAGGGTTGTCCAACCAGTGAGGGGTGGACCACTAGCTCCGAGGGGTCGTGGACAAGGTAAAGGCAGAAATGGTAATGGTCGAGGACGAGGAGCACCTGGCAGGGGTGCTGGTTTCGCTGAGGCTCGTCAGCCAGCGCTAGTTTATGCAGCTCGTCGCCGAGAGGAGGGTGATGCTCCTAACATCATAACCGGTACGTTTTTGATTTCTAGTATGCCATACACTGCGTTGATAGATGTTGGATCTACCCATTCTTATGTTACATGTGCCATGTCTGGGTTGCTGGGAGTGTGTTCTAAGGAGACAGTGAGTGGGGTATCTGTATTAAGTCCGTTAGGTCACTCGGTTAGGGTAGACAAACTGTATAGAGACGTACCTATAGAGACTCAAGGAAAAATCTTTTCTGGAGACTTGATGGAGCTACCTTTCGGAGAATTTGATCTCATCTTGGGAATGGATTGGCTTGTAAAGCATAGGGCTACTTTGGATTGTGCTGCAAAACGAATGAGGCTAAAGACTGCAGAGGATGAGGAAGTTATGGTGATAGGTGAGCGTAGAGATTATTTGTCCAATGTGGTGTCAGCATTAAGAGCTGAGAAGTGGATTCGTAAAGGATGTGCGGCTTATTTGGCATTCATAGGTCAAGTAGAAACTGAGGAACTAACTGTGGATCAAGTTAGAACCGTTAAGGATTTTCAAGATGTTTTTCCAGAAGAGCTTCCAGGGCTACCTCCGAATCGAGAAGTTGAGTTTGGGATCAACTTGTTGCCTGGTACGGCACCGGTGTCCATTGCACCCTATAGGATGGCACCAAAGGAGTTGGTGGAGTTGAAAGTGCAGATTCAAGAGCTGTTAGATAGAGGTTTCATTAGGCCAAGTGTGTCTCCGTGGGGAGCACCAGTGCTATTCGTAAAGAAGAAGGATGGGTCAATGCGAATGTGCATCGATTATCGGCAGTTGAACAAACTGACGATTAAGAATAAGTACCCGTTGCCAAGAATCGATGATCTGTTCGACCAGCTTAGAGGAGCTTCAGTATTCTCCAAGATCGACCTTTGATCTGGGTACCATCAGTTAAGGGTGAAAGAGGTGGATATACACAAGACAGCATTCAGAACTCGCTATGGTCACTATGAATTCTTGGTTATGCCATTTGGACTGACCAATGCACCTGCAGCATTTATGGATCTGATGAATCGAGTGTTTCAGCCATACTTGGATCGATTCGTGGTCGTCTTTATCGACGATATTCTGGTTTATTCTGAATCTGAGGAGAAACATGATGAACATCTCCGTATTGTGCTGCAAGTGTTAAGGGAAAATGAGCTTTATGCGAAATTCAGTAAGTGTGAGTTCTGGTTGAAAGAGGTAACCTTCTTGGGCCATGTTGTATCTGCTGAGGGGATAAAGGTAGACCCTTGAAAGATTGAAGCAATTCTGGAGTGGAAACCACCGAGGTCAGTGGCAGAAATTCAAAGTTTTCTGGGTTTAGCTGGATACTATAGAAGGTTTGTAGAAGGATTTTCTGTGATGGCAGCGCCATTGACAAAACTCGTAAGGAAAGGAGTGCCATTTATTTGGACCGAGCAGCAGCAAGAAGCTTTTGAGAAACTAAAGAAGGTTCTGACCAAGGCACCTGTACTGATTTAACCAGAGTCTGGAAAAGATTTTACCGTGTACAGTGATGCATCACATGTTGGGTTGGGCTGTGTGTTGATGCAAGAGGGTAAAGTGGTTGCTTATGCATCGTGACAGCTTAAACCTCATGAAGTGAACTACCCTACCCATGATCTGGAGTTGGCAGCAGTAATCTTCGTACTTAAGATCTGGCGACATTATCTGTATGGAGGAAGGTGTATTATATACACAGATCATAAGAGTCTTAAGTACTTGCTAACGCAGAAGGAGATGAATCTGAGGCAATGGGGATGGATTGAGTTACTTAAGGATTATAATTGTGCGATTGAGTATCATCCAGGCAAAGCTAATGTGGTGGCTGATGCCCTAAGTCGTAGAACTGTATCTGATCTGAGAGCTATGTTTGCTCGTTTGAGTCTGTATGATGATGGTAGTCTGTTAGCAGAATTGCAAGTGAGACCGACCTGGGTGGATGAGATTAAGGAAAAGCAGTCGAAGGATGAGTCGCTGATTTCTCGATTTCAGCAGGTTAAGGATGGGAGTACTTCTGAGTTTGGACTTAACAGTGAGGGTGTTCTATGTTTCCATGGTAGAATCTGTATGCCTAAGGATTCCAATTTGAGGCAAGCAATTCTGAATGAAGCTCATAAAGGACTGTGTGCTATGCATCCTGGAGGTAATAAGATGTATCATGACCTAAAGGAGTTGTATTGGTGGCCTGGGCTGAAGCGAGAGGTAACAGAATTTGTGGGGAAATGTCTGACTTGTCAGCAAGTGAAAGCGGAACATCAGTTACCTTCTGGACTTCTGCAACTAGTGAAGGTACCACTCTGGAAGTGGGAAAGGGTGACCATGGATTTTGTAAGTGGGTTGCCCTTAACGCCGTCAAAGAAGGACTCGATTTGGGTGATTGTGGACAGGTTGCCTAAATCTGCTCATTTCATCCCTGTACGTACTGATTATTCGCTTCAGAAGTTAGCCAAGTTGTATGTGGCAGAGATTGTGTGACTGCATGGGGTACCAGTGTCTATTATCTCTGGTCGAGATCCTAGATTCACATCTCAGTTCTGGCAAAAGTTGCATGAGGCGTTGGGAACGCGACTGAACTTTAGCACAGCTTTTCATCCTCAGACTGATGGTCGTCAGAAAGGGTTATTTAGATTTTGGAAGATATGCTAAGGGGATGTGTTATTGACTTCCGAGGCAGTTGGGAGGATTATGTACTGTTGGCAGAGTTTGCGTATAATAACAGTTATCAGGCTAGTATCCGTATGGCACCTTATGAGGCACTGTATGGGTGTAAGTGTCGTTCACCTAGTTGTTGGACTGAATTGGGCAAGCGGCAAGTTCTTGGACTAGAGTTGGTGGCAGAGACTGAAGAGAAGGTCAAGGTGATTAGGGATCGATTAAGAGAGGCATCTGATCGACAGAAGTCTTACGCAGATTGAAACGTAAGGAGATTGAGTACTCAGTGGGTGACATGGTCTTCTTAAAAGTTTCGCCTTGGAAGAAGATACTAAGATTTGGTAAGAAAGGCAAGCTAAATCCACGGTTCATTGGGCCTTATCGGGTTCTTAAGCGAATAGGCCCAGTGGCGTATCAGTTGGAATTACCTTCAGAGTTAAATAGAATCCATGATGTGTTTCACGTATCTATGCTAAGACGATATCGTTCTGACCCTAACCATATTCTACCAGTTACAGATGTGGAAGTACAGCCTGATTTGACTTTCGATGAGGAGCCTGCACAGATTCTGGATCGAGACGTGAAGGTCCTAAGGAGAAAGTCGGTTCCATTGGTAAAGGTACTTTGGCGTAATCATGGCAGAGAGGAAGCTAATTGGGAACCAGAGGAGGCAATACGTCAGCAATATCCCCATTTGTTTGGATAAGGTAAATTTCGAGGACGAAATTTCTTTAAGGAGGGTAGAGTTGTAACACCCTAATTTTTGGGTTTCTTTTAGATTGTTCTTTATCTGATAAAATGTTTAAATTCTAGTATTTGGGTGTGTAATGCATGTTTGGAGAGTGGTAATGGGCCTATGGAAGGCTCATGTGTTGGTTGGAAGCTCGGTAAAATTTTGTATTTTTGACTTAGGAGATAGGGGTCTCTTGAAGATAGGTGTTATAAGAAAATATCAGTGAAATAAGACACAAATTGTTCAGTGGTAAAGTGGCAAGGGAGGCGCCACTAAGCTCCTTAAAAAGTGGCACCTAAGTGAGCTTAGGGGTCAAGGGTTCAAGCTCCAGAGGTTGCAAGGTGACATTTTATTTTGTGCAGGAAGCAGGCAAGAAGTTGAAGCTCAGTTAAACTCTGCTAGGGAGATTTGGATCGGTCAAGGGAGCAAATCGTGGAGGAGGTTGAGGAGCAAATCAAGGAGCAAATTAAGGACTTTTTGAATTTGAATGAAAGTGGCTGGCCAAGGGACTCTCTATGGTGCAAATCGGCAAACAAGGCTAGGCATAGAACTTTCGGCAATTAGGTGTGAATGGTGCCGAATTTCCTTAGTTTCTTCTATGATTTTGTGCCGATTTCCCTAAGTAAGTAAGCTTCTTTCTTTTGTCGATTTTACATAGCCTATTAGGTACCTTTTTTCCACTTTGTTCTCCCTATCAAACCTAATAGCCGAACCTCTTACCCCTCTAAAACCCCATTGCCGAATTCACTTTTTTCATTTCATTGTCGAATGTAGAACTTCAAAAAAAAACCCCATCTTGTGCCGTTCTTCTTTCGTTAAACCGATTACTTATTTCTTACCCTCTCAAATCTCTTTTCATAATTTCTTCCTTTCCATTTTCTTCTGTTATCACCTACATACCTTCTTTTGACATTACTCTCTGGTTGTTAGACACAAAAGCCGAAAGCAAACACCCACTTTGCCGAAACACTTCCTTTTCACTCTCATTCTTTTTCTCCTTCCTCTTCTAAACCCTTTCATAAACTGAAACCCTTATTGTGCTTAGCCGAATCCTCTGTATTCTCAACTCTTCCTTTCTTTTATTTAGAACGTGACTAAGGGAGCATCTAGAGGCACTTCATGAATCGATTAGCACCTTGGTAAGTACTCAACCCAGTTCTCTCGTTAACCTCTTATTAAAGTTTAAGTTAAAACTCTGGTAAGGGTGGCTATCGTTGGACTAAAGCATTTGGGGTGTTTTGTGTTAATGCTGTTGTGCTAGCGTAGACAAAAAGGGGGCAAGTTGCAGGGACTCGAAGAGTGGCACGACTGGGCTCATAGACTTAGTCTATTCCTTTCGACAAAGGTAAGGACCTTGCAAGTTTTAGGCTATGTTAGCCGATTATGGTAAGGAGATTTTGGCTTAACGTTTGTCGATTATTAGGCTAAAGCTTTAGTATAACTGTAGGCCTTCGTACGTGGACCTCGTCGTCGTTACATCCGTTAATAGGTGTGTAACTAATCCCAACTTTTAGACTAAAGCGGTAAAAGCCGAAATGGCCATACAGTGACCGACAACTGGTGGAAAGTGATCGAAAGTGCACTCGTGTAAAACTTAATAGTAATCGTTTACTCCGTTGGGGCTAACCACGAATTTGGTGGTGAAGGGATTGCAGAAGGTGCAATTCCGAACGTTTTGGTAAGTTGGGCTTGATGGGCCAAGGTGGGCCCAATGGGCTTCTGAGCCCAAATCGGTAAAATGACTATTATAGGCTTTTTGGTGACATGGTTAATAAAACATGGTTAAGTTGGTAAACTAAACCTAAAAATTAGACTTAACAGGTTTGAGATTGTAATGGACTTAGTAAGGCCCATTAGGGGTTTTAAGTTAAAAATGGGTAAAACTGGAAATTTGGTTTAAATGGACTTCCGTGGTAATTTATGGACTAATAATTAATCGAACGTGCATAAAAACTCTGAAAATATGATAAAGGACTGAAATACCCCTGAATATGGAAAATTACCAAAATACCCCTGGGTGTAAAAAGACTATTATACCCCTAGGGTCAATTCTGTATGAAATGTATGATTTTATGTATCTGCATGAGTTACCATTTAATGTGAACATATCTGATGCATGAGATGCTATATGTTGCATGCTAGTATGTATATATCTGTTGCATGGGGTATGGGTTTATGATGGAGGAAGCGTTCTGGCAGCCTCGCTGCAATCTGGTGGCCTCGCCACATATATATATCTGTTCTGGCAGCCTCGCTGCAATTCTGGTGGCCTCGCCACAATATCTATATCTGGTGACCTCGTCACAATATCTGGCAGCCTCGCTGCAAATATTATCTGGCAGCCTCGTTGCAAATATCTGTAGTGTGTAGCAATTGGGTGGGTCGAGTAGTCTCCCCACATGGTGTAAGGTTGGTACGGGGGTGTTATGGATGGATCTGGGTTGGGTTCTCTGTCTGCATAATATATCTTATCTGTATCTGTTATGGGCCTATGGGCTTAATCTGATTTCTGTAATGGGCAAGGCCCAATTATGTCTGATTCTGAGGCTTGATCTGTTTTAGCCTATGGTTGAGATTATGTTACACACTAAGTTATCAAACTCACCATCTTTTTATTTCATCTCTGCCGGTAACCCTCAACCATAGTGGGCTTGGAGCTGCGAGAGATTTGGAGTGGCCACAACATCTGCAAATTCAGTTTTTGTTTCACTTTAAGTATTTTCATTAAGCTATTTTGGGTTTAATTTGTAATAAGGCCGCTATTTAAATTTCTTTACTGGTTTTATATTCTTTTATGGTTTAATTCATATTTTATCGAGACTGCTAGTTATAGGCTGCGCGGGTTTTTCAAACTATTAAAAAGGTTTTCAAAATTCAACAAACTCAAATATGGACAACTAAGGGCTTATATAAATGATTTTTCATAATCTTGCTGTTTCAGTAAAATATCCTCTAAGTCACAACAAGCAAAAAAAAAAAAGATCATAAGTTTAGTTGTAGGATCATGTGACACACCAGATCTGGTCATAATGTCTAGACTGGGTTTGGGGTGTTACACATAGGGCATGTGAGGTTTGCACCTATTTTATGAAAAATTATGAAAATTAAACTGACCACACGGCCTAAGCACACGGGCGTGTGACTTGGCCGTGTGACCTTCAAGTGTTGATGATGTCATAAATAAAGAGTTACATAGGTTAGGGACACAGGCGTGTCTGACCACACAGCTTGCCTACATGGGCATGTCTCATAACCACATGGGCGTCTGACTCTTGTATAATGGAAAATTTTCTATGTTTTCTAAAATTTTCTAACGTGCTCAGTTTAGTTCCGAATTGCTCCCAATGTATGTTCTGGGGCCCGTAGGCTCATTTTAGAGACATTATTATTGAATGTGAATGGTTTTTAATTTGGACACAAATTTATGTCTTGAAATTATATGTTTATTCGTGTGATATGTCTGGTAATGCCTCGTACCCTGTTTCGATACTGAATATGGTAAGGGGAGTTACATTTAATGGGATTGGAGCTATGCTTGAGTCGATTCTCGAACTAACCTGGCATGTGTATGAGTCTAGCTCTACATGGCATATATAAATTGTGATAGTGTAACAACTCTTGACAATTTAAAATTTATTTTCATATAGTTAGTGGATCTCGATTGAGCCATGGTTGATGACATTGGAAGTAATGCACCGGCTCCCACCCAAGGGACCGCGCCACCTGAAAGTAGGCATATGTATTCAGGCCTTCGTGCCTAGCAGGCTTCGTGCCAGTGATGTGTATTCGGGTCTTCGTTCCTAGTAGGCTTCATGCCGGTGATGTGTATTTGGGTCTTCGTGCCTAGCAGGCTTAATGCCAGTGATTCGAGCAAAGTTTAAGTGTTCATTACTATATGAATTCAAAGTTAAATGAAAGGACACGTTTAAAGTGTACTTATATGATGTTTTACAGACTTGGTTAAGTTATTTCAATGTGTAATAACGAATGAATATAGGCACTATGTGTGCGAATGAATTGAGGCACTGTGTGTGCGAATTCTTTAACCGAGCACTATGTGTGCGAGATCAGTCAGGGGGCACTATGTGTGCAAATTCTTTAACCTAGCACTATGTGTGCGAGATCAGTCAGTAGGCACTGTGTGTGCGAATTCTTTAACTGAGCACTATGTGTGCGAGATCGGTCAGTGGGCACTGTGTGTGCGGATTTCGTTTCATGTAAGATATCGTCTAGGACGACGGCAGTGATTTGTGATAGTGTGTAAGACCGTGTCGAGGACACTGGCATCACTTGTGTTTCACGTAAGACCTCGTTTGATACGAAGGCGTTGATTTGTAATAGTGTGTAAGACCATGTTTAGTACACTGGCATCACTTGTGTTAAGCTTTATGCCTATTCGACTGTGTACGGGTAACTTTAAATATGATTGGATGTATTGAATGAACTAAATGTTCAGGTACGTGGAAGTTGATATTCTTTTGGAAATGAGTTAAGTTGAATATTTAGATATGATAATGTTATAAAGGATATTCATTAGGATGTTTAAGAACATGTATACTTTCGGCCATGTTACGGCTTATATATATATATATGAATGAAAATGTAGGTTATGAATATCTGAGTTGATGTTATGTATTTGTTTTAAAACAAGAGGACGTTATCCTAACGTAGTCGCTAATAAGATTTTCAGGGACGAAAATCCCTAAAGAGGGGGAGAGTTATGACATCTCTAATTTGACCCTAGTCGGGATGTGGTTTCGAGACCATAAAAATCGAGCTATAAAATTTATTAAATATTAAAATTCATATCTACTATGTGTGATAGTGCATGTGTGAAATTTTGATGCTTAAATTCTGATCGTTGAATGTGAATTTTAGTCAAAGGGCTTATGTGAGAAACATTAAAAAAGTGATGAATTAATTTGAAGACTAATTGGTGCATGATTCTCAAAATGGGGACTTGCATGTGAAATACCCCATTTTGAGAAGTAGTGGTCGGCCATAATGATTAGGGGGCATAGAAAATGAATTTAAGTAAGTATATTAATATTATATGGCCTTAATTTATAAAGAAAAGATAAATAAAATATTTTGGGGTGAAAAAAGTAAAGTTTGGTTCATTCTTCTTCTTCATTGCCGTGGTAAAGAAAGAATAAGGAGAGTGAAGCTCAAATAATCGGCCATATGCATAGATCTAATTCTAAAAGTATGTAATGTGATTTTTGTCAAATTGATTATGAAATTTGGTTGTTAATGACATGTGGTAGATAACCCATGATTTTAATTCTAGATTAAGTGATCATAGGGCATTCGGCCATTTAAGAGAAATGTGAAAATTTTTGTTTTAAAGCTCGTAATTCATGTTTAATTGCTAAATGGAGTTTTGAATTGGTAGAATTGAGTTTGAATTTTAAGAAATAAGTGATGTTTGTAAGGATTTTCAAAGTTCATGTAAAGCTTACCTTCGGTCATATTAAGGAATGGTAAATTGGTTGTAATATTATATATTTTGATAGTATATTAGATGGTTTGAGATTTGAGCTAGTTACATGTGCTATTATGAAGATTTATGGATGTTTTAGAATCAGCCTAAGTGTTTTAGTCATTAATATATATATTGCCGAATGCATGCTTAAGGAATTGGTTAAGTACATTGTTGTTAAATGCTTGTTGTTTTTGTATAATTGTTGCCTAGCTACTAAATGAACTTAGGGTATTATGGATAAGTTTAAGAGTGGCATAATTGAAATGAAGTTTGCTTGTGCCGAATGTGATTTTAGTGCATGAATTAGGAGTTTAATTTCATTCGGTAACTCATACCAAATTGGGAGATAGTATTAAACATTAGTATTATTTGTTAAATAATTGAAGTGAGCTTTGAATGGTTGTTTTGCTTATAATGGCCGAATGTGAACTTAAGTTTTGAATTACAATTGAAGCTTGTTAGTTAGTTGATGATGTCCTTTGATAGCCCTTTTGATATTCGGCCATTGTTAAGGAATTTTGAATTGGTTATAAATTTCTATATTTTAATTAGCAAATTGAATTATTGAAGGTTGAGCTAATTATATATGTATACGTTTTATATGTACATTAATTTCTTAGTATATGTTATTCGGCTATAATTGTCATGGTAGAATTTTTTAATTTGTAAATTTGCGAATCATTAGCTCAAGAGCATCAAGGACAAAAGTCGGATAAAGGGAAGGCAAAACTAAGCGAATAGCCGTAGAATTATAGTCGTCGACAACTCTTAAGGTAAGTTTCTAGCATATAAGTTTAGTTATAATGAAGAATGATATGGAATACGGGTAAAGATGGGACTATGAATTGGTGTGATTACCTATAGTAAAATGATAAGGAATAAGTTACTTCTATGAGCCTTAGCCGAATGGTTATTAGAAAATTGAGATTTAAATTAGGATTTGTATGTGATAATAAGAAGTACTTATATATGATGATATGTTCTAAACTCAAATGGTAAGTTCTTAAGTGTTTGGACTTGGAAATTTAAGAGCAAGTTGTAATAATCTGCTTAAGACAGCAGCAGTAGCGTGATTTTTGAAAATCACCATAAATTTTTGAAGTGGAATTAGAGGCTGAATAAAATATGTAATCAAAGCTCAATGAGTCTAGTTTCTTATAAAAGAAACTGTGCAAGCAAAGGAATTTCCTATAGAGAGATATTTAAAGTTGTGTGAGACAGTGTCAGAATGAATCCGAAATCCCCTGTTCTATATTTAGAAAATCATTATAAATAGTACAAAAATTTTTATAAGATAAAATTTATATGCTTAGACTCCTTAATGAGTCTAGTTTCAAATGAAATAAACAAGAACATATTTTGAAATCTATACAATGAGAAATTTGATTCGTAGTGAAGAGTGTTCAGTATAGTCAAACAGTGAAATAGGGGAAACTTTAAGAAAATTCTGGTTTTGATTGGCCAAACCAAAAATCCTGAAATTTTATGGATAGAATATATATGAGTCTATTTTCGGGGAAAATTTACGGCACTTCATTTGGAGTTTCGTAGCTCCAGTTACAAATAATTAAATGACTGTTGCTCAGGAAAATAGCTTGTAGTGAATCTGTGATTTTGTTGTAAACATAGATGAAACTAATTGAGCTGCTTATAAGCTATTGCTGAAATTGATGTACAAGATAAATATATAGGTGGTGAGGCCAAAATGGCTAAAATTTAAATGTGTGCAAGTTATCCGAATGGCTATTTTATAAACATAAGCAATGTATATGTAATATGTGTTGATAGTTTTATAAATTGAAGGTGTAGTGACGTATATGTTGTTTAGCCGAATGGTTGTCAGGAGAAGAATGTAAGTCATGTGTGTATTTACTTATTTAGTTGGAAGTTTATTGAAAGGGATATATATATAAATATATATATAAATATGTATTAAAGTCGAATGATATTATGACATGAAGCTAAGGTGCATGCTATATGCTTATATTCGAATGAGGTTAATGAATTACAATGGTGATAGTTTGTGTGAAATATGGTAACATGTGATTAAATATACATGGAATTTGGAAAGTATCCGGGTTAAGACTCGCTGACTACGTGATGTGGCCCAATGGCTCTTGTGAAATGAGACTAGCTATATTGAGATACGAATAAGTTCGATGAAGTGATACCTTATTAATGTGTTTCCGTGTTGGAAAAATCGAAGGTATGTGAATTGATGTGTATACAACTTTGTGAATTGACTATGATGATATATCCGGGCTTAAAGTCCCGCAGGCTTGGTGCTGGAAACTGGATTCGGATTTTTAAACCTAGCAGGCTATGGCTAAGTGCCTTGAATTATTTCAAACCGAAGACCATTTGTATTATCTTTAAGATAAGGATTTAATTAGTTTCATAAAAATTTACTAATTTGAGTTGTATTCAGCAGGATGTGCAAATTCAAGGTATGGATTGCATTTGGTCATTTATGTATATGTGATAAGGAATATGTTTGGTCCTTTATATACTTGTACGAAACTTTAATACTTGTCATGATTTGATTATTTGAAATATTAATGTGAATATGAACTAAAGAACTAAGCTCCTAAATACATATATACATTTATGTATGTGCACGAAATGAGTGCATATGATTAAGTGGTTAGAGGTATTGAAAGATTGAATTGGTAATTGGTAACTATGGAAACGGTAAGTGTACAAAGGTTAAGTATATGGTAAGTGATACTTACTTGCTATGTGAGCTTGATTTCGGTTGTATTACAAATGTGCTTGGGGAATCACTTATGAGATGGTTATAAGTTATATTCAACGAGTATTGACGCTATCAATTTGTTTATGTAAGATTAAAACATGAATATGTGCTTTCAAATATGGAAACCGAATGTGATTATAGTGTTATGTTTTAGTTCGACTTATTAAACTATAAGTAGCATTGATGTTTTTAAATGCGAAGGGGTATATACTCTTAAATTTGGATGAAATAGATGAATTACATGTGCATACATGGGGTTTAAACTATTTGACCGAATGGTGATATATCTTGACATTTCAAAAACGTGATTTGTGCAAGGCCTAATCTTAAGCAACTTAGTAATAAATCAACAATTACGGATGTTCAGCACATTAAGTTGGCCAGGTATGTATTATGTACTTGTGTAGGCTTATTAAGCCGATTGAGACTTAACTTGGATTTTGTGTAAGTTATATATGTATTTAATTCAGCAAAGTTAATTGTTTACTTAAGACTTACTAAGCCTTGAAAGCTTACTCTGTTGTTACGTTTCTCTATTTTATAGATTATCGAATTTGGCCTTTGCTCGGGGATCGTCAACAATTCGTCACACTATCACTATCCACTATTTGGTACTGCTATGTTTTGGATTATTTTATGGCATGTATGGAATAGACTAGTAGCAGAATAATATTTTGGTTAATGTATATAAGCCATGTGAAAATGGCATCTTTTGAATGTGTACTTATAGAAGTTTAATTTACCCCTGGCTATATTTAGCATTTATCTAAATGAATGATCTTTATTTCAAAAAAAAAGTTCAAAATTTTACTATTCTGACATGAGTTACAAGTCCGGTAATGCCCCTTTCCTATTCCGACAACGGTTATGGGATAGGGGTGTTACAATATAAGTTAACGGTTTATTGATAAAAAACGTAAAGAGTTCTTAGAGCTGAAACAAGGCCGAATGATTGTGTCTGAATACGAGTGAGAGTTTGTTAGACTTAGTAAGTATGCTTGGGAATGTGTGTCCGTAGAGGCTATCATGTGTAAGAGGTTTGAAGATGGATTGAATGAAAATATTAGACTATTTGTTGGAATTTTAAAGTTGAATGAATTTGTTGTGTTAGTCGAGGGATATGGACATTTGTTCGAATGTTTCAGCTAGAAACCCTAGCAGAGATCATGGGAAGTAATATTCGGGTTCTAAGGCCTGAACTATGTCCATAGCGAGTGTTGGTAATACTAGAACTGAAAAGTCTAAATGCTAACACTATGGTAGGTGACATCACGATGAATGTCGGATGATCAACCAGGCTTATTTTAAATGTGGCTCCAAAGATCATTTCATTAAGGATTGCCTAAAATGATTGAAAAAGACAACTTCCAAAATGCTAGATTGAGCAACACTACTACTAGAGGAAGGCCAATGGGAAATACGGGAAATGGGGCTAGTAGCAAAGGTGCATTTGAAGATTTAGCTACGAGATCAGAAGCAAGAGCACCTGCGAGAACTTATGTCATTCATGCTCGAGAGGATGCATCATCCCCTGATGTGATTACATGTACATTTTCTCTTTACGGTACTAATATAGTTGCATTAATTGATCCTGAATCGACGCATTCCTATATTTGCATGAATTTGGTGTCTAGTAAAAATTTTCCCGTTGAGTCCACTGAGTTTGTGTTTAAAGTGTCAAACCCCTGAGGCAAGTATATGCTAGTGGATAAAGTTTGCAAGAATTGTCCTTTGATGATTCAAGGTCATTGTTTTCTGGCTGAATTAATGTAGTTACCATTTGATGAGTTTGATGCTATTTTGGGTATGGACTAGTTGACATTGCATCATGCTAAGATAAATTATAGACAAAAAATTTCTGAATTGAAATGTGAAAATGGTGAGATGCTTCAAATTGAAATAGATAAATCAAGTGAATTGCCTGTTGTGATTTTGTCTATGTCTGCTCAGAGGTATGTAAGAAAGGGTTGTAAAGCATTTCTTGCGTATGTGTTGAATATGAAAGTATCCAAATTGAAGATTGAATTAGTGTCTGTAGCCTATGAATTTCTGAATGTGTTTCTAGAAGAGTTGCCAGGATTGCCACCAGTCAGAGAGGTAGAGTTCGCTATTGATTTGCTACTAGGGACTGCACCGATATCGATAGCTCCATATAGAATGGCTCCAACTAAATTAAAAGAATTGAAGACTCAGTTGCAAGAGTTAATGGATAAGGGATTTGCGAGATCGAGTTTTTCTCCCTAGGGTGCTCCAGTGTTATTTGTAAAGAAGAAAGACGAATCTATCAGATTGTGTATAGATTACCGACAACTCAACAAGGTGACTATAATGAATAAGTATCCCTTGCAGAGGATTAACAACTTGTTTGACCCGTTAAAGGAGCGACAGTGTTTTCGAAGATAGATTTGAGATCTGGCTACTACCAGTTGAGAGTTAAGGACTTGGATGTGCCGAAAACCACGTTCAGAATGAGGTATGGAAATTGTGAGTTTCTTGTTATGCCTTTTGTACTTACTAATGCTCTTGCCATATTTATGGATTTGATGAACCGGATCTTTTGACCGTATTTGGATAAGTTTGTGGTTGTATTTATTGATGATATTTTGATTTATTCTTGGGATGAATCTGAGCATGCTGAACATTTGAGAACTGTGCTGCAAATTTTGATAGATAAGAAGTTACTTGCGAAGTTTAATAAAAGCGAGTTTTGGCTCTGAGAAGTCAGATTTTTTGGGCATATCGTCTCTGCGGAAGGTATAAGAGTTGATCTGAGTAAGATTTCGATATTTGTTTTTGGCTCCGAGAAGTCAGATTTTTTGGGCATATCGTCTCCGCTGAAGGTATAACAGTTGATCTGAGTAAGATTTCGATAATTGTTTATCTTTTTCAATCATCTCGAGGAACTCTCTAATGAAGTGGTCTTGAGAGCCACACTTGAAGCAACCCCTCTCATGTAGCACGCATTCGCCAAAGTGTTGTCTACCGCACTAGAGGCACTCAGGGCTACTGGGTCGAGTATTACCTACGCTCGCAATGAATGTAGTTTGAGCTTTGGAGACTGAATACTATTTACTTTTACCCTTACTTGAAACCCCCGCTAAAGTAGCTGATCGCGTAGTAAATTCCTTTGACCTCTTGGAGGAGGATTGAAATGATTTGCCCATCTGTCACTTTCTTGAGTAACAAGACTCCATCTCAGCTTTCCTCTTCTCTTTGGCCAATTCCTCGGCCTTACAAGCTCTGTCCATGAGTACCACAAACTCCTTTATCTCAAGGATACTGACGAACATTTTAATATCCTCATTTAAACCATCTTCAAATCTTTTACACATAAGAGCTTCGATAGATACACATTCCCGAGCATAGTTGTTGAGTCTTACAAACTCACGCTCGTATTTGGTTATGGCCATCTGGCCCTGTTTCAACTCCAAGAATTCCTTGCGTTTCTGATCGATAAACCTTGGACTGATGTGCTTCTTGCGGAACTCCTCTTGGAAGAACTCTCAATTAACTGTTTCCCTTGGTACCACCGACACAAGGGTGTTCCATCACTGATAGGTGGAATCTCGTAGGAGAGATACGACACACTTCACACATTCCTCAGGTGCGCAAGATAATTCATCAAATACCCTAATGGTATTCTCTAGCCAAAATTCTGCTCTTTCTAGGTCATCATCTTTAGTAGCTCGGAACTCTTCTGCCCCTTGCTTTTGGATCCTATCAACCGGGGGCTTTTCTCGTCTTACTACATCTTTAATTTTGGGAGCTGCCGGGGTAGATTAAGGAATAGCAGGGGTGGAGCTTGGTGTTGAGTGGTCATGTTCGTTCGTATGAACTCTGTGAATCACTCATTCATCATTTGGAAAAATGCCTCCCGGGCCTCTCCTTCATGACTACTATAGCTGGTCTATTTTCTGACCCAGCTGGCACCGTCCCTTCAGAGGAAGCTGGTGCGTTACTTTCTACATCATCTGTCGTAGCTCGTTTTGTATCCATTTACTGTAAGAAAACACATTTAGATTGTCAGGAGTCGTCACCCAATCATATCACATATGTACATAAGTATGGCATGTATAGCTAGTCTCATGCATTTGCTAGGTTAGTCCTAGAATAAATTAAACACTGGCTCTGATACCACTAAATGTAACACCCCTTACCCGAGTCTGATGCCGTGGCGGGGTACGAGGCGTTACCATACTTAAATTTGCTCAAACTTACTAAAACAAGTCTTAATTCTGGCATCAATTTGAAACTTTTGCAAACACATTCCTAATAATCTTATTATGAGCCTACGAAGCCAATAAAATACATCGAAAGTGGTTTGGAACCCATCTAGGAACTTTCGAGCTCTATGAAAAATTTTGCTTGAAATAGGGCCACACAACCGTGTGACAGGGGAACACGCCCGTATGAGTTGACCGTGTGGTCTCACACACCCATGTCCCTAGCTCATGCTAAATTTATTTATCATTTCAATCGTACAGGTTTTAACATGATTTGGGCACATGCTAGTGTCTATGGCCCGTGTCACTCACACGGCCTAGACATGCCCATGTTAATAAATCATGGAGTACTATGATTTGATTACTATAAACAACAGGCATTCACACGGCCAAGGCACACGCCCGTGTGCAATATTGACTTAACTACCTAAGATGCAAGGGACACACGGCCTACTAACATGCCATTGAGGCTAATCGTGTGTCACACACAGCCTAGGCACACGCCCGTGTGCCCAACTGTGTGGACAACTATAGGCTATTTTCCAAGCCTTTTGCCACCCCGAAACTGATTCAAATACAATGCCAATTCAATATCACAACTCATGGCACAATAGAACATCCAAACATTCACAAACATGACATTCAACTATAACCTCATAATACATTCATCAACATTCATCTTTCTCATCGATTTATGAAATTTCATACAATACCATTGACATTCACTTTGCAATTAAACTTGATCAATATTAGCCTATTTTCAAAGGCTATTACAAAATGACTTGAGCAATACTAGTAGCCAACACATTAGGCTAGCAAAATGACACATCTCAAAGTGACAAAGTTTCCTATACATGCCATACACAAAAATGATTAACTATACAATACCCAAAATGGACGGCTTGATAGTGTGACTTCAAGCTCTAACTTTAATGATCCCCGAGTTAGTTTGGCAAAACTATATGGAAAAAGGGAAAGGAAAAGGAGTAAGCATAAATGCTTAATAAGTTACATGGAATAATATAGCAACATAAATCATGAAACACCATAAACATTTAAATACCATAAAATGCCATAAATTTTCTTACTCATTTTAAAATTTACTAAATCTCATAAATGTCTCATTCTCATAACTTACTAATTCTCATGGAGCACTCGTTCTCAAGGTTTATGAACTTGTAACTTACTCGTGTCTTTCTTGCTGTATTACTCATAACATTATACTTTCAAATTTCTCGTAACTTATTCATGCACAGCTGTATCACTTATCACAAATCTTTAGTCTTTATCCATAACTCATTAATTCGTGTACTTTTCTCATTAAATTGACTTATAATACCGAAGGACACTTGAATGTCACTCTCGTGATAGGATGCCAAAGCCATATCCTAGATATGGTCTTACATGGGATCTCAGGTCGATGCCAAAGCCATATCCCTGATATAGTCTTATACGGGATCTCATATCGATGTCGATGCCATGTCCCAAACATGGTCTTACACGAGATCATAATCTAATGCCTTCACCATGTCCCAGACATGGTCTTATACGAGATCTCTCTTAGATGCCCATGCCATGTCCCAGACATGGTCTTACAGGGGATCTATATCTCATCTCGGTGCCGACGCCATGTCCAAGACATGGTCTGACACAGGACCACATGTCGATGCTAATGCCATGTCCCAAACATGGTCTTACATGAGATCTCGATTCGGTGCCAATGCCATGTCCCAGACATGGTCTTATACAGGACCTACAAAATTCATGTCATGACTTCGGTATCCCTCATATTCTTTAACATTACTAACCAATAATTCTCATCTATAATTTCATCCTTTCTTGATGATAATTAGGTTAGATAACTGTATGGGATTTGCATGATTACATAAAATATCATCATAAATTTACATCATGCATAAAGCTAAATTACTACGTACAACTTACCTCAAATCCAAAATGTGGGTGAATACTCAGTTTAGTCCACTACCTTACTTTTTCCCCGATTTCAGTCCGGGCTTTGTGTTTCTTGATGTAAACTGACAAATTTAGCTTATTTAGTACCTACATTGACTAAATAACCCAATATTCATATTTTGGCAAAAATTATAATTTTGTCCCTAAACTTTTGCATATTTGTAAAATGGTACTAGGCCTGTATAATGTAATGCACACATTTCCTTGATTACCCAAGCCTAGCCGAACCTTTCATGAGCTCATAACAGCCCACATTTCTCATCAATTTGTACTTTCACTACACATTTTACTAACTTTACAATGTAGTCCCTATTAGGGACTTTCATGAAAAATCACCTAGAGAAAGGTGTTTACTACACTTCAAACTTTCATATTCTACCAATTGACATCAAAATACTTGCATGCCATGCATGGGTACATTTTTTAGCATAAACCCTAGCTCAAATTAGTGGTAGAAATAGCTAAATTAAGCTACGAGAATTTCAAACATATGAAGAACATGAAAAACGGGGCTTCGAGTCACTTACTTTGAGCTTGAAAATGAAAAAACCCTAGCTATGGAGTCCTTGAAATTTCGGCACAAGCATGGAGAAGATGAGCATATTTTTGGCTTATTTTCCCTTTTTATTTCTTTAATAAACAAAATGACCAAAATGCCTTTATGGCCTTTCTTTAAAATTTTACCCTTCTATGGGCATTTTTGTCCATAGTGCCTAAAATTGGTCTAATTGCTAAATAAGGACTCCTAATAATTTTTCAAATGCTAATTCATCCTCAAAACTTCTAGAAACTTAATTTTGCAACTTTTGCAATTTAGTCCTAAAGGACAAATTTATCATATTTTCTCAAAATTTCCTTCATGATATTTTCTCACTATCATGAAATCATATCATAGACTCAAAAGTAATCATGAAATCTATTTTCTACTTCAAATTTGTGGTCTCGAAACCACTATTCTAACTAGGCCCTAATTCAGACTCTTACACTTACAATTGGTGGTTTTTAGGATTTAAGTTTTGGGTTGTGTCACCAAGTTATGTATTTTGCTGCAAAACCCACATTAATGTCATAACGCTGAGGTTCAAGGTCACAAACTTCTCATGAAAGTTCAAAATTTCATTACTTCCACCAATTTTGTAACATTGTAGGGCCAATGCCACGACATTGACTCTGTTTTTGTAAAAAAATGTATTTGGGCAGGGTGTTGTGACATCACCATCTTGATTTTTGTAACACCTTATACCCAACCTAATCATCTAGCTTGGGTACCGAGTGTCACAATTAAACTGTATTACTTAATGACCTTTCTAACTTGATTAATTTACATGCTTAAACAACGCCAAATTTTAAACCCATATTTACCATACAACCTTATTCTAATCTTTTAGATAAGAACATGCTTCAAAATTTAAACTTCAAATAAGTTCTCTATTATACAAGTACTAAGGTTCTTACAATCTATTTGCCTTACTAGGCCCATATATATACACTTACTAAGACTCAAAACTTAAATTCAGTGTAAGTACACTTGTTCAACCCTTGAGGTGGAGCCTATAAGGGTGCCCCTCTATATGCATGATACAGCTGCAATGCCATTCACGTAGACTTGCTGGTGTTTGGCTTGGTCCCTCCACATAATCCTCAAGTCATTCTTTGACCCTGCATTCAAGGTAAAATACATGTCAATTCAAAAGAAATTAGTGAGACTTTATACAACAATATTGCGAAGTGAGTTTTAAAATCTCGGGTTTTAAAAAAAAACTAATGCATATAATTAAACTCCTTGAGTTTCATAGGAGATTTCATAGTTTGAATGGTGTAGAGGACACTTATTTGTTCTTCTTGAATGACAAATTAGGGAGGATTTGGACGTAATTATTCTCTTTCTAGAACCTCCTTTTTGGGACTTGACTTTGTGTAACTTCATCTCAAACTTTCATTTCACCTCGCTAGATTTACTCATCAAAAGTTAACCACGCTAGTGGATTTTTAGATTATCGACTACCTTTGGTGGGCTTGCAAATGCCTCGCCACCATGTGGAATTCTTACCCTAATCCCTCCAATCCACATTGAACTCAATATTGACTTACTATATCATTCCAACATTTACCTTCTTATAATTTTGCTTGTGCATATACCATCTTTTAAAGGAAAACCCATTTACTAATATCCTTATATGTGGCCTATGAATATAAAATTTGGAAGATATTTAATCATCATGTTTCCCTTACAGACTTGTACTTATAAAATAGTCCCACAAGACTTTCAAACTTCAGACCATCCAAAAAGATATTCTTAACAACAGATAGCCCCTAATGGACTATCTCTTCCTTAGATTGTCCTTGGCGGACTTACACATTAGATACTCCTTAATGGACTTTCCAACACTAGACAATCCTAGTGAACTCCTTTGGCAGACTTACTTTGGCAACCTATTTACCCATACATACTTGGAATTAAAATCTGAAGAACTGTCTTGCTTTCTCATAGCCAATGGTGGTTTATTAGTCAACTCTGGCGAACTCCTAATGGCAGATACTTGCCGCAATTACTTTGAAGGAAATGCCCTTTTCCCCACATATACTCATGTATAGGATGCCTTCGCTTGTTTTTTTGCCTTCACATTTTGGCTGGACCTCTTATAAACACGCTTTCCTATGTTCCCATACAAGTCATAACCGTTATGTTAGAATTTTCACCACGTGAATCATACAAAGATTTCTACTTATATGCCCTGACGAGCTTCCCTGTTTACTGTTTTGACGGACTTTAATTCACTCTACGGCATACCTGTTGACCTCTAGATCATGTTATGGCTCGCCATGGACTTTGGACTTTAAAGAGTCAGTCAGCCTCTTTCGAGGTGTCACTCCGTAAAGCCTTTAGACCAATTTCATAGTGTTGCTCCATAGAGCCTATAGATAACCATTTTCATGTTGTCACCTCATGGAGCTAGTAGACCATCTCCTAGCCAACGTCCTCAATTCCTCTTTCTATTCATACATTCCTCCATTATGCCAATTTTTTTTATCTTCAACTAACTCATCAATACTTCCCTCCATACTCTGCATTTTATAAACATGCATATCATCACATTCACTAACATAACATGGAGTACACCATATAATAGTTCATAGACACACAACCATGTCATACATTCAGAGAACATACTTGCAACAACTATACAATCATGCAACCATATGCAAGCATAACCTTTCTAGTCAACAAAGATTATTTATGTAGACAGTAATCTCGACTGAACTTAGTGTATATGAAACAAACAACATGTAACACCTAGAAACTTGTACCAGTCGCCAAATTAAGGTTACGAAAAATCATTGAATAATTTAGAACAATCAATAATAAATAGCATCAACTTACCAATATAATTAACAAAATTTCATAATAATTTGGATCATAATAATACATACATTTATGGGCCTTAAATCAAGCTTATGTGGCCTTCAAAATAGTTTAGAAACAATTAGTGACCAATTTGAAACAAAATAGAAAGTTCAGGGAAAAATTAAAAATTCTCAAAGCAAGAGTCACACAATCGTGTGTCTAGGCCGTATGACAAAGCCCAAACCCTATGGCTCCAGATATGGCCGTGTGGTCATCTCACATGCCTGTGTGTGATCTCGCACGCTCGTGTGTGATCTTACATGCCTGTTTATATGGGTCGTGTATGTAACACCTCTTACTCAAGTTTATCACCTTACCCAAGCATGAGGCATTAGCGGACAATATCACCATCATTCATACACAATCAAACCACAAATTCTCAATCCAATTTAAAACTTATTCATAAAATACCATACGACCCTTAAGGTGAGCCTACGAGGCCCAAAACATAGTTTGGGAATGGTCCAAGACCAAACCGAGAACTTAGAAAATTTTTGGAAAAATTGACCTAATACAGGGCACGTGCCCGTGAGACAGGGGGATGCCCGTGTGGGCAGGCCATGTGGTCACACACCCCCGTGTCCCTTACCCGCGTTGAATTATTGGAAAATTATTTTTCATTTCAAACCTACTGGGGTTTTCACATGGCCGAGCACACGCCCGTGTCCTTGGCCCATGTCATTCACATGATCTCGACATGCCCGTGTATCCTCCTCGTGTGAAAAACTGGGACATTCTGTTTATGATGCGAGCATGCCATTTTGGTCAGACGGCCACGAGACACACCCATGTGACCAGGCCGTGTAATGTCCCTAAACTCTGAAAATCCCATGCAAGTTTCACACACCCTACACACATGGTCGTGGGGGCTGGCCATGTGGCCCTAAGTTAGGCTATTTTCCAAGCCATACTTTGCCCCAAAACACATGCTTTCACTAGTACTTTTAACACCACAGAACAAACACATTTTTAGGCATCAAAATTACATTATCTTCTCATCCGTCACCCATTTCAAATTTAAACTCACAAACGCACTAAGTATTCCATGAGCTTCCCCATAATGATAGATAACAAAATATCATCATCAATGGCTAAATGACTTAGCCTTGGTTTCAAAATGACTTATCGCATGACATTACCACACATAACCAAACCAACATACCCCTACAACATCACTAAGTCCCTATACATGCCATAGTTTAAGAGTTTATTTCACTGTACCAAAAGATAATCTCGATAGTGTGGGTGATCCTCTGACTCGATCCGATCTTGAGTAGGCTTGACTGAATTTATAAAACAAGGAAAAGGAGAAAAGGGTAAGCTTTAAAGGCTTAGTGAGTCTATATGTAAATAATTATCATCATAACAACATTTAGCTATACCAAGGTCTATCTCTCACATACTAACTTACCACCTAAACTTACCAACATATTTTTACCCAATTAAGTCCACATGCACTCTTCATCCACATGTATTTTCCAACAATTACACTTGCCCAAAAGAATACACCTGCACACACAAGTCATACTACCACACCAAGTCTCTTTAGTAAGTAGCCCCGTTGAACTCTTCGGATTAACATTGGATACTTGGTGAGTTTTCCTCTCATGATTCCACCAATATATAAGCCCAGCTCTCGGGTACACATGGTGAAGATCACTTTATCATCCATGTGACATAGCCATTTATTCTCGTATCCCTCGTGTGCACATTGTGAAGGTCAATTTACCATACATGTAGCTTAGCTATATATGACATTGCTTTCATGTACACATGGTGAAGTTCACTTTATCACCCATGAGACATAGTCATTAAGTCCCGTAAATACCATTTGCACATGATGAATGTCACTTTATCACACATGTGGCTTAGCCATTGAGCTCCATAGCCTTCGGGTCTACATGGTGAAGATCACTTTATCACTCATGTGACCAACTCATATTTTATCCGTATCACCCGTTATTCCAAATGTTCAATCGGGAACTCTCATTTCCAACACATCCAACATCATGGAAGATTTTCAATATCAACATTTCATAATATCTATTAGAATTATTAATGTACAAATAAAACGGATGCATTACTTACATATAAACTTACCTCGACAACAAAAAGCGATAATTTGTAACTTAATCCGAGACCTTGCCCTTGCCCTGGTCAAGGTTGATTCCTAGATCTTCTTGATCTATAATGACACGTTTAACTCGTTTAATACACACATTACTCAATTTAGTCCAAAATCATCCTATGACCATTTTTACTATTTTACCCCTAACTTTGTCAATTTTTACAACCAAGACCCTAGGCTTGTAAATTGAAATGTATCCATTTTCTTCTCTACCCAAGCCTAGCCGACTCTCAAAGGTACTGAAAACAGCCCACATTTCTCATCAATTTATACTTTTAACACTCAATTTATCAACTTTGCAATTTGGTCCTTTTTAAGGACTTTCATGAAAAATCACCTAGCAATCATAGTTTACCACACCTTAAACCTTAAATACTTGCATGTCATACATGGGTAAAATTTTTGACATCAACCCTAGCTTAAAATAATGGTAGAATTAGCTAGAGCAAGCTACGAGGATTCCAAAAATACGAAGAAAATTAAAAACAAGGCTCGAATGCACTTACTATGAGTTTGAGAAGTTATCAAAGCCTTAGCTATGGTTTCCCACCATGTTCAGCCAAGGAGAAGAGATTATGGACGCATTTTGGCCTTATTTTTCCCTTTTTATTCTTTTATTAACCAAATGACCAAAATGCCCTTCATTAAAAAGCTTTGATATTCCACCCTTCCTTGGGCATTTTTGTCTAATCTAAGTTAAAATGGTTTAATTACCATTTAAGGACCTCTTGTAACACCCCTATCCCGTAACCATCGCCTGAATAGGTAAGGGGCTTTACCGGACTTGTAACATATATCGGAGCAGTAAAATTTTAAACTTTTTATTCAAGATCCAACACGTATCATCAATCATCAGAGCATGCTTCAATTGAATATAAAATGATGCATATAACTATTGGAAATCTAATTGGAAACATTCTAAAAGATAGGGAAAATTTGCGAAAATTTTAAGTTAGGGACACACGGCCGTACCCCTTGCCCGTGTTCTTCTCACACGGCCGTGTCCCTCCAGACACGCCCAAACCTTTCAGCCCGTGGTCGAATCTGACTTACCCCACACGGCTGTCCAACACGCCCATGGGATTAGGCCGTGTGTAGCCCACGGCCTAGGCACGTCCGTGCCCTTACCCCGTGGTCAAAACTGTCAAATATCACACGACTGCCAGACACGCCCGTGTACAAAACAGAGCAGACCGTGTGACTATACTGCCAAATTTCACACGGCTACAAGTTACCAGACACGCCCGTGTGTCTAGGCCGTGTACCAAAACTGACCAAAACATCAAGGTGCAGGGGACATACGGTCGAAGCGCACGCCCGTGTTCCCTGGCTGTGTGGCACGTTATAGGCTCGGTTTAAGCCAAATTGCCACCTAAAAACAAACCAATTCAAGCATATAATTGACCAAAATCATCATAAATTTTTGCACTCACTAAGCATAACAATTCAATAGCTAAAATAGCCACATTCATGAACTCATCCACACATAAATATACATAATCATTCTTTACCTTTCACCTAAGCTATCAATACACATATCTTGCACATATAACATAGTAAACATATCAACTATGCAAGCTTATAGTCTCATCAAAATCACATATCTTTCCATAAGCACATATAGCCAAAGAACAACTCAAATACTTGGTTATATACATATATGACCCAAGCCACATCTCATAGCTTGATCATTTACCAAAATATATCGTGTTCACTAAAGTACTAGCCTATACATGCCATGACCCAACGTCTGCAAAATACTCAAAAGTACCGAAGCTTTATCGATAGTGTGATAGCGATCCCCGACTCGTCCGATATCCAAGCTAGCTTCCGAATCTGAAAGATAGTGAAAGAAATCAACGGAATAAGCTTCTAAAACTTAGTAAGTCCATATAACACGAAATTAAACTTATCGATTCGATAAGGTAATCCATATAAGTAAGGCTATTTCAATCACATGACCATATAGCCTATTCATATCACTTCATAATCAATCTCATATAAGAGTATAACATGTAATTCACATCCATAGGCACATACAACATCGTAGTTCTTATACATATTTGACTTATGAGGAACATATAGTTTAGGTTTCGTATGTCAAACATTCATGTAATACATATGACATATATCTCTTATACACATGTACCATATAATTTGTTTCTTGTAACATGTATCGGTATTGCCCGTTGAACCTATAAGAACATCGAAAGATACTCGGGTGATACACACACAGTGTATATACATATAACTTGTAATCCGTCAATGTGTCATATATGCTCTTTCGAGCCTGTACAGTAAGCCTGGAGGCTGAACATATAATCCCGAAGGATAATTAGTAAGCCCGTAGGCTGAACATGTAATCCCGAAGGATAAACCTTTAGCTCATGAGCACGTGGTGAGTCCGCAACAAATGCAGGAGCTCGAACCACCCTGTAGCCCTAGTGACATGTCACTCGTATCCTATCGACTTCTACGGTTCTAACGGGGCTCGGTATTCAATTTATCACTTGTAACAATTTAACATTTCTATTTCAATCTCATATATACTCGTTCTATTAGGCTATTTAATCATCTAGCATTTCATATTTTCAAATAACAATACGTATGAACATATATAAATACATTAAATTCGTTATACGAACTTACGTCGTAATCCCGTATCTACTCGTCTATTTTCCGTTTTCCCCGATCAAGTTCCGGGATTCGATCGTTTTTATCTATATTAATGCAAAATTCAGCTATTTACTAACTCACATATTCAATTCAATCCAAAAACATATAATTTGACATATTTGCAATTTAGCCCCTATATTTTCAATACTTTGCAATTTAGTCCTCTTATCACAAAAATGACAAATTACACAATCAATCCCCCAATTCACTATAGCCGAATATTCAAGGGACCTATACAAGCATATATCTTTCAATTAATCACAAATTTAACCTTAAAAATTTTACCTTTTTACAATCAAATCCTCAAAACCCATTTTCTTCAAAAATCACTTTAAAATTCTTGTATATTTCCACATAATATTTCACAATTCATCAAAATCTTCTAAAATATCATAGATTCATCAATGGCATTTTTTGAAAACATAATCAAAATCAGAAATTGAGGTATGGGTCAGTTAATATACGAAGCAATGATTACAAAAACGTAAAAATTATCGAAAACGGAACAAAAACGAACCTCAATTTGAAGCTTGAAGTAGCCGAATATCAAGGAAGCTTAAACCCTTATTTTCTTTTGTTCAAAATCGGTGGAAGAGAAATAAAATTAAGGCATTTTCATGTTTTATTTATCTAATATAACATATAATAATTTAAGGACAATTTTAACCTTTGAACATAAACCATTTAAAAACAATTCATTAAGGACATAAATGTCCACTAGCTTTAGAAAAGGTAAAATAACCATTTAAGGGCCCTTATTTAAAAAGCCAAGGTCAAATAAGTCATTTACCAAATAGAACCCTAATTTATCGCTTTATGCGATTTAATCTTTTTTATCAAAATAACAAGTCAAACGATAAAATTTCTAAATGAAACTTTCACACGGTAATTCTATCATGCTGTAAAATATATTAAAGCCATAAAATTAATAATTTAACTCGGTTAAGTGGTCCCGAAACCACTCGTTCTGACTATGGTATAAAGTGGGCTGTTACAACTCTCCCCCCTTTAGGGATTTTCGTCCCGAAAATCTTACCAATAAACAGATTTGGGTATTGTTTTCGCATAGTTTCCTCGAGTTCCCACGTAGCTTCCTCTATTCCGTGCTTACACCAGAGAACTTTTACAAGTACTATACGCTTATTTCTCAATTCTTTGATTTCCCGAGCCAGAATTCTGATCGGTTCTTCACTGTATGATAGATCAGACTATATTTCCACATCTATGGGAGAAATGACATGGGACGGATCAGATCGGTATCGTTGAAGCATTGAAACGTGAAATACATCGTGAATCTTTTCAAGCTCAGACGATAACGATAATCGGTAAGCTACAGGTCCAATTCGTTCCACAATTTCATACGGCCAGATAAAACGAGGACTTAGTTTCCCTTTTCTGCCAAAACGAAGAATTTTCTTCCACGATGATACTTTCAGAAATACTCCGTCTCCGACCCGAAACTCTATTTCTTTTCGTTTCAAATCTGCGTATGATTTCTGTCTATCTGAAGCTGCTTTTAAATTATCACATATCACTTTTATTTTTTCTTCCGTATCTCGGATTAGATCAACCCCGTGTAACTTTCTCTCACTCAATTCCGTCCAGTATAGCAGTGTTCGACATTTACGACCATATAATGCTTCATATGGAGCCATCTTTAAACTCATCTGAAAACTGTTATTGTATGCAAACTCTATCAGAGGTAAGTATTTCTCCCAATTACTTTCGAATTCAAGAATACAACATCGTAACATGTCTTCCAGAATCTGAATAACTCTTTCAGACTGACCGTCGGTCTGGGGATGAAATGCTGTACTGAAACTCAATTTCGTTCCCAAAGCCTCTTGAAACTTCTTCCAGAATCTCGAGTTAAACCTCGGATCTCTATCGGATACAATGGATAATGGTATACCATGTAATCGTACAATCTCAGATACATATAATTCCGCCAATCTATGCAGAGAATAAACAGTACGTATCGGTATAAAATGTGCAGGCTTCGTCAATCTATCAACGATAACCCAGATTGCATTTTTCTTCTTCGGAGACAGAGGTAGTCCAGATACAAAATCCATAGTGACTCTGTCCCATTTCCATTCTAAAATCATAATAGGCTGTAATAAACCAGACGGTACCTGATGTTCAGCTTTAATTTGCTGACAGATCAAACATTTCGATACGAATTCTGATATGTCACGTTTCATTCCTGACCACCAGTATTGCTGTTTCAAATCGTTATACATCTTAGTGCTACCCGGATGAACTAAAAATCGACTGTCATGTGCCTCGTGCAGAACTTTCTGAATGAGTTCACTATTTTTCGGTATGCAAATTCTATTTCGAAACATTAAACAATCATCGTTCCTTATAGAAAAGTCAGAATCAGAATTAGACTCACAGTGAAGTCGTTTAGTTTGTAGATCGGGATCAGTCTTTTGAGCTTCACAGATTTGCTGTAGAATCAACGGTTTAGCCTTTAGTTCAGCTAGAATAGATCCATCATCAGATAACGTCATTTGAGCATTCAAAGCTCGCAGAGTAAACAGAGACTTTCGACTTAACGCATCAGCCACAGCATTAGCTTTCCCTGGATGATAATCAATTACAAATTCATAGTCTTTTAGTAGTTCGAGCCATCTCCGCTGTCTCATATTCAAATCTTTCTGTGATATCAGATACTTCAGACTTTTATGATCGGTAAAAATTCTACATTTCTCACCGTATAAGTAATGCCGCCAAATTTTTAAAGCAAAAACTATAGCAACTAGCTCAAGATCATGCGTCGGGTAATTCTTCTCGTGTGGTTTCAATTGTCGGGAGGCATAAGCTATGACTTTCCCGTCTTGCATCAATACACAACCCAGTCCGATAATAGATGCATAACTGTATATAACAAATTCTTTCCCCGATTCGGGTTGAACTAAAACCGGAGCTTTTGTTAACAGGGCTTTCAACTGTTCGAAACTCTGCTGACATTTATCAGTCCACTCGAATTTCACATCTTTCTGCAACAATCGAGTCAACGGCACTGTAATCATCGAGAATCCTTTAACAAATCTTCGGTAATATCCCGCTAATCCCAGAAAACTTCTAATCTCAGATACATTTCTTAGGGGTTTCCAGTCTATAATAGCAGATATTTTACTCGGATCTACTCTGATGCCTTCCGCAGAAACAATATGACCCAAAAATCTGACTTCTCGAAGCCAAAATTCACATTTGCTGAATTTGGCAAACAACTACTTATCTCTCAGAATTTGCAACACAATTCTCAGATGCTCAGTATGCTCTACCTCATCACGTGAATAGATCAGAATGTCATCAATAAACACGACAACGAATCTATCTAAATACGGTTTGAATACACGGTTCATCAAGTCCATGAACACTGCAGGTGCATTTGTCAACCTGAAAGGCATGACCAGAAACTCATAATGTCCGTATCGTGTTCTGAAAGCAGTTTTCGGTATATCTGAATCTTTAACTCGCAACTGGTAATAACCCGATCTGAAATCAATCTTTGAAAATACAGTAGCTCCTTTTAACTGATCGAATAAATCATCAATCCGCGGAAGAGGGTATTTATTCTTCACTATTACCTTGTTCAACTGTCGGTAATCAATACACATTCTCATCGTTCCATCTTTCTTTTTCACAAATAATACGGGAGCACCCCAAGGTGAAAAGCTCGGTCTCGCGAAACCTCTATCCGCCAATTCTTGTAACTGTGCTTTCAAATCTTTTAATTCCGTTGGTGCCATTCTGTATGGAGCTATCGATATCGGAGTAGTGCCCGGTAACAATTCAATACCGAATTCAACTTCTCTAATCGGCGGTAAACCCGCTAATTCTTCAGGAAAAACATCTAAAAACTCACAAACAACTGGTACAGACTCAATTTTTAATTCTGTCTTGCTAGAATTCATCACATACGCTAAATACGCATCATAGCCTTTTCTGACATACTTCTAGCCCTCATGGCAGAAATCACTATCGGTAATTCATTCGAATCATTTGATTCAATCCGAAGAATCTCACCATTCTGACATTTCAATTCTATACTCTTACTTCGACAACTCACAATAGCCTCATGAGCATTTAGCCAGTCCATGTCCAGTATTACATCGAATTCGTCAAAAGGGAGGAGCATCAGATCATCCGGAAAACAATATCCCCGAGTCATCAACGGACATTTCTTACATATCTTATCAACTAACACAGAGTTTCCTAATGGATTCGATACTTTAACTACATATTCCGTAGACTCAACACTTAAATTCTTTTCATACACTAATTTCATACAGATATATGAATGAGTTGATCCAGGATCTATCAACGCAACAATATCAGTGTTATAAAGAGAAAAAGTACCGGTAATAACATCAGGCGATGAGGCTTCCTCGCGTGCACGTATTGCATAAGCTCTCGCAGGGGTACGCATCTCTCGCCACATTGCGATTTCCACTTTGGTTCCCAACACTTCGCGACGGTCTACCTCTTGATGCAACATTATTTGTCTTAGTCGATTGTTCTCTATCAGGTACAGATCTTTCAGGACAATCACGCAAGTAATGATCTAACGATCCACATCAAAAACATGCCCCACTCATCAGTCGACACTCTCCAAAATGCCTTCTATTACAATGCTTGCACTCTGATTCGAGAATTCTCACACTACCTGCACTAGCTACAGAAGTCGTCTGAGGTCTCGAATGAGAAGTCTTAACACTTTTCTCTCGGATAGATGTGCCCGTAGAAACAGCAGGACGAGGATGAAAATCCTTTGATCTTTTGGATCCAGACTGATACGGTTTACCCGCAAACTTTTTTCTAGCTTCTCTGAATTCAGAATCAGCTTTTCTCTTTTCTTTAGCAAGCTCTTTGGCTTTACAAGCCCAATCAACGAGAACTACAAACTCTCTCAGCTCAAGTATTCCGACTAATAGTTGAATTTCTTCATTTAGCCCATCTTCGAACCTTTTGCACATTGTTGCTTCGGTAGAAACACATTCGCGAGCATATTTGCTGAGTCGAACGAACTCTCTCTCGTATTCAGTTACAGACATTCGACCCTGTTTCAGCTCTAAAAACTCTTTTCTTTTCTGATCGATGAATCGTTGACTGATGTATTTCTTTCTGAATTTCATCTGGAAGAAATCCCAATCGACTCGTTCTCGTGGTACAACCGAGGTCAATGTATTCCACCATTGATATGCTTAATCCCGAAGCAAAAAATAGCACATCTCAGGCACTCATCAGGAGTACAAGCCAGTTCATTAAAAACTCTGATCGTATTCTCAAGCCAAAATTCAGCCCTCTCAGTATCATCACTTGCTGAAGCTCGGAATTCCTCAGCACCATACTTCCATATCTTATCGACAGGAGGTCTGTTCAATCTCAGAGGATCCACAACTCGTACATTATCAGGGTTAGGTTGTGGGATGGGAGGGGGTGGAGGTTACGGAGTAGCCAGGTTTGCTTGCACAAACTCACTAAACCATCCAGATATCATTTCGAAGAAAGCTTGTTTAATTTCTTCCTGATTGGCCGCAGCAGGGCCCGATTCAGAAGGCACAGCCCCTTGAGTGGGTGCTGGCGCAATACTTTCAACATCATCAGCTAAAGCTTGATTCAGATCCATTACTATATAAAACAGATTTCAAAGGATGTCAGGAGATATCACACTATCACATTTCATGTACATGGCATGTATAGCTAGACTAATACTCACTACGGTAGTCCTAGAATCGACTAAACCGTGGCTCTGATACCAACCAAATGTAACACCCCTATCCCGTAACCGTCGTCGGAATAGGTAAGGGGCATTACCGGACTTGTAACATATATCGGAGTAGTAAAATTTTAAACTTTTTATTCAAGATCCAACACGTATCATCAATCATCAGAGCATGCTTCAATTGAATATAAAATGATGCATATAACTATTGGAAATCTAATTGGAAACATGCTAAAAGATAGGGAAAATTTGCGAAATTTTTAAGTTAGGGATACACGGCCGTGCCCCTTGCCCGTGTTCTTCTCACACGGCCATGTCCCTCCAAACACACCCAAACCTTTCAGCCCGTGGTCGAATCTAACTTACCCCACACGGCTGTCCAACACGCCCATGGGATTAGGCCATGTGTCGCCCACGGCCTAGGCACGTCCGTGCCCTTACCTCGTGGTCAAAACTGTCAAATATCACACGGCTGCCAGACACACCCGTGTACAAAACAGAGCAGACCGTGTGACTATACTGCCAAATTTCACACGGCTACAAGTTACCAGACACGCCCGTGTGTCTAGGCCGTGTACCAAAACTGACCAAAACATCAAGGTGCAGGGGACACATGGTCGAAGCGCACGCCCGTGTCCCCTGGCCGTGTGGCACGTTATAGGCTCAGTTTAAGCCAAATTGCCACCTAAAAACAAACCAATTCAAGCATATAATTGACCAAAATCATCATAAATTTTTGCACTCACTAAGCATAACAATTCAATAGCTAAAATAGCCACATTCATGAACTCATCCACACATAAATATACATAATCATTCCTTACCTTTCACCTAAGCTATCAATGCACATATCTTGCACATATAACATAGTAAACATATCAACTATGCAAGCTTATAGTCTCATCAAAATCACATATCTTTCCATAAGCACATATAGCCAAAGAACAACTCAAATACTTGATTATATACATATATGACCCAAGCCACATCTCATAGCTTGATCATTTACCAAAATATATCATGTTCACTAAAGTACTAGCCTATACATGCCATGACCCAACGTTTGCAAAATACTCAAAAGTACCAAAGCTTTATCGATAGTGTGATAGCGATCCCTGACTCGTTCGATATCCGAGCTAGCTTCCGAATCTAAAAGACAGTGAAAGAAATCAACGGAATAAACTTCTAAAGCTTAGTAAGTCAATATAACATGAAATTAAACTTACCGATTCGATAAGGTAATCCATATAAGTAAGGCTATTTCAATCACATGACCATATAGCCTATTACACAATCTCATTCATGTTAGTTCATATCACTTCATAATCAATCTCATATAAGAGTATAACATGTAATTCACATCCATAGGCACATACAACATCATAGTTCTTATACATCTTTGACTTATGAGGAACATATAGTTTAGGTTTCGTATGTCAAACGTTCATGTAATACATATGACATATATCTCTTATACACATGTACCATATAATTTGTTTCTTGTAACATGTATCGGTATTGCCCGTTGAACCTATAAGAACATCGAAAGATACTCGGGTGATACACACACAGTGTATATACATATAACTTGTAATCCGTCAATGCGTCATATATGCTCTTTCGAGCCTGTACGGTAAGCCCGGAGGCTGAACATATAATCCCGAAGGATAATCAGTAAGCCCGTAGGCTGAACATGTAATCCCGAAGGATAAACCTGTAGCTCATGAGCACGTGGTGAGTCCACAACAAATGTAGGAGCTCGAACCACCCTGTAGCCCTAGTGACATGTCACTCGTATCCTATCGACTTCTACGGTTCTAACGGGGCTCGGTATTCAATTTATCACTTGTAACAATTTAACATTTCTATTTCAATCTCATATATACTCGTTCTATTAGGCTATTTAATCATCTAGCATTTCATATTTTCAAATAACAATACGTATGAACATATATAAATACATTAAATTCGTTATACGAACTTACCTCGTAATCCCGTATCTACTCGTCTATTTTTCGTTTTCCCCGATCAAGTTCCGGGATTCGATCGTCTTTATCTATATTAATGCAAAATTTAGCTATTTACTAACTCACATATTCAATTCAATCCAAAAACATATAATTTGACATATTTGCAATTTAGCCCCTATATTTTCAATACTTTGCAATTTAGTCCTCTCATCACAAAAATGACAAATTACACAACAATCCCCCAATTCACTATAGCCGAATATTCAAGGGACTTATACAAGCATATATCTTTCAATTAATCACAAATTTAACCTTAAAAATTTTACCTTTTTACAATCAAATCCTCAAAACCCATTTTCTTCAAAACTCACTTTAAAATTCTTGTATATTTCCACATAATATTTCATAATTCATCAAAATCTTCTAAAATATCATAGATTCATCAATGGCATTTTTTAAAAACATAATCAAAATCAAAAATTGAGGTATGGGTCAGTTAATATACGAAGCAACGATTACAAAAACGTAAAAACTATCGAAAACGGAACAAAAACGAACCTCAATTTGAAGCTTGAAGTAGCCGAATATCAAGGAAGCTTAAACCCTTATTTTTTTGTTTGTTCAAAATCGGTGGAAGAGAAATAAAATCAAGGCATTTTCATGTTTTATTTATCTAATATAACATATAATAATTAGAGGACAATTTTAACCTTTGAACTTAAACCATTTAAAAACAATTCATTAAGGACATAAATGTCCACTAGCTTTAGAAAAGGTAAAATAACCATTTAAGGGCCCTTATTTAAAAAGCCAAGGTCAAATAAGCCATTTACCAAATAGAACCATAATTTATCGATTTATGCGATTTAATCCTTTTTATCAAATTAACTAGTCAAACGATAAAATTTCTAAACGAAACTTTCACACGGTAATTCTATCATGCTGTAAAACATATTAAAGCCATAAAATTAATAATTTGACTCGGTTAAGTGGTCTCGAAACCACTCGTTCCGACTAGGGTATAAAGTGGGCTGTTACACCTCTAATTTCAAAACCTAATTCAATCAAGTACTTTTGAAATAAAACCCATATTTTTCACCTATTGCAATTTAGTCCAACATACCAAATTGGACATGCAACCAATAAAATTCACACACTAAAATTTCTCATATTTATCCAAACACCCAATAAACATCAAAGCAAAATCAGAATAATATTTTAAACCTCAGATTCATGGTTTTGAAACCACTTTTCTGTTTAGCCCCTAATTCGGGCTGTTACAGTGTAACCCACTGACTTGGTTCACACGGACGTGTAACAGGTGTGTGTCAGCCTGTGTAAAGCCTACACCAAACATGCTAGGGGCACATGCCCATGTGGGCTGCCTGTGTGTGACACACAGCAGTGTGACAGCCCATGTCCTAGGCCATGTGTATCCAAAAGTGACCGAAATCATGCTCATTCTTCATCTAAATACTTAGGTGCCTAAACCAACTTATAACATATGATCACAAGACCTTAAAACACATTCAAGAATGACCAACGTATACCAAATCAACAACCAAATGCCGAACCAATGGGTCATCAATGACACCAAATCTCATTCACCCTATATTTGCGTACTTAGTTATATTACACGAGTCACATTGCACCCAGATATAACTTACCTTTAATTCCTTTGTACCACACCTAATTCAAGCCACAAATACTATTTCAAGTTTGTTCACTTATGCATAAACATGGAATTAAACATACATACCACATTTTACCAATCATACCACAACTTCAAAATACACAACCAAAAATAGTTACATATACTTATGAAACATTATAGAACATAATCGAATGCTCCTATTACTTGCCATTTAAGGCAATATGTATTCAAAAGCTACCAAATGATCCCTGGATAGTGTGATTCTTCAAACTGATCCAATCTTCCAATCCATAAAATATATCTACAAGAAATAAGATCAATAACATGAGTAAGCTTTTGTAAAGCTTACTAAGTTTGTTGATATAACAATAAAACTAACCAAATAAAACATAATATGTAACACCCCAAACCTAGCCTAGAAGTTAGGCCCGAATCTAGCGTGTCACATTGAGGTGTTTTTCAAAACCTTGTTTCCATTGAAGACCTTTCTTATTAAAACTTGTTGCCATTTAAAACTTGTGTAAAATCTTAAATTTCGTATGCATATTTTAAAATGTGGTTTATTAAAAGATGTTCTCTTGTAAAATGTTATTACCTTTAAAACCTTAATTGTTACAGAAGCCTAATTTAAAATAGTTGCGGAAACGTGATATTTTGAAAAATAGTTGTTGTTTCGAAAAAACCGCGTCCAACTTCTAGCAATTATAAAACAATAAATAAAATCCCAAATGTAAAAACTAGAAACTTTAAAAGGCCTTATTGCAACCCAAATAAGAATAAAGTACTTAAAAGTAAATCAAAACAGAGCGTAAGCAATGTGTGGCCTTCTCCGAGTCCCTCGCAGCACCGATCCTCCTAAAGTTAGGGATTACCTACACAATTATTAAACGGGGTGAGTTTTATGAAAACTCTATATGTAATCCCCTACCACATAAAACGAACAGTCAGTCATACAAAAGAATTAAAAGTCTAGGCTCCAGCCCTGCTACAATTCTAGTATCAATTGGGCCTTAGCCCACTATAACAAATAGTACCTGATGGGCCTTAGCCCATTACAGAATCAGAAACATTATCAGATTTGAATCAAAATCAGAATCAGAATCAAGTGGGCCTAAGCCCAAAACAAAATCAGTAAAGTATAATACAGATATGTAGAACAGACTGGGCCAAAGCCCTATACAGAACAGATTAGTCTAGGCCTTAGCCCTATACAGAACAGTATGGGTCAAGCCCATAGCAGAATCAGAACAATATATGAATGCAATCCTAACCCAGTCCAGCCATCACACCATCAGTACCAACCCAACACACCATGTAGGGAATAACTCGACCCACCCAGCCCTACACACCAATGACACAGCCATGTTGGTAATTTAAATGCGGCTTTAAGCTTTTAGTAGCAGTATCATAACTGGCAGAAAGCCATCAGTAACTGTAATCAATTAGGGTAATATAACCAGCACACAACCATGGGTAAATGTGATTTGCATACAGTCATCAGTAAATAAGATAGGCACATAGCCTTAGGCAAATATAATCAGCACAAAGCCATGATCCCAATAGTACAGAGCCATATGTTGGTTGGCACAGAGCCATACTCAGAATAACTGGCAGTAAGCCCTCAGTCGGTCCACAGTCGTCTCGTGCGACCCGCGCGATCCTATCAGAATAGAACTTTCTCCATATCAATGTCCCAACCCAATATGTCATGTATGCTACGCTCAATCATCACAAATGTATGTAGAATGGCCATGCTCAGTATCAGTCATTTAAACACATATTAAAACATATCAATAACACAACCATAGTCACGTCAGTCAAATCACTGTCATACAAACACAATCAAATTCGTCAAACGCACAGTCTAAGTTAGTCGCTTGCCCACAAGGGTAAAACAATCATTTAACACCGTAGGGGCAAAATGGTAATTTTATCCCATAGGGGTATCTCGATAATTCTACCCTACAGGGGGTATTTCAGTAATTCTACCCTATATGGGTATTTTGGTAATTTCACAATCTAAGGGTATTTTGGTAATTTAGTAAATTAGGGGTATTTCGGTAATTTTGAAATTCAAGGTATTTCGGTAATTTGTAAATTGTGGTATTTCTATAATTTTGTAAACTGAAGGTAAAACGGTAATTCTAACAAATCAGGGGCAAAACATAACTTTACTACTCAGGGGTAAAACGGTAACTTTACATATTAGGGGTAAAATGGTAATTTTACAAATTAGGGGTAAAATAGTACTTTTACAAATCGGGGGTATTTCTATAATTTTGCAAATCGGGGGTATTTCTGTAATTTTACAAATCAAGGGTAATTCGGTAATTTTACAAATCGGGGGCATTTTTGTAATTTTGCAAATTGAGGGTATTATAGTAATTCTATCCTATAAGGGTATTTCAGTAATTTTATCAATCCCTCAAAAAATCTACAGTCGCCTCGAGAGACTCAAGTATTCTAAATGGAGATAACGTTGCGAATGGGCCTAAGGCCCGTTCTCAGCCCAGGTGGGCCCACACGCTCGTGTGGCCCTTTAGCCCAAAACTAACCACAGATATGAGATTCACCTAGTCTAGTCCAATATTTACAACACAATCGTACAATTTACCCGATTGGGCCTACGGCCCATTAGGCCTACGACCCATTTTCGGCATTCTGGCATTTGTCGTTATACAGCTAGAGTAGGCTGAAGTACACACCTGATAGGCATCCGAAGTTAATCCATGCTCTAAACACTGCTATGCCTAGAAGCCAACAATAATCGCACCCTTGACTCCCCAAGGGGTGAGTCGATCAACTACGGTCACCACCACCGTGACCCAACTGTATATTGATCAACGAATGACCCACTGCCTAACCCAAATGAACACACCACAACGTGAAAGGGAAAAGCCAAGAAAGGCATGCCTACTTTTCTCATGGTTTGCTCTATTTAAAGCCAGCTCCTCACCTATTCTCATGTTAGCCTCCTGATGTGGGATTCTCCATCAATCCCCCAAAACTAAAGTATTAGCAAAATAATCAACCTTTGCGTACAACGGGATTCGAACCGAAGTCCTCTCGATAGTCATGGCACACCACCACCACTAGGACACAAGCTCCTTTGTGTCATAAGTCCAGTACATTTAACTTTAAAGCCCACCTACTCACTTCCAGATTTATTTAAAAGAAAAACCAAAATAAATTGCAAGAACCAAGACTTGAATCTTAGACCCCTTGCTTCCTTTATGGTGCCACTTCCTTGTCCCCTAAGTGGCGCCACTTTGCCACTACACCACACTCATTTTTGTGCCTTATTTTATCCTGATTTATTTAAGAGTCATACCACTTGAGATCAGGGTTCCAATAAGGCTAAAAATCAAAATTTTTCCTATGGCCTAACTTGAACCTGAGACTTCATAATACCTTCCAAACACTCCAAAATCACACATTTGAATTATTTAAGCCGCCTTTTAACTGATCTAAAACTCAAGGCCCAATACTTCTAAGCCCAAAATTCAAGGTGTTACATAATAATAATTTAAATAAAAGATTAATGAACAAAATTCCTATTAACGAGGTTATTATCAAAATTCTTGTCAATCACAACTCGTAATAGATGAGAATTACACAGTGCATTAATTCACATCACATTCTCAGTCGTCGCATTAATAAGATCTAATCTCAGGTAATTAGAGTGTACCACTCATTCGAGTTAATTTCAGAGTTTCGACCGGCTCATGATGTTGCTCACACAAGCTACAGAAAATCTGCAACACATGCGGAATCTTAGCCATCGCTACAGTCTGTATCACCAGCTCAAGGCCTGATAGTTAATATCATATTCATTTATCATGTAATCGCCAATCAGTTCGTAGTTAAGTATAACATTGAATATAATCATAATAAACATATATAGATATAATATAGAAATAACGGTACGAACTTACAGGATTGATTTTTAGTAACGGCTCAAAATATCTCAATCAATGATCGACATTACTTCAATTCATTATTTTCATTTTCAATTGCATAGATCAATAATAATCCAAAATTATGCAATTAGATTCATATAATACATTTATAAATGTACTAAAATTAAACCAAATGAACTTACCAGACTAATCTACAGCAACGACAAAGTACATGGGCTATTAAGTAATTTTCTCTTTTCCTTGATTTTCCATTTGTTCAATATTTAAAATAATAATTTCATTCAATTCACTAATTCTAACAACAAAATTAATTCATCTTATGCAATTAAGTCCTTTTTGACATATTACAAAATTGCCCTCAATATTTAACTTTTATTCAATTTAATCCTTAAGCCCCAAGCATGCAAATGAACCATTTTTATTTAAAACCCACCTTGACTGATTATTCAAAGGACTATATACAACCCTTATTTGTAATTAATTCACACCAAGTATAAGTAATTTTACCACTTTAACAATTTAGTCCTTAAATGTTAAAATCATCAAAAACTACTTTACAAAATAGTCCTAACTAACAACAAAACTCAATAATCTTTTATAGCTTCATGAATAACTCAAACTCATCAATGGCATAATCAAAAAAATCTAAAATTTTTACGAATTAGTCCTTGGGTTAGCTAGATTAAGCTAATACGAGCTCAAAAACATAAAAATTATTACAAACGACAAGGTTTGCTTACGAAATCAAAGGGCCTAAGCTTGCCGAATGCTTCCTAGCTTCAACAATGGTGTTCTGAGTTTTTAGGAAGAAGAAAAAAGAAAAATCACCTTTAATTTGGCTTTATTTTAGTTATAAATTATTTATTTACCTAATTATAATTATAACCCTTTTAATTTACATTCAAATCTTTAGCATTTTCAAGACTAAAACCATCCACTACTATACACAAGGTATAATTACTATTTAAGGAGGGTTTAATTCCACAATTAGTCCGTTAATTATTTTAAAATTAAACTAAACAAGATTAATTTCAATTTAATCCTAAACTAATTAGGACTAAATAAGCAAATAGTCCAAAAGTTAATGGATTTAATCATATCCACCATCGGCTTTTTCACCATGGTTTAATTACCATTTTGGTCCTTTTCGCATTTTAAATCTATAGCAATTAACTTTGACCTCTTTTACAATTTAATCCTTTTTCCTTAATTAAGCAATCAATCATCAAAATTATCGAAGCAAACTTCATTTCACCTATAATACGACCTTGTAAATATTTACTAAAAATATTTACAATCCTAAATTATAGAGACGAGGTCCTAATACCTCATTTTCAATAACCACTTGACTTTTGAACCGAACCACTTATATTAACTTTTAATTCAGTTTATTTGTAGCAACCCAAACCTGGCCCAGATGTTATGGCTGAATTTAGCGCTGTCACATTGATGGGTATATCATGAAATTCGATGTTTGGAAACTTCAAGATCATTTGATCAAAAATGTTATCAAATTGTAACTTTTAAAACAGGCTTCTCTTTTAAAAACCATACGCCTTTGTTTATTAGCTTTTAAAACAAATGTTATCCAAAAATTTAACCTAGGTTCAAATTCTTTTAAAGCATTAAGAGTTGGTTGTAAACCTTATGTTATTAACGAAAATCTTTATTATTTTAAAAACGTTATTAAACTTCAACGTTCATTACAGCGAAAGCAGTTCTTTGAAAATGTTTGCATATTTACTTTCGATTATAAAACATTGTTTTTATTTTTAAAACCTGTGACCGAAACCTAGTAGTTAAAATTTAAAACGAAATAAACCCAAAATGAAAATAAATTCGGATAAAGGCCTTATTACACAGAAAACCTAAATAAAGAAAATGTAATTAAAACTAAAGTGAAGCCTAAAAGTTTTAACTGCCCATGGGTGGCCATCTACGAGTCCTCTGTTACGTCTAACCGTCTCTCACTAGGGATTACCTAAAAAATTAAAAAGAAGGGTGAGTTTTCGAATACTCAGTGTGTACTACCCTATCAGTCAAATAACATGTATCATATTAATCTGGGCCTAAGCCCATTACGGTAACGGTGGCAATTGGGCTTGAGCCTGTAACAGCCTTGGTTGGACCTTAGCCCATATCAATATCAGAATCAAAATATGTAGTGCATAAAAACCCAACCAACCCTGCACTCCGTCTCCTGTCCAACCCTACACTCCTGTGGGGATTAAATTGACCCACCCATCCCTACACTCCCAATGTAGCACCAGTTGCGACACTAACCAATATCGCAGCAGAGCTGCCAATCACATAATCGGCTTTAAGCCATCGATTGGTCTACAGTCGTCTAGTGCGACCTGTGTGACCCAAATAAATCAATATTTCCTCCAATTAATGATCCCATCCCCATGCAGTACAATAGCACATATGAATGCAAACATAATATTAGATGGCATACAAAATCAGTCACATATCGCATAGGGGTATTTTAGTCATTTTGCCCTTCAGGGGCATAACACTCATTTCATAATTTAGGGTCTGGGTACACTTATCGACCCATCCATAGGCTCACAATCGTCTCACGTGACTCATGCAACCTTTTCCAATCAAAACGTACAATTGGGCCCAAAGCCCATTACATAGCCCAAGTGGGGCCCACATGCTCATATGGCCCGCTAAGCTCAAAATCGACCTTAGCCATGTGAAGGACATAGCCAGGTCTAATATTTCCACATATCCATGATAACTGCTGTGTGGGGCCCACGAGCCCATTGGGCCTACACGACCCACTTCGGCCCAAAATTTACGTAAGCCCATGAGGTCGCTCATGGTGACCTCTACTATCGTATCAGATTTTCCACACGAGTGTTCCTACGCTCGTACGACAACCGTTGCTATACTTTTGACTTTTCGGCATTTTAACATTTCGGCTTTTCACTATTCTACTGATAAACCATAAATTATACATATTTTTACCTACACTTAGCCTAAAATCTGGATAAATTATCATTGAATTTGTGGAAATCGGTACTCCTAATCCTTTTATTTCATGTTTTATACTTAGGAGAGTATAAGGAAGAGAAAAGAGCAAAGAATGGGCCAAAAACGGGCAAATTAAGCCCAATTCAGCAATCAACACGGCCTAGAGGTTCACCACACGGCTGTGCCACTTTAACAGGCTTGAGTACGGCCTGGTCGTCGATCTACACAGGCGTGGCACACAGGCGTGTCCCTATCGTGAGGAAGTTCAATTTCACTCGGAAAAGGTTACTTAGGGGCTAAGAAAGGCATTCCAAAACTCTATATAAAGACCCTTAGAGGCAACTACAAGGAGAGGCTTTTTTCTCCTGCCAAGGAGACTTTATTTTCCCGCCAAGACGGGGAATTGAAGACAGGGAATTACTCGAAGGGAAGCCGATTGATCCATCTCAGAAGCCAGGATCTACATCAAGACAGAGGATCTCCCTTCAATCCTTTCAAAGTTTTAGGTTTTCATATGTTTTGTTATTTTATTTCTTCTGAGATGTTTTCTTTTATAATTATGAACAAAAACCCCAAATATCTAAGGGGGATGAAACCTAAGACAGATCTTGTTATTCTTATCTGAGCTGTGTGATAAATATTTGATTTGTTCTTAATTATGTTTTTAATTCTTAAATTGGTATGTCCAGGATATTGATTTAAGTCAAATGTGCCTATATAGAGGAGAAAAAGTCCCTGTATAGGAGTAGATTCAACACAATTAAGTGGAGTTGATCACAATCTTAGACATAGGATGATGAAAATCTACCGGATTAGAGTCAAATCTAATATGGGGAGCCATAGATCGAGTTAATGCAAAACTAGGGGTTTTAACTAGAAAGAGATTTCAGTTAATCAACCTAGGATTAGTTGTTCTTATCCTCGATGGGGGTATTAACATAATTTAGGTATCTCTATGGATCAAATCAAATGAAGAAATCATCTGGTCCAGAGTTAGATAACAAGTGAAATCTGGGTGGATTCTTCCTTAGGTTTTGCCTTAATCAATTAGTTTTCCTAGAAGCAATCTCTCTCTTTACTCCTTGCCGTTTCTTTTTAGTTTAGTTTAGATTAATTTAAAAACAAAACCCCCTTTTATTTTTAGGCTAGATAATAGGAAGAAAGTCATTACTAGAACTCATAGTTCCTTGGATTCGATATTCTGGTCTTGCCACTGACTATACTACTATTCGATAGGTGCACTTGCCATTTATTGTGATATTAGTTAGGTTCCAGGTACGATCAAATTTTATTACTTTATCATCATCACTCGAAATCACGATCAAGTTTTTGGCGTCATTACCGGGGAACTAAGATATTAGGAACACTCCATTTCTATTACTTTAGTCATTATTACTTTTATTTATTTTAAGTTTTTATTTTTGCTTTTATTTTTATTTACTAAAATTTTCTTTCCTTCCAGGTATCTCTAATTTATGACTAGAAGAAACCCAGGAGGACCAGTACTTTTTGATAACGATTTAGAAGCTACAGTTCACAAAAATCGCCGAGAGATAAGAAGAAGCTTGCAATATCCAGAACAATAACAAGATAAAGAGCCAGAACCTATCAAAGAGATGAAAGCCAATTAGGATAATCAGCTACCTCCTGTAGTAGCCGCAAATCCTGTTGATCAAAATCCTGCTCCGTGTACTATGTATGATTATGCTAGACCTAATTTAGCAGGCACTGAATCTAGCATTGTTAGGCCTACTATTGCTGCAAATAATTTTGAACTGAAACCTAACACTATTCAAATGATACAGTAATTTGTTCAGTTTGATGGTTTATAGGATGAGGATCCTAACTCGCATCTAGCCAACTTTTTGGAATTATGCGATACATTCAAAAAAAATGGCGTTTCTGATGATGCCATTCGTCTTAGGATATTCCCGTTCTCCTTGAGAAACAAAGCTAAATAGTGGTTAAATTCTCTACCACGAGGGTCATCACTGCATGGGAACAAATGACGGAAAAGTTTTTGCTCAAATATTTCCCGCCGGCTAAATCGGCTAAATTAAGGAATGATATTTCTTCTTTTGTGTAGATGGATTTAGAAACACTCTATGACGCATGGGAGAGATACAAAGATCTCTTGAGAAGATGCCCTCACCATGGGTTACCTCTATGACTACAAGTTCAAACTTTCCACAATGGCTTGAATCATTTGACAAGGCAAATGATTGATGCAGTCACCAGTGGAACAATCAACAACAAAACACCAGAAGCAGCTTATGAGTTTATAGAAGAGATGTCACTAAATAACTATCAGTGGGAAGTCATGAGAACAAAGCCACAAAAAGCTATCGGAGTTTTTAATACTGATGCAGTCACTATGCTTTCTAATCAAGTAGAACTTCATAATAAAAAGATTTATAACTTTGTTGGCTCTACACAGGTACACCGAGTGATGCAGCGTGACTTAATTTAGGGAAACGTGTATAATCTCGATTACTCCTCCTATGGACATGGCATGGAAACCGAGCAAGCCAACTATATGGGTAACAATTCTAGATCTCAAAATAACCCTTATAGTAACACTTACAATGTAGGTTGGCAGAACCACCCCAATTTTTCATGGGGAGGATAAAGAAATCAAAGACAACCACCTCCTCCGGGATTTCAATAGCCACCATTCTAACAAGATAAAAAGCTGAACCTTGAAGAGATGCTCACAAAATTTATTGCCGTGTCAGAAACCCATTTCCAGAACTCCAAAACGGCACTGAAGAACCAGCAAGCATCTATTCAAGGACTCGAAACTCAAATAGGCTAGCTCGCAAAGCTAATTTCTGAAAGACTGCAAGGTGGGTTACCAAGCAACACTGAGACTAATCCTAAGGAGCAACTTAATGCCGAGGATACAATAGATGAGGAAGGGTTAACAAAAACCAACCTAGAGCCATCCAAGGAGACTGTGGTAAGTAAAGGCAAGGATGAGGTAAGTTCCAAAGATGCAATTATCAAAGATCGTATCCCATACCTAAATGCGCTAAGGAAAGACCGCATAGATGAGCAATTCGGTAAGTTTCTTAAACTTTTAAAGAAACTACATATTAACTTACCATTTATTGAAGCGCTATCGCAGATGCCAAGTGCCGTTAAGTTTTTAAGAGAGCTACTGACGAATAAACGGAAGCTCGATGAAACATCTCATATGGAACTGAATGCAATGTGCTAAGCTATTATATAGAATAAGCTGCCCTACAAACTAAAAGATCTAGGAAGTTTTACAATTCCTTGTTTACTTGGTGGCTTAGACGTCAAAAATGCTTTAGCTGATTTAGGGGCTAGTATTAATGTAATGCCTTATAAATTGTTTAAACAACTAGGTCTTGGAAAACCTAAACTAACTAAGATGAGCATCCAATTGGCTGATAAGACCATTAGATTTCCAGGGGGAATAATTGAAGATGTGCTTGTCAAAATTGATAAATTTATATTCCCAGTCGACTTTGTTGTGCTAGACATTGATGAAGATAACAATGTACCCTTAATCCTAGGGCGTCCCTTTTTAGCAACTGCTAGAACAATAATTGATGTAGTAACAGGCGAGCTTACACTACATTTAGGTGATGACAAAGTTACTTTACAAGCCCAAAACCCGATTAAAATTGTTGATGATAAAAATATTGTTTCGAATTCTTGTAAAAAGAATGATCTCACCACCCAACCTTCTGTGCAGGATACACTCCACATAAAGGCAACCCAACCACAGACAAGTCCATCCAAGGAAGACGCACATTAAAAGCAAATGCTTCAAATTGAGGAACTAGATGAGTGGCTAAACTATCAAGAAAAACCAAAAATATGCCACACCAATCCAAAGCATCACCAGGACGATCCTCAGGTAAAAATGAATCAAATCAAGGTAGGGGATAAGGTAATCTTAGGGAAGATGATCCCCGAATCTTAAATTCAAAAGAACATACAAGCGATACACCTTACTTCACGGTAATGCAAATCTTTCCCTATGGTACAGTCGAGATAAAACATGAATCACTCGGCACTTTCAAGGTAAATCACTCTCGACTCAAGTCTTACGTTGATAATGAAATTGAAAGTAGAATAGAAGAGTATAAACTCTTCAAGCCACCGTGACCGAACAAGCTTGAGAAAAGTCAAGCTTAGACTATAACCAAGCGCTTTTCGGGAGGCAACCCGAGTACTGACTTAGTAAATTCTTTCATTTAGGCTCTCTAATACATCAACTAACCCTTTAAATGCAGGTTTTTTAAGCCACACGGCTATTCCCACGGGCGTGCCTAAGGCCGTGTGGACACCACAAGCTAAAACACGGTCGTGCAATATGGCCGTGTATGAGCAGGGTAAGATCTCCCTACACACGGGCTTCGATAACTTGCCACGGCCATACGATGTGCCTATGGCCAAACTTGTTAATTCAACACGGGTGTATGACACACCCATGCCTCAAGACCGTGGTCGAGCCTACCATTTCATACACGGGCGTGTGACCTCCGACACGGCTGTGGGATAAGCGAACATCGAAGGACAAGGCTATGCAAAATGGCATTGTGCCCCCACATGCCCTAGGAACACGGGCATGTGGCACGAATCTGGCGTGCCAAAATCCCTAATTTTCGAACCACACGGGCAAACCATGAGTCACACTGGCCTGTGCCATGCCCGTGTGACCCAAAATCCTATATAAACCCCCACGATTCATCTTTTTCTTCACCAAAAACCCTAAAAAACTCTCCCACCACTATTCACACCAGCCTACCTAGCATCACTGCCGGCCTTAACAACGTCCCCACACTTGTGCAACCTTTGCCACGATCGTGCTTAGGCCCATAACCACCCATTCAGTTCCCTTTTCTCACTTTTCTCTTAATTTTTAATGTCTTATATCTATTTATCTGTTAATAATCTCATTGATTTAGTTATTTGCATTATTATTGATAGAAATTCATTCATTTAGCGTGATTAATCTAGAATACTCATTATGCCATTTAGGAACATTTCTTGGCTACCACTTATCACTATCTTGAGAATGTTGAATTTTCTATATATTGAGACCCATTTTTTTCAATGAGATGATTCTATACTTGCATGACTTATTTAGAACTCTTGGTTAGTTTAAAGTTGTAAATAAGAACTTATGAATATTCCAATCTTTATTTATAATTTTTTAGGACTAATGCATACCTTTTCCCGTTTTGTTTTATTTTTTCGAAATCATGTCATCTTCTCGCGGAAAGAAAGCTACTGTCCCTACTTCCAAAAAGAGAAAGGGACCTGGTAGTTCCTCTTTTAGACCCACTGCTGAAGTCCGGCACCCCTTCCTCCAATTCTCGTAGAACTCCCAAGAAGAAATGTTTCAAATACTACGGGCGCGACCCCTTAGAGTAGGGAGATGCATTGATGGGGCTGGATTAGGGCAAGTCCAGTTAGCTGACAAGGTCCAGGCGTTATTAACGATGGACCCATGAGACCATTTCTTTCAAATCATAGAGCCCACCTATCTCGAGCGTACCCTCGAGTTCTACTCCACATTCCATCTCCAGACGGTGATGAGCCAACACGACGATCCAGGAATGATACAATTCCATCTAGAAGGCCTCGTTCGTCAACTCACTAGGCCTATACACTGAGCAGTTTGTGGAAGAAGAAAATCTCTCAGAACTCCACTGCCACATCCACATCTCTCCAGTCAACTGCTGGCGCGCCCTAGTCCCTGGCCGGCCCACATACGACCCCAGTCGCTCCAAAGTGACTGCTCTCACCCCATCTCTGAGGTACATACATGCCCTACTCATACACACACTAATGGGAAGACGAGAGAGCATCGGCATCATAAACACCCACGACGCCTACTTTTTATGGAGCATGGCGCATATTCACGTGATTGACCTCGCCTACTTCATTGCCCATGCCATCCAATACCAGAGGGAGTGACACCGCAGGAGCATTATTTTGATGGGCGCATACATCACGCGATTGGCCCGCGACTTCGGCCTACTTAACATCGCAGCCCAGACATCTTCTTATACACTGATCAGCCAAATGTCCCTACAGGGCACCCAAACTATGCTACATATGAGGATGATTCAGTGTCGACGTGGGAGCAACCCTTCTCAGTACTAGTTAGCTCATTCTGCCGAGCAGGAGGACCCCCAGGACATTACTGATGATGTCGCACCACCGGAGGAGCCATCTACTGAGCCACCACCCACGCGCCGCCCAGTTCATGCGGCAGCTTCAGGCTATGTCACTTCTGAGCAGTTTGCCCAATTCCAGCAACAATGTTTTCAGCGATTCGATCACATTGATTCTATATTCGCTCAGATTTGTCAGCAACTCCATCTCGCACCACCGCCCCCACCTTACGGACCATTTGAGGATTAGAATTCTCTATTCCTCTTATTACTATTTTTTATTATTTATTTGCTTTCTTGATCTTTATTTTTACCTTCTCTTGAACTTTATGTCTCTTTAGAATCCTTAGATTTTTCTTTAGCTTTATTTCGATCTTTATGTTTATTGAATATTTTAGTTTAGACTTCAATTTTATTTTCATATCGGCTATTTACTAACAAGAAAATTATGCTTAACTTAAATCCCTAAACACTTATTTATGCTATTGTAGTTTCGAAGGAGCTTTACAGCTCAAATTCATATGTAATGGAAAAACCCTGCCACAATTGGCAGCTCTAACAATTCCAATATCCGTCTCTACAAATTTATCCAAAATTCAAGGAGTTTTCACTTCTCTCCCTATCTTATGATTTTATGCTTCTATTGCTACTAATGTATCTTTGTACATTGAGGGCAATGTACATCTTAAGTGTGGGGGGAAATTCACTTTCAGTCATTGCATTCTCTTCAAATCCCTGAATTCCATACCACTAACTTGTTGCATTGTTCTCAAATTTCGAATTCTCACTTTCACTCTCTACATTAGTCTCAATCTCCTATTAGGAATTAATTCTAATTGATTTATGATTTTTATTGATATGTTGAGAATTAAGACATAGGCACTTATGCTTTGATTATTCAAACTTTAAGACATTAGGGAATCAAGCATGATAAGTTGAAAATCTTGAGAATTTAAATTTTTTCTAGGTTATTTTCCCTAATTTTAAATATTATCTTAGATTTGAAATTTGCAGGATTGACATCAAAAGATATAATTCTGGTGAGATTTTTGAGCCTTTTGAGCATACATCCTTTCGTGCTCACTTTTATTGTTGCTTTGAATGAGTCAATACTGATTTATTATTCTAGAACTTGCTTCAACTATACATGTCGAGACCACGTCACTGATTTTACATACCGAAATGATAAAGGCACCTAGGTTCTAACCCACTTACTCCATAAAAGCCTACCTCCAAAAATTAACCCCTAGTGAACCCCATTGAGCCTAACAACCCATTCATTGACTTACCCTCAATATTAACTTATAACCCATTTTTGTTGAATCCCATTCAATTATTTTGATCCCTATTTTTGTCGAGATTTGAGTTGAATTATTATCTAGCTTTGTTCTCTTTTTCAGTTTGTAAAGTTATAAATATTTAATTTAAATATTTGATTTGTTCTTAAAAAAATAAGAAAAAAGTGTATATACAGTTAATTCAGTTATAATTCATATTTCAGTTATAGTTTAATATTTTTTGCATATTACTATTATAAGCTACCAAATCCAGAATGATGTCATCATAAGGCTTAGCTCTAGGAATATGTTCTAGTGATAGAGATTTTTCTAGCTAGATGATTTTTCAATTCAATCTCGATTCTAACCCTCTTTTCAGCTTGTGACAACACCCCTAACCAAAGCCCCAGTATTTTTATGCATATAGCCTAATGGCTATTATGAAGTATAGGTAAGTTATTGATATGATATGTTGCCAAATGGATATGATAATATGAAGTGCTAAAAGGATATGTCAGAAGAGTAAATTTGTAATAAATCTGCTTAGGACAGCAGCAATAACGTGAATTTAGAAAATCACCATAAATTTTTGGAGTTGAATTAGAGGCTGAATAAATTATGTAATTAAAGCTTAATGAGTCTAGTTTCTTATAAAAGAAACTGTGTAAGCAAACGAATTGCCGATAATGAGATATTTAAATTTTTGTGAGACAGTGTCAGAATGACTCTGAAATCCCCTATTCTATTTTTAGAAAATCATTATAAATTGTAAAAAAAATTTTATAAGACAAAATTTATATGCTTAGACTCCTTAATGAGTCTAGTTTCAAATGAAATAAACAAGAACATATTTTGAATTCTGTACAATGAGGAATTTGATTCGTAGTGAAGAGTGGTCAGTATAGTCAAACAGTGAAACAGGGGAAACTTTAAGAAAAATCTGGTATTGATTGGCTAAACTAAAAATTCTGAAAATCTTATGGATAGAATATATATGAGTCTATTTTTATGGAAAATTAATGGAACTTCATTTGGAGTTTTGTAGCTCCAGTTACGAATAATTTAATGACTGTTGCTCAGGAAAACAGCTTGTAGTGAATTTGTGATTAAGTAGTAAACATTGATAAAACTGTTTGAGTTGCTTATAAACTATCGATTAAATATTGTAATCAAAGTACCGAATCCGTATTAAAGTGAGGCTATAAGCCATAAATGACTAGTATACCTAGTCAATTTTGTTATGATGAAATTGATGTACAAGATATGTATGTGTGGTGAGGCCGAAATGGCTAATATCAAATGTGTGTAAGTTATCTGAATGGCCTTTATGAAATGTGTGCTATCTTTATTGTATAGTGAGGCTGAATGGTTATTTAGAAGTGTAATATGTCTGAGTGGCTATTTAAATGAAAGCAAAATATGTGATGTATTAGCAAGTGATGATAAAAATATCATCTTATATATGTGCTTGTGTATGTGGTAAAGCCAAATGGCTAATGTGAAATATGTATGAGATATATATATGTGGTAAAGCCGAATGGCTGATGTGAAATGTGTATGAGATATGTATATGTGGTAAAGCCGAATGGCTAATGTGAAATGTGTGAGATATGTATATGTGGTAAAGCCGAATGGCTAATGTGAAATATGTATGAGACATGCATATGTGGTAAAGCCAAATGGCTAATGTGAAATATGTATGAGATGTGTATATATATTGTGGCCGAATGGCAAATTGTGAAAGGTGTGTATTATTAGATATTTGATGAGGCAAATGAATTACAAATATGATAGTCGATGTGAATGTTGTAACATGTGATTAAATGTACATGAAACTTGGAAATATATTCTTGGTAAGACCCGATGACTACGTGTGGGGATTATCCGAGCTAAAGGTCTCGCTGATGATTCGAGTAAAGCATAAGATTATATGACTTCACAGTAACAATTGTTCATAAATATGTTCAATGCGTTAAGTTGGACAGGTATGTATTCTGAGCTTATATTTAAGCTTGAGTTGGATTAAATCACAAGGTTGTTATGTGATGCATATGTGAGTAAAACAATAAGAATGTTTCTATGATTATTGTGCATTTGGTCAATGTGAAAAGTTAGGTGAAAATATGTAATGTACCTATGTTTATAAGAGATCACTATCAAGTGAGAATTTATCTGCTTATTGTGTATTACGTAATTGTGTATATTCGGCCAAAAAAAGGGCAGTATACCTAGAAAGATGTTATATGAGAATTCGTAAGATCGACTTTTAATTTGGTTGGTCAGGTATGTGATAAATACTTGTACATGTTAGACCAATCAGAATTAAATCATGATTGTAAAGTGGAAAGCAAATATGAAAATGCCATATGAATATGTGGGTATATGGTTATGGAGAAATATTATAGGATATTGGGAGATATACATTTTGACTTGACCGACGAGGGTAACTATAGATATGAAATGAAATGTTATATATGAATCAAATAAACAAATTGGTTATATTTGAGTTCAAGGGTGTTTTTTTAAATTGCTTAAGACTTACTAAGCTTACAAAAGCTTACTCTATTGTTATGTTTCTCTGTTTTATAGATTGTTGAATTTGGCCTTTTGCTCGGGGATCGTCAGCAACTTGTCACACTATCACTATCCACTGCTTGGTACTACTATGTTTTCGATTATCTTATGGCATGTATAGAATAGACTAGTAGCGGAAGAATATTTTGGTTAATGTATATAAGCCATGCGAAAATGGCATCTTTTGAATGTTTACTTATAGAAGTTTAAATTTTATCCCTGGCTGTGCTTAGTACTTATTTAAATGAATGATCTTTATTTCAAGAAAAAGTTTAAAATTTTCCTGTTCTGATATGAGTTACAAGTCCGGTAATGCCCCTTACCTATTCCGGCGACGGTTACGGGATAGGGGTGTTACATTGTTGGTGAAATGATTAAAACAAAACACAATATGATTAAATAAACATAAAATGAATTAGTGTATTGTAATGAAATTAATATTAAATACTTAGGAATAGGATTCGCACAAGTACCTACTAAGCTTCTATGAAGCTTAACACATTTTTAAACACATAGTGTGCAAAAAGTGATCATGCAAATAAAGAACGAGTATGGCATGCTAAATCAAACCTGATCAACAAGGTATGGACTATAAAGTGTGAATTTATATTATTGAATTAGTGTGGCATGTACATAGGTGTTCAATTGATATAAAAGTGTTCAAAGAAATAGTGCATGATTCAAGTTGTGTAATGGTTTAAGTGGAAACTGTTAAAGAACATCGTGGTTTATTGATTATTGAATGGACATGGGTGATAGTATGATGTTTTGAATGATATTTTGAGGTATTTTAAGGTCTAAGAATGACTAAGAATAATTGAGATTGATTGGAGTAAGTCATGGCATGTTTTAAGGTGCTTTTAAGCTTGATTTTAGCTCCATTGCATCAAAGTCTCGATACTTGGTGTCTAAGTAACAATACTTGCAAACTTCGAACCTAAAAATCTACAATAATAAGATCAAGTCCCAATACTTAAGGTGCACGTTTTGATACTTGTTGCCTTGCTCTAAGAAAATGTTATTTTTAAACCTCAAAAGTCCTTCAAATGACCCTGAAATGCTCTCTCTTCATAATAAAACCCTCAAGAATGGTTTTAAGTGTCATATAAGACCAAAATAAAGCTAAAACATTTCTGAAACTGGAGAAGTGTTATAGGTAATTAAATGTGACATGTTTTGCTCAAGTTAGAAATTTGACTCGGATAAGTGATGTTATAATAAAATACCAAAATAGTTTGGCACAACATGGAGTTTTAGTTATTAGTATTTGACATTGTTTTCAGATTATTCTATATTGTAAAATGCAATAAAATTATGTACTTAGATTAAGATATGTGTGAAGACTCCTCAAGTTACTACAAGATATTCAACACAAGAGAGTTGTGTCTCAATCAAAGACTATGATGGCTGAGGAAAGAAGAGTCTTATGATGTTGGAAGTCTTGGTCACTATCTTGAAATGAAGATAAGGTAGATAAAACAACATTTTTGAATAAAGGATGAGTTGTGCCTTTGAATTGGTGATAAGGGATAACGATGATTGAAAAATGCTTATATTAAACGAATGAATATACCTGTGATTATTTAAAAAATCTATGAGATTTCCTTCATAGCGAGAAAACATAATTTACGATGAAAGTATCTATGAAGTCCCTCTTTAATAAGGACTAGATCAAATTAATCATTCTAATATTGAATGGATCAATTTAATCAATGTACTATTAGAAAAAAAATATCTAATAAGATCAAATTGGAACAAAGTTAACATTTGCTATTTAAAATATTACATGAAATTAGTTTTTTTTAATTTACGTTTAACTTCAAAAAAAATTTCATCTAAAAAATCATAAAGTGCTTTCAAAATATAACTTTGTTAAATAATGACATCTTTTAAATAGTAAATATTAATTTTGTTGAAATTTGGCCTTATTTGATTTTTTAATAGTATAAGGATAAATCTGATCAATTTAAGAGTAGAGAGACGAGTTTAATATCATCTCTATAATAGAAGCACTTGCCAGATACATTCACCTAAATTATTCCACCAAAAGCAATAACTTGTAAGTGGATAAGTAGAATAGAAATGAAGATATTTCACATCCACATATTGAGCTATTAAAAAGAATTAAATAAAGTTAAATTGCAACAAAATTAATATTTACTATTTAAAAATAATATGAAAATTAGTTTTTTTTATTTATTTTGAGCTCAACTCCTAACAAAATATTACACCTACCAAATCATAAAAAGCTTTCATAATATCATTTTGTAAACCAATAAATGACTTTCTTTTAAAACAATAAATATTAAATAAGGTGAAGTTTAATTTTTTTTATTTTTTTATAATAGTATAAGAATTAAATTAATCCATTTAATATTAGAAAAATTAGTTTGATATTGTCCTTAGAAGTTCATATTTTTTCATGGAAACTAAAATCATTAATTTGTGAGCGGATAAGAAGAACAGAAATCAAGATATTTCACATTAGGGGTGAGCAAAACTCGATTCGATTCAAAAAAATCGAAAAAAATTTGAATTTCGAGTTAAACGAATCGAGTTATTCAAGTTATTCGAGTCAACTCGAATTTTTTTTCGAATTTCGAGTTCGAATCGAGTTGAGTTTTTAAATTCGAATAACTCGAATAATTCGAATAATTTGAATAATTCATATATCAAACTATAATATTTTACATTTTTACCCCAAACTCCCAAACCTTTTTACTTTTCCTTCAAAACTTTTACTCATTCCCACTTTCCCCAAAACTTTTACTTCCCTCCCATCCCAACCCCCCATCTACCCAAAATCTATTTCCCACCAAAATTTTACTCTCCTATTTATTTTTCCACAAAATTTTACTCCAAAAAATCTTTTAAAACTTTTTATTTTTCCCTCAAAATTTTTACTCCCTCTCACTTTCCCCTTAAAACTTTTACTCCCTTCTCATCCCACCTCCATCTACCCCAAACCCATTCCCCCAATTTTTTTTTAATATTTTCCCTCCAAAATTTTACTCCCCCTATTTACTTTCTCTCAAACTTTTACTCTCAAAACTTTTTATTTTTCCCCTAAACTTTTACTTCTCACCATTTACTCCAAAATAAAAAATCAAAATTATCAAAAAACAAACCCATAAACATAAATAGTAATAAATTTATTTATATCTATTATTTATATTATTAAATTAAATTTCACATTTTTTTATTATTTATATTATTGAATTGTTTAGTCATATTGAATATTTATATTAAAATTGAATTATTAATGATGCCATAAAATATTCGTTTTAAAATTTTATATTGGTATCAGTTTCACATTTTATCTTTAAAATAACTTTATTAAAAAGTCACATTTTTATATTTAATATATTTTTTAATTCCAAAATACATAGTGACAATAATTTGAAGATAATTGAAACAACTAAGTAAGCAAAACAGTTAACCCGTATATAGAAAATTAATAAATAAATTATGAGGTGATGAAAGTTAATAAAAAATTTGATTATGTTGAAAAAAATTTATTACGATGGGTGACAGTAGTTACAAGGAACTAAAATTATTTTTTAATATTTAACTCGAACAAATATATTCGATTTGATTTGATTCGAATTCCATTTCACTCGACTCGATTCGAGAAAATTTTAAATCAAATTAAGATGATAAAATACGATTCGTCAACTCGATCAATTTGAAATTTTTTCATTCGATTTGATTTGATTCGATCGACCGCTAACCCCTATTTCACATGTTATGTAGTTTTCGAAGTGAAGTAGGAAATGGTGGGTGCCATATTGCATTTGGATTCAAGTAAAAAATTATAGACCACTATATTTTTAGTTCTCTAAATCAGACAAATATTTTCCTAAATTTACTATTTGACTAGAAATGCTTGGCTCTTAATGAAGTCCTATTGGCAGCACAAGATCCGAACTCCTCCATATTTTTTATCAAGGTAAGGGAAGGAAGTGGAAATTCGAACCTTGCATTAGTATCAACTAAGATTGAAAGCAACATAAACCTTTTATGACAACACCAATTATAAAGTCAAAACCAACCCAAGTTTTTTTCACAACATCAGTGATTTGGTCGACCTGTACTGCACTATTTTAAAATCTAGATGACGTTGAAATGGTTTCAATAATAGAAAGGGAGTCAACGAAATAACACAAATTGTTGTCCATAACATTGCGGGCAGACCATGTGGGAAAATACCCTTCAAATATTAGTTGTTGGAACAACTGTTTCTCAGCATGGCCGGCCATTAACCTCATTTGATTATAAAATGGAAAAGATCTATGTGAACATTAACATTATGAAGTATTTGAAACTTCGAAAGTCCCAAGAATAGATCATATGCTTATAGAAATAACTTTTATTCTGATGAACTTCAAATGAAAGAGAACAAGTGAATGGTCCTGGTGTTTGATCCCACTGCCTTCATGCAATAAGTTAACAGCATTGAATCCGTTGCCTTTGTCATCAAACAAGTTCTAGGTCAATATAGGGAAAAGACTAACGCAACTAAGATTTAAACTACCATCATTGAGATGTTTTCAGTGGCATCACAATTCAAATATATATATATATATATATAGGTGTTATTGTTATCACTTGCATCGTAAATTTATTTTTTCTTATTATATACAAATTACTGTAATTAGGGTTTAGGGATTAAGAGTATGGCCACTCACTTCGCCACCACCAATTTCTTTACACTGAGTGGACTAGATTTATTTGTCTGTCAAGAGCTAATTTGCTGCGTAGTGAAAATCCAATAATATTTATTTTTCTCTTCAAATACAAATTTTTTATGTATATCAGACAGGAGGCTGTGGAGTTAGACATCCGATCCTGATAATCCAAATGTTTGTAAACAATTTAAAAATTCATTTCTCATTCTGGAGTGCAATCATGCATATATTGCTTGCCGGTCGTAGTGTTGAATTGAAGATGTTCCACTTGAAATTATTCCAGTTGCATAATTTATATACTCTGAAATGAACGAAGCTAATCTCTGTCGTATTCCATGATATTAAGATGTTTTGTCTTATTTTAATTTTAGTCAAATCTACTACTTGGGATTTATTCTTTGCTGATTCATTATTAGATCAAGTCTCTCAAGGTATTGTCCTATATATTATTTATGTATATGGTGCTAACAGTCTTTGAATGGATAACCTGGCACCCACTATCGAATGCAAACGAAGCGAATTGTCCTTTATATTCTTAGGTCTCCATGTTACTAGAGTTGTAGGGGACCCAAATAGTGAAGCTATTCGGCTAGGGAAGTAAGTGAGCCTAGGTTATGAATTAAGAAATGGATATTATTCTCCAAAACTCATAAACAACTGGAGTGAGAATGTAGACCGGGAAACTTAAGCTAAGTCCCTTCAATAATTTTCAGGTGAGACGTTCCGAAGGAAGTTATAATATATTATAAATGCTTGATAATAAATTTGGTCACTAATATTTACACGTTTTGTTAAAATAGTTTTAATTTTATTTTTGAGTTTTTTTTCCATTAATCTTTGTTTTTTTTTTCAAAATTTTTAATAGATTTGATGAAAATACTGTTTCAGAAATTAACGGGATGATGTGAAATTTTATACATGAAATAATTTTAATGTAATGTAATTTATTACTTAGATAACCTAAAAAAATATTTATATGTGAAAAATAATAAAATAAATAACTCTTAATTTAAAGAAAATAAACATAATTATCTAAAAAAAAAGTTTCAAAATGAATGCACACATTCAATATTTTTGATTTAATTTATTATCTTTTTGAAACCTCTCCGTAAATAAACGTATACATTCATTTTGAAATCTTTTTTTTTAGATAAGTAAATTTATTTTCTTTAAATTAATAGTTATTTTTTAATTTCATATATAATTTATTTTATTATTTTTCACATTTAATTATATTATTAGGTTATTTAAGTAATAAATTACGTTTTATTAAAAATATTTTACATCATCCACATTAATTTTTTAATAATATTTTCATCAAATTTATTAAAAATAATTTGAAAATAAAATTAATAACTAAATAAAACTCAAAAATACAATTAAAATTATTTTTACAAAACATATAAATGAATGAGACTTATGAAAAGATTGTGACATGTTTATAATTTATGGCAATCTCGACATCTACGCTGTCTCACTGGCGGATGAAAGCAACAAGAAAATGAGCTCATTGTTGGGAAGAGATGGTCCAAAAACAATTTGAGGATGAACTCAAAATCTGCTGAAAAATTAAATAACAATAAATTTTGAAAGTATAATATACCAATTGATTTGTTACACATTCATTTGTTAAAAGTTGGGTTTTGTTAAAATTAAATACCTAATTTTAGATTTATTTTCTAATTAAATACCTGTTGCAGAAATAGGTATTTAAGATTGGTATTGAATTTTTAAAATCAAGCTAATCACTCTAAGTCATTTGTTTTTATTTTTTTGTTAGCCTCAGAGTTAATTACCACCTAGCTTTTTTTTTTTTTTGCCCATCAATTTTTTATTTATTTACTCCATGCATTTTTTCTCTTTTCAGTTTGTAAATTTATTTTCTAGATATTTCATAAGTTCTAATGAACAGATCACGCTGCCTATCATCGTTGAAACACTATTGACAGGTTTTTATAAAATGGATAGTTCTTCATTGATTTCTTAATATGTTTCTATTTTGAGAGTATTTTAGAATAATAAATTATTTAATGAGTCGGCTTGGACTCGTGTTGTTAAGTTTATATGTTTTTTTATTTATTTTTTCATTGTTTATTAAGTTTTCACTTTTAAAAGTTTTTGTCTACTCTTGTAGTATACTTTTTAGTCTTTCTAATGCATGTAGCCTTGCTTTTGCGAGTGATTTTAGTGTTGGTTTTGTTGTCGTCCTCTCTAGTTTGGTAGATACTCGATTTTTTGCCGATTTATGCTTGCCGCTTTGGACCATCCAAGACTGATTTCTTTATTGTATTAGGTGTTTACAATCACTCCTGATATGTTGTGCATAAATTGTGACAAAGTCAATTGTCAACGTGTCATAATATTATATTGATGCTGAAGTTGAAACTTTTGTTATGTTGATGAAGCTTATCCTTCAATGCGTATAACGGATGTTTATTATATTTTCCCCCAAATTATATGATTTCATTCATTTAGTGAATTAACAAATTTCTCACTAAAATCAAGCTAGTGAAAATGCAATACATCCATTTTTATTGTTTATTAATTTAAATAAAAATAATTTCAATTTTTAAAAAATTACGAAATGTACAAAAAAATTATGTACACTGATTATAAAATATACATAATTTTAAAAAAATTGCTTATACTTTTTAAATATGAGTATGAAATTGAAAATAAATTAAAATAACAAATTAAGTTAAAAATTAAATATTTTAAAATAAAAGAAAATTTGACCCGTGTTAACCAACATCTAGTGGTGTTGAAGGAGTTTACTAGCATTAGTTGGTAGCCAGGATCTATTGCCAGCAAATGTTGGTGAATTTTTTGTATTTGAATTTTTAAAATATTTTTTAATTAAAAAACTTAGTTAAATATTTTATTATTTTTATGTCCTTTTGAAAGTATACATATTCGGAGCTTGTGAACGTAAAAAATGTCATTTCCAATGATCGAATTTATATATCTTCTTTAAAATACAACATATCTTATTATTGAACTCAACATTTATTATTTTTTTAGTATTTTTTGAATAGAAAAATAGAAATAAAATTAATCTCTAAAAAATAATATAACATGTGATTTTTAAAATTTCTTTAAAGATTAACCACTGTTATTTTTTAAAATTAAATTTTTACTGGTATATCTGTTTGCAATGTACAAGTTTAAAATATATATAAATTATTTGAAATTATATATAATTTGTAATATTCTAAATATATTACTTGTATAACTATTGTTGAAAAGAATTATTTAGACTAAATAATAAAAATATAAAAATAATGATTGGTAATGTTAAGTTTATTATCATACATAATCGTTCTTATCATCCCTAAACTTTTCTAATTAAATTATATTTACTTCAATCACCATGAATTTTTTTAAAATTTGTTTTAAAGTAGTAGAAATTTTTTAGAGGGTAATAAAATAAAATAAAATATTAAAATATTATACAAACTTTAATTTTTTATGTCACAATTTTAAGTTTATAAACAATAAACTTTTATTTTTTTTAAGTTTTAAACACTACAAAAACTTTAAAGAAATATTTTAATTAAAAAATGTTTAACAATTTTTTTAATTTTTTATCATTTATTATTTAAAATAACTCTATCATTAACAAATTTATTTTAACATTGTAACAGTATTTTATATTTTTAAAAGATCTTTTTTAACCAAACGTATGAATTGATTGTATGTATTTATTAAAATATGTTATATTTATTTGGTAACTTTTTTGTAAAAAAAAATTTAACATTTCATAAATAAAATGATTCCAAAAAATGAAAAAAAAGGCATAATGACAAAAATAGCTACTAACTTTTTCATCTTTTGTTATTTTGCCCTAATTATTTTTCTAGAACCATTTTAGGCCTCCACAAGTAATTTTGAGTCAAATTACTTGATTTTAATAGAAAATATAGACTAAATTGTTAAAAATTAACTATGCTAAGGTGACAATTTAATTCAGAAAAATTTAAATCATGAAGAACTACGTCTTTTTGGAACAATAAAATAGTTACAATTAAAATATGACATAATTTTTTTAAAAAGTAAATTAATAAAAGGGATAAATAGAAAATTGGTACTCGAACTTATTCACTTCTCCCAGATTGGTACTTATGGTTTTTTTTTGTCTTAAATTGGTACCCAAACTTTTTTTCCGTCCACTATATTGGTACTTGAGCCTAATGTCATTAGTTTTTTGCTAACGTAGCAGTGCTCACTAATCATGCACTGTCACGTGGTATTCTCTTGTACCTTTTTTTCTTTTTTTTTTCTTCCTGACGCTAGATTCTTGGGTTTTGTTTTCTTTTTAAGAAAAAAATTAATTTTCGGTATTTCAAGTTCTAGGATTTCAACATTTTACTTTGAATCAATTTTTTTTTTTATTATTTGTAAAAGAAATCCCCCTCCCAAGTCTTTTCCTTTTAACGGTTTTCTTCAAATGAGTGTTAAATTATTCTTTAGCCAATAACCATAAATGCATTGGTAGTAAACGTTGTTCCTTATAGGCAACGCAACACAATTCGTCGTCAATATGGGTTTCGTTTATTTCCACCGTCGGCACTACTTTCGTCGTCACTTTCAACACCAGTGATTGCTCATTCTGCTTGGCATTCTAAATCTCCATTTGCAATAATTGATCAATTAGCCGCTCAAAACTAGAACCCAAGCAATAGGCCTTATCTAATTCCCAAAACCCAGAACCGAGCTTGTGAGGACGTGGGAGAGGAAGAGGCCTCTTTCTACCTACTTTTCCAGGTTTTTGATGATTTCTTTCCTAAAAAAAGTGACAATATGGCTTCAACCTCATCTGATTCCCAAGCCAAATACTTTCTCACTCAAATACCCCAGATCCAACAGAGTCAAAAAAAAAAAAAAATAAAGAACACAAAACCAGAATAATCTTACATTAGAAATCAAACAAAGTTGAAACAACTGAAAAAACAACAACAAAAAAATAAAACAAGAGAAGCAAATAAAAAAAAAGATGCCTCAGCCACGGTCAATTGAAGAAGATTTTGTTGGAAAGGTGTCTTCTTTGACAAGCCCCTTATAATGGAAGATGATGTTCAATCATAGGTTTTAGGTTAGAGATTCGATGGGTTTGGGAGAGTTCCTTGGAAATCTAGTCTAATCAAAAGAAAAAAGGAAGAAGAGGATCATTTTAGAAGGGAGTAGTAAGCTGATAAGTCAAATGGTGTCGGTAGAACAAAGATATGGCTAGGAGATTAGAGGTTGATTTGTCCCAAATTGGTAGGAAAAAGAAGAATGAAATGGAAGGAAAGAGAAAAGAAGAATGAAGGAGAAAGATGAAGAAGACAATGATAGGAAAAGGAAAAAGAAAATGAAGAAGAGAAAAGAAAAGAATATGAGGGAAATGAAAAAGAAAAAGAGGTATAAGAGGATGCCACGTGGTGGCGCGTGATTGGCCAGTGCTGTCACGTTAGTAAAAAAACTAATGGCGTTAGGCTCCGGTACCAATATGTGGACGGACAAAAAATTCAGGTACTAATTTGGGATAGAAAAAAAACCATAAGTGTCAAATGAGAGAAGTGGACAAGTTCGGGTACTAATTTTATATTTAATCCTTAATAAAACAATTAGAAAAGAAAATTGATTACGAAATTATCTATACTGGTAAGTAGAGTTGTAGTTAAACTTTTACTTAAACATGATAATTCAGGATATCATTTTTTTGCAAAATTATATGACAAAATCTAACACCTTTGTTTAGATTATTGCTACAAGTAAAAACTACAAATAGGATGAGAAATTTACACGAAGTGTTTGTGACAGATATCCAATAAACTACAGATATGATGAGAAATTTACACATGTGTTTGTGATAGATATCCAACAATCTACAAATTTTTTATTAGTTGGGTATTCTTCCATCATATCCTTCTGAAAATAATCCTTTAAAGCATTCCAATTGTTTAGTAAGTAAGTTATCCTTTCAAAAAGTAATAAATGTTAATCGCTTCAATATTTTATAGACTACGTGTAGAGGATAGCCAAATCGATTAAGCACTTCTATCTATTGTAGTAGAAATGTACTTTTGAGTTAAAAAGTGTATTTTCATCATAGAAATGGTAAAGAAAAAATATTTTTTATAATGAAAAATGCGGTTAAATTTATTTTTATACCATTTGAAGTTGAAAATTATCAGAATACCATTATTTATATCTAACTATTTAAAATGAATATAAATAATTAGATTAAGTTATATTTTGTATATTATTTGTTAGAATTATAAAACTATGTTATAAAATTTAATAAACCAAGATTTATCATGTTAGACCATCAGTAATAAATCAAGAATAAAACTAAAAGTAGAAGTCTACATGAATCTATTGTTGGAGATTGTCTAGAAAGTTTTTGATCTTCCAAGAAAATAGTTTTTCTCTTTGTATAATTTTCTTTGATGGCGATAGAAAAAAATATGAGATATATATATTTATTGTGGACCACTACCTCTTTTTTTAAATAACTGATTATTAAATCAATTTTGGGTATTTATAATTATGTCCCTCATCAAATTATAAATACTATTTATGGTATCTACAGATTATTTTCATTATAGTTTAATACCTATGACACTTATAACATAATTGGTCACTTAATTTTGTATCACACTTTATAATAGCATTATACATTATACATATGTGCCCATAAAAAATAATTTTAATCCAAGAATCTCCTACTTGGGCAACATATTTTTTCTGACAAACGTACAACCTTTTGAGCTCAAAATTTCCTATCATATAACAGGTATTCTATAACAATCTCGTCCATCAACTATATCCATATAGGATTAAAGCAATCTTTGTCATATTAATCATGATTAAACTCATTAATGGTCAAATATACAGATATATTCAAATGACATATATCAATCATGGATGCGTAGCATGGAAAGTACATGCAATGTGAACCAAAAATACCTATTTCAAACTAGTCTTCCTTAAACATAAGTGAGGTCAATATCAAAATAACAAAACATAGTGAATAAACTTCGTTTTTGATTAGATAATAACCAAACACATAAATGTTTGAAAACTAACATAAAACAAATAAAATATAAACTCCCACTAAACCATGATGTTCTTAAATAATATAACACCATATAAGAAGTGCGCTCATGAAAGAGCTCGGGTGGTAAACCTTTCGTGAGCGGATCCACTATCATGGAGTTTGTTGGGAAAATCCGGTTTGAAAACTATTTTCTTGCATAGCAAAAATTAAAAATTTTAAAAATACACCTGATTTGTGATATTAATAGTCATAAACCCTAAACCAAAATCGTACTTGTGTTTTTAAATAGACGGATCCTTGTCATCCTCGGCTTTCAACCAAACGATCTTCTCCACTGTTCTTGTAGCATGAATTGCATCGAGTATGAGCTCGATCAAATCGAATCAAAACACAGAACTAGAAATAGTTTTCTTTTCTTTTGGGTGAAAACAAAAATTCTCTTCTAAAAAAAAAGGCAGAATTGTTGTTCTGGAAAAATATATTTAATAGTTAAGAATAACTTCTCTCTATTTTCGGCATAGTAGCAATATCTTAAATTTGTCTAAATAGTCCTACTGGTGCCATTTATTTATAGGGAGAGAAGGTAGAACCCTTATTGAATTAAAGAAGTTTATTTCAACTAGAAAAATAAAATCCTTGTTCAACTAGGGTGTAAGGGGTAGCAACCCTTGTTAAATATGTTAGGGTTTGGCGTCCTCCCTTATTACATAAGAGGCTTTAGGGTGTCTTGCATATTGGGTCCAATTACAAGTACTTCCCGTACTTTTTGACCTAGTATTTTATAATTTGATCCAACCCAATTTTTTTCTATCTTCTAAAATAAACTTTAATATTTATATTAAATAATTTTCTCATCCAAATCTTACCCCGTGTAAAATTATGATGATTTTACCCTTGATAAATTTTTTGAGAAAATATATTTAATATTTCACTATTCAACTTGTTCACTATGATTGTATGGTTTATTTTTATCTTTGAGCTTTAAAATAGCTCAAAAACATAAACTCAATCTTCCGATCATTTTTGAGACTTCCTTATTCATTTTTAAATGAATTCATTTCTCATTTCCATTTTGATTTCCATTTTGAGAAAACTACATTCATTTCCAAATGATTTCATTTTCTCCATTCACATTTTTATTTTGGAGAAAATGATAAGCATTTCCTAAATGCTTTTAATTTCTCCATTTCTATTCATTCTGATAATTTTGATTCAACACGTAATTCATTTCTAGTTTCAGCGACCTAGAGGAGAGACTAATTGGACATATGCAATTAATGCTCAAATGATTTATAATTAAGTTTCAACTTTTCGTCTATTAATTATAAATTCATTTAGTCATAAATTCATTCCACTATAATATTGTTATACACTCTTTTGGGAGACTGCATTGGTGAAGATTGCCTAAGTCGTGAGACTTAGACAAGATAAGGTTGGTAACTTCGTGGCAAAGTACTTCGTTGAACTTCGTCTATACTGCGAAGTTCCACTTCGCGGGGTGACGATTTCTTTGCTGTGGAGAGTGACTGCCTATAAACATGTTACTGTTTATAATTAAATCTCACACTAAATATAAGTTAAATTAAATCGGTGTATCTGCAAGTGTACAAGTCAAATTGTAATAAACACTGATAAGTATTCTGAGGGTCATACCTGAGAGATTGCAGATTGGATAAATTAATATTAAATTAATTACAGAAAATAATTACTAATTTATCGCGTCACGAATTACTACCATGACTCCAAAGTAATATTTTCATTAAACTAATTAAATTAACTAACCTAAATTAACCAAATGGACTTTCCTATTCCTAGTGGTGGCAATGCGAGCCTCTAGCCTATATGATCGAGTCTCTAGCCTTAATTAAGTTATTTATCAACTTTAGCTATGACTACCTTACCGGTTCATATTCACTAAGCATTACCACCTAAGTCACCCTTTCGGTCTTTTCCTAAGCACATGGATACTAAGCACATGGATACTGTAACACCCTATAACCCTCATCCATCGCCGGAATAGGGTCACTAGGTATTACCCAACTAAACACAACCTCAGTACATTCAAGGGTAGACATAGAAATCATTATCGAGTGACCAAATGTAAACAAAGAAATAATGCAATTCATGACTTTAATTCAACCTAACTTATACATTTAAACAATAACATAATCATTAACGAATCAAGCTTTCTTTTGAGTTTATGCACAATAGTGACTTACGATATCATACAATAAATATATGATAAAAGAACCACTTGTCATACTTGGTAATTCAATAATTATAACAACCACCGAATATGCACACATGTGTATATATATATACCTTAACCGAATATGTCATCCATAACCAAAACATTTCACAAACATTGATTCAACTATGGGACTTTACTAAACAAAATGAATAAGCCATCTTCGCATGGCTTTAATATATACATAGCCAAAATATAACTTGTTTTAAAAGGGAGTTAAGCCTATACATGCCATCTTTCAAAACATAGACTTTTAAAAGTACCAAAATAGAGACGATAATGTGGATGACTTTGAACTTGAATCCCTGAGCTCGTAGCTTTCGAACGAGATCTAAAAAAAAACAGAGTAACAAAGACACTCGAAGTAAGCTAATTAGCTTAGTAAATTTTAAGTAATTTAAACAATTGAACTTATTTATAAACATTATTCACTTATAACATAACCTAAAGTATCCTCATTTAGCCGAATATACATAGTCACATTGTACACATTTTCATATACATAACATTTCTTTAAAAATGCAAAATTACATAATCTCAAAATTAAATAGCACAATAACATTCCTTGATTCAATTTAACAGAGTTAATTCGAGGCACCATATCCACTTATAATTTCAATAATTTTGATCACATATGAATAGAACCTATACCTCCATGTATAAAATTCCACAAGGGCCGAATGTACATAATCCCTTATATGTACTTATAGCAAGTCATTCGATTAACTTCAAATTCATATAGTCATGAACACTTTAATATCTCAATGCCAACCTTAATTTAACCAGAATGAAATAGAGTATCATACCATTTCCACATTTTAAACATTCCTTCGATATTCGTAACCACATACATAAATAATATGCTTTCATGAATAATTTCACATGAACCGAATGTTCATAAATGAACATAATCATAAACCATTTCGCATATGTTTATTTCACATCGAACATCTAATTCATTAAACTTTCAGGTACATAAATAGGTTATACTTACATGGATAACTTAATTTATGTAGCAAATCTGCATATCGTATTAGTACATAGTCTCATGGCACTAGACTTTTCTTAGTTCACTGGCAAATCTGCCTGCTAGGTAATAACCTGATTTCATCACCGGCTATAAGCCTGTTAGACTTTTAAGTCTAAAATTTCTTCATCGGCATTACGCCTGCTAGGCTCAAGGCCCGATATTATTTCACCGGCATTACGCCTGCTAGGCTTAAAGCCCGATAATATTCACTAGCTTTAAGCTTGCTGAGCTTATGCCTGAATATCACATTACGATAACTAATTCACACATTCTTTCATATTTCCATAACCTATGCTTCAATTTATGTATAGCTGAGGCACAAGCCTCTTTGTACAAAGGTTTTCATAATTCAATAAAACACATAGGCATAGTTTACACATCAATACACATAATTTATCACATTCGACTTAAATACACTAGTCACATTCGGTTTATAGCATAAATTCACTACACCTTCGGCACATGGAATGTATAAAATTAAACATTCACTTGTCAGGTTCATACAATCTTAAACATACAAAAGAATTAAGCTCAAATACTTAAGAACTTACCTCCGATGTTGTCAAGCTATTACAGATCGACTATTCAACTAATCTCGCTTTCCCCTTATCCGAACTTGGCTCTCTTTGATCTTAAGCTTAATTAAACAAGTAAACTAGTTCAATCATCTTATCAATTCATCATAATCCAAATTCTATTAATTCCAAACACATAAAGCATACGGCACTTTCATCATTGATTAATTAAACACATATCATGACCGAATGAACATAGCTCTTAAACTCGACCAACTTGTCATAACATTTTCGTATTAGCAGCATATAAAATCTCAATCGAACATACATTTAATTATAGTCAAGCAAATCAATTTCTCTTCCTACTATCACATATACGGCAAACTCAATTCTTTTCATGTCAAATGCATTTAACTAAACCATGCCTTAATATCAAGTACATTAGGCAATGGCACAAACAAATTTACTTTCAACATTTAATATTTTTCAATTATTGTTTATACGTAATATCACTAGAGCAATAATCACATAACAGCCCCTTACAAAACTGAATATTAACCATTCGGTCCTATCATCTTTGATAAGCAATTATTCAACATTCTACCTCCCATACCTTAACCGAATACTCCCTTGTATATCTCAATCCTCACAAATCAATCCTAGTGCTTAAAACTTGCCTAATTGAATTTGTCCATGTCTATCTCATTATTCAACTAAAAAAAATAATCAAATTCACCTTAATTTCCTCCATGACCGAATATATATAACTCAATAAACAACAAATTATTCACCTCTTAATTCAAGTCCATATTCGGCATCCATATAAACACATACTAACAATTAAATTATCAGTTTCCAAAATTAAGCACAAATTTCACATTACACCATAATAGCCGAATGAAATTTTGCTCATATTAGCCACTCATAGCAAATTTAATTAGTTCATACTCATCTATAATCATTTCTCATCACATAACATCAAAACATCAACAATTTAACACATGGAAACCATAACCGAATGCTTCATGCATCACAAACTCAAGAATTAACACATGGGTCATGTTAAGAGCTTCAAAACCAACTCAATTTCATAAAAATCCAAAAGAAATCACATGAAATCATACCTTAATTTATACTATCACTATAGCCGAATGCCTTAGCTTCATTTTCTTTTCTTTTCTTTATGGTTTCGGCAAAACATGAGAGAATGAGCATGATTTTTCCATGTTACTATTACATGCATGAGCATTAGTTGTTAATTTACCAAACTAGCCCTTTTAAAATCATTTCCCTTCCATTAAGTCATGGCCGAATGTGTCCATGCATGTTTTCTTTGGTTTATTTGTTTATTAAATCCTCCAAACTTAATGAACAACCACAAATTGACACTCACACATATTTCCTTCTAATTTTTTTTATGCAATCAAATCCTTACTTAATAAATTAACATCCAATTGACAAAATTAAAACTCCAAATTTTCACACACGATAATTCACATAATAAAAACATAGAAAATAATATTTTTAAAAAAAGATTTTCTGACTCGGTTTAGTGGTTTCGAAACCACTTTTCCGATTAGGGCCACAATTAGGGCTGTCACAGATACTCTTCTAGACTCACTGCTTGGCACAAGTTGTAAACGAAAGGATACCCTTCCAGTCTCGTCTCGATATTCTATTAGGGGCGTCACTCCCTAACATACTAAGTACCCTTCAATAAACAACCAACTTCAGATAACTAATCACTTAACAAATAAATTAGTTTATTAATCTGCAGGATATGAAATAAGGTACAATAATCTATTCTAATATTTATACAATGATTAATCAAAAGATAAATAAATGAATATAAGAAGAAGAGATAAGAGAAGGCTCATGAATATATTTAAAGCACGGAGTCGGAGCAATCTTCGTTCCTGATTGTCTTCACATCGCAATAGAAAAGTTCCGACTACATGAACATAAAAAGAAAAGAAAACTAAAAACTATGTAAAAGTGTCTCCATCCAAAATTGCCTATGTTTGCTTACAATTCTTTTGACCCTAAGGTTTCTTATATAGGCAACAGGCTACTTGGTGACCACTCAACTCAAGAAACACTTAGATACAATTAAATCAAATATTTTGCTAAAAGTTAGGCTCCAAATATAGAAATATCCTAAAAGTGTCATCTAAGGAAATCAACTTCAATATGGCTTGCCATCGTCGCCATGTAACATCCTATACTCAGCCCAATCGCCGAGCCCTAATATCAGGATGCCACACCACCATCTCATGTCAAACACAACAATTAAAAGCTCATTCTCAAAGAAAAATATTCCATTTTAGTATTCGTATAGGTTTTAAGCCAATCTTACTCTTAAGTTACTATTATTACATGCTAAACATACATCAAATATTCTTCTAACAATAGTTTAACATGCATAAGGTCCATTTAGCAAAATCTCAAAACTGACTATTTAGGTATCGATACTAGAATATGGGTATCGATATCTCTCTCAAGTGGTATCAATACCACTTGCAAAATCAGTACCAAATCAACATTCTTTTTCTCATCTAAAATCCATAGTCTTTAAAATTATCGGTACCTTTAGAAAAATATCAATTATTTTACCCGAGTATCAATACTCATGATAAGGTATCAATACCAAATTACGTTACTAACTTCCTGCACTATGAAAGAACCTCTGCTCTAGACATAAAAAATATAGCAATTACAAGCATATAATTTATACAAACTAATGTCTAATCAACATGCATCTTCTATCATAGCAAATATACCTCAAAACGTCCATAATAACAGTTTTAAATGTCAAAATTAAGTCCAAGCAATAATCAACTTAATACGATTCAAGTCCTTAATATCCTAAGGAATAATTAAACTATGAAAACATCCAAATATTATGGCAAGTACCATTTCTAAGTCTACTATATTGCCTTATTCCCAAAACGTAAACAAATAGCAATAACACCAACGGCATAATGAAAAATGACTAGCTTGGATCACCCAGCAGAAGCCACACCGCTCACACTGGCATTTAACTACTCTGCAATGGTTTAAGAAGGGAGTCATTGAGCTTAACAAGCTCAGTGAATGTCTAGAACAACTACCGTGCAAACAGGTCATCAAGTATTAGTGAAACGTATATGTAGCATAATTATAGCAGCATTAACTCAGTTGACATATTGTACCTTACAAGCATATTCGATAGTTTATTTACAGGGTCAATACATACATATTCATGTATACATCACACTACACACAAACATATTTATAGATAATTTCCATAATAGTCACATATCATATAAACTCATATCACAACACACACATATATTCATATTTTGTGATAGTTTGAGATAATTTGACAATTGAGCTATGAAATGTAAAAGTGGGCACTACCACTACTGAACGGATATACAAATCTCTAACACACCACATAGACTCATAAAGTCAAACATGTCCCAAAAGTGAAGCATAAAGCTAACACTCTCCAACACACCAAACATGTCCCATTGAATGGAGCTTAGCTCACATTCTCTTATCTCTCCAAACATGTCTTAGGCCTTAACACCCAAATCATATAACATACAAGTTGGTACTCACAATCCTATAGCATGCCAACTATATCCAATGGTCTCAAGTATCAAAAGGCCAAAATATACGTATTCAAACACACATATTACTTACCGATTTCCGTTTACTATCACTACACATTTTTACCATTTACACAATATTATCACTATCTCTTAGAATGAATGACATGCTTGCATATATTTTTTCTCAACAATAATCATGAACATACAACACATATATATCATTTCATTCAGTTCATATTTTCATAATAAAACAGGAACAAATTACAAAAGATAACCATGAGTATAAGGAAGCTTGTAATTAGAATTTAGAGCAGGGGTTTAGGATACCACTAAATTTCAAATAACACATTGAATCATGTCCACAAGCAGTTAATCTAAACACTCACCACTACGCTTTCGCCAAAATGCCAAAAGCTCAAACTAGCCTTTCCTAGCTTATAGATGGTCCTAGCGAATCTGGAACTTCAACACAACAATTCACACAACAATACATTCAAAATCAGCTATGAACTCACCACAAGCAATAAAAAATATAAGCCTAAGCTATATTCCCTTATAATCGAAACCTTTAACATAAAAATCTTTACATTCGAATATCTTGGTCTATACTCAATCTTTTCGCCTAAAACCAATTTCGTTCATCTTTTAATTCACCTGCGACTAATTCACAACCTTTAAACTACACTAAAATACTCAGTTCATAGTATTGACTTTTTTGACATTTTTATGGCTAATTTTTTTGAAAATTCATTAAACCCCGAGAAATCTTTAACGATACTTCAAAATAAGTTTAGAAACCTCTTAATCATATCAAAACCTATAGATTAACACTTTGAAATCACATTTTTACTCGAAAATTCAAAAATCACCATTAACAACCCTATTTTTGGCTTTTATTGAAAATATGCAATTTAATAACTCAAAACTCATTTTCAAAGGCCTAATAACCTTAAAAACTAATAAGCAAGTGAATTGTTACCTTTGATGGAAGAATAAACAAGTTTGTTATGCAAATCTGAGAAACCTACAAGTGAAGAAGATGATGAATTCAATGTGATTTTAGGGTGTTTTCTTGAAAATTTATGAAGGTTTAGTGCTTTAGGGATGATGGGAATCAAAGTAATATAGTTTGGCAATCAAAAATCAATTGGAAGAGTAAGGGAAAGCAATGGACGTCAACGCAATGTATTGGGGAAAATTTTTTGTGAAAAATAAGTTCTAGGTGGGGGGTTTTTAGGTTCAATTTTAAAATGTGGTAAAATGTAGCATAAATGCTCACAATTTTGACCTTATAACAAATCAATCCTCTTTCTAAAATTAAAGGTCTTTAAAACTCATTTTCAAAAATTGATTTGATTTTTTAAAAACCATAGTCGAAAACATTACTGATATACCATGTCACAAAATTTTGAACACTCTAAGAATAAAATTCCTAAAATACACCTAAAATGCTCAGGCCCAATTTTGGGGGTGTTACAATTCTCCTCCTCTAAAAAGAATTTCATCCTTGAAATTTACCTATGCTATAAAAATAAAGATATTGCTGTCTCATAGCCTCTTCAGCTTCCAAAGTAGCCTCTTCAGTGTTGTGGTTGCGCCACAAAAATTTAACCAACGGAACCCTCTTATTTTGCAAAAGCTTCTCGTCGCGAGTTAGAATCTCAACTGGTTCCTCTTCATAAGTAAGATCAGTTCGAACTTCAATCTCTTCTACTTGCATAATGTTCGACTTATCTGAACGATACTTCTGTAACATAGACACATGGAAAATGTAACACCTCTAACCCATCTCCGTCGTCGAATTAGGGTTACAGAGTATTACTGAACAAATGAAAACATTTAAACTTAATGCCATTCAATAATTTAAACATATCATAAAGCATTCATATACATGAATATTATCCTTAAATCGAACCCTCAAGGCCCTAGAAATATCTTAGAAAAAAATCGGGACCAATTGAAAACAATTGGAAAAGTTTAGTAAAAAGATGCAAAATTTGTAAAATAGAGGTCACACGGCCATGTGCCTCACACGGCTGAGACATATGCCTGGGTCTCAGTCCCTATAACCTTAGAAATAGGGACACATGATCGTGTCCCAGCTCGTGTCCTCACCTGTGATACTCTCTAAGTAAGGTCACACGGCCGTGGCCAGGCGTGTAACTTTCTGAGTTGCCCCACATGCTCGTGTGCCAAGCCATGTGTTAGGTCATGTAACTGATTAACTTGAACTCTTTGACACCTTCAAATGGTACATGGCCGTGTCGCTAGGCTGTGTGTCTCATACGGCTATGTCAAACGTGTCTCAAGCAGTGTGAACCCAAAATTTACATATAATCAAGTCATTTCACCAGTAATTCACACCTAACCAATTAAGCATGCATCCAATGGCCATAAACATCATTCCCCACTACACAAATATGCCATTTTAATGTCCTAAAATCAACCAACCAATGTGCCATTCATAGGCACCCCAATTATATCTAAACATCAAAAATTAAAACATATCAACATTGATTAATTTCATGCATAGTAACTTAGTTCAAACATATACAAAAACATACCACAAGTTTTCACTTTCATACCATTCTAAATTCACCAAAAGGAAACCTATTTACAGGTAAGTTAAAATACCAGTTGACATAGTTTAGTAAAGTATTAAATTGTATCAAACTAACATATTTAGCAACATGTACATGCCACTACCCTAAGAGACACAAAAACTACAAACTTCAATAGATAGTGTGAGCCGGTTGTTCGATCCTTCCAAAATGTTAGCAATAGTTATCTACAAAATAATCTACAAGAATCGATAAGTTTACATAACTTAGTTAGATCATAGTATTACATTCAATCTAACACAATTAGATATAATTCATATACTATTAAATTTCAAGGTTACTAGGGTGTAAACAACACACGTAAATGTGTTCAGGGGTATCGAAGTACAAATAGGGGCAGATATGTGCTATTCATTCAATAATTAACTATTGACATTTAACTAAGGAACTATAATGTAAAAGTACAAGTTGAAATTTATTTACATATTGAAACACTATGAACTTAGCTGCTATTCAATTCCGAACAACACAGAGGGGCTAATCCACTATTTTCCCTTTTCCTCAGTTATTATCTTTTTTATTCAAGTTTTGATCTATATAATAATTAAAAACAATATATCAATCTCATACATATTTCACATTTCATTCAATGTATATGACCCTTAAATTTTTATTAATTACACATTTTCCCTAAACTTTTACATCTTTTGTAATTTAATCCTCTAAACCGAAAATCATCAAATTAACCATTTCTTAAGAATCCAATTATAGCCGAATATATTAATCCCTTTAACCGTGCATACTATACATTAAATTCAGTATCAAACCTTGTAATTTTTGCATTTTAACAATTAAATCCTTAACTCAAAATCTAACAAAAATCATTTTACAAAAAAACCAAATACCACAATCAAAGCTTCAAACACATAGCTATCATAAAAAATATACAAGATTCATCAATGATAATTTCTAAAATTTTTAACAGAGCCAAAAACAAAGGTACGAGCTAGCTGGACCTAGTTGTAACGATTTTAAAAACATAAAATTACAAGAAATAAGTGAAAAGTTAGCTCACATGCACAATGAAAAGATGATCGAAGCTTAGAGCTCCTCTAATGCTGATTTTGGTTCCAAAAATATGAAAAAAAGGAAGATTATACCTTATTTACTTTTAATTAACTTAATATTTTAACCTAATTATCAAATTACCATTTTAACCTTAAAAATTCATTGAAATTACATTAAAACCTATCCATGCATATCCACTTACTTAATGATTGGTATATTTACAATTCAAGTCCATTAACATTCCTTTCCATAGTCATTTATCCCATTTAACTAATAAAATTCAACTTTTACACCTTTTACGATTTAGTCCATTTTACCCAATTAACCATTCAAACATCAAAATTTATTAACGAAACTTTAATACGACCTTAATAATACCCCAAAGACACTAAATAAATAATAAAATAATAATTCACTCATCAAATTTGTGGTCCTAAACCACTGTTTCCAATATCACTAAAAACGAGCTATTACAGAAAACATCATGAATTCGCTCAAGTTCCATCAACAACTTCAGACGATAAGTTACCGAACCAATCCTCTCAACTACTTCATAAGGTCCAATATACCTTGGACTCAAATTACCCCTCCTTCTGAACCTCAAAACTTTCCTCCAAGGTGAAACTTTCAAGAATACATTATCACCAACTTAAAACTCGATATCTCAATGTTTCAAATCCACATAAGATTTCTTCCTACGAAATGTTGCTTTCAGACGATCACAAATCAACTTTACCTTATCTCAGTCTCTCGAACTAAATCCAGTCCAACAACTCGCTTCTCATCTATTTCTATCCAACACAAAAGAGTTCTACACTTCCTACAATACAACGTTTTAAATGGTACCATAAGAATACTTGCTTGAAAATTGTTGTTGTAAGAGAAATCTGTTAAGGGAAAATATCGATCCCAACTACCACTAAAATCAATCACACAGCTTTGCAACATATCCTCTAAAAATTGAATTACCCTCTCAAATTGACCATCAGTTTAGGGGTTATAAGCCGTATTGAAAGTAAGTTTTGAACCCAAAGCCTTTTGCAAACTCTTCCAAAATCTCAATGCAAATCGCGGATCCCTATCAGAAATAATAAAAATTGGAAACCCACGAAGATGAACAATTTCATCGATATACAATTCTGCCAACTTCTGCAAATAATAGTTGGTACGCATAGCTAAGAAATGCGCATTCTTTGAAAACTAATAAACTATAACCCACACAGAATCCTTCTTCATCGGAGTTAAAGGCAAACCTGAAACTAAATCTATAGTAACCCTTTCCCACTTCCATTCAGGAACTGCAATTGGTTGCAACAACCCCGAAGGAAACTGATGCTTAGCTTTCACCTTTTGAAAAAACAAACATTGAGTCACAAAATCTGTAACACCACGCTTTAAACCAGGCCACCAATGACTCATTCTAAGATCATGATACATTTTACCACTATCGGGATGCATAGCGTGCGGGCTACTATGCGCCTCGGTAAGAATCGCTTGCCTCAAGTCCACATCATGTGGCATGCATAACCTACCTCAAAAGTTTAATACCCTATTACTGTCTCCATCAAAATTTCCCTTAAGACCTCGCTCAACCTATCGAATCCTCTTTAATAAATTTTCATATAAAGGATGCTTCTCCTTAATCTGTTGCAACAAATCGATCTAACTTGAAGTTTAGCCAATAAACCACCATCACTAGCCAAACACAAACACACTAACATAACTCTCAATCCCAACATCAACTTCCTACTCAAAGCATCAACAACAGCATTTACCTTACTAGGATGTTGCTCTTATCACACAATCATAGTCCTTTAAAATCTCAATCCAATGCCTTTGCCTTAAATTCAACTCCTTTTGGGTGAGGAGGTACTTAAGGCTATTATGATTCGTATAAATCACACACTTCTCTCTATACAAGTAATGGTGCCAAACCTTAAGCGTGAATACCACAACAACTAATTCCAAATCATGAGTAGGGTAATTGCATTCATGCATCTTCAATTGTCTCGAAGCATAAGCCACAAACTTACCCTATTGCATCAACACACAACCGAGACCCGAATGCGAAGCATCACTATAAATCACAACTTTTTTCCAGGCTCTAGTTGAATCAACACTGGTCCTTAGTAAAAACTGCCTTAAGTTGTTCAAAATTTTTTTGCCTAGCATTAGTCCGTTCAAACACCACATCTTTCTAAAGTAATTTCGTTAAGGGTGCAGCAATAAGTGAAAACCCTTCAATGAATTTATGATAATAGCTAGCTAAACCCAAGAAACTCCTAACTTCAAGAACACTCCTAGGCGGGTTCCACTCTAAAATCACCTCAATGTTCATTGGACCCACTCAAATTGTAATAGCCCTATCCCGTAACCGTCGCTGGAATAGGAAGAGGCATTACTGGATATTTAGAACAAATCAGAACAAAATATTTAGAAATTTTAACAAGATTCAAACATAAAGTCCCTTTCGGAAGTCTACTAGACCTCAAACATACACTAAGATAGGGTTGAGACTAAACCAAACACATTCACGAACTTCAGAACACATGTAAAATCTTCCAAATTTAAGGGGTCACATGCCAGTGTGACTAGGCCGTGTACCATACACGAGACTCAGGCATACCCATGCACTCAAGCCGTGCCAAAACAGAATAAGCATACTGACTTTTTGCCATGGCCACAGGACACGCCCATGGGTCCTGGCCGTGTGAATTTTTGTGTCAATACGGGAAAATTAGCATTGTCATAAGGCACGCCCGTGTGCCATAGCCGTGTGGCACTAAGCAGAATTGGTTTAAGTCATACTTTCCACCCACTAGGGTCTTTCCCTACAAGCCAATTCATGCCACAACAACACCATAATTTCAACTAAAATTTAATACCTAAACATACCTCCACATGATCAACCATTCATATACACATTCATATTCAAATCTCACACCAAACATGTCTATATCACAAACAAAGTTCATGACTAAACACATAGTACATATCTCATTCATACCATATCCAAATTTTACCATTTCTTCACATTGACATGTTTCAAGATGACCAAAAAAACTAGATCATAAAACCATTATAAACTTACAAAATTTGGCATCACAAACCATAAACCAAAACCAAGCACAAACATACCATTTGCTAGCCAATTCTCATGGCATTACAAACAAACATATCCCAAGCTTAATACATAGACATTCTAGCCTATACATGCCATACTTAAACTTTATACATTTAAAAGGTACCAAAATCAAGCTCGATAGTGTGGTGACGATCCTTGACTATTCTCGAGCCCTCAGTAGCTATGATATCTGTAAAACAGTTGAAAGCAATTACAAAGTAAGCTACAATGAGCTTAGTAAGCCAAATACAAACATATGCAATTCTTAAACACAATATGATAGCAATCTCATGTAAATAACTCATGAACCAAATATACTCATTCATCACATACTCATAATTCACAATAGCATACCTTTCATGCTCATAAATTCAGTACAGAAGACATATAAAAATATGCATTCATTCATTCCTTGGAATTTCTCCTTATATCATTCAGATACGTTATAGAGATCTTATAGGCCTTATACAATGCCAACGTCCCTGACGTGGTCTTACATGTTATTCAATACCTATGCCATTGTCCCGGACAGGGTCTTACACGAAACATATACGATGCCAGTGTCCCAGACACGGTCTTACATGTAATTCTCTAATCAATGCCTACGTCTCAGATGAGGTCTTACATGATATAATTTTACCATTGTTCATTCGGAATGACTCGGAATAATACTTCAGGCTCTCATAGCCATCCAAATACAGTTTATAAATCAAGAATTTATAACAGACATCAATATAACGCATATTTGTATTTTGACTTACCTCGTATGGATTTAACGGATTTGAGCTGACTATTCAATGATTTTGGACTTTCCTCGATCTAAGTCTGATTTCTTTGGTTCTTGATCTAAATAAATCCAAATTCAGCCATTCAATATTCCATTTCATTCAACTCAATCCATGAACACATAACTAGGGCATTTTGCAATTTAGCCCTCACATTTGCACATTATAACAATTTAGTCCCTAATACATACAATCATCAAATTCAACGGATTTGACCACATATAAACATAGCCAAAATTTTAATACTATTCAATTAAGACCACATAACACGTTTATTTCATAATTTAATCCTCCTAATATCTCATTTTCACAAATTAGCCCACATAACTCAAATTCATCGAAATTTTATAGCAAAACATGTTTATTCAATACTTATCCATCATATTTTAACTAAATTCATCACAAAGCTTCAAATACCATCAATGGCATTATTTATAAACTTCATCAAAAACAAAAATTGAGACATGGGCATGGAAGATTTCGAAGAAACGATTACAAAAACGTAGAAATTATCAAAAATCAAGCTCAAAACATACCTTAATCACTAATCCAAAGTGCTGAAACCTAGGAAGCTTTATTTTCTTCTTTTATTTTGTAATTTTGGTTGAAGAGCATGCATATGAGACCATGTTCTTTTGTTTAATCAATTATAACTCATTACAAGTCTCATTTACTAAATTACCCCTATGCAAAACCATGCAAAATCATATGCAAAAAGGTCATTTATGACCACTTAACTATTCAATGGTATAATTGCCCCATAAGGCCAACAAATCAAAAGCCATTTAAATTAAACACATTGAGCATATGGCATGTTAATTTTAATTATTATATGATTTAATCTTTTTTCATAATTAAACACAGAGACAGACAAATTAATTTACAGAAATCTCACAGATGCAGATTTATACATCACAAACACAAAAAATAATATCAAAATATTTTTTAAACTCGAATTTGTGGTCTCGAAACCACTATTCCGACTAGGGTCCAAACTGGGTTGTTACACAAATTCCTTCTAACTAAACAATATGACCTAAGAATGCCACTTCCTTAAGAAAAATTCACATTTACTCAACTTCACATTAATTGCTTATCCTGAAGAATTTCAAAACAACCTTAAATTCTCATTGTGATCCTTCTCAAAATGAGAATACATCAAAATATCATCTATGAAGACAACCACAATTTGATCCAAGTACGAGTGGAATATGCGGCAGGGGCATTAGTTAAATTGAATGGAATCACCAAAAACTCATAATGCCCTTAACGAGTCCTAAAAGAAATTTTCAAAATATCAGACTCCTTCACCCTCAACTAATAATGCCTAGATCTAAGTAAATCTTCGAAAACACCATTTCATCTTGGAACTGGTCAAACAAGTCCACAATTTGAGGAAAATTATACTTATTCTTAATAGTCAACATGTTCAACTGCCTATAATCAATGCACATCCTCATTGTACAATGCTTCTTCTTTACAAACAAAATCAGTGCACCCCACGAAAATACACTCGGTCGAATAAACCCTTTATCAAGAAAATCTTGCAACTAAATCTTTAGTTCCTTAAGATCTTTTGGTGCCATACGATAAGGCGCATTGGACACTGATACAATACCAAGATAAAGCTCAATACTGAACTCAACTTCATGATCCGTTGGCAAACTAGGCAACTTTTCAAGAAACACGTTAAGAAAATCCCTAACAGTGTGAATATCTTGAACTCTCAACTCCTTGCTAACCAAATCTATTACATAAGCTAAATAAGCCTCACAACCTTTTCCCATCACCTTTCCAACCTTCATAGTTGAAACCACATTAGATAGAAAACTTAGTCTTTCTCCAACAACAGCAATTTCCAACCCATCACTATTCCTTAAACTAATTCGCTTTGTTTCAAAATCTATCTTAGCCTTATGTTCTGTTAACCAGTCCATGCCAAGAATAACATAAAAAATATAGAATGGCAATTCCATAAGATCAATAGAAAAAGCATGCCCTTGTATCATAAAAGGGCACCTACGATACAGTTTGCTCACTACCACACTATCGCCAAAAAAACTAATAGTAGTCATACCCAAATCAATAGTCTCTGCTGGAATTCCTAACTTACAAATTAATTCACTCAAGATATATGAATGCGTAGAAACAGAATCAACCAAAGAAAATAATGGATAGACTGCAAAGTGAAAGTACCTGCGATAACATCAGGGGGTCTTGATCCTCCGACTCCTTAACAACATAATCCCAAGCTAGATCTCTAGACTTAACCTGTGAAAAATAGTATGAGCAACAATCCACTACCGAACCGGTCTACCATTACCTCTACCGCGACACGACCTCTAGTAGGTGCAGAAGCAAGTGTCGAACTCTGATTTTGCAAAACCTCTACTTTATTTAGGCAATCTCTTAAAAAATTTTCCTTCGAACCACACTTCAAACAGTCGCCCATCAACTTACGAAACTCACCAGAATGCCTACACTAACAATATGCACAAAGTGGCCATTCAGAACCACCCATTGAACTACTAGTACTAACCACGACACTACTCTGTTGTCTAGACTAGCTCGGTCGAGGCCCACGTCTCGCACCCCTACCAGAACTATCACTATCACACCCTCTCTTAGGGGGTCTACCTAATGCACCATTAGAAGCTCTCTTACCATAATCAATAACCACAGAACAAGGTCGCTTAGCTAAAGTCTCAACTATCTTAGCTCTCTCCACTAACTCATCAAACATCTCTACATTGTAAACTAGTAAATAAACCCAAATCTCACGGTTAAGCCCAAATCGAAACCTCTTACAATGGTCCCTCTTAAAAAGTATCATCTCATGAGCATACTAATTAAGTCGCACAATCTCTACCTCATAATCAGCCATTGACAAGTCACCTTGAACCAAATCCAAAAACTCATGCTTACGAGCCTCCATATACTACTCGCCCATAAACTTCCTCTTAAAGACCTTAGGAAAGAAATTCCAAGTCAATCTATCAGAAATAGTACCTCTTCTAACCATATTCCACCAACAATGAGCCTTATCGTCGAGTAAGGACATAATACAACCCAACTTCTCCTCGTCAGAACAGGAAATCTGCTCGAGGACCTTTCAACTCCTTCCAACCAATACTTAACAACGGTCCAACCAATTCCTTTCACTCTAGAAAACTCTTTACCACCCAACACCTGAAGATGTTCAAGTGACAACCCACAATTAACAGGTGCAGGATTGGCAGGTGCAAGAGTAGAGTTAGCACCAACAATCCACTAAAACGCTCCTATCATAGCTTCAATCAGAGCACCAACACCCTTATCACATATGTTCACTCTATGCAGTAGCACAAGAGGTGCAGATGATGTACCATCCTCTTGAGCGCTAGCTCTTACATTAACACGTCTAGGAGGCATATTTAATGATCTAGTATACAAACAAACAAATAAATGGTGTGAGTGGCAAAGAGATGATCAAAGTATCGTTCTTGCATGAAAAATTTAGGATTAAAGACAATGTGTTTCTGTTCATACCCTACATGCAACCAAATTAGAAATGTTTCAAATAGTCCAAACAATCAAAGTAACTTAAACACTTGGATTTCTAGATCCATGGGTTGTGAAACACCAATTAGCACATCAACAATTATTTAGGTCCAAGTGTTAAATAACCTAAGGCTCTAATACCACCAAATAAAACACCCTATACACGTCTCGGTCACTAAGCTTAAATATCAAGATGGCACACCACTATCTCATGTCAAACATAGCAATTAAAAGCTCATTCTTAAAGAAATATCTTCCATTTTAGTATCCATAGGTTAAATCAATCTTACTCTTAAGTTATCATTGTTACATGCTACTTGGTCACCACTCAACTCAAAAAACACTTAGATACAATTAAATAAAATATTTTGCTAAAAGCTAGGGTCCAAATATGGAAATATCCTTAAAGTGTCATCTAAGGAAATTAACTTCAATATGGCCTGCCATCGTCGCCATGTACATCCTATACTCGGCCCAGTCGTTGAGCCCGAATATCAAGATGCCACACCATCGTCTCATGTCAAACACAACAATTAAAAGCTCATTCTCAAAGAAACATCTTCCATTTTAGTATTCGTATAAGTTTTAAGTCAATCTTACTCTTAAGTTACTATTGTTACATGCTAAACATACATCAAATATTCTTCTAACAATAGTTTAACATGCATAAGGTCTATTTAGCAAAATCTCAAAATTGACTACGTCGGTATCGGTACTAGAATATGGGTATCGATATTTCTCTCAAGTGGTATCGATACCACTTGCAAAATTGCTACCAAATCAACATTCTTTTTCTCATCTAAAATCCATAGTCTTTAAAATTATCAGTACCTTTCGAAAAATATCTATTATTTTACCCAAGTATCGATACTCGTGATCAGGTACTGATACTAGAATGACATTACTGACTTCCTGCATAATAAAAAAACCTCTACTCCAAACATAAAAAATACAACAAATACTAGCATATAATTTATACCAACTAATGTCTAATCAACATGCATATTCTACCATAGCAAGTATACCTCAAAATGTCCATAATAACAGTTTCAAACATCAAAATCAAGTCCAAGCAATAATCAACTTAATACGAATGAAGTCCTTTATATCCTAATGGATAAATAAACTATGGAAACATCTAAATATTATGGCAAATACCATTTCTATGTCTACCACATTGCCGTATTCCTAAAATGTAAACAAATAACAATAACACTTACGACATAACGAAAAATAACTTTCTTAGATCACCCCTCGGAAGCCACACTGCTCACACGTTACTTAACTACTCTACAATGGTTAAAGAAGGGAGTGGGTGAGCTTAACAAGCTTATTGAATGCCTAGAACAGCTACTGTGCAAACAAGTAATCAAACATTAGTGAAACGTATATGTAGCATAATTATAGCAGCCTTAACTCAGTTGGCATATTTTGCCTCACATGCATATTCGATAGTTTATTTATAGAGTCAATAAATACTTATTCATGCATTTATCAGAATTCACACAAACATGGTTATATATAATTTTCATAGTAGTCACATATCATGTAAATACATATCAGAATACACATAGATTCACATTTTATGATGGTTTAAGATAATTTGGAATTTGAGCTATGAAATGTAAAAGTGGGCACTATCACCACTGATCGGATACATAAATCTCCAACACATCACATAGACTCATATAGTCAAACATGTCCCAAAAGTGAAGCATAAAGCTGAAACTCTCCAACACACCAAACATGCCCTGTTGAATGGAGCTTAGCTCACATTCCCTTATCTCTCCAAACATTTTCCAGGGCCTCAATGTCCAAATCGTATAACATATAAGTGAGTACTCATAATCTTATGGCATGCCAACTATATCCAATGGTCTTAAGTATCACAAGGCCAAAACATCCATATTTAAACACACATATTACTTACTAATTTCAATTTACTATCCCTGCACATTTATATCATTCACACAATATTATCACTGTCACGTAGCATGAATGACATGCTTGCATATACTCTTTCACAATAATAATCATGAACGTATAACACATATATAGCATCTCATTTCAGTTCACATTTTCATAATAACACAGGCATATATTCCACAAGATAAACATGAGTACAAGAAAGCTCACACTCAAAATTTAAAGTAGGGGTTTAGGGTATCAGTAAATTCCCAAATAACACATTGAATCGTATCTACAAGTAGTTAATCTAAACACTCACCATCATGTATTTGCTGAAATGTTGAAAGCTCAAACTAGTCTTTCCTATCTTGTAGATGGTCCTAGCGAATCCAGAACTTCAACACAACAATTCACACAACAATAAATTCAAAAATTGGCTAAGAACTCAACACAAGAAATCAAAAACATAAGCCTAAGCTATGTTCCCTTATAATTGAAACCTTTAACATTACAATCTTTACATTCGAATATCTTGGTCTATACTCAATATTTTCACCTAAAACCAATTTCGTTCATTTTTTAATTCACCTATGACTAATTCTCAACCTTTAAACTACATTAAAATACTCAATTAATAGTATCAACTTTTTCGACATGTTTCTGGCTATTTTTCCAAAAATTTATTAAAACCAAAGAAATCTTTAACGATACTTCAAAAAAAAGTTTAGAAACCTGTTAAGCAAATGAAAACCTATTGATTAACACTTTGAAATCACATTTTTATTACAAATATGAAATTCACCATTAACGACTCTATTTTCAGCTTTTAGTTAAAACATGCAATTTAATAACTCAAAACTTAGTTTCAAAGACCTATTAACATTAAAAACTGATAAGAAAGTGAATGGCTACCTTTGATGGAAGAATAAATGAGTTTTTGATGCAAATCTGGGAAACCCACAAATGAAGAAGATGATGAATTCAATGAGATTTTGGGGTGTTTTCTTGAAAATTTATGAAGGTTTAATGCTTTGGGGATGATGGGAATCAAAGTAATATAATTTGGCAATCAAAAATCAATTGGAAATGTAAGGGAAAGCAAGGGACAACGAGGCAATGTATTGCGGAAAAGTTTTCGTGAAAACTAAGCTGTAAGTGGGGGTTTCTATGTTCAATTTAAAATTTGGTAAAACTGTAGCATAAATGCTCGCAATTTTGACCTTCTAAAATTAATGGTCTTTAAAACTCATTTTCAAAAATTGATTTTATTTTCTAAAAACCATAGTCGAAAATATTATCGGTATAACATGTCACAAAATTTTAAGCACTCTAAGATTAAAATTCTAAAAATACCCTTAAAACTCATAGGCCATATTTTTGGTGTTACACATCACACCAAGGAAGAGCTCGTAGGGACTTTGTCTTATCGGGCACTTGAGGCTATAAAACATAAAAATGGGCTCTATCACTACACATCGGATACACGAATCTCCAACACATCAAATGTCTCGTAGAGTCGAACATACCCCAAAAAGTGAAGCATAAAGATAACACTCTCAACACACCAAGCATGTCCCATTGAATGGAGCTTAGCTCACATTCTCTTATCTCTCCAACCTGTCCTAGGGCCTCAATGCTTAAAAATACAATACATATAGGTGAGTACTCACAATCCTATGTCATACCAACTATATCCAATGGTTTCAAGAGATCATAAGGCCAAAATATCTACAATTACACATTTTTATTTACTTATTTAATGCACGTCATCTCGTTCAAATTTATCAATTTACATCACAACTTGTACACAATGCATGTTTCTTGGATTCACATTTAATTTCACTTTAAGTGTCACAATAATGCTCGTTGAGCCATCACATATCTAACCACATATGTGTGCATTTAAATCTATACATCATATATCACATACAAGTATTCTCACATATTACATGTCATATTAATATCACGTTCCAGTATTCAACACATATATATTTATCGAAATTTCGCTCGCTTTTGCTACATATTTGCACTATTAGCATATCATTATCACTTTCTTTTGGCATGTATATCATGCCCACAACACAACACAGTTCACAATAGTCATCACACATGTCTCATATAACAATATTGTATCATAATAATCAATCCACAATTATTCACATAATCACATAATTTGTCAAAATAAAGTAAGGGAAATAGAAATATTACACTCAGAACATAAGATCGGGGTTTTGGCAATTCCTAAGCTCCCAATTAACACTATGAATTGTTTCTACAAGTAGCAATTCCAAACACTTAACGATCATGCTATTGCCTATTTGTGAAAAGCTTAAACTAGCTTTTCCTTACCTTTATCTTTACTCGTTGAAGGTCTTAACGATTTCGAAGCTTCAATAAAGTAAATCAAATGACAACGCAATAAAAAATTAGCCAAAGACTCACTTTAAATAATCAAAACACAAGCTTAACCTAAATTTTCTTATAATCGAAACCTTCGACATAGCAAATTTAAAATTCAAATATCTCGGTCTATACTTAATATTTTTGTCTAAAATGTATTTCATTAATCTAATTATTCACCTACGGAAGATTCTGAACCTTTAGACTATGCAAAATTACCGAATACATTGTTTTAAAATATTTCAACATGATATGGTAATTTTCATGAAAATTCATTAAATACTTAGAAATTATTAACGAAACTTTGAAGTAAGTTTAGAAAAGAAATTATTAACGAAACTTTGAAGTAAGTTTAGAAACCTTCTAATCACATCAAAATTAATTGAAAAATATTTTGAAACCATGTTTTTATTCAAATTCCCGAAATACACCATTAACGACCCAATTTTCAACTTTTATTTAAAACATGCAATTTAATGGCTAAAAACTCTATTTAAAAGACTATATAACATTAAAGACTAATAAGGAATTGAATTATTACCTTAGGTGAAGAAGAATTGAGTGTTTGATCGAAAACCCAAAATATCTGAGAGTTGAGACATAATGAAATCAATGGTGTTTTTAAGTGTTATTCTTGAAATTCTATAGAGGTTTATTGATTGGGTGATGATAGAAATAAAAGGAATTAGTATTTGTAAATTAAAATAAAATTGGAGAAACTTGGGAGAGAAAGAGACGAAAACAAAAATATAGAGAATAAACTAATGTGGGTTTTATAAAGATGCACAGGAAAATAGGGTATTTTTAAAGCTTTGGGATACTTGCTTTATAATTATTCTAAATTTGAACCTTTTTACAAAACAATCCTTATTTTAAAATTGAAAGTCTTTTCAGCATTATTTTCAAAAATTGATTTAATTTTCTAAAAGCTGTAGACGAAAACATTTCTGGTTTACCATGCTATGAAATTCCCAAGCACACTGGAGATAAAATTCTCATTTTACTCTTGAAAATTTTAGTCCCTATTTTAGGGTGCGACAGTGACGGACATGAATTTTAATTATGGGTATTTTAGTCCAAATAATGTACCTTAATCAAATTTTTTGGGCTGTTTAGTAACCCTAATTAGGTCTAAGCATAAACTCTACAAATAGGCATGTTAAGTCTCATTTGAGAAAGCTTGGCCAAGTGAGCCATTTAGTATTTTAAGGTTTTTAGTTTAGTTTTTTTTCTTTTCAGTTTAGTCCTTTTTATACTTTTGTTACTATTTTAACTTTGATTTGATTTTGATCCAAGGTTTCAATATATTAGTTTTCATTATTTTTTTTTGTTGATTACAATTGCAATCCAGGTGGTCTTCGCAAATGTTAAAGGAGATTTCGCATCCAAGCTTCAATCGATATCAAAAACAAATTTCTTTCTATACTCTTTACTTTTATTTAATTTGTTGGTTTGCATATGAGTATGAGTTTAGAAATTATTGTATTTCGATCCATGAGTAGCTAATTTCTTTAGTGAGTTTAATGAACAGATGTATGAATAACAACAGAATATGTAACCCCCTAAACTTGGCCTAGACATTATGGTCGAATCTCGAACATCACATTGGCCATATTGATGGCGTAGAAAATCACTTAGCTATTTCTCTTAAAAATCATCATTGCTAAAAATGTCCTAGTTGAGAAAACCAAATTGGTTTTGAAATTGTTTATCTTTAGAAAACTCAAGTTTTGATTTTTTTTCAAAAAGTGCCACACTTCAATTAAAACATCGCAACGGATGATTTGTATATGTAAAACTCATCTGTCATTTTCAAAATGTAGATTTATTATATATCTCATCAAATATCAATTTTTTGAGCAGATAATGTTGAGTTTCAAAAGTAAAGTATTGAATTTTGAAAACACCCTTGTTGGGCCTTGTTTGACTAAGTTATATGAAAAATCCATCATAAATTGTTAATTTTACAATCTTTTAGATGATAATTTTAAAACCTAAATCATGAAAAAAAAATCCAAAATCCAAAAGAAAATCCCAAGAAAAAGTCCACAGTAATAAAAACACATCCCCAAAATATTGAGAACCAAAATAATATATTTTTCTGAAAATGAACAATAGCACCTCCGTAAGCCAAGCTCGTTCTAACCTCGATTGTTATCTGAAAAGTCAGAATTAAAAACAGGTGAACTTTAAAAATCGAGTGTGGGATCAACACAAATATAATCACATACATATCTAAATACCAATCTCATCATAATAATAACAAGTTCTAATACTGATACTTATGCATGAACATGTGGATGCATACTTTAAAAATGATGCACATTTTATAAAATTTCCTACCCATCTCCACTACACACCATATATCGAGTTTCCCAAAACTCGTCCATCCAATAACACACCATTTGTGGACAAGCCACCACATAAATGCTGATAAACAGCCACATAACACATTGTGGACAAGCCACCACATATTTTTCGATAATGACCACATAATGGCAGATAAATTAGCACATAACTTCCACCTTTCACAAAACCTCACCCCATGCATGTGATATGATAATTTCACTTTTTAACACATATTATTCACTTTTACACTTAGGTATGTAAACATGCTCTCATAATCACATATCACTTATTGATCACTTATAATCACTTTAACATGTTAAACATACTTTTCACATTAGATTATGGATTTCAATTTTCACATACACATATATAAGTCTTACATGCTTAAATCGTCACATATATCACATAATCCATACATCACATATCATGAGGATAAGATTTACACATGCATCATAATCACATCAATTATCATGTGTTTCATAAAATCACTTGGTTAGAGTCACTTACATAGTGTTCATCTTGTTAAGTTTTCCAACTCTTCATGAATATTTAGTGTACTTGTGTTTTAATATCATTAAATTATTAATGTAATAAAATAACTATATCACACAAACAAATGGTAACAACCTCATACCTTATATTGTAGATCTGATTGCCACAATCCTTAATAACGATCTCACTTTGGTCTAAATCAAAAGATGAATCTAACACATGGATAACATTTATTATTTAGGATCCGTTTGAAAACTATTCATCACAAATAGATCAGTTACGAAAGTCCTCACCAACACTTACCCCACAATTTTGGACTCTCGAAAAGATGATTCCCAATGTGAAACTAGGGATCTCCCTTACGATTATCGTTTGGTCCTTCAAGATGGTAAGGAGTAATATTAGTATGATAATAAATAAATGATAATAAAATGTAAGATTGTCCCTATGGCCACTATAGTATTTAGCCATGATATGAAACCACTAAAAGAAGGATTTTACGATCCAAATAACCATACTTACAACTTGATTCAATATGAAATGGTCAATGAATTGAGAAAGGAAAAAGTTGATAAATCAAGTGATCTAAAAAGATTGATAGAATGAAATGAATATGTAAGTTTAATTAATTAAAGAATTGACAAGTGAAAGAAGAAGAGAAATGAATTTTTTCAGTCACTGACAGTGGTCTAGCGATGGTGTAGTGGTGGTCTGGCGGCGGAGAGCTATGGGGTTTGGGTGTAATAGGGGAGGAGAAATGAGACCCCCAGTGGCACGTAACAATGATGGGAAGAGAAAAAGAGAAGGAGAGGAAGTGCGGTGGGCACGAGGTATGGTGAACGGTGGTCGAGGGTTTGGTCACGGTGAAGGAAGGAGTAAAGATTAAAAGAAAAGGTGGTGGTTATTTTGCAAAATAGAGAGAAAATAGATGATAACAGAAATATAAAAGAGAGAAAATGGGAGTAAGTGGGAGATAGGGATGGAAAAGTGAGGTTGGGAGAGTGGGAATAGGTTGGTCAACTAGTTCTAGGTTTAATGAACCTCTTGTATGGAAGGGATGAGAAGTTTTAGCAAGGGAGGGAGACATGGGGTAAAAAAGGGGATCATACACCCTAAACTTAAGGTAAGTTTAACCTATATTGGAGGAAAGGAATCCTCCTATTTGTGGTGAAAAGAGGTGGATGGCAAGCACTTAAATGACATGGAAAAATTTGTAAAAAAGAATAAATAAAAGATTGTGAACATTAGGACTTGAACCTTGGCCGAGAGATAAACATGAATTGGTCGATTATTAATTAGTTAAAGGCCAAGAGGTAATAACTAATTAACTAATAGCTAAGTCAATAAAACTTGAGTTCTAAAGTTAATTAGGATCACTGAAGTGAGCTAAGCTCCTACTTGTTTTATTGGATTATTTTCGGTTGTTAAATTGGTTGATTTTTAGTTTAAGTAATTTTTAGGTTAATTAGCTTAATTAAATTAATTGATGATTATTTAATTTTTTGTAATATAATTCTAAATTGGTATTATTTAGACTTATTAGTATAGAGAATTAATTTCGGTTTAATTAAACCTCCCTTGTGTACGATCCTCAGAATACTTTCCAGTCATTTAAGTGTTGTTGTCCACCCCTTTTTCATGTAGAACGACCACACAATCATGCACCCTTAACTTAAGGTAAGTTTAATTAATTATCTATTTTTCTTCAATATTTCCAGTCCAGCATTCGCACATCTAGCAGCAGTTAATGCGCCACTATTGTTTGTTAAGAAGAAGGATGAGACCCTCCTACTGTGTATTGATTATAAACAACTAAAAAAGGTGACCACTAAGAATGAGTATCCATTGCCTAGAATAAAGGACTTGTTTGATCAACTAAGTGAAGTGAAGATGTTCTCAAATATTGATTTACGGTCTGGGTATTATCATTTAAGATTAAAGGGGATGATATTCTGAAGACTGCATTCGCGCTATGGACATTATGAATTTGTAGTGATGCCTTTTGGCTTAACTAATGTTCTATCACATCCCAAAAATCAGGTTAGTACAAATTAGGTTAATGAATCAAGAGTGGTCACACTTGATTTTTTTAGTGATCGAGCAGTGGTGGAGCTATCCTTATTGATTAGTTTTCGAATCTTTTACCTCTCATTATTTTCTACGTGGTGCAATTTTGCTTCCAACCTTAGCAAACTTCACATCCTAAGTTTTAACTATTTCCTGTTAAGTTGAGAATAAGGAACTAAAATGGCCTAGTGGTTAAGAGCTTTAGAAGTTTCCTAAAGGTCCTAAGTTCAAGTCACCTTATCACCACCTTTTTAATTTAATTTTTTGTAAATTTTCCATTTGGTAAATACCCTTTCCATCCAACCTTTCTTACCATACTAAGGGAAGATTCTTTCCTTTCTTTTTAGTTAACATACCATACTTCTAAGGATATGATCCCTTTTTCACTCTCTTGTCCCCCTAACTTGCCATTCTCTTCACCATTATCATGAATGTTTTTCTGTATCATCCTGATTTTTGGCCTAGTCAGAATAGTAGTTTTGAGACCACAAATTCAAAGTATAAATATTTTTTTTATGATTGTTTTGAGGTCTATGACATGTTTGCATCATTGTGTGAAAGTTTCATGAAGAAATTTTGTGCATAAGCGTCTAATTTGACTTTTAGGACTAAATTGCAAAAGTTGTAAAATATGAAATTCTAGAAGCTTTAAGTATGAAATTACATTAGAATCTTAATTAGAGGTCCTTAAATAGCAGTTTGCCTAATTTCTATATTTTTGGCCAAAAATGGGCATGCATGGATAAAATTTGAAAGTTTAGTAAAAAGGGTATTTTGGTCATTTGGTTAATAAAAGATTAAAAAGGGAAAAATCAAGCAAAATTTTCTCATCTTTCTCATGTGGGTGCCAAAAATCACAAGGACACCATAGCTAGGGTTTCTTCAACTTCTAAGCCTGATAGTAAGTGCATCCTAGCCCCGTTTTTAATGCTCTTTACATTTTTGAAGTCCTCGTAACCCGGTTTAGCTACCATTTATTTGAGTTAGGGTTCATGTTAAAAAATTTACCTATGTGTGACATGCATGTGTTTTGATGTTTCATGATAGATTATGAAAGTTTGATGTGTAATAAACGACTTTTACTAAGTGATTTTAGGTGAAAATGTCCAAAAGGACCTATTTGTAAAAGTTGTAAAATAGGTGGTAAAGATCTGATTTAAAAGAAAATATGGGCTGTTATAAGCACGAGATAGGTTCGACTAGGCGTTGGTAACAAACAAAATGAGTACATTTCATTCTACGAGCCTAGGGACTAATTTGTAAATATGTGAAAGTTTAGGGGCAAAACTATAATTTTGCCAAAGTATGATTTGTGGACTATTTTGAACAATGTGATAATTAAATGAGTGAAATTTGCTACTATAGATCAAGAAAAATAGAGTTCGAACCTAAACCGAGGAAAGAACAAGGTTATAGACTAAATCGAACAGTTAGCCATATTTTGGTACTGAGGTAAGTTTGTGTGTAAATAACGCAACATTTTATATTTATGTAATTAATGCCTTAATATTGTATGGATTGTATAATTGCTTTTGTGAATTCGATTTATGATGACTCGATGACGATTCAACGAAGATTTGATACTCGAAACCCGGTTGAACTTTAGTTATAGATAGGATACAAATGTCATGACATTAGGGTTATTAAGATCCCGTATAAGACCATATCTGCGATATGGAGTCAACAAGTGATTTTGTGTAAGACCACGTCTGGGACTTGGCTTTGAAATGATACTTCATATAAGACCATATCTGGGATATGGCATCGATATGAGACATCGTGTAAGACCACAGCTGGTCTATCGACATCAATATGTGATCCCATGTAAGAGCATATCTAGGATATGGAATTGGTATCCTACTATGTGTATGAGATTTCCCAGGTATCCGGTAGTATTCCAAGTGGTTCAATGGGTAGTCCAAAGATAATGTCAAAGAAATGACAATGTATGATCATATTGAAAGGGGTACTGGTATGTACACAAAGCTCATAAATAATGAAATTATGAATCGATGAGACCTCGGTAAGAAGTGAATGAACGAAAGAAATATGATCATGAGTTCATCGTACATTATGTAAATGACATGATTTTAAATGTATCTATGATACTTGATGATATTGTGATAAGTTATACTATGATATGTGTATAATAATGCATGGTTAATGTTGTTATTTATTTACATGCAAACTTACTAAGCATTATGCTTACTTCCCTTTCTTTCCTATTTTCTTATAGTATCGCCAAGCTAGCTAGAGGATCAAAGGACATTGGAGACTTGATCACCCTATCAATTGGAACATTTGGGTATAACTAGTATCAACATTTTAAGTATGGCATGTATAGGGACTTAGTTATTTTGTTATGTGTCATATTTGATTTGGCCAAGCATGTTGGCTTATTTTGATGAATGTTCATTTTGTATAAGGCCATGGAAAATTGGCTAATGTTGCTTATAAGCTTAATAACATGATGATGAACTTCATAGATGTAGTAATTTGCATGATTGGGTTAACGAGTATGTGTTGGTTTAAGTGTGATAGAATTGGCATGAGAATGATGTGTTAATGTCTTGGTTGTGGATATTGTAGTTACCTTAGAATGCTATGATTTGTGCCTATGAATGGTGTTGGAATGTATGAGTTTCAGGGTGGCAAATGGCTTGGTAAATAACCTTATTTTTGTCCACACGGGTAGACACACGGGCTTGTGGCTAGGCCGTGTGTGATACACGGTCAGCCCTATGGGTGTTTGAATAGGTCATGTGTCCCCTGCAACTTAATTTCGAGAAACAAAATGCCCAGTATAGAGCATACAGGTAGAGACACGGGTGTGTGTCTCAGCCGTGTAGACGACACGGCCTAGAACACGGGCGTGTGCCCAGGGCGTGTAAAGTCTGCAACTTAAATGCAAAAATTAAATTCTCCACACGACCTAGCACACGAGCGTGTGACTTGGCTGTGTAACCCTATTTTACTGATGACGTCATAAATAGAGAGTTACATGAATTGAGGACACGGGCGTGTCTTGAGCCATATGGGCGTGTGTGACCACACGGCTTACCCACACGAGCGTGTGACTCTCGAAACATTAAAAAATTTTCTATGTGTTACAAGGTTTTCGGTTTAGTCTCGAACCACCTCCAATGTATGTTTAGGGCCTCGAAGGTCCGTATAAGGGATGATATCTATATGTATGAATAGTTTTGAATTGAATGAAATTTTATGGCCTGGTTTCGTACAAATGGTTACTCTAAGTCTGATAATGCCTCGTACCTTATCCCAGCATCGGACTCGGGTAATAGGTGTTATATTTAGTGGTTTCAGAGCTATGGTTTAGTCAGTTCTCAGACTATGTAGCGTGAGTAAGAGTCTAGCTATACATGCCATACATATATTATGATATTGTGACGACTCCTGACGAATTTAAAATGTGTTTTCATATAGTAAATGGATCCCAACAGAGTAGTGGCGGATGATGTTGAAAGTAATGCGACTGCTCCCGCTATAGGGACAGTGCTGCCAGAGAATAGACCCCTGACTATGAGTCAGGGAGGAGAGACTCGAGAGGCCTTCTTTCCAATAATGAATGAGTGGTTTGTTGAGTTCGTTCTCACGAATCCGGCTGTTCGACGTCCACTCCCTCTAAACCCTCAGCCTACCCTTGTAGCTCTTGAAGTTGTAGAAATGGTAAGAAGGGATAAGCCTCCGGTTGACAGAATCTGAAAGCAAGGGGCAGAAGAATTCCGAGCTAATATAGATGATGATCCAGAAAAAGTAGAAATTCTGGCTTGAAAATACTATTCAGGTTTTTGATGAGTTGTCGTGAACACCAGAAGAATGTATGAAGTATGTTGTATCGCTCTACGAGATTCGACTTACCAATAGTGGAACACCCTTGTGTCGGTTGTGTCAAGGGAGAGGGTAACTTGGGAATTCTTCTAGAAGAGTTCTGTAAGAAGAATATTTGCCAGAGGTTTACTGGTAAAAAGACAAAGGAATTTCTTGAATTAAAGCAAAGCCAAATGATTGTAACTGAGTACGAGCGTGAATTTGTGAGACTTAGCAAATACGCTTGAGAATGTATATCTACTGAGGCCATCATGTGTAAGAGGTTTGAGGATGGGTTAAATGAAGACATCTGATTGTTGGATGTCATCCTAGAATTAAAAGAGTTTGTTGTGCTTGTTGAGAGAGCTTGCAAGGCCGAGGAATTGGCTAAAGAAAAAAGAAAAGCTGAAATTGAGTCTCGTGACTCGAGAAAAAGACAGTTGGGTAAGTCATTTAAATCCTCATCCAAGAAATCGAGAAAGTTCACTACTCGATCAAATGCTTTAGATGGGTTCTCCAACAGAAATAAGGGTAAACAGTACTCAGTTTCAGAAGCTTAGACTACATCAATTGCTAGTATTGGTAATGCCTGACTGAACAGACCAGAGTGTTCATATTATCGTAGATGTCACCCCGACGAGTGCCAAATTAATGATAGGGCTTGTTTCAACTGTGGATCCTCATATCAATTGATTCAAGATTGCCCCGAGAAGGTAGAAAAAGAGAAGTTTTAGAGTGTGAGATCGGGTAACACTGCTAGTAACATAACACCCCTTACCCGTATCCGGCGCAGGAACAGGTTATGAGGCATTACTGGACTTAATCATGTATAATCAATCATTTTCGAGTTACAAATTTTCATTCAAATTTAAAACTTTTCATTTGTAATCATATTATCCCTATTACGGGCCTACGAGGCCCAAAATGTATGTTGGGAGTGATTAGGGACTATACAGAAACTTTCAGAACTGTGAGGATACTTAGAAAATTTTAAAGTTTTGGAGAGTCACACGCACGTGTGGGTAGGCTGTTTGGTCTCACACGCCCATGTGGCTTAGGAGACGCTCGTGTCTTCAACCCGTGTAACTCTTTGTTTATTACATCATTAGAAATTTAGGGTCACTTGGCCAAGCCATAGGCCCATGGGGCTGATCGTGTGTCACACACGGCCCAAACACACGTCCGTGTGTCTGCCCGTATGGACAACAACAGGGCTATTTTTGTAATGGCCTAAAATTGGGCCTAACCAGAATAGTGATTTTGGGATCATTTAACCGAGGTTAGAGAAAATTCTTTTAGCATTATTTTAGGTGTTATAGTATGTTTTTAAGGGCGCATGAAAATTTTGGTAAATTAATTTATGCGATTGAAGGCTTAATCGCGAAAAAGGACTAAATCGCATAAAAGGTAAAAGTTGTGAATTACTAGAACAAGGTGTTAAATAGCTTGAGAATTAAAATTTGGGGTGCTTAAAGGGAAATTAGGCCTTTAGCAAAGGCATGGCCGGCCATAGGAGAGCATGAGGACAAAGAAAAGTTAAAATCTATTTTTGGTAGGTTAGGTGAACCATTTTTTACTAGAAATAAAATAAAGTAAAACAAGTAAGGCTTTTTTTTTTCTCCTTCATCCCTACTAAAATTATCAGCCATTACAGGGGTTTTGGAAGCTCAAAAATTTTAACAACTTTAGACACTTACAAGTAAGTGGTTCTTAAGGCTTTTCTTGATAATTTTTGCATTTTTGGGACCCTTGTAGCATGAGCTACCTATTGAGTGGTCTATTGTGTAAAATGGTAGAAAGTTTAGAGATTCACCATGAGTGTATAAGTGTGGTTTGCTGGAATTTTATGGAAGAAAATGAGTCTTAGTTGTTAAATAAACAACTTTTGTAAAAGGGTGTTCATGGGAAACACCTAAATTAGACTTAATTGTAAAGTTATAAAACAACGAGTAAGTGTGTGAAATAATAAGAATTTTGGGCTTCCACAAGAGTGAAAAGAGCTTAGTTAGGCTTGGTTAAGAAGGAAATTCGATAAAAATCAATTTCGGAGCCTAGGGGTAAAATGGGCATTTTGTCAAAGTCTAGGGGTAAAATGGTTATTTTGCTAAATTATGATTTTTTATTTGTTTAGATTAAAGTGGTGATTGAATTAGTGAATTTTTATTATTATAGATCAAGATTTATCAAATTCGAACCTAGACCGGGGGAAGGCCAAGCAAATCGATTAAACCGAATCGTCATCTTCATTTTGTATACCGAGGTAAGTTGTAGGTAAATAATGCAACATTTCCAATTTCATGGTTGAAATCATTGAATTATCGTAAGTTATGTGTTGCGATATGAACAATGTATTTAAATAGTAAATTGAGCATGAATTGTGGAAATGGTTACTTATAGTCATGAAAATGTGAGAAAATGTGTAATAAAGCCTGGTTGAACATTTGGAATGAAATTGGATATTCATGCCATGACATTAGGTGATGTGTGTGCTAGTGTAAGATATGTCTGGGACATGCATCAGCCTCGAGACAAGAGGTAGTGTAAGACATTTCTAGGACATGCATCGGCTTCGAGACAAGAGCTAGTGTAAGACCTGTCTGGGACATGGCATCAGCTTTTTACTTGTCAATGTAAGACATGTTTGGGGCATGGCATCAACACCGATAGATGAGAGCCAATGTAAGACCTGTTTGGGACACGACATCGGCTCAATACCCTATGTCAAAGGCTCAATGAATATCCTTTCACATTTTAAATAATTTAACAGAAAAATTTAGAGTTAATGCTCAGTTGTGAGATATTGTGATAACCTCTATAAGTGGTGTAGGTACGTAAGTGTAATGCATGAAAAGTGAGCTCAGTACCATGTTGTATGATTACTAAAGGATGGAATCGAGTATGTTGTGTTGTATTTATTCTTTGTAACATGCTTGATTTGTGTTGCAATGAAAGTTTGTCATGACTTGGTAAATTGTTCATATTTATTTACTTACGACTTACTAAGCTTTACGCTTACCCCTCTCCTTTCCATTTTCTTATAGTGCCGCCTAGCTAGCTCGTGGATCAAAGTTCGCAAGAGGCTCCGTTCACACTATTATCCCAAGCTTTCGATATAGTTAGATTTAACATTTTGAGAATATGGCATGTATAGGACTTTATTCTTTTATCAAGTGTCATATTACTTTGGACCAAATGTGTTGGCTTGTATTAGAATTTGATCCTTTTTGTGTAACGCCATAAGTGATGGCTAATATTGAAGGTTAATTTATGAAAAGTTGAGGTTATTCATGAATGTGTGCACTAATAGTAGAAATGTGTATGCTTGGTTGGACTGGTACTTATGAATGTGTTGGAGTGCTAAATTATGGTTATTGGTTGAGTATAAAAGCCTTGGTATATTTGGCTATACTTTTGGTCTCATTTCAGGGTGGCCAATGGGCTTGGTAAATAGCTTATTTTTGTCCACACGGGTAGACACACAGGCATATGTCTAGGTCGTGTGTGACACACGATCAGCCCACGGGCATGTGGTTAGACTGTGTGTCCCCTGCACCTTGCATGGATAGAATTAAATGCCCAGTAGTAAACACACGAGCTGAGACATGGCCATGTGTCTTAACCTTGTGGATGGCACTACCAAGCACACGGGCATGTGCTACGACCGTGTGATTGATGACATCAGAAATAGAATACCCAGGTCTTTTCACATGGGTCGTGATACGGACGTGTCATGGCCGTGGGAGGGACACATGCCAAGCACACGGGCAGGTACCAGGCCGTGTGAAAACCCCTATAGGTTTGATGTTAGAAAATACATCCGAATGGGCGAGGGGCACGGGCGTGTCCCTAGATTGCTTAGGCCGTGTAAGGTACACGGGCTATCAACACGGCCATATCTAGAGGCCACATGGGCGTGTTGCCCTTCCACACGGGCTTGTGCCCTGTTTTTAGTGGAATTTCTTGTATGTTTTTTAAGTGCCCGAAATGGTTCCAGATTTTGTCGAAACCATGTTTTAGGCCTCGTAGGCCCATTTCAAGGACCGTAGAGCAATGTTAGAAAATTTTTAAATTGGGACATATTTCCGTGGTTTAAGATTAATTAATTGCATGCGTTTTAGTAAGGTAACGCCTCATACCCTGTCTCGGTGTCGGATATGGGTAAGGGGTGTTATAATTTTCCAAGCCATGTTGTCAACCATCACTTACACATAACCACACCACATAAAATAGCACCAATTTAAGCATATACACACGCTCAATTTAGACACAACCAACACTATAACTTTACACTCACACACATATATACAGTCTTAAAATAAGCCAACTTAAATGGCTAGATACACATTATTTAATCAAATCGAGACACTTAGCTACTTTTATGCAATTCACTAATGCTTTAGTAGCATTGACCCACACACTTCATAATCAAGTAGCCTATACATGCCATATACCAATTTTACAAACTTCTTCATGCCATTGCATTAACTAGATTATGTGATTGGATCTCTGACAGCTTCCAACCCGAGCAAGTCTTCAAAATCCTATGAACATAGAAAAGATAACACGAGTAAGTTATAAAGCTTAGTAAGCTCGTATGTAGAATTATTTAGACAATTCATTTACAGGCTCTTAATAATCCTCATAGTACGTTTAGAAGATAATTCAATCATATTTGCACTAAGTTACACTAATCACTTAAGTTCATATTAAGCTCTCTACGAGAGTCATAGTCACTAAATTATTTATATCTAGAGCTACAGAACACCAAATTTAGATCTGTTAATTTTTCCTAAAACTAGACTCACATATCTTCTTACCATAAAATTTCTAGAATTTGTTTTAGCCAATAAGTATAGTTTATTCATTAAAGTCTCCCCTATTTTGCTATCTGATAGTTTTGACCCCTCTTCACTAAAAATCAATTATATCCTCATACAAAATTTAGATAATGTTCTCGTTTGTTTCTTTTAAAAGTAAACTCATTAATAAATCCAAGAATATAAATAATAACTCCTAATTATTTTTTTACAATTTTTTATAATTTTCCAAATTCAGAATAGGGGATTCCAAAATCATTCTAACTCTGTCTTACTAAAATTCAAATGTCTCAAAATATAAAAATCTATTACTGACATCGTTTCTTTTATGTGAAAATAGACTCAATAAGATTTAATTTCACATCTCATTCAACCTCCAATTCAATTTCTACCATTTTTGGTGATTTTTCAAAGTCACACAACTACTACTGACCAACTCAGCTTTCACCTACTGGCATGTCAGACACTTACCCACAAATTCTGTTACTTCACGCTTAAGCCCAGGCCACCAATACAATTCTCGTAAATCCCGATACAACTTATTCCCTCCAGAATGCATGGCACAAGGACTACCATGAGCCTCTCTCAGAATTGACTACCTCAAGTCAGAGTCCCTCGAAACACAAACTCTTCCTCGGAAACACAGAACTCCTTCACTGTTCAATCCAAAATCAGAGGTCTCACCACTCTTAACTTGTTGAAATCAAGGAACCAGTGACTCATCCCCTAATTGCTTTTCCTTAATCTGCTCTATCTAGGTTGGTCTTACTTGCAATTCCACTAACAAGCTTCCATCGTCATACAGACTCAAACAAGCAAACATCGCTCTCAACTCAGTTACAGCTCTTCGACTCAGTGCATCAGCTACAACATTAGCTTTGCCTAGGTGATACTCAATTGAACAGTCATAGTCCTTAAGGTACTCTATCCATCTTCGTTGCCTAAGGTTCAACTCCTTTTGAGTCAACAAATACTTGAGACTTTTATGATCCTTGTATATAATACACTTTTCTCCATACAAATAGTGTCTCCAGATCTTTAATGTAAAAATCACTGTCGCCAACTCCAGATCATGAGTAGGGTAGTTTGCTTCGTGAGGCTTAAGCTGTCGCAATGCATAAGCAACCACTTTACCCTCTTGCACCAGCATACAGCCCAAACCAACATGCGACGCATCACTGTACACAGTGAAATCCTTTCTAGACTCCGGCTGAATCAATACAAGTGCCTCGGTTAAAACTTTCTTCAATTTCTCAAAAGCCTTCTATTGTTTCTCAGTCCAGAAAAACGGTACTCCTTTTTTTAAAAGTTTCGTCAATGGTGCTACAATCAAAGAAAACCCTTTCACAAATCTTCTGTAGTACCCTGCCAAACCCAAAAAACTCTGAATTTCTGACACAGACCTCGGTGGCTTCCATTCCAGAACCACCTCAATTTTTCAAGGATCCACCCTAATCCCCTCAGCAGAAACAACGTGACCTAAGAACGTCACTTCTCGCAACCAAAATTCACACTTGCTAAATTTCGCATAGAGTTGCTTCTCCCTCAACACTTGCAAAACAATCCGGAGATGCTCGTCATGTTTCTCCTCAGTCTTTGAATACACCAGAATATCGTCTATGAAGATGACCACGAATTGGTCCAAGTAGGGTTGCATTCATCAATCCAAATGGCATTACTAGAAACTTGTAATGACCATACCGAGTCCTGAATGCTATCTTATGAATGTCTACCTCTTTGATCCTTAATTGATGATGTCCAGATCGAAGATCGATCTTGGAAAATACCAAAGGTCCTCTTAGTTGGTTAAACAGGTCGTCGATCCTTGGGAAAGGGTACTTGTTCTTAATGTCAGTTTGTTCAACTGACGATAATCGATGCACATACGCATCGTCCCATCCTTCTTCTTCACGAATAGTACCGGTGCTCCCCATGGAGACACACTTGGCCTAATAAAACCTTGATCCAGAAGTTCTTGAAATTGAGCTTTCAACTCTACTAACTCCTTCCTATAAGGAGCGATGGACACTGGAGCCGTTCCAGGCAACAAGTTGATTCCAAATTTGACTTCAAGATTCGGAGGTAATGCTGGAAGCTCATCTGAAAAAACATCTTGAAATTCCTTGACAGTTCTGACTTCTCCTACGGTCAAACTTTTAGATTCAGACTGACTCATATATGCCAAAAATGCCTCGTAACCCTTACTAATCAGCTTTTCAGCTCTCAAAGCCGAGAGAACGTTTGGCAAGTAATCTCTTTACTCCCCAATTACTGTTACCTCCTTATCCTCCGTGGTCTTTAACACCATCCGCTTGGCCGCGCAATCTAAAGTTTCTCGATGCTTAGCCATCCAATCCATACCCAGAATATGATTGAACTTTCCAAAGGGTAGCTCTATCAAATCCGCAGAGAAAATCCTACCTTGTGTCTCTAAAGGTACGTCTCTAAAGAGTTTGTCTACCTTAACTGAGTGACCCAGTGGACTTATCACAGATACCGCACTCACAGCTTTCTCAGATTGTACACCCAATGTCCCAGACACATCACAAGCAACATAGGAATGGGTAGATCCAATGTCAATCAGAGCAATGCATGGCGTGCTAAAAATTAAAAATGTACCAGTTATGACGTCAGGTGCATCTCCTTCCTCTCGGTGACGAGCAGCATAAACCAATGCCGCCTGACGTGCCTCAGCATTTCTAGCACCCCTTCCGGTGCCCCACGTCCACGTCCATTTCCATTGCCGCCCCTAGCTTGACCACGACCTTTTGGTAGTTGTGGCCCACCTCTCACTAGTTGAGCAACCCTTGGTTGAACAGCTTGCATCTGAGCTGGCCTCTGAGGACAATCCTTGACTCATGATCCTTGGACCCACACTGGAAACATGCTCTAGTACGCTTCGAACATTCACCCAGATGCACTCTTCCAAAATCCCCACAAGCTTACGGTCTAACCACATTCACAGGAACTGCTCGAATCGACTCGTCCACTCTAGCCCTTTCGACAGTCCTACTCGCAGCACCCGAGGGTCCAGAATCCCTCCTGAATCGATTCTGATCTTTTCACGGTTCTGCCACTCCGTGTGTTTCACCTCCTCAGCAATTTTATCCTTTTCAACTAGAAAAGCAAAAACACGCTCCCTCTGCAGAGCAATCAGCACCCTTAGCTCATCCCTGAGGCCATTCTCAAATTGTACGCTACGTTCATACTCCGTAGCGACTATCCCACCAGCATACCAGCTTAACCTTAGAAACTCAGCCTCATACTCCGCTACAGTCTTATTTCCTTGAATCAGATTCAGGATTTCCTTCCTTCGAGCGTCTATATAGCTCGCCCCGACGTACTTCCCTTTGAAGGCGGTATTAAACAGCTCCCAAGTCACCCGCTCAGCTGGGGTACCATCCCTCACAATGATCCACCATTGGTAGGCCTCGTCACGCAACAATGATACTGCTCCTTTCAGCTTTTACTCCATTGAGCAGTCTAGATCGTCCATGATTCGCTCTGTGGCCTCCAACCAATATTCGACCGCATTCGGGGCTACACCCGATACGCCCCTAAAAATCTCTACTCCGTTAGGTCTGAGTCGCTCAGAAATAGATCCTCGATTTACAGTTCTAGTACTCACTCTAATAACCCTTTCCAGAACCCGTAACATCACCTGGGACAAAGCATCGTCCCCTGTAGCCCGATCATAGGACCCAGTCTCAGTTGCCAGTGGCACTCGTTCCTCCTCAGCTAGCATATGTCCCGAAGATGAAGACCTAGCTTGCGCACTTCCTCGGCCACGTCCACGACCTCTTCCAAGTGCTGCCCTCGTACTCATATCGTATTATCTGATTACGAATTTTATGAATTAGTTCAATATTTCAGTATTTATTACAGATGTCTTATGCATAAATAGTATTTCAGAGTTTTTTTTTGTTTTCACAGAATCATAGCCTAGCTACAATCTCAGTCTTCTAAAGTTTTCAATTTTCCTACTGTCTCAGTATTATCCTAACTACTAAATCTCAGTAGGGTCTGAGCACTATAGTAAGTTTTCAGTATCACAGTATCTTAATCAAATACAGTAAAGTAGACAGTACTTACAGAATTGGTGCCGGAGATTCGGTGTGCCACTCTTCAAAAAACCAGATTCAAAAAATCAAGTTTTGGTGATGCTAAATTCTTTGAATAAACTTTGTTTCCAAAACCCTAGACTTTTAGTAATGTGAAAACATTTGAGAAGAAAAATCAATTTTAAAAGATTTTCTTAAGGAAATTTCCAAATCGAATTTTCAAAATACAACTTTGGGCCTTAATTTAAAATTTAAGTAGACATTTGGACCCGTTCCACAGCCGAGTTGTTGCAACCGGGCTCTGCTACCACTAAATGTAACACCCCAAACCCGGCCCAGACGTTATGGCCAAATCTGGTGTGTCACATGGACAATTGATTACGCTTCGATCTTTTTAATAATTGTTATGCTGACTTTAGCAAAACTGTATTTTTTTTAATTAAGAAACTTCTTTAGTTTTAAAAACCCTATCCGCTACCAATGAAGTTTACTTTTAAAAGATCTTATTGTTGAATCATCGTTATTAGGTTCCCCATTTGTCACGTATTGTATGCTTTGAAAACATTTGTTAAGTTTGAAATCAAAACCCGCACAGACTAGTCTATTGTTTTAACTAGGTGACAAATAAAAATAAAAGAAATACCAAAATAAAAATACGAGCGGCCTTATTACAACTTGAAACCTGAAAATTAAAGAATACTAAAGTAAAATAAATTTAGGAAAATATAAAATCGGAAAATAGTTCACGTGGCCACTCCGAATCCCTCGTAGCTCCAAGTCCTCTATGGTTGGGGGTCACCTGCATGGATGGAAAAGAAAGGGGATGAGTTTGTGAAAACTCGATACGTAAGCTAACCCAACTAGTATCAGAGATCAGTTCAAGCATAGACTGGGCCGAAGCCCTATTTAGATACAGTTTAAATTGGGCCTTGGCCCTATTCAGAAAATAGTGTGGCCTTGGGCCCATTACAGTAACATATCAGATTACAGTATTATATGCATGTTTGCAATGCCCAAGCGCAATCCAGCCCTACACACCATGTGGGGAATAACTCAACCCACCCAGCCCTACACACCACAGTCGCAGCAGAGCTACTTTAACAGATATCGTGGCCAAGCCACCAGAACAGTAATATGAGGCAAAGCCTCTGAGCAGAATACGTGGCATTACCACTTTTAGCACTTCCTCCGTAATAATATCCCAACCCATGCAAATCAAAATATACATGTCATGGCATACAGAATATTAGATATGGTAGCATGCAAATCAGTCAAGTTTACTCTAAGGGTAAAACAAAAATTTTCACCCCTTAAGGGTGTTTTAGTAATTTTGCTAGGTTTTAGGGTGTTATGCTTACTACAGTCTACTAACAGATCTATCATCGTCTGATCGACTTAAATAGCACATTTCATTAATACAGAGTCATCGGGCCTAAAAACCCCTAATGCGCCCGACGGAGCCCACAAGCTACTGTAGCCCACTAAGTCCAAATTTTATACATGTTTTAGCAGATCTAATAACCAGATTACCAGAATATACTTATCGCATGATTTCACCCATATGGGCCTGTAGGTTCATTGGGCCTAAATTCAGCCCTTTGAGGCCCACAACCACCCAAATGCACAAAAATGCGCACAACAGTCTTAACGATCATGAATACCAACCTTATCGTTTCAAACTGACCCTTGAGCGCTCGCACACTCGCAAGCCCTCAAAATGCCAGCATTTCGACATTTCTGGTTTTTGGCTTTTACCAATCTAGTCTACTAGAGGGGGTCGATTACACACCTGTTTGTGAAATATGCTGAAGTCCCTCGAACGATTAACCTACAACCATTTAACCATACATCAACTATAATCCAATTGAACAATCAATAACACCCTAACATACCTTTTCGGCCAACATTAAAACATCACCACACTTACCTTTGCCGAGTCTAACCACTAGATCTAGATCTAGATCACTTCAATGGCCCTAGCCTCCACTGCTCCTCACTAGATCACCCCTTTACCACCCTTAACATACATGAGATCCAAAAGAAAAGGGCTAAAATGGGTGTTTAACAAAAAGGGGTCAAAACCAATAGCCACCCTAGAAAGATAAGGGTTTTTGGCTTTTCTTAAATCACAAGAATACGAGAGAAGGGATCCGAATACTTACCACCGGGCTTCGCTAGATCGATTTTACGATTGCTAGATGTTATTCTGAGCCCTCTAATCTCAGATCTACCATTGATACAATCGAACCACAAGTGAAGAGAAATAATAAATCCAAGGGTTAGAAGAACAACAAAGAAAAGGGAAGGTGGTTTCAGTTTTGAGAAAATAGGGTGAAAGAAGAAAAGAAGAAATTGTGAAGAGATTTTGGCTCTTTTAGAGTAAAGGCAAGGATGATTCAGCTAGGTAGTGTTTCAGAGGAATAAGGTGATAGGGATTGGCTCTTTAAGTAAATCGACAAGGGAAAAGCTAACAAATTTTGAGATTTCAGCTTTCTTAGGCAATCGGCCAAGGGGAATCCTATGTGAGTCGATCTTAACAAATGAAGAAAAGAAGATGGAAGAAAGAGGAGATAGGTTCAGCCCTAGAGTAGTCGACCAAAAGAAACTTTGGGTTCAGAGACTTTCATCTTTTGAAGACAGACTAGAGGAGGAGAAGAGAAGAAAACAAAGCAAAGCAACCGAATGCCCACTTTTACCTACTTATTTGGCACTAAAGGATGACCAAAACAAATCCCAAAGGATAGACAACAAGGAATCGACACACACATAACAAATGCTGAAAATGCACCCTCCTAGGGGCCCTAGCCGAATTTGCTTTCCAAAAGACCCCTAATCGGCCAACTCTTTCTTCCCTTTCAAAATTCCTAAATTTTCTCCTAGATAAACTCCCCTTATCACTCCCCATCCTAATTCCATGAGCAATTCAAATACCTTCCTTCAGAATTTCACTTGGAGTCCACCACTTATCATGCACAAGCATAAAAATAAACAACACCTGCTCATCAAGAGATTTGAACCTCAGCTCCCTCACAAGCCTTGACATGCCGCCTCCTTAAGCTCTAAGTGGCGCTACCTTGCTACATTACTACAGGCCTTCTTGTGTCTCAAACCCCTATATTAATTTCTTGTGTCTCAAACCCCTATATCAATTTAAAAGCCCAACTAACTTAGGTCCATTCTCCCTTAAGGCCCAAAAATAAAAATTTGCCAGACCTTAATCTTAACTTAAGCCTTCTAAAGGTTCACTAAAAACACCCAACGCATCAATGTAACACATCCAGTCATGCGAAAATAAATTCATGCCAAACCTACAAAAACCCGAAAAACTAGGGCGTTACAACATCCGATCATGTTGAAGATGATATTAAAGTATTTAAGCAAATGTAGTTGTGATGAGATGAAACTTAGAAATGTATGAATAGAAGCTTATGACGTGTAGATTTTAATGTACAAGGTGAAATAACCATGAGTTGAAAAATATAGAAAAGTGAAATAAAGTGAAAGTTTATATGGTGATAAACCTTTTCGTGTTTACTTGGCATGCATCTGATGTTATGTACTCAACATATTTGAATGTGTGTGAACAGTATGTTCATATGGTAAAATCTTATGTTTAAGTGCTAAACTAGAAATAATACAATCTTTGTTTTATGTCATTGTTATTGAGCCATGAATATTATTATGGTATGAAAATTGAATTGGAAGATCAAATTAAGTAGAATGCAGGAAATAAGTAAGATCATTCAGTGAGGAATTGACGGATAAGACCATGGTTAGACCATGGCAATACATGAAACCACGTGTAAGACCATAGCTGGGATACGGCATTGTGATAACATGTAAGACCATAGCTGGGCTATGGCATTGTGAGATGTGTAAGACCATGTTGAGAACAAGGCATCGATATGAGATCTTGTGTAAGACCATAGTTAAACTATGGCACCAAGTGAACAACATACTCAAACCCGTAAGGCGTTCTGTAATTTGACAAATGTGGTAAGAAAAGTTGAAGCTAAGTGTTGGAAGTTTAATTAGATATCAATATTGAGCTCGAGTTAGTAAGCCCGTTGTTTGAAATTATGGATGATAGAAAGCATTTGTATAATGAATAAGAGTGTTAATTTGCTTAGAATGAACTATGTGATTTTGATGTTATCACATTAGTGATGAAAGCTAAATCATATGTGTTTACTTAGAGAGTCAAGTTAGAGGCTTCATGACCTCACCCTTATCGGTGTTGCCTTATCCGTCAATTCATCTATCAACATAAAGTGATCGTGATCGATCCTGCATTCTTTTCGTCTCAAGATTTAACTTAAATTTCACAAATCAACTACATATACATGATAATAAAGTATATTTAATACAATTTGATAATGTTATTTACATACGAACTTACCTCGACGCAGAAATGACGAAAAGGACCATATCACCCAAATACTCGTTTTCCCCTTGTTTTAGTTTCAAACCTCGTTTCTGTGATTTATAATATCACATTTAGCTCATTAATTAACATATTGTTCATTTCAGTCCAAAAATCATATTTTGCAAAATTACATTTTTACCCCTAAACTTTGTCAAAATTACACTTTTGCCCCTAGGCTCGTAAAATGATTCACTCAATTTCCATGCACTTTAGGTCTAGCCAAACCATTTTCATAACTATAGCAATCCACAATTCTCACTAAAACACACTTTATTTCACATTTTATTACTTTTATGATTTAGTTCTTTTTAGACGTTTTCATCGAAAACCACCTAGTAAAACTTGTTTCTTTGATCATGGACATGTATAATCTATAATAAACTATCAAAATACACAATTATTCAACATGGGTAAATTTTTAAACTCAAACCCTAGCTCAAATTAATGGTAGAAATAGCTAAATTGAGTTACGGGAATTTAAAAAATGTAAAGAACATTAAAACTGGGGCTTGGGTTCACTTACTATTGAGCTTGGAAGCTTAAAAACCCTAGCCATGGTGGCCATAGCAATATTCAGCCAACACATGAAGAAGATGGACACAATTTGGCTTGATTTTCCCTTTTTATTTCTTTTAATTACCAGATGACCAAAATGCCCTTCATTAAATCCTTTGATATTTTATCCTTCTCTGTCCATTTTTGTCTAAAATAAAATATAACTGTCTAATTATCATTGAAGGACCTCCACTTTAACAACCCATTTCAAATAAGTACCTTAGCTTCTAGAACTCACATTTTTCACATATTGCAATTTAGTCCTAATTATCAAATTGGACATCAAAACGATAAAATTTTTTAACGAAAATTTCACACAAGCATTTAATCACATAGTAAATATTAAAAATTAATTGTAATAAAAGTTTCAACTTCAGATTCATGGTTTTTGAAACCACTATTCTGTTTAGACCCTAATTGTGACGACCCAAAATTGGGCCTAGTCAGAATAGTGATTTCAGAATCACTTACCCGAGGTTTAAATTATTTTGGCAGTATTTTATATGTTATGGCATGTTTATAAGGGTGCATGAATATTTTGGTGAATTAATTTACGCGATTGAAGACTTAATCGCGAAAAAGGACTAAATTGCATAAAGGGGTAAAAGTCAAAAATTATTTGTAAATTGTGTCAATTAGCTAGAGAACTAAAAGGTGGGGTTTTAAAGGGAAAATAAACCCATTAATTTGAGCATGGCTGGCCAAAGGAGTCAACAAAGAAAAGAAAGTCAAAATTTTTGGTGTATTAGGTGGGATATTTGACATTTTAATATTAGCCTAATACTAGCTACCATCTGATACGATCTCGCCTCGGGTGATTCAAGTTGTATGCTGATTGCCTGATCATCTTACAAAGAAGTGTCAAATGAAGTTGAACTAGAAGTGTTCTCATTTTAGTTTGAATAAGAAGTAAGAATTAGGGTTCACAAGAGTTAGGAAATTTTAGGTTCAACAAAGGGTAGTAGGTGGAGAAGTTGGTTCGAATATGGTTTTGGTTTAGTTAAGAATTGGTTTAGGAGTGATAAGTGGTTTTGGTCAGGATTTGGATGGAACGTAATTAGGTTTCATTCAAAGAAAGATAAGGATTTTTAGGTTCGGCTATCAAACAAATTAGGTTTGGTCGAAATATTTTGTGAAGCAAAAAACGAGATGGTAATGGCTGACTCAAGAACAAGTTGAACCGTTACTAACAAGCAATGACCCAAGACTTATAGGTTCTTAAGTTGAAAAATGTTGAAAATGGTTGGACCTCGACGCACTATCTATGGAGACAAGAACCTCAGTATAATATTTTGAACGCCACTCTGAAGAAAGGTGATAAGTCAGTTTCGTAAAAGAAAACGGTTGACACCACGACTAGGTAGATTAGCCAAAGTAATCTTAAACAAGGTTTAGAGAAAGAAAATTCTCACAAAAGTATATCAAATATTAAAAATGGAAAAAGTCCTTTTCATATTTTAAAAGGACGAATTTATCGGTCTTACAATGCTAGCCGAATAGGCACTTGAAGGCTTAAAGATTAAGTAAGAAAGTTCATGAAAATTCTATAATAATGACCCCTAAATTCACTTGTCTACATTCGGCCATGGGGGGGATTATGGAAGCCTTCATGCTTAAGCAAATGTAGGTGAATGAATGAACTTAATAACCATGTATGTAGATTCGGCCCCTTGCTTTAATGGAGTAATAAATTTGTCACCTTTTGCCAAAAGTTGTGAGGTAAATGAGGTAACTTCAATAGCCTTTATAAGTGTGAACAAGCTTGATTGAATAGTCTTCTAGGTGTGAAAACACGAAGCCAAGGAGACCATAATGTGAAAGGCACATTCGGCCAATGTGAAAGGAGTTAAATGGTATTGGAATGGACTACTTGGTAAGTGAAGAAGCATGGCCAAATAGTCACATGTATTCCAAGGGGCAGCATACCAAAATTAAGTCCACCATACATTCATGCGTCCTAAGCCATGACCCTACAAGAAAAATTAAACAAATCATTAAGGCAATATGAACACCAATATTCAACCAAATGTGAATGCATCAACAAAGTATTAAATTCGACAATGACCAAATTATATAAGTAAAATTAAAACATGTAAAGACAACATTAATATTACTAATGTGAACCTAATTAAGCATAATAAAATAAAATAGCTAATTAATGAGCGTATTTAAAGTAAAAGTCAAACTATCATAATTAGCTATAAATGAATTTCATGAGCTGCGATTAAGCTCGTGAGCTAAAATCAGGCTAAGTCCCGGCTCGGGAGCTGGAAGTGAGCTGAAAACAATCTCATGAGCTAAATTGAGTTGGATGTAAACTCGATGAGCTGGAACCGAGCTGGTTGAGCTGAGTACGAGCTGGATGAGCTTGAAAAAGGTTGCAAGGATGGCTCATCGAGTTAGTCCACAAACTCTTGAGAAAACTAGTGATAGATTCGGCCCAAGCTCAGTCAACCAAGGCTAAAATTGCATCTTTAAAATTCTTTGCTTGAGCTCGAGTGATCGGTCCTATGGGTAGCTGAAGAGGATGCATATTAGCAGTTGGCAGCTCGGGCGGTGTGGCCGTATGATTCCCCCTCTCTTTGAGGCTATTTGCCCCAAAATTATCACCTATATCATATAGAGAGAGATCAGCCACATTAAAAGTAGCACTCATACTATACTCACCTGGGAGATCAAGTTTATAAGAGTTACTGTTTATGCGTTCCAAAACTTGAAACGGGCTATCTCCCCTCGGTAGTAACTTCGATATTCACTGAACCAGAAATATTTCCTTTCGCATATGAACCCACACCCAATCTCTGGGTTCAAAGATTATTTGTATTCGTCCCTTGTTGGCCTTACGTACATATTACTCTGTTCGTGCCTCGATGTTAACTTTAACCTTTTGATAGAGTTGCTTCACATATTCTGCCTTCCTTTCAGCATCTACATTAATAATTTGATCGTTAGGTAAAGGAATTAAATCAAGAGGAGATAAAGGGTTAAAACCATAAACTATTTCGAAGGGACAAAATTTTGTAGCTAAGTGCACAGTTCAGTTGTAGGCGAACTCTATGTAAGGCAGGCACTCTTCCCACGATTTAAGGTTTTTACGAATAATGACTCGTAAAAAGGTGGATAATACGTGATTCACCACCTTGGTTTGGCCATCCGTTTGAGGATGACATGTCATAGAGAATAAGAGTTTCTGCCCAGTTTACTCCAAAGCGTCCTCCAAAAGTGGCTCAAAAATTTCACATCACGATCAAAAACGATGGTCTTCGAAATTCAGTGCAACCTGACAATTTATTTAAAGAAAAGGTTAGCAACACTAACAGCATCATCGGTTTTTGAACAGGCAATGAAATGTGACATTTTACAAACTGATCTACGACTACAAAATTAGAATCTTTTCGTTTCAAATCCGTGGTAATCCTAAAATGAAATCCATGGAAAGATCAACCCAAGGCCCTTCAGGAATGGGCAGAGGAGTGTAAATCCCATGTGGGTTAACCTTGGATTTGGCTTTCTTACAAGCCACGCATCTGGAGCAAACTTTCTCGACATCCTTTTTCATTCGTGGCCAATAGAAATGCTCTTGCAGCACGGACAAGGTCTTGGCAATGCCAAAATATCCCATTAAACCACCTCTATGTGCCTCGAGTACGAGCACCTCTCGCACAGAACTTTGTGGGACACAAAGCTTTCCCTCTCGGATGAGGAAGCCATCGAACTTGAAAAACTTATCAACAGTAGCATGCTCACACAATATATATACTTCCCCAAAGTCAGCATCAGACATATATAAATCTTTCAGAAACACAAAACCAAGCAATTTTGAGTCCAAGTAATTTAACAAGGTATATTGACAAGAAAGTGCATCAGCAAGAATATTTTCTTTACCTTTTTTGTACCGAATAACATAAGGAAAGGACTCAAGGAATTCTACCCATTTTGTGTGCCTTTTGTTGAGCTTATGCTAACCTTTTATGTGTTTGAAAGCTTCGTGGTCCGAATGGATAACGAACTCTTTCGTTCACAAGTAGTGCTGCCACATTTCGAACGCTCGGATTAGGGCATGCATTTCTTTGTCGTATGTTGGGTAGTTCAATGGAGCACCACTAAGCTTCTCGCTGAAATATGCCACAGGTTTGCCTTCTTGAGTCAACATAGCTCCTATTCTGATACTTGAGGCATCACATTCAATTTCAAAGGTTTTGTCAAAGTCAGGTAAAACTAATAATGGAGCGTTAGTTAAATGATCTTTAAGAGAAATGAAAGATTTTTCTTGCTCCTCGTCCCAAAAGAATGTCGAATTCTTTTTTATCACACTTGTGAGAGGTGCCACTAACGTGCTAAAATTCGAAACGAATCGTCGATAAAAAGTCGCTAAGCCATGGAAACTTCACACTTGGTTGATGCTGGTTGGTCTCGGCCACTCTCGGATAGCCTTCACCTTCTCTTGATACACTTCAAGGCCTAGCGAGCTGACAACAAACCCTAAGAAGACAACTTTATTAGTGCAAAACGTACATTTCTTAAGATTTTCGTATAAAGTTTCTTTTTGCAATACATCCAAAACTGTTCGTAAATGTAATAAATGGTCATTTAAAGTTCTACTATAAACAAGTATATCATCAAAATTAACCACACAAAATTCACCGATGTATGCATAAAAAACATGGTTCATTAAGCGCATAAAGTTGCTAGGAGCGTTAGTAAGGCCGAATGGCATTACTAACCACTCGTACAAATCGTGTTTTGTTTTGAATGCGGTTTTCCACTCGTCTCTCTCGTGCATTTGTATTTGGTGATATTCGCTTTTAAGATTGATTTTAGAGAATAGTTACGTGCCACTTAATTCATCAAGCATGTCATCGAGTCATGGAATCAGGTGTCGGTACTTGATTGTAATCTTGTTCACTGTGTCACAATCGACTCACATACGCCATGTTCCATCTTTTTTGGGGACTAACAGGACCGACACAGTACATGGGCTAAGGCTTTCTCGTATGTATCCCTTTTCCAAAAGCTCATTCACTTGCTTTTGTAGTTCTTTTGTCTCATCAGGATTGCTACGGTAAGCCGGTCAATTTGGAATGGAAGCACCAGGAATGAAATGGATTTGGTGTTCGATTCCCTGGATTAGTGGCAAACCACTGGGAACTTCATCGGGGAACACTTAAAGCATTTGATGTCTCTTGTTCTATCGGGGTAAGCTACTTTTTTTCTTTTGCTAGACTCTCCAACAATTTTATTGGGCTTCACCGAGAAATTTTATCCCTTCGGCTGGTTGGGAGGGTCTCGTTTACCCGCTCTTTGCCCCCACTTTAGAATGTTTAGAGGATTGAGATAAGGTCTGATGGTGCTTTTCTTTTTAAGTTGCTTCTCCACTTTGATTGCGATGTGAACCATGTTGGTCACCTCGACATAGTGTTGGGGTTCTACGATATTGGCTATTCTCGATTTAACCTGACTAAAGATCTAGCCATGGTCGTCTCATGATTCGCCCACGTCTGTTCGTATATAGCTATTTCAATCTCTTTTAAGTAGTCCTCCACGCTTTGATCGCCTTGCACGATGTTTTGTAATTTCTGGTACAGTTCCTAATGATAATAGGACGGAATGAATCTCTTCCTCATTACGGCCTTCATTTCAACCCATGTAGAGATAGGCCTTTCTCCGTTGCGCCTTTGACTCGTTGTAAGTTGATCCCACCACACCATAACGTAGTCGGACAACACGATCGCTGCTAATTAAACTTTCTTAATCTCTGAATAATTGTGGCAGTCAAATACTAACTCAATCTTCTTCTCCTACACCAAATACACCTTCGGATCAGACTTGCCTTGGAAGGGTGGTATAGAGAGCTTAATGTTTTTCAAATCATCGTCAACTCGTCCTTGGTCTCTTTGACCTCGATTCTGTTGCCCTCGGCTATGCTCGATTTGATTTGTCCCTTGGTCGCTTTCTAGGTTACTTGGGTATTAAGGGTCTTCCTCGAGTAGTCATGCTCAGCTGCGGTCTCATCTAGGGCTTTGAGTTGTCCATTCTCATTATCCCCTCTCTTCAACTCGATCTAGTATTTCGTTAATAGACTCGAGTTCAGTACGGAGCATCCTTTGGAATTCCCTTAGAAGGGCTTGCTGACCCAAATTAGGGACTCCTCTGCCTTTGGGAGCCACATTTCTTACAGGTTGGTGTGGTAATCCTTCGTTGCATTTCGGGCTTCGTGACATATTTATAACCTCACCACAAACCTCACTAAATCTCTCGAAAAGAAAAGAAAGTGGGCACTCACACTCGTGTTTTTGCTCGTTTGGCTTTTACCTCTACTCGATTGTGTTCCCTTTCCTCGTGCCTTTTTCCACTCCTTTCTTCTCTTATAGCCTTGTAAAGATTATCTATGGCTTGATCTTCTAGATTGGGAGTCAATTACAAAAAGGTAAACAAAGGATATTATATGTAGGGTAAAGGTTGGCTGAAAGGAAAATAGGAAATAGGAAGTAGTGTGGCGTAAAAGGATGATTATGTTCAAAAAAATAGGGATTGGTGATCGAGAAGTAATTAAAATGATGCTTCAAGAGAACTTTGAAGACTAATCTCAACACTTTATAAGAATTTTTTTAATTCGAACTATATTTTTTTGAAAGTTTTTTTAATATATATTTTTTTCTAAAATTCATAAGTATATAAATTTTTTCACACCTACTTCAATGCTTACTTACGAATCCTCGGGATGTTTTTTGTTGATCCAAACTCCTCGCTTCGATAGCTTTGATACAAAATAATACGATCTCACCTCAGATGATTCGAGTCGTATGTTGATTGCCTGATCGTCTTACAAAGAAGTGTTGGATGAAGTTGAATAGAAGTGTTCTCGTTTTAGTTTGAATAAGAAGTAAGAATTAGGGTTCACAAGAGTTAGGAAGTTTTAGGCTCAACAAAGGGTAGTAGGTGGAGAAGTTGGTTCGAATATGGTTTCGGTTTAGTTAAGAATTGGTTTAGGAATTATAAGCGGTTTTGGTCGGGATTTGGATGGAATGTGATTAGGTTTCGTTCAAAGAAAGATAAGGATTTATGGGTTCAGCTATGAAACAGATTAGGTTTGGTCAAAATATTTTGTGACGCGAAAACAAGATGGTAATGGCCGACTCAAGAACAAGTTGAACCGTTACTAACAAGTAAAGACCCGGGACTTATAGGTTCTTGTAACGCCCTAATTTTCGGGATTTTTCGGGTTTTTGTGACTTTTAGTGAAATTTTGAAATTTTGGTGTTTTGATTGCTAAAATTATGTTTAAGGGTGTTAGTGGGCCTTTAGAAGGCCCAAGCCTAAGTTAAAACACGGTAAAATATCAAGTTTGGATTTAAAGTGAAAGGGGACCTGGTTAAGAGGGCTTTTAAGAAAAACTTCGTAAGTTATGACTCAAGGAGGCCCTTGGTAAATTGGCAAGGTGACACCACTAAGTTCCTAAAAAAAGTGGCGTGTAGACTGAGTTTAAGGGCCAGGGTTCAAGTTGCAAGGTAAGCAAGTGATACTTTTATTTTTGGGCATGTGCTGGGTATGTGAGTAACTTAGGTAGGAATCGGCTAGGGCCTTAGGGAGGTTGGGTCGATTGCACAGGTAGTAATTAGGGTTAGTTTCTTTTCTTTTTCTTCTGTCTTGCCAATTAGGGTTAGCCTAAGTGCAATTCTCTTCTCAGTTTCACAAAGTAACCGAAAACGCAAATACACCCCCTCTGTGCCGATTTCTCTTTTCTCTTCTCCCCTTACATTCTTTTCTTTTTCCTTTTTTTTTCTCTAGTCGAACATCCCTACAACTGAACTCATCCTCTCTTTCAACTCTATCCTTCTCAAAACCACCATAGCCGATTGCCATAAAATTCAAAATCCCAAAATATTGCTTTTTGTGCCGATTTCTCCAAGCCAAAATCCTTCCATTCTTTCCATTCCTTTTGACTAATTTTTACGTTCTCTAAACCCTTAACCCCTATCGGCAGCATCACTCCAAAACTACACCATCAAACCATCTTCTTCTTCACCAGTCAAAAAGCCGAAAACGCCACATCTTTAGCAGCTTATAGTCGAATCTTTAGATCTCTAAGATTTGATTTATGTTAGTATTTAGGGGCTAGATCTACATCATATTTGAGTAGAAATAGAAGGGGAAACTGTGGTAAGTACTCAACAACCCAGATCTATACATTATTTCATGTTTTAGAAAAGTCAAAGTCCCTAGAGTTTAGGGAGGCTGTCGATTGGGGCCTAAGACTCTAAGGGGTTGTAATAATCGATTTCTTTTGATGTTAGTGTGGTTCAGAGACTGCTGACAAGGGCTTGGATCTTTGGAACGACTAGATCTAGATCTAGTCATTGGTTTTCGGCAAACGTAAGATTTTGAGGGCCTTAAGGGCATTAGTTGAATGTGGTAAGAGCTTGTATTAGCTTTTCATCGATTCGTAATCTAATCTGTTAAGTGATCAATTGTAGGAGGAATCACATAGGAGATCTTATCGATAGAATAGCAAAATAGGTGTGTATCGAAATCCCCTCTTGTGGTTCAATTCGGCAAAAGCTGAAAAGTCAAAATGCCAAAATTTTGGCATTTCGTGGGCTTGCGAGCATGCGAGTGCTCGTGGGTTGATTGGAAACATTAAGATTCGGTAATCAAGATTGGTGAGACGAATGAGTGTGCAATTCCGTGCACTTCGGTAAGTTAGGCCTTGATGGGCTGAATGTGGGCCCAATGGGCCTTCGAGCCCATATGGGTAAAAATAGGCGTATGTAGTATTTTGATAGACTGTAGGGTTGAAAGTACTAAAACTGATAAACTGATCATAAAGTCTGAACTAAATGGGCTTAAGTAGCTAATAGACGCTCGAGGGCCCATTAAGGGTTTTAGGGCCCAATAGCTTAAAGTTGTTGAAACGAGTTAAATTAACTGCTGAGGTGAAGGTTGGATTAATAGTGACTGAAATATGTGTAAAACCCTAGGAAACTGATAAGAGGACAGAATTACCCTTATGGATGAGAAATTACTATTTTACCCCTAGGTACAAAATGACCGTTATACCTCTAGGGCTAAATCAGACTGAACTGCATGTGTAACTGTTTTCTGTTCATTATATGATTTTTTGTGCATGGGGACTGGGATGTTGATGGAGGAAGTACTGAAAGTGGCTTGACCATGTACTGGAGGCTTTGCCTCAACTTACTGTTATCTGAGTAGCTACGCTGCAACTGTGGAGTGTAGGGCTGGGTGGGTTGAGTTATTCCCCACATGGTGTGTAGGGCTGGTACAGGTGGAGTGTAGCGGCTAGATTTAGGTTGGGTTTGGGCTTGCCTTCATATTTATTATGTAACACCCCAAACCCAGCCTAGACGTTATGGCCATGTCTGGTGAACTACATCGCCTAGCTAAGTCACGTTGCCTAGTTATTAAGTCTGTTGGTGAGCTTCATAAAACAACACTTTGATTTTATAAATTCCCGGTTTAATGGTTAATCAACTTACTCTCTACTCACTTGTTAATCGATTCATTTTAGTATTATTATCTTGCTTAGTCGTGTGTATTGCCAGGTTGATTATGAAAACATTTGTGTAGTTTTGGAAAACATGTATCAATATAGTTGTAGTAAAACAGGCATAAGTAAGAAAATAAAAACCTAAATAGAAAAGTTAAAATGGCCTTATTACAACCCATATTAAAAATAAAGTGAGTAATTAAAATATAGAATAATAAACCAGTTTAAAACCAAGTTGTCTTCGTGGCCACTCTGAATCCCTCCTAGCATCCAAGTCTACGAACTAGGGCTCACCTGCGAGGATGGAAAGGAAAAGGGTGAGTTTGGAAAACTCAATGTGTGTAGAAGCCCATCCAAAGCCCAAGTCAACTCAAGCCCATTGGGCCTAAGCCCAAAACAGTCTCAGTCAGATACTGGGTCGAAGCCCTATTCAGATAACAGTAAACTGGGCCGTAGCCCTATTCAGATAGTAGTATGGCCCATAGGCCTAGAACAGAACAGTACAGAATATCAGTATGCATGTAAACCCATGTCATGTGGGGAGACTACTCGACCCACCCAACCGCTACACACCACCCGTACTAGCCAGCACACCATGTGGGGAATAACTCAACCCACCCAGCCCACACACCACAGTCGCAGCATTGCTGTTCAGATATTGTGACAGAGTCACCAGATACAGATAATGTGGCAAAGCTGTAACAGCCTGATTTTGGGCCTAGTCAGAACAGTGGTTTCAGAACCACTATTTCAAGGCCAGAGAAAATTATTTTGATATTATTTTATGTGATATATTTTAATTTTATAATTGCTTGTAAATTGTGGTAAGTTAATTTTAGCGATTTCTAGTCCAATTTCGAAAAAGGGCTAAATCGCGTAAAAGGTAAAGGTTGTGTTTTGTTGCCTGAAGGTGTTAAATTGCTTTGCATCTTAAATTGGGGGTTTTTAATGTGAAATTAGGCCATTGAAAGTATGTGTGGCCGGTCATAAGAGGCCATATGGAGACAAATGTTGAAAAGTTAAAGTTGGTGGCTTTAGGTGGCCAAATTAGTAATAAAATAAAACAAAAAGAAAAAGTTGTCATTTTTCTCTTTCATTCCACTTCTTCCTCACGAAAATGGCAGCAAAGAATGGGGGTTTTAAAGCTTTAAAATTTCAGCCACTTTGAGCACTAATTAGTAAGTGATCTTTGGTTATTTCTTGATGATTTTTACATTTTTATAACCCCCAAAGCATGAGCTTTCAAAAGAGGTGATTATTTTGCAAAATGATAAAGAATCTAGGGTTTTACCATGAACATATATGTGTTGTTTGCTGAGTTTTTATGGAAGAATTTGAGTTGTATTTGTCTAATAAACACCTTGTGAAAGAAATTGCATGAAAACACCTTAAAAAGGTTATAATGCAAAGTTGTTAAATAAGTTGCTAATGTATGTAATAATGATTTTTATGAGTTGCTATGGCCATGAAATGGTTCATCTAGGCTTATGGAGTAAAGAAATTGAATAAAAATCTTAATTCGAGCCCAGGGGTAATTTGGTAATTATGGTAAAGTATAGGGACAAAATTGTAAAATTTTCCAAAATATGATATGTGAATTCAATTGATTAGTGTGTTGATAGATTGTGTTAAATGAATGTTATTTGATATGTTAGATGATGAAAACATGAAATTGGACTAAGATCGGGAAAGAACAAAATGGTGGGCTAAAGCGGGAAAATTAGTCGTTTCGGCAATCGAGGTAAGTTGGTATGATGATAATAGTGCAATATTATTGTAGCCTGTACTCAAAGCCCAAATTTTGTGTATTAATTGAATTATGTGGAATAAATGTTTAATGCGCCAAGTTGGTGAATTGATTTAAAAATATATATACCTATGGTGCAAAGTGTTATAGAAAGTGCTCAAGGAGTAAATCATGAGTAAATTATCATGCACTTGCATTATCGTTAATTATTTGATAAATTACATGTGAAAATGTATGAATATGAATGGTGAATTGAATAATTACATAATTTGTATATTATGGAAAATCCCGTTTGAACTGTAAGATTGATTTTGGATATGCGTGACATGTCACTTGAGGGTTCCGCTTCCGTATCCCGGGTGCTGGGTGTACTAGCATGTGTTGCAGTCACCTGTCAGCGTCTGTGAGTAGACCCGTGGATTACGTCTGCGGTTCATTGATTGTAGTAGCTTCGTCTACATATTGTGGTAGCTTCGGCTACATATTGTAGTAGCTTTGGCTACATATTGTGGTAGCTTCGGCTACATATTGTGGTAGCTTCGGCTACATATTGTGATGGCTTCGACCATATCATCGTGAGGCACTTGATGCCAACCTCTGCATATCCTTTTTCATTTCTGAAAGTTCCACGGGAAAAGATTAACGTTAATGTGCGAAACCATGGTGCAGGGTAATAAAATTGAATAGAACATGTGCATGGAATATCTATAATTGAACAATGTGGTAAGTGAGTATTATGTTTGATGCAATTACATGATAAGTGTGAATGTGAGATCTAATGAACAGTGCAGGTATGTAAGTGTAAATGATGAGCAATAAGCTCGTTAAATAATCGGGATATGGTAAGAAAGATAAGAGGTAAGTGCTACCATTAGAACTTTTATTAAGAAAGCATGAAAAAGTGAAAATTGTATTAAAACAGTATTGGACAGTTGCAGTTGTGTACGTTTGAATAATCACCAAAAATGGTGGAAATTGAATTAGAAAGTGAATGATATATGAATTGAAAGATCATTGAGTGTATTTTCTTATAAAAGAAACTGAGTAAGCAAAAGAAGTGTAAATTGTAAGATATTTAAACATTAGTGAGACTGGTTCTGGATACCTTCGTGATCCTCTGTTCCGTTTTTGGAAAATCACCAAAAATTTTGTAAAAATGGTTATGATGTGTAATTTATATGCTTAAATTCCTTGATGAGTCTACTTTCAATAGAAACAAATGGAAATGTTATCCAAAATCTGTACGGTGAGATATTTAATTCGTAATGAACAAAGGTCAGTGTAGTTGTTTAGTGGAACAGGGGAAACTTTATCGAATAAATTGTACTAATTGGCTAAGTTAAAAATTCTTAAAATTTTATGGCAAGAAGAAATATGAGTCTAGTTTCCAGAAAAATTTACAGAACTAAATTTCGAGTTCTGTAGCTTATGGAATAGTTAAATTATCGACCGTGACTCAGAAAAACAGCTCAAGTTGAACTTGAGTAAAAAGTGTATCTAAGTGAATAATTATTTACCTTCTCAAAATACTTATTGAGGAATGGGCAAACCTTATTAATTGAATTACATCTGATATGCCAACTTACTAAGCTATGAAGCTTACCCCATCTTTCAATTCTCTTATTATTTCAGGATTTAGCTCGGGGTTGGAAATCGTCGGAGGCCATGTCACAACTTGTCAACTTGGAGAAAAATGTTAATCATCATTTACTTGTATATGGTGGCATGTATAAATATTAGTTATTGGTAATTTGTTATATTTAAATGTTATGATATATTAATCTTTGCATTGGTTGTGGATATGATTACTTGTGTTTCAGGGAGGCAAAGGCTTGGTAAATAGCCTGACACGGTCTGTATTGCAGGGCACACGGGCGTGTACCTAGACCGTGCCTCCCCTGCACCGAAATTCCAAGTTTTGGGTATCACACGGGCAAGAGACACGGCCGTGTGTCTCAACCGTGTGGTGTACACGGCCCCCAAACGACCGTGTGGGGTGACCGTGATCAATTTGACAATTTCGACCATGGTCTCTGGACATGGGCGTGTGAAGGCCACATGGCCTTATCACACTGCCGTGCTATGTGTCACACGGGCGTGTGACGTTGGTTTAAAAGTGAAAATTTTTTCGGGCTTCCGATGCAGTGGGATT